>JAFMOC010000016.1:770000-2150000 GCA_019802505.1 Corydoras sp. C115 | reverse complement strand
AGCGCTGAGAGGAGAACATGCTAACCACTAAGCCACCGTGCCGCCCACAGACAACTATATCTAATTTAAAAAAAAATATAATATTATTAATAAATTGTAAACTGAATTAGCGAATGACTTAATGAATTAAAAAATCTTAATCTTAATCTAAAATCTATTATACAAATAAATATTTAGAAAAACAATGAAATACAAATGGAAACATTTTAAGAAGAGACAGATGTAATTAAACAATTCTTTAATAGAAATAATTGAAGCTAATTTTTTTAATTATAAGAGAACATTTCGGGCGCTGGACAGATACACCCAGGACAGGACACCAATCTATCACTGGGCACATCACTCACACTCTATATGGGGCAATTTGGAGAATTCAGTTGATCTTCAACCATGTTTTTGGACTGTGGGAGGAAACCGGAGAACCCTGAGAAAACCTACACGGACACGGGGAGAACATGGAAACTCCACCCAGATTGGAATTCGAACCTGGAATCCCTAGCGCTGAGAGGAGAACATGCTAACCACTAAGCCACCGTGCCGCCCACAGACAACTATATCTAATTTAAAAAAATATATATATATATTATTAATAAATTGTAAACTGAATTAGCGAATGACTTAATGAATTAAAAAATCTTAATCTTAATCTAAAATCTATTATACAAATAAATATTTAGAAAAACAATGAAATACAAATGGAAACATTTTAAGAAGAGACAGATGTAATTAAACAATTCTTTAATAGAAATAATTGAAGCTAATTTTTTTAATTATAAGAGAACATTTCGGGCGCTGGACAGATACACCCAGGACAGGACACCAATCTATCACTGGGCACACACACTCACTCACACTCTATATGGGGCAATTTGGAGAATTCAGTTGATCTTCAATCATGTTTTTGGACTGTGGGAGGAAACCGGAGAACCCTGAGAAAACCTACACGGACACGGGGAGAACATGGAAACTCCACCCAGATTGGGATTCGAACCTGGAATCCCTAGCGCTGAGAGGAGAACATGCTAACCACTAAGCCACCGTGCTGCCCACAGACAACTATATCTAATTAAAAAAAAATATATTATTAATAAATTGTAAACTGAATTAGCGAATGACTTAATGAATGAAAAAATCTTAAAGAAACATATATATTGAAATGTACGTCGTCGCCAGTAAAATGGATGTCGTGCTCATAGTTTTCTTTACACGTTAAGTTGATGTAAATATGATGTGGAAGGCAAAAATAAATTCTTTCCATTTCAGAGCTTTGTGTGACACCTGGTTTGCTAACTAGCGACCGAGTGAATCGGTTGCTGCTCACCGCTTTCTAGTTCGTTGCCTTTCTTGGCAGTGGCGGCGTTTCCCATCGTCAGGAAGACGGGGCTCCGTGCGCGACACGCGGCGCTGGAGGCTGCAGGTGACCGCTGCGGGATGCAGCGGCAGCGGCGGCGGCGGCAGTCTGTGCAGCCTCAGATGTGGATGTGTTTCGGCTCAGTGCTGACAGCCCGCTAGCCGCTAGCTAGCTGCGCCTCTCTGCTCGCTTTGCATCAATCAGCGGTTAGAACGCGGGTTCCGCTCTCAAAGGCGCGCAGACATCATCTCTGTTTCTCACCAGCGGACACGAAGCGCTGCCTCCTGCCATTCAAATTTCATCATCAGCGGCACAAAAATAAACAATACCCGAACCATCCACCGGATATGACGCAGCCCTAGCGCTCCGCATGCTTCTCCATTGAGGAGAGGACCACTTGCTGCAGGGTCCAGTGGGTGTGGAGCTGAACGTCATCCCGCATCTCTCAGGGACAGTGCGAAGTATTCAAGTTTGGAGCAAAGACGGACTAGTTAGTGACATTTAGAACTGGCATTATTTACTAAGGTTAGAGGTTGAGTTGGTTAAGGTCAGCTGGAGGTGATGCAAGTAACAGGATTCAAGGTGACTGATCGTTTGATTTCAAATGACAAGTGAGGTAGATTTGTTACAGTCATCGATTCTCTGATCCATTATCGATTCTCACGGTGCAGTTCTACATTCTTTCAGCAGATTATTCATTCATTCATTATCTCCCGCTTTATCCTCTATTAGGGTCGCGGTGAGGTTCCCCATGCCCATCCAGGGGAGAACGTTTCGGGCGCTGGGCAGATAGACCCAGGACAGGGTCTGTCTGACTTGATCCATGTTTTTGGACTGTGGGAGGAAACCGGAGAACCCGGAGGAAACCCACGCAGACACGGGGAGAACATGGAAACTCCACCCAGATGGGGATTCGAAGCGGGAATCCCTAGCGCTGAGAGGCGAGCGTGCTAACCACTAAGCCACCGTGCCGCCAGCAGATTATTAATTCATTAATTCATTCATTATATTCGGCATCTTCCCATATTAGGTGGATGCCTGTCCTGTGGAAAACGTTTCGGGCCGTCTGCAGATACACCCAGGATAGGGTGTCAGTCTATTGCTGGGCACACTCACACAGACACACATGGACACTCATGGAACATGAAGTTAATACACTTAGCAAATTTAGGTGGCACCTTGGCCTAGTGGTTAGCATGACAACTCTTAGTGCTGGGGATCAAGGTTTGAATCCCAATCTGCGTGGAGTTTCCATGTTCTCCCTGTGCCTGCGTGGGGTTTTTTCTGGGTTCCAAGTCCAAAAACAGAAATCCAAGGTGATTTGGCTGCTCTAAATTGTTCCAATCTAAATTTATATCGCGTGTCCAGCAATGGATTGACACCCTGTCCTGGGTGTATCTGCCCAGTGCTCTCCCCTGGATGGCCATAGGGAATCCCCTGTGACCCTAGTAGAGGATTAAGCAGAAGATAATGAGTTGAGATGAATTTTGCAAACTTAGCAAATATCCAAATAACATACTTTGCCTGTCCTCCATCTCCATAGCAACAACATTTAGAGGAAAGTATGAAAGTATTGGGGCACCTACATATTACTAGTACAAAAGTTTTTATGACCTTCAAACCTAAGCTGCCTCCCTTTTTAACACTGTGTGTGTGTGTGTGTGTGGCTGTGGAAATATTTATCCATTCATTCAGAAGACAATGTTAAATAAGAAGGGCTAATTCATAATCTCTTTTCTTTGTTACCATATTTATATTTTATGAGTTTGAAGTCATAGTTCTGTGCAAGTTCACCAAACATCTAATAAAGCCTCATTTTGTGCACTGGGGCAGAGTGATGCTGGAAGAGAAATGGGCACAGTTCTGTAAAATGCATGGCTTAGTGCTTGATCTGCATCTGAATTCAGTAGTTATCAGGTATGTCCTTGTTTTTTTTCATATGGAGTGAGTATGTGCACATCCACAATCAAATACAGTAGGTATCAAACGCAGATCAGTTTGACATGTTGCTGATTTCAATCATAGTGGCTTTGGATTGTGGTTTTCTTACTTTCAAAATAATTTGCTCAGAGAAATATTTTAGTATGCTTATGTGCTAAAACCTCAAAAACAAAAACATTAAATACACCAATGGATTTAACCATTTAACCACCAACCAACATACACTAGTTATAATATTGTATGGTTCATCTACAAAACAAGCTTTTAAAAAGGTTTTCATTAACCAAAATGCCTTCTACTGGCAAGCTGCAGAAAATTGGATGCATCATGCATCCTTCAATCTGACCTTTACAAAAAAGGTACATGTACAGAGTGTACAGCCAGGTTTTACTCTCGTTTTGTACTGTACATAAAGTACAAATCACAGATGAGGCGCCAGTGATTGATAAATATGTAAATATGACAACTCAATTCTACCAGTTAGTTAATACACATTTTACTTTTCTAAACCTTATTTATCTCTTTTGGTTTCATTACTGCTTGTTGTAAAAAATATTTACAGCAGCTCAGCTATTGCTCAGCAGCCACCTTTTATAATTTGTGCATAGAATCTCATTGGATAGATACACTATATGAAGAAGAGTATAATGATACCTACACATTACAACCACATGAGCTCATGTCATTACATTCTATATTTTAGATCAGTTGAACAGGCCTGATTGTACAAGCTGGGAGACCGACGAGCAATGCATTTCAGTAGTCAAGCTATGAAAAGATGAGGGCTTGGACTAACAAGCCTGTTCAGTCAAAAAAGGTCTGGTCATCCTGATGTCATGCAGAATGAATCTGCAGGAATTGGTAGTTTTTGAGCAGGAACTGATACTTTATTCACTGTATCCTGTAAATGAAGAGTGTAAAGGCAGCAACAAATTCCAAGAGGGTTGGCACACCCATATTGGGATTCAAACCAAGTGCTGAGAGGCCAACAACCTAACCACTGTGCCACTTTGCCAACATTCAGCATAACTATCATGCCATATTTTGAAATTAAATTACATAAAAAGCTGCTGCAGAAACATTTTAAGTTTGTTCATGTTCTAAAAATACAAAAAAAAAGTTCATGTTCATGATGTGTTGGGCACCCTAGCATCATTTTCTAATCTTCTTATATTGATCAGGTTCATGGGGTTGTCAGAGCCTTGAAAAAAACAGCCAACCCATCTCTTGGAGGACAAGACATTCTTGCCCATTTATCTATGAAGTTTTACAACTGTGGAAGAAAACCCAAACTTCTATCTGAAATTCACATAGTAAACTGAATTTCTACAGAAAGGACCTTGTTTGAAATTTAACCAAAATCAGAATTGCTTCTGAGAGCATATAAAGCTATATTAACACCCCCCATTTATATATATATATATATATATATATATATATATATATATATATATATATATATATATATATATATATATATATATATATATATATTGCCCAGTGATGGATTGGCGCCCTGTCCTGGGTGTATCTGCCCGGCGCCCGAAACGTTCTCCCCTGGATGGGCATGGGGAAGCCCACGCGACCCTAATAGAGGATAGAGGCGGAAGATAATGAATGAATGAATATATATATATATATATATATATATATATATATATATATATATATATATATATAGGCGGCACGGTGGCATAGTGGTTAGCAGATTCGCCTCTCAGCACTAGGGATTCCCAGTTCAAATCCCCATCTGGGTGGAGTTTCCATGTTCTCCCCGTGTCCGTGTGGGTTTCCTCCGGGTTCTCCGGTTTCCTCCCACAGTCCAAAAACATGGATCAAGTTAATTGAGTTCTCCAAATTGCCCCATATAGAGTGTGTCGGTGTGAGTGAGTGTGTGCCCAGCGATGGATTGGCGCCCTGTCCTGGGTCTATCTGCCCAGCGCCCGAAACGTTCTCCCCTGGATGGGCATGGGGAACCCCACCGCGACCCTAATAGAGGATAAAGCGGGAGATAATGAATGAATGAATGAATATATATATATATATATATATATATATATATATATATATATATATATATATATATATATATATATATATATACTATTATAATTATAATCACATATATAATTCCCGGTATGTACTTTATATGGATAATATTTTATAATGCAAAAATAACAGGACAAAAACACAATCGTTGTCTGAAAGCATGAACAATTTAAACATACACGCGTCTCTCGCTTTGCATACAGTGTCTCTGAGTTTGTTGCTAAGACTGTCCTTGAAATTACCACTATTTAAATGATAGGGAGGTTCATAAATTCTGTGTCGCTGTTTAGGTAAAGAGAAGGAAAAAAATATCAAAAGCGCTCGAATTAAGCTGTCGAAATCTAAACTGATTAAAACGAATGCGTTTGTTTCTTACAAACATAGTTTCTTGACGTTTAAAAGGCGTTTGGGACATTCGCTTCCCCCTATTTACAGAATGGACTATTCCACGGACGCTTAACCCCTCACCATACGGTTCTGTTGACTAATGAAATACACAACGCGGAGCAGGTTCGTGTCAACACTGTGGGTACATTATATCACTCCCGGGGAAAGGTAAATGAAACGTTTATGCAAATAAACATTCCGTTTGAAATATCGGGAGGAAAAGTGGAAAAATCAGAGGACAGCGCGGAAAGCCGGGGGCAGGTCTGTAGGTAACCGCTCGCGACGTTGTCGGGGCTCATTTTTATTCTTGCACTTGCTAACGAACCTATGATGGAATAATACAGCAAGTCTGTATGATACCGCTTACAATAATAACGGAATCGTGCACGCATACCAACAGATGTAGGCTGATGTACTAATCCCACCACCTAGCTGTAAACGCTGCATTATGGGACAGAATAAATTGGAAACCGGAGACATAGCAGGATGCTGGGGATAAAGAGCACTGACTGTGGGATTAGACAGCATCCCCAAAATTCATACCTCATATCAAACATGCAGACATGCATCCCCCGACACCTTGTGTTTGACCTGAACATCTTGAGAAATCGTACTTTTTCGATCCGCAATCAGGATCAGCTTAATCCTGCTCTGAACAAAGCCTTGGCTTTATGGTGATTTGATTATATTTAAGGTTGATGTGTAGTTTTATTCCGCGGTGTGTTTTTACGTCTTGCACATCATCAATTTTACAATTAAACTCCTAGTTTAACTAATGTTCTAAGGATGCTGGTGAGACAGCAACGCGGCTGGGTGCTTGCGGCCTGTTTTGTACTGACGTAAATAAACGTCTGTATGGGTGCTGCAGAGGCATAGAACCTGAGCACGAACGAACTCGGCCAGTGTGTCTATATAGAACATATGTGGGTTTAAAATGAAAAGTCATACAGACTAATTTCACACCACATTTATATGAGAATCGTGTTTGACTGCCCATGTGGGACCTCGTGCTGAATAAAGGGTCTGTACCCCAGCGTTCCTCAGCCAGAATAAGGAGTTTTTTTGCACGTGGTTGTTTACAGAAACGTATTAAGAGCCAGAATTAATTCTATATAAGTCACTGTTGCATGTAAGATGTCTGTATGCTAGATGTGTTTGTTATTGATGTTATTTAATGTCAGCAAGCAAAGTAAAATGATATATGTCCAGTCAACATGTCCTTGTAGGCTTCAAATCTGTTTAAGGTGGGTGGTGGTACATTATATGCTCTTCTTTTCCATCCAATTGTGTCATTTTAAAGTTTATACCATGAGCATCAGTACATACTCATGGTACTACCTGGAGCGAAATATGGGACCCGTATGTATTCTTGAAATAAGATAATAAGAAACACTTGTTTCCACCAACTGGTTTAGGGCTGTATGATTATAGTTTTAAAAACCATAACATTTAATCACTTGTGGCAAACCTAATTTCAACCCATGGTGTTCATACATCCTGATTTTGGATGTTAGATACATTTGGTATGTGTATGGAATACCACAAAGATAAGTTTTTATACTGGTCTTTACGTGCTTAGCAATTTGGCAAACATAATGTCAGCTAACACAATCAGCTCGGTAACTAAAAAAAATGCCATATGAGAGTGTGTGTAATGTGCGCTTTCTGGCCGTCGAGTCTTAGCTGTGCCGATTTGTAAAACGCAAAATATTACATGAATTCTAATTAATAGCGACATAAAAGCAACAAAACTTTGAAGTGTTTGTATTTTGTGCATTAAATTTAGATGTAGCAATGCTGCTAGTGAATTTATTTACCCCACTGGGCATGGTGGTCTTGAAATGAGGTGTGTGTGTACATTTCTCATGTATTTCTATCTTGGTAATGGAAAACACAGGGGTACCACTGACTTAAAACAACATACACTGACTTCAACAGTCAGACTTTCATCAATATCTTGAAAATCATCAACACAGGTGTGTGTCTAATGCAACTGAACACTGAATACAGCTGAATGCTATAAAATATCACTGCATTTGTACAAAGTATGCATATACATATTTAACACTATACTGTGTGGTCTCCGCTTACAGTAAATGGAGAACTCATTGACCAGTGCATTGAGTCCAGGTATAGCAATAGAAATAGCAGTCAGCAAAAGGCAAAGCACACCTAGCTCTTAATGGGAACGACAAGTGACAAGCTGATTGGGTAATTGCACGTTAATCCCCTGACACACCCATGAATGATTTAAAGAATTATCATATACCTTGGGCTTTTCGCGCCATACAAGGCTAAATTTTCCTATCGTTATAATAGCACTAAACTCACTTAAAATGACTAAAAATAGGTTCTTTGTGTATAAAAGTATTGAAACACCTACAGAGTACACATACAGGAACTTGCATCCCTTGCTAAATTTGTATCCACATTGCATCTATAAAAGTTACATTTTTTGACAGGGATTTCTATATAATTTTGGAGTGCTCCTGTGGGAATTTCAGCCCATTCATCCAAAAGTGAATTTCTTAGGTTAGACACTGATGTGGAATGAAAGTACTTTTTTTACAATCTCTGGCTTAGTACATTTCTAAGGTATTCGGTATGGTTGAGGTCACTGTTCTGTGCGGACCAGTGAAGATCTCTCACACCAGACTCACCCAGCCATGCTTTATAGATCTTGCTTTGTGCACTGGAGCACAGTCTGCTGGAACAGAAAAGAGACTTCCCCAAACTGTTCCAAATTTAGAAGCCTGCACCTGAAAAACATGGCTGGGTGCTGGATTTGTTACAACTATGTCAATGGGATTCCCGGTTCAAATCCCCATCTGGGTGGAGTTTCCATGTTCTCCCCGTGTCCGCGTGGGTTTCCTCCGGGTTCTCCGGTTTTCTCCCACAGTCCAAAAACATGGATCAAGTCAAATTGAGTTCTCCAAATTGCCCCCTATAGAGTGTGTTTGTGTCAGTGAGTGTGTGCCCAGCGATAGATTGGCACCTTGTCCTGGGTGTATCTGCCCAGCGTCCAGGACGTTCTCCCCTGGATGGGCATGGGGAACCCCACCGCGACCCTAATAGAGGATAAAGCGGAAGATAATGAATGAATGAATGAATGAATGTCAATGGGACTGAGAAAAACATCTGAATTCAGAAGAAGAATTAAGAAGTGGGGCGGCACGGTGGCGTAGTGGTTAGCACGTTCGCCTCTCAACGCTAGGGATTCCCGGTTCGAATCCCAATCTGGGTGGAGTTTCCATGTTCTCCCCTTGTCTGCATGGGTTTCCTCTGGGTTCTCCTGTTTCCTCCCACATTCCAAAATATGGATCAAGGTCAATTGAATTCTCCAAATTGCCCCATAAAGAGTGTGTCTGTGTGAGAGAGTGAGTGAATGTGCCCAGCGATGGATTGGCGCCCTGTCCTGGGTGTATCTGCCCAGTGTATCTGCCATCTGCCCGAAACGTTCTCCCCTGGATGGGCATGGGGAACCCCACCGCGACACTAATATAGGATAAAGCGGAAGATAATGGATGGATGGATGAATTAAGAAGAAGATGAATTATTTATATAGTTAATTATAAGGTGTAATTTCTTCAAGAAGTTCTTTCCTTACTTTTCAGAGTAAGAATATATTTGATGAAAAGTGTTCCTGATATACTGCAGTGTACAGTACATATTATAATCTTTTAAACAGTTTGTTTATTGTAAAACATTAAACGAATAAATAATTCAAACAGAGCAGGTGTAAATGAGGTACCTAATTAATATATAATTCATGTATGAATATCTTTTTACAACAGTACATTGTTTTAAAGCAGCTTTACAGTGTTCTATGCCTGAACCCCCAAAGTGCAGCGGGAAAGAAAAACTCCTGGCTGTTGTTGGTTTTTAAGGAAGAAACCTTAAAAAGTGGCCCAGGCAGCATTAACAGTGCAGGACACCAGTGTACAGAGTGTGATCAAAATAGAAAATAGGACTGATTCAGTTCAGTGAATAATCAATGTACACGATAGACATACATTACAACTTATCGTATTGTTATCTATTTAACAAAAAATCTGTTTGTAAAAAGTCTATGTGATGTAATCAGTGGCTTATATAACATTAACTAGCGGTAATAACAGAGTAATCAATTTCTGTATGATGTTATTAGTCCCTGACATTGTTTTAGAGGTTTTTGTCCCACTGTTTTTTTTTAAAGAACAGGTCTCATGGTTTGTTCAGAAACGGTTATGAAAATTTAATGGTCATTTTAGAAAGATGGTCATTTTTTTCCCGATAACTTTTCCAAACAAGTTTAAATAACAAACTTATTTACTCTAATTGTACCATACTTAACGCAAACATTAACATGTTTGCTGATCTCTCGCTTTTTGTTTTTGGGGTGAATTTGCCAGGACGTCCACTCTAGGAAGATTGTCGTCTGTTTTATATGAAGCTAAAGCTCGGTTTTAAAGCTCGATCAGTTTTGCTGCAAAAAGTTTTGAGCAGTACAGCTACCGTTACAAACACAACACATGAAATAAATACTTTAACATTACCTCCTAAATTTATTCAAATTCTAATTTATTTTGCTCTACATTTGCTTGTGTTCACACTGATATATGCGTAATTATATTGTCTGGGGAAAACTCTTGTCATATTTGAGATGTGGATCCTCACCCCCACTGTCATTTGTTTGTCATCATGACTAATATGATGTTATAGGATCACTGACAGAGCTGCTTTGTGTTCATTCTTAGAGTGATAGGGCCTCTGTTATTCAGTGACTGTGTGATGGGGATACCTTCAACACTGGGCTCTTTGTGGATTAGTCATTGAATGTCTGTGTTGATCTAGGCAGAACCCTTTGAATTGGGTTTGAATTGAATTGAATCCATTAAATCCAACTAATTAATGCTAAATAATGTGTCAGTAAAATAAAACTTCTTATTTTAAATTAGACAAATGCTTATTAGACTTGTTAAATGTCGTATTCTGGTATCTGGTGGATCCTCAACAAATAACATGGATGTTGTCACAAAAGAGTTGAGTCTCAGACTTCAATTAAAGTGCTCAACTAATTTCTATGCCCATTGTGGCAGACACTGCTGCTGCGCGTTTGACTCTACAAGCTACTGGTGGGAGAAAAATACGAAGCCTTCGGGCCTCACTACTTGTTGTTTTACACAATTCAGCCTTTTCTGAAACAGCCTTGCGGAAGACCGAAGTGCATTGAGCTTTGCATACATTACGTCGTCTTTTAGAAAAAGCAAATACATTTACCTTGTGTTCTTTAAAATCTATTAAACTAGAAATTAATTTCAGTTTGTTGTTTTTTTCCTGCTCTAAGAATGTTATTTTAATTTAGTATTTTAAAGGTCTTAAGTCTTTAAGTAAGATTTTTAATATATTTCTGTACCATAGTGACTACTGATGCACTAAAATAATATTCCCCCCCTAAACTGAATAAAAACATTATACCAACAAGTTTTATTAATTTTGTTCCTTTTCCTCCAACTATTGCATACTTTAAATAGGTTAAATATATTTGTATCTTTTGTAGGTTAAAAATATTTGTATAACTATTTCTAAACTGCAATTTAAACTTCCCAGCAGACAAACCAACAAAAACCAATATGGTTTAAATAAGTGAAAGTAAAAAACCTTCCCCTCTCACCCATAAAATGAAAAATAAGATGTCAATATGAATTAATCATTAAAAATATGTATTTTTTGCCTCCTCCAAAAGTGCAGTATAATTATATTATAACAAAGATAAATAAAAATTAGTGTTTTAGTTGTATTTTAAATAAATGAAATGGTCTGTAAATGAACAGTAAAATAATAGACATGCTGAAGTTAGATAGACCTTTAAGGAGATACAAGCATGCACACAGAGCGTGAGAGAGAAAAAATTGCAGGCATGCCGAGAAGCCGCATTCTGTCTGCTGTTGCTATAATATTTATTAATACAACGATGTACTTATATAAAGTTTAAATGAAGTGAGGTTTATTGTTTTATTCATGCTAAACCATTTTTTTGCATTTATTTTTGCATTATTTTTATATTTTGGAACGCATTTTAAAAATGAACCACTAGGCGGCGGTCTTGAGCAGCAAATTTTCTGAATTAAACTGTCTTCTGACTGTGTAAGACTTGAGATGCACTTAAAAATGGTCTCAGAACATTCAAAATAAAGGATAAAAAGACCAATAACTGCAGTGCCATTCAAAACCTCATACTTCATTCTTTAGTTATACTGAAACTGTCAAAACTGTAAAACCCACTAATTATACAACTGCATTAATCTTTTATTTGACGGATATTTGACAGGAAGTTGTCATCGGTTCTTATCAAGTGTCGCATTCTCAGTGTGGTGTCTGAGGCTGAGCAGTCAGGTGAAACCCGACATATCAGGCTGACTGATATGTTTTAAAGCAGCTCGAGCAGCACATTAAGGCAAAACTGAGCTTTTCACTTGTCACTTCTATTTCTTTCTCACTCCATCAACAGACACCTGTCCATCCACATGAATGTGCTGCGGACACATTTTCTGGAAGATCAAGCCCCAGCCCTCCCTTCTCTTCTTTTTCCCTCTTCCTAATTCCCTCTTCCACAACCAAAAAGAGAAATGGCCCGAAATGAAAAGTGAGGACCGATGAGATCGCAGCAAACGTCTTTCCTGAGCTCACTGTAAGGGAAGATCGGTTTGATCTGAGGCGGGTGTGACCAGATAGTGCTGCGTAGAGGCCTGGCGGGAAAAACATTGGACCCACCAGTCCTTGAGATGCCCTCATTCCCCAACGATGGAGGTGAATATTGTGGAACTACTGATTTAAAAAGTTTAGACACACCTCCTTTTTGCTTCACTTATTGATCATGGTATCAGTTCCGCTTACTGTAAAGATGGAATTTGTAGTTCATTACAATTACAGAGTGAAATCCATTTGTTTGTGGAATACAGTACATACTGTGTTAGTCCCCTTTACTCTGTTTTCTAATGATTAGGACCGCAATAGTACCATCACAGAGCAGTGCATTATTTCTATCCCAGCAGTGTCACTGAGGTGTTTAAATGAAACTACAGCAGCACTGCTGCACTAAACCCCCCTCACTATATCAGTGTCACTGCAGAACTGATAAAAAACAATCCACCACCCAAATTATACCCGTTCTGTGATGGTCCTGAGCAAAAGAGAACAGAGAACCAACAGGGGACTAACAAAAAAACGAAAACAGATTTACTACAGTCTGCAAGTCTAAAATTATTTGCTCATTTAAATCAGTATGCATTTACTAATAGTGGTTAAATTCACTGACTTTTTACAGAGGATCCAAGGACGTCCCCCCTAAACGTGCCTTCTCCATTGTCCAATCAGAATGGCGTAAAGAGAAAGGTGCGCACAAAGAAGAAGAAGGGTGTCATTACTGCCAACGTGGCAGGAACCAAATATGAGATAGGTATGAAAACCTTAAAATTTTAAGCTTGCAAGGTATTTTTACAATGATAAAGTCAAAATAATCTACCTCCATTCGAACAAGTGTATAAATATGTTTGTATATGTATAGTGGCACACTGCAACTGGATGAACCTTTATGGCACAATACAATTCCTTACATTTTGATTCCTCATTTGGGCGGCACTGGGCGTAGTGGTTGGCATGTCTGCCTTTTAGTGCTGGGGCTCCAGGTTCAAATACTGATTTCCTGAGTTTTCATGTTTTCCCCATGTCTCTATGGGTTTTCTCTGAGTTATCCAGTTTCCTCCCACAGTCTGAAAACATGGATTCAAGGTGAATTGGCCACTCAAAATTTCAAATCTCAGATTGACTGCATGGTAATCCATCATTGAATTTTACTGTAACCAAGTTTTAAATGTTAAATTGAGGACTGTTCATAGCCTAATTAATATTTTTTGAATAGCACATGATCTACCCACTGTCCAGCTAAAGATGGCACACTGTCCTGGGTGTATCTGCCCAGCACCCGAAATATTCTCCCCTGGATGGGCATGGGAACACCCCACATGACCTTAGTAAAGGAGAAAAATAAATGAATGAATGATCTACCTACTTACATCTTACAATAAGCAGACTTCATCTGATCTGCTGTTAATACGCTTATTGATATGATCTGTCAGTACTAATAAGGAAGTAGGGAAGTTTGTTTTAGAGCAAATTAAAACTCAGCTGGTTAAAGTACACAAATGATTCAACCTCATACTCTATTCAAGACCTTAAAATTAAAAGTATAAAAGTGTAAATGTTATCATTCTAGTGACAAAAGTAACAACCTGACGAATGCAGAATTACAGACAGGAGACAGATGTTTAGGCCAATAAAAATGTTGTTATTTCAGATTTAAAAACCAAGATAATGAAGCTTATTCGATATCTAACCCTTAGGTTTAGTCAGAATCAGAATACTTTATTGATCCCAGGGGGATATTGCAGTCTTGTAACAGAGAATTATTGTCACATCTAAAAGACCAATCAGTCGAGTGGAAGTGAATAGGTCTGTGATATAAGATGGGTTCTGACCATTTAGAACATTATAAACAATCAGGAAGGTCTTTGATTGAATTCTGTAAATAACATGGTGTCAATAAAGAGGCAGGCAGTGTGGTGATGCTCAGTTTTTTTAGTACCAATCAGTATTCCTGCAGCTGCGCTGTAAGCCATCTGTAGAAATAGACTGCAATAGAAAAGAAGCCATAGGATGGCACATGATGTTCAAACTTGCAATTTGTATTGAGTCAATATTGTTTGTGAATATATCAGACTGCATATATCGCCTTTTCATTTATTGCATTTAGTTGTCTGAAATGACAGCAAATATTTACTGTAATCGAATATAAATATCTGTATGACCTCTTTGTCCTTTTGGTAAATAGGCAGCTGTATTTTAACCAGGCTATCAGCAATCTAAATTATTTTATTAGGCCATTCAAGCACATCATCTAATGTGACCTGAAGCAAAGCAGCGAGCTAGCAGAATTTTTTGCTTTGTAGGCACTCGTAAGGTGAAGTGGTAAGCACACCTTAGTGTGTCAATATAGGAGACACTGTCATCCTGACCAAATATGCCTCAAATACTTTAAAAAGTTTTAAACATAAGGCTTACATAAGGTAAGTGTTCTAGTCACCAGTCTTGGTATATAGTATTTATGGACAGGTTTATATTTTGCAGTAGTCATGATAGTTTCACTTATATTTGTGATACAATTCATGTATTAAATACAGTTGATCATTAAAAAGTCCACTAGGGCTCTAGAGATTGTTTTTTAATTATTTTACCACAGCACATAGAAGGGTAAAGTGACAGTTCTTAAAGCTGCAATTTGGAAAACAAGATGTTATAAAAGTTTCTGTATATGTCATGTAAGTATCTCAGAAATTTCCATATGGTCTTTATGGTGTATCTTGAGTATGAACCTTTTTGTCATAAATACAATAAAAAATAATTTTGGTTAAATAATATTTTGTTCATTTTCACAACTGTATCTTAAAAGTTAAACTTTAAAAATTAAACAATACAGAATTAACCCGGAGGAAACCCACGCGGACACGGGGAGAACATGGAAACTCCACCCAGATGGGGATTCGAACCAGGAATCCCTAGTGCTGAGAGGCGAACGTGCTAACCACTAAGCCACCGTGCCGCCTATCTTTAAAGTTCTGTTGGATAAAATCAAATGATGTCATGAAGTTTATCAGCTAAATAAGATTTATTTTATCAGGATTTAAACGTAGACTCTATTGGGCTTATTAATCATCTATTTAAAATGGCACGTTATCTGCAAAGAATGAAGCAAAGCCTGCTTTAGCCAAAAGCGTCAATGTACTACATTAGTTTAGAATAAGGTTTAGAGTTATTACTGATACTGTTAGGACATATACATTTTTCATTAGTGGCTTAAAAATAAATGGGAGTGGATTAATGTCCAAATAGTTCAGCACCAATCTTACATTTTTTTCTACCCCAGGGATTTAAATTCATCAGCCATTCAGTTATCTTGTCAGTTAGTTTAAGAAAGTAGATATGTTCAGCTTTTAGTACATTGCACTGTGAGAAACATGATTTTCTTTCATTAGTTTATTTTGTTTTAAAGGCTATTTATAAAATGTTTATTGTGTCATATTGTTTCAGTTTAGCATTATTGAAACTTTGAATTGGGATTACATATTTAACCACAAAGACAAGACTGCCCATGGAAGACCCAAGGGATGCTTTTCTGCTCTTCGCCTGTGTTTCAGTGTTTGTTTTCAGAGTTCTATTGTTAATTTGTGAAAAATGTTTTTGATTTGTGTTTTTCTGGCAGTTCGTATTGCAATAGGGGAGGTAGGCTTCCACAAAACCAGAGACGAGGACGACACCGCTAACCTTATTTGGAACGACTCTGCTGTGCAGCATGAGAAGATTGCTGAGCTCAGGAACTACCAGGTACAATGCCATCTTCCACCAACACATACAGCTAAAGTATTTGTTATAATATGTATAATAAAACTGGCAAATACACAACACAATAAATATCCTTTTTTGCATTTCATCAAACTGAAAAAATAAGTGCCAAAATAATTTTTATGGACTCAGATAACAATCCAGAGAACACCACCTACTTTGTGAATCAAAATTAATTACAGAGGAAACAGATAATGATGAAAAGCATACATAAAGATGCATAAAGCATACATAAAGCTACAATAGATGAATAATTACAGAAGGTAACAGCATTAGGATTTATGAATGGGAGGACATGCAGGTGGTTAACGTGATGGAGCAGACTACTCAAGACAAAATCCACAGTGGCATCTCACATTTAGAACATCTGAATAAAGAAGATTTAACAGGACTTTAAATCTATATATAATATATAAAATTATACAAGTTTTATATACATTTTCAGGTCTAATGTGAAAGTAATATAAATATTGTAAATTGTTACTAGATGTGAATATTTTGTCTATGTGTCTACAATGCAGACTTCAGTCCACTCCAGGATTAAACAGATTATAAAATTAATAAATGTAAAATGTGGGCAAAAATTTTTATAGCAAAAATGGAGCAAATAAAATATTTGTTTTTTATAATGTCATTATGTTAGATTAGACCAGGCGTGGCTAATACGTCGATTGCGATCGACTGGTCGATTGCACAGTACATGTTGGTAGATCGCCATGGATCATTCTACAGGTTTGAGAAAAAAGGACGTTAACTGTGCTAATCAGCGCTTTTATGCACAAACGGTTTACACAAAATATAAAATACATGGGCTTAGGTGTCTGATTTAAGCTAACCTGTTGAAATGGAACAGTGTTCATTGTTCTCAATACTAGTGTATGACTCCCAAAAAGCCCTCAAAGTGGAACAAAGTGCAGTAAAGTAACTCACAACGAAAAGGGTCTCGGGTTCGACTCCCTGTTTGGTACTAAAAAATCTTATTCTACCACTTAGGGTAACTGGGTCCATAAAATAGAATTTCCTTTACATTCATGTACCACACGTACGTAATGTTACGTAAATGACAATAAAGTCTCCTTTAATCCTCTTTATTCTGACATTCTAAAGATGGTTGGCTGGGTATATTGGCATTTTAAATATTGCCCTGTGACTGTATTGATTGTAACTGTTCTTGTTGGTAAATAGTTACTGCTTTCTCAATATTTAATAAACTACACCCAAAGAGCAATACCTATTTTATTCTGTTTATCAGTATAGTGTGAAATGAGATGCTAAAGTAGCCAAGATACTAAAAAATTGAAATGACTTTTTCCTGAGGTCACAAACCAGACACATTATACTTAGCTTATGACACTACACTAACATGTCTGGCTCTTCATTATACCACTAACAGATTTTTCTTTTCTTTAATTCAATATTTATTGGGTAATTAAATTTAAATAAGTGGATTTCTTCACTGAGGTTGTTAAAAAAAATGTAGGGATATTAGAACTGAAATAAACTCACAAAGCCTGGTTCTTTTCCCTTCTCCTCATCTTGCTGGCCTCTCCATCTCCTCGCTGCGGCCGTATTATTTTCATATCCACAAATTCTTTACTTCTTTCTAAAACTCTCTTTCATTCGCCTCAAGAGTTTGCTGTCAGGCTGCGGTTCATACAGCCCTAATTAATGGCTGTGTTCAGCCTCATTTGTTTGAAGAATACAGAAGGGTTCACTCTTTCATACTCTCTTTTTTCTCTGCATTCCCACTAATTCATTCATCTGTCACTACCTACAGTTGCAAGGGCCCTGATGCAGAACCAATTACTTTGACCCACAGTGTTGAAATCGATTGTCTGGTTTAATTCATGGATATCCAGAGTGGATTAGAAAAAAATGTTTTGGAGAATCATTCATTCTAGAAGTAAATGTGAATTTGTAATATTTTAATGTCACATTTTGGCTTTATTGTTGTACTATTTTTTTTCATGGAGGTCAAATATGACATGCCCCCAAATGATTTTTCTCCATGTCCTTCCGTAGAGGATTAACCACTTCCCTGGAATGGGTGAGATCTGTCGGAAAGACTGTCTCGCAAGGAACATGTCCAAGTAAGTCAATTACAGCAAGAGCAAACTCGACCATACGTCATCGTCAGCTCTGTTTAAGAGAAGATTTTCTCCACTTTTCTTCTCTTCGCCTTGTCTTAGGATGATTAAAAGCCAGCCACAAGAGTACAGCTTCATCCCTAAGACCTGGATCTTCCCAGCTGAGTACACCCAGTTTCAGAACTACACCAAGGAACTAAAGCGCAAGCGCAAACAGAGGACCTTCATCGTCAAACCTGCTAATGGAGCAATGGGTCATGGGTAGGTCAAATCCCCTTGTCTATTACAACATTTCCCTAAAACACCTACTGTATCATCAAGGCTGACAGTAAATCATGCAAAAGTTTGTATGTTTTTGTCAGTATTTTCTGATAATGAACATGATTTATGACATTTTCTGAACAAGATATATCATGGACATATGACTGCATACTCAGGTTACTAACTCGATTCCATAAACAGACACAAACAAAAAGTTAAGAACTGGACAAACAATGAACAGCCTCCCCCTTACATGAAGGTATATTATGGTCTGTATGCTTCAATACAGGCATGCTGATCTGAGCATCAGTGATACTGCATCTGATCTATTAACTGATTTTACATTTATTTAAATAATTTTGTTTAATAGGAAATTGTTTCAAAGCAATTTACCAGAACTTAATTCTTAAAGTCGTAATTAGTCTTTTATATCACTTTGGGTTTATAGTTTTTACTATGAAAAACAAATTCAAATCAATGCTGCGTTGAGCCAGAAACTACACAACAGCTGTATAATGTAAACCTTATTGTAAGTTTGGCATAAATGTATGATTTGTACAAATATTGAACAGTGCATTTTTATCCCACTAAAGTCATCATATAAAATGTGTTTCATTTATTTGTCTACACAAAATGAAATCAGAAGTCATTTTCTCCCACTGTACAAAAACATGGATTCAAAATGAATTGTCTCTTAATTGTCCCGTATAGTGTGAGTGTGTGTCTGTGTGAGTGCCCAGCGATGGATTGATGCCCTGTCCCATGTGTATCTGCCCATTCGTGGAGAATTAGAAGAATTTTTTCCTGAATTGTTTAATGAAAAAGTTAATAATAACACAATTATTACTTTTTATTAAGAACATTAGATTTATTTTAGTTTTCTCAACTAAACAATACTAAAAACAGAACAATGCTGTAATATAAAACTACAGAATTTTTAATGATGGTTAAAAATACATTTGACTGGTTTCATTCTTGGTTTTGTAAAAGCCTGTTCACATTTCATTCCTGCTTTTCTTTTAATTGCCAAGAGATGGCGATGTTGTCTTGAAAAAAGGCATGTGGCCATTTTCCTTCTCTCTTCTTTTTAAATTGTTACTCAGACATATGGCTGAGTTTTGCTTGTGTCTATATGCCACAGCAAGCCAGCATTTATTAAAACCAAGAGTCATCGAAGGTTGAATTATTGCCGTGTGTTATGAAAGTGAAGGAAGATGAGCTTAACTTGGCCACTGGAAGGAGGTAGAGGCAGGAGATTGAATTTGAAAACGCGCAGCGTGACGCGAGAAACGAAGTTATATCTTTCTTTGTAATTTATTTTCCAGTTGGAATGCTAAACAAACTCATTGTTTACGTCTAAGCTTAGGCATGTTTGAAATAAAAAAAGCATCAGAGACCTAAAAGGAAAGATCCCTACCAGTGCCAAATTAAACAGTCAGCCAAAGTGGGTTTTGATTATCCGCCATCAAAGCTCATCAATCATGTTGTATGAATCACTGCCATGGCCTAAAATGGCTCCATCTCAGTGTGGCTGGAGTGCAGCTCAGCCTGATTCCTCACACTGTGGTTAACAACAGGACATGTTAAATTACAACAGTTAGAAGATGTGGGTGATCTCCTGTACAAGTTTTTCAATTTCAACATCATTTCACACAACAGAGGGTAAACTTAACGGTACAAACCATCTGGTTTATGACTCCAGCTTCCCTCATTTTGCTATAATAAAAAACGAACAAGATGAACTTAATGGAAAATTAAATTAATCATAAATAAAATCACAGTGTTGATATAAGAGTCATTCCTGCATTATTACTGAAAAAAAAAAAGTAATATTTTATATTTGCTTCATTATTTTCTTTACTTAGTATTCACTTTGTATTATTATGCATTAATTAGGCAGAATTCCAAAAAGAAGTTTGACAAATTAGGTATATTTTATATGTTATCCACATTTTATATATGAATACAAATAAAGTCCTTCTATTATTTTGCTTGTGTTTGTCCATGTGTGATTTAAACAATGGTTGCCAATGGTTGCTAAAACCAAAAAAATTTTTTGCTTACATTTTTTCTTTACCTATTCTTTCTTTTATACATTTTTATTACTAGTTTAGTTATCATAATGTATGCAAATTTTTCTCTGAAATAAATAAAGTAATCCATCCGTGCATTTTATAATTTTGAAAATTTGGATTCCACTGTCAGGTGAACTGTTTCTGTTTAGAAAATATGAAAATTGAAATAATTAAGAATTTGACAGATTTGTATTGTCCAGTAACCCAGCGGTTAATATTTTTAACTCATACATTTATTAAAGTAATAATTAACTCTATTAACATATTTATGGTGATTTTATTTTTACGATGGTCAGCTGAAGCATGACTGCTGATAGTAGTAGTAGTCATGAGTATAGTAGTCAGAGTTGGAGAACCCAGACTAAAAAACGAAAGAAGAAATGATCTGTAATTTACTAACCTCATTTTCCGTCCGGGTGTCTGTGCACTGTTGCAGCTTTAGCCAAACATTTCAAGCTCATGTAAACCAGATTGGGAAAAGAACCATACCAATTAAGCTAACTTTGCCTCTTGGGCGTATATTTTACTGCCTGCAGAGGTTTTTCTAAGGCCCCCCTGTTTGCAAAGCTTGCTCCGTTTCGCTCATGCAGTTTTCCTTTGGCGGACGCAGGCATCGGCGTCTGCCTACCATAACGGCTGAGTGCCGGCGACGTGCTCTGTAAAGAAAGTAAATGATTGCAGAGACTGAATGGGGCGAGATGTCTGATCCTATTAACCTGCGTCTAGTCATGGTCTAAAACCCAGCGGCAGAAGCATTCGACTTAATAAAGCCCCAGCTTTCTGTTCTAGTACAAAGATCCATATTCAATACTGACACTTCCAAGTAGCTCCTTTAATATGTATGCCCAGCTTTTTGGGACTGGTTCTCCCTTTAAATCTTATGAATTTCTTTTGCAGAATATCATTGATTCGAAATTGCGAAAAGCTCCCAGCGCAAGACCACTTTATCGTGCAGGAGTATTTGGACAAGCCCTTTCTAATGGAGGGCTACAAGTTTGACCTGCGTATCTACATCCTGATCACTTCCTGCGACCCTCTGAGGATCTTCCTGTACAATGATGGCCTGGTGCGGATGGGCACGGAAAAGTATCACACTCCCAATGAGTCCAACCTGGTGAGAACATCATGCCATCAAGCCTGGTTCTTCCTTTTTTTATAGACTTCAACTATGTAAAACCTTTTTTAACTCATTTTTACAATAACCAAGACTTTAAATTTAAATAAAAAATATGTTTGGTCATGAGTTAAAAATATTTAGAAAATGGAAAGCTTAGTGTATTTTATTCTAGATTCTTATTTTTATGTATTGAGTTTTTAAAACCAGTTTTGATTAAATGTATTTGGTGTAATTTGTAGCAATTAATTAATGTGTAATTAGTTATATGCAGTCAGTTCATTGTACATTTAATAATATTTGTATTTTATATGTCTTTTTTTTTTTTTTTTTTTACTTTTCTCGGAGCTAACGATTAAACAAGCGTTTCGGCAGTTATGCAGCACTTACACCTGCTGTTAACATTACTTGATTTAAATTTGTTGTGCTCAGTACTATAAAATGTCCCGGTGTGAATCTTTAAATATAGTAATTGTGCATCTGTTATTAACAGATAACAGATTAACAGCCCTGTAGAGGATTTACTTCTGTTATGTACTTTGAGTGTTGGGATAGGTTCAAGCAACCCCTGCAACTCTGATCAGGACATATCACTTT
This sequence comes from Corydoras sp. C115, assembly GCA_019802505.1. Lineage (NCBI taxonomy): Eukaryota > Metazoa > Chordata > Actinopteri > Siluriformes > Callichthyidae > Corydoras > Corydoras sp. C115. The sequence goes on along the minus strand of JAFMOC010000016.1, from coordinate 2,127,701 downwards.
GCCCATAAATAGATGGCAGAATGAATCTGGAGTGAATTAATCTATTGGATAATATTTAATGGGACGTTTCATATGGGACGTTACTTCTGCAAAGGACAAAATTTATGTGAATTCTCATCAAGAACTTAAACCAATATCATTAGGAAATGTCTGAAGGATATAAAACAAGTCTTTACCTAACTGAAAAAATATTCAGAAAGATATAAAAAATATACAAGAGAAGATATATTCTGGACATGACTTATTTTCAAGACTGAAGTTTCAAGACAATTTCAGACAGTGTATTAATTCCACAAATACCTCCAACTGATTATAATTTGTAAAATATTTTGAATGTATTTATAAAATGATATACTGTACAATGATTAGACAAAAGGTTTACAAATTAAATCGAATAAATACAAATTTTAACCGTCTTAGAAAATTTGAGACAAAAATTCACTTATAAAATAAAGTAAAAAAAATCCAGAAAATCTGTTTTTGATTGTTAGACATGTCAAACTATTTTGGATAATTATGAAAACATTACTTAAAAATAAGAATGATAGAAAATGTACCAAACCCATAAACATAGTTTTTTTTTACGCAGGTCTGGGAAATTTAATTCATATAAGTCAGGATGATGAAGGGACAATATAATCATAAAATAAAGAGTTTACATTTTACATTTTGGTCATTTAGCAGATGCTTTTATCCAAAGCTACTTAAAAGTATCCTAACTTGATGGTTGGGGTCAAAGCACAGGGTTGGTCAGAACCCCTAGTGCATTAAGGGTTAAGGATCTTGCTTAAGGACCCACATTGGGAACTTCAGTGGACCTGGGATTTGAACCCACAACCATCAGATTGATAACCAAACAGCCTAACCACTGAACTACCACACCCTTGTGCGATATAGATATATACATTTATTTACTAGCCCCTTCTACCATTGTCCATTCAGCAAAGACATCATACATTAGTTTTGGGGATTTAATGTTAATTGAAGGCAGACTGGACTGGAACATTTTAGGGTGGTTTTTATGTTTTTTTTCTTTTATTGGTTATAACTGAATTTTCTTTTTTTCCCCTATTTCTCAGAATCAGCTATACATGCACCTGACCAATTACTCTGTAAACAAACACAACGAGAACTTTGAGCGCGATGAGACAGCAGATAAAGGCAGCAAAAGATCCATCAGCTGGTTCACAGAGTTTCTCCGTACCAACAACTATGATGTTGCAAAATTTTGGAGTGAAGTTTCTGTAAGTATATGGCTGATTTTTTGTATTAGTATATGGCTGTTCTTTGCTGTTTCTATTTCTCATGAAACAAGTGTACGAAACACACGCACATATTTCCAGTTTTTTATAAACCAGATTACTTTTCAGCACAACCAATGAACATCCACCATTTTATTCATTTAAATAAAATAAACAAGCTGTAATTTAATTTAACGATTGTCTGAAATGTTTGTGGTCCCAATACAGCCACAGTGTCACTGTTAAGCTATTGACCATGACAATGTGCGCAATAAATGATTGTCTTGATTAAAATTATTTACTTTAATATTAACAATAGCAGGTTGTTATTTCAGTTCTCCACATGTTAACACCGTGTTACTATTTATTTAAGAATTTACCATTTCAGAAAAGAAATAAAGGCACCCCAGGTAATTCATTAAAAATGATTCAGTGTAAATCATTCAAAATCAACAAAATGTCATGTAAGTAGAGGTGTCCAAACATTTCCCATAATGCAATCAGAATAGACAGTGTTCATATAAACACCTCAGTTGAAATTGAAGAACCGGACAAAAGCCAATCGAACTTTTTTTTTTTCTGATAGAACAAGTCGAATAAACCTTTAAATTCTTTAAACTAAGAATAATAACATATTCTTTATTATCACACGTGTTTTCCTAGCTTGAGACACACTGAGAATGTGGATCACATGTAAAATGGGGGATGAAAGAGAGCGGTTCCTTTAGGAGACAGAATTCATGTTTATTTCAACCTAAAATAGTTTGTAGGACACATGACTGCAAAATGGAGACTAATGACTAGTGGTGTATTTGTTTATTTGCTGATCCTCTTGTTGTCATATTAAACTTATTTAAAGCTTATTGATGACGCTTATTTCTCACTTTGCTCATATGGATGGTAATTGTACTGTTAGCATGGTAAAAGCAGCTTCACACATACACGAATACTATGCATCACCTCTTTAATGTTAAAATCTTCATTTTATGGATTTAATTCATTTATAGTTTTATATTTACAGTAAAGCCTGTTTATGAATTCTGTCTTCAAAGTTGTAAAACAGGTGCTAAAATCCGGAAAACGAGCACCGAATGTTATGAGAGCATATTAAATTATAATTTAATTTATGGAATATGATTCCACTTTATTGATCTTTAACTGCTAATTCTAGGCATAGTGAGCCTTAAATGCAAATTCCCACAACCTCGAGGACAGCATTCTCACTAGGAAAGTATGTAGAAACATGCTGCCCTTCCAGAAAGTGACAACCTACTATAAATATAAAAGCCTCATAATGAGCGAATGAGACCATAAGAATTTTATTAGTACTTTGTAGCTCAATGTACCCGAAAAAAATGTTTATATATAAAATAGTATTTTAATTCACTAAAATACTATTCACTAAGCACGGTGGCTTAGTGGTTAGCACGTCCGCCTCTCAGCGCTGGGGATTCCCGGTTTGAATCCCAATCTGGGTGGAGTTTCCATGTTCTCCCCGTGTCCATGTAGGTTTTCTCCAGGTTCTCCGGTTTCCTCCAACAGTCCAAAAACATGGATCAAGCTAAAACCTTGAAGCGCATTATTGGATTTTTCAAACATCCATAAATTCATTAGGGTCGCGGGGAGGGGGGGGGGGGGATATATGGGGCAATTTGGAGCATTCAATTTACCTTGTATCCATGTTTTTTTGGACTGTGGGAGGAAACCGGAGAACCCAAAGGAACATGGAAACTCAGATTGGGATTCGAAACGGGAATCCCTACAATTGAGAGACGAACATGCTAATGGAAAAACTAAAAGCACTATAATACAAACATGATTCATTCATTCATTATCTCCCGCTTTATCCTCTATTAGGGTCGCGGTGGGGTTCCCCATGCCCATCCAGGGGAGAACGTCTCGGGCGCTGGGCAGATAGACCTAGGACAGGGCGCCAATCCATTGCTGGGCACACACTCACTCACACAGACACACTCTATATGGGGCAATTTTGAGAATTCAATTGACTTGATCCATGTTTTTGGACTGTGGGAGGAAACCGGAGAACTCGGAGGAAACCCAATCAGACACAGGGAGAACATGGAAACTCCACCCAGATTGGGATTCGAAACGGGAATCCCTACAACTGAGAGGCGAACGTGCTAATGGAAAAACTAAAAGCACGATAATACAAACATGATTGTAAATACTAAATCAATCTCAATCATTGTGGAATAACATTTGATATATAACTATATTTTCTGCAAATAGATCCCACAAAGTGCATTCATTTGAAAAGTGATGAGCACAAATAATTGTAATCGATGTGTCTACATACCTCTCTTACAGTAACTACAGTATTACTTATCACCTCATATTTTACAAACTTTCCTTTGGTCTATGATTTCGTTTTAAAATGCGGTTGAAGCTGCCAACTTTTATCCTCAGTTGATGTCTCTGTTTTCCCCTCTGTGCTGGTGTGTTTACGGGCCCATATTTTAGCAGACGTTTTTCATCCTTCTTGTTGTGTCTGGGTGCAATGTTCTTTCCTGTCTCAGGCATGTTGCTCCATTTCTCTGGCACGCCTTCTGATTATTATGAATGCACAGCAATCAGCGTTTCTGCTTTCCCTGCCTTTACTTCCAGCACCGTTGGCCTGCTTTTCATAAGGTTCTCTAGGATACCAGGAGCAACATCTTCTCAGTTGTTCTCTCATCACATATTTTGAGGTTTACATTAAGGTTTGAATAATGTCTGTTTATGATTTTGTCTGATTAACGGTCATTTACAATTTTCCTGCACATTTTCTATTGTAGACAATTTGATTAAAACTTTAGTTTTAATAAATCAAAGTGCTCCCTGAGAACAGTGGTCTGCAAGTTTATATCCACAGTGTTGTAAAAAAATTTGTATGATTTTTTTTTTCTGAAGAAAAATAAAATATTATTTTCTTCTAATTAAGAGAAAAGAAACTTCTTTAAATAGTTGTTTTAGATAGAATATGAGTTGTTTTTTTAGTATGATATAATTAAGTATGAAAATAATTTTCACTTCAGCATACAGCTTTTAAACTTGTGTTATAATTTTTTTTACGCTGAACATCATATAATACTAACATGTTGTAATTAGTTAAACTCAAATTTGTATATGAATTGTGTTAATAAATTAAATATTTACCAGATAAAACATATGGAACCACAATATGGATGAATGTATTGGGACCCATTCCAAGATCATTCTATTAAGTTATTTTTTTCAGTCACATTGGTCTCGGTCTATAAAAATAAGGCACCAAGTCATTTAGTTAGACCTTGTATGGATGGTTCCAAAAAGGTTACTGAATAGATTGGTATTGTTGCAAAGAATCAGTCATTACACTTACATTTAGTCTTTTAACTGGTGTTTTTATCCAAATTGCTTACAAATGAGAGAACAACATAAGTCAGTATTTAAGGAAAAATGTCTGCACTGTAGTATAATCTGATCATTATCCGATCTGGCTTCAATGTCTTAATTTGCTTGTTTTTTTATAGTAAGTGCTTGTGGTAGATCTGTAAACACTAGCTTGTGGTAGTGTTTTGAGTTGTTTCTTTAAAATGTTAAGTGCCTTACGGTCAGAGTTGGAAAGATTGTTCCTGAGTTTATCCTAGAAGAACACTACTGGCCCGTACAGGTTTCTGACCTAAACCCCATCTTGCACCTTTGAAATAAACTGGAATCATATCTTGAGCCAGGCCCTTTCATCCAACTTCAGAATGCCAGCTGATGCTAACTGTAAGAGGATGTTTATGTGTCCATATAATGGGCAATTTTTTTATTTGGACCTTCACCTTTAACACCTGTTTAAATTAATGTGCTGCTTTGCTCGAGTCCAGGAGTTGAGGAATTTTGTAAACAGAAAAAGAACTGAGTGATAATGATTTATTTACTTGCAGCTGGGTGTATGTTGTACTATTTGTGGTTTGATTCTGCTGTCAACATTGTGAATGAGTTCTGTGGTTGTGAGTTACGATCTGAAATGTTTGATTGCATCATGTGACAAGCTTGCTGCCAAAGACCTAGTGCTACTGTGACATGGTACAAACAGTGACAGTATATGAAGTTTTATAAGAAAAGCACAGTCTGGGCTGTTACAAGGCCCCTTTACAATCCAACAGCAGCTATGAGTGAGGTGATACATCAAATTCAAGCTCAGGTCTTATTTGTCATATACACAAGATATACATGGTACATTTTGTGCCATGAAATGTTTGGCTGTTTGGTAAATACAAGACATTACCGGAACCGGACTTGACGAATATCACAGACAAAACATGAGGAACAGATGTTGAACACTTTTCACTATGACGGGTCATATACATGTATGTTCATTAGTGATGCATCAAAATTAACATTGGAGGCCAAAACCGAAAAATGTATTTGTTGAAAGGCTGATTACAAAAAACTGTTTTTTAACTGCAATTTTTTTTCATTGAACCCTGAACATTTTCACATCCCAGCACAGTATGACTTAAGTAAATAAGCAAACATAAAAATAAAAAAATGTCCCCCTCCCCAGTAAATGTATAAATAATACTTCAATATGAATTAATCAGTAAAATAAAATATTTTTTAATATCCTTTATGTCCCCTCATATCCCTAATATCCCCTTCTTGAATTTCCCCATTGTGGGACTAACAAAGCTATATTAATCAATCGGTCAATCAATCAATTCATACATAAAAAACATTTAAGTATAATTATAAAAATGATACACAGTAGCATAATTTATGTTGTATATCTATATGTTAATAATGTGCAGACGTACAATACCATATATATATATATATATATATATATATATATATATATATATATATATATATATATATATATATATATTTATTTTATTTTTTTTAATAGATGTTTTATAGACAGTTCGTTATGGTAACATAGCTATGTTTATGAAAGTCATTAGTTTGCGTATCGCCATGTTTGGTCCTGTGGGAGTTCTGACCATTACAGGACAATAAAGAGAGCAGATAAAGTATGTAGAGAAACAGATGGACTACAGTCTGTAATTGTAGAAGTACAATTTGCATGTATATAATAACAGGAGCTGATTAAAAAAAATTTGAACTAATTATAGTTTTTGTGTTAGTTATTTGGTCATTCAGTTATTAACTAATTAGACAACCCACCAGACCATGTATTTGGACCATGTGGAAATCCTTCTTTGATTTAATGTATCCCAATGTGATCTGATCTCAAATGTAGACAAAATCAAATGTAAAAAAACAGAACTTTTAACTCCGACAAAGGATTTTGATTGGGGGCAAGTTTGGGGTGCTGCACTGTGCCAACACGGTGAACATGTTTGGGTGGTTAGCATGAATAGAGCTGATTGAGACTCCGACTGGCTCTAAAGAAAAATTCTCTACACTGGAACAGACATTAGAACAAGTGTGCTGAATTGCATGCCAAGCATGTTCAGAGTTTGGATTTAGTCACAATAACAAGATTTAGGTACACAGCTTGTTTAAATACTGCTTTGTGTCAATGTGTCCGCGATGCAGCACTGATTATGGTAAGGTTTGTTAGATCAGTGGTCTTGTTATCAGATGTGATTGCAGAGAACATTAGTGACACTGGTAGTGCTGTGTCTGTATTGAAATGACAGTGTTAAGACCAAACTGTACTGTAAGTAACAATTGCACAGGTATGTTTAAAATTAAGTGTTAAAAGCATCAAAACTTATGTTAGGCAGTGGCTGTCAATATTGCTGTGTAGTATTTGTGTATAATAATCATAAACCAGTAATTTCAAATATATATATAAGCACACACACACAGATAGAGATAATCATGTCTGTGTGTGTTCTCTATACAACTCCACACCGTTTCTTTGATTACCATGACACTTTTTGCAATCCTTACTGAGTTATTAACCGCGAACCCAGCAGCTTTATTTAGGATGTTTCAGTATCTCTTTGCTATCGTAACAACTTGATTCACCTGCCATTCCCTTTAAAAGCTTGATGCGGTCTGACTTTGGCGCCTTGCTATTTTAACAGTGTTGTGCGAACAATCATGCATAAATGAACATTTACACTGTTTGCAAGTGACTAGTATAGTAATAATTTACAAAAATATTAATATATTAATACTGTGTGAACAGAAATATTAAAATACATCACTTAATCATTAAATACAGATGTTATATTCAGGCTCACTGCCATGTAATTATATAATTCTGCATTTTCTACGACTGTATTATTTCAATTCTATTGACACAGTGTGGTGAAGACCCCTTGCTGTCTCAGCATAACTTCCAGCGCGCAAAGCAGAATTCTTATAGCCATGGTTGAAGCAACTTAACTAGCCCACATAGAGCCCTGACCACAACCCATTATAAACCTTTGGGATGAACTAGAACAAAGATCATCTTCTGGTTGAATGAGCAATAGTTCTCGCAGATACGTTCCAAAATCTTGTAAAACCGTCCCAGTAGAAGAGAAGCTGTTATGGCTCCAAAGCGGAGACCAGATCAGAATAAGATACTGCTTGTAATATAATAATGTTTTTAATGCAATAAAAACTGAACTAAAGTATTTTTTTACTGCTCTAGCATAATGCTTTATTTCATTTGTTAATATAAATACATTTACAAATGAATGCCATAAAACTTAAAATGCTTTTTAAGCTCTTGTTCACCCCTTCTTTGTTTTAGACTTCTTTTTTATCATTTGTTAATTGAAGATGCTCTCTAAATGTTTCCATTTACCATTTTTGGCATATTTAGTGGCGGTTCCGTTGAGTTACTAAATTACAGATTTCACATTGTATTCATGTATACATACTTGATTAATAATTCATTATTTATTAATTAATGAACTAATTATTTAATAACTATATTTTTTACAATAATTATTATAACTTCTTTCTGGAAAAAGTGTTTGTTCATACATAACATTATGTGAGTGCAGTCAGTAATTTTACTTCACCAGTTTTATGGCAGTTGTATCCAATAAAATGGCCAGAGGGTTGTAGGTGTATCCAATATGCTGGGAGGCCTGTTTCATATGCAGCTCAATCTTGTATGTTAAATGAGGTCAAGCTGTTTCTCAAAGCTAAAAATGTGTTAAACTGCAACTTGGCCACAATCTATATAAAGTCCACCATTTATTTCTGCACAGCACACATGCTGAGACACACACACTCACACACACACACAGCGCTGGGCTGTTTTTTATGTTGTTTCTCTTGCCGGTAAACATTAGAATAATTAGTCCCTTTTATTGGTTCTACATGCATTTAAATTCTGTTATATTTAAAGAGATGGGTGGATGGATGACCGCGTTGGAGCGCATGTGTGTGAGTGGGTAGTGATGTGTGCGTGAATGGATGGATGGTTAAGTGGCTTTAATAAATGGATGTTTGGGTGGATGTTTAATTGATTAGGAGGATGGGTGGAGGGGTAATTGTTTGGTTGGGTGGGTTGGTGTATAAGAGGATAAATGGATGGATGGATTAATAGATGCATGGTTAAGGTTGTGTTTTCATATGGTTGGTTGATGGGAGGGTGGATGATTGAATGAGTGTGTGGATAGTGGATAGTGGACAGATTGATGGGGTGGGTGAATGGCTGAGTAGGTGGATAAATAAATAGTAGGTAGGTGGGTAAGTATAAGAATGGCTTGATGATTGGTTGGTTGATGGAATGAACGATGGATAGTTAGGTGGATATGGATAATTCATGGATTGAAGGATGATACGATGGATTGTTAACTGGGTGGGGTTGTAAAAAGATAAATGAATAAATGAATGGTTGTTTAATGGAGAATGTCGATTAATAGTAGGTGGTTGGTTGGTCTGGCTGGTGTGTAATGGAGTAAGTGGATTCATGTTTGGGTAGATGGGTGGGTGCTCAGTTGCATAGGTAAGTGGTTGTATGTTTGGGTGGGTTAGGGTCAGGTTTAACTTTTGGATAAACAGAACCTGCAGTTCTTATATTTTTATTTAATAGTTTCAACAATGTTCCAGTATAAAAGTGACATTTTTATTATGTTATTAAATGTAATTAATTTAATACACACATGGATGCATGTTTTATTTTAATATTTTTTATTATGCATCCATATTAATAAATCGTATTTATGCCTTATTACTGTACAACTTTTTTTATAATAGTGGATAATTATTGTCCTTTTTTATAATTTCTGTGTGAGAGTGTTAATCACAGTTACTGTAATGGATTGTGTAAATGTTACCTTGGGCTTTGGGTTCACACATAACCCCAGGTGATTAATTACATTTCCTCAAATAGACATGTGGGAAAATGTGTGAAAGGAGCTTTAGTGGCTCCCCTTCACCCGGCCTGGCCTGTCTGACTGGTGATAAGGACGTCCAGAGTCAGAAGTGAGAGTTCTATCTCATCTGCTTGACACATTAAGCTGACCATGTCCCATTAGGCAGCTTGGACGCTACTGCAGATCTGTTACTCAGTTGGGAAGTGAGCAGTGGCACTGTAGCTGGGCAGATCCCTCTAAAAGTAATCAGTACACAGAACAAGGGGGTATTAGGATGCCCTGGGGAAAGAAAGCCAATGTCTGTGAAGGATTTCACTCAACCAGGTCATTTTCAAATGTCTAGTAGTTGGAGATAGAATCATCCGTGAGAACTTTCATCAGTGTTAGCAACTCTTGGCGCATTCACATGGCAGTGAAGTGTTATTGTGTTTACCATCATTTCTGTGATGCTGGCACAGACATGAGATCATTACAGTTGGGGTGTCATCTGTGACCTCATGCGACCTCAATTTTTCTTTAGCCTTAATACATCAAATGTATTTAAATAAAGTAAATCAATTTTAACTTTTGATTATAAACCCACTTTAGCATTTTTGTTGCCTTATCATTTAGTGTGTATATTTTTTATATCATTATAATTTGTGTACCAATCACAGCAAGAAGGTGCTGGATTTTTTTTCCTGGCGAGAAGGTGTACGTGTGAATGGGTAATAAATTTGCAAACTGATGTGTATTTACAAGTGCCGTTGTTTGTTTGCATTTAAACAGGAGCTAGTAGTGAAGACTCTGATTGTCGCCGAACCTCATGTGCTCCACGCTTACCGCATGTGCCGCCCTGGACAGCCTTCTGCGAGTGACAGTGTCTGCTTTGAGGTGTTGGGCTTTGACATCATTCTTGACCGCAAACTCAAGCCCTGGCTACTAGAGGTATTAAAACTATTTTCTTACACAGTGCTATCTGTTTCTGCTACTATTTCCCAACACATCTGTACAGCTCACAGAAAACACATAAGATATAAGGACTAATTTTACTGAAACTGGTTTATTATTATTATTATTATTATTACATTCTTACACTATCATTACAAGCAAAAGCATAGTCTTTAATGATCTAGGGTTGAATGTGTGTGTGTGTGTGTGTGTGTGTGTGTGTGTGTGTGTGTCCTATACAAATCTACACCATTGCTTTGAAACACCAGTGATTGATGGCCAGGAGTGTGTAATGCTACTGTGCATCGGAGATAAAAACTGACTAAAACTGTCTTGGGCGGCACGGTGGTTAGCACGTTCGCCTCCCGGTTCGAATCCCCATTTGGGTGGAGTTTCCATGTTGTCCCCGTGTCCGTGTGGGTTTCCTCCGGGTTCTCCGGTTTCCTCCCACAGTCCAAAAACATTGATCAAGTCAATTGAGTTCTCCAAATTGCCCCATGTAGAGTGTTTGTGTGAGTGAGTGTGTGCCCAGCGATAGGTTGGCACCCTGTCCTGGGTGTATCTGCCCGGCGCCCGAGACGTTCTCCCCTGGATGGGCATGGAGAACCCCACCGCGACCCTAATAGAGGATAAAGCGGAATATAATGAATGAATGAAAGAATTAAACTGTCTTTTTAGTTCTTTCTTTCTGTTCTGGACAGCAGTGTAGACCTTGTCCTTCTTGCACAGTGATTTAGTAACTGAGAGGTTGAGCATTTTTAATGATTTTTCTTTTACAACATCCCTGAAGTACATGTGTGGTGACTGGGCATGTGAGTGGTAGTACGTTAGATTGTATATGAAAACCTGTTACCACACTGAATACGACACAGGTGCAATATGTAGTGTGCAGTACAGTAGAGTGTTATTTGATGAAGCCAATGCGCTAGCATTTGCTGGTCAAAATGTTAGGGATCTTATTTCATAGCAAGATGCTTGGTTTGATTTTTGGTTTCTTTCTAAAGTTCAAAATGTATTTTAATAGTTGATTGATCAATGGTGAACCCAGTTATGAATGTGTGCTTGCTCTGTGGTGGACTTTAACCTGTTGTGGGTATTTTTTTTAACTCTTGAGCACCTCCAAGACTCTTATAATAAGCTGGTTAGAAATGAATGAATGTCCTTAAGATGATCTAAGACATTCTGATATTGTTGAGCACCTCCAAGACTCTTATAATAAGCTGGTTAGAAATGAATGAATGTCCTTAAGATGATCTAAGACATTCTGATATTGTTTAGAAGTTGACTGAGCAACTTTAGTCACCACAAGAATGATTCTTTGTTACAATTCTTTCATTAGTTTTCCTGTTTGCCATGAGCTATAAATGTCGTATTGACGTTGCTCACATTGTTGCCCACATTCTTGCAGCGTGTATATGAGCTGTAAAGAAAGAAAACGCAGGAGGCGCAGCACATTTTCAAAAATGTGCTAACTACAGATGAATAAAAAAAAAAAGAGGCGAACAAGGCCTGGAGTCTCTCGGGTTAAAAAACAGGGCCTCTTGTATGACAGTAGCGATAAACGAGTAGCGGCTAATTATGTAAACATGAGGTTAATTTGGCTCACGCTGCAACCTAGAGCAAGGTCTTGCTCCTTTTCTCTCGCTTTCTGTCTGTCTCTTTTTTTTCTCTCAGAAATGTAGGTCAGGACTGCAATTTCAGCAGTGACTGGGGCTCTCGACTGCCTGAACTCAGTAGGCTTTTTTTTAAGCTATCCTACACATGGATGTGTTTGTGTGTGTGTGTGTGTGTTTGTAAATGTGGAACGCTGGGAAGGTCTATGTCAGGTTTTCCTTCTCTCTCTCCCCAAAGTGAGCCAGCTAAAGCCTGACCTAAATCCTTTAACCCTAAGTATTTTTACTGGTACTCACGTTCTTCAAAACCCACTCTCGTGCCTTCAGATATTTTTATGTATTTATTTTTATCTTGCATGTTTTTCTTCACATTTCCATAAGCTATATTATGGGTGTATTTTCGAAGCTGGAATGTGTAAATGCTCAGTGGGTGGGGACGGGAAGGGGGTCCCCCCTCTGTTTTCATTGTTTGGTATATGGCCTTCTTGTACCTGCATTTAAACAAGCGAGCTGCAGTGAATCGCTTCAGAGCTCACAGACTGTGTCAGCGTAGGTTTTAGAGCCCCCGTGATTGAGAAGGAATGCAAACAGTGGTAGATACAGTTGTTACACTCCAGCGCTAATGATCCCTCGGTGCTACTAGCAGCCCACCGCAAACTCTCATCAATTAACATCCCCGCAAGTTCCGCACAGAGGGGGAAAAAAGCTGTTTCTCTTTCACGCTACATTTACAGCAGCACACATTTATTTCCGATTTCGAGTGATTAGTCAAGAGACATTTTCAAACTCTGTCTCAGTAGAGGCAACATGGACTCACTCAACTTAAAAAAAACACGAACGGCAAGTGTTTGTGGGGGAAGCGTGAGATAAATTATTATTATATCATTTGTTTTGTGTTCTATTAATTCAGATGTTTATTATTATTATTTTTGCAATTTTTTTGTGCTGTTTTATTTTTGTTGTTATAATATGAATATATATTTTTACTGTTATTACTTTTTTATTAACAAATAAAAAATGTAAACTATAAAATAACAACAACAATAATAATAACAATAATAATAACAATAATAATAACAACAACAATAATAATAATAATAATAATAATAATAATAATAATAATTGTTTTTGGAAGTAATGCAAAAGAACAATAAATTAATAATAATTGTAACAGTACATCCTTACTAAAAGGATTAATAATAATAAAAATAAAAAAAATAATAATAACAACGAATAGTTCATTAAGTTATTAGTTTTTCTCCTCTGCAGATGAAGCCTACATCAGGGTATTAGATCGCCTGATTTGTGTCAGAACACATTAGTCAGCTCCTCTGATAGCAGCCTTACCCCTCAGCCTCTAATGGTGTTAGTAAAGCTCTCTTTCTGCTTGCCTTCAGCCAGCCAGCTAACTCTCAAGTGAATTTAAACCTAACGAGGGCCAAGACACGTCCCAAATCAATTCAGTGCTCATATTCACACTCATGAAAGTGAAATGATATATATTGTACATGTTAAGGAATATTTCTTTCTTTAAAATGTTTATAGGATTTTTAATAAATCCATACACTACATTTGATATCAGTCAAATATTTAATTTATACATATGATAAACTCTGGTTTGCAGTAAGAAAACATCTGATTTGCAAATTGCACACACCGATATGATGCCTGCTTTAAAAACAGGAGCTTATGCTGTTTCTGAGGTCACAGTAAATGAGTGCCAGTTTAAATCTGCGTAAGACTTTTAAGTGCGCAGCAGCCTGAATGATTTCTTTAATACATTTCTGTCATTAGATACTCAAGAGGTGATGGGAGGCAAGGCAGCGCCTCAAGGAAAAAAAAAAGCCCAAACTCCCTCAAAAAGCCCATCATTGTCCCTTTTATTGGTGATCCTCATCTTTATTCCAGTGGCTTTCAAAAGCAGCTCTTACCTGCCGTTGACATTCAAAACATTTGTGAATTTACAGGAGTGAGGCTATCCAAAGAGGGAAACTCGTGATGCCTTTCTTTTCTGAGATCCCTGTGGCTTGGCGCTTTTGTGACCGCTCGCCGTTGGCATTCTAATTTTCAGGGTGATGTGATGGGCTGTGTTTCTAGGAAGGATAGCCCCCTCCAGAGGTCAGGAGGAATCTGGAGGGAAGCGAACACCCATTAGTCAAATGCTGTGAAGCAACACTGATATCATTGCCCCCTGGGCCCACTCGCCTTCTTTTTCTCCCCCTTCTCCCATCCTTTTTTCGGCAGCCGGTCACACTGGAGCTGTTAAGCAGGCATGATGAATAATGCAACGACAAGAGGACAGGCAGATATACAGGGTACACACAGGCATTGAGGGACTAGTCTAGATGAAGAAAGAGACAGATGGAAAACAGTGGATGTCCACATGACTCGTCCCATCTCTGTGATGGCTGTTTATTATGGTTATGAATTTTGCGTGACCACTTGCAAGGCCACTCGTAAGCCCACTCACAGCGTTCAGCCTCATTAAGGTCTCAATAGCTTGTTTGTGCATTGTAAATATGCATTAAGATATATGTACAGGTATTCATTTGCTGCAATTTGGCATTCTTGTTTTTGCACCTAGAGTAAATATTCTTGTTATTCAGGGTCAGTTTTAAGGGAATGAGGGCTATTCTTCCTCAAGCCTTGTACTCAGAGATTTGCTGGAGCACACGCCCCTTGCAGAAGAAACCAAAAATCCCTTACTGTTTTGGCCTCTACATACAAAGGCGGCATTCTTGGCTGCAAATAAACACTGCACGGCTGGTTTTGTGGCGCAGACTAGGCACAGTCATTATGGTTTGTTTATCAGGAGACGCAGCCTAATTGCCACCCTGCGGGAGAGGGTGGGGAGTGGTGGAGGGATGTAGCTGTGTTTGTAGGTGATTGGCAGTTAGTGAAGCAGCCGTGAGTCAGATACATTTGCTGGGACCTTACCTACCCAGAGGCTAAAGTACCTCGCTCTCTCACTCGCTTTTATTCTTTCTCGTCGTTGTCTCCTTTATCCCACTCCCCACTCCCCTTTCCGAGCGCCGATCGTTTCGGGATGATTCAGGTTGCCTTTCCTTTCGAATGGCGACATAAGCCGGACCACAATTCTTTTTTGCTCTGCCGAAAGAGCGAGAGAATGAAAGGAGGTGATCTGGATCAGAGAGGGGAACAAACAGAAGCCTATTTGAAGGTGCACTTAGAGTCGGCTGTTTGATCTCACTCCTGTTCCTGCATCCCTCTGATGGTGTAGTCATTTTTATCCAGCATGCAGTCCCGACAACCATGCTTTAGCTGCGACGGTAAATACACACACATATTTCTACCTGTTTATATAGTTTGGTAGATATTAAAAAAAGATCCCTTACCCCTCTTTGGTCCCATGATGCCGTATTTGGACTGACCCTGCATGCATCAGTTTAGGATGTTCCTAAGTTTGTGTAATTTGCTTAAGAGATGAGCAGTATACACTTACTGGCCACTTTATTTTTTATTTGTACCCTCTGCAGTTTTAACAATTACAGCTTTTGCCCAGCTGTGTATTTTGAGATGATTGAATCTTAAACACCCTGTCCATTCTCTATACGCTCTGATTAGACTGAAGTGCTTATCGCTCCACCTAGTAGAAGTAAAATCAGATACATGGGTTTTATTCCTCATCAGTGCTCACAGGTGCTGCCTGGTGGCTGGACCTGATTAATGGATTATTTTTAGTGCAGCAGTATCATGATATTTAAAAAAAAAAAAGGAGCTCTGATGTGTCTGATTCTGACCAATGCAGAAATGAGTGGAGGGGACTTTTATGAATGTAGAGAGATACAGTCTATAATTGTAGAACGACAAAGTGCATCTATATGGTAAGTGATCTAATTCATCGTAAGTGTAGAACCAATGAGTTGGTACCAATAACATGGCAGTTGAGTTTAGGTATTGTTTTTATTGTGGTAATTAAATAAATACAGATGTGAAAATGGTACCATTCAACACTATTAACAATTTGGCCTACAAATCACAGCATCATACAGTCTTAAAAGCTGATAAAACTAATAAATAAAAATATTAAAAAATATATAAAAATAATATAAAAAAAACATCTGTGTGTCTGTGTATTTAGACATATTGCAATTCATGCGTGAGAAGCTAACTCTGGAAAACGACTATAATATATTTTTATTATTTAGTGTTCATGATTGACAGTTAAAAATACAGTATTATGTAGTTTTTTTTATATAAATTGCTTTAAAGATTTTAAAAGCTTTATTATTTTATATATAGTTTTTAAATTAGATTTAATACTTCCCTGAATCTAGATGTTATTTGAATACATTTTTACTATTAATTTTTATTTTTTTTAATCTAGGATCAGGATTTTTAATCATGTTCAATGATTACATTTATTTAATGTTCCAGCTGGGAAAAGAGGCTCCTACTAGTAATGTTTTCTTTTTCTTGCTAAATTAAAATGTAACAGTTGCAATCTCGAAGTTATCTTTAGGTTATATGTAATCAACTGTGTTTTTAAGCACAACTCACTCACACACACACACACACACACACACACACACACAATATATATATATATATATATATATATATATATATATATATATATATATATATATATATATATATATATTTATATATATACATTTAATTGCCCAAAACATGTTTCTGCCACACTAAGGTTTAACTTATTAGCTGATTTAATTCTGGTCATCATGCTGACCATCCAAAATTGGTTTGTCTCAGTCTGTGTTTTAATTAGTATCTTGCCTCTAGATGGCAGTGTTAAGCTTTCCTGTTAGCCACTGTAGGAGTTATTAAAGAATGATTGTGGTGATCCATTTGTCTGTCTGTCTTTATCTATAACTGTACAAAAAGTAAATTTCATTTTACTGTACTTCCTGGAGAAATAAGACACTTTAAGGATGAACGAGTCAGCCGGAGAGCATTGGCAGTCATCGGGGTCATTTTTCTTTGTGCACAGGCTTCAGGAACCCGCAGTGTGTGAGTGTGAGACTGATCTTGTCAAAAGTAAAGAGGTGACCTTAAAGGCTACAGGTTGGCTTGCTTCCTGACCTCTTAAATTCGCTGGCGGTACCTATAGGGTTTCAGGAATTAACCACTTAAAATGTGACAAAAGAAGAAGAAATGATTGAAACCAATATGAAACCGGATCAGCTAAAAGTTTTTCTAAGGCACCCCGCCGTAACGGTCTTCTTTCCACATTCAGATTCTGATTACAGAAGCAGGTTCCGGTGTGCTCGGGTGTTTCAGACCTAAGAATCTGAGAACGCAGGGGTTCTTTAATTTGGTAGAGTGGATAAAGTAATATGAAGAGCTGAATTAACCCTCTTAGTGTATTTAATTTCAAATGATCGCATTAAGTCTGACTAGCACATACAGGCGCTGGTTTCAGCCGAGCACCGAAAATCAAAGGTGCAAATTGTTCTGTTTTCATGCTTAAAAGATGAAATGCAAGAGTTTCAGAAAATAGCACTTCACAAACCATCTGATTATTAAGGAGAGTTAGAAAACATTTTCTTTTTCCACGATAGCCGGCAGGTTCACACAGAGTTCAAATAGCCACTCAGCTGTTTAAATAACGGATCGCTGTGTGGAACCGTATCAGATTGACCAGTGGGGTTTAAATGAAATGTCAGGTTATAAATGAAGACAGAAATATCGCATTGTGCGACTGTACAAAGGACTTATAAAAGTAAAAAGGTACAAATCTGTTTAATGTTTGCACAAAATAAATACATTTTTGTGCAGCAATTTTGGTCAGATTTTATTTTATACCCTAATGACCCAAAACTATAAGATCAGAAGATTTATAGATCTTATTTGTCACGTGTGGATTTGTGAAGTAATTTTGCTGTAATTTATCCCTAGTTAAGGTAACTAATTCACAGCAATAATATTTTTATTATATTCTATATTTTGTGTGAAAGTCTCCTCAGTTTTAAGTTTTGGGATGTTCTGATCAGTGTTTTTTGAATATAGTAAAGTGAAGTTCCTAGTGGACCCGTGAGCTCAAAGTCAACCTCAAATCAACTGATTTGTACACGTGGGACTGATCATTCTGAGAAACATATTGATTCAAACTCCGTCTCTCATCACTGGCTCTGAGACCACAGATAGGTTACTTGTGCATCAAAGCCAGACCTGTTCAGGTGGAGAGATGGAAACTAAACGCTCAGTCAGCACAGCACTTTCCTAAAGTCTGCTATTGATTGTATAGAACTTCTGTATTACTGGAAAGGAAAAAGGGTCAAAACTATATTTTGGTGTTTGCTTGCTGTTAAATTTTTTCTGATCACATTAAGTCGTAGTTTGGTGATTAGAACAAATGAAAGCTGTTTAATTGAATGGACCTTTAAAAAGGAGTTTTCACAAAATGCTTTAACACCACTGCCAAAGACATTAAGGAATTGAGTGCTGTTTTTTTATTAACTGCAGGGGTTCATTAACCCTCAGACATGCTCCAGCGGGTTCCTTTGCTCAAGCCCAGCCTGATCTCACACTGATAGATGCGGTCCATGAACTATGTTGAAAAACAAGCTCAAGGTAAAATAACTTCTGTACCGTTTACGATATACAGTAGCTCAGTTTCTGCTAATGATGGCTCCCTGGGATCCGCTATGGAATCTGCTAATGTAAGAATTGACCGCTAAGGAAAAGCTAAAAAGAAACTGTGGTAAATGAGTGTCACTCTCAGGTCAACAAACTTGATGGGCTTTCTTTCCTGGCTCTTTTGTTTGAGAAACCTCTTGAGATAATATAAGAAACTCCAAGCATCTCAAGAAAAGAAAGTTACCCC
The DNA here is from genome assembly GCA_019802505.1 of Corydoras sp. C115. NCBI lineage: Eukaryota > Metazoa > Chordata > Actinopteri > Siluriformes > Callichthyidae > Corydoras > Corydoras sp. C115. The sequence continues at coordinate 2,108,839 of JAFMOC010000016.1, read as the reverse complement.
TGCTGAGGTTAAACCTGGCACAAAGACATTGACCGTTTTAACTCTATTATTGGAGTCACTTTTTATTCGTTGAGTATATTCTTCACAGGACATGTGATTGATTTGCCATGATACAGTCCCTGTAGGCATTGGGGCTTAATTACCTAGGTACAAAAAATATTTTGGTTCATCAGGAATAGGATTGTTCACCAGGGTACAGTCCCATCATGGTTTGTATTACCATGGTGAGGTCAGCATGGGGTTGTTTTTGGGTTATCATGGTACAATCTCCCTAAAAATTTGAATTGGTTAGCTAGGATTAAAATTTCAGTTCTCATATAATTTGCATCTCATACCTCCTTTAATCCCTAAACATACATTTGCTGAACTAGTCTTAATTTTTTCCTTACATGGCATCAATAGCATGGATTTTCTTGCATTCATTTACTTATAATCCAGAGAATAATGTGAATCTTGCAATCTAATATTACAAGGAATGTTTTAGAAGACTGTGTCAGATGGCTGTGTCTCAGTTCTGCTGTGAAGAGGCATTTCTTCTGATATTTGAGCTCACTTTTCTTTCCCATGGCCAGCAATTCAATCAGTGCAGTCTTTGTTACACTGAGCAGCACTCGGGCCATCTGGAGAGACAGGGCAAAGAATTGATTCTGGCATGTTACAAATAACACTTGATACCTGAATTCATTGGCCTGACAACTGTTTACCTGCTGAAAAAGGGGATGTTATTATAAGATTCAGGGGGATGGAATGGTGAGGTACGTGTGTGTGAGGTTGCTTATCAGCTCCCATCATTCATGAACAAACCTGACCAACTGAGCTATAGTACACTCCTTTGTGGTGCGACCAGAAAATAGATGCAACACTTAGTTTGAGTTTGTGGTACAACCACAGTGGGGTATCAAGTAGGATGCTGGGAGGAAAAGGGGATAAGTGACACTTATAAATAGAAAGAGTAAGGAAACAAGAGAAAAAGAGAGACAGAGGGGCTAAGTCCCCTGTGACAGCTGTTTCTTGCCCTACAGGATGTATGTGTAGACAAGGTCAAAGGTCCTGTTGACCCCAACCGCCTCAAAGGAGGGCCTCCTTCAACAAAATTCCTGTGACTCTAACATGGTGCCTTTTTTCCTTAAAACACATTTTGGTGTTAATTTGTAACGTGAGACCCTAAAACAGGTTTTTGTTTGATTCCAGATCAATCGGGCGCCAAGTTTTGGGACTGACCAGAAGATCGATTATGATGTCAAGAAAGGAGTCCTGCACAATGCACTGAAACTTCTGAACATCAGGTGAGCCCAAAGTGTCAGTACACCCACAACAAAACCCTGTAAATATTCTCTTTCAATACTCCCATGAGAAACGTGGTAGGAAAGGAGGGAGAAGGTGCAGGATGCTAGTTCAGAAGCACACGTTCCCCTTCTGGATGTTCGGAGCTTTTGAATGTTTTAGGTTTGATCGATTGGCTTGATTTCACCATCGACAGCTTGAGACTCTTTGATGTTTAGAAGCACCCCTGTTCCTCCTATTACTACAGTCTGTGTGAAAATGTCGGACACATTCAGCTGAAGGCTTGTTTATTAGCTGTAGGTATCTGAGAGAGATTGGAAATAATCCCCCCTGCATTATGTTCTTTAAACCCCACTACCTCCCTGAAGAGTTTGACTTTAGCCATGTGTATCTGTGCATTCCTGCACGGCTGTGTGAGTATATTTGCTTTTGAAGGTGCAACTCGACACTTCACCGGTTTTGAGCTCGCAGCTAAACGTGGCCTTTGTTTTCCTTTCAGTTAATTTTTTTAAAAGCATGTGAGATGTTGTTAAGGTCTAACTGCTGCATCTCACTCGCCAGTGAATTGGGAACACGTACACCTGCTCAGTTATGCAAGTATCATGGTTCTACTGAGTGTTCTGGGGTTAGCTATGGACATTGATTAAGAAGTGCAAGAAAATGAAATAAACCCAGATTAATTGAACTGTACTTTCAGCCTCCATTCCCTCTGTGATTTACTGATAAACCTTTTTTTAGCTCATACTTTATTAATTGTCTGAAAGTTTGTAATTGTGTCAGCCCACCTGAAACCCATTATACTCTTTAATAAAGCAGGTTAATTGGCTCTCTTTCTGAGCTGGTAGAAATCCTAAAGATGAAAAATGACCAAATTAAAAACAGGTCTCTTAAGAAACGTGTCGGACTAATGATTATTGGTTATTTGTTGATTATAGATTATTCTCTTTTTTTGTGTGAATAGATACTTTTTGGCATTATGGTCTAACCAATCCATTTCTACCTACATTGTTCCATTTCTACCCCATTGTTGATGGGTTTCCTCCGGGTTCTCCGGTTTCCTTCCACATTCTAAAAACATGGATTCAAAGTGAATTGGCTGTTCTAAATTGCCCTTATCTAATTTGGCACTATATAGTGTGTGTATGTGTGAGAGAGTGTGTGCCAAGAGGGATTAGCACCCTGTCCTGGGTGTATCTTCCCAGCGCCCAAAATGTTTTCCTCTAAATGGGCATAGGGAATCCCCCCAATGACCCTAGTAAAGGATTGACAGGCCAAAATAATTACATGAGCTATTACAGTGCCATTAGATCAGCACTTGATCCAGTGTTAACAGTGTAAGGCAATAGTATTTTAAATCCATACATCCATTATCTTCTGCTTTATCGTCTATTAGGGTCACAGTGGGGTTCCCTATGCCCATCCAGGTTTCGAGTGCTGGGCAGATACACCCAGGACAGGGTGCCAATCTATCGCTGGGCGCTCACTCACTCACACAAACACACTATATATGGGGCAATTTGGAGAATTCAATTGACCTTGATCCATGTTTTTGGACTGTGGGAGGAAACTGGAGAACCCGGAGGAAACCCACGCAGGCACGGGGAGAACATGGAAACTCCACCTAGATTGGGATTCGAACCGAGAATCCCTAGCGCTGAGAGGCGAACGTGCTAACCACTAAGCCACCGTGCCGCCCTTAGTATTTTAAATATTTCACTTAATTTTTAACAACCTGTTTTTAATTGTCAGTCACATATCACTTAAACTAAAAGTCTCTACACAAAGAAATGTGCTTAAAACAATGACACAAATAAAATCATTATTTGAGGCACATGTCCTAAGTTTTGGTCTCCACAAGGACATCAGATCCCCACAGTCTTGTGTGTTTCACCTAAACTTGTTTTTTATTCAATAAACATTTTAAAGTAACAACCATTTACATTCATGACTTTAATAATATGTTTCTTTAGCAGCTACAAGGACAGACATTCTCGCTTTCAATGTAGATTTATAAAACATGAATAGACAACATTTATGAAGGTTTTGTGTTTTATGGTGTTCTCATTCAAAACAGCAGCTGTGTGTTTTCTCCTCAAGTGTTTTTACATAGTTCTGCTGCTGCTGTGAAGTTTACAAAATGTACAAACCTATGCTTTTATGAGTTGCCTTGAGTGATTGCCAACTGTTAGATCTACTTGTGCTGCAGCCATCATCATTTTTAAAAGGCAAAAACATCTGTAATGTTGTGACATTATAACTAATTGTGATACAACAAGAAGGTAAATCTAAAAGAATATGGACATTTCAGCTTAAAGTAATTAATAAGTAAGTCGCAGTCTATTGATGTACATGAGAGTGGTATGACTCATTGAAAAATAAAAATGGCATTAAATAGAGATGTACAAACTCTGACCTTCAACTCTTATTGTATTGTTAGTTTCACATCAGTTTTTAAGTTCTTTTTTACCTGATGGATTTTAGTCATGAGCATAAATGTCTTGCAATCCATCATGTTAGTCTGCCTGAAGTAGCCGCTGACTAAACCTAGTAATTTAATAAATAACATTAAATAATTGCAAAGGGCAATAACTGTAATGTAAATATTTTACAGTACCAATCACTTGTTCCACTTACTGTCCATATGATCAGTTGCACTTACTGTAAGGATAAACTTTATAGTAGAAAGATTACAGACTGTAGTCCATCTGTTTGTAGACTACAGTACATACAGTGCTATTCCCCTTTACTCTGTTCTTTAATGGTTAGGTCCCTGATAGTAGCACCACAAAGCATGTATTATTTGTTTGTGCATTATTCCTATCCCAGCTGTGTCACTGATGGTGTTTTAAATGAAACTATAGCAGCACTGCTGCACTAAAACCCCCTCACCACATCAGTGTCACTGCAGAACTCACAAAAAATCCACCCAAATTATAAATTATACCTGTTCTGTGATGGTCCTGACCAACAGAGAGCAGAAAACCAACAGGGGACTAAAAAACAAGAAAACAGGTGTACTACAGTCATTCAACTACTGTACATAATTGTAAATCTACAAAGCCCATCTATATGGTAAGTGGAGAAAATAGAAAATGGAGCAATTAGGTGTGTCTAAACATTTGACTGTACTGTATGTAATTTTCCATCAGTTGCTTTGAGATAAAATATGCCAGGGCAAATAATCATTTTTCAATGTTTTTGTCATTTCTCACATTTAAATTTAAGGTACAATAGTCATGATTGTCCTATGTTCTTTTCAACTTGTTTAATACTTGTTTTGAATGATAGTTTGACAAACTAAAAATCCCACTATTTGTGGGTTCGATGTAGTTCAGTAAAAAAACAACAAACTTTTGAAGCCTCTTGCCTTAAAGGCTGTATTAAATAAACCAGATGTAAGAAAATGGACTCTGGCAAACAAAAGACATTCTTTGTAGCCTGCAGTCTGACATGTGGCTTTGCTTCTGTGGTGTTGCTTATTTATCCGTTACCTATATTCAATAATTAATCACTTACATGAAGTGCACATTATGTACTTTGTACTGTATGAATGCCCATGCTTGTGTGTGTGTGCGGGCACAGGCGGCAGTCCCCAGGTAGTATACACAGTTCAGGTTGATTGATCATCACAGACCTGACCTCCAAGCTTGGACTCTCCTTTCCACTCGTGTCCTAAATATAGCCCGCCAAAGCGGCAGTGGCACTACATCAGGAGAACGCATTGCAGCTTACGAGATCAGATTTCGAGTGTAAACTAACTAAGATGCAATGCAGTTCCACTGTCACATTGAATTCTTTAGAGCCTCTACAGATGTTCATGTGGCTCTGTTAGTGTAGCTTTCACATCCCCAGCCTTAGTGTCGATCTGGACTGACAGCCAGCTCATTGTCCCATTAAAGCAGCACTATATCCTCAGTGCCCAACCGACCCATCGGCTCCTGTTACCTCTGTACCGGAAAGTTCTCTTGAGTGCATGGAAATAGAAATAAAGTGCTTGATTCTTTTGTATTTAGAGGACAGATTGAACAGGGACTGAGCGGCAGAAAAAGGCAGCCTCAACACAAGTGCAGGATTAAGGAATGAGAAAAAAAACATTCCAGAACCCTTCTGTTAAGACTGTATGATTTATAATATTGGAAACCTGGTCTTACATAGGGTCATGATTCTTTGTCTCGCAGAGCAAGTGATAAAAGACGGAATCTGGCTCAGCAGAAGGCCGAAGCACAGAGACGTCTTTATGGTCAAGGCACTATGAAGAAACTTTCAGCAGGTTCATCCGAATGGGAGAAACAGCGTCTTACATTGGAGCGGAGAAAAGAGGAGCTGGTGAGGCTTTATTTTCATGTTTGGTTCTGTACTTTAACTTTTAGTTTGGTTACTTTCCAGGCCATAATGGCATTTGAGGCGAGATTTCTACATTTAATTATTCCAGTCTCTAAATTGTAGGGGCGAAACATGTCAAACTTGGAAGCGGCAGGTCAGCCAGACGGCGATGCCGTATGTTGATTGGTCTTGTATGAAGTGATGAATGAATGTAAAATTGCCTCGGGTAGGTGGTACCTTCAAAGGCCAAGGCGAGCAATGCATAAGAGAACGCGAGAGCGTGGGACGGGAGTGAGTGCTAGTGTTTAGCAGAGATCAGTGACTGTAATTGGAGGCACCCTGCTGCTGCGCTGGAAATTGACCAGCTGACCTTTTCACAATTACCGTTTTTGATGTATTAAAATGGGAAAGTGGGAGTTAAATCCATATGAATTATGAATTGGCTGTCCGTATTAACAAGAGCAAAGTAGAGGCCAGATTTGTATTCAGCTCTCGACTCCGTGTTCATTAAGCCGACTCTAATGGTGTAACAACTCATTTGATGTTGTTTGTAGAAATGAGTCTGACCGAGCCGCATCCTTGCTTTCCCGCACCTTCTTTTATTTCAGAAAGAAAGACTGGCCCAGGTTCGCAAGCAAATCTCCAGAGAGGAGTACGAGAAACGGCATCTAGGGAACTACAGGTAGGCCACAGAAGCATCTCATCCAGCGGGACACCTCTTCTTGACTCAACTTGCATTTACGGGGTCATCTACGAAGCGCTATTCCCCTTATAGAAATAAAAATGGTCTTTATAGAAAAGAAAAAATAGGCTTGAAATAAAATGAATGCCCTTTTTATGTAGGCAGAGTTAAACATGCACATAGCAGTGTTATGGCATCAGCAGCTATTCTCTCACGTGAGGACTGAGGAAAGAACGATCATCAATTATTAATATTCACCTGTCAGTTGCGTAGAAACCTGCTTCAGAAGAAAAGTCAAAGTTGGTTTGGCTCTGCTCCATCCTTTGCTCGTCAGCAGAGCTATTTTGCTTAAAAGAAGCGCTCTCTGTATGCGTGGCAGCTCACTGGGCTTTATTACCGTTGCTGCTCTGTGTTTGTTACACTCCAATGCCGAGCGTCTGGCCCTGCCTAATGAAGACCCCCGATTGGAAGTGGCGCTGGGATTTGATTAAGGCGCCCCTCATTAGATGAGTCTCCCAACTAACCTTTTTTCCCTTTACTGGAATGGAGTTCAGGTACAGCGAGCCCGCTTCAAAGAGGAGCCAAAGCCATTTAGCGTCTGCTGCATTTATCACAGTGCTCGATGAGTAATTGTGACGAGTCACTCTGGAATAACGCCACCACTTAAAAGGCACAGAGGAAGGATAGGGAGCAACGCTGATTCTTAAATAGCTCATTTACTGGCTGATGTAATTGCTGTTCCTTACATTTCGAGCCTAATAAAAACATGCCAAAAAGATGCTGAACGTTTTAAAAATAATACGTAATTGAGATTTGAAAGTGTGTTGTGTAAGAACACATTTGAGGAGTGGAAGGGATAGATTTGAGCTGTTACACAGGCTAGCAATAATACACCTACATATGACTTAATGGATTTAAGGGTTTTATCCCAAGCTTTCAACATTTACATTAGCTGATCCCCCGATTATCCCGGAGCTGGTAAAGCTCCTGCTTAAACCATCTCAGTAAAGTGGCTTCGGCTAGAGACAGGAAAGGATGGTAAATCCTAACAGGTTAGCCATCGTTTGCATTTAACATTAGCCAATGACTTTAATTTCAACTTGGGGAGGAAATTTTAGTCACATGTTTCAGCCGCCGTGAATCCTTCTTCTTATGGAAAATTTCCAGTTAACTCTGAATAACATATGAGATCAAATACAGATATTTTTTTAATGTGTTGTCCTGCAACCAAATGTCTAGTTCATTTACAAAATAGAGTTTAAAAAGGCAAATAAATTCATGATTGAAAAATACAAATGTTATAATAAAAACCTTAATTTTTTAGGTTGCATTTTAATAAAACAATGCAAAATTTACTATGAATAAAATGTTGAATAAAGGAGGTCAATTAAATTAAAGAATAGAAACTGCACCCCATTCTAAAACTATTTTTAGTCAAGATAGAGGAGCCCAGGTTTATTGAAATACTCATCAAAAGTGTCGTTACTGCACTGACTCTTTGTCTATGATCTAAAAACATCCTTTTCTTTTTCTTTTGCCTGTGTCTGTCAAAATGCAATAGAAACAACGGTTGCCAAAACTACCATAATGCCTCATAATCCACATTTGCCAAATCTACTAAAATCCCTTAAATCCCTTACAGTGCATACTTATTTACATTTGAGTTCTAACTGTCCATTGTTCCATGAGGACCAGGCAGGGACAGTTAAAGGGCTGGATGCAGCTACGAGGTTGTAAAATGCCCAGTGCTGGAATATAATACATTTCAATTCAGTAATTAAATAGTGGAGAAGCCTCTAAAATTTTAGGAACAGTTATGTAGATCAAGTAGAAATAACTGAAGACCTTAAAAACTTCCTGTCCTGTATAGACTTATGATGAAGTTAAAAATGAATCAACATTACTCCAAAAGGGTGATGGAACAATAGCACTAAAATGAACAAAAGGTTCTGCAGTCACTTCAATTCCTTCATCTCATGCAAAAAACTCTCACGCTTCAAAAGTTCAGATGGAGAAGTAATTCATGTTTGATTAGAGAAAGGTTGTGCTTTTGATGCTGAGAGTATCCTCAGAGAAGCATTGTGATGGCTGCATTCACATTAAAAGCATTATGATGCTTTATAAATAGAACTGCAAGTGACCTGTATCTGACTCTGAACCAAACCCCATGTATATTGTATGGTCACATGTACGAGTCACCTTCATCATCACCAACACATCACCAACGCAGCATCATACTCATGGTATGAACCGGCCATTCGAACGTGCTATTAGCTTATGTATTGTCCTGTGCTTTTAATTATGTACCTGATTAGATTTAGATGGAAACGGCAGTATTTTTGGCAAACAGTTCTTTGTCATGCGGCACAGTAGCTTAGTGGTTAGCATGTTCGCCTCTCAGCACTAGGATTCCCGGTTCGAATCCCCATCTGGGTGAAGTTTCCATGTTCTCCCCGTGTCCGCGTGGGTTTCTTCTGGGTTCTCCGGTTTCCTCCCACAGTCCAAAAACATGGAACAAGTCAATTGAGTTCTCCAAATTGCCCCATATAGAGTGTGTTTGTGTGAGTGAGTGTGTGCCCAACGATAGATTGGCGCCCTGTCCTGGGTATATCTGCCCAGCGCCCAAGACGTTCTCCCCTGGATGGGCATGGGGAACCTCACCGCGACCCTAATATAGGATAAAGCGGAAGATAATGAATGAATGAATGAATGAGTTTCACTCACTGTCACATTTGGAGAAAGAAATGGACCATCATAGACACTGAGTAATTGAAATGTAGCTTGAAATGAAACTGATTCTTTAAACAGAAAATGGCTACTGCAGCGTCATGAACTGGAAAGACGAAGAAGGAAGTTTACACAGATTTAAATCCCATTAGCCAAAATAATCAAAAATAAATGTGTAGAGATTCATTAATACAGTGACTTTAAACATAAAGTCATAATCAGAATCAGTCAGAAGCAGAACGAACTGCATGATCTTGCCCTTCTCCTGTCCTATTTAAAATTTATGGCCTTCGTAACCGTAGGGAACTGAACGCACTTTGCTGAGGGGAATGAACCAGAATCCTACTACCATTCTTTAAATCATCATTACTCACCGAACAGCTTCCACAGCTTTAGACTTGAAGTGCAAACATTATTTCTTTATGATGCCTAGATACAATGATTTGGATTTAAAACAAACCGGTGTGCTTTCATGTTCATCTTAAGACGTTCATATTCAAATGACAAGGTGTGGACATTAGATTCATTAACTTAAAACATGGACATTAGATTCATTAACTTAAAAAGTAAAGAAATATAGAATGTTCTTTAAGTTTATTACTTAGAGTCGCTTAAAGCACGTTGTTACAGATGCCAGGGAAGACTAATTAATAGTTGAGTTGATGAAGGGGTTTCTGATTTTCTCTCCCGGCTTCTTTTGCTTACAGACGTATTTACCCCCCAGATGACAAGCTGCTGTTGGAGAAGTATGAGGGCCTGCTCTCGTTGCCTTTCAGACGTTCCTTGCTGGGCGAGCAGCCTCACTTCAAAAGGAAATGAATAATCCTTTGAAACGAATGAAGGCATGTACCTGAGTCTCAGCTGGCTCTTGTGTTTCTCCCTCCCTCTTCTTCTCTCGTTCTCTTTATTCTGTTATGCCTCTTTCTTCATTTTCTCCTTGTTTCACTTTCTGATTTGAATTTATTTCCCTTCAGCTATAAAATAGCAGGAGAAGAAAGGAAGTGGCGCAATATAACGTCACAGCACCACGATGTGTTTCCTGTTATGACCTTCGTGTTTGCTTCTTAAAGGCTCCCAGTCCATAAAGAATGTGGTGTTTTTAAAAACTCAACACCTCACCAGTTGTTATTCTAACACGGTCCTTACATATTTTATTCATTCTGTGTTCATCTTGAGTTCATCTGTGCCACTTCTCAGAAGCTTTGCAGAAGCATGTCAATATTTGGAGAGGAGCTGAGTATATCAGCTCATTCTTGTCATCATGATGAAAGTTTCCTTTTTGGGGAGATTGTGTCCCTCGTTTGAGGTGCAAGCATTTTTGAAAATGGCTGAACGAAATGCACGGTCCTATATAGCATGGACTTATTCAGAGACGGTGCAGTACTGTTCAGGCATGTGCAGTTGGTTTCAGCTCTCGGCCTGAAGCATCATATTTGATGTTCTGATATGTGCATATAAAGAACAACTGTCTTTCAGAGAACCTAGAATCATTCAAAACAGTGAAAGGTCATTGAGACTCATAAGTCCGTTGTTCCTCAGCCATGTGTTTAATCTGGCTTTGAGAATCAATCCATGGATGAGAAGAGCCCAAATATAAGAAATCAGACTTGTGTTTTTGATGAAATGACCAAATTAATAAAGAGCTGTTGGTATTATGGGTTGCCATAGGTCACCATCTGAGGGCTTAAGCCTTGAGGTCTTTACACATACAAAGTAATGCAAATAAACATAAAAAAGGATACATTATTAAGCTATACATTTAACACATTTAACAGCAACATATACACTATATGTGTCAAGCGCTAGGGTTTTCACCCACATTCTGATGACATGCTGATGGGTACTTTGAGGTTACTAAAATAGGAGTTTGTAACCGTTCCTGCTCGGAAGTAGCTAGTGATCCTCACCAAATTAAATTACCAAGCCAAAACATAACTAATCAGTAAATTTTAGTGCGGCATGGTGGCGTAGTGGTTAGCACATTCGCCTCTCGGCGCTGGGAGGTTAGAATCCTGGTCTGGGTGGAGTTTCCACATTCTCCCCGGTTCTCTGGTTTAAGCAGGATTAAGCAGAAGATAATGAATGAACCCTATCTAGTTAATTTTATTAACTTATTTATTAAATGGAATGTAGAATATTCAAGCTTGTTGTGAGATAAACTTTCGCCACACGCCGATTGCCTGCATACTTTTGTCTTTGATGCTAATTTGCTCTTTTACTGGATCATTGTTCAAAATATGCTGTTGCATGAAATATTCATAACGACAAGTTACACTGTGTGTGTAAAGGCTATTAGGATGCTGTGAATCTGTGTAGAATATCTATTCTATAGAAGATCTATTCCATTGTTTTACTAGACATTTCTCTGGCTGGCTTTTTCTGGGCTTGTGATGATGTTTACTGCAAATAGTGTAAAGGGCAATTTATGTGTTATTAGATGTTCTTGGTGTTTTTTTTTTTTAAAAGAGACTTTATTTAACTAACTGAGAGAAAAAATGGAATAGCACAATAGTGCTAACTATTCTCTCCACCAATCATTGGTGTTGCTGCTGGAACAGTGTAGGGATGCTGAGACATCTTGAGATGCTTTTTGGTGGTTTTATAAAAGTATATAAACCTCCACAAGGTCCTAAAGAGTATGTATGTCAGATGGTGTGGTAATCAAGCAACAGTGTGGATTTGAATAGGGAATAAGAACACACACACACACACACACACAGATTTTTGCCCTAATTTTTAAGATTAAACAGAATTATTACTAGGTTCATACATTTTTAAGAGCAACTAGTAGAAGGTTTGGATTCAGAGGTGCATACAAGTTGTGTACTAATATAATTCTTGCTTTTATTTAGGATTTTTATATTTAATTGGCATTATACTGTGTGCAATTAAACCTCTAAAGCACATTTTTGTTCAGATTTATTTGCACCATCAGGTTAGTTCCCATACATGGTCGTTGTAAAAATACAAAGTCGACTGGATTCAAATCCAATAAACCATTTTTGACCCTAAATAATGAAATGTATGAGGAACAGGCTGAACACCCAACCTCTTACATGCTGAATTTGAAGGCACAATTGTTCAAGTCAATATATTGATTTTAACCAATCTATTGATTTTAACCCTAAATAATGAACCAAATGCCATAAGTTTTTTATTTCAACAACTTTCAGCTGTGACCTATAAGGTTCTAGTTAAGAAACATGTGTGTGTGCTTTGTTAATAACTTGTTTCAGTGTTCAGAGCTCATGCACTTATTAAACATTATTAATTCATTTGTAATGGCTGAATTTAATTGGAAACTGATGGAGTGTAGAATCTTTATTTATGTCAGAATCATGTTAGGAAAAAAAAAGCGGACTTGCTTATGTGTAATTATAAAACACTTATGTGATCTACGCCGGTTTTGAAAGTGAACGCTGAGTAACAGAATACCCATTTCTCTAACAATCAATAAATGCCATCTAGGGGCCATATTACAGAACACAATTTATGAAAAACAGCCACAACAGGATTAGTGCTCATCTGCAATTGATATTTATTTATTAATCTGTATATATAAATCAGTATTTTCATTAATGTTACATGATTTAAAATAATGTATTGTATTTCAGGCATTGATACGAATATGAGGTGGTCAGAGGTGTGCATTATTGTCAATAATGTCATGACAAATGGCTCAGGCAATGATTTAAGGACCGGAACAACCCGTTTTATAATAAGTATTAATTCATGTCGAGGTCAATTTACACCAGGTGCGGTTCACTTGTCTTGCAAGTGAAGTGTAACTTGTACAGAGAGCAGCTCCAGGCAATTTTGTATTATTAACTTTAATGAAATAATAATACTCTGTGGTGTCTAGTTACAAAGCAGTGTGGTTGTGGGTGCTTACTATTTAACAATGTGTTTACCAAATTGCATTTGTTGCTCCGAATGTTCCAGCAGTTAAGTAACGTCTAGTAAAGTGTCAGACAATATGGAGAAGCCAATGCATATTAAACATTTTAACAAATAAAAACAGTGTGGCTTAGCGGTTAGCACATGTGCCTCTTAGTGCTGAGGATGCAGGTTTAAATCCCGATTTGGGTGGAGTTTCCATGTTTTCCTTGTGTAGCACAGGTTTTCTTCAGGTGCTCATGTTTCCTCCCACAGTCCAAAAACATGGATTCAAGGTAAATTAGCTGCTCTAAATTGTGTGTGTGCCCAGCAATAGATTGAGCCCTGTTCTTGCTGTACCAGCCGAGCACCAGAAACATTCTCCCCGGATAAGCATAGGGAACCCCGTCCGCGACCCCAGTCCCTAGTATAGGATTAGGTGGAAGATATTGAGATAAAAGGAAAAAACTAATCCAAAGAAAAGTGCATATACAGGATATATTACGAAACTACAATACATACATGTCTGAAAGAGAGTAAAGAACAGATGACACAGCAAAACTTCTAAATGAATAAAACAGCATAATCGTGGAGAATTGGGCATGGATCCAATCTGAACCAAACGTGAAGTAATAAAGTGCAGCATGTAAATTATTATGAGGGCATGTTGTACTGTCTGTGAGTTGACTGAAGGAAACTGCATGAGGAGTGTAGCAGGAGGTGCCACAGATATAATTCTTCCAGACTTTTAGTATTTTTTCCTGTTTCTAATATGGAAATTAGTTGTTTTATCTTCATTATTGTGATGTCTTTATGCACTATAATCAAAATACAGGACATGCGATGTCAGACGTGCTGTGGTCTGACCTGATATAGCCTCCTCTGGATTCCTTCAGGATACCAGCCTTCTTCCTCGTTTACAGATGTTCCCTACCAGTTTAGTGTAAGCAACATGCATTATTAATATCATGGCATGTTAGATCATTGGATTTATCTATATTTGAAAAATAAGAGTATTATATAAATTCAGTGTCATGGTGAGTGAGCTGGAATATTACATTCCCCTTAACTTCATGACTTCAGAAGATCTGTCAGCCATCACCTTAATTTGTATTATTTTGAACATTAAAGTTTAAGAAAAAAATGTCTGCAGACTGCAGTTACTTTTCAGCTAAAAAGTTAAAGGGCTTTTAAACTTTGCTAAATTTCCATATTTTGTTCTTATTGCAGAATCTCATCTCATTATCTTCCACTTAATCCTATACTAGGGACTGAGTTTGTGGAGGGAGGGGAGGTTCACCATGCCCATCAGTGGAGAACGTTTCAGGCACTGGGCAGATACACCCAGGACAGGGCTCCAATTCAACACTAGGCAAACACTCACTCTCATAGACAGACAGACACACATATAGGGCAATTTAAATAGATGCAATTTAGAATAGCCATTTTACCCTGAATCCATGTTTTTAGACTGTGGGAGAACTGTGGAGAACCCAGAGAAAACCCACACATAAACTCCACCCAGAGCATGATGCAAACTTGGATCCCCAGTGCTGAAAGGTGAATGTGCTTTTAGGCATGCACCTTTCAGCACAATCATGGAATATATTGTTGTGGTGGCGCAGTGGCCTTTGGGGATGGGGGTGGTGAGAGTTCGGAGCTGATGGTTTGATCAGTTTGATTGATTAGCACACCTGATCCAGCTCAATCTGATGATGTGCCATCACAGCTGTATGTTAAACATGATTTTAAGTACTGTCGGGAAAAATCTTGTCCCGGTCCTTATTTGTGCCCACCCTTCATTAAAATTGTATTGTGGTTTCTATAGAAAATTGTGCAGTTACAGTAAAACTTTCTTGTATAATATTGACAGATCAAAAGCAAAAGTCCCCTGTGATTTTAGCAAAAGTCCACTGTGACCCCCTGAAGAAATTGCATGGACAAGTGAAGCCAATCTGCCTTGTATCAACAAATGCTCTTGCTTGTATTGTTCCTGATTATGTACATCCTGTTAAAGCCATGACTTTTTCCAGATCAATGATGCGCCTTTGTTCCTTAGTCATCAAATCCATAGCCAATAAATCACTTTTGAAAAGTCAGAAATACTTCATGAATGTACTACATTACTGTCAGGAGAAACATCCTTTGCCTTTTGTCAAAGGTATACCATAATGATATGTCAATGCTTCCAGGAAGAGGACATCTTGGATTTGCTGGAGCAGTGTGAACTGGATGATGAGAAGCTAATGGGAAAGACCTCTAGGCCTAGAGGGATAAAGGTGGGTGACGGATTGACAGCCTTTAATGGGATAAAATTAAAGACATTTAAGGCTCATGTGATTCATTTTAAGGCATTTCCACTTAAATGTAAACGAGTGAGCTGCTCAACCAGGATAGATGTTAAGAGTTAGTCTCTTTCTTTGCCATTTCTTATTATAATTGATTTGTTTGAACCTGAGCATGCAACTGCTTTCTAAGTGTTAATTTTGTAAGAGAAACCTGAACTAAATGAGCTCTTAAATAACTGATGTGTATGCTTTATTAATGCCTACAGTGTGGCTTCATTAGCACAGCGTCTGCATTCACTTAAATGATCTGTTACTTTTTCTTTCCTTTCTTTCGATCCCATCATTATTGATAGCAAAAAATGATGAATTCATATCTCCACGTGCTTAGTAGTGAAAGGTGGCATCCGGGCAGAGCTGCTTAGAATGAATTAACACATCCACAGCACTGACATTTATCATAGCTGAGTCTATATGGTGCTTGTCATCTAGCACAGAAGCCATGTCACAGTCTTGTCTGTCCCCCCTCCCCTCTCCCTTCCTTGGCATCTCACCCTTACTCATGTCACCTTCGCTACCACTGATGACAAACGCTAATTGGAGTCGGGAAGAAGGTTGTATCAGCCAAGGTGCTGACACAATGGAACACCATCTTTCTCATTCACCCCCATCCAAAGTCATTGGACAACGTTAACTCGGACATGTCTGTCTGTCTCCGTAGGCCTTGTCCTCCATGCCCGAGAGCGCTCACATGCCCAGGAGGCACAGGGACTATGACGACAGCTCGGGCAGCTGTAACAGCAGTGGCACTTCAGGCTCAAATACAGACGAAGAAGTAGAAGAGGGCAACAATGACGTAGAGCAGAAGAAAGCCCCCGAAGAGATGGAGGGAAGTAAGCGGAAAGTTGCAGAGCGCTCCAGTAAGTCTGCAAAAGAGATGATTCTTTATTAGTGCTCATCTGGGACCAGTTAGGAAACTCCTCGCTCTGATAGGGACCTTTACCCTTTCAGAGTTCAGGCCTCAATTGAAAATCCTCCCATCGACACTCTCCAGGCGAGCACACAAACCTCTTAATTACTTCCCCAAACTTGTGGTGTTGGCACGGACACAGACGCCCCTAGGCCTTTTTCGGCCACAATTATGCAATCCGGTTTGCGTCAACCGCACAGTTAAAACAAAATTACAGATGTAAATCTAGTAGAATGCATTTGTTTACCTAATTAATACTTGAAAAGGGGAAAATCCATCTTTTTTAATTAGGGTCACCAGCAACTGATGGTGCACTGCATTGCCTCTTAATTTGACTGGCTTGCAGTAGCGGGCGATAGCTTTAGAGCTCTCTTAGCTCCCATACCCAGAAGTTTTAATGAGCTATTTTGATGGGTTTCAGTCCACATTTCTACAAGGGGACTGGGGTCTCAGCTTGGGTGAGGCACAATTCCGGAAAGTCTTCAGAGAAGGGCTTTTGGTGAACCTTGAAAGCCGAGCAAACAAGCTCTTTGTTTCCAGCAGAAAGCTTTAAAACTTCCTTGGGATCCACAAAAACATAACATTTGTTATAACTGCAGTTGTTTCTTCCCCTGCCTTTAACCGAATGCCCCAGGTGTCAGCATTTATTGAAGTGTCACAGAGCCAGAATGGATTGTTTTAAAGATTCTTTTTTGCTTGAACAAGCAGTTGAACACTCCACTCTTTTTTGGAATGAAGGACAAATCCATGATTTGGCAGTGCTTTAAGGGGTGAATGAGTTGTGCATGCTGGAGTGACTTTGACACCCCATCTGGGGGTGGCCTTAGCTAAGCCCCTATAATGCGCACGACTTGGCAACTTCCGTCCCTCAAGACTGGCGGGCGAAAAACTGAGGCCGGCTGGCATGTAGACAAACTGGAGGTCGTTCAATGCTTGTGTGTGTGTGTGTGTGTTTAAAGCTGCTGAAGCTCTAATCCGGAATCTTCAGAGCCAGGTCAGTAAAACCGGCACATGGTTTTGTAATTAATGGAAGCACTGGTTGATGCTCCATCAGTTGTTAGAGGAGTGAATATCTAATTCTGTGCTTTCTCTCTGTTTAAAACAATTGGGTTCAACATTAGTGAACCTCTATGCTAAAATAAAGTAAAGGACTATTAATTTGCCACCAACCTAATAATTCCCCTTCCTTCCCTATGCACTTAGGTCGCGTGCACTGGAAGCCTTCTCCAAAACCAAAAAGATCAAGCTCAGCGTCTTCGCCTGCCTTGTCGGGACTTATACGCCGCTCCGTCTCATGTCCGCGCTCCATTTCGTCTTTGAGCGGGCAATCACCCACTACGGAGATCCGAGGCAGCACTCCTAAGAGTTTACTGCAGATGGGAAGTGTTAGTGCAACGGCTGCTCAGACAGGAGCCCTGGCACAGTCGGCATCCCTAATTCGACCACATACGGTTCTGCGCTCACACTCACTCAGCCGGAACAACTCGGTCCACAGAATGCCCCATAGCAGCAGCCTGGGCACCATCCACTCTACCATGGCAAGTAAAACACACAAGTGCACACACCCACAACACTTTTTGTTGTAAAAAAAATATATATATATATATATTGATAAGATGTGTCCCGTAATTTCTATCACTAAAGTTTATCATTCAAATAAAATAATTCTTAATTGTTAAGAATTTCTTTAATTGGTTTCAGACAAAGCCTAGGCATTGGAGCCAGAATGAATAATGGTCAGGTTTGATACAGTGTAACTGATTCCTCCTTAACTACTGACTTGCGATATGCTCTTATTTGTAAGTTGCTTTGGATTAAACTGTGTAAATGTACTATAAGAAACGAATAAGTGTTAACTGCTGGGCAAATATTCAATAATGTAAAAAAGTGTTATTACGGTAGTGTTTAAAGTAAAGTTAAAAATGATTTGTAATTAAAGGGAGGGGTGTTGGGGAGAGGGTGTTCCTTATTCTCATCCAGAAGATAACATTTTATGCACTGGGCAGATGTACATGTACCCTGTCCCTCAATTTACCTTGAGTTAATGTTTTTGGACTGTGGGAGGAAACTGAGGAACCCGGAAGAAACCCACATGGAAACAGGGAGAACAAGGAACCTCCACTCAGATATGGATTTGAACCTGGATATCCAGCCCTTAGAGCGGAATCTGATGACCACTGAGCCTCCGTGCTGTCTAGAGAAAATCTTATTAAGCATAAATAATGTTTTCTTTTTTTACTACATGTATGTGTTTGGCTATATTTACATTTATTGAACACAAATATCATTAATGATTACAGAGTGTAGTTTTAATATGCAGTGCTGCTTTAACTACATCTAAATATTTACACTTTCTTCCTAAGAACACTTTCATATTTCTACAATAATTGTTCATTTCATAATTTTTACTTCTTATTTTTGGCAGTACTTAAACGTTTGTAAATCCTTTAATATGTTTTGCTGCATAAATTTAACTTGAAAATTTGATAAAGAGAATCATATAGAAGAAATTGGACGGAAATATTAGGCTTACTTATTAAGAAAAAATATTTATTATTACTTTTCTGTAAGTAACAAAACTTTTCAAATTAGCAGATAATTTGAAGGTGAAATTGGAGTCAGGTGTTTTTAATTAATGGGACAAGAATCAGGTGCGAGTTGGAGCGCTGTTTTATTTTAAGAACAAGGATCTATCGGGGACTTATCTTTGTAACATGTGGAGGTTTATAATAGCACAAACAAAAAAAAAGATTACTGAGGACTACAGAAGAAATGTTTTAATGATAATCAGACTGAATAAGGTTACAAAAGACTTTACCAATCTACAGTCAGACTGATAATACGCTCTATGGTAATGGTCAGCTACCAAGGCATGTAATATTGTGCAAGGTCACAAAGGAACCTAAAGTAACTTCTAAGCAACTAAATGCCTTTCTCAGATTTGCACGTTCGCCTCTCAGCACTAGGGATTCCCGGTTCGAATCCCCATCTGGGTGGAGTTTCCATGTTCTCCCCGTGTCTGCGTGGGTTTCCTCCGGGTTCTCCGGTATCCTCCCACAGTCCAAAAACTTGGAACAAGTCAATTGAGTTCTCCAAATTGCCCCATATAGAGTGTGTATGCGTGCGTGTCTGTGTGAGTGAGTGTGTGCCCAGCGATAGATTCGCACCCTGTCCTGGGTGTATCTGCCCAGCGCCCGAAACGTTCTCCCCTGGATGGGCATGGGGAACCCCAACGCGACCCTAATAAAGAATAAAGCGGAAGATAATGAATGAATGAGTCCAACACCAGGAGAACACTTAACAACAAATTTGCACACGGCTGAGCTGTAGGATGAAGGCTGTTGTTCTTCCAAAAAAAAAAAATTATTTAAGGTCACAAACAAGCCAGGAATTGATATATGGATGGATTGAATTAGAACTGATCCTGTTGATTTAAATAAGAAAAATATTGCATTCCAGCTTAAAAATGCCCTTCCATCTGTAAAATTAGGTGGTGGTTGTTTGTTTTACTACATCAGAGCCAGTGCAGCTTACTATAATTGACCAAATGATTAATTCTAAATTATACTGCAAACTCAAAAGGAAAATGTACACAGATTGGTGGAGTCCAAACTCTATAGCTGTGACCTTTTTGATGAGCATCAATAACCTTTTTTGAGATCCTCAGAAATACAACTACTGTCACTGAGTTTACATCTACAAGGTGAAGCTAACAGAGTGCAACACTGCTGTGTCTGATCCACTCATATCAGAACAACAAACCAACCACAACCATAAGCTACAGACCACCAGCACATCACAACATATTATTTCTTTAACTTTTACTGACATCCATACAGTGTTATACTTTTTGAATGTCAGGGCTTAAGACTAATGTTTTTGGCCCCACTGAAATCCCCGACTGGTTGTCCAAACACAGGAATTTGCTTTAAGGTAGTTCATGTAAGACAGTGCTGTGTTCCAAAGATAAAATGCTCTGCATATGATTAAAAGAGAGAGAGTGAGAGAGAGCAGACCAGTGACAACATACTGACAGCAAGGACAGTGCAGATGAGAAAAACTGCATTAGTTACAATGGTAAGGCATCTAATTTATTTAGTAACTCAATCAGCCAAACATTAAGCAGAATTGCATTGTATGTCCTGTAGCTTGGGATGCTGTTCACATCAACTGCCAGATGTATGTTCTTAGTGATGTTTAGTTTTTGTGTGATTGTTGGCACCAGACAAGCTGGCTTGAGTTTCTCTGTTACTGCTGACAGGGATTTTTTCCCCCCACAACAATCTCTGAAGATACTGAGACTGTAGCAATAAAAACCAACTGGCTCGCAGAAAACCTTTAGATTAAAAGTCTAACCCTAAGGTGGATGGACTGCAGTTTGTGTTCTAAATAAAGTGTTCTGTAATTGTACAGGTACTTTTGGCATGTAACATTGTGTTTATTGGTTAATCAAAAGGCAAAGTAAGTGACTTGCTTCTGGGTGAAACTCAGCGATGCCGCTGTTTTTTTCTTTGTACTTTTCACAATCCAGACTTCAAATCACAACAAAGAGTTTAAAGGACAGTGGCTTAGTAGAAATTGTTGTGTGACAACAATTGTGTGATAAGTGTGTACAAGTATAAATAAGCCATGCACCTACTTCTGATGTGTAGTCACCTCATTTCCTTCTTCTAATGTGTGCCTCGGCTCACATTGCCTTTCTTTTTTATGCTAATGTGTCTGAGTAGCCCTGAAACTGGCTCCATTCAGCAGTGCTTGCTGTTTAAACACTCTTTGTAGCACAGTCAGAGCCAGACTGGAGCCTCAAGACTTCGTCTGACAGGCTGACATGTGACACGTTGCAACAACCTCTAGTCACCTGGGCTCATCTGGCACAGCGGGCAGCTTAGGGATCCGTGCCGGAGCCGCCCGAGTGATAGCTCAAGGCTGTGCCACTCTAATTGTGGCATCCTTGCCTGACTGAGCTCTCCAGGCCTGCAGAGAGGAGCTAGTGGGGAGAAAAGCTGATGACTGAAGGGAAAAAGATGGTGCGTGCTAATTCATCTTCATTGCATTGTGTATGCGTATGTGTGCAGCAAGGAGAGTCCCTGCTGAACACTAGGAGCAAGGAGCAGGAGGCGGAGCTGACGCGGCAGACACTGGCCGCACTCGGGGAGATGCGCATCCGATTCCCAGGGAAGAGCGATGAGGAAGCGGAGGCCGTGTTGGATGAGGTGAGTTAGTACACCACCCTCCCCACGTTCCCCCAGCTCATTTGTGGAAGATGCTGCCTATTGTGCTCTTCTTTCTGCCGCTCTCTCTCTCTCTCTCCTTCTCTCACTTTCTATCTCACTCTCTCTCTTTGTACATGCCGTCATTAGCTGTCCACCTGTATGGTTAATGAGAGCTATTAGCTGTCTCTGGGAGAACGCAGCTGGCCAGGAGCACCTGTTTGAGACCTGTTCCAATAGAGTTGCTTTTAAAACTTGCACTTTGAAAAGATGGAATCTCACGAATGCGTTCCATTTCCCCAATGCAATCCAAAAATGAATTTTCCAAAGAACTGCTGGTTAACAAAATGACAAAAAACATTATAATTAAGATTCCTGTCTGCGTTTGTGTTTTCTGGCCATCTGATTAACATGAAGCAGCTGTAAACCTAAATGAATTATTAATAATGCAAGATGAATCATGACCGTATCAATGCCTGAATGCTCTCTGGTCATTTTTCATTCTAACAATGGGCATGGTTCGTTTCCTCTGTGAAGGAACATCTTCGGGATTAGGTTTGACTTGTAGTTCCAGTAGAGAACACAGCGCAGTAATGCAGGAATGCCATTTGCAGATGAGAGAGCAAGTGTAATGGGAATAACCACAGTCTTAATATGTGTACAGCTTTCATACATGGACATTGCTATGGCTTAGAAGTTCATTAAAAAAGACCAAAATGGATTGATGGTTTGAGCCTCAGTTTCGCCATTTTGCTTTTTGTTAACTAACTCTGATTGTGGAGTTAGTACCTGGATTCAATTGTCAAACACAAAAATGTCAGAACAGAATACTTCAGATGCAGAAACGGGTTACTAATGAAGTTCATAATTAGACTGGCTGGTGGATGTGCCGACATAGAAATCTGCCAACGGTGCCGGGGCCTAATCCTCGTTCCTGTTACTGCTGCTCTGTCCTCTCCTCGTTCCACGATCTGCCTCTTTTTAAGGGTTATTACGGGTTATTATTGGAACCTACGGCAGGTGATTCAATCATCTGTTTTAGGACTTTGGCTCCACCTCTGCCGTCACAGTAGCATTAAATATTTTTAAATGCTTCTTAAATCTTCTCTACAAACTCAGATTTCATTATAAGTGTAAAGCACTGCTCCACCTTACTGTGTCTGTTTAAATCTGGTGGAGTTTCCATGTTCTCCCCATGTCTGTGTGGGTTTTCTCCAGGTTCTCCAGTTTCTTCCCACAGTCCAAAAACATGGACTCTAGGTGAATTGGATTCTTCAATTTGCCCCTAGGCGGCACGGTGGCTTAGTGGTTAGCATTTTCACCTCTCAGCGCTAGGGATTCCCGGTTCGAATCCCCATCTGGGTGGAGTTTCCATGTTCTCCCTGTGTCTGCGTGGGTTTCCTCCGGGTTCTCAGGTTTCCTCCTACAGTCCAAAAACATGGATCAAGTCAATTGAATTCTCAAAATTGCCCCATATAGAGTGTGTCTGTGTGAGTGAGTGTGTGCCCAGCGATGGATTGACGCCCTGTCCTGGGTTTATCTGCCCAGCGCCCGAGACGTTCTCCCCTGGATAAGCATGTGGAACCCCACCGCGACCGTAATAGAGGATAAAGCGGAAGATAATGAATGAATGAATTTGCACACACCCAGTGATAAATTTGGTTCCCTGTCCTGGGTGTATTTGCCCAGCGCCTGAAAAGTTCTCACTTGGGTGGGCATGGGAACTCCTCCATGACCCTAGTGAGGATTAAGTGGAAGATAGTGAGATGAGATAAGACTTCATTTTGAGCTGATCTGTTCTTTACCGATTTGCTTTCAGTAACAGATGAGCAGTGAAGATGATGTGAAATAATATTGCCATTTTATTAGAATTTCACTTTTCTGATTAAGGTCTACTTTTGCTCGACAGTAAACTTGTATTTGTCCCCTGCAGATTTTAAATAACTGGAAATATCATAAACCAAAAGTGGCTTCTTACTGGCTTGTGAAGTTGGATGCTATTAAACAAAGAAAGGTGAGAATAATACACGACATGCAATTCAACAAGCTTGCTCTTTAGTTGTCCTAATTAAGTCGGGTTTGTCTTTCAGACGCACTTGTCACATCTGTTTAAAAACTGATTAAAAATGTGGTGTGAAAACCAAAACAACAATAGACTAATGTCAGAAACATGACTGATAAGAAATGCACTAATGTTAACAGCCATTTAATCAGTTTTTTTTAAGGCTGTTCAATTAGTTAGATGTCAATCATTAGCAGCACACCTATGACTTTAAATATGACACCTTTAAATTAAGATTGAACCATGAAAAAAAATGTGCATGTCTGTCACATTCCTTCGTGTCTTCACTTAACTGTATCGAAGTTATAAACATCTATATAATTCTAAACAGTTCTGCATACATATTAACCTTTGAAATGTCTGTTTATGTACAAACAGAACAGCATTTAATCCTACAGCACCTCGTTTTCCATTTAACCGATTATAGTGAATAGTCTTCTTTTAGTTTGCTAGATAATCAGGTCTGGTAAAGCCTAAATAAATAATGATTTGTCTCTTTATCAAACATAAAAGAACTGTATCAGTTTTCAAGCTGCTCCCGCAGATTACAGTAAAAATCTGAGTATAAACATGCAACCCTTTGTACAGCTGCTAGCTCGACTGCAGTGCGAGACAGATGGAGGGATTTTGCCAGACATATGTAAATTATGAATGCGTAAACTTCTGTGCATGTGGATTTTGCTTCATGCTTCAACTTTTGACAATGACAGCTATTTTTGTCACGCTGTCGTTTAGCAGAAGGCAGCCTACAAGACAATGTTGATCAAGCACATGGATAGCAGTTCATTCTGCTTGTACAGTGATCGCAGGTGCCGCTGTGAGTTTCTCTTTGAAATGAGAAATGTAACTGCTGATGCTGAAGCAACTGATGCTGCTTTTATTAATATATTTTTTTAATTTCTCTATTTAAGATTTTAGTACTTTCAGCTGCTTTATTAGTACTAATAATAATCCAGCCTTTTGCTTTATAAACAGCACATTACCTGAAATGTATCAATGTATGTACCTGTGAAATATATCAATTTTAGTTGAAATAATGGAACAGAAAAGATCCATTTGAGATGGATCTCTGATATACATCACATTTTTAAGTCCTTTAAACATAATGATAATTCAAGATATTATATTGTAACAATTTATATCTGACTAGAGATCCGCAGTGTTTCACTAAATAGTTTTTAAAGAATTTGGACTACTAAATGTCGTATGAGTCAAAACATTAAAACAAATTTAAAATTACTTGTTTTATGTCAATCACTAACATGATTGAATGAAAAAATTTCAATCTGATATTTCTGTATCAAAAGATTTACTTTTCAATTTTAAAAAATCAACTGCTCAACAAAAAATAATTACTTTAGAACTAAAACAGGAATTGGGAATTATGACTAGTTGTCCAACATCACTGCCTGCTTTTCATCTTGAATGGGCAAAGACATCATTAGAATTTGGTGGCTGAACTTAATCATGTTGTCTGCTCCTGAGACACCGCACTTGGAGTATAAATGGACTCTTAAATATACACCTACTGGACATGACAAGATGAAGACCTTCCTAATATTTTGTTACCAAAACATCCCTGACCCATCAAGGCCTGGACTCCACTAGACCCCTGAAGGTGTTCTGCAGAGGGCAGACAGGCTCAAGCACACAGGTGTGAGAGAGTCCTTTGTTTCACTAAAATTGGTTAAAGTCAAAATCTTTAAATTTGATTACATTTATTACCTGTGTGCATCATTGATGCTAACAATGCTAACAATAATTAAAATGTCTTGTACTCCTATAAAAAAATAAAAGCTAGTCTGAAGTGCAGTGGGTTTGTCCTAAATTGCCAAAAATCCTAGTCCATATGCTTCTCCATTTTACTGTGCATGGAGAAAACACTCCATAGTGCAGTAAATGTATGTACATGCTCTGTACAAATTTATACTTTATATCTAATAAAATAAAATGTTTATGATATTTTACAGCTTTCAGCTCTATTTTCCTTTATATTCAAGAAATCAGTACACCAGAAATGTACCTGAACCACACGTCATTTTGAGACATCCACGCCTATCGGGGTAGATATATTCACAAGCAGCAATTAAATGACGCAGTTGGAAGACGTGTGAAGAGACTGTTGCAATGTGCATTACGCAGGGTGTAAGATAGACAAATCTATAAATTATATAAACAATTTTACATCATAATGTCATAAATCATTATGTTTAAAGGAATTATGAATAAAATAATAAATAATGTAATGTAATGTCTATCCTAAATTCACATTTATGTTATATTATTGAAACTAAACTGATACATCGACACATTTCATAGACTGTTTGTAGAGTAAATTAATTATTCTAAGTTCTAATGAAGCAACTGATAGTCATAAAATCTCAAATTATGAGCCAAAATTCCATTCCTTCTGCATCAGCAGTTAAAGAAAAACATCTCAAACACAGATAACATACTAAACAGATGTCCTTATACTTTTGGTGATTTAGCTTGTAGCTTACTTTTTTCCAAATGTAAGGTTTAGGCTTTAATATTTGAGGGTGTTTTGCATGATCATGGACAGAAGTTATTAAAATGTGTTTTCATTGCCGGATTGGTAATGGATGTGTCTGATCCTGATGTTTCTTTATGCTGCTCGGGTCCCTTTTCCTTTATACAATATATATTCAGACAGGTGGTGCATTAAGTATTTCATTTGTGTTCTTTTATATTAGCTTCCAAATAATGGAGAGTATTATTGGTGTGAGGATTTTGCACCACTAGGTTGCTAAGAAACAGCTGCTCTCACCTGTTTCTCTGTCAGTGTCCTGGCTTTTTAGATTTGGCTGCTAGATGGGCTGTATGTACACTATTCTCCTGTCATGTCCAAATTTAGAACGGCTTCATTTACCTTGCTGCAGCACCCAGCAGCGAGTAATGAACCTGCGACTTTCTAAAAGTGACAATGTTCTTGGTGTTCAGGAAATGACCTGACCATGCGTCTGCCATACTACAAGATTCCAGGCAGTGTGTAAGCACACTGCTGATTGCTGTGAGATACAGAACCTTAGTGTACAGCTTGTTCCTTTTTAGACCCATTTTAAAAAATAGGGATTTTGATCATTTCATTTTGAGTCAGTAATATGTGAGCTGTTATTTTTTGGTTTGTATGCCTAATATAACTAACCAATAAAGGAGACCATGCCCTGCTTTTTGAAAAACAGACAAATTGCAGTTTCCTCTTTTCCCATTAAGTGTGACTGAGATATGTTGCTGCGCGTTTCAGTTTGAGTTTATTTCTATGGCGCCTTTTACATCAGAACTTTGTCTCAAAGCATTTCAACAGACACACTGAGGCCAAACACTATAATGAGCAGGCTGGTAGTGACAGTGGAAAGGAAAAACTCCTTAACAAAGAGAGAAATGCTTTGAGAAGACAGAGACTCAGTAGGGGTCTGAAAAAATTAAAAAGTGGTAAACTTCAGTTCTTTTACTGAATCTGTAATAAACGGGTCACAGTGATAAGGTTTCAGTCAGTAGTGTTGTGTACGTTCCAGGATTTAGGAGTCAATGAGGCTGGACTGAACGTATATCCATGTTGTGAAGTTCTAGTTATCCGGGCTATCACACATGCTGTAGATTTAGCCTTGACTGATTGGACACAGACTTCTGATAAGCAGCGATTTCACATCTTGCCATAGATTGCTCTAAGTTTTAGCTTTGTTTTGTGCACAGTAACTGGTTTTCTATGTACAGACCCCTAAGTTCAGCTTAATTAAATTTTTTTGCACTGCGGTTATTTTTTTTTTTCAAAAACATGATTCAAGGTAAAGTGAATAGTCAAAATTACCCCTATATAGTGTCTCTGTGTGCCCAGTGAAAGATTGATGCCCTGTCCTATCTGCATCTACCCAATCTTGCCTGGGGTACAGTCAATATGGAACTTAAAAGGGCCTTCCAAAAACTGTTCCCATAATGTAGCACACAATTGTCATGCATGAATTAATTCACCTGTGGCAATTGACCTGAATGTAAATATTATAATATCTATATCACAAGCTGTTATTAATAGCAGGACATCAGGTTTTCTGTCATTCTTCTGCAGTTGCACCATCTGTATTCAGGTTCCAGTACCAGATTTGTTGGTTATAAAGCTCTGAAAGTAGTTCAAAGGTGTATATACTTACACAAGGCAAGGCAAATGGTAATATCAGTGAGTATAATTGCAATACAAATGATGTTTCCATGTAAATGGTTCATAACAAAAAAAGGTTTAAGTTTATTTCTTCAGTTAAAGCATTTCTGTTTGAAAAGCTCAAATATAATGACCTCTAGAATAAGGGTAATTGAAGTCAGACCATCCAATCAGTTGAGGTTTTCAGTTGGACCTGCCCTGCCAAAACACAATTGCTGTATACAAAAAGAGTGCAGTATGATGAGATGAAGCCAGACCTTACTTCTTCCACAAGTCATCTTACATTTCTGCAGCAGCAAAAGCTGAATATTTTGAATAAAATTTAAGAAGCAAAGCTCTGCTAACAATTTTAATGCAATGGGAATGACTTGCCTCCTAGACAAATGTTCAGAACTTTTATTGTCTAGTAATATTTAGTATAACAAAACATTTAATTCAAATCCACATGAAAATATTTCAGCACACGTATTGGGTCTTAAAGTAAAATATGAATAAATATTTTAAATTATGCCTTTTTCACCAACATTTCAAAAATCAGTATTTTCAGTATTTTTGAACCATACAGTGGTACTTTTATTTGTCGCAGTTGTATCATGGAGTTCATTTAATTTTTTTTTTATTCATAATCAAGGTTGTAGGCAGTGCTGGTGATTTAGAGCTCATACCAAAGGTGGGGTAAACACTCTGGATGTATTACTAGCCTATCACAGGTCAGACAGACAAACATCCATACTTTTAGAAAATTCATTATCTATAATTCACCTCAAAGCATGGTTTAGATCGTTAAAGAAAACCTTGAAAGTCTGTCGGACAAAATCAGACTACATAGAAGAGACCTTGTCTGTGCAGCTTAGAAATCGAAGCCAGAATCTTCTCACTGTAAACCAAGTACAATGACCCTGGTTAATCCAGATAATTAATTGAACCTGATGTTTTTTTCTTGTTAGTCTTTGATTTTTTCCCTATTTCCAAAATCTTACTCTTCAAATCTGATGTAGTTTTAATTGTCTGATTATGACAATTTAAACTCCACAACTGATTGTGTAGGATATGCTTTGTTATACCCACCAGGTTTTGGTAAATTGAACTGGACCTGGAATGAGAATAATACACCAACCAAATAGTACCTGATCTCTGTGGTACTACTACTGGGGTCCTGCCCATTAGAGAACAAAAGAAAAGGGGACTAACACAATATGTACTGTAGTCCACAAACAGATGAACTGCAGTCTGAAATTCTAGAACTACAAAGTCCATCTTTACGGTAAGTGGAACTGAGAACATGGACAATAAGTGAAGTAAAAAGGAGGCATGTCCAAACTTTTGAATGTTACTACACACTGAGCAAATTCACCAGCCACTACACAATATCAATTGAATTTAGTTAATTGGGTTAATTTAAGTAGTAAATAATAAATATTAGGTCAACAGCTAAAATACTGTGATGCTGCTGTGAAAAGGTTCAGGAGGTTTGTCCTAAAATCTACAATGAACATTTTTAAAAACTGCCAAAATATTGACTTATAATTGCAACGAATGATGGAATATTTTATAGATTTGAAGTAAAGGATGTAATTGTTATTTTCATGGGTTAATTATGATTTCTGATCCATTTTATACTACCAGATTTTTTTTACTGTTCATAAACAACATGAACTTATTTTTCCCTACCAGTAACTTATCTTAAAGGTATTAATGTGTCGTTATTGAATGTATCTTATTGCACATATGTTCAGAATACACTTAGATCCACAGCAGGAAGGAGCCAAAGCCTCCAAAATCTGTCATCATTTTGTCCAAATGAAAATGAAAGGATGAATAAGATGGAGGGGTACAAGTTTAGATCACTGCAGGCAATTTCCTTTTCCTTACACTTTGCCGTTTTTCTTTGTGAGACTTTGTGACAGGGTCAGTAATAAGTTTTGGATGTCACATGACACCCTGTCAGCCTTGGGGGGCTTTAAGACCCAAGCCACTGGGCTAGAGAGGAACTGTCAGAAGTCAGCACACATTTTTGACTCGTGGACATTTTTTCACCCGGGACTAGGATTTTAGAACTAATCGTCCAAACCTTTTTGTGGCTTCACACACTTTCTGCCTGACACTGCAGACTGTCTGACTTCATTTATACCTTCAGTCTTAATAATTGTGGTCACAGATGGTGAGAAATTAATTAATACATTAATATGTTATTTTGCTCTAATTCTGCAGATGTACTTTTCCTCATAGTTTTGCTTCATTATGTTTCTTTCATCTGTGTACTTGAAGGTTCTGGATATTGTCCGTACCACGGTTCGGTCCTTGCTGCAGAGAATCTGGCGGGAGCCTGATGTAGACAGTTTACGCCTCTACCGCCTTTTTAGCCGTGTTTTCAGTCGTCTGCTTTGGAGTCACGGTCAAGGACTGTGGAACTGTCTCTGCAGCTCTGGGTAAGAAGTGTAGAGTGCAGTAAGCACATATCACTACTGTCTCATTGTTGGCTTACTGCTCTGAACCAAACTGAATTTGGACATCCAGATTCAAAAAGACAAAATATTTTGCTAATCAAAATTTAAAAATCACAGCTTTGATGTCAAAGCAACCATTTTTATTAAAGTCCTTATCATTCTCTGTTTTAGCCAGTTTGCCTGGTGATTAAATGATCACTACATGATTACAGTTTTAAACTTCAGCACTGTACCTCTGCTAAGTCCTTAAGAATCCTAGACTTTTGTGCTCTTACAGCAAGACCATAACAAAGACGTGACATAACACTGATAGTGGTGTGGGTGAAAGATAATGTAATAACGTGTCAGTAAATTCCCTTTGCTCTACTTTGAACTACTTTGCTCACATTAGGTATGTCTATATGGTTCTTTGCCTTGAACATTACATCAGATTAATTGGAATATAACTTCTGAAATAATTTCGTAATGACTTTCCACCAATGACTTTAAACTGAACCCTTCTGGGTGATTTACAAAATAAATACACAAAGTAAAAGTTTTGTCGTAATGTATAATAATGTATCAGGACGGCTGGATGCGATGCTCTATCTTTTAATCTGTGAGTAGATCTACTGTGTAATTGTGTAATTCAGTGAGACAGACAGCATTAAGATACATTCTGTGATCCGTTTTTCACCATTTAGATCAACATAAGATCAGACATTTTTTTCCATTTGTTTCATGTCCTGGCAGCTTAGGGGGGGTCTGCAAGGTTTTATTCTACAACCCACTTGTACGTGTAATTGACAGATATAGAGATGTGTAACCACCCTGCTTTATTTCAACTTAATGAGAGCATGTGTGGCACTAGAGGATTAGTGATGGCGTTAAGCGCCCCATGCTGTTGCCATTTAATCAGGGTTTGGCGCGTGAAGGAGGTCTGTGGGCAGCTAGAGCCTAGAGGAAAGCCCAGCAGGGAAGCGTTGTGATGTAGCCTCCGATCCCCAGCCATTATATTGCTTCATCTCTACAAACGCACTTTGAAAAGTTAAATTTATTTTAGCTCTGAATTTCATTCAACCCACATCAAGGAAGCGATCATTTGTATTTCCGGGCTCCCGGTGAATCGGAAGTCCTGGGGAGCCTGAACAGCACTTTGAAATTTCTTAATTTTTTTATTAACATCTCCACTTTTTGGGGTTGGTGGATGGACCGGGTGTGTGTCTGGTCTTTTAGCAGGTCATCATGGGAGAGCATCTTCAGTAAGAACAGCGAGGTGCTGACTGTGCAGGAGTTGCAGTGTTGCCAGCGCTTGGTGCAGCTGTGCCGCGAGTGCTTGCTGGTGGTCTACAAGTTTGTCTCTGACTCTCGCAGCTCGCTGACCAGCTTGAACCCAGAGTGGGATGACCCCAGGTAAACTCGCTTCCTTTTTTTTAGATTTTTTCCTCATTTCTACCCTCCATCTGTTCAAACTCTTTCTCTGGAATGACTTCAGAGACTGTTCCTGATTGGGTATATACTTGACTTTTGAGTAAGACCTAGATGTAGCTGTGAACATGCAAGAATGACCCTCAGATTATCACTTACCATATTCAGTTATACCATATAAGGAGCTGCTTATTCAATTACACCTGAACCGAGCTGAGTGCACCTGCACTGCCTTGCATTCAAAGATTTAATGGAAAATACCATTACTAACCAGAATTTGGCTAGAATGCAGTCAGCTCAAGAATTCTTGACACTCCTTTGGGTTCCTACAAATATCCATACTTTAATGGTTTATGACATCTGAGAAAATTTATTTATCCAAAAGGTTGTCTGACTAAATCAAACATTCCTGTTATATTTTGAGAGACCTTTGATATTTTTTTGGCTATGCTGTAATGTTATATGCTTCACATTTGTTTCATTCTAGCTGAATGACATGTTTGCATGGGATTTCAGCATTTGACTAAGACAGCTGGGAAATAAGTAGATTGGTGAAAAATACAGCACAGATGTTTTCAGTTCAATTTCACATCAACTTAATTCTCAAACTCACGGTAGTTTTTAATTAGGGATCGACCGATAATCTGAGCCAATATTGAGAGTTACTTATTTCTTTCACAACTCATTAGATTGTTAAGCACCAACCTTTGCTTTATGTTAACTTCAGCTCCAACTGCTCATTTTCTCTACACCTTTCTTATCAACAAAGTCCTCTGCAAAACTGAAGGATTTCATCTCATCTTATTATTTTCCGCTTAATCCCTCCAACCAAACATCCTTTTTTTGGGATCGTGCCTTAAAAAAAATGGGATTGCTTTTATTTCTTGTATTTTTTCTCTTGACTGTTTGTGCAAATAAGCTGTATGGCTGTTATAAACTTAAAAATTAACACTAACTTGTTAGTTCGCTGTTTTAAACACACCCTCACCACAGACCAGTGTTTTTCTTGTGTATTTACGGAGACTCACTATGTGTTTTCTAGTGCTTTCCCTGCTCCTGACACTCCTGAAAAAACACATTTTTGCATGAATTGTTCCAGTAATTATCATTTTTAACACAATTTTATATTACTAAAAGTTTAGTATCAAAACATGGACTTGCAGATTTAACACTTCAAAACTTGATTTAGTTCTGTAGGTTCAGGGCAGTTCTTCTACATGTGTAGGCTTGTCTGCCTTCATTGATAGAACATTGAATTCTGATTTATACCAGCAAATTCCAAAGGAAAATTTCAGAACATCTGTCATACAGCGGGAAAAAGGCCTGTAGTACACATGTTTTACCTAAGAAAAGCTAAAGAAGAATAAAGTTAATGTTTTGGAATGAACCAGTCAAAGTCACACACAGTGACACATTTTACGAATATCAACATAATTTTGTAATCGCATATTTCCAGGAGTCACTACCATTTCATATTCTGTGTTATACAAAAGTGTTCTGTGTGAAAAACATCCATAGTCAAAATCCCTGAGATCACATTCTTTCAGTTGTTTTTATGCTTTATGTATATACGAACTGAACCTGTATGATGGATATAATGACTGAGTAGATAATTGCATGGGCAGGTACACAGGTTTCTTGCAGTGTGCTCAGTATGTGTCAAAGAAGAAAATGACGAGTTTAATTGTATGTTAAAATGTAATGACAAAAAACACATTTCGCCTTAATATGCACCTTAAATACATAAAATATAAAACACAAAAAACAGCTTTATCTTATCTGGAATGTTGGTGGCAGGGTGGCTCTATTAACACACAGCTCTAGAGTCTCTACTTTAATTTTCAGCTCCAGTCACAGTCACTGTTGAGTTTTGTGTATGTCTCCACTTCTCCATGTGAATTTTCTCAGGTTTGTCCACTTTTTACACCTCCCAAAAACATGAAAGGTAGAAGAACTGGACAACACAAATTGCCCTACAGGTGTAAATGTGTGTGAATGTGCGAGAATGGGCTTGGCTGTGCATGTGAGTGTGCATGAGTGTAAATGGTGTTCTGTGATAGACTGATCTCTTTTTTTGGAAAATTTTGCCTATTCAACCAAAAGAGCATTCGTGCAATTCAGCAATGACTGACAGTCTCTGTTTTCAACCATACATACATACATACATAGGCATTGTTTGTGCACTCAAGCACCTTCATGCTGGGACAGAAAAAGGCCTTCCCCAAACAACATTGGATGACTACCAATGGTATCAATGTGCTTGATACATATAGATGCATAATATTGAAATAAAATATATTTATTGTAGAAAAAGCACATTTAAACATCGAAACATTGTTCTCTCTGTTGTGTGATGACCTTAAAGGTTTTAAGATTAACTTAATTCCTCTGTATCGGTTATTAATTTATGATAATTTTCATTAGCCCTAAAAAAAATCCATATCGGTCGATCCCTCTATCTGATGGAAAGATTGACGCAATTCTGTACATAGGGCCTTTCCATAATGCACTTAAAATTTTGTCACTTTACAGTTATTAACCTGTTACCTTTGAGTGCAGTGCTACAGTTTTATCTGCTTATTGGTTTAGCAGGTGTACAGAGCAATGAAATCAACAGTGCTCTGAGCTAGCATTCAGATCCGGACTCTGTTTTAACCTCTAATTGTATTATATTTCCTGTTAATTCTTGTTTAAATCCATGTTTACTGCAACTTGATTAAGCTAACAGACCATGAAAACCCAGCTGACTTGGTAAATTCATTTACCTGTTTGAGACTTCTAAAGCTGTGTGTGGGCAGGACTCAAAGGTACAAATTTTCTCCTCCGCCATTAAACTGTGATCCTGTGTTTCTGCTTTTGACTTGCGGACCGTGTTGAAGCTCTCCTTCGGCTGCTGGACCAGTCTCATCTCGTGGCTCAACCCCTTCCTCTTCCACCCTCTCACTACATGATGCAGGTCTTTGTCCTCTTGGATTTGGATGAAAGTCCTCTCTCCCCCCCTTATGTATCCAGACCATAACCAGCCGCCCTCACACTGTTGCCTGCACTTGTTTGCTCTGTTGTGATTGAGCACCAGGTCCTGGATGGGACCGTGGCTAAGCAGCACAACTTTTACTCCATCTCCTTTTCACTTACCATGGCAACAAGCACCCACTCATTCATCATAGCGAATCACAACAGTCCTCACTGCATGGCGCATGACATGCACTTCCACATCTTTTCCTGGGACATGCCTCATTGACGACTCCGTGGCAGAACGGAGCAGGGGGATGACAGATTAGACTTTTCACTTAGCCAGCATATGCTTTGCCTCGTTAGGAAAATGATGTCTGAGTAGGGGCATGGCACCATATTGGCGGTGACCCCCCCTCCCTTCCCCCACTTCCTTTCAAAAACCACTCATCCTCTGCTCTGGCATGTGCCTTGCCCCCTACCTGCACCCATACGCCGCCTGTCCTCCATCCGCTTCCGCACGCCACTCTTGGCCAGCGGAGTGACACAGGGTCGTGCACCATCAGGGAGGGTAGCAGTGACAGTCTGTCTCAGACTCCCCCTCATGTGCCTGAAGCTTTTCTTAAAGGACATAATTTTACACACAGACCTTCTTTCACTTATAGAGTTTAAATCAGATGAGGCTAGATATCTTTTTTTATTCCAGATTCCGGTGGTGTTGGGAGGGGTGGGGGGCTTTGATAACTAATTTAGTTTAAATTATAAAAGTTGAACTTCTTGTTCAAATATGTTTTGTATTCTGACTGTTTAGGTTTTCAGTTGACTTCAAAGTGAATCTTTTATCCAAATCTAATTTAATGTGGTATTAGTTTTGCCACTGAAAAGTACATTATGGTAAATGTCTGACCTGTGCATTTTTGCTCCGGTGATCATAAAGAATATGTGGAAAATGGGTCATGCAGTCATGGTCTTAGTGATTATCCCATTGAAAATAAGAACCAAGCTCACCAATCCTATATTGACTTTGAATATATAACGTTCAAATGAATTGGAAAAACTATTAAATTAATAATCATTGCATGCTATTACAACATTTAGTAGACAATTTTATCCAAAGCCAGCTAAAAGAATCCAAACTCAGTTGGGTTTAGAACACGTTACATACGGCATTCCTGGAGCAGTTACAAATTATTATGTAAGAATAAGGTTTTTTTTTTTAAAGACAACTGGTGCTGACCTCAGGTTTGTTAATTACATTTCCAGGTGATTTTGGCCTATGGCTTTCAAATTTACCTATAAAGAGACATTCCACATTACTAAGCATGTCACACTTCTCAAGCAATTTGGTGAGGAAGAAAACCTTTCTGAAGATAAAAAGTGTGAAATAGTTCAATGTCTTGAAAAAGGCATAAAAACAATATTTAATGAAAACTGAGATCATCCAACTGTGAAAAGGTATGTGAGTGATTCACAGGACAGGTGAATATTATTTGTTAAAGGCTCATTAAGGAATGTTTCTGTTAAACAAACAAATCTTTTTAAAAGGGCAGCTGTAATTATTCCCCTGTTAAGCTTTTTCAAGCTGCTGATTTCTTCAGAGTGTCACAAACCCCTCGATGCAGGATCCTCTACAGGTGGGCGGTTGCGCTTAAACGAGTGCTGGGCAAAAAAATATATGAAGACTATTTTTCAAACCTTATTATGTATGTATGAATGCCTTGCTACACTGGTTGGTCCTGCTGGATGGAGTTCTAAATGTTCTAAATGGCTGGTAAACAGCCACCCTGTTCCTATAGTACCGCAACATCAGCAAGGAGGTGAGATGGTAGGTCCCTTTAGGGGACCTGAGGGTATCACAATAATTCCTAACTGAGCATTTTCTGCTGTGGTATAAAAAGAATTGTGTATTCGGAAATAAATTAAATGATTAAAATATGCCATTGAATTTTCTTGGTTGCTGCGGGTGTAGAAAAGTTTGGACTACAATTATCTCCCTACCACAATTCTTCTAAGAAGCTGTGGAGCATATTAAGTTAGTATAGTATAATGTTATACATGTTATTGTGGCCATTAGTACACCTCAAAACTGTAGAACTGGCAGCCAATTGTAACCACAACCATGTTCAGTAATCATGAAATCTTTACACTATTTGTTTATCTTACATTAGTAATTACATTAGCTCAAACTGGAGTTGTTCATCTGATGACAGCTTGAGGCCAGATGTTTGTGGCAAATAACAGTCCACTACAGTTTTCTATTAAATTTAGTTAGGTCAGGCCATAAGAACCTTCAGCTTTATATCCTAAATTTGTATTGTTGTGATACGAGATTTAGCCCCAATATTGTGTATGAGGTATCTAATTGTGTTTGTATTTTGACCTTGATTTTGCTTTTCTGTTTGAGTATTTCACCATTTCAGTCCTATCCAGCCCAGATGGACCTTTTTTTTTCCCTGAAGTTGAAGTGCTTACTGGATCCTTTTGATTTCTGACCATCTAGAATGAAGGATTAGTCTGATCCAGACATGGTGTTCATGTTGCACAGCGTCTTTTCCTTTTAATACAGTTAATTTGCTTATTCAAAGCAACTTAAATACCCCAGGTTGATGGGTTGATGATTGGGATCAGCGCACTGAGTCAGCTGTGATACAGCACCAATGGAGCAATGAGTGTTAAGGACCTTGCTCAAGGGCCCACATTGATAAATTTAGTGGACTCAGGAATTTATTTTAGATTCATGGCTCCCTAGCACCCTAACCACTAAGCTACCATGCATAAGGCTATAAAGTTTAATATCTTTTTGTATTTTTCTCCTAACCCATGTCTTTATCCCAGAGTCTTTTGAACATACCTTTTACCCACCCCCACCATCAGAACCTTTTTGTGTTATCATGATTTATTTGTGAAATCATCAAGATAAAGTTTTATTCTGAGGAAATTAGTCTGGCAGGTGTAAGTAGAAGATGATTAAACTTGATAATAATTGGTTAAAGTATCTAACTGTATAAGAGGCTTACAAATGTCTTCTTTTTTAAATTAGAATAATTTATTTACTTACTTTTACTTACTTTTTTGCAGTTCTTTAATGGTGCAGTCTTGCTCTGTAATTACACCAGTTCCCTTGTCATCTTTTGAGTTTAAAGATGTTAAAAGAACTATAATAGATCTCTTTCTATCACGCCAACATAGAGCTCACTGTCTTCAGATAGCATTATGCCAGTTGTAGTGCTTAATGTATATTTTAAATAGGCTGCTGGTTTTTCAGTGTGTGTAATCCACAGTCAGGCAGCTGCTGGATCTCAGGGGATTTAGTGCTGCCAGGTATTTCTAAGAAATCTTCAATGATCAAAAGATAAATACTTGGTGGAGGCATTGCACAGGTCCCATTAAATATTGCCAGCAGCCTGATTGGACTGTGAGTCACACAGACTTTTACAATCTTCCTCATTTGGACAGTGCTTCCTCTGAGAATTCTTTAAATGAAGCTGAGAGGTTCTGAAGACTATGGAGGTACATGAATAGCTCTACAATTATTCGTAACATTAATATCTGATTAGCAGCAAGTGGACAGTGTATGGGGACCTACCATTTGTTTTACATAATAGGTTTTAACTCTACTATAAATGTTATAACTGAAAACCTACTCACACAACTAAAGCAGAACTAAACGTTTTTAGATTTCTTAGCTCCCAATCAATTAGACATTTACTAGTGTAAGATGTAGCAACCTCATGGTGCAGTGGTCAGCAAGAAGGTCCATGATTTGACTCTTTCTGAAGCAAGCACTTTCTGTGTGAAGACTGCATGTCCTCCATGTTCCTGAGTGTGTTTTCCTTCCTATCCAATGACTGCTGATAGGTGAATTGGAGATACTACAGTTGTTATAGGGGTTTACATATCGCTGAACTTGCAGTACCAATTCCATTTTGCAATTTTATGTATGGTTTCCTTTGGTGTAGACAGTGGTGTATTTTTTATTTATTCTTGGACACTGCTGGTCAGTTGTACAGAATGATTATCTGAGTTATTTCAGCTATTGGAGTCATTTTAAACCAGTTAAACCTGTTATTTTGATTGATCAAGACATAACGCAATCTAATTGCAAATTATTTGGTTTATTAACCATTTAAATAACAAATCCATGTGTAAATATATACTTACAGGCCTCTTTTTTAGATATACCTGTTTGTCTCAACACGCATTGACTTTTGTTCCAGTTCTTCTTTAATCCTACAATAACAGAGTGTGGTCTACAGTGCATCATGGTTTTCTAAACACCTCGATGTCACTGCTGGATTGAAAATAAATGTATTCAGCATTATCCTGTAGGCAATTTTCTGTGAGCACTGATTAGGGATTAAGAGATGACTAACACAAATTGCAGCAAGTGTGATTTTTACATCTATAAGGAGGAGTTGTGTAGATGTGTGTAGAGTGCTTAGTAAGTGGACACATCAACTCTTGTTGCACTGCTGTGTTGTCATTATAGCAGTGCAACACGCTAATACACAAACTCAATATCAGTGTCACCACAGTGCCAAATTATCCACTATGCAAATAATACCCGATCTATGGGGGTCCTGACCATTATGGAACAAAATAAAGGGGACTAACATAGTATGCAAAAAAGGGAAGATGAAACACAGACTGTAATTTTAGAATTACAAAGTGCATCTATTAGGTAAGTGAAGCTGAACAATTTGCAATGAGCGTAGAAGAAAGGGCGTATTTAATAAAGTAGGTGGTGAGTGTATAGACCATTATTTATAATCATGTGCCTTAAAAATGCTCTTGGTTTCTAGCTGGTGGAAGAATAATCTCTTTATTTGCTGCTTATTTTTGAATTTTCTGATTCACTAGTTTATTTAATTTCTTTAAGTAGGTTGTCTCATCGTGGGTGTGATATTGTTTTTACATCAGTAGGACTAAGGACGATTAGCTGTTCAATTATACAAGACAGACAGAATTATATAGGACAGGACAGGACAGCAGCACCTTGATTAGTTTTTTATTGCAAAATATTTCTTAAATACAAATTTTTATGTGTCTGTGGTTCACAGGTAATTCTTTTCACAGCCAGTGAAGCGTGGGAGCATTTTATTCATTACTTTTAATTTTTACACCTCATTATTTTTGTAATATTTACAGTTTTGAAAATCTGGACAGCTTCAGATAGATAGATTATTTAGATTAAATAGATATTAGATCGATAAGTAAAAAAAGTAGAAAAACCCAAAAGAATTGTAATTCGCAAATTCGTATCACAGTTTCTATAAGTTAATCATGAGAAGACAAAAAATGGCATCATTAAAACCAAAAACTATGCAATTTTTTATATATATAAGGCGTGAAATTCCACAAATAAGGCATGCCATTCCACCATGCTTTCATGTACATACTGTTTTTTTTTAGTAGTAAAAGAACACATAAGAGAAGGTTGGTCCTCCCGCCTGATTTCATTATTGTACTCTGCTGAACGAGCCCGATGTACTGAGGGTAGTTAATCTACATTCTTAGACACCTGCTTGACAAGCACCAGTACTCCTGAGCTGTTTCAAGGGCATTCTTGTTGAACTAAATGAAGTTAATTTGACTTTTCGCAGGTCTCCAGGGTATGGCAGGAGCATTGCTGCAGAGCAAGTCTTTTTTAGTACACATAGAAGAGAAGCATGCCTAATTTGTCTTGAGGATATTATACAAGCTGGAGTGTCACAAGTACCATGTTACATTGGGAAGCCCGTGGCACAAAGCCGTTTTTGTGCCCAGTATGATTATGCATAAGAAGCAATGTTTTGTGTTAACCATCAAAATAATACACAGACAGTACACAGATAGCTGATTTACACCAGTCCTTAGGGTCCTTACATGAACATTACATACATACATACATGGACGATAATTAGCTATGTGTTGTTCTGCATGCTGACATGGTCTTAGTGCAAGTTTACTTTTAGTTAAGGCCTGTGAGGCACCAAAATACAAAACCATTATTTAAAACAGACATATTAGCGCAGGAGAACACAGCCAGGCTGCAGGGGGTCATGTTGGACACTGTCAGGCCAGAGGAAATTGACTGTCTGTGTTGTCAGATTGCAAATGTGGCCTGATCACCTATGTGACCTTTTGGTTTTTGTGTAACCCTCTCTCCTCTCTCTCATATCTAACTCTGCCTGTTCTTTCTCACTTCCATCTGCACAGGTATCTGCTGCCAGTGACCTCCCAGTTTATCATTAAGTGGCCTTCCTCCAGCTTGGGCCGGAACGTGGCTTCCCGTAGCCTCTTCACCACTCGCATGGGCCACTTCTAATCCACCCTGGAAACAGATAGCGTTCTGGGGAGAACTGAGGACCAGGTCCCTTCGCTATCCAACCCCCACCTCCCACTCTGGAAGCATGTGAAAAGGGATTTTGCCAGTCTGCTTTGTTAGTTTTAGTTATTGGCAGTCTGTCCCTTGAGTTGGGGTCGTGCCTGTGGGTTTGTGGTAAAACGTGCTACCGTTCATCGGTACTGTAACAAACTCTTTACCATTATGGACCTCTGATCAGGAACATTGCAACACTTTTAGCTATGTCAATAACGGTGAATGTTTTAATCAATTTTAGATGGAATGAAATTAGTGTATATGCCCTATGTTTAAGAATGAGGAGGAGAAATGCAGTTTTGTTTGTTGCTGCTTGCCAATGGCTGGTGCTGCTTTCTTTCATAATTAATTTAACATTATGTATAAGAGATATAGTAATTCTTATTTTTCCGTTTTAAGACACTGGATAAATGAACTGAGGCTTTATATTTTGTTTCTTTATGTTTTAAGCCTGGATTAAAGGATTGTTTTGTCTTTGAAGACATCAGACAGGAATTCTGCAGCAATGCAACCAATTCCATTCCCCCATAATGGATCTAGACAAGGTTCTGTGAAAAACGTTTTCATCACAGGCACCTTCATCATCATCATCATTATCATCATCTTTTTACCAAAATGACTCTTCCATGAAAACATTTACAGAAAAAAAAGATTCTCTAATTTTTCATGACAACAACAACAAAAACTGAAACGAATCCAGAGTTCTTCTATGACATCATCTCTAGAACCTTTTAACATGTTTTTTTTACATGTCTGTGTATAAACACAGTAAGGGGAAAACTGCTGCATATTAAAATACTTGAATTTATTTATACTATTTATATGATTTAAAAATTGACATGCACTACTTATTTATCATTTTACTTCAATGACATCTATAGTCTTTATTGTTGATTTAACATTTTTAACATCTAGAGATTTTTCAGCACTGCAGAGCTTTGTGTTTGAACAGAGAAACCGAAACTGCCGTGTTAGTGTTTTCGCAGCTCTGCCACGTATTTCCTTAGCTGGTTCGCAAGTGCCAGTGGAGATTGCAATGTGCCAATGCTAAGCACAACCAAGAACATGTTAATGGCTCTTTAATTGATGTTAGTAATTTATTAGAATGCCCTCTATGACAGTAGATAAGTGTTAGAATTGCAGTTTGCAAAGGAAGCTTCTGGAGGTTTATTGTTCAGGTGGAAATTCTGTATGTTAATGCTTATGAAGTGTGTGTGGGGGTAGATACAGTGTTTTCCCATGCATCAGTTAATTTTGTAATAAATATTAAAGACATATGTAAAACACATTATGTTATAAAAACTTGTTTCCCTCATACAAATTTATTTTTATTTTAGATTTTTTAGGCTTTAAAGCAATAAACAACTGGTGGTTCCAGGTATTTTATTTGTATTGATTATTACACTGTCTCTAATTATTGGCTGGAGTCGGGCTTTGTATTTGCACATTGGGGTCTTGTTTGAGCCTGGGATCCTGAGAATCTCTAACTACAGCAACCACAAACTTTACACTTTATAACCTGTTATTTTCCCCAAGACTCAAAAGGTTACTTACTGCATAGTGTTGATTGTAGTAATATATTTTCTTTATCCCTTTATGACACCAGCCTCCTTAAGCCTCCTTATGTCTCTGCCTCTACTTGTGCAAAGCCATAGAGCATGACCTTGAAATTCCTTTGTGAACAACGGTAAAGCTGCCAGAGAGATTCAGAAAAATGAGGACTAACCTATCGCACTCTGTTACTTAATCCTTGTCAAGCAGCACGGTCAGCTCGTGGGTTCTGGCCGAGTTTCACCTGCAGTGCACTTTGGCCACTAGATTCTTGTTGACCCACTTACAGGTCTTGCTACGTCCAATGGGATTGGCTTCTGTCTGAAGGTGATAACATATTTAGTTTGATTTGGATGAGTCTGGTTGTTTAGATCCAGGATTTTAAGAGATCAGAAATCAAAGCTTTAATAGTTTCTGTCAAATACATGACCTCATTTAATTAGGAAGTCCAAATACAATTTGTCAGTTTATTTATAACCAGTTCATGTTTTTTTAAAAGCTGGTACCTTAAAACTTTGATCCTTGAATTATTTTGAAATATGAGTATTATTTTAAGAAGTCATCAACAGTTCTGCAGTGATGGACAGTAAGAAAGAACATTTACTTAAGTACTTTATTTTGTAAAGCCACACTGTTTTTTTTTTTTTACTGTCACTTCCAATTTTATTTTTAATACATGTTTAAATTGCTGTATTTATAGCTCCAGCTACTTGCAGCTACAATAGTAACATACTCCATTTATTATGATGTAGTCAATCAATGAACTGATAAAGTACTTTTGCTCTAGCACTTAAACATTTTACTATTAATATACATATAATATTATATTTTGGAAGCACAGTGTTTTATTTGGGTCTTATACTTGTATTGAAGTATTTTTAGATTTCTTTATCATTATTTATGACCTGAAAATGTTATATTAAAATATCTATGAATCTGTATTTAACAGGTTGCCAATTAATCACAGGGCAAATGTTAAAATGTAATAAAAAC
Organism: Corydoras sp. C115; assembly: GCA_019802505.1. NCBI lineage: Eukaryota > Metazoa > Chordata > Actinopteri > Siluriformes > Callichthyidae > Corydoras > Corydoras sp. C115. The sequence continues at coordinate 2,065,535 of JAFMOC010000016.1, read as the reverse complement.
CAAAATCCATAATTTGTTAGTTAAATTAAACTGTTATTTAACAGTGAAATGGGAAGGTTTTCAGTGACAAATTTAGGTCTATTAGTTAAATATAACTGCCTGGAGTTTAAATCTGTCTCTTATTTCTGTGAAGTTGCACTGCAAACCCCTATGATGTTGTCCTGCTAATTTACACTTTCCTGTTACACATTTTCCTGTACCGTCCAATATCAGCCCCGAAATCCAACCAAATTTTCATTTTTGATCTTTGAAATTTTCCAGCGTACTCTGCATCCTGTTGCACTATCACTGATGCATGATGGTTTCTTAAACAATACTCCCTTGTGGGTGCAATGGTCATGAGTTCATGCTTTTTCCTGATTCCCTGAATCTTAATGATATTACCACCTGTAGATCGTACAACACCTTAGTACTTTGCAATCATGCCATGAGAAGCAGTGTTTAAATATAATGACATTCTCACTGAATTTTCTTTGGTTTGGTTTGGTTTCTTTGGTCTTTACAAATTATTGTTTCAAACATGTAACTTGAAGTTAATGGACATGCTAATTAGATAAGATTAGATTAGATTGGATTCAACTTTATAATTACACATGTACATGTGCAAGGCAACAAAATATAGTGTTTTTAGTTTAGTTTAGTTTAGTATCCAACCAGAAACTCAAAGTGGCAAGTGCGGAATTTACAATAGATACAATATATATATAAACTATAGAAAAATAGATTTGACTATATATATAATAGTACAATGATATGTAGGTTAAGTAGAGGGACTATAAACTATAAAATGATATACAGGTGAGAATAAAAAGCTTTAGACATGATTATACAAATGTATATATGGTTCTACAAATATTATATACAGGTAAGATAATTAACAGGATTTTGAAGGTGTACCCTGTTATATATGTACCCTGTTATAGACAGTTCAGTGTTTGAAGTTTTATTCTCCTCCAGAATGGAACAGTGTACCAGTAGGAATGGTATAATGCAGGGTGCAGATTCCCAGCCATGTGGTGGGATTCTGGGATTTTGCTGTGGTGATGCATCATTACAGCAGAAGCACATTTTATGACACCCTGGGAAAGATGCCATTCTAGATCTCTTTCCACGTATCCCTTGCCTTGGCCCACTCAGTCTACAATAAAACTGTTATTGTATTGTTCTGTTTGTTTTGAACATTGGACTATTTCAGTTCCAGCATGTCATGCTTATACTTTGACTTGCTTATAAAGATCATTTCAACCATTTTGTTAGAGAACCCTAATGCACTAAATCCTGCAGTGGTAATATGTAGCACACTTAGAAAAATAGTGCACAACTTTTGAGAAACAATTAACTAATGTTTTCATTGCTTGCTGCTCAGTTGGTTTTTGGAGCAAAATTAGCACTTCTGACACAATTTGGGCTCTGACCTGCAGAACAAGCAACACTGTTCTTTTTTGCACAAGCCCTCGAGGTGCTTGGAACTGTAGGTAGGTGTGTAGTGCTTCTTAATTGTACAACGGTGTCAGATTCGAAAGCCTAATCGCTTTCGGGGACCTGGTCTGGGAGTCCTTGTGGGAATTGAGACATCCTTGTGGAGATTATCAATAGATCCCCTCCAGCCAGGCTCAGAGACATGAGACAGAACTGCTTTGCCTATTAGTCTAGTATTGAGCACAGGGAACAAACAGCTGTCTTCTGGCTCAGACACCAGACAGACTCTCATCCCTCCCACTCAGATGCAGCATGCCAGCATTTGTAATGCTTACCTTTACCCAACTTATCTAATTAGGTGTGCTGGTGAGTTTTCAAGCATGTAATTTTGCTTGCTCACCTTTGGCCAGAGCATCACCTTGAGAGATGCATCTCCAAATGGAAACAGATTGATCCATTGACCAACTAGTCTGGTCTTCCATTCTTTATACTGTTGGGATACCACAAGTATTTTTAAAGACTTCTTTTTGACCCACCTGTGAGTATTGATCTAAAGATCTTCGAGTGCCTCACACTGATTGGTTAACCTCCCGAGGATATTGAGAGCTGGAGTGCTCAAGTGTTTAAGAGCAAGCTGATCCTCCCAACTTCCTGTTTATCAGCATCTTGCTTTACCAATGACTGTCTTCCTTTTGCTGGGAAAGCTTTATTGATTGTAAATTATTTTGTTCTACTAAGGAATTTGTTTTCTCTGGAAAGTTTCTCATCATGCTGATCTGCAGAAGCTACAGAAATAAAACAGAAATCAAACAGTTATAAGTTTAATTTTCAAAATGCATGTAAAACTGTACTGGACACAGAGATGCAAATCTAGAAAAACTCAGATTTTACGTTTTCCACAAAGCCGAGTCCAGTTTCATGAGTCACTTCCAAGACCCAATGCAGCACAATTGAATCAAACTGATCTCTGCAATTCACAAAATCATAAGGACAATCATAGATCAGGCTGAGATATGAAAAACAATTATTATTAATCTTTTACCTTTGTTTCAAGTCTGACCCCCAATCAATTTCCCTGACATGATCATTTTCCCTTTTATCGGTCAAGTTTACTTTAAGGTCAAAATGTCAATTAGCTAGGATCAAAAACTGATTAATTCATAGACAAACATGCTGACATCCAACACCAAATAATCCCTAGCTGATTTCACTTAACCCCTGCAAATCTATATTTTAATAGGCATGGAGTTTAAGGTTAAACAGTCTTACTTTTCAAAGCTGAGGCACCTGGTTTGAGATTAGAAAGGAAGACTTGTGGTTAAAAGAAGTATAGTCTGCGATTTGTTGGGCCTCCCAGTGTATATTTTGCTACCCACAAGGTCATGAGTTGGTCTGACTGGTTACTGCAGTTGTCTTTTGGATTTCACGCCAATCAGTTTAATCTGGCCAGCTTCCACTGAACATCAGAACTGTTGGCTAAGCTGTGCTCAAAAGATTTGAGCCTGCATTTAATCTTAAAAGTTTGAAGCACAAAGATTCAGAAGTTTTAAAATGTGAATTTGTTCAACAGGTGGGCCTGTGAACGCAATCCTCATTAGAACAGAGGTCTTTTAACTGGCAGGGACACATATGCCAGCAAATATGTGTAACAGCTAATGAATGAAAAGCTGCTCAAAATCTTGGCTGGACACCCAGCGTAACCATTAAAATGTCAGGCTCTGGCAACGACTGCACTGTTTTCATAGCCTGTGCACACATATGAGGCTAAATCACCTCAGACTGATATTTCTAGATGTTCTGACACACATACTGACACAAACGTTCTTGCCACAAGTAAAGGAAGTGATCTGAAATTTTTTGATGACATAAGCAGGACAGTAATCTGGCATGAAATCACTCTGGTAAAAAGAGCTATATGATATCACAAATATGTCAGCTTTTATCAACCATTTGATGAGTCAAAGGCAAAAGGATTTAAAGGGCGAGACATTAGAGAGGTGTAATGCCTGAAGAGGACACAAGCACCATTTCCTCTCCAGGCCTGTGGATTCATTTGAACTTTATTTAAACCGACGTGTTAGGACCGAACATACCACACATGCTCATAGCTTAACTGAATTTCTGGCTCCATTCAGAGTCCATTCAACATACATTTGAGGTGCACAGTATATTTTTTGCCCTTCTTTAACAACATTCACAAAAATGTCAAGAATCAAAAAGTATTTGATATTTAACTGATCATATTTTCAGTCTAAAGCCCATGTATTAACATTTAATTAATTTAACTTATGGCAGGTTGAGTGATTAGAACATCAGGGATGTATTCGGAACCCACAAGTTTAATCTAGACTAATATTTGTGTTGTTCAAAATCTATATAGACATGACATTGTGGGGAAATTAATCAATTAAATAAATAAGAAAATCAAACAGTCACGGATTCTGCCATTGAGACTATCGCTGTTCAAATGTGCCTCAGCAATACATGTTACTGATAGATTTATGTTGAGAAGCATTAAGTGTGCTGGGGAAAACATCCAAAACATATTTTTTCATGTTTCCACAGGGGGACATAGCTCTTTCTCTGCAACCTTTTCTAATGTTCACTTAACATTCTCAGGGCCCGTATTTCTTGCAGCGCTGTCATTAGCAATAAAAGATATGCAGTGGAAGGGCATTATGTTACTTCTTGAGGTTTGTTCTATTTTGGGCTATGCTTACATCAGTTGTTCAAGTCTCTGCTAAATAATCTTTAGGACTTTCTAAAGTTTTCTGCTGTGTTGTTCCTTTTCAGAATGTGTAATAGTAACCACACATGCCGCTTCAATACAAAATTTTAAGATAAGGAATTAAAAAGTAATGATTGATTCTAAAAAAAAAAAAAAAAAAAAGTTAAGCAGTCACGGAATTTGCAATACATGTTATTGGTAGATTTAATAAAGACTAAATTTAAATATGATTACTTTGATGTTCTAAAGCAATGGCATTTAAGTCACCATTAATTAAAAAGGATCATTACATATCGGCTTGCGTACATATTAATTCAGATCTTACTAATGCAAACAGTGGAAAAGACTAATTCATTATGAATTACCCTCAGACTGACACTGTAATATTGTATATTTTGTTTTATGTTTGTTTCTGAGCTGTAAATTTTATACAGCTGTACAAATGTACAATAAAAGTACAATACAATACTATACAATACAATACAAAAAATAAAATGTACAATACATTGTTACAAATGTAACAATAAACGAAATATCAAAAAACATTAGTAATAGTGATAAACCAAAAAATAATGTATGTTTTACTACTAATTTCAAGACAATAGATCTAACTAGGACAGGAAAAGTGGAAGATAAAGATGCACAACTACATAAAAGGATAATTAAATTAGACTGTAAAATTAAGAAACCGACACCTCGGTCTGCTGCTTCTTTGATAGTTTCACATGTTTAATGAAAATAAAATTGTTGAGGGCATGTCTCTAACAGGCAACAGCATATTTATTTTCTCGATGTTGATCGTCCACAAGAAAAGTGGATTATTAACGTAATGTCAATATCACTAGTGTTGTTGTGAAATGAAAAAAAGAAAAACGATTAAATCTGTGTTTCACAAAGAAATGTTTGCATTTTGATAAGAAGAGCACTATCCAAGAGTATGAAGGCAGATGTTTCTGTTGAGAGGCACATAACTACATTATAATCTTTTTCTTGTGATTGTATAATGCAATTTTTACACCTTAATTTAATAATGTAACTATGAATTGAATTAATGTAAACCAAAATGAATGATGAAAAAGTGATGAGAACTAAAAAGGGAACTATACAATCAGCCCAGGTTCTTATTTACTCATGATAACGCTTGCTGTGGGCTTTTAATATCTATTGAATGTGAACTACAGAATAGAAAATAATTACAGCCTACTTTTTTTTTCCTGGTTCCTTGTGTTACCCCAATTTATCTTAATAGGACAATAAAACTGATGGTATCTATCGGGAGGACAGAATAACGTAATTAGTCATGACTTTTATGATCTCTCTGATGTCCAAAGAGCATGCACATAAACATGTACACACAGTAGGCTAAGCTAAGGACAAAGAAGGACAAAAAACATGGCTGAATGCAAATTTTATGTGTAGGTATGCAGGTTTCCTGAATTTGTATTGAGATTTTTAAAAAGGTAACACACATTGTAGTAAAATTACATCACAAAACAAATAAAGAAGCAAAAAATATTTAACAATATTAAATTTAAGTGCCACTTCTTGTGGATCTGAAGATAAACAGCTGAAGATAATCAATTAATTTTTATAAATTTTAAATATTTTTTTTTTCCAAAGTGGAATTCAGATATTGTTTAGAATGTTCCCACAAATGTGCTTTTACTGCTCTGTCCAGTTCATACTGGACACGCTCAATGGAGTTAGCGTCTGTAGACATTTTGTTTCTTGAAACCTACCACACAAGTTTCTTGTCGTCTGAATCAATCCCAACATTATTTCTCCTCTACGTTCTATATTTGGTTTAACATACTGAGGAAAGATCCTTTTCCAGCAGCAAAAATTATTGAAAGACACCTGGAAACTGACTATATATATATATATACATACACACATATGTTTTAGTGTTTGTGGATCAAAGCCATAAGTGGAAAACCAAAACCAAAATACACATTTTTTTGCCTTTTTTGTTAAAAAAAATCTCTTTTATATGCTGCTGATGTAACTCGGTAGATATAGTCTTGTCAGTAATGCAACATCATGATGAAAATCAGTACAAATCCTGCCTCTGACATTACTCTAAAAAGAATCGCTGACAGTTCACATCCAACCACAACTTACATTCACTCAAGCATATTTAAAAGGTTTGAGGATCCACTGCTCACTAAACTGTCTTAAAAACTGAGGATTACTTAGAGATGAGGAAATAATTTTAATGTTTTTAACTGATGTTTAATTTATCATATTTCTTCAAAGTAGATCCCGACAGAGGACAGACGTTCTTTAGGCTGCAACTTCAAATCACAGCCGAGTTGAGTTGTGAGTCTTGGGGCTCTGCATGCCAAAAAAATAAATAAATAAAAAAAAACTCTAGAACCAACAGTTTATGGCTCTTGTAAGAGTTCCTGAATGTATTATGTGCGTGTGAGGACAACCTATGGTCAAACATTGGCTGGCTGCTCCACCACTGAGACAGTCGAGTTACCTCCCACCTGCTCACATGAAAAAAATCCAGTCTGGATTTAAGCACTCAGGCAGCCATCTTTTATGTTCCTCTGTCTCCAGCAGAACAGTAAAACAGTCTGCTGTATCAATTAAGCTGACACCAGAGAGGAGAGATCAGTAAAAACCAAAAAAAGTGGGACGCATTTCAGCGGGAGTGTCTGATTTATACATAAAAGTGATTCTCCAATGGACGATTTTAATACAAATGCAAGTGCTCTATTATTTTACTGCATGCTAAAAGGAGAGAGAGGTTCTGTGTGCTATGGGGGACGTAACATAAGAAAACTGTTTTTGGTCACAAATACAAACTGACAGTGTGTACTTAATGTGTGTGCTGGTTTTAGGTAGCTCAAAGAAACCAGCATAGTCAATAGTAGAATCATCAATTATCATAGATCTGAATATTTACTGCATTTATATATAGTCCAAATAAAAGTTTCAGTCATTCATTTTCTAAACCACTTCATCCTGGATAGGGTCATTGCCCATCCCAGCAATAATAGGGCAAAAGAGGAAATTAGGTGAGAACTTGCAACATGGATAGAACCTTCCCTGCCTGGAAATTGAACACAGGATCATCTTGCTGTGAGTAAAAACAAAGCTTTGCTTTATTTTCTTCTATGTTTGTTTTTGGTGAGAAAATATATATATTTAAACAACATATACAAACTAAATGAACTATTCCTTCAGGCTGAACTAATTTTAATATTCTTTATTTGCTCCAACATAAAGTTTTATCAGAATGTGATCTTTTGTATGCAGCAGTTGATATAAAGTTCAGCACAAAGCTCTGTTTATAAATGATAAAAATAGATCCAGGTCTGATTATGGTAAAGAGAGAGGATATTAAAATCCTGATTACAACCCCAGACTATTTTTTTTATCCTGGCTGAGTCTTGGAGAAACAATACAACCCACATCTGCTGTGTGAATATGCCTGAGGTCCAAAACATCTGAAACGTTTTGTGGAGAAAAATGATTAAAATCCATTTTCAATTGTAATTTAACACACAGTCTGGGATAAAACCTTGATTTGATCCAACTGTGCCTTTGCCTACATGTTCAGCCTCCTTGAGGCTCGGTGCAGGTTTAACTCTTATTCCCTTTACCCTAGTTGACTTACACTCCCTCAAAGCCTGCTAAAAACAGACCCCCCCCCAACACACACACACAGAAAAAGGTGTTTGGAGACGCAGTCGGCCGCGCCCGACCTCGATGTTTCCCACTGCGTGAGCGCGGGAGATGCGTGCCCAGGCTGTAGGCTGCCGCACCCCACACAGAGACAGGGAAAGATAGAACACGATAAAAAGAAAAGAGGTCCCAGCACAGAGGAAGGGAACCTGAGCTGCAATCCCTCCCACCCCTACTCTCATTAGCCTCTGAGTACTTGCGTGGATTGGTTTCACCAGGCTTAGCAAATTGTTCAAGCCATCAACCCAGCGGTAGTCGAGATGCTGCTTAATGAAACAGAGTTGGCATCACCCTTTTCTATTCCAACATCAAAAGATCTTCAATTGGCTTGATGTTGAGGGCGGCAGGCACGCTACTTTCGTGAAACACACACAGAGGATGTTTATCTCTAAGAAGTAATGAAATGCTAGCATTAATTCATTAAGTGCTGCATTCAAGATCCAAGACTTTATGCCTGTTCATTAAGTAGTTTATTTTGCACATAACTGTACACTCTTCAAGGCTGAAAGCTTGGGGAAGGGGGTTAAATCTCACTCGTCCTCATTCTTTACTTAACAGCGTGAAACAGTACACCATAAACAAGTGCACATTCCTCGCTTCCATGTTGCTAAGTAATTGTCTAAAACCAAGCAGTGCCTCAAGATTTTTCTTTGCTGACACTTAAAAGCAAACACAGCTTTCAACCTGACATGCACCAAGGCCGCAGTAACAGGAGTGGGTTGTGATTACGAGCTTCCATATTTCTTTCCCTTTGATTGATATATTCTATCTGACGCTTTTCTCAACATAATCGTGGCCTCGTCGGCCAAAAATGGCAATGCACTCGAGCTAAACACAGTGTTTATTATGTGCCTTTGCCTTCTCTGCTGTTCCTCAGTTCTCTGGTGGGGCCAGATAGTTGCCAACACTGACCAGGCATTTCCTGGCACCTTACTGACGCCTTGGTGCCCTATTGTTGCCGGCATTATTAGGGTCCTGAGAAGGGTCACCACAAGGAATCTGTACAGAGTGTTTGTTATTCTCTACAAGCATTACCATCATCCTGGCTCCACGAAATTCCTCTTCATGATCTGAACTCTGAATTTAAACTTGCGAGACTAAAGTGGGCCACCAAAGTGTTCAAAGACGGAGCAAACTTGTGATGTTTCATGAAAAATGTTTACAACCCTTATCCCGCCTGGTCATTTTAGGAGACTGCAGTGTTCATTTAATACCAGAGTACAAATAGTTACATGTAGAGAACCGGTCAGAAGACGGTTTTATTACTTCAGAGGCAGGACCCCTCTGTTTCCTTGCACAACCTCAGAGCAGAGATTATTTTGTTACAAGCATAGAGATAAGGTTTGAATTATGAAGGGAAATATTTATCCAGCCAGCGCAATATTACTTGATGCCTTTTAGTGGTTCCCACAGTTGTGAAAGAAAAGAGACACTAAAGTTAAGGAGTAAAGGATCTAACTTCATTAGTTGTCAGGGGTAATAAAGGCGAATGAAGATGACTAGATAGGCCAACATACAGACTGTTACTAAGATGCAACTGAGCCTTCCACATTTGGAGAGCTGATGTTGAGTTGAGCTGTTGTAGCTGTTCAGGGTCAAGTCCCATAAATGGAATAAAACCTCGGAATATATATATATATATATATATATATATATATATATATATATATATATATATATATATATATATATATATATATATATATATATATATATATATTTTTTTTTTTTTTTTTTTTAATATGGTCCCTGATATATAAAAATAAAGCTTGCTCATAAATAGTTTGTTTCATCTTTAAATAAAGAATAAAGTAATTACTGTTCTAAAAACAGTATGGATGCTGGTTTCCTAACTTGGATCTTAACTTTTACAACAATTTGAAATATTGGTTTGGTGTAATGATTGTTAAATGGTGCAGTTAGAATCGATTTAAATTTTAAATATTATTTCTCATGAATCATGTCCTAATGTAAAATATAAATCACAAGACTCTAAAGCTGTTTGTACAAAGTGCAGATAGGCATTTCTTAAGTGTTTGTTTATCTGTAATGAGACACCAAGAAGCAACTAAGAAGTGTATTTGTATTATTTTATTTGAAGGTTATTAAGTCAAATTCAGGTTGATCTGTAGATTTATTTATTGGCCTGAAAAGTCCTTATTAAATACTAAGCTGAGCTAAAAAAATGCTCTGTTAATGAATAAATTAAAGAATCAATAAAAAACACACTTTTCATGTTTTCTTTAAACTTCTATCTCTGTATGATAATGTTAGGAAAGCATTGCTTACAGGCTCATTCTTATCGGTGGCACAGGGCAATTTGGGAAACCTTCCACTTTGGGGAGCTTACAGTCATTACTGAAAAACTTGTATATATGAACATTAGTATGTAAAGATGAAACAGCAAACCCATGTACCCACGATAACAGAGCAAAAGTGAAATAGTCGAGAATATGGAGGGTTTTTTGGGATGGCCAAACCTCAATCCAATTGAGATTCTGCTGCAGGACCTGAAGAACACTTCAAGCTAGAAAAACCTGAATTATTGATGAAGTGAGGAAGTTTTGTAGGGAGGAATGAACTGGTGGGCTGTCTTAACGGTGGAGGATGCATGCAGAAAAAATGGTTCTATCAGACACTAAATGTTTTATTTTCTTTTTAAAAAAATCTTTATTTTTTGCTTATTAATGTGGTTCTCAAAAAAAGTGCTTCAATAAAATTTATTAATTTTTTTAAACTGCAATTTCTACATATGTGCTTTTGAAGTTTGACATAGTAAATTCATGATGAGCTAAAAGTAGCAGCTGAGATTTCTCCACCATCTTAGTGACCTTGATGCACTTTCAGAACAATGTGCATATAATGGGAGTTATCCCAGTTTGGACCTATAATAGACATCTGTTTTTTTTTCCTGTAAAACATTCTTCTTGAGAACCTTTGAGATTAATAGAGCATTTAAGTTCACTGATGTGGTGGTTATATAAAGTGTGATTTAGCAGTTGCCATTCCAATTCATTCCAGACACATTCAGGCTGTAGTTAAGCATCTTGCTGAACAGAGATAGTCATAATTTAACAAAGGGTCTTTCCCAAACTGTTAAAAATGCTTTAAAATGTATAGTTGAATGTTTTTTTGCATACTTAGGCACTGGCCTATAGTTATTAATAAAACAATATGACTATCATTTTGGACATATAGTACATTCATAGTAATTCTGAAGATTTACTAAGTAGATCTGTAGTAGTCCTACGATACTCTAAATAATGCTACTGAAATACTTCAAACCTAACTGAATCATTTGCTGATCCTTGACCAGTCACTGCTCCACTCAGCAGCAAGATTAATTGTTTTTTTCCAAAAATGATTAATGACTTGGAGTTGTGATGACAGCCTCTAAATGACACGTTACAGGTGCGAGACGGCCCTCTTGCCCTCTCTCTTAGAAGCTTCTTTAAAACAAAGAGAAAAACAGCTGCTTCTCTGAACACCACTTTGGCCTTTTAATAGCCTTGAACCACCAAGTCTTTTTGTGAGATTACCAGGAGGCATAACCTTACAATGGGTTTATAAACATTTGCGTTTCTAGTTAGGTTCCCTTGTCCTGCGTGTACGCTGTTGAATCCCATGGTTTCCATGACCCTTGGCCATCACAGGCAAAATCAGGGGAGCTGAGGAAATACTTATGTTGTCATCCAGCAGATTGGAAATGCAACGGCATGAGGTACATTTGTCGAGCAGTTGGCAGGATCTTTAAGAAATATCAAAGAGATTGAAAAACAACTGCAAATGGGTTTCATATTACAAACCTCGAGCTGGCCTGAAATGACAGACAGCTTCAGGAGAAAATCTGTGTTTCCAAAACATTTAATAAAAATCTAACAGTATGCTTCTTGGGCAAAAGAGCACTGCTCACAAAGTTGTTTCAAGCAGCAGGAAAACAAACAAGGTGCTGAATGGCAGAAAAAAAAATGGAGTGCACCGAACTGACATCCATAAGCTGGACCAACCTTTAGATGGGAAAGTGGCCAGTTTTTCCAGTCAGTACTCACATGGACAGCTATTGAAACACAGCGATGGTGGAACGAATTCTCAAATTAATCTCGACATTAAGGCCGAGTGGCACAGCAATTCATAAGCGCCCACAAAAAGTCATTACAGAAGCAAACATCGGTCTTCATTTGTTGCGGCAGCATTATTGGTTTAATTAATTCAGCATTAGGCTTTTTTGCAGACTTGGACCTTAACTGTGCAAAATCCCATATTTATTTGGCACCGCCAGCCCGAGCAAGACATCTCAGCACACCGCTGAGTCTGATAAAGGGAATAGCAGGGAATGGCTAAAGCCCCCATTGTGTTTTGAGCCTCCCCTTTACCTCCCCATTCACCACCTATTGCTCCCCTCGACGAAATGAAAGAAAGGAAAACGGAGAATGCACGCACAAATCATTCGGCTCTGTAAATGGACTTGACAACCTCAGATATTGCATCAACTCCCCCTAAAGACTGCACTTCTGGACGCAATTTTGAAAGGCGAGCGCGACAACGCTACCACTGTACTACCCCAAGGAACAACTGACTTTGCCAAGAATGGACTGACAGACTGTGGCAGGCTGCAGAGGATCAACCCTGTCTTTCAGGCAGCCTTAAGGAGAAATAGTAAAATAAAATGGGATTCATGAATAGATTAATGAAGTTGAGAACAGGGTGTAAGACGGTATCAAAAAACAGAAGGTTATAAAACCTACTTGTTCACCAAAATTAAACAAAAATATACATTTTTAATTAGATGTCCTGGCCAATTAAAGAAAAAGCAGAGTATGTCCTATTGGCAAACACGAACTCCACGGAGCAATAAAAAAAAGGCAAAGGGGAGGCAGGTTGACCTAGGAATATGTAAAAAGGGCAAGAAGAGATTTAAAGCAGTGCCAGTACATTTGAATGAGAAAACCATTCCAATCATAACATTAGAGCAAAAATAAAGGAGGGGAAACTGGGAATGGTGCTAAAGATGGACTACAAAATGGAAAGCGGGTCGATCTAGTTAAGCAGTAATGAATTTGAATGAGACGGCCATTTTAAAGAAACGAGAAGGGCATCACTTCATAGAGAAAAACCAGGAACAAAGAACAAAAAAAAAAAAAAAAAAAAAAAATGAAGGCTGGCCTAGGAATTTCTGAAAAGGGTAAGAAGAGAAATTTAGTGGAATGCCAGGGAAATGTCCCTTCCAATACGAAAAGTCGGGCCAAAACCCCACTGCTGGAAGGCGAAAGGGCAGGAGGGTGGCTGGCTCATGATTGCTATGCATTGCCTTTTTTTGGCAATACCTTGACAAAACAAGCAGGTGTTGGTCGACTTCGGTAGGAAAGAATATGTTAGTCAGGACAGGGAGAGTCCTGGGGCAACAGCATGGGTTATGATGTAGTACTGGGCTAAACCAGATGGTGGTGGTCTCTACTTTTACTCTATAAATCATCCACTCATTCGTCCTCTCTAGTGTTATTCATTAAAGCAGCCCTGAATAATAAGTCCCAAAGAAACAAGGAACAAGCGATGAAGCTGTATTTAATAATGTATACATTTTTTTAAACTTCCTTTCGTGTCTTTTACACACACTCTCTCTTTCTCTTTCTCTCTCTCTCTCTCTCTCTCTCGCAGGCAACACATCTCCAACACTTGGTTTTCCTGCTGTAACCTTTCCTTGTCTCTTTGCTTCTGTTAAAACACACCGTTGTTGGAAAGTAAATAAGTTTTGAGCATTGCGCACCTCTCATCACTGTGCTCACTTATACTGCACTGCACTACAGTCCTTGGCTTTAATGTGACTCTGTTGTTTCACTGTTTGTAGGATTACTGCGTCTCACAAACACAAGCTAACGTATTCAAAGCAGTTCTGCTTTGGCCTTCATATATATATATATATATATATATATATATATATATATATATATATATATATATATATATATATATTGCTGGCTGTTCTGTAAAAAAGGTCTGAGAAATTTCAGAGCTGAGGGTCTATAGTTAAAGTTTAGACAGAGGCTGAACAAACGGTTGAGCATATTTAACAATTTATTCTTGAAATGAAAGCAAAAAGTATAAATGTGTGGAGGGTAAAGGAAAATGTGCTCAGCATGTCACAGTTTATTCTAATTTCTTTTCCATTTAAACTGATGAAATAAAAAGCAAAACATTTTTAGGAGGCAAGTTTTAATGCATTTATGGGGTATGTTGTGCTGGAATGTTGATTTTATCCATTAGATTAAATCCACGTGCTCTCCGTAATTTTCCAAAAACAAGCCATTTTAAAGTCTTGCTACTAAGTACACACATTTATGTTTCCTCTTTAGGGCATTTATTTATTTTTCTTTCTGAAATGTCTCATTTCACTGCATGTACAAACATTTGTTTTGACATATATTATATTTTAAATAACAAACCTTTAATTTAGTCATATTTACATCTTAATATAGCCTTTTATTCATTATTCTAATATCTTATTATTTATTTTGTACTTTTTATTTCTGTTTCTATTTTTTTAAAACATTTTTTCTTTGTATGCAAAGTTCTTATTTTACATTTATTGTTCATAATAAATTATGTCATACGTTCAAACTGATCTCATTTTTTATTTTGTTTGTCATATACATTAATATTTTTGTGTGTTATTTTTCTATTTTCATGCAGATAAATTTAAACCAATCTTGTATGAAAACCACACTTATTATTTATTAAATTATTTAAAAAAAAATGTTTAAGTGTAAAACAAAACAAAAAATCATTGTGTCTTTCTGTGTTTTTAGGTCTTGTTACTTCAGCTTCAGTTGTTCAGCATGCAGTCTTCAAACACTGAGGTACAATTGAGTTTTTATTAATGCCTTAAATATCTAAATTTTGGGGGGATTTTTGAATATCAGAGTTTGTGTTGCCTCACCAAGCACCAAATATCTACCTTGATGCCAGAAACAGAGGGAGGTTATTTCTGTATCTGCACGTTTCCACCTGATTGGTGATTGGTGGTTGCAGCAGCTCAAAGCATTACGTATAAATCAGCTCAAGTTAGGAAGCTGGAGTAAAATATAAAAGTGAGACAGATACTGTAGGGAGGTAAGAGATGATATGGGGCTTCCGATATCTGAAATAAATCAATAACACTTATAAATCAGTCTATATCTGATAACTATTTATACTACAATTTAGCTGAAAATCTGAGGTCAGTTAAACAATCAGTTCTAAAGAAATGATTTTATATACAGTGGTAAATGATTGTAAGATATATGTCATGCTTTACATTTAAGAAAAATTACATTTTTAATTTTGTCATGTTGAATTAAAGAGCATTAATGTCTGTTTTGTTTTTTATCATCTGTGGATTTAACTCAAAATTCTTCTATATAAATATAATAAACTTTTTTACTATCTCAGACTATTTATGTTTGAATTT
Organism: Corydoras sp. C115; assembly: GCA_019802505.1. Classification (NCBI taxonomy): domain Eukaryota; kingdom Metazoa; phylum Chordata; class Actinopteri; order Siluriformes; family Callichthyidae; genus Corydoras; species Corydoras sp. C115. The sequence goes on along the minus strand of JAFMOC010000016.1, from coordinate 2,050,248 downwards.
GTATTTGTATGAATTTGTAACTGCACAATATATTTAGCATTTTATTATAATATAACATTAACTGGTGCAAAACACATTCATTGGAGTAAAAATCTATTTTCTCAGTTCCCTCTCTGTTTTTAATTATCGGTGTGTTCTTGTATGGTGCAACTGAAACTTTACTGCAGATTGATTTTACTCTGAATGCACCAAAGCGTGATTGTGATTTGAGACCATGCAATATGTTGTTTGGTACTAGTCTTTTTGTATGTGCCAGCTGTGCGATGTGCGACATAGCATTAGTAATTAATCACATGTTTATTCCAGAGATACTAAAGTGTCATCTTGCAGTTGAGACTCCTTTAAACTACCAGCTTGGCCTACTTCAAAACTTTTAGTTCAACACAGACTTTTTTTTTTTTTTTTTTTTTAAGTGGAGTGACCCCAAACTATTTTTTTCAGACTGTATATATAATGTACGACATAATACAAATGAGCACCACAATTACACTAAACCCAATTCAGTCAACAGAAGAAAAAACTTGTTTTTGGACCGTGACATGCCGCAGTGTTTTTGATGCAGCTATTTTTGTATAGAAACTCTCTCTATTTCATTCTTTCTCAATCGCTCTATCTCTCTCTCTCTCTCTCTCTCTCTCTCTCAGTCTGCCCACACTTTTCATTCTCTGAGTGTGAGCTAGCTGGACAGGGAAATAGAAAGAGTTGGACAGACAAATAGAGTGGGCTCTCACAATCCAGCACTTTGTCTGTGTGCCTATGACAAAATCCAGCATCAGGGCTTTGCAGGGCAAAACAAACCTTGCAGATCCTGAAAACTAATGTTAAATAGCATTTAATATCTTTCACCTTTTTATTAATGAGCAAAAGTTTGTTTTGTGAGTAACATTGCATAAATTCTATCACATCAAAGTTTGGAAACCCTTTCACTTTTTTCCCATATTTCTAAATGAAACCTAAGACATCATTCAGATTCCATTGTTCCTTCAGCAAGCTGTCCTGGCCCAAAAACAGTGCAGTGAAAATAGCCCAAGCAACCACTACCATGTTTTGCAGATATGAAAACATAACTTGGGCTGAAGACGGTTTCTTACATCTAATTATAAAATGAGTAGTTCCCATCCTTAAATCTGATTTGCTGAGCCGTTTGTCCAGCTATGACATTATTGACAATAATGAACACAGCTTCACATTCGTTTTCAATGCATGAAATAAATCAAATTACACCAATGCATACAATACATTATTTTAAATCATTTACCATAAATAGAAATACAGAAATACAGATTAATATAAACAGCTAGCCAATTCTAGATGAGAAAAAACTAGGCTATGTCTCAAAAGACCATATTATCATTAACTTAGTGTTCAAAAAACGTAACATTTCTGAATTAAGCCTTGTTTTTTATTGTAGTTTTTTCTAACCATTTTATAAAAGTAATAACAGACCCGGGGTAGTGTATTATTGTGAATAAATTACAGGAAACATTTCTAAATTACAGGAAAAATTTCTCATACTCTAATGCTTTAATATAATGCAGTATAAAAAAACATATGTTTAAGTTCTGTTCACCTACAAATGAGTTTTTCACTGGATTTCAGTTATTTTTTTTAATTAAATCTATTTTTCAATGTTCTGATGATGGACTTTTGATATAAAGCCAATTTGTGGTAGAGATTTTATGACAATGTTTAAATTGGTCTTCCTATTGTACTATTAATACCTTAATATGAAAATAATTCTACCAGATTTTGAAGCATGTTTGGAAATTTTTGCCCAGTCATCCAGAAGAGCATTTGTGAGGTCAGACATGAATGTTAAACAAGATATTCTGACTCAAAATCTCCTTTCAAGGTTATCACAAAGGTGTTTAATGGATCAGTTTTTTCATGGCAGATTCACTCAACCATGTCTTTATGGATCTTGCTTTGTGCACTGGGGCACAGTCATGCTGGTACCAGCCATCCCCAATCTGTTCCTAAAAAAATCAAACTTACATATAAATCAAAGCGCTATATACAAATACACATGTTGCAACAAAACTTACTAAAACACTTGAATTAAATGAGGGCTGTGTCAGAATACTTTTGTTCATATTGTAAATTTTTGTTATCATTATTGGTGAAAAAATGTAAAACATAACTGCATATAAATATGTAAGGCTTGACAAGAGGTACTGTAACTGGTCTTTCATATTTAGTTTTCCATATGCACATATAACTTTACCTTGTTGTCTGATTCTGTCTGCCTTTCTCTCTCTCTCTCTCTCTCTCTCTCTCACACACACACACACACACACACACACACACACACACACACACACACACGCACACACACACACACGCGCGCGCACGCCCACACACAAGCACATGCACACGCACACACACACACACACACACACACACACACACACACACACACACACACACACACACACACACACACACACACACACACACTCACACAGAATGGTGTTCTCTCCAGGGAAACTAGATTTCACTGAAACCTTCTGTGGCTATGTTCATGGATTACACTGACTGTGGATATTATTCCAGCCTTTATGGGAGAAAAGAAACTATTTAAATTAATTTGCATTTTGTTCTTCTATCATTTCTAAATGTGAAAACTGCATGAAATAAAGGGAAACACTTGCAAACTACTTTCCCCTGGGCACACATCCATAATAACTGTAGTCTTTTGATTCTGAGAATGAAAGCTGTGCTTAATATTTTTGTACAACTGTCGGTGCTTCAGTTACCGAACCACAGTAGTGGCACTTTTCCATTCTCAATTATATGCCATTAGTTCCCTGTTCCATTTTTCAAGACATTGTTCTTTTATTACAATAATACAGGATTTATGTCATTAAAAGTACAAAGTTAAATGGTATAAACTAAAATAAATGTTTAAAGCTCTTAGTAAAACAGTTTTCAAAGATAAAGTGGATGAAGGACAAATGAAACCCCAAAATTTTATGATGGTTGGCACTGATATGATAAGCACATGACATATCAGTGCTAAATTTTAGGGCAAAACTAATAAATTCCCCAAAGTGTGCAGTTTACATTTTGCTGCTGAGTGGTGACAAGGTTCTTAATGATTTATCATTTCAGTTTTATGTATGTATGTATGTATGTATGTATATATTTTTTATTTATTTATATGTTGGCAGATGTAGAAGACATACTTACTCCAGCCTGAATAAAATGTAAAATTTACTGAAAATGATTTGATTTGTTTACTGAAAAGTGATTTGTTAAAATATCTTCACCATAATGATAAGAGATAAAACTGTCATCTATAATAAGCTAATATTATCTTATATTGAATATGTTTTAGGCTGCGACTTCTCCAATACAAACTTCTGCCAACTGACCACAGTTTAAAACACAAGCTGAAAAGTGTAATATGTATAAAACTCCTTTAACAACAACAACAACAACAACAACAACAATAATAATAATAATAATAATAATAATAATAATAATAATAATAATAATAAAATATATAATTAAATTGTAATAATTTAAAAATATTAAAAATAGCAACTTGATCTTACAATGCAGTAACTAAATTTAAAAAATAATTGTAAAACAACTAATTTCAATGATTACAGATTATTTAAAATTAATATCACCACAAAATAAAGAACTAAAGATATATTAAAGATTTTACATTTGTTATAAATCATCACACCTTAATCATTATATTTTAAAATAATATTCAATATAAGTTCTATATAAATAAACAAACATACTTACTTAGAAATTATTTATTATATTTATTTATTACAGTTTAATTGATAAAGTTCCTTTTATCAAATTATGTCATTATGGATATCTTTTTCATTGTGTGTTTGATATATGATTTATATTTTATTATTATTTTATTTGTTGTTTTTGGTAATGCTCATGTTTATAGCTTTAATTATTACAAAAGTAATTATATAATTATAGTTTTAATAATAAATATTACTGAAGTAGTAATATTTGAACAAAACTGAAGAAACCCCTGTATAATGTATTTTAAGGTTACTGCTATATTACGTTTTCATTATGAGCTGAAGTCTGAATAGCTTTGATAAACCTGTTTCTCAGCTGATTGCTTTGCAGGAGATTAAACAGAACAATGTAAAAAAGGAATTCAAAATAGAAACGGGTATTTCTCTATTTCAAAACTTGTTTTGTGAATCTAATGAAAGTTGAGTAAGAGGATAAGTAACACAGGTGCTTTTTCCTCTCTGACCCGAGCTGCTGAAGTATAAAGAAAGTCGCGTGTGTCAGACGTTGTGTATGCCTGGCGCTTTCTGCCTGGCAACTCGCACACGTCTCTCCTACAGTACCAACCCAAAATAGACTCCCCTTAAAAGAACATAAGAGACGGGGGATGTGTTTCAACATTATTATTTTATTTTCTGACACTCTTCAAAACTCATATTTCACCCCCTAAAGTGTGTTAAATCCTTCTTTCTTTGTATAGTCCCACACTTTTGCACAGTTACGCACATAAGGGCAAACAACAAAAGTGACTATCTGATTGGACGGCAAATTAGCAGAAGCGCGCAACCAGGGGCCAATCAGAGGACGCGGATTTGCTGACGTTACGCGCGCTTTGCTCGAGCCCGCCTGAGGCGCGTCATTAAGGGAATAGTAGCTCGGTGTGTATCGGCATGTGGAGCTCTCAGGAAGGCCTGTAGTCAAATAAGTGAAAACTCATCACTTTCTTCGCATCCAAAAAAGAAAAAACAGCATGTCCGCCAGTAAAGCACTAAGTCACATCCATGACAAAGAGGGAAATAGAGGCTACAGCCTTTAGGTGTCACTCTACTTTCAAATATAAAGTCCCTAAGAGCAGCAAGAAGCAAAAAGGTTGCTCTGTTTCAACACAGCTATGAAAGCATGAGCATATCAGTGCTTCTAGATGCCTTAATGCTGTTGCCGCTCATAATTCTTTACAGTTCTTTACAAGAAGTACAGTTTCTGTACAGAACCAAAGTCTTAGCTCTAATATATGAGATATCTGTTTTATTTTCTTGAAGGTCAAACTCTTTTTCTGCAGATTTTTACCTTCTGGAATACAATGAAGTTAAGAGGACCAAAGTCAGTCTAAATATGATTCAATTCAAGTAGGATGAAGTACCTTGTTTACCATATGTGTAGGAGTGTATGTGTGGTTTGTGTGTTTTAATTCTTTATCAACTCATTTATTTTATACACCTCTGCTAATAAACCTGCACTGTACTGAACAGTTAAATTATCATCCCCCACAATGTACTACATTTGCAGAATGTCACATAAATGTCTTAAAATACATTATCAAGCAATACTGGTGATGATCAGCTATGCTTATTTCATTCTAAGATATAATAAGACAGTAAGTGCTTACTTTTAAAAAAAACCTAACCAAAAAATATATAAATACAAATAAATATAAAAATAAAGCAAAAAGAAACAAAATGTTATTTTTCTAAAAAGCCAGATTAAATAAACTTTGCACAGAAAAAATATATAAAAGATTTTGTACAACAAAGAAAACTTGAGCACTTGGTAAATACCCAGACATTAAATTTTATATGAAACATTCAAATTAATGAGTTTATTATGAAGTATAAAAAAAGATGTAAAAGAACGTCCCTGTCTTCAGTTCTGTTTTACTTGTTGCCATTTTTTTTTACTTTGCAGAATATAGTGGACTCCTTTTTCAGCATGACATAATAATCCAAACGATTTATGATTAAAATTCTTTCTCAAGAACCAGAGTCCAGCAGTGAAAGCTTGTTAGGGCTTGAGCCTAAAACCTTAACCTTTGAGGTTAAGTCCAGTGCTGTAGTCACAGAGCCTTAATCACTTATCCAGTACAACATGTCCATGCATGTTCAACACTCTAATGCCCTTTTCTGCTACATACAGATGATAGGTGGAATATTTGAAAACTTCTGATCCAATGTCTACAGCTGAGATTGTTTCAAATATAAAACTTTTTTTATGAATTGCTTTATGTTAAATAATATTTGTGCTTTAATTAATTTCTTCCCTGTATTTTTTGAAGGTGAGGTCAGCGGTTTTGAAGTATAAAGACATTTAAAACATACATGTTAATTTAACATGACAACATTAATACATTAGAATAGTATAGAGATTTCCTTAAATATGAAATTTCTTCAAATCATTATGATACATACTGTATATGTTTTTGTAAATCTGTCTTTTTCTATTTATTTATTGATTTATTATATAGGTTTCCATTTGTTGGAAAACAAAACATGAACTATTAAAATTATAGTAAATTAATTCTAAGAAGTCATTCAAATATGTAGAAGATTGTTTGCTGAAAAAAAAATTGTTACTTATTTTTGTGCAAAAAAATCATGAAAATATGGAAAATTTAACCAAGAGTGCTCAAAATAAGATGTAAATAAATATAACTATATAAATATAAATATTTGTAAACTGTAAATAACAGTAAACCTGTGAATTGGAAAAATGTGTGAACTGGAAATAACTGTATATTTTAGATTAATTAAAATAAACATTTTTGAGACACTAATTACTTTGGAAGTAATTTTAATCCTTGAAATAAAAGTAATTTTTTTTTTCTCAAATAAGTGCACAAATACATCTGGCATTCTGTTGTTTAGAAACTCTATGTCTAGATTTCAAATGTAGCCTATATTGTTCATATGGGCATATTTTAATCAAATTATTTTTGTAGTTTATTATGTTATTATTATTTTTCAAAAAACAAAAAAAACATTTAAGTTTAGTCATATGACCTGCGATGTTTAAAATTGTGGGTTCAAATCAAGGTTTATTGAAATTACTAATGTGGGTCCTTGAGCAAGGCCCTTAACCCCTAATTGCTCTGGGAATGCCGTATAGCCAATTCTGTGTTCTGATACCAACCATCAATTTGGGATACTTTTAAGTCGCTTTGGATAAAGTTGTCTGCTTAGTGAACAAAATTTAATAACTTTATTTTAATAAAAAAATTTTATCATTGATTTACATGTTTTTATTGCATGTATGCGTAAAACAACTCAATCTTATCAACGTGGTCTCTGATGTTACATTTCCAAATAAAATTTTGTCAGCAGATTTAGTAAAAACCAACTGTATTTAAAATAAAAATTTAACTACAGATCCTGTTCTTAAAATACACTTAGTTTTATCTTCTACCTTCCACCTGAATGTCTCAGCTCTTACTGATTATTACAAGATAAACAATCACATGTCCAATCGCAGCTTTAATTTAATATAAGCTGTTTTAATACATTTCAAAGTCATGTTGCATTGCTGTAGGTACAGAAGCTTCAAGAACATATAGTATGCAAAAATCTACATCTAAAAACAGTGCATCACTAAAGATGCAGCTTAGCAGTTCATTAAATGAATGCATTGACCATTTTTAGCTAGTTTTAAAATATTTTTCTCATACTGAGTGTATGAAAGTAGTGCCATGCGTTTTCTCCAGAGGTTTGTTGTTTCCCGTTTTCCAGCATTTGCTTGATTTTGTTGGTAGAAGGGTATGCAGATGGGGGATGGTTCAAAGCCAGGTTGTCTGAGTGCTGTCACTCTTGCTGGAAGTCAGACAGGTTGCAGTGCTACTTATCAGGTGAGTCAGTATTTTCTAAGGATTTCACTACAAAGCCTACCACATGTTTCTGGAAGATGCAGCAAAACAAAATGTACTCAGGGCCAAACAATCTTTTCCTCCATCTATTTTGAAGATTCTGAAGATTTTTCTCATTTCTCTATCGCAACCTTACTCTCACCTCTGTGTGTCTTGTCTGTGTTTGTCCGTTTCCACAATGAGAAAATACAGACAAACAACTCCATAAACAACATGGCTGGGATTTCCACTATTATGCTTGACAGATTTCCTGGCAAGAGCTAATTAAAGTGTCTTTTTTTGGATTTATTTGCGAAAAAAGGTAAAATGGTTTATAATATATTGCCCAGTTCTTATGCACAAATGACTGGCTGTTTTAAAGTACCTTGTAATTTAATTTGACTTTGAATACAAACTACACTTTTCAGTAGTTTGTACCGAGTTGTTTAAATGTTATGATTTTTGATTTAAAGTGACAGTGAACACAACTTCACTAGACATGGTTTGAGAAATACAAGTAAAGTCTCAATGCAATTTTGTATCGTCAAATTATTTACCGTCATGTCTTTGGTGACCTGGCCCACCCAGGAAGTGAAGTCATGAACTTCATGTTTTTGGGCACTACCCACTGCGCTACTGTGCAACCCCATAGATTAGCAAAACAGTAAAAATCGAAAGCAGATTTGTGTATTAGAATTCACAAACCCTCAAACAGATCCACAGTGACTGTAGTATATGCATGTCAATCAAGTGTAAGTGTGTGAATGAGATGTGGAGTCAGAGATGTAGGTAATTGATTTCACCTGGAACTTGTCTGTGTTAATTGTCTGTGTGTCTATGCAAGTATTGAAGAATGATAAGACTTGGAAAGGGCTGCAGTAATAGCAGAGTAGCAGCAGACTAAAAAATTCAGGTTTGTTAATATCAGTCTGCACTTTCACATGACAGTTTATATTGCTGAGCGTGGCTAATAAAATCATGCTTTATGTCTGAAGTATTTTGTCTCCAATGTTCATTGCATCCTGGCAGGTTACAGTGGTGCTGGTACCCAGGACAATGAGGATGCTGGTGACAGGCTCATGATAAAATGTAAAAAATGGCTTTCATTGTCAGCTTTTAACATAAACCCACTGTGTAATATACTTTCAATGTCTTTTCAGACACACACACACACACACACACACACACACACACACACACACACACATATATATATATATATATATATATATATATATATATATATATATATATATATATATATATATATATATATATATATATATATATACACACACACACACACACACACACATTATATATATGTGTGTGTGTGTGTGTATATATATATATATATATATATATATATATATATATATATATATATATATATATATATATATATATATATATATATAAAACATAAACATATCTTTTTAAAAGGGTGAAACCAAATTTTGCTTTACGAATTTAGCTTTACGAATTTTTGCTGGTACACTGTCAGAAATGAAAATACAGCGTTTAGCCATTGTAATAACCATTTATGCAATTGTTTTTATAATTAACACTTGTAACGTAGTTGACCTACATTAGAAGATAAATGAGGAAAGGAGAAAGTGACGAACAGTTAGATGTGAAGAATGAGTGAGTAAGAGGGCGAGAGGTCCAGATGACCTAGAGCTGCTTTCATCATGTGCCACCTGCACCTCGCCTGTCAGTACATCTTCAGTAGTTACAATGTAAGAGTCCAGTAAGGTTGCATGAACGGGAAAAATAGGTCCTAAAACATCATCTAGAAAAAGCCCAAGGACCTGTCAGCTGTACAAACTGACGTTATTTAAACTGGAACACATTCAAGGCAATAGATTAACTTGTTCACGTTTAATCAGACAGGAACTGAAATAGGTCATGCTTTTGTTTTTGTATGAACATAGTGTGTAATAGTTAAACAAGAAAACATTAAACGTTCACAATGCTTTGGCCAAGTTCATGTCAGCACTCTGGCAGATTCTGCCAAGAAAGAATTTCCAAACATCTGCACGGGTTGATGTCATGATCTCTTCCACCCTTTTTTCTTTAAATGGTACACTTTCTGTTTCCCTAAATAAAACACATTAACACTAACCCCTTGCTTTACTTTTTAATTACACTTGGCAAAAAAAACCCTAACTTTCAAAATGCGAGCTTTTAATGGTCCATCAAATCGTTGGTCACAAAATTTGCAAAAATTCAAAAAACATACAAAGCCAACACTTATATATCAACACAGTAAACAACACTGAATTGAGTGAACCACATTTAGATAAAATGTTTTCTGTCCAGTTCTTTACACATGAGCTCACAGAATATGGGCTCTGTGCCTAAAGCAAGACTGATTTGATCTCATTGACCCTGTTTTATGACAGTTGTGCATCATTGGGCTTTAAACCAACAATCTCTAAACAATATATTACAAATATTACTCTTTAGCACCAATCCTTCACATTCAAAAGGATTCCATAACACAATCATGGATGCCATTCTCCATTATACCCTTTAAGTGCTGGCTCCCAGTTCAATGAGCAGAAGTTGCTATAGGGACTTTCCACAGTATAGAGAATTCCACAGTTTAGCCTCCCACCCATAATGTCAGTTGTGCCTATAAAGCAACACATATTTTGTGATGGTGGGCTATTTTTGCAAATTATAGCTCCCAAACACATTTTTATTGTGATCAAAGTCACAGTGAGCAGAGGATATCCCAGCAGTCATTTGGAGACAGAGTAAGGAACAAGAAATCCCACTAAGACAGTAGGAAATATGCAAATTCCATGGAGAAATAACCTTGTCCACTCTGCCAAGGAATCAAATCTAGGACCTTCTTCCAGTACGAAAAGATTAATAATCACTGTGTCACCAATATTGACCTACTAGGTGTTTCTGATTTTCAGTTTAAATACTGCAACATAATGACAACCTTTTGCCTTTATTAGTTATTTAATTAAATTTAGTTATTTTAACTGTATGCAAACAAAAAATGATGTCAGTCACACCTCAGCTTTTCTACCTCAGTCTAACATTTTTTTATTTTTTAACTGTGTAGAATTACCAACAATAATGCAAAGAGTTAAAAAACTAAATATTTGTTGAAAAAATACATTAAAAATACACATTTATATACAATGTTTTATCATAGTCACGATGAATAATACTATGAGTGTGATCGTTAATTTAAAGTTTGATTTGATTGAAAATATAAACTTTTTAGTTTAATAGAAAATAAGACAACCTACAAGCTTTGCTTCAGCATCTTAACAAGATAAGTTTTATAAAAGAATGAAGCATATTAATGGCTGTAGTTGACTGAGCAGATTACATTTTAAGCTGTTGCAGATTTGAATAAATCTTAAAATAACTGAGATTGTAAGTGGGGTGGGGAGTTATCAAAATCTCACTCTGTTTTTATCTTCGGTGTATTCATAAACACCAGCATGTGTGATCACTATGTATCATCTTTTTTTTCATCTACTAGTATTTTAATATCTGAGAGTGTAATTGCATTACAGTTTTAGCGCATCAGCAAGTTTAGTAAGAACCTTGCTTCAGGGAAAAGAAGCAATGCAACAATGCAAACCCAACAAACTCATCAATTTTATTTCTATTACCGACAGCTTGTGTTTGTAAACCGTTTCAGTCGAGGTGCGAGAAGCGAAAAAACAAGAAGAGATTTAATTCACACAGCACTCATTAAAACCAACTCAACTCAAAGAACTTACGGTGTTAGCATTTCTCCTGCCACTCTTTCAGAACCCACTACCAGTGTCATGTGATCTCGATCAAGGCTTGAATTCATGCTGATTAGGTTTAGGGAGTTGAATATGAAAATAAGCAGCTCCAAATATCTTAAAACAAATTACACATTCTGACTGATAAAACATGACCTCTGATGTTCAGAAGTCTAGTACAACAATTTTGTCTTGTGCAAAGCTATATGATGTAAACACAAAAATGTATGATTGTTCCTATATTATAAAAATGGTGTTCGATCCAATGCCACAAATGTTTTTATTTTTAAAACAGACACAGTGATGTACAACTGAACTGAATAAATATAGTGCTTCGCTCTAATAAATAAATAAATTAAGCTCCTTGTTAAATTATAAAATGCTAAAATGGTAAAATTTAAATGCTATCAATATATACAATAATATATAACATAATATATACAATAATAGATGATGAGTTTAACATAACATTATTGTATGTTTAAGGGGGAGATAAAATAAATGTGTTGTGCTGTAATAAAAAATTGTATGACAGACTGAATTAAATCCTTTTGTTTGTAACCTCTCAGATTATTTTTGATAAATTCTGAATTAGAACCTCTCAGAAAGTGTTTGACTTCATCCGTAGTCCATAATGAATTGCAGACTTTGAAGACAAACATCTACGTAGAACAGTTACAAAGTAACTTCTGATACATGGTGAATGTGAACTGCTTGTCTGCAAATTGTTTCAAAATATAACTTCCCTAACTCAAGTGGTTGCATTGGTTAGCTTGGTTGTTTCTGTATTGACAAACTTGCTCTGGCTGCCCTGTGCCATTGTGGTTTAACAAACATGACTAAAAACTCTTTTAGTGCTAGCATCTTAGTTAATGATGGTGATTTTTTTGCCCAAAGATGCAGATAAAAAAAACTACGAGTTGTGCTTCAGTGGAATGTGCAAACTTTTTTTATTTTATCAAAATTTCCATCTTAATGCTTTTTGAAATACAACTTGTCATTCAGCACACCAGGGGAAGTCTCCACAGTCATCATGTTAACTTTGTTTGTGCTTTCCAGCAGAAAATATCAGTGCAGGATGATTATGAGGGTAAAGTGGGGATCAAACTTGGTAAAATAATTAATTTAAGTCAAATAATTAAAGTAAAAGGTTTTTCAGAATATTTACAGGCATTTACACATTAACACTGACAACCTTAATATATATGTGTTTGTGCCAGTGGTGTGCACATCAACTGGGAAAGGGGATGTGTGGGAAAGTAATTGACCACCAGCTGTAAGTTCTGCTAAAGGTCTTTAAAAGAGTGAAGGTATTTAAAAGAGGTGAGATGTGGAATGAGGAAGGAAAGTGGCAGCAACAGGAACTGAATCTTGGCAGCTGCACCACAAAAAATTAAAACAGATGGGACATCCAGCAACTCAATTCCAATACCGACAGTAACACCTGCAATCCTATCCGATTTATCTGTACTGTACATAAATCCAGTTCCTGTGTCTGACAAATCCTGTCTGTGATCCTCATTGTGTTCCAGCCTGTGACATAGTTGCACTAAATTAGCTTTGTGTACCATTGACAAGACCAACAAGAGACAGATATTATACAAAATATAAAATTTTGTCATCATTTTTTAACATTTAGTATTATCATCCTCAAAACAGTGCGCACTTACACAAGGAATATATTATTGAGCTATTAAATTCAAAATTTACAAAACCAAGCAACCATAGAATTAATTAATTAATATTTTTGTTGTTTCATTTTTTCAGCCAACTAAACATTAAAGTTCTTGTCAATATATGCATTATATAATGTCCTAATTAAGGGGTCACTGCTGCTGTTTTGTTGAAATATTTAGCTTATTTTGTTAGTTATGATTTTTCTATCAGATCTTATCTTAGTTTCAAAAACAAACTTAGTGCGACGGCATATTTAGCAAAATCAAATCATAACCCGAGGACTATTTCATCACTTTCAGACAGTAGTGTTTGCCACCTCACGATTTAGGCCAGATTACTTCTAAATTCAACTAAATCCATTGAGGTTCCCTCAAACTTGGCAAGCCTGAGGGTTCCTAAGCTTTAAGGCTTGAATTGGACCTTAGTTGGATTGACCTGGGATGTTTTTCCCCTCTTTTATCATAATCTGTTAATTATATATCCACGTCTGCAGAAATATGTGCAAAGCCCCAGCTAGACTTTGCATTTCAAAAGTGAGATAAGAACTAAGGGGATCAGGCTACTTATTAGAGCTCTAATCCTCCAAATGAAGTCTCATGACATTGCTCTTGGCAGCTTTGGACAAGCACCTCTGGCTAATAAAGCAGTGTGGTCAGACCTGCCCAGTAATTGTTGTGCAAATATGGGTGCCAATAAATATGTACTACGGCATGTTCAATCACAAAGAACAGCATGAGCCCAAAATACTAATTATAATGGGTTCCAATAAACAAATTATTCTAAATGAATACAATCAGTGGCATGATGCACAATTACACTCATAGGAATAAACATATATTTATAGTTGAGGCATCAGAGGTAATAATGTGTTAACAGAATAATTGTTTAAATATTGTTAGCTCATTTTTAAGTTGTGCCCATCATCTTGAAAAGCATTTGCAAAGTTAGACATTGATGTTGAATGACAGGCCAATGCTCGCAATATCCCTCCAAGAGTGTTTCTAAGTTAGGAACATGCATTTGTTGGAAGCTTACAAATGCCCGACTGGATGATATATTTTATACACCTGTGGCAATGGGACTAAATAAAATGCCATAATTTAATGACTAAGAGGCGTATTCTTGTACATCATCATGTATATGCGGTGGCACTGTGGTGAAGCAGTAAAATACTGTTAAAATACACTGTTCAATAAGATGTTAAATCTATTTTTTATATTATTTATTTATTTAATTATTAATTTATTATTTATGATATTTTCTATTATGAGCTGCCAAATATCTATTTAAAACTTTTTTTTAATTGTACAAGTATCAACAGTGTTTTCTTGTAGATTGTGGAATGGCATTTTTTGGAGTTAGGAGTGGAGTTATTTACTAATGGCTTCGACAGGTTTAAAATGCATCCTACTGTCAAAATGAAATATTTTTGTAGGAATTTCCTACCCACTTCTAACTCATGGATGCGGCGCAAACTACCACAGCAGCTCCCTCTTTCTCTGTCTGAAGAGGAGGAGACAATATTTTGATTCCCTGTATGTCATTGATATGTCGTGGAATTGACAATAAAGTCTCCTTGTAAAAAAATGTGTTCTGTAAAAAAACAAGATGATTTAACTGAGGGATTACTTGCTGTATTATAATAGAACATTTAAATAAAATAATTTACAAGAATGTATTGATAATGTGTCTTGAAAGGCAAATTATGTCTTGTACTTTGTTATTACCAATCCCACCCCAGCAAAAAAACTAAATTAATAAAAAAAAAAAAAAAAATATATATATATATATATATATATATATATATATATATATATATATATATATATATATATATATATATATATATATATATACTGGCTCTTTGGGAAATTGCTCTGACCTTGCAGTTCTTATAAGAGGAAACAATCCGGCACATACCAAGTAGGAATAGGGTCAGCTTTGAGGCAGACTGTGGGGACCCCTTTCTGCCTTTTATATACATGTGGAGGGAACCCTCTGGTGATCAACTTTCAGTTCTGCGCTGCACCACAAGTTTTCTGTAAGCTTTATCAGATTATGGGTGGTGTTGGTGTTGGCTGTGTATTACATTTGGAGAAAGCTATTTGAAGTAGAGGTTTTAGAAGCACATAGGCTATGGAAATGTAACAGCCTGCTCAGTGCAAGGCTTCCCAGTGGCCTCAGGGTGTGCATAGTGTTAAGAGTCAGGTCCAGGTAACCCTAAGCCCTTAGCATGAATGTGTGCCATGTTTCTTGTTGGCTATAAATTCACACACCCATATATACTGCAATCACACTCTAGTCCCATAAGAGTTGGGGCTGGAAGGAGACTGAGAAACATTGGCTAAGTGAAAAAGAATACTGGATACTTTCTCATTCTTGCAACACACCAGAACCTTAGAATGAATTTCTCTTTAAGTATGTTTATTTAAATATAAGCAAAAATGTCTAGTCAAAGAGAGTTTAAATGAGGGAGTAATAGTTAACACAACAAACTTGAGGATAAAAACTACATGCTCATGATAATATGCATCGAGTCAATGTTACAAGCACTTGCTCGATGTTGTGCAAGTTCCCCGTGCTGGCACAACAGCTCTGACTTATTACCCAGAGGGTATCTTGTGGTATCACCTAGGCTGCTTAGCAGAGCCTCTGTGGTTGGAACCTGTTGTTTAAGGACATCTTAAAGATGTTTGATCAAATTAAAAGATTTGACCAACATCTTAGACTCACACATTTTTTAAACGTTTTTACATGGCAAGGAAGTAATATATTTGGTTTCCAACAATATTAAAGTAGGTGGTCTGTGTTAACACCCAAATAAATATCAGAACATGGCCCAGAGGATCACAATCCTCCTTTGACTTGAAGATGAAAGTAATTCATCAGACCAGGAAACCTTTGCTTTGAGCCATGGTTCATTCCCCCAGGCATATATGGTCATGATGCTGGTTCAACAGTTGTCCGTTAAACCAGTTTCGGTGGAATATCACATACAACCTGCCATTTAAATTTTTTATTTATCCTGACCGAATTAATTTATCACAACTTGGCGCTTGTTGAAAATTCAACATCCCACCTTTTGACTCGTATCACTGAAACAACGATCGATATTAGACTTTAAATTTTTTTGTGATAATAATAATGATATAATAATGTTATAGCAATTTGTTGTATTTGTGGAAATGTGCTTTTGCTTTTAAAAGTTAAACTCATGTTCTTTGTGTAACCCTGTATTTATTAAAATGTATGCAAGGTAATGTATTTTTGTAATATTTAAGAGAGAGCGGAAAAACAAAAATTGGAATTAACATAGCAAATCAGAGCTTAAAAAAAGCAACACAATATTTCAGACCTAATAGAAATTTTTTTTTTATTTTATTGAGAAACGCAACACTGAGTATAGTGTGTTTGGGAGCTAAGGCATGTTCTCTAAGTGATGTCATGTGGACCACAGTGCTACTCTCTTAGAGACTATCAGATTATTCTTCATGTCGACAGGCACTAGCGCACAGTAGGGGAGTGACTATCTCTTTCTCATTGCTGCTAAGAACAGGGTAAGACAGGACTCGGTAAGCTGTGCTTAACCATCACAGGCAACCTTTGTTCGGATTTCGCTGAAACCATCAGGTCATTTCTTATTTCTGGCATTAACACATTGTTTTGGATCTGATGTGGCTTAAGCAGTGTTTATTCACAGCAGGAACGATATTTTATTGAGAAATCACTAGAGCTATAGGTCTAACTGCCAACTTTTTCTAACTGCTTGATTTCTTGTGCTTTTAGAGCTACAGATTTCACAGCTGGAAATGATCAGTGAAGTAGTATAAGAAAATACATGGTACTACAATACCACAAAGCAATTGCAACAAAGCAATCTTCCACGCGGACACGGGGAGAACATGGATACTCCACCCAGATTGGGATTCAAACCGGGAATCCCTAGTGCTGAGAGGCGAACGTGATAACCACTAAGCCACCGTGTCGCCCTCAATAATAATAATAATAGTCCTGGAAGAGGAAAATTAGCTTAGAAATTAGAAGAATAAATGTATTACTTGTAATATATAATAATATTAACAAATTATCTGTTTTAGCTATCAAAAGAATATTGGTCAAATATATAATAATTCTAAAGAACATATTAAAATCTTGTAATGCAAAATACAAAGGTCAGAGTGATTCTGGTAAAGGTTTGGGGGCCTAGTGCCAATCAAATAACTAAAAATATCCAAATGAGTTACCAAGCAAACAACTACATCACAGATACTGAATATTTGCGCAGTTCACAGCACAGTTCACATGCTTTATAAAGTTCTGACCATAACACAACATCAAGCAAATCCTTTCTAAAATAAAACCAGTTTCAAGATAATTGTTTCTCAAATTACTACAAAAGTATTTTCCCCCTATGTTATACAATAAATAATTTAAGGAGAATTATGGTTTTTACTTTGTAGCACAACACTGCATTTGCACTTGTAAGTGGTGGACTTGTTTCACAAAGAGTTGTTCCTGTGTTCGATAGCCAGGCAGAGCAGACAAGATCTGCCTTTTGCTTGGATTTGTGTGGAGTTTGCAGGCTTCCCTTCTCGTCTAAAGACTTGCTGATAGGTAAATTGATGATACTAAATTTCCTCTTGGTGCGAATGTGTGTGTGTGCTTTAAGATGGACTGGTAAACCATACATTTAGTTTACCTCATCTCCCCATGAGTCCTGGGATAGGCTCACCAAACCATATTACTTTGTTACCAGGTTTATATATTCTAACATATATAGGTGTTTGCTGTGTCTTAGTTGTATTTTTAAAGTAATTGAAAAACACATTTCCAAAATCAACATCAACAACAAAGCTGTTCCTTTGAAGACCCAATGAAGTTGCAAGTACAGATGCAGAATAGAAACAGCCAAAAGATCTGTAAAACTGCATATTCATGTTTTAAGGCAATGAAAAAACACTTTAAATTATTGCAAATATGTGTAAAAGCTGTGGGCCACCAGTTCAGTCTTCCACCAACCGCTTTGTTCACTAGCTTTCTTCTTCTGCTCTTTCTAGGCTAATTGAAAGTATTTGCATGCAAGCTTGCTAATGAAGGTCCAGATTTGCGTGTAACGTCTAATGTTACACTAATTCAAATAAAAGCTTGGCTTCTGCCTCCGTCCTGACATTTTGTTCTCCTGTATCAAAATGGCCATTACAGGAAGAGAAGTAACCTAATTAGCTCTACAAGATCTGATATATGACCTTCCTTCTGTACTCAGAGTGCAAATCAAAGCTGCACATCTTCTAATCAGATATTTTGTGCCTAATTACCAAGACATTGAGATAATTTCTACAGGTGGGCTTTTGATCTGATTGCTGGTCACGAATTCAGAGTTCAGACACAGCTCTGCACAGGCTGACACAAATTGGGGGCTAGGGGGTGGGGGCACAAAACAAAACATAAAAAAGCAGAATGCTTCCTGTAATTATCAACTAAAACTGCTGTCGGCCCCTGTTCTGTCATGTACAAGAGCTCAGGACATGGGTTGACATTGTTATGGGAATAATAATCAGACGTTGATATCTGAAACTCCAAAGAAACTCATGTAAAGGTCAGTTTAATTATTCAGATGGACTGTCAAACAGTCACAGTTGACTTGAAAGGGGTGGCATCAATGTAAACACGGTGGGGCATAGAGCAAAGTCTCTGCTGTCGTACTTGTAAATAGACAACGTTTTAAATACTGAAAGTCAAGAATCTCTGAAAACTGAGGTTTAGGCTGAAGTCAATAGAAAAAAGATGTGGCTTGGTCTAATGGTTTAGTAAATTATTTTGAGATGTATTTTGAATAAATCTCAAATCTTTGTAAATACCCATGTAGTGATTGTTTATGGGGACTAAATTTATATATAAATAATTATTGATTATAATGATGATGGTGTGTGTACAACATTATATACTTATTTATTCATACATAATATATTTATAGAAACATTTGGCTTGTCGATATTTATTACACCTCTTAATCATTAAATTCAGCAGCTTCATTTTTTTCTATTTGTTTTAAGAAAGGCCCTTTATTTTTTTCAGAATTAGTGTGACCCAGTATACAAAGGTCCATAAGGACATTGGGTGTGTTTGTTTGGAAGAGCTTATTTGACCTTCACAAAGCTTGTGGTTAAGGAACCATCTTTGTGATCTGAAGTTCCTAAAGTCCCACTAAGTGCTATGGCTGAAGTGAACTTGGAGGCATCTAACCCCAATTGCTCCCTGGTTGCTGTATAATGTACAAGACTGCCCACCACTCTGGTGTGCTCACTTCACTCAGCGTGTGTATATATGCGTATTTCACTGCACAGATGGGTTAAACGTGGAGGACAAATTCTCCTGTGTACAAGCACAGTAGGCAAAATAGATCACTTTATCACTTTATTTATCAATGCCCCAACATAAACCCAAAAAACTAGAACATACTGAGTGCCAGACTCTTTCATCCAACCAATGTTTGAGCTCATAAATGCTCTTCTGGTTGAATGGGCAAAAACTTTCATCACACAATCCAAAATCTTGAAGAAAGTTTTTACAAAACATTGTAAGCTGTTGTAGCTGCAAAGGGGAGCCAATTTAAAAGATAATGTCTTTAATACTTATAGGTGTAAAGTGGAGTTGTCCAAATACATTTGTCCATATGTTGTATAAAGGGAATCAGTTATTAATAATTGGATTTTTAGTTTTCAGTTTTAGTTGGATAAAGCTTTAAGTAGCTACACATATAGCAGTAAAAATAAACATTGTAGAACAGATTTCTCCTGCTAAACGGATCAATAGTTTATTTACATCACATTACACTTAACAATATAAAATACTGTGAATGATCTGAAATAATTTGTAGTCCCCTTTAATCTGAATATTTCAATGTAATTATTTCATAGGACTCCACACCCTTCACAAATATAGTAAAATACAAAAACCTGAGCCAGCAGATATGATAAAGAAACATGTCTCAAATACAGACGGGCACAAAGCTGCACTGAAATTATACCTTAAAAACAAACAAACAAAAAAAAAAAAAAAGGAAGACATGACATAAATCAGGTAAAAGGGAATTAAAAATGAACAAAATAATAACTATAAACATAGTGTGTCATGCTGTTTCTTAACTATCCGCCCTGTATCCCCTTCACGGCAGGCGATCGAAAGCATAATAACTTCACCGCCTCTCATAGTCACCTAGAGGAACATTGGAATGATTTTCAATATGTTTTTTCTCCCCTTTTGTTTATTGCGTGTGCTGATTCCATCATTAACTTTACAAAACAGAAGAACAGCTGTAGGAATGACCAAGTTCTGTCACTAACAACAGGGAGGTAAGAAAAAGGAACTAGAAAAAGGAAGTTACAGTGCTTTTTCACTCACCATTTCTTTTAAAAAGGTCTGAGTTTGAACTTAGGGTGAGATGGAGAACAGCCAAACAGAGGACTCAAGCTAGACTGGAATTACCACATTAATGGAGAACAGATGGACTTTGGCCCTGTGCACGACTACAGATATGGTGTAGCCCTGTAGAGAATGAACTCTGTCCAATAGGCTTTCATCAGGAGGCCTAAAAATGATGGATAAACTGCTCTATGGTGTCAAATATTTTGTTATTACAAGCCTTAAATATATGTAAATTGACCAACAAAAACCACAATGCAAAATTCAAGTTACTACTACTGAAATCCTCTAGAATATTTTCAGCAACCTGAACTGGGTTTGTATCGTTGTGCTCTCTGTCATAATGGATTCAAGAATAATGAGCAACAGAAAACATAGGGAAATTTTGCCCAAATTTCTAATCTGACTTTTTTTTTTTTAACCCACATCTATTGATTATTTTTATTTAACCGAATAGCTATGTGAAATTATAACTACTGACAGCTACAAATTAAATTACCCTACAAACTTTTAGGTTAACTTAAGAGGTCAGGATAATGGAGTACCCATACCATACCTAATAACATCAGGATAATCTAATTTCTTAAACATTTGTTGCATGTCAGAGAGCACAGATAGGTCATTATATCTCTAAGATACTTACTAATACTTTGGTACGGCATCATATGTACACTGACATGTAAATCACTGCATTAAAATGCAACATTATGCAAATAAGCAATGTCTTATTTATGTCAATCACTGCACAAACCTAACCTATCGGTTCTGTTTGAATTTTGATCCTTTCATGCTGAAGTGACTCAAATCTTTTGCCTTGTTGTGACTCAGATCTGCTTTTGATGCCAATGTGAATGAACTGAATTATTTTAAATCATACTTGAGTGATTATTATTTGTGGCCCTAAATTAAGTATTCATCCATTTCATGGCTATGAGACAAAACACTTAGATTAAACTGCATGTTACATTTTACCTTTGTGTGTTAGTCTACAGCTTTTTTTCAGCACTGTCAAATGGGTGACAAATTAACAACTTGTATTCACACCCAACTCTATTCCTGTTAGGGGATTTTGCCGGGGCTTGGAACCGGCATTACGAGGACACTGATACAAAAACCCTTGATGTTTAGGACAATTTTGTTTCTCTAATTTACCTTTGTGGGAGGAAATTGGAAATAAACTTATGCAGGTGCAGGGAAGACATGCAGACTCCACACGTATATTTGCTCATTTTTGTACCACCGTGCAAACTTGTTTTTTTTTCTTGTCTGTATAATCATGTTCACCAACAAAATGCCCCAACACGCATAGAATGAAACGTGCCGGGTAAAATTACAAAAAGTGAAACACATTCACAATTTCATTTTGCCAGTGCAAGACAGACAGGAAGAGACTATGTAAACTACACAGAGAAAGGACCTTATCCACCTTGTACAAGGAGACGAACTCTGGCCTTTAATAAATGCAAAAGCTTTAATGATGGTGTCACCATTTTTTAAACATAAGATCACAAGAGCTTAAATAGATTTAAGTTACCTAATTATATAAATCAGTGCATCAGCTTAGCTTAAGTGTTGGCTCATATGTAGTACCAAAAATAATAGACTGTGACTCTTTTAAACCTGGTTATTTATTGACCTATCATTATTAAACCCATAAGAAAAGGCGACCATGTGAACACTTATTCGTGCTTGACCAGGCACAGTTTTCTCTAGCCACAACACTAAAGCAAGCCCTAATGTTTTATGTTGTTCTAGTGAGACCCAAGATGGTCACCATGATGAAAGTGAGGGAGGCATGGTTGTACCCTGCTGACAGTGCGGAATCCATCTTGAACTCTAATGCCTCGTCATTGCAATTAGAAAAGAAAACATGGCACTCAGGCTCTAAAATAAGCATTGAGCCTCCCAAGGAACCTTTGTTCAAAACCATACTCAAATGCTAAGCGTTACTTTGTTGTAGTGCTTTGTAGAACACCTGTTTTAGTGTTTAGAAATTACCAAACATGTCATGTTCTCTCTCTCTCTCTCTCTCTCTCTCTCTCTTTTAAAAGGGTGCTCGTATTTGGTGGTTGCTCAAAATTAGGAAGCAGGTGGACTTCAGATTAAGGACTGAAAATCAGCATCAGCTCTCACTCGTTTAACGGAACGTCTTTTTAAGAGCCTTCTCTCTCTCTTCTTTATCTTTCTCAGCTGTCTGCCACCTGTTCACTCTTTTGTCTGTCAACCTGATGTTTTACAGCTGGAGAAGTTTTAAGGACATAAATGGCAGGTTTATAATAATTAGCTTTCTAATTTCCTTAACACAACCAAGGCTCATTATTAGGAATTTAATAGGTGTAACTGTACAGCTTTATTTTTAATTGCTTATATAGATTTGTGAAAAGAAAATTTGATAATTAGATGCTGATGCGATAAAAACACCTGAATACAATTTTTTTTTTCACATATTAGTGAAAAATAATTCATACTTCATACTTGCTTGGCCTTATCAAAGTCACAGCTTATCCCTTCCATCACAGTTCATGAACTTATTCTCACTGTTTATCAAAACAAAACAAAACAAAACAAAACAAAACGTAATTTAAATCCAATTAACTGTTGGTTCTCTTTTCTCTATTGGTGAGGACCATTACAGAACAGGTATCATTTGGGTGGATTGTTTATTGTCAGTTCTGCAATGACACTGATACAGTAAGGGGTTCTAGTGCAGCAGTGCTGCTGTAGTTTCATTTATACACCTCAGTGACACTGCTGGGATAGGAATAATACACCAACAAAATAATACCTGCTCTGTGGTGCTACTATTGGGGTCCTGACCATTGGAACAGAGTAAGGGGACTAACACAATATTTACTCTAGTCCACAAACAGATGAAATACAGTCTGTAAATGTAGAACTTCAAAGTTTATCTATATGGTAAGTGGAACTGATAACATGGACATTAAGTGAAGCAAAAGGTCCAACTTTTAACTGCTACTTCATGTACAGTCATGGCCAAAAGTTTTTAGAATGACACAAATATTAGATTTTCACATGATCTGCTGCCCTCTGGTTTTTATGTGTGTTTGTCAGATGTTTTTTATCACATATAGAAATATAATTGCAATCATATTATGAGTAACAAAAGCTTTTATTGACAGTAAGAATGAGTTAATGCAGCAAGTCAATATTTGCAGTGTTGACCCTTCTTCTTCAGGACCTCTGCAATTCTCCCTGGCATGCTCTCAATCATCCTCTGGACCAAATGCTGACTGATAACAGTCCATTCTTGCACAATCAATGCTTGCATTTTGTCAGAATTTGTAGGTTTTTGTTTGTCCACCCGTCTCTTGATGATTGACCACAAGTTCTCAATGGGATTAAGATCTGGGGAGTTTCCAGGCCATGGACCCAAAATCTCTATGTTTTGTTCCCTGAGCCATGTAGTTATCACCTTTGCTTTATGGCAAGGTGCTCCATCATGCTGGAAAAGACATTGGTGATCACCAAACTGCTCTTGGATGGTGGGGAAAAGATGCTCTCGGAGGACATTCTGGTACCATTCTTTATTCATGGCTGTGTTTTTAGGCAAGACTGTGAGAGAGACGATTCCCTTGGCTGAGAAGCAACCCCACACATGAATGGTTTCAGGATGCTTTACAGTTGGCATGAGACAACACTGGTGGTAGCGCTCACCTTGTCTTCTCCGAATAAGCTGTTTTCCAGATGTCCCAAACAATCGGAAAGGGGATACATCAGAGAAAATGACTTTACCCCAGTCCTCAGCAGTCCACTCCCTGTACCTTTTGCAGAATATCAGTCTGTCCCTGATGTTTTTTCTGGAGAGAAGTGGCTTCTTTGCTGCCCTCCTTGAGATCAGGCCTTGCTCCAAGAGTCTCCGCCTCACAGTGCATGCAGATGCACTCACACCTGCCTGCTGCCATTCCTGAGCAAGCTCTGCACTGCTGGTAGCCCGATCCCGCAGCTGAAACACTTTTAAGAGACGGTCCTGGCGCTTGCTGGTCTTTCTTGGGCACCCTGGAGCCTTTTTGGCAACAATGGAACCTCTCTCCTTGAAGTTCTTGATGATGCGATAGATTGTTGACTGAGGTGCAATCTTTCTAGCTGCGATACTCTTCCCTTCCATGGTTAACAGAAGAGAAACAATGATGCCAAGCACCAGCCTCCTTTTAAAGTGTCCAGGGGTGTCATTCTTACTTAATCATGACCGATTGATCTCCAACTCTGTCCTCATCAACACCCACACCTGTGTTAATGGAGAAATCACTGAAACGATGTTAGCTGGTCCTTTTAGGGCAGGGCTGCAATGAATTTGAAATGTGTTTTGGGGATAAAGTTCATTTTCTTGGCAAATATTGACTTTGCAATTAATTGCTGTTAAGCTGATCACTCTTTATAACATTCTGGAGTATATGCAAATTGCCATTATAAAAACTGAAGCAGTAGACTTTGTAAAAATTAATATTTGTATCATTCTCAAAACTGTTGGCCATGACTGTACTTATCGTTGACATTTGGAGCATGTTATTTCAGCTGATTCTTTTATACAAATAACAAAAAACAAAACAAAATTCATTAATCTTGGATTTTAGACAGTTGTATGCCATTTACACTGTAGGAACAGTTTAAGTATTGCTCATTTCTGTTCAAACTATTTTGTGTCGTTTGTATGAGTTTTGTGTGGTAGACTTTGACTGGTCTGTGGGGAGCCCCGACTGCAACCCAATTTGGGACACCTTTGGGATGAACTGCAAGTCTGTAAGCCATTAAGTCTAACATCAGTGTTTGACAAATTAAAATCCATCTCCCTGTGTCTTCATGTGTTTTATTTGGGAGTGCAAGTTTCCTCCTACTGTGCAAAGACATGAAACTCAGATAAAATGAGTTCATCATCTTTTGGTTTGAATGTGTGTGCTCAGCTATGGATAAGCACGCTGTTTATGGGGTTTTCCTTTCTTTTTGTCCAATATGTTCTGGGATAGGCTTTAGCCTATCTTCGCAACAACTATAAGACTTGATGGATTACAACAAGATTAAATGAATGACAATGCCAAATGTAATTTTACCTAATATTTTAAACACTGTCGTCTGGATTTATTTGAAATAAGTGCAATAAAGAAAAAAAACATCCAGTGAGCAGCAGTTCTGCAGGCAGGAGGACCTTGTTTATATGAGTGCACCATGTTGTCTGTTGCTTTAACCTAAACATGACATGAAGCCTTATGCTATGACCTGATGCTGTATTTATAAACTATGCATAAGTACATCATTCAAGTCCTTAGAAAGCAGAAATAGATTATCTGCCAACAGACAGTAATATAGAGTGAAAGTGAAAAGTGGTACACGTTCTCTTTACTTAATACTGTTGTTTTAATCCATTAGCTTTACTTCTGTTTAATAAATGACAAAGAATGATACTAGAAACAGCCAACTAGTATTGATATGACATGAATTTAGGGCAAACAACTTTTTGTATTGAAATACAAAACTGAAGATAGTAAAATGTTGATTTAGGTCCACACTATATAGATAGAAGATTTGGGAATTGTGGGTTTTTTTTATTCAGCCCTATTGCCACAGGTATATAAAACCAAACACCCACAAGTCTTTCAGACATGTGTATGCTTTTACTTAAGGCCATTTTCTGTTAAAGCATTACTGTGCTCCAGTACACAAACCAAGATCCCTAAAGGCACAGTTGGAAGAGGTCGAGTAAGAATGAGACTGTCCCACACCGAGCCGTGACTTCAACCTACTGAACATGATTGGAATGAACAGAGTTTGTAAACAAGGCCCGTTACTTTTGTCTTTATAGTGGATGTGTGTAAGAAATATATTAATGATGCTAAAAAACACTATAAGACTGTCAGTGGCAAAAACAAGTGGTTTACTTGTACAAGTTACAAATGGTTCATCAGTGGTGACACTCATCAGTGGGATGAGTTTCCCATTAGATTCCATTACGTGCAAAAAAAAAAATGTTTGTACTCTTTGAGTACAAACCGATTGTTGTTACAAAGCAATGGCAAATAAGCTGATCAATACAGTCCCGATGAACAAAACTATTTTATAATTAATGGTTATTACTGTGTATTTAGGATGCATTTCAGGGTTTGTTTTTTGTTTGTTTAGCATGATCTCACTTTCCTTTACACTTAAACAAATTAGCAAAAACAGGGCAAAAGTACCCGTCAAATCTGAATTCATCTATAAAGCAACATATGTCAAAAGGGATTTACAAAAGGTTAATGTTCAATCCGCACCTGGCTAAAACAGAAAGCGCAAACTCGGCTGCTGTCGCACAGAGCCCATTTCGTGCAGCTGATCCGCCGAGCCGTTTTAGCATGAACCCAGCATGCTGGTATGAGAAGCAAAAAATGAAGGTATGACAGGAGCAGCAGGGACACGGTTTTAATATCCCACATCCATCTCTGCTGAGTGGTCTCACGCTGTCTCATCATACCAGCTTGCTATTAAAGGGGGAGCAGGAGTGAGGAAGAATTCTCTTCCACAAAATGTCTCGCGTAGGTTTGGCCACAAAATCTTTCAAAGCCTCTCAAAACATGATGTAGATTGATTGGAATCGTTTTCCGAGTCTTATAAAAGGGACAGCATTTTCTGGTGTGAGAATGGCCTTTTGCTGGCAATTTAATTAGCCTGACACAATCAAGCACCTACTGCTGTTCTGTAAAGCTACATTTGTCCGTCGTTAGGTTTATTGAAAATTTGTCTGACGCCTAATCTGGAAAATGTTACTACCGCAGCCACTTGTAAATCATTGTTTAAATATATTGGATAAGTGTTGTGGGACAGATTTAATAAATCAAGGTTCGTACACTGAGTGTAAACAACGAAAACATACTAGAAATCCATTTAAAAAAGGAAAAAAAGAATGCTGACAGGTAGAGAGAAAATTCCTCATATTGACTTTCTGCTGGCTCATTTTTCACAGGTTATGCTCTTATCAGCCTGTTTCATATTCACGCACTCGCAACTCAAAGGAGAGCCGATCTGGCTTCAGAGGAGCGTCGTAATTTACAAGATTGATAATATCTGGCTTGCTGTGCTTCTAATCACTCGGCTGATTAGAATAAAATCTGGCAATAAACGGAGCTGGAGCATTGTGCAGTTTATGGGCGAGACCCAGAATGCTTGCCTGCTCTTTCATCATGTAGCATAGCGCTGACGTGCCATACCACTTTATATACTTTCCTGTCTTAATTACGACTAGTTCTTTATTTTTATATTCTTGGACTTTTAGAAAAGAACTAATGGAAATACATGGCAGTCATCGAAAGGCACATCATCGGGATGCATTATGATTAATAGACTGAAGTGAATAGTGGGAATACTCTAAATACAGCCAATTTTAAGATATCACTACTGTGCACTTTGCCTCATACAAAATATAGAGTGACTTTCAGATTGCCATGTTAAGTATTGCCAATTAAATCAAGTATTTTGTAGGAAGAAAAAGGTTGTCATGGCAACAGCGCATGAGAACACTGATGCTGATGTGAAGCAAAGTGTCAAATGCAACCCTACACCCGCTCATGTCTAAACATCACTAACCTGTGACCTACATTTGACTTTGGTTTTTGCTATGAGAAATCTAGACACTTTGTGAAAATGAATCATTTGGTGGTTGTTATTGTTGTATCCAGTTGAAAATATATTGCACAGTATTTGTTTGAGAGAAAAATCTAAACTTTGTGCCTGTTCATAAGGTTAATGATTATATAAATAGAATAAATTCAGTCCTTAATGTAAAGTTTAGATTAAACATTCCTTTCACCTATTTTTACAAGGAACAATAATGATTAAAAGTGACAAGGTATTTAGGTAAAACACACACACAATCAACCTCAAAATCACTTTCAATATAATCCTATAAAGCATCATCTATTTCTTAAAAAAAAAGTCACTAAAACTCTCATAATGCTAATCATCATTCCCAGCTTTGATTGTAATGTTGATAATGTTACTTTTAATGTTAATGTTGCTTTTAGGTGTAAAATTGGTGATTTACCACCACAGTACAAAAACAAAAATTCATGGTGAAATAGCTGCTCTTCATAGTCACTATGTAGTGTGTGTGCCCAACAACGGACTGGTGCCCTGTCCTCGGTATATCTGCCTAGCCATCATTCTCTCTTCCATTGACATGGATTTAGTGGATAAAGTAATCAGATTAGATGATATGAAATATGAGACATGTACTGAAAAATCACTGGTTTATACAAATAAAATTTAAGCTCATATTAAAACTATAATAACTTGATGGTTGTTGTCCGAGTACAGGAACATTCATGGATATAAGAGTTGAGGGCCTTGCTCAAGGTCCAACTTTGGAACTTTAATGGCTTGGGATTTGAACCCCCAACCTTTTTATTAATATATACATAATTAATTTAATATGTTTTTGTTAATTCGATTTACAGAATTGTAAAGCCAGTCCCAGCTTTTTTAAAGTAAAAAGCTGAAAAATAACCCTGGATGAAATGCCAGTTTTCAGTTCACAGTGTGAATACAAAAGGACATTTACGCACACATTTTCATTTAGAAGCAATTATCTGTTCATTCACTTGACTTGCATGTATTTGGATTTCGGAAGGAAAACAGAGCTCCCGGAGGGAACCCACTTTGACTGGGAGAAACGCAAAACTGCCAAACAAAAAAAGGAATGCACACAGGATGAAGCAGTGTCACCCATATACCATCAAAACAAATTAAGATTTTAAGCACATGAAACCTAACCATTTTTTATTAGCCTCACTTGGTCATTCAGTTGTAAAGCCTAGTGATCCCAAAAGATCTCTTGTAGATTAAAGTACTACACAATGAGGCATATGCATTTAATTCTCATGACAGCTACAGTGAAGTCATTGTTTACTTTATTATGTGTAATTGTTATATCTTGTGCAGATATTATATGTGCAGATTTTCTATGTCAAAAACATTTCTGTAAAGCTAATGAGTGTTTAAAGTAGACCTCTGTGCTGTCTATAATCTTGTTGGATAAACACAGTCACAAAAATCTGACTTCATAGAATTACTTCAGGCAGATGCTAAACATGTCATGTTTCATAGAGAAATCAACTTTACACTCATGTTTAAGATAAACTCTTATACAGAATAGAAAATGCAGCTTTTTCGCTGTTTACAATATGGAGAGATATTATAAACCAAATGTCCAGTGAATGCAGAATAAAGCCACAATGCTGAGCCAGGATAAGGGCCTTGCAGCAAAGATGAGGTTACTTCCTGTCTTGATACACAGTTATAATAGCATGTCTCAGCTGGGTCCCTACTTCTTACCAGAGCAGAAAAACAACACGACAGGTCTGGGCTTTCCTGTCAGAGTGAAATCGGAATAAAACACCCAGGTGCTGAGAAGACTGCAGGCACCCAGCTCTAGCATTGTGGCATGGACAATACCTCTGGGAGTAATCCCTCTTCATGGGGTCTGGTTTCCCTGTCATAGCTAACCACCAGCCATGCTGAGAGCCAGTGTCGGTGGATGACAATGCCACAATGGCTGCCTTGCATAGCTCCATAGTAGACTGCTCAGCCAGGCTATGTGTGGAATTTGTACTGAGTGGAATAAAAGAGATGAGTAGGGGGTGATAAGTGCACAATAAAGGTTCTGGGTATGGAACCGACTCTTTGTCCCACTGCTTGACCACCCACCCAATGGACAGCATAAAACATTTGTTACTGAGATTGTTAGCCTGCTCTTGGTGTGTATATATTTATTATGGTGCTTGACAGTATTGACATTAACAATATCATCTTATTTCGAATAGTCATCATAGATAAATGCAGTTTTTAAAGGCTTTTAACAAACACTATCATATTTTGTAAATATAAAAAGAAATGCTTTAGAGGTATATAAGTACGTATTAGTGAGGAGCAGATCCAACAAAGATGCCACTATTTGTAACAGAGTAGCCTCATTAGATTGTTTAGCAATCAAGAAGCACATCGTTGTCGTTGGTTAAATCCAAATGCTGCAATCTGTCTCTATTCTTCATTATTTTTGTTTTGGTCTTTGCTCCATGATTTGAAAGAATGATACATTATGGATCTAATTAAAGTGATAGTTTAAACAGCTGCAGTATGTTGGGATTGTACAGTTTTTTTTGTATTACAGTTTTTTTCTAAATTTAACTTTTTCACTCGCAGCCTATAGCATATAGACAAGCAGGCAGATGAAATGACAGAGGGTCAGACAGATGGTTGGACAGACAGGTAATAGACAAAAAGATAGCCAATAGGGCAGATGGAAAGATAAATGAACAGACAGATGGAATAGTGGTGGAAAGAAGGACAGGCAGGTCTGAGAAAATGTTGCACAGACCCAAATGAAGTAGGATAGATAGGTAGACAGATAAACAGAGAGACAGACAGATGGACGAATGGATAAAATTCATAATGCAAAATGCTGATGGACTAACAGATATTCTAATAGAATAATGGCTAAACAGATTACCAAAAGACCGAACACACAGGTGGATGAACAGACACATGGACAGATTGTACTGTACTGTCCATGAATTGTCGCATCTGATGCCCATTATTGAGCCAGCAATGAACAGTATTTAAGTGCTCTGTTCTGACTGCTTAGTGCTGAGTTGTTGTCAAAGCTCTTCCACCTCACATGCAAGAATTTTTCTGCATATTGACTGTGTGCATGAGTAACATGGAACGGCACAGAGTAAGCTCCCTGTGGATCAGTGCAGAGTTCAGACAACAGTTCATCATCAATTGGTACAGTAGTACATTGCAGAACTTAATTGCTGAGGTGTGTAAAGTGTTCACGTGCTGAAGCTCATACCACAGGGGCTCATACCGCCACTCTTGGTATAACCTACTGGATCTGTTCCTAGATCCATCTTTGGATCTGCTTCTTTAAAATCTCTAAATTTTATTTCCAAAGGCACATTCAGCTCAAATGGGTGCAAATTCACACTCGTTAGCCTTCTTCATTCAAAATAGTATAGAATAATGAATAGAATAATCTCACTTAGCTCTGCCTGTAATAGAGAGTTATTTAAGAAACACCTTTTCAACAGACACTTTCTCTAATCACTTCATCCGTCTTCCTACTGTACATTAAAAATTGCTTGGTGGAGGCATTTACATTTGAACTATATCATTAAAAGGTCAGGGTTTCAGAGTATTGCATTTTAACTTGTTGCTTCATGACGTTCTGACTTGACTGGTGATATTTCTCTCTATTGTAACGCAATTTGGATAAATGGATGTTTGGGTGGAATACTATGCCCTGAGATGTGCATTGTAGGTGCATATTTGCATTTATTATTGTTTTGTTCCCAGAAGTATTTTTTTCCTTTTATGGTTCGTGTGGTTAGGTCGCCATTCCAGCCTATGTCTTTATCTGTAAAAGGCAAAGATGGGCAGATGGAAGGTTGGACAATCTGACAAAAGTATTCCTGGACAGATAGTAAGAAAGATTGAAGATTAATTTAAAGAGATGGAGACAGGCAGACATAGGAAATACTGCATCACCACTGAATACTGAGTTCAATCATTGTAGCAATGTACAGTGCTACACCAACCCCCCCACCCCTAATGGATAAAGCCATACGATAAAGCTAACAGAAATCTCAGCGATCTAACTATACAAATCCAGCTTTAAAATGGCATAAATGAAAAAGATCTGCAAATGTAAAAGTAATGCAAAATGTTGGGTTCTGTACAAATTACATTTAATTACAGGACATTTTCTAAAGAAATGGCATGTTATAAAATCACGGTCTACTAATTATGTTTCCTGTGTAAATAGCTTGCGACATATAAATGAACATTTCTGAGTGGTTTTAAACTTTACTTTGTACCATTGTCCTTAAGCTTCTCAGTAGCAGCTTATACTGAAGAAGCTTGCCTGGAAAGAAGTACAGCATCACATTACTAAAATTAGCATGTCTCTATAGTCCAACCCATAGCTGATGGACTCTTTGAGCCACTGCAGCACACACACATACCATTTTCCTTCCTTCCTTCCCTAATGGACGGAGCTCTATTGTCAATTTACCTTGCCCCAGGAAATTCAAGAGAAGGTTTGTGCCAACTCCCATAGCCAAAGACACGGCACTGTTTATCTCCTAATTGATTCTCCAAGGAAAGTCTGAGATTGACAGTGGCAGCCTGACATTGTCAAAAAAAATCCTGTTGCTGTGGCAAAGTCATGCATCATGTGTTAATAATACATAATTTGAGTTCTCATTGATATGCACATGCTCTGAACTTCGCATTTTTCCCTCCCGTCATACTTCAGTGGCAGGTGTATTTATGTAGGTCAATGGAAATGGCACAGAAACTATTCTGCATGTTAAAAGACTTTCATCCGGATGTCAAATGACAGCGCTGAGGATAATTAAGGGAACAGGTCTTTAAGGCTATCAAGGCTAAATTGCAAGAGATTTAATAAGAACATGGCTGCTTCAATCAAGACAGCACATTTTCATCAATGCTATTAGCTTTAGCAGTTTCAGCTACAATGGTAATACCATTCTGCCGTCTTTGAGCTAATGCAGAAACAGCTACAATAGGATCATGTTACTGTGGTGGGATCAAGTCAGACTGATGAGGCGTGAATTAAACAGACAGCTTATTTGACAAGATGAGACCACTGCTGTCTGGAAACAAGCAGGAACATTTCTAAACCAAGGTAATAAGAACTGAGCTTTTTAAGACTTTGCTAAGGTGCTGGGTGGTTATGAACAGAAGTAGTGAACTGTATTTAAAGCTATAACGAACAAGCTATACTTTTAGGTCCTTTCAATATTTCTGACAGATCAAATTGCCCATACGATACAAACTAATACACAATTATTTAAAGAATAAAAATTCTATAATGTAAACAATGTGGAAAAAAAGAGCTGTGACGCCTCTTTGTAGGTTAAAAGGCAACACATCCTTATTTCTATAGCTCCTTTAAACACACTTTAAAAGGTGATGTTTATAGACAAACTGAACTTGAACCTGCTCTTTTTTATATTATTTCCATTATATTATATTAATAATTCCAAAACTAATGTATATGTCTAATGTATATTTTTATAATAATTTTTAACCATTAAATATTTTTGTGTTTTTAAATGTTATGTAAGTGTAATCATTTTATGATTATAGCAATAATTATAATAATTAAAACCACCATTCAAGATATATTTTTACTTGAGTTTAAAGTAAATCAAGATATATTGCATCATTCATTATATAGTAATATTTCAAATAAAGTATTACATATTTCCTTAATCATTAGAATTATTTTTGTTATATGGCAGTCATTATTATTATTATAATTATGAGTATTTAATTTAATTTAACTTAATTTAATTTATTTTTCCATTATGTTTAATTATTTTGTTGTTGCTTTTTTGTTAAGACATTTTTTCTATTACTTGACATTTGATTTCATTCAAAATAATTATATAGCATTTCAAAAGTTCATGCTGCTCATGTTGCAGTAAGTTATATTGGCTTGGAACTGGCTCTAAGTCATTAGATGATACAAAGCAGATCTGCCCCTGTATAACCCTTAGTCTCAGCTGCCTGATAGCTGTAACTCAGTGACTCTGACCAACTCTGGCTGCAGCGGCTGTGTCTGTCAGGGATCATTTCCTCGCATATAAATAAAAGTGCAGGCCATGCGTCACATACTAGCGTGAACAGTGTCACTACGAGTTAATGGCTCCTTCAGCTGACCATTGTCAGGGCACTTTGTGCTGACAGTACTGCCTTAGACCTGGTCACGTGGTGCTTTCTTCATGAATGCTTTTTTAAAATGAAACCTGTTATGTTGATTCTAAGCTATTCCACGAGCCTTAGGTTTGTGACTGCACTTGACTGAAAAAATTAACTGCTTGTGCTTCAGCAGCAGCTTCTACATTATGATTCCAATAGGCATAAACACCCGGTTGAGTTTATCATTGACAGAAATTCAATATGAATCTTTAGCACACACATTATATACTTCTTTAAACACTTATGAAAGGTAGCCAGAATGTTAAATTTTAGGGTGCTATATAATGTTTTAATGTTTATATTCGTACACACACGTGCACACATACACAAACGCACGCACGCACACATGCATAAACACATGCACACACACACACATGGACACACATGCACACGCGGACACACACATGCTTACACTTTGCATTAAGTACATGCATTCATACTTCGCATTAGAAGTGCATTTTGGGTGACCATTTCTCTTTAAATCTAACTTTCCTCCTTTATATGCAAATAAACATGGATTTCCATTAAAAAAAGAACAAAATATTGTTATTTCTAACTTGCAGAGGAACCTGTATAAACATATAAATTTAATAAATGGAAAATATTTATGCATTCTCAATAAGTCAGTCAATAAATTGCAGCCTGCGACATAAACTTAAGTATAGATAATATATAACGTTTGTCTAAAATTGAAAATAAAAAAGTTGAATAACTCCACAGGCTGCATTTTAAGTTAATGAAATATTATAAGTCTGTAAATGCAGCACAGATGAATAAATAAGTGATGACAGTGAATAAATCTACAGCTTATATCCTAGAGTCTTTGACAATTATTTGACAAGAGCTGCAAGAATTTTCTTCTTTACATCCAAATACTTTGGTGGTGGCTTAGTGATTAGCACGTTCGCCTCTCAGCACTAGGGATTCCCGGTTCGAATGCCAATCTGGGTAGAGTTTCCATGTTCTCCCCATGTCCACGTGGGTTTCCTCTGGGTTCTCCGGTTTCCTCCCACAGTCCAAAAACACGGGCAAGGTCAATTAAATTCTCCAAATTACCCCATTTAGAGTATGTTTGTGTGTGTGTCCAGTGATAGATTGGCACCCTGTCCTGGGTGTATCTGCCCAGCGCTCAAAACTTTCTCCCCTGGATGGGCATGGGAAACCACCCCCCGCGACCCTAGTAGAGGATTAAGCGGAAACAGATGAATGCATGGACAT
Source organism: Corydoras sp. C115 (assembly GCA_019802505.1). NCBI lineage: Eukaryota > Metazoa > Chordata > Actinopteri > Siluriformes > Callichthyidae > Corydoras > Corydoras sp. C115. Next base: position 2,014,788 of record JAFMOC010000016.1, on the reverse strand, counting down.
CAAAACGCTTTGACTAATAATGTCTACAGTATTCGAAACATTTTTTGTAGTTTTGTACTATAAATATAATAAATAAAAATTTTGATACCTGAAAAATCCATGGATATATTGTGAGGTAGTTCATACTGTAAAATACTGTAAAATTTTGTTAAAAAGTCATTTTCAAACTAACTATAAGACATTAAATGTGTGATTATTTCTGCATCGCTCTGTTTGTCTAACTGTAAAATGTTTTGTTGAAAGCCATTGAAATGGAATAGGCTTTTTAACTGATGAAGTGAAAACAAACCCCTCATCTGTGTGTGCAGCTGGCTGTGGGGGAAATAAGTGCTACAGCATAACAACAATCAAGTGAGTGTTGAGTAAAACAGGCTGATCCGAGAGTAGCTGTGATCTTGATGCCCATACAATTACATCATACAGCTAGCCATTTAATGTACAGTTTCTAAACTTACACATAGAATTTATTAATAATCAGTATGGTAAAGGCTTTATTATTATTATCATTATACTTACTGTTGGGCTATACTGTGGCACAGGCAAAAAAAGCAAAAAATGCTGTCACCTCACAACAAATAGGTCCAAGGTTATATTCCTAGATAAGTAGAATGTATCACTTTTACTCTCACAGCCCAAATATGAAAATAAGTTAAATCTAAGTTACTATATTACCTCCAGCATTCCAAAGCAATTTACAAATGAAAGTACATGTGTTTTTTTTTTTCATTAATCAATCATTATATACTGTATATGTTAATGCAATCTCTAATTCTTCCCATTTGTGTGTGTTTACTAATCAAAAACTAAACAATTGATGGTTTAAACTTCAGAAATGCCAGTTTGCCCCTCTTGGATTCCTAAAGCCAGATTTGCTTGGACCGGATGATGTGCTGATCTAATGTAACTGTATAAGTGTCATTTCTTCTTACATTTGCCACAGCATTGCACATAACAGACAAACAATTATATAAATTCTTTATTATTATCAGTGAAGGCCACTGTTGTCAGAAAACATGGACATTTTAAATTATTTACGAATTATAAGATACTAATACTTTGTCTCTTCTTATTGTATTCTGCTATGACTGACAAATATAATTGGTACACATGTCTGACTTGAATATATAATGTCAAGGTCCTCTCTTACATGTCATTCCCCAGTACACGTACACACACACACACTCTCTCTCTCTCTCTCTCTCTCTCTCTCTCTCTCTCTTTCTTCTCTTTCTTTCTCTCTCGGGACTTCAAAGACTTCTGTTCACTTCATAGAGAGTCATAAAATTTTTAATCATAAAATCTAATAAAAAAGACCAAGGATTAAAATTAATGACAGAGTTTGAGAGCCCTTTCCTTCGACTTCCACAAATGTTAAAGACTTGTGGGTAAACACACAAACTGAGCAAAGTAAAGTAATAAACATTATGGACTAACTTTTATTTTATTTTATTGATTCATTACTTAATCACTGAATCTGCATACTTCATTCAGTCCTATTGCCACTAAAGTATTAAACCAATCACTTACCCAAAAGAGTGAAAGCTGTTATAGAATTATAATGGGAAGTTTCTGTTGGTGTGATATTCTGTTGGTGTGAGGTGTCTGAATATTTTTTTGTCATTTTGACAAAATTAACAAGCATTAAATTATGTTTTACATAAAATATTTAAATATTTTTGTATTTTTTAACTTTAGGCTAAATAAGTTTAAGTCAAATAAGTAAAATTTTATTTAACTTCAACAATGAATAATGATGTTTAATAAAACTTTTTTAAATTCTTGCAATCAAAGCTCTATATTTTATAATTATGGCTTCGGCCATTTTTTTGGTTTCTTCTGTTTTTTTTTTTACTGTACACTAAAAATTTTACCCACACTATTAGGTGGACATTTGGTCCCTGTAAAGTCTATAAACACTCATATTTACATAAATTGGTCTGACCCTCTTTGATCTCCAGAAAAGTTTCAGTGAGCAATAGAATGATTAAAGCCAGCTCCGCCACAGTAAACACAAGTTATACAATTTCCACTTTTAGTTTTGACTATCAGGTGTTTTTTTGTTAGCTTGACGTCATTCCAGAAGGTTTTCATTTCCAGTGCAAGCTACCTTGTTAAGAAATTGCTAACTGTATTTTCTATTCAGATTGAAGGTAGATCAAATCATCAAAATCAACTCCAGCCATTTCAGTTTGAACACCCTCTCAGCATGCGCACATCCCACACCATACAAATCTGTCACTGTGTAAGTGAGTAAAACAACATAATACGCTCTCTGTGATTCAGCCCATTTCGCATGCCACTATTCACTCAGCTATTGTAAGCCAACTGTCCTGTTATGCAAAATGATATGAGGTGCCATTTTAGCAACGATATCAGATGATACAGATTTGGGAAGTAAGCTAATTCAAAGAAGCCTAAGAGCAAAAAGCTTTAAGGCCTGTCTTAGTTAGTTACAGGTAGATTTTGAGAAGGCATTTGGGAGTAAAAATACATCAAATCCTCTTGTAATTTAAAATATCTACTTTTAGGCTTAAAAAAATCTGTTAACTAGAATTGTTAAATGCAGGCTTATGCAAAAGTTTGAGCACCAGTGGTAAAATTCCAAGTTTTTTAAATTCATTTTTTACAATATTTATTTTTTTTATTAATTGTTCAGTTATTTTGCAACTTCTACAAAGTTTGGACAAAATGTTTGGTGAACAATATGAACTGCATGCAAAAGGTTGAGAATGTTCGAAGATTACATATCTAGGACTAACAAAAGCATGACGTGGGTGTATCTTATTGGGTGCATGTTACACAGTATGTTGAAAATGTGGCATTAAACTATAAAATCTGATTCATGTCCTTAATCGTGACAAAACAAACCCCCGCCACAGGGACAGATTAATTGATTGGGATAGTTTTTTTATTTAAGGGCATATCACATGCAGTCCCAACCAGAATTGGCTCACCATTTTAAATTTAAATTACTACACACAAGCTGGCTGAGTGGCTTCAGCATTTAACGTTATATTATGTTCTAATAATGTTCCATGGATGTAATTTTTGCATGCCCAGTTATGTAGATCACTTATGTAGATCAGTGGATGTGCCCCTGGCTGTACCTCCTGTAGACATATACTTTTTAGCACGTGTGGTCTGTGTGCAGGGAGCATTTCTACTGCATTGCATGCTCACTAACCTTGAGAGGGGTCTCTTGTTGTTGCTCTTTTTTTAAATTATCCCTACCTGATGTCTGTCTGAAAGTTTAACAGTTTACTGCTTACCAGATGTCCTCAATATTTGGTGGAATCTTTGTCAAAGCAAGTGTACTCTGATATGTCAAATCCCAATTATTTTTACAGATATCAGAGCCCAGTCTCTGGGCTTGTCAGAGCCTGTCTGTTCTGTGGGCATGTCAGAGCCTGTCTGTTCTGTGGGCGTGTCAGAGCCTGTCTGTTCTGTGGGTGTGTCAGAGCCTGTCTGTTCTGTGGGTGTGTCAGAGCCTGTCTGTTCTGTGGGCGTGTCAGAGCCTGTCTGTTCTGTGGGCGTGTCAGAGCCTGTTTTGTAAATGTTTCTAAGCCTTTCAGTGTGTTCGAGCAGGGATCATATTGGATTCAGCCAATGCTCTTAAACATTTTATGTTCTGTTCATATTTTGCTCGGTGCAATTTTTCTAATAGATCTTAGAAAGATTCTAATAGATCTTCCATCTCACAGCAAGAATGTTTGTGGACAACATGTATGTCTGCTTATTTATGGAGAGCTGCATTCTTTCCTATGACTGCGTGGCTTTTCTCCAGAGGTTTATTGTCGGTACATTTTTTTGACCGTGGAAACGGGAGAACTGGGAGAAAACCAATGCAACACGGGGAGAACACTGACACGCCACGGCATGGACATGGACACAGTTCAGTAATAGAACCCCATATACCCAGTGCTGAGAGGTGAAGATGCTAACCACTATGCCACAGTGCCGTCCCCACAGGAACCATAACATACATAAGAAACATCATCTTTACAAAACACAATATATATTTGCTAATTTAATACATGTTTACACGGTATATGTTGCTTAAATGTTAACCGAGTGATATTGAGAAAAACAAACAAAATTTTTTTTTTAAAGACTGAAAATTAAGGTGTCAGAAATTCAAGGTGGAGGTGAAGTTCAGGCTTAAATACATTACAGCAAGTAACACAAAATTTTCAATAGCTCTCATAATGTACAGCATGCTGCTACCTGAATTCAACTATTTAAAATTCCACTGGCAATATTTTCTTTCTAACCATCATGGTATTTCTAGATTCATCGATCATAGGCTTTACTGAAAAAAAAGTTTTTATTGACATTTCTTAAATTTCTTAAAGTGAGGGACACAGGGACATTATTGGTTTCTTTGTACATGCTTCCATTTTAACTAGTCATTCATAAGCATACAGTTAATTTTCATCCTATACTCATGACATACAGTATCAAGTAACCCAAAAAATTACTGCAATGCACTTTTCATTTGATCATATTAGCCAAGGTTTGAGACTGATTTCTATAAACTAGTGTGAAAGCTTTAGTTCTTATTAATGTCTAACTTACAGTTTTGACAACCACACAGCAGTTTATTATCTAAAATATGTTTTAACCACTTCCTCCGGGTTCTCCAGTTTCCTCCCACAGTCCAAAAACATGGATCAAGTCAATTGAATTCTCAAAATTGCCCCATATAGAGTGTGGCTGTGTGAGTGAGTGTGTGCCCAGCGATGGATTGGCGCCCTGTAAGGGGTCTAATCTGCCCAGCGCCCGAGACGTTCTCCCCTGGATGGGCATGGGAAACCCAACCGCGACCCTAATAGAGGATAAAGCGGGAGATAATGAATGAATGAAAGAATGTTTTAACCACATGTTTTTTTGTATTTGTATTTGAATAAAGTCAGATCTGTGGAATAATAATTATTCTTTCTAATTTGGGTGTAATTTACTGATCATTCCAAAGAATATATATATATATATATATATATATATATATATATATATATATATATATATATATATATATATATATATATATATATATAAAAAGAGCATGGTTTGTGTTTTTTATTGACATTTTAAAAAATAATTATAGTATCATCATTGACATTAGAATGTTAATAAATGTAATTGTTATAAATTATATGGAAACAGTATTTATTTGTTTGCAATTATTAATACATATTTAACAAAGCATAAGTATATACTGTACGCATTTAGAAAAACTGCCAGTGATTACTGTAAGAAACAGTGAAACAAATGAAACAGTGAAATAAATTTTCTTATGTTTATTATGAATGACAGTCATTATTAATATAGTTAGAAGATTATCAGTGACAGAGAACACTAACATGGCCATAAATTACAGTGAGACAGCTGAAAATGCTTTACTTTATATTGTTATATGGTTTTAATAGAAAAAAATGCCAAACAAATGGCCAGATTCTCTAAAGTTTTAGTGCTATCTTCTGATGGCTGACTGCTTGTTTTTTAACAGAAAGAGAAAAAAAACAATAATTTTCCCAACATAAATAGACATATGGTTAAGGGATAATAAGCAAATAACCAAGACAACAATGGGGAAATATATATATATATATATATATATATATATATATATATATATATATATATATATATATATATATATATATATATATATATATAAAGCATACAGACATTGTGAACACATACAAGTGAATGAATAAAAGAATCAATAAATGAATGAACAATGAAATCAAACTAAAACCTGTTTAGTATTTACAAAAGAATGACTTAATTTAAATTAAAATAATAAAAAGTAAAACCTAAATTAAAACGGACAATTAAAAGCAGCATCAATATCAAAATTAATAAATCAATATCAAATATAAAAAACAACCAAATGTGTGAAAGAATTAATGAAAAAAAATGTATCTTTCATTTTTTGAATTAAGTTTTAACTAGAGTTTAATTAAGTGTAGTGTTTTTATTTTGTTCCATTAAAGAAATCAGCTCAGTGTTTTGGTTTCATTTAGAGGGTCTTAATTTAGCATCAGAGCAATTTAGGTTCCACTTTGGGCCTTATGGAGACTCCAGCAACATGGAGCAGTAGGCAAGAAATGCATTGACACATCTCAGGAAATTTTCCCTTTCAAACTTTATATTACAAAGTTATAAACATTCAAAATAATCACAAAAAAAAAATGATTTACCAGATTCTACACAGTGCTCAGGCACAAAAGAAAATGACCAACAAAAAAAGAATAGTCCTTTCTTGTCTTTTAATTTCTTGCATTGTGTGATGCTGCTTTGCACATGCTCCTCCTCAACAAGAACCTTATGATCTGAGCTAATGTGGTTAATTATAGGGAAAGTTTCTGACACAGTGCAACAACGTGGCTTTTAGACAAACAACAGAATGATAAGGCGGCTTTATTAATTTATCCTCCCATGGAACTCCAGCGGTTCTCAAACTTTAAGACAGCAGACAGGAGGTTGACCTGCTGTGCTGGAGCCAGGCTGAGGAGGAGGGCTCTGATTCACATCCTGCTTCGCAACATTTACACGGAGAGGGGCAAATTATTCAGTCTACATCTACAGTTAGAGGCACGCCATTTGTGCTCACATAACAAAGAACCACACACATACAGTGAATATGTAAAGCGTATAGGTAGGAGTTCTGAAGGGTTCTGTGCTAGAACAAGTGCAGAGGACAGCTGGTAAAGTCATTTTTCCTCTTGAGGTGAAAACGTGTAGGAAATATGAAATGAAGAAAAGAAAACGTCTGACCTTACAATTGCTATTCCTGGTGGGATGTACAGAGTTTCAGCCTCTTCTTCACAACTAACAGAGCCAAGATTTCTGCTCCAGGGCTAACAATTTAGTTTGCCTGTCCATAGGGGTGGGCTTTTGTGTGTGTGTGTGTGTAGACACACACTCCCCTGTCTGTGTGAGAGAGAAAGGGTGTGTGTAATCGTATTCCTCTCTCTGGTAATTAACTTGACAGCATGAAAAATGGACGTGATAAACGGTCTCCTTTGATAAAACACAAATATCCTATATTATTCCTCTCGCAGACTCGATGAGGAAAATACATCTGAGGATGAGGTTTGATTGCACTAATCATCTGAAATAGTTTTCAACTCGTCCAGAGGAACAGATGCACGCTTTGTAGTTTAGAAACTCCCCCCCCCATTTCCAGCTTTCTGCTTTTTTATGCTCTTAGCGAACCCTCTCTCTGCTGTGTCCTCTGGGATGCTGTTCTCATCGCGAATATGAATATTGTCTTCAGTAATGCGACACTTTTCTTTTTTTGTCTACTTTATTTCTACATAATTATTATTCTCTCATCCTTGTATGGTTTGCTGATTTATATGTCTCTATGATAAAGTTCCACTGTGAAGAACGCCAGACCTCTTTTTACCTCCTCATCATTCATATCTGATATGCCGGCAGGAAAGCACGCACCAGGAAAGCAGCGTGAGGCAAGCAGAGTGTCGGGCCTGCTGCAGGAGTGCAGTGCCTCTGCATCACCAGCCATGGCTTCCAATCACATGACTCGGTGGGGCAGAGGAGCCTGAAGAGTGGAAGCAATTGGATTAACATGCTGCTTATCTCCACACTTGCACAACAAAGTACCCCAAACGCAGGCTCAGTCAACATCTGTCACTGATGTGGAATGCTAGATTGTTGTCATCATAGTGGCAGCTAATAAAGTATGCTGAACTGACCAGACTGACCAAGCAAATAAACTACTAAGCAAAATAAACAAACAATTACTAATCAATCAAATGAATAAATAATGTACTATTTAAACAAAATAAATTACCAAAGAACAAAAGAAATTACCCAAATAAAAGTAAACCAAATAAATTAACTATAAATAAATAAATAAATAAATAAATAAATAAATAAACCAATTATCAAATAAACAAATAAAAATTACATAACAGTCAAGTAAAAAAATAACAAACCAAATCAACTAAATCGAACTACGAATGAACTACACAAATTTCATAACAACAACTAAAATAATTACCTAGTAATACTCTTAATAATAATAAAAAAAGATTTATATCATACTTCAAATGATCCTTCTAATGAGTAACTAATTAAACAAATAACATCTCCCAAATAAACAATTCACTAAAAACACAGAAAACATACTATACAATAAGAAAAAATACAATTAACCAAAAAACAAAATTAATTTCACACCAAAAAAACTAACTATTAAATAACCAAGCAAATAAACTACTCTAACATCTATACTGTTTACAAAATAAACAACTATGAAAGGCATAAGCAAAATACCAAACAAACATCTAAGCAAACAAATACAACCCTGTCAAATAGCAAAACAATACACCATCAAAAAAAAAAAAAACTTAACCAACCAACAGAAAAGCCAAAATAACTATATTCAACCATCAAATATTACTCATAATACTAAACCATACTATATATTACTAAAAAGATACCATCTAAAGAAATTTAGACTACTTACTTACAAACTACATACAAAGAAACCTAAATGGCAAACAAACCAACATCCAACCAAACAAAAGATCAAAATAATACATATAATAAATCAACACAAATGATATATATATATATATATATATATATATATATATATATATATATATATATATATATATATATATATATATATATATATAACAATACTTTACAAACTAAATAAATATTAGTTATATTTTTAAACATCAAACACCAAAACAATTAAATTAAAAATCAATAAATAATAATGAAAAATAATAATTAAATAAATAACACAAAAATAAAAACAAAAAAGTAGAAAACATATAGTCTAAAAAGATAAAACATAAAAGAATATATAAATATAAAAGTAAATTAATAAATACATATCTTGTAAAATAGGGTACTCTGTCCCCTTTCTCCAATATTTACACATTAAAAATACCAACAGCGATAATGTCAATAGAAATACAATAAAGTAAAAAATCTGATTACTTGGCCCCTGTGCATAGCGACTTGAAAATTTGATTTGAAATTCGAGAACTAGCTCAGACCATACAGCCCGATGTCAACCTGAAAAAGGGTCGGGGCTAAATGCAATAAAGGAACCAGAAACTTTTAAAATGCATATTGCACTGATAAGGCAGAGAGAACTGTACCTTTTTTCTAAAGTAATTATGAGACATTTTTTCCTGGCTGTCATTAGTCAAACTGACATATGCTCCCCTCTGGCCAGAGTCCCCTGTGCTCTGCTGCGCTCACCTATCTCCAACAGAGCGCTGTAATGAATGTTTACAACACACAGGTAATGGAGTAAATATTGGAGTCATCAATTATTGAGGTTGAGGGACAGACAATCAAATCCACTGATTATTGTGTCCTTAAAACGCGGAGGCCGTGATGCTTGTGGTTAAAAAGCCTACATTTTCCATCAGTCAACGTTTAAGGGACAAGTAACATGCAGGTTCATGGCCTGCTGACATCTATATCACTATATCTTTAAAATTATACTGACAACTGTACATTTATTGTACATATATTGTGGCGAATTGCAATATACAAAAAATATATACCACCATAAGGCATTATATTTAAATTGTTCATTTACTATGCATTGCAACTATGCAACTTATTGAAAATACAACTGTAATAAAGCTTTACATCTTTTGTGTTGAATGTTAAACCTGCTTTCTTAATGCTCATTGATATCTCTTATTTGTAACATAATAATGACTGTATAAGTGCTGCACATATTGACTTCTAAAAGACCATAAATGCTTTTTACAGACACTTTTTTTTACTCTACTGTACTTTACTATACTTGTATTCAGAACCTTTATAGAACAAAAAATTCCAACGAAACCAAAGGTAAATACATTTATATTGTAATGTATTAGATCACTTATTTTGTATTATAAATCCTTATGGTACAATATTATTATAACACTTTATGAGTGTGATAATAGGCATTATTTCATAAGGCTTTATGAATGTACATATAATGCATTTTGAAAACTGGATTTGTAGAAAGTGTTTAATATTTTAAAACCACAACGTGAAAGCAATGCAGTCCGATAAAGAATAGTTTAAATAAATTTCATAAATCATTACATAACTCCATAAATTTGACTGATATTATTGATTGATTTATTCCATTTAATAGAAAAGCATTGGACATCCTAAAAAATTTAACGTATAATATAAAAAATATTTTTAATGCAACAACCAATTGGACACCATGGTATCATAGTAGACATATTTTTTAATCGAACACACAAGTTACACTCACCAGGTGAGGCTTCCTTTTAATCCTTAGTATTAAAAAAAATCACTGCAGAGAGGGGGCCCATGGCTTATCTGCTTTAGATCTGTGTTTATTTCCATGCTTGGGATTTAGAAACATGTAAAAATAGAAAAAACACATTTATTTGCTCAAACTTTTGCTAATTTGTGTTGTCCTGGCATTATTAGCAAAATTTGTTTGTTTTTTTGTACCCTCACTTAATGTTTTCGCCAGTAGCGACATATTTTTTGTTTGGTTTTACATCATGCTATTACTGAACATATGTTGAACATACCTGACATAAATTAAGCACCTTATTATTTTTTACCACCAGCTAACAGTACAAGAAAAATGGATCCTTCTAATATTGTTGTCCTTCCATGAAGCCTTTTTTTTTTTTTTGCTTTTGTGGGATTTAGGATTTCGAGCCTTGTAAATCTACATTAACCAATGCTCATGCGTACTGTATTCATTCGTTAATTTAACTTATGGTATAAAGTTTTTTTATTTGAATGTGTGGGTTATCCTCAGTCATTCAGAGCTCATTCAGTGTATTGAACCTTAGTTTAAAGGCATGTAAAGTTTCACATTGCAGTAGTAATAAGTAAAATATTTTTAATAACTAGTGTTTTTGAGTTACAATGCATAAGTTACAAAAGTTATATTTCCACATCAATGATAATGGACACACTATAACACTTTTACCCTGTTTGCATTTGAATATAAAATATTTTTACTAAATTAGAAAGAGACTCAAACAGGGTGAAATGAAAGAATGCAGGATGAAAATGAAACCCAATAGAATTTTAACAACCTCTCTCTTCGTTGAGGGTGGAAAAAACAGATAGAGTAGCACTCACCCACTGCAGGTGGGTTACCACCCCACTGCTGGAATTACATTTTTAGGCATAAATGAGGCTCAAGGCTGAACCAGCATCTAAACCTCAGGGTGCACGGAAACATGCACAAACACATAACAATCCTCAATGCACAGGCTGGATATCACATATCTACGCTTCATAATGAAAGAAGTATCAGCATAACAGCAGACATTCCAGATTTTAACTCATTTACACTATGACCAAAGTATGTGGACATCTGTCCTCATTTCAAAGTTTAGACTTCTTATTTGCAGCACAGGCTGGAGTTACTTTTATATAAAAAAAGACACTTTAGACTATTATGTTCTTTCAGCATGGCAGTACTTTCTTGTTGCAGCATGACCGTGACTTGATAGATTAACAACACCATGGTTTAAAGTAAAATTTATGTGACATTTTTGATAGGGCAGTCCCAATGGGGATCATTTATATTTTTATTGTTACCATTTCACACCCAGCTAACACTTGTATATTGGGTTGAACCAGTCATGATTTGGCTGCTAGCTGACCTCTGCCTAGAGTATTAGGTCACTCAGCCAAAGGCAGGATTTGGCATGAAAATGATAAATGAATGATAATGAAAAAAAAAAAACCTGGCTTTATGATCTGCTTTGATGCTTCCCCAGATTACAGACCAAACCATTTTAATGTTGTAGTTTTATGGTAAAATATTTTTATAAATGTTTCGTTGGTAAAATCTTTAACAGGTTTTTAACAGGTTTACTGTGGCGAAAATCACTTATTTTGGATTGCAAATTAGGACAATTAAGACATGGCATAATAAGGTACTCATCATTTTAGTCCTATGGTGTAATGATTATTTTAATCATAGTTACCCTAATTTCAGCATTATACCAATGTTAATAATTAGCTGCAAAAGTTTAAATTAACATTACAAAACATGCAATTATATCTTTAGTCAAAATAACGATGTGCCACATTTCAAGCTAAGATCACATTAAACTCTAGAGATCTATTAGGTGTTGAAATGTAATACGTAACAGCAGATCATGATTAGTCCACAGGAGGAAGTGAAAAGTGAAACCATTCGTGGTTATTGTGGTAAACATGCAGAGGTCTATGTCTGTAAACATCCATCCTCAGCCACAGAAGGCCGCAACTGAAAAGTTGTCTTTGTATTTTTAATTGGTATGTCAGCCCAGTTACAACGTATTTGTATATTGAGGGAATCTGTAAACGTTTTTTTTTGCTTTTTGCTAGTTGGGACACTAACTGCAAAAAAAAAACTATTAAATCTGTAACTTGATGCCAACAATATACCTGTAGAAATGCAAATAAAACTGTTAAAAGTTATAGTAATGCTTATTAAAGGTTCCACAATTAGTGGTTAAGAGGTAACAGATGAGGCAACCAAAGGCTTTATACTTGCAAGCAACAGTGTGATAAATTTGTAGCAAATGTTATAAAAAAAAAATGACAATATCATAACATGACTTTACCATCTGCAGTTCATATTGTAAATATATGTAGAGAGCCAAAGCTAATCTCACTGAATTAAGGTCAAGGGAGAAAACATCTGCATGTGTCTGACCATCAAACTTTCAAGATGCCCTTCACCAATCCACCACCATCAGAACTGGAACCACCCCTGACCCCAGGCAGCATCGCTAGCTGCACATTCCTTAGTTTACATGCTGCTGAAGGTGAAACGGAGATACCTGAACCAAAGCTGACTTAAGATGACAAAAAAAGAATGTGCTTGATGCCTATTAATTGATTGACATCAGGTGATTCTATACCTGTGCCAATTTAAATGTTTGCCCAGCAGCAAAAAATATTAGCGAGAAGAAAATGGCATTTTAAATTCTGCACTCAGAAGCCTGCATGAGTTCTGCTGATTCAACATCTTATTCATTTTCTAATCTACTTCCCTCGGTCATGGTCGTACTGGCTGGATACAGTTAAGGTGAGGAAACAAAAAAAGTGCTATATGAAAAATAAAAAAAAAGTTTACAAAAAGTAAAAAAAAAAAAAAAATTACAAAAAGTTGTAAAAGTGCTATATTAAAATATTTACCTGAGAATCAAATGCACGTTCTTTCCACTGTGAGCTAGCCACTGTTCCATTATGCCAATACTTCTTGACTTGACAAATTAAAAATCCAAAGAAGGTTACTATTTCTGCCACTAAAAATAAATATTAAAGTAACTTTTGCTTTTCTCTGTCATTTACTTAAATAACAGAGAAAGAGTAAGTACATGTGCATAAAAAAGCTGTTTTTAATGTTGCTATAATTTGTGTGCAAGTAGCTTGAAAAAACATCAATACAGCCATTACAAGATTAAAATCATTAACATATTTTTACTGGTATTAATATATATATATATATAAAAATTCCACACCTTAAGCCTTATTAAAAGGCACATAACAGTTTCTATGATTGTCATGCAAAAAGATCTAAGCACATGAATTCTAGCCTTCTCACTCAAGTGGCATGACTGAATTAGATACATATTGGATTTGGATACCACATATAAAAGTGGCTCAAATATGTAACAGTTTGGATTTGTCAGGTTCACATTGTACGATCAAATATGATCACAAAATTGGATTTAAGTCACTTCAGCATGTTAGTGTGAATGTAACTTTATAACTGACATAGAGGGTGGCGCCAAGCAATAGACAATCAGGGTGAACAAGGGGTTGAGGAGAATGTTGGTCCATAGTATCCAAGAAATAGGACTACAGCAGGTTTTTAGAGTGGTCTCCCAGCTTCCACAATCAGGCTTCTACAACTAATTCAAAACTCTGCAGCCCTTTTTGTATTCAACCAGCTCAAGCGAACTCATGTCACTCCACTACTCATTTCTCTCTCATTGGCTCCCTGAAGCTGCTTGCATTCAGTACAAGTCACTGACTCTGGCCTACAGGACCATTTCTGGATCTTGCCCCTCTTACCTTTACTCTATCTTTTCACAGAGGAGCTAATTCTCACTCCGTGGCGTTCACCACTGCTAAATGTTGGAACGATCTTTCCAACTCTGTCCGTAAGGCAGAATCACTTGGCATTTTTAAGAAACTACTGAAGACGCACCTTTTTAACAAATACCTGTTGTAGAAAAAAAAGGGGGTTACAGGATCCGATAACAATCAGGTTTGTTAATTATACAGTGTAGCTGGTTTTCTTCATAACTACTGACTTGTGATGTTCTCATTTGTAGGTCGCTTTGGATAAAAGCGTCTGCTAAATAACTAAATGTAAATATAAATAAACAATAAATCTAATCTTGAGTATAGTATATTGTAATTTTTCATGTATATTCTTACTTTTTTACTCACTTCTTACTTTTAGACCAGACACATTGAGGTGAAAAATTTTTGTACATTGTAACCTGCAGTCACTGATCAGTCATGTAGTGTGAAAACCACAATGCCATTGGGATTATTAATTAGAACTCAACAACTAATGCAGTGTATATATTACAGGGTTTTGTGTTATACACTTATAAAGTGCTTCCTTTATCGCGCCTCATGGACAAAGCTTTTAAAAATAGCCTGAAATGTGAATTTTCTCTGCCTTTGTTTTGCTTGATGAGCGATCTTCTTTATGGTCTTGATGTTAAAATGTCTGTTTTAACAGCATGATGCCCGACCTGAGATTTGCATGGAATGCATAAACCTGCTGAGTCATCGTCCACTTTGGGGTGAGGGGGAGGTTGCATTTGGTTGTGCTCTAATTTGAAAAGTGACTCCAAAGCAGACAATGGCAGCGCTAATGACTGCGCATTAGAAATGGCCTGTGCAGCTGGGTTCAGGCTGCTGAAGTGTGCAAATAGGGTTCAGGGCTGGATCTGGGCCAGCTGAGGGCTGCCCAATAACTTGCTTTTACACACACACACACACACACCACCATTTACATACTGCACTCTCACATGCAGACTACCATCCTAGAGTCGCACTTAGAGAGCCTTATTGACTTCAAATAAACAAACAACTTAAATCTACTTTTTTTCTATAAATTTTTTCTTTACCACAAGATACTGTCACTTGCATTATTTAATGCAAGCCCTGACGAAAATTGCTCACAACACTCACCTAACTGCGATGGAAAACGGCCATGTCTTGTGCTCCCGTCATTCAGGCGTGCTGTTTCTGACAGGCTGACAGTCTGGACTCCCTTTAGCTTGTCTTCGTGTCTTTTCATTCATCCTCTTTCACTCGCTGGGTGTGGGCTAAAAAATCTGGAGGGACAATGCTTGGACTTTGCTGCTCTCATGAGCCCACTTCCAGCTAATGGATGCAGACTGGTTGTTGTGCGTGATCAAAGTATCATTTATATATTTTTTTCTTTTTTGGCTTTAACTTCATACCTTCTAACTCTAACTCTAACTCTAACTAAAAAGCGGTAGATGGAACTGTGATGCAGCAATTCTGACCTTCTTTCAGAGTAAATTAAGGTCATCATTATCATACACATGCTGCTTTAATGATGCAGTTGGTATTTACCCCAAAACATCAATACATCTGTAATCATAATTGCCTTTGATAGTATTTTTCCACCTGTGTTTTACAATGAATTTATTATTAAACTTACCATTTATATATTGCTGTTGTTGCTGCTACTGATCATTGAGTCTTCATTTATTTTACAGCACAAACTTTAAGATTAACAAATTAAATGACTTGTTAATGTATTATTACAATAAATGTATAATACATGTCAAATTGTTAAAATTATTGAATTAAATAAAAATTAAACAAATCCTACAGGTAAATAGTTGGAGTTATCAGAGGCTACTGCACTGTTTCAATGGCACCATCATTTATTCACACTTCATTCATTCACATACCTGTTACTCTACTTATTATTTATACTGCATTGTCTTTAATGTGGGATTTTGATGGAGCGCAAGTTGCCAGTCTATCACCACAAGTTAAGGCAGTTTAAAATACTATATAGACAAAGATAGCAGGACACATCTTTAAAATCTGGTGTTTTTGAAGTCTGTTTGTCACAGATACAACCAGGCACTAACATAAAATTTCAAGGGAAAAGTTAATAGAAAGTATTTTCTTTTTTTAGTATGACTGTGCTCCACTGTGAAATCAAGGTATGCAATACCAGTTTATAAAATGTATTCCAAACATATAAACAGAACTTTTAACAGATACGAATAGAAACACAGAAACACACACACCCACAGTCACTATTGCATACCACCATCCACATTACCACAGAAACTCTGGTACAGTATCTGTTCATGGCTTAAGGAGAACTGGTCATTTGTTAGGAGGTTTAGATTTTCGACAAATTGACAACTTTAAAATAAACTACAATGAAGATCTTCAAGAAGAGTGGACATTTTTAGAAGGACCCCATTTTTAGAGGGGATGAGTTATAAAAGCTTTGGTAGATGTAATGTGTAGGTGCCCCAACATCTTTGATTATATAGTGTATATTAATTATACATTATATACAAAGTTTTAGACTTTGGCTGAAGTTCAGCACTTCTAGAATAAAACCATACAGACATAAGGAGAACATTTCCATATAGAAAGGACATTGACTTTCCAAACTGCAATCAAGAAAGTTTTCATGCTTTGAAGCAAAAGCAATGGCCACTAATGTGGGCACTGGCATGTTATAATGATTGTACATTGTAAAGAAGTATTGAGGCATCTTTATTTTTTTAAAAGTCATTCACTCTTCATCATTGAGCCAGCTCATTAAAATTTTTTATTCAGGCAACGAATCATGTAATCTCACCCGAGCCATGTTTTCTCTACAGATTTAGCATCACATCTTAAAGCAGAATTATGGCCGGCAGAGATCCAAGTCATGAAGCCAACATACACGTTTCGCGTTACAGGAAATCGAGTTTCAATGGCACATAAACACCCAATATAGAACTTTTAAAGCAAGGGACAAATGAACGTATTTGAAGTTTTTTTTACAAACAGTTTCCATTTGTGTTTATATTAAATTAAAAAGTAAAACTGGCACTTAGCCTACAACTCGCTTCAGTCGAGACTTTTGGGTGGAAAAATAATCAAAAGCAGCACCATCGAGTGTTGGAAGGCACCCCCTTGGGGGCAAAAGCAAATAAACCCACGCACCCGTAAACACGTGTACGTCTTGTGCTCCACTTTTTGACAGCCGGATAAAAAATGGCACCATGACTCCAGCACCCCTAAATTAGGATGAAATCCACAGCTCAGGGCACCATCAGGACTAATAACTTTATCATTAAGCTCAGCCCCAGTGGCAACAATCAGTTTGGAATTAATTAGCCTCTTGCAATTGAAGCACAATTTACTTCATCCCTCTTATTTTACAGGTTTTAGTTAAACACACCCTAAGCTTCGTGCCATGTCTTTCACAAAAGAACTATTTTTGCCCTGACGTCACATAAGATCAACCTCTAGTACTTTAAAATAATTGAATTATGGGGAACGTGAGCCAAGTGTGACTAATAGCAGCTCTGCTTCACTAAGCTTTTTTTCTGGATGTGTTTGTATGGGGAAAATCTCAGACCACTCCAGAAATGAAAGATCCCTTAAGCAGGCTCAGGCTCTTACCATGTCAATGCTGTTAAGCTCAGATAAGAGAAGACATGCCAGCAAAGTGTACCTGGTTTCTTTCATAGAATCATGAAAAGAACCAAATGAATCAAAAATATACATACATGATATGTTACATAATAAAGATACCTGATATTAAAACCTTATTAATCTATTCATTCATTCTATCAGCTATTTTTCATCCATCCATCATTTAACCTATCCTTTAGTCTGTCCTTCCAGCCATCTATTTATTTATTTGTCCATCTATCTTTTATCAATCCTTCAGTCTGTCTATTAATTCATGTATATATCCCGGCCATTCGTTCCTGAAGCCATCCTTTTAACCAATCAATGCTATAATCAATATTATTAGTTTCTGGTTTATAATAAATAATGTTTGTCGTGCATGCATACACATATGTAAATAACAAATGAATATAATAATTAATATGTTAATTCATTTTAAAATCATTAAAGAGGTACTGACATTTTTTTTAATTGCCAAAGCAGTTATTATATTGTCTTTCATTTTTGTTTTTTACATTAATATCCTCTCTCTGCTGCCCATTAATCTTAATTTGTTCACCCATGATACTCTATACCTCTTTTTTTTGGTAGAGAAACAGCTAATAGAGACTTGTAAGTCATAAGCTATGTGTTGTAAGTCACCTGGCTCTGCCTAAAGGACCGTTTCCTTGCAGGTGGTGGGTGATCATTCGATCATGATTCCACTATCTCAGTACGATCAGTGAAGGTCTTGCTATATCAGTTCAGGTTGGTGCTCCTTTATTTATTATTTGCTTTCTTTTATTTATTTATTTACAGTAAGTGTACATGCATCTTTATCAAATCTTCTCCATCTGAATCACACAGCAGGCCTTAAATTGCTATTGCCTGAAAAATTGTGTTTATTTATTTATTTTTTTCTTTGTTTTTCATTTCTTTTCATATTTGCCTGCCTGAACACCTGGTTTCAAATTAAATAAACTGTCTGTCCTGTCTGTGTGGCTTGTTTTCATTACTTTGTATCGACTTTTTAAAAAATATAATCAATCTTTTACACAGTCTTTATGGACCGATTATGCCAGCTCAGGTACAGTGTTAAATATTTCTAAACAGAAGACGCACAGTAAAAGTACACAGCACTCCACTGCATCATCTCAAAGAAGAAAGTGCACATGCTATTAAGAAGATTCAGACATTATCATAAATACTGTCAACATCATCTGAAATTCTGTATTTACCCCAAAACTCACAAATTCTCCACAAGACTGAAAATCCTGCTACTTTCAATAACAATAATTACAACAATTCGATTGGCAGCTGCTTTATCTGAAATGAAAGAAGGTGAAAGACAATAAAATTGCAGGTTGTGCACATCAGCAGTCGGGCAATAAGCTCAGGATGTCAGCAGTGGAGGCCCAGCTCGGGCTGGATCCGTCTACTATATAGTAGTGGGATTGTAATTTCAGCTGATAGCTGACAGGATGTCACTTGGGCCCATGTGCACCACACAGTTGTATTCCAGACCAGACGCTTCTATTCACAGTGTTGCGCTGCATTTGTTTAACATTATTCCCAGCCCCCATCCACACCATCAACCGACAGCGTAGAATCTGATTTACCTAGGCAGCCTCAGGAGAGGAAAAAAAGACTAATGTTTGCTTCAAAAATATCACAAATAAACAAAACGGGGCAAATTCTACATGAAACGGTAACACTTTAAAAAGTCGGATGAAAACATGCAAGTAGTATAATGGCAGTGGAACTGACGAATTGGCTACTATACGGCTAAAAACAAAGTTTTTCCTCAATTCAGAGCAGCAGTTTGGGCCGTTTCAGCAAGCTTGTGGTAACACTTCACTGACCTGAGATCAGCAGTCACTTCTGTCCTTTAGAGCAGCAGGCTCAAACATGGCTATCAGCTTCCCTTCAGCTGCTGTCTATCAATGTCATTCTAGATCAACAATGCAGAACCTTCCCCTGGCCTTCCTCCCTCGTGCACTCTTTTGCTCAGCTTCACTTCTCCCTCTTTGCATTATCGTCAAGGGCAGGATTTTTGGACTCTAGGCAGCACTCCCCGCACACAATTTATATATTTATTTAGCAAAAGCCACAGATCAATACCACTCTTTTTTCTGTTCAGATTTCTGCATTAGGCCAGCCAAACAGAAGAGAGAGGCCAGTCAGGAGACAGTACGAGTCGACCCATTGCAGGGAATGAGAGAAAGAACACCAGTGAGCATTTTTTGAGAAATTTAAAACTATGTTATCCTGTAATTTGGACACTGAGCATCAAATAAACAAACAACAGATCAATGTTATTTATTTTCTTTAAACAGTCAGTTTTGGGTCAGCCAAATCTAATGGCAAAAATGCATTAAGTGCACTTAAATTCTACTGGATGAGCTTTTAATGAGGCACTAAATGTTTACTTATCAGCATTCACTTGTCAAGATTGTGCTTAAGTTCACCCCTGAGAGTGATGTTGTTGTAGGTCATTTGAGACAATTTTGATGCCGCAGCTCATCCCGGATTTTTGTATTAGTTCTAAATTAGCTTAATTCATTGGAGTATAAGATTTCCTTTTTTGTTGTTCCTTTTTGTTATTGTTAGTCTCATGCTCTTTATTAGTACAGGTCCATTATGTCATGCTAGGGCAGTTCAAGAGTGTCATTATTTGGTGTTCCCAATACATCATGATTCACCAGTAGATGGTAAAAATAGAGCAGGTAGATCACATTAAAAATGTTTTCAAATGCTAGTCTACAAATAATCCCCACTGTCATTCAACACTTGTAAATCACAATGTTAACGTAAATCACAATGATGGATTGGACAGCCAGTCTGAGATTTCCCTTACGCAGTCACCAAATATACTGGTGCAAAATTTTAGCATGCTAACTAGACTTTAATTTATATTAACTGAAGAATTAGTATTAAAATTTATTAGAGAAATAAATCATACAAAATGAGAGGGCCTTATTTATTATTCAGAATGAATTCAAGTTACTATACATATATTGAATTGTGTAATAAGGTTCAAGCAGTCATGTTAGGAGTGTCAATAATATATATGAATGTATATTTACACATACACATATACACACTCATATCCATGTATTTTGAAGTTCTATAATTACAGACTGTAGCCCAAAGTACATGTTGTATTAGGCCCCTTTACGCTATTCTCTAATGGTCAGGACTTTAATAGTTGCACCACAGAGCAGGTATTATTGGTTGCTGCAATATTCCTTTCCCAGCAGTGTCACTGAGAAGTTTAAATGAAACAGCAGCAGCACTGCTGCACTAGAACCACCAGTCCAAATTATACCTGTTTTGTTCCTGTTCTATACCTTGCTATATGTATTGGAGCACAGCCATGAAGATGCAGAAAAAAGACCTTCCCCCAAGGTTTTCATAAAATTGTGCAAAATTTGGCTTGTGCAAAACATGTGCTTGATGTTATTCACCTGTGGCAATGGGACTTAATAAAACACACAAATTTAATAATATAAACTTGTGTCATAATACTTTGGTCCATAGTGTGCATAATGTATAATATAATAAATAAAATTGTGTGTAGTAAATAAATAAAATGCTGCCTACAATAACATGGAAAACACCACACCTGTGTGAAGTGGTTTGTACTAAAACACTTCAGAGCCAAATGTGATTTATAGTAAGACGCTAGGTTAGAAAATGTAACAATTGCCAGAGTTCATTTAAATACAATATAAACTACATTCACTTTATGTCCACAAATATTTGAATACTGTGTTAAATATTTTTGGTTCAGACATAATTAAATATTACAACTAATTTAAACCTCTCTTACAGCATGAACCTTAGCAAACTTGTATTCTTCCATCAAACTTGTAATCTCCCGAGGGGGAGGGGGGTAATTGTAACATTTTAAAGTAGTAGTAAAATTCATTTTATACAACGTTAGGAAGATCAGACCAATTTCACTGCACATACTTCTCTACTACTATTCCAAACCCTTATCTTATTCTAGCTTGATTACTGCAATCCATTGGTTGCCAGTTTCACAGCTTGCACAATCAAGCCTCTACAGCTGATCCATGTTGCGCTAATGTTACTATCTACACTGCCTCCCAGTAGCTGCTCACATTCAATATAAGGCACTGACTTTGGCCTTTAGGATATTATCTGGATCGCTCCTTCCTACCTGCATGCTGTTTTCCAAAGGAACACTTCGGCTTGATTGCAGTGCCCCAGTGATAATACTGAGACTCAGCAGTCATTTTCAAGAAAGAAAAAAAATAATAAAAATAAATAAATGAAATAAAATAAATAAAAATAAATAAATTAAATAAAAATAAAATCTAGGCATTGCTACCAGACTAACGATCAGGATTGATAATACTGCAGTTCAACTGATTCCTCTCTAACTTCCGGGCCTGTGTTGCTTTTCACTTCTAAGTCCACCAAAATGCATATGTAAATGTTAATTTATCCATATAAATGAATAAAATCGATCTCTTGTTCTGATGTTTAAATACCAACACAGATGATACTGTCATTTTAAAATGATGTAACTTTTCAGAAAAAAACACAAAGCTAAACCAGTATGTTTCAGGAACAAAAGAAATCACGTGGAGTATAGAAAAGAGTGAGCATTTGCTTAGTACTTGATTTTTATTTCTACAGAATGGTGATGGAAAATAATTCAGCCTGTTATCTAGCTAAGTTGTGTCTTCAGCTGCTTCTTGAAGATGCTTTGTGTCAAAGTGTTATGGATCAAACTGGAGAAGTTGTTTCATCATTTGGTAGTGGAGAAAAATAAATCTGTTGGTGGAAGGAATACAAATAATGATGTCTCTGTCTTCCTTTAATCATAACTGACCTTACACTTTGAGTTTAACCCTATAATAATTTGAGTTATGTGGAAAACAGAATGTGCTGTACACCATTTAGTCATTTTATATTAAAAACTAAATATTTTTTATAGACTTTTCATAATTCACAAAAAATGTTGTAAAACTACAATGAGTGGCTTAGACAAAAGCCATATCAGAGCACAAAGGGAGAGCATGTTCGTCTTGTGTCTACATGAGGTCTGTTCCACAGTTCTAAAGATAACCTACCTGGTGAGTTGTTAATGTAAAATCGGCTATTGATGGAATAGATGTTTGGGTCTGCACTATGATGGACTGGTGATCTGTCCATGATGTTCTATAATTTTCATCTATCAGTGTGCCAGTAGCACAAACTCACTCACACAGACTTTTTGGGACAATTCAGTCAATTGACCTTGAATCCATGTTTTTGGACTGTTGGAAGAACCTTAAGAAAGCTCACGCGGACCCATGGAGTACATGGAAACTCCACCCAGATTGAGATTCAAACCTGGATTCCCAGGTTTGATGGAGCCATGCTAACCTCCATTCCACCGCGCTGCCCTATATATATATAGAGAGAGAGATAGTTTAATAGGTTTCTATATATGGCTAATGTTAATGACTTGAGATGATATAGTTTGTGGCTACAGTGTGAGGAAGACCATTTCCTTCTACTTTCCCAGCAGAACCTGTAAGGACTTAATTTGGAACTTTATTTGCCAGCACAAAGACCTTAACTAAATTAATGTTAAAGTCATAAATGAGTCCACTTTCTTTACCTCCACCAATTTCTCCTCCTACTTCCGGGTGTTCATTTTCTGCTTCTTTTGAGTATTAATACCTGACACACTTTTTTCCTCTATTTATAGTGCTGTGCGTTGTGCATTTTTGCACATTGCTTATCCTTTCCCTTTGTGCTCTGATATGGCTTTTGTCTAAGTCTACTGCACTTTTTTTACTCTTGAATAATTTCTTTTCCTGGTATTGTGTCTAAATCCTTGGAATTACAAATATATGCAAAATCATATTGCAATCTGACCGATTCTGAATTTACCAAAATAGATTAACTATAACAATTAAAACAATATTTAATTATATATTATAGTTTAAATATATCTTTATATATTATATATATATATATATATATATATATATATATATATATATATATATATATATATATATATACACACACACACACACACACACACACACACACACACACACACACACACACACACACACACACAGATGAGTCCATCTCTAAATAGAAAGATGTTGCTTTATGTTCTATTGAACAGGACCTGGTGAGTTTGAAAACAACAGTATTTATTTTCAAGTTTACCATTCCTTAAGGTAAATGGTTTGGTATTTAACATACACTTCATGTGGCAAAAGATATGTTTATTAAGACATGTGACCTTTGGCCAATGTTTCAGATGCTGGAAAATGCAAAGAAAGGCAGACAAGGAAAAAAAGGTCTATGCCATCTAGGGAATGTGAGTGGGAAGAAAGCATGTGTTCTAGTTAATGACATGTCACCAGCAGGGATGAAAGGTTGAAATTTAGCACAGTTCACACAGATGCCTACTACATTATACCTCTGATTTTCCCACCCTGAAAACTGGCTGTGTAATGGGTGAATGTATCATAGCTGTAGTGTATACCAAATGGATGAACTGATGGCTGCTGCTGGGAGCTGCAGTCTTTGGTCTGAAAAATGATGAACTAGATGTATCTGTTTATAGAACTGTTTCCTTTCATCATTTTCTGAACTTTTTTTGTTCCTACCTCATTCTTGTAAACACTTACATTTTGTGAGAAGTACCAGTAACACAAGATAACTACACACATGTTTCATCTGGTACCAAAAAGCATCCATTTATTAATGTGGAGTAATGAACTGCATACTTTTATATATTCCAAAAAGTTGTTTTCTCCAATAAATAACTACACATAAAAATATCAACAAGAAGCTTAAACTCAGTGATATTTGAGGTGAAATAAACAGGCTACAAACAGCTTGGATAAGAAAATCAAAAGACAGAAAACACTGGAATTAGATTTGATTATCAAGTTTTTCCGATTTTTTTTCCCCAGTAACTTGCGCTCTAACCCCCCCCCCCCCCCCATTTACATTACATTTCTATTATGCAGACACGTTTATCTAAAGTGATATTCTTAATTGATGGGTCATAGCACAAGGCTAGTCGTGATACACCATCACTGCAGCAATGAAGATTAAGAGCCCTGTGAAAGAAAAGACAAGTACTCCTGGGGTTTGTTCTCCAACCGTCAGATTGACACACTGATAGACCAACACCCTTACCACTGATCTGCCATGTGAAGAAGCTAGTATATCTTTTGCATTGTGTATTTATGGATAGTTTTAAAGTAAATTCACAAAACCCTAAAATATTAATTTATTTTGTATGTGTATATTTTTTATTTACACATAATTGCGACAGTAAGTTAAAAGAAGTTTAAAAAAAAGTACTGAGTTATGTTCATGGAGTAGTTGACGTGGGTTTACTCAGGTAGCTTAAAAAAAAAGTCTTCCACAAATATTTCAGGTGAACTTAAGATACTAAATTGTCTTTAGGTGTGAAATTATTAGATTGTTTTTTGGCACTTTGACAGGCACTTTGACATTTACATTACATTTGGTCATTTAGCAAAGCGACAAATGAGAGAACACCACAATTCAATAGTTAATAAAAAAAAGCTACACAAACCAAACCTGATCATTATTTAATCTCTCTTTAGATTTATATTCTCATTTATTATTTTGTGTCAAAGCAAGTGTTTGTGTCACTCATTTGTTTTTCAAGAACCATCTCAAAACACATCTCTTTCACAGAGTTGGGTTGACCGTTCCAACATTTAGCAGTGGTGAACAATATGGAGTGAGAATTAGCACCCCGGTGTGGTTGAATATATATTAATACCAGGCAGAGACTAGAGATCTGCCCAAGGTGACACCAATTCGAACAAACTACTATACCACCTCTACATCATTGTCACTGCAGTGCTGAGACTCATATACAACTTACTTAGTTAATTTCTGCTTTGTGCTGGTCCTGCTTTGGTAACTGTTCTGGTCAACAATCATACTAGTAATCTCAGTGAACTGTACTGTGACTCTCTGGAAATCTGTTTAACATATTCAACATTCCTGACAATGGTTATTGAGATTAGGGACATTTTTAAATGGCTTTTTAAACATAGCAGTAGTTTTTTTCACAATAAAATGTAAATGTAAGTTGCAGAAATACTACAGATTAAAATGAGGCAAAAATACCTGTATATCACTTTTTCCTCTATACTTACTTTGATCTACCCAGCTATGACAGAAAATGTAAGTGTCTTGTTTGAAAAGTCTTGCCTGAAAGGATCAGGCACATCATACTTGAGTTTCTGAGTGTGTTTGAGAGTGTGTGATATTACACTCCGCTCACTCTCTTCACACAGAACAGATGAAGACGAACAGAGGACTGCTTCTCAGACGAGATGCTATAAGACTGCAAGAATGATTAAGTGCAGCACATATACAGTCTTACAAGATAAGAGTTCAAAAGTGCCAATTCAATTGCATGCCAAGACCCTCATTTATATACACTACTAATAAAAAACAGTCATTTGTTTGTGCACTCAGACGACGGTGATGCTTGGTGACTTACTGAATACAGGTGCGTCAATGTTAATTTCAATAAATATTTGTAGTGGGTACAATGTAACCATGGTAATATAGCAGTGGGCTAAGAGGCATAACCTAACATCCAAAGGTTAAACTCAAATTGCTAACAAGATACAGGTCAAGCAAAGTTATGTTCTGTGTTTTTACACTAACATGTTCAAAGTGTTAGAAATGCAGGAGATTAAAAAGTCAAGACTTTGTAGTTCTAATATTCCACAGTACATACTGTGTTAGTCCTCTTTACTCATTTGTAAGTTGCTTTGGATCAAAGTGTCTGCTAAATGACTAAATGTAAATGTACTCTAATGGTCAGGACCCCAATAGTACAACCACAGAGCAGGTATTATTTGGTTGGTTCATTAATCCTATCCCAGCAGTGTCACTGAAATGTTTACATGAAACTACTGCAGCACTGCTGCACTAAAACCTCTTTAGTGCATCAGTGTCACTGCAGAACTGACAAATAATCCACCACCCAAATTATACCTGTTCCAACAGGGGATTAACAAAATAATAAATAAAACAGATGTACTATAGTCATTCAACTACATAATTGTAAAACTACAAAGTCCATCTATATGATAAGTGAAGAAAATAGACAATGGAGAAAGAAAGGTGTTCAAACTTTTGACTGGTACTGTACTTAATGTAAAGCAGAGTTGCTAAATATTACATAACTGTGATACTTGTCCCTTTTCTAATATCTAGTCTTTGAATAAAATAAAAAAAGGTTCTCAGATGGATGTGACAGCTCTGTGGATGATTTAATGTGGGTTTGGGAAGTAAATGACACCGGTGAGAGGTTCCGCTAGTGGTTTGTTTGCAGGAATTTAAACAGAGGCAAGACACAGAACATGGGGAGCTTGGAAACAGCACTGGTCGATTCTGATGCCGAGAGATACAATAGCCAGCTTGTAAATAAATTTGTTAATAAAGGCTGTTCTTTTGTCTGACAAATCCTTTATTATACTATTAAAATATTTTAAAACTATATTTTCATAATATCACCCACTTTTTTTAATAAAAAAGGTAACAGCTCAGACAATACCAGAGAACCAAAATGATTTCAGTGGTTGTATTTTTTGTGTTAATAAACTAAACTAAAATATATTAAAATAAACTTGTTATTCATTTCTAATAGCCACCAGATGTAGGGCTTCTTCATATTAGGCCATTTGTATATGCTCTCGGCAGTACTGAACATGCTTGCGATTAAAAGTTTTATGTATGAGATATATTTATTTATCAACCTCAAGTCACAAGCCCCGAGTATGTATTTTTCAGTAATAATGTCAGGTTTTATTCAAGCCATTATACTCATTCTTCCCGAAGGATGCAATCATTTATAACCTCTAGTGTTCTTTTTGAGGCACACATAAATCATTAGGGAGTGCTGGACTATATGGAAATTAATGACACTGTAAAGCTAAAACTTTGACAAATTGCTGTTTCCTTTTGTTCTTTAACCCAAGACAGGTCCAAAGTTATTTTAATGAACCTAAAATAAATAAATAAATAAATAACATAAGGTTTGTTGTAAAGTGTTTTTGCAGTGCTCTAGTTTGCAATATGAACATAATAAGGAAAATCTGTCAATACATTCAGTTTCAAAAGATTTGTCCTGAGAATGCTGATAAAAATTTCCAGATTCAAGAAACAATATGCAAGCAATACATTTGGAGTTTTCAGTTCATGGTTTTACGCTTGATGTCTTACTGTACACCAGGACTAAAATAAACATTCAATAAATGTTTTTATCTAAGATGACTGTAATGTTTCATGGTATCTTTATTAATATTGTCTTCCCACTTAACCTTCCAGAAACGTTTGATCTCATCTGATCTTAAAAGCTAAGTGGGTATGTGTCTAATCAGTAGTTGTATGTGTGATTGTCTAGGAAATTTAGCCATAAGTTAAAAATGGGGGAGCTAGCTTAATTTGTAGACCACTCGCTTAGCATGCTAGAGTTAGTGTGAAAGTGTAAAGTTAGGGGCCAGTCATATGCTTGTGGTTAAGGAACCAGCCCTGTGACCTGGAGGTCCCCAGTTTGGTTTCCGGTCTCACCAAGTACTATGTTAACAAATGTTGATAAATCCTTTTATATAACATTCTTATTGCTCCTAGTGTTGTTTTAAGAGTCATTTGAGCTTACATTTACATTTAGTCATTTAGCAGACACTTTTATCCAAAGCGACTTACAAATGAGAAAAACACAAGTCAGTAGTTATGAAGAAAACCAGCTACACTGTTGAATTATCTGGACAGAGTTGGGAAGGTCATTCCACCATTTTGCAGTGGTGAACGCCACGGAGTGAGCATTAGCTCCTCGGTGAGGTGGAATCACCAGGCGACAATCATCACTAGAGCAAAGTGAACGAGCCAGCGTGTATTTTAAAAAGATAGAGTGAAGGTAAGAGGGGCAGAATGAGTAGTGGAATGACATGAGTTTGTTTGGGCTGGTTGAATACAAGTCAGGCTGCAGAGTTTTGAATTAGCTGTAGAGGTCTGATTGTAGAAGCTGGGAGACCAGCAAGCAACGCATTACAATAATCAAGCCGGGATAGGATGAGAGCTTGAACTAACAGCTTCCAAAAGTAAGTGTATTTTAAATCCATCACATGATTGTTTTGTACATAGACAAACCCACAACAACAAATCATGTTTCTTCTGATGGCTATAATTTATAATCTTTAATTTTGTCAGGTTTGTACCATTTCTTCATTGGTTTTTCAATGCATACAATATGCCTGATATCACAAATTATATTTTGTAAATTAATGATCAACATTATTTATAAAGATTACTTTAATGTCACAGCAGGATGAGTGCTTGTGCTAGGCCATGTGTCCCTTACATACAGTGTATCGTACAGTCAATATTTCAGTCCTGTCAGTTCATGTAAAAGACCTGCATTAGATGATTGACACTTGTATTTACCAATTCACTGCACGATTTAGAGCATTCTTGTAAATCAGCCTGTAAAATAGCGAGCCCTCAGGGTGCAGTGGACTGAGACACAGCATTCACATTCAACATGGCAGATTACTACATCTAATGGCTGTGCATTCGCTTTGCGTTTTACATCTCCACAGCGAGTGATGGGCCGTCATGTCTATTCACATTGCTGTAACAGACTCTGTCTTCCTCGATGTAGGAGACAATAAGAATGTGCAAATGAAAACCATCAGTGACTTCCATTGTACCATTTGTGTGTAACTGTGTGTGATGGTGGATGTACTTCTGAAAGCTTAAAAGCTTTTATAGAATGCAATGACTTTTACTCAGAGGGATTTCAAGATATAGAAAGATATTTTCACATCCTAAAATTGCCAACCCTTGTTGTTTTGTCATTTTCTATTGTGTGTGTGTGTAATACTATTATAAAAAGTTTGCTTTTCTATGGTTTAGATTAAAATGTAAAATTCAAATAAAAGTTATACAATTTTGGTACAGTTGTCATTTAAAGAATTTCTCATCACATTATCCACCACTGAATTATATACTAGGTACTAGGTTTGCAGAGGACAGTTTTCCATACCCATCTAGGGGAGGAAGTTTTGGGCTCTGAGCAGCTGAGCACTCAGGACAGGATGCCACACTCACTCTCGCTCTCTCTCGCTCTCTCTCTCTCTCTCACACACACACACACACACACACACACACACACACACACACACACACACACACACACACACACACACACACACACACAGCAGGCAATGTAGATAGGCATAGGTATAATTTAGAGCATCCCATTCACCTTGAATGCATGCTGTTGGATTGTGGGAGGAAACAGTAAAACACAAGGAGAGGTGGATGAGCTAACCATTAAGCCAACTATTTCAAGAATTTAAACAATGTTATACAATATTATTTTGATATTAATATCACAATGATGTTTATATCTATATATATATATACAGGCATCTAGACACTTTTATCAGATTAGCAACTGTTCTTTAGAACAGACGAACTAAACAAACTAGAATGCTTTGGTTTTAGAATCAAATATCATTTAATTTTTATCTTGAACACACTGGCTTTGTAACAACACTATGTGGATAGTATTAAATAAAATCATTTTCATGTATCATATCATACATGACACTGTCCAGTAATTCCTTGTTTAAAATTAATTTTGGTTTGATAACAATCATTATATATTAAAATATAAAGTAAAAATATCATAAAACTGCATCAGTCAGAGGAAGACCAGGTTTCACCAGTGGCTTATCATCACTGTCTCATATCCTCTGCTAAGAGCTTGTAATAATTTAATTAAAAGAGGAAAGAAAACAATGTTATTAAGTTATTTACATTACAGTCTGTATGGCTTTCTGTAGGAATTTAAGTATGGAATGTAGGAACACACTGAATACTGCACTAAAATTCCTATGCTGTGTCTCTTTTGTTAAAATGAATTAATGTAGCTTAATATAAAAACATGCTTCCAAGCTTATGTATTCTTATTTTATATCTGTGCAATTTCTGCTAGAATTTGCTGAAGGCCATTTCAATTTTTTCCCTCACACATTCTTTAAATCTACATTTACAAACTGTTGCCTACACTATGTTTAATGTCGCTGAGCCAGAGTTCACGCGATGCTTACATCAATACGAGCATTAAATGGCTCGGAGACAAAAAAAAAAAAGCACCGATCAGTGTGACTTGAGTTCTTGTCATTTTTTTTATTTGTGGTGTCACCCAAGCCACCATTTAAAAAAATGAAAAAGTATTTAAATCTCTCAAGTGCTCAGTTTGACAATAGGAGCAATTTTAATGGGCTGTAATTAAGGCCCAGACAAAATGTACTCTAAAACTCTAAAGATATGATAAATGGCAAGCTTGCTCTGTGTTATGCCCCCCAAGGGGCTGGTACATAAATATTAATCCTATTGCTGATAGCTCAAATTTAAATTCCTTCATTTATAAGCATGAAAAGGCCTGCAACCAAATAGAGCAGGAATGTCGGTCATCTAATAAAAATTAGCCCTTCACAAATAGGGGCAGTTGTAATAAATGAGGTGGACATTAAAAAATCCAGCATGCAAGCGATGTTCAAAGTTGAATTAAAGGTCAGGTTTATTAGATTTCCAAATAAATTGGCCACCAATCCAGCTCAAGTACAAACGGATTTCCGACCATACAGACAATGTGAAGGTTTGAAAGAAAAGCTCTGGCAATTCACATTTATTTTTATTTGTGACCCAGATGACACCACCTTTCATGTGGATTAAAGCCAAATGTGAAGGAGTGCCCACTGCAACCTAATGATTATACATCACACGTATGACAAATTACCACTTTCATCTCTTGTGGTTGCATTAATATTCTGTTTCTTTTGCCACTCACTGCTTCTCCATTACCACAGTGAGGTCGGGCTAAGAGCTGCTAAATAAAAAGGGCAGCTGGAAGACTGTGGACAGCAGACACTCTGGAGTCAGAGCGATTTATAAAAAAGTTAACGTCCAGCGACACGCTAATGATGGATAGTGTACGGTCGGAAGGAGCTTCTGCCCCCCAGCAGAGGATGCATCATTTCCCATCAGTCAAATAGAGGGAGCCTCAAACAGGAAATGGGGAGTGGAATCAACAAATAGCCACTGGTAAAAGAGACACAATTCTTTCCGGGCGGGTTGACATTAACAACTTGGTGGACTCGTGCTATTAACTGCTGAGATTAACCTGCCCAAGACTGATGAATCGTCCACAGTTTTGTGAGAGTCTGAATATCTGCTGAACACATTTTCCTCATCTTGGGCAATAAACCAACATTTAATGAAAAAAGAGTGTTTTGTGAAATGCTCACATGGAAGCATGGCAGTTTTATTGAACCATATATAGAGAGACATTAAAAGGCTGTTTGGTTAACATGCAAAACTAAGGCATATGGAAGTTTCTGAATTATTCTTTTATTCACACCCAACTTTTTTCAAAAATCTAATCTGTGAATCATCATCATTTGATGTACAATGCTGTTAATCAGGACCTAGAATCCAATGCACATTTATGATTAACCTACAATTTTCGTGCAGCATGATCTATTTAACAGCCACTTTACACATTCTATACGCATTTTATTTATTTGCACTTACTATACAGATGCATTTTCATTTGTAATTATAGAACTATTAATTCCATCTGCTTCTTTGAAAACCTCATAAATGTCCTTCACTCTCCTCTCTAATGGTCAGGTCCCAAGAGGATCACCACAGAGCAGGAGTATTACTTGGGCTGTGGATGATTCTTAGCACTATAGTGACATTAAGGTGATAAAAGGGAGTTTTTTCTTGCCACTGTCGCTTCGGCTTGCTCTTGGGGGGTTTAAAGGCTTTTCATTCTGTAAAGATGCTTTGTGACAATGTACTGTTGTAAAAAGCGCTATATAAATAAATAACTTGAACTTGTGGTGTGTTAGTGAGTTGAACTATTAGGAGTGGATTAGTGCATCAGTCTTGCTAAAATATTTGAACACTTTAGTACCAGAAAGCCATCCTATAGGCAGCATTCTGTGAACACTGATGGATGATTAAAAATGACTAATGCAAAATGTGCAACAGCACTTGTGCCATTATTTATGTTTTTACAGCTACAAGGTGGAGTGATAAGATAAATGTGTCTAATAGAGTGCAGTGCCAAGAGTGAAATGTTTAAAACTTCAGAAGCACTGCTGTTTCTAATCCACTCATAACCAGCACAACACACACAAAAAGTCCCTACCACCAGCACTATGTAAAAATCACTGCAGTGATAAAAAAAATCACTATTCAAATAGTACCTTCTCTGTTATGTTACTGATATTATAAAACAGGGTAAAGTGAATTAACACCAAGAATGTGCATGTAGAACTAAAGTGCATCTATATGATATGTGGAGACAAAATTGAGTGTAGAAATGAGTGTAGAAACAAGAAAGTTGTACCTAATGAAGTGGCCAGTAGATGAGTATGATGACTATTCAATTTGACACTCACTACTTACACAATGCACCATGGGTAAGCATTGGCCAGCCTAATGTGGTGTGGTAGTATTGTTCTCCCAATGACGTACAATAAAAATTTAAATACTGTTTTATAAACATTGCATTTTTAGCCAAGCAAACCATTGCTTTACTGCTTTTACTTATTATATACAATTGAGCATCAGATTTTGGATGCAGCTCATGTGTTACAGCTCTCAGCTGTTTTTGGTGAATTTTACAATACCAATGACATTTATGCAAATATCCCAAAAACATTTTATTGTAGGAGGGGTGGCACCAACCGTGTCCGAAACAGAATCCGAACAGAAGATGTAGACTTTAGACTTTTGTCTACTAACAGTAGACTTTTCTTTTTTTTTGACTCATCAGAACCTGTGCATCAATCATATACTTTGGTTTCAATTGATTTGAGTTGAATTACATTTACATTTACATTTAGTCATTTAGCAGACGCTTTTATCCAAAGTGACTTACAAATGAGAACACCACAAGTCAGAAGCCATTGACTGGACATGGACTGACTATACTGTAAATTCATCAAACCTGATTGTTCTTCGAAGCTGCGCCCCACCCCCCCCTTTTTTTTTTTTTTTTTTTTTTTTTTTTTTTTACAACAGGTATTTGTTAAAGAGATGCGTCTTAAGTAGTTTCTTAAAACTGTTTAGTGATTCTGCCTTACGGACAGAGTTGGGGAGATCGTTCCACCATTTTGCAGAGGTGAACGCCACAAAGTGAGAATTAGCTCCTCGGTGAGGTGGAATCGCCAGGCGGCAATCATCACTGGAGCGAAGTGAACGAGTCGGAGTGTATTTTGAAAAGATAGAGTGAAGGTAGGAGGGGGAAGATCCAGAAATGGTTCTGTATGCCAGAGTCAGCGACTTGAACTGAATGCGAGCAGCTACAGGAAGCCAATGGAGGGAAGTGAGTAATGGAGTGACATGAGTTTGCTTGGGCTGGTTAAACACGAGTCGGGCTGCAGAGTTTTGAATTAGTTGAAGAGGTCTGATTGTGGAAGCTGGGATACCGGCAAGTAGCGCATTACAATAATCAAGCTGGGATAAGACTAGGGCTTGAACAAGCAGTTGGGTAGCATGTTCAGTCAAAAAGGGTCTGATCTTCCTTATGTTGTAAAGTGTAAAAAAGAATTGTGTGACCTTTGCATTTTTTGACATTTCCAGTGATTATAGATAATTAAGACCTCGGAGCCTTTTCCACGTAGCAAGAAACATCAAAAACATTTAGACTCTCAGAGGCAAATTTGTTACCTTAGAAACAAAAATAATGTATGACAGATTACATGCTATGTATATGTTTTATGTATGGGTGTACAGTATGTATGTATGGTTATACATTTAGTATTGTGTATTTAGATAAATACAATTAAATTACAATTTTCAAGGTTATTTTTTTTAAGACAATAAAACTTAGTCCGTAATCTTTTGGGAGATATGGGAACCAATTTTGAGAATTACTAGTTAAGTAATTGCTTTTTATAAGCATTGCATTAAATAACCTATATACAGTACATATATATATATATATATATATATATATATATATATATATATATATATATATATATATATATATATATATATATATATATATATACATACAGTACATGGGTGTCTGCCAATTACTCTTCCTCTCAAAAACCTCCTAATAACTACAGCAGGTGTGTTTTGATTAATGTTTAAAAGCTTATTGATGCACTTTTACAGTCATTACACAATTGCAGCTAATTGGAAGTCATTCCAGATTATATTCAGCCCATAAAAAAGCACAATTACAAACATTCTGGTGTTCACAGTGTGTCTACTAACAACGAGGTAGCCATAAATATTTGGGCGCAGGAGTAAAACAGCTTGATTAATTATCCCTAATTGGAAAACCAGTGGCGTTTCTGCTGCAGTGTCTCTGATTTCAACATGTTGCGCCTAGTCTAATTAATAAACTAATCACTGTCATACATAGAGGCCTGGGTTCTGTTTTACAAATTAAACTGTTGGGTTTTTAATCACTGAGCATTTTAGCAACAGTACAATAAATATTATGTTGTAATTTTGAAATTCTCACGACAAATAACAACACATTAATAAAAACAAGCGGTCATGTACATGAAATCACCTCCTCTCTCAGTCGAGCAAACCCCATGAGCCTTCTATTAAACCCTCCGGCTGTCAGACAGGAGCTCACCTCTGTTCAACACCCACTACATGTTCACTGCTACTGCTGTCCTGACCCTGCCAAAGCTATAGAATTCACCAGGCGAAAGAAAGAAAAATGCTCACTAGAGCTGTCATATGGATTCCATGCACAATAACAGTGTTGGTTCGGCCAGTAGGGATCACATATCAGCCTGATGTACATGAGATGCGTTTATAATGCCAGGGTAAATCCCTGGACAGAAGAGCGTAACGTGACTGGAAAGAGGCAAGGATTGTAAACAAATTAATGACGTGGTTTTTCCGTGGGACTTTGACACACTAAAATAAATCCAGTAACATGGCGTGATAAATAAAGCCGCAGCCCTCTTTTTCATTTTGCTGCGTGAACGAGTACAGTCATCCAACGGAAATTAAATGCTTCATTGCCATGCCGTATGGCAACAGATTTTGCGGAGTATAACGTACAATCTGGCATGATATATTGTATTTTTTATTCCATTCTAACCCACATTTCTTTTAATTACTGCTTGCGTTTCTTTTTATTTGCTAGGCACAGCATGTCAGGCAATTACAAGTAGGCTTCCAGTTGTGCTACGGCTAGTAGAGAATTTTGAAGTTTTCATTTCTCTCTTTCATTACTTTATGGGACAAGAGTGGTAAAACTTTAGGCATTTATTGCAAATTAAGTCTCTTGTTTTTGGTGATTTTTTGGTAACAAATACACAGGGAGCAGACTTTTATTATGTATTTCTTTTATAAACACACATAATTTAGCATTGCCTGCTGAGGCCTCTACGAACAAGTGCAGTATTTCAATTGAATTACATCACTTGTGCCTGTGAAGCAAGGGTCTTTTCCCTAGATGCCTTCTCGGTGGAAGTTACTTTAAAGAAGTCAGCCTTATTATATCCATCTATTAGCCATGTATGGTGTAGGGCACTGGAGAATCCACACCGCCTTCACCAGCTTCCTTTGAGATTTCAGGTCTCTTTTATACAGTAGCATTATTAAAACAAATAAAAATAAGCAAATATGTAAGGCAGAAGCTTGTTTACCTAGAAGCACGACAACAGCCTTGTCAGACAAACTAGAGGCCATGATAAAAAAAAAAAATCTTTGACTGATACAAAAGAACTGCATATTTATATATACTCCCACAAATGTCTTTTTTTCAAATGCAGTCCTCTATTATTTCGTTGTTTGTCAACACTCCAGAATGTTAGGCAAAAAACATTGAGTTCTTTCATGCCTAAAGTATATCAAAGAGATTTTCATTAGAATGTATTGACTAAAATGAATCACTTTATCTATGATTTGACATACATAGTTTTTGATTGGACACTTGAATATGTACATAATGCATACATTATGTTGTGCACTTCCCAGCCCCTCAGGAAGAATTAGTCATCCACATCCATTTTTTTTCCTTCAATGACCAAGGAGGATTTTTTTATGCTGTTTTTTTGTCATGTTTTTTTTTTTTTTTTTTTTTGGGGTGGGGGGGGGGTTAGGGTAAGGGTTAGACAATGTACTACTGTAAAAACTGCAATAAAATTAAATGTTAATCAAACATGACCATATATATATATATATATATATATATATATATATATATATATATATATACACACACACACACACATACATACCGTCACAGTTGCCTGTCCCTCATTTGTGTGATTCATGGACTCCGTTGGGTGATTGGTTTATTTTGTGCACGTGACTGGGTGTATTTTGTATTTAGTTCCGTATTCCCTAAATCCTGTGCACGTCTTTGTTTGTGGATTATTCCCGATGTTGGTGTGTTTCGTTTATTTCCCCTTTCCGTTGGTGTCCCTACACCATTTTAATAATAAATCTGTTTCGTTTTTTATACCCGGTGTTCTCTGGAGTCTCCTTCCGCGCTAAACCACGGTACAACGTTGCGCACTATCCCCACGCAGGTTGTATCCGTGGGAGTGTTTTACCCGATGGACCGGTGTACGCATTCTTTCCCGCGTAGCCGTTCCCGGGAAGCGCTCACTAGGCGCGAGCGGCGTACGCAGTTTCCCCCGCATAGCCGATCTCTTCCGGGGAAGAACGGAGCTGCTAACACATACATACATATATATATATATATATATATATATATATATATATATATATATATATATATATATATATACATACATATACACACATAAGCTCTGGTATTTTACTGTATATCAATTGTGAAAATACAGTACCTGCATCCACAAATGGTGCCAGTGAAAAATGATCTCCAAGAGTAAGTCTTAGCAAGAGTGTCTTATCAGAACAACACAGCTGAATAGGCAGCCATACCATCATCCAGTAACTATCTATCACTGTATATATTACAACACACCCACACACACACACACACATGCATGCATATAAACTGTTATTAATCCATTTCTTTCTTATACATTATTGGATATCCTTTTTCTCTACTACATTTTATTGTATTTGTAGTCATTCACACATGCCATAATGGAACAAACATTGAACTACAAAAAATACAAAAAAATAAAACCAAGCTTCAATTAAGGGTGTGGAACAAAGAAAGTACTATTATTACATTACAAGTTTGACTTTGTTGCTCTAATAATGTAAAACACTGTGGGCATCACTGTGCAGAAATGTAACTGATGGTAATACAAGATCATGTATGAACTTAACATTAACATGAGACAGAAGCAAGCAACAGTCAAACTTACAAGGAGGTTTGAAGGTTCTACAAGAAGTACAACACACCAAATAATTTAGGTTCAAAGCTTATACACCAGCCAAACACAAATGAAGTCCAAGTTTAAGTAGTTTAAGTATATGGCACTTTTTTACAATAGTACATGGTCACAAATAAGCTTTACAGTGTTGTAAGCCTTTAAACCCAGGAAAAAAGAAGCTCCCTGTTATGTTGTTATTTTGAGGAAGAAACCTCGGGAGGACCAAGGCTCAGTGGGGAACTCATCCACCTTGACTGGGTGGACAGCAGCAACAGAGTAGGACATGTATTTATCCATCTATCCATTATCTTCTGCTTTATCCTCTATTAGGGTCATGGGGTGGTTCCCCATGCCCATCCAGGGAAGAATGTCAGAAGATGGGCAAATACACCAAAGACAGTGCACCAATCGCTGGGCACACACACTGACACAGACACACGCACAAACACACTCTATATGGGGCAATTTGGAGAATTCAATTGACTTGATCCATGTTTTTGGACTGTGGGAGGAAACTGGAGAACCCGGAGGAAACCCACGTGGACACGGGGAGAACATGGAAGCTCCACCCAGATTGGGATTCGAACTGGGAATACCTAGCGCTGAGAGGCGAACGTGCTAACCACCAAGCCACCGTGCCGGCCCGTGTCTGTATTTAACAATTGAAAAAATTATATAAGTTATTAAAACTTATATAAGTTATAAAAAAAAATATATATATATATATATATATATATATAAGGGCATCCTGCAGGACAGCCAGTCCTCAGAAGTCCAGGTTTCATCCAAATGACAGATGCAGCTATAATTATAAAATGTTATGGATATTTACTTAAAATTAAAAATGTATAATTGGTTCCTAGTGGCACTGTTTTTTTTTATGGTGTCCAGCTAAAACAGACGTAAAGTCAACTTTACCCAGCTGATGGAGGCCATGCTGTTAACTATGGGAAGGAAATGACAGGGCAAATATTATTTCATGAGAGACTCTGCTTGGCTGACAGGTCTGAGTGTCCTTCAGATGAAACGTAATCCCTGACAAAAAACATCGCTGTGGTGTAAACTTTTTTTCAGCCTCTGAGCTCCAAACAACAGCTTCATTTTCTCTCAGCAGATACTACTTGAGGAGCAACAAGAGCTTAGGTCATTTTTGCACTGGCCTTTGACCTGTGTGTCTAGGTCCATCCCCAGACACTGCTCTCCTGTCAGCAAGGCCGTGTGGTTCAGGTCTTGGTTTTGTCAGCATCGAGGCTCCAGCTGTTCTCAGGCAAACCCGAGAAATCCCAGGCTCCTCTGACCACA
Source organism: Corydoras sp. C115 (assembly GCA_019802505.1). Classification (NCBI taxonomy): domain Eukaryota; kingdom Metazoa; phylum Chordata; class Actinopteri; order Siluriformes; family Callichthyidae; genus Corydoras; species Corydoras sp. C115. The sequence continues at coordinate 1,975,369 of JAFMOC010000016.1, read as the reverse complement.
AAGGGACCTACAAAACCATTTTAAAGGCTTTAGTTTCCAGAAGTAAACAAGCTTCATGTATCCAGTCTTTATCAGGAGGCCTTTCTCACATTAACACATTACAGATCAGAACTAAACATTAAACATGTGTGCAAATCTGTTCTTGCATGTATAGACCAGAGTGAGTTTACACATAAGGCTCAAAGGTTGATTGTGAAGTAGCAGGACAAGTCTTAGCTCTGTTTTAAGTGTGTTTGTTTATTCAGTAGTTAAATGTCTGGAAAGCATCAGTGCCTCTTTACCGCCTGTAACAGTTACAAGTGATATAGTCATGTGGAAGCAATTTAGTATCTTAACATTAATTCAAATGTAGTTCAAACTCAGGATAAGCAACATAGCCGAGTTGACTCTCTTGTATGTGTAATTCTTCATTTTATTTTTTTACAGCCTCCACATCGCCCCAAATTGCAGTGGCATTTCCCCTTTTGCCCTCAAAGCTAGCTTTAAAATTGGATTGTGCATTCTGAGATCTTCTCAAAGGGGTTATCTGAGTGACTGTAGCCTTTCCGTCAGCTCCAACCACTCTGGTCATTCTCCAACGACCTCCCTCATCAACAGCAGTGCTGTACAAACGTTTCAAGAAATTCTGAAACTCTAAAGTAGGATATTTTATACCCTAAAGCAGGATAATGTTTCTTTGCATGTAAAATACTGTACAAGCATTTTTGTCTTTTCATATATATATACACCTCCAAGTAACATGAACCTGAGGTACCTGACAGAATTTCTTTAGTCCAAGACAACATCAGTGTTCTCATTTGCATTTTTATTAACTGCTGAGTGAAATCTGCAAAATCTTACACTGTTACAGAGACTTTAAATTATACAGCAGTAAGAGCTTTAACCTACCTGTTAATAAATACAGTTTGTGTCAGCTAAGCAGATTTATTATTTCTCTATTTTATTGCTTTAGGGAATCGTTGGGCCATATTTTGATGTTGATCTGGCCAGCATTATAAACAAAATAACACCCACACATTTATAATGACTCTGTATAGGAAATATGCTTATATCATGGTTTTAGATTAATCTTTTAGGTGGTACATTGGTTATTTATCTTACCTTACAGCTACAAGGTCCAGGAAAAACACAAACTAAGCCTACAGCAAAGGGCAGCTTGTTTCTTAAACATGCATTAGTGGAGGAGAGACTTTACGGGACTTTCGATTGGGGATTATATTGTCCCAAAACTCAATGCTGTATAGTTTCTCTTGAGGTCAAACATTAGCCCCAAGTCGAGCAACCAACTGAGTCAAGAGTCCCAAGTCGAGCAACCAACTGGAAGAATGTCCAACATACAAAATTAACCCAGTGTCCAGTGGAGGTAGAAAGAGGAATTAAAGAAGAAAGTAGTATGATGCCAAAAAAGAACCACAATCCCTCAAAACAAAACAAAACAAGCACTGAATTCAAAAGGCGGAAAAGATGACCAAGGTGCAGCTGTAGAAAGAGCGGTGTCCTAAATGCAGCACGGAGGCATAATTATGTCTCATCATTATCATGACCACATAATACAACACTTGGACCATGGGAGGGCCTATCCATGCCTCTTCAGAAGAGAAGGTTTTTGCACTGAATTAAATAATGAAATAAGAACTTGATAAATTAAACACTTTTACTTCTTCTTTAACAGAAAAATGATACTGTCTTGTCTTTATTGCATGTCTAATGATTTTGGAACCGGATTTGTTAACAATGTGCAGTAATAATTTACATTTCTTTATATATAAAAAAGATTTGTACATAAACATTTAAGGTTTAATAAAAAGTGCCATATATTAGCATATTATGTTATCATTACTGAGATGACACAGTGATGTCACAGCTGGCGAGGGCAGTACAATCGAGACGGTCCCAGATCCCTATGCCAGATGGAACAAATGACTGTTGAATCAGCTTTGATTATGACTGGAAGATTTCAGAATGGAGAATGTTCTGCCCTCTGATTTAAATGCTGTGCCTTGTGTTATTTTACTTCCACTACTTAGCTCACCTAAAACCTAGGTGATACACCTCCAGCTACTGGGAGCATTTCATATACTGCTCAGGTTATCTTTAATATCTAAAAGCAGGACTGAGGAAGCGCAGGAAAAAGAGGAAACAGGTCTGCAAGACATTTTTCTCTTCCATTCCATTTCACAAACATCCTTCTGAGAATAAAATGCCAGGGAAAGAAGGCAGGGTAATGTATTCATCTCGAACGCAAAGTGGGTTTGGTGGCAGCACATGAGACAGGGGAGGGGAAGAATGAAGCAAGAAGGGAGGGCGTAGATGATACAGCACCATTGTTTGCTGTAAATTGATGCCAGAACAGTTGATTATTTTGACTGTGGGCCCAAACGCAGGCTTGCACGTCGACGTTATATGCCGTACATCTGTCAGCTGCTGGTCGTGCACCTGCACATGCCACTGTCTGCACATCTCTGACTTTTTCCTCAAAGTTTTGATGCATTTTTAATTCATCTAGTATCCATGGAAATATGATTTTCCCAGTCTTTTTTTGGCAGAACAGATGTAAAAAAAAAAAGCAGGTGCTAGGCAGAGCGCCCAGGGCGACAATATTTGAAAAGTCTTCATATGTGAGCGGGAGCGCCAAAGCCTGCCAGCAAGGTCACAGCAGTGGCTGCTCATCCACCGGTAAATACACTACAATACACATGCAGCAATGACGGCTTTAGAATGTGCTGAAGACTCATGACCTTGCAAATACTGTGAGTTTGCTTTGGCTTGAGCTTTGATTCTGGAAGTCTCAGTGACAGGCCAACTTCATTAGAATTCATTTGACTGTGGATGATGCAGACTTATTGTCCTTTCTTCCTTGCATCCCCCAAGGAACTCATCCAGCTAAGATGCTGCTTCTTTTGTTTTAGGCCTGTGTGGAAACGATGATAGCATTTGGACCAGCTATTTTTTGCAGTGCTCCTCTAAAAACACTGAATTGTTCAACAATCGATACTGTCTGGTAGTTTGGTTAGAAACAGCCACATTTTTATAAGTAGAATTATTTTTCATGCTGTTATTAAATTATGCAAGAATTCAACTTAATATTATTTTCTAGACTTAAACACTAAATAAAACTAAAATAAGTTTTAAGGTAATTATTTCTTTTATTACATAAAACCATCTGACAAATGTGTATCCACCTTCTTAGAGTTACTCATAATTGATTACACCTTCTGTTCTTGACTGTTGAAGTTTTTGAAGCTTTTTTCCCTCTGGCAGTACTAATTGCCAAAGTGGCTATAGTACGTGTGGTTTTCCTATAATTTCATTATGACCAGTCTTCCCTAATCAAGACAGTCCTAGGTAGAGGTCCCTAATTATTTTATTTTATGTAACAACAATTCAAAAGTAGCATAGTGGTAGTGATGTTCCACTTCCTGAGGTATTGTTTTGGTTGTAGGGGGACATGTTCTCAGAGGTGTCGCTTGTGCCTTCACAAGCTGTAGTGCCATCTGTTCTAATGTATTTATTTATTGCTTTTATTATGCTTGGCGGCAGAATTGTGTAGCAGTTAGCACTACTGCATCACATCAAGACGGTCCCTGGTATATTTTCTGGTAGAGGCGAACAAAATGTTCTTTCTGTTTGGAGTGTGCATGTCTTTTCATGTTTTCTTAGGGCAGTTTTCTCCCATATTTGATAGGTTTTGATAGGTAATATATCATATTGATAGGTAATTCAACATATTGATAGGTAATTTTCAGATACTAATTCCCCGTCTGATTTCATTATTTGTGAACTCTGGTTTAGGAAAGAATTCATGTTTCACATCATAAAACCCTTACCATAACTCTATTGAACAAAATCATTATTAACTGGCCTATTATGCTTACTTTAACTAACTCCTTACCAGCCACTGGGCCTGGGCTTGTGATGACATTTCCTGCAAATGGCGCTAATGTTAATTTATGCGTAATTGGTCATTACTTGGTGTAATATATAATTATATATATAATATATAATTGGTCATTTTATATATATATATATATATATATATATATATATATATATATATATATATATATATATATATACATATATATATACACACACACACACACACACACACACACATAAATATATATGTAGTTGGGTCTTTTATTCTCTAGGATTCTTCCATCTTGTGTCAACCATTTATTTTTAAGTATTACCTATACATATCCCAGTTGCAGCCCATGTGGGAATTGTGATAATACACTTCTCATACTCTGCAATTTCAGCAGTTCTGCTGATGCATCCACCCTCCACTAACAGTTATAATTTGCAATGACAGATCGATAAACCCTCATAAACCCCAATCAAAAAGAATTCTTTTGAGCAAAAAATGTCTTGTCCAATATAATTTTTAAATGTATACCTACTCAAATATTAGTAGTGTGAACTATACATTATGATGTTATTGTGGTTGTGTATGGTAATTATTAAAAATTACTTTATATTACTATAGGAACACTTGATTAGATAGAACCAAAACAATATCTGGTTAGGCATTACCATAAATATGGTACTGAAAACTTTTAATTAATTTCACTTATTTGGACTTTCATAGATATTGTGCTGTTTCAATCCAAACTTGCTCTCAGAGAGGTGCATAAAGCTTGTAACTTGAAAAAAAAGGAAATGAGAAAGAGCTCCAGGCCTTTACAATATCAGTGTAATGATGAGCCAGAACCAGTGTGTGTATAATCAAGAAATGTAACTTTATTAGAGGCAAAACTTTGATCTAATAAACCACATACCATTTTAAATGTCAAAGAGCCAGAAGAATGATTGTATAGATGAGAGTCCCTAATTATTATCCATAAACTGATCAAGATTCATGTTACATTGCATATGGAGCAACAATGACCTGGAGAAAAAAAATTAACAGAACACAGGATGGAAAATGCAGTGATTAGCCATAACCAAAAATTAATACATTCATTTAAAAATTAATCCCATGACAGATTATATTTTCCATAGCTATTTAATCAGTTATAAATACAAACATTCTACAAAGTATTTAGTATAAATTCAGACTTAACAAGACTTACCATGTAACATTTCTGGAATGTAAATTAAGTTGATAAAGACTTTCACTGTTAAAGTTGCACTCAGTAAAACAGATCAAGCAGATAAATGTTCCAACAAAACTGCACTTTGTTACACCTCATTTCCATGTTATGTCCTTGAAGCAAGTACATAAAGACTTTCATTTTAAAAATAATAATGAATATTTGGTCAGAAAATGCTGAAAACAAGATGACTCTTCTCAAATTGCTCTTCAGGGATGATGTGACACGACGTTTGATCACTTTTTTGCTGAAATCTGCGTGCTAAATGAAGCGCATCTTAGCGAGCTGAGCAGATCCCAAAAGCTTCACACTTTATAGAGAACAGAGTCCTTCACATCAATGAGATTTAAAAAAATGCAAATACAGTACAGTTCAGGCACTTGAACTCCATTTCCTTATGGTGTTTATAAGAACTTATGAGAAAAGAAAAATATATAAATCTATTTTTAACTTGGCCTTGTCTTCCTGCCTTTGAGTTTTGTTTTGTTTTTTTACAGCTGGCTAGCCTTACATTTTTTGGTCAGTGATTGGCAGAGTGTCCAGCAGGCCGGTTCCTTAAAGACAACAACTGTAACGTCTGGAGGGTCCAGTATTATTGATTTCCTGCTTATGCTGGCTGCCTGAACTGTCAGTCAAGATCTCAGAACAGTGGGATGTCATTGGGAGTTCATTGACAACATGTGCCGCTTGGCAGATGTGAAAGCAAAGGCGCAGGAGCAAAACATGTTAGCTTGAATGATGGCAATCACACAATACAGAGCAAAACTCAACACTGAAAGGGCTTTAAGACGGGTATCATCCTGTGCTCTAAAAAAAGTGCTCTAGAGTCTATATACACTCAAGACTGAGTGGGATCAATTTGATTGGAAGAAAAAGATTCTCCCTTGGTGGGAACCCAATATGAAGCTATTTCATTTCTGTGAATTCAGAACTCACTCCTTACAGTGAACCAAGTGATTAGTTACAAAGAATAATCTTGGGTGCAATGATTAATCTAGCTTGGAGACGGTGAAGTGGAAACATATTGAGAAACATTAAAACCCATGAAGCCTATGGTTCGATTTTCAATGATCGGTCTGGAGTGGGAGAAAGAAACAGTCTCATTTTTCAAGAAGTTAGAAGCTCAAAAGCACAAAGTAAAGAACTTTTGGTCTGAATTAAGCTCTGAATGTACATCTATACAGTGCCATTCAAGGCCCCTTTGAAGGTTATGTGTGAAAAGCTGTTTATCTGGTCAGTAATCATGTTTTCATTAAGTAAAACAATGCTGCTATACAAGTAATAGTGGAATAAATCCATCATCAACTGTGGTGTGAATTTAACTTTAAGTTTGTTTACACAGTGCTTTTTTATAAAGAGTGCATTGTTTCAAAGGAGCTTTTCAATTTCATAACCCTGAACTCCCAAAAATCAAGTTGCTGTAGCAATGTCAAGGGAAAAAATATATTTTAAATAATGAACATGATCAATGAAGAGTAATAGATATATTCATATTAATAACCAAAAAATCCTTTGAGGATCATGTCCCAGTAGGGACAATCCTTTTTGTTTGTCAGTAAGAAATAAAAAACAGATTCAGTCTAACAGAGACAAAGTACAATAATTATTAAATTAATTGCATTCTCACACCAAGAAGATTTAAAAAGGCAAATGTATTCATAAGTACAAGGTTGAAAGCATGTCATTGTGCAAAATGGATGGCTATGTGCGTAATGTTAAAGCCTTTAGACTTGTACAAATAGGACAAAATAAAAAAATAAAAAACTTGAACTGAATGATAAAAGAGGAGTTCTAATACATTTTCTACAGTTAGCTCTTCTCTTATTTGTAATGTGTTTAACCATGCATGACAAAAACACAAAAAGTTGTCACAACCACCATAACCCCTCAAAAACAATACTAGAATAAAGCAATAAGGCACTAGAAGAAATTGCAGGAAAGCGATTTTAAGAGGTGTAGACATAAAGTATTTTTTTTTATATAACTCATTAGTAATAGTTGCCATAACTACCAAAGCAATCCACAGTAATAGTAAGGAATTGGTGCTCCTTCTAGAGGTTTGGTTTTAGGTTTCCCCTGATCACCAATTTATTAAGATTTTTATTCTCTATATATAAATAATATAATATATAATACAGCAATATAAAATATCTTAGGATACATGACAATAACCCAGAGATGACCCTTACTAACCAAAACATACTTCAGGGGGCACATTGCTCTTACTACTGCGCAAAAGCAAAGGCATTTACCTCAGAAAGTGCCCCATACTGAAATTAAAAAACAGGAACAAAGAGCAAAAACGATGACGTTGAGACACTAAGGGGGACCCTTATCATTCAATGATGAGCACAAAGGCCAGTGAGTTAGTGTATTATTGTTAACTGCTTGCTTTTCTTTTGAGCAGGTTCAGTAGGAATTATTGCGCTCTGCTGGAAAAGAGGCCTGGTTGTTTGAATGTATGCCACTCTCCCTTCCATCACTATGTATTGCGGGGGTCACGGTTGGATAAAAATAAGGTGACCGAAAACAGCCAGCTTAGGACACAGATACAGTAGCCATGTGAAGGGATACAGTGAAGACATAAGCACCCTTCTGAACAAATGCAACATCACTGTGACAGTGCTGTGCACATTGCTTGCAGGAAATGCATGGCTAGACGTAAAACAGCTTCTTGTCACAGATGTCAGGTTACAATTCTTGCAAAATATTTACAAGCACAAGCTGCTTTTATAGTTTATATTTGTATAAGTGTTCAAACAGGATATTTTGATGATCTTTTTCATATTTTTGATCTGCTTTTTAAATTATTTAATTTTTATCATTATTTTTATTTTTCTTATTAATTGCATGCAAATATACAATAATTAAATACAGTCAATGGTTTACAGAATTAATAACTTATTCAACAGTAGGTTATATACATATACATATAAAAGTTCAAAATTCTCAAAATTAAGTCTGCATTACATTCAGGAGAAATAAATATCATTAATATTTTAAATTGTCTTGTAATAGTATCATGATGCCCTTAATGGGACTAAGTCTTAAACAGAATCATTAAATATAGAAATAACCATAAATACTTTAATGATCTCTCTCCTTATCTCCTTTTAATGTCTTCAAAACGTCTAGAAATCATAGGTTGCCGTGGTAGAGTACAGTGTACAGCCAGGTCCCAAAGAAAATACCTCCCTTCCTAAACCCACTTAGGCACAGTCCTTTAAAAAAAAAAAACATACTTCCTAATTGCTGTATACTAAATTCAGTTGAAATGTAGAAAATAACCTAAAATGAAGTAGCTTTGAGTTCATGCTGCTTTTTTAAACAGCCTCAGCAGATATAAACATGCAAAGTAACACTTGAGCACGAAAACATTTCCCCCTAAAGCGGTCTGAGCATGTGGAGCTGTTAATGCTGCATGCTTAATTAAACATTCATGCATCATGGCCGTGTGCACTCATGCACTTCCATCTCATGTCAGGTGGTGACGCGGCATATCAGTACCGCCGGCCATCAGTGTTTTCTGCATGTAAATCATGTTGCTACAAAGACAAATTTTCTAATCCTCTGGCATGACATCTTTCCCCTTGTCCAGCACTCAGATGCAGCCTGCTGAATTTCAATTGTACAACGATGGATGAACAGGTGGCAATAAAAGACCACTCAGACAGCCAGAACATGCACTCTGGAAAATGACAAAAATATGATTTTATGAGCAGTTCTGAAAAAGAACATTTTGAATGTTGCACATACACATACGGTACCAATCAAAAGTTTGCACACTCCTCCTTTTCTTCAATTACTATATAGATGAACGTAATAGTTTTACAACTACAGACTGTAGCACATCTGTTTTTTGTGTGTTCGTCCCCTGTTGGTTCTCTGTTCTTCGTTGGTCTGGACCATCACAGAGCAGGTATAATTTGTGTGGTGGATTGTTTATTGTCAGTTCTGCGTTCAGGGTGTTTTAGTGCAGCAGTCCTGCATTAGTTTCATTTAAACACCTCAGTTATATTGTTGGAAAGGGACTAATGCACCAAGCAAATAATACCTGCTTTGTGGTGCTCTGACCATTAGAAAACAGAGTAAAGGGGACTAGCACAGTATGTACTCTAGTCCACAAACATATGGGTCCCACTACAACGGATATACATTAATGCATCTAAATGACATACTTAAGCTAAGACATAGTTACAGTAAGTTGGACTGATAAAATAGACAATAAGTTGAGGCAGATTTTTATTTAATTGTACAGTACACACTTTTTATTGGTTTTATTATATGTTTTTATTGAAATTAAAAACTTGTAAAAATCTGAACATCAAATTTATGCAATAATATGATGGATTAATAAACTTTCAAACAGAACTGTACAGTACATGTGCATTACCACAATATTAAATAAAATTGTAAAATGTAGTAGGCTGTTTGTGGGCCACTGATTCTTGCACTAAATCATGTAACAAGTAACACTAAATCATGCTTATGATGTAAACGGCATTTTTTTTTACTCATGAATTGTTAATTAGTTTAATCATTTAATCAAATCAATCGAACCATGCTTAATCATTTATTCTTGTCTTAATGAATATGAGCCTTCTTATATAAAAAAAAACTTTTTTGTTGTTAACCCTAATTGAAACAACCTTGATAGGTTGCTATACAATTGCAGTATAGAAACATCATCAAACATCTTAATCACAGTGACAATATATTATCCCTAAAACGCATACTAATATTTTTTGGACCGTTGGGAGAAATGTAATTTCCCAGGAAGGAATGAACACAAACACAAGCAGAGCATAGAAACTCCACATAGCAAGGACCTTGTCATATCAAACCCACACCATCTTGCCACATCACCATGTGCAGTTCTCTTATTAGCAGAGTGTGGTTGCAGAGGCATGAGTGAGAGAGCACCCATCTGTAAATGGAAGGTGAGGAAGCCTGAGTGACATTGCTGATAAGGGTTTGCATTATGTCTGGTCTCACATGCTGGCCCAATATGCTAAACATTTAAAATAAAATCTATATTTGGGTCTGGAAAATCCTTTTTCCAGTCCTTATTGTGTTCATGATAAAAAGAGATTTTGTATTGTTTCCATTGTAAACCAACAACAAGCAGAAGTTGTTATACAATCAGAGATAACAGCCCAACCATTTGGAGAGAAAATATAATCCGTTACTTTTAACATCATGTGAATTAAGTCAGTCAATGTAACACATTGCTCACATGCTGTATGTTCATAGAGAGACCACTAATCATAGTGACACTTTTTAAGGACCTCACAATTAGGACAGAGAGACAAAATGAATTAATTTACCTCAACCCTTCACATTCCAACAAATGTTGTTCATTGTCACAAGTGAATAAAATATAAACCATAACCATGATTTTTGGACAATGTATGTTTCCACATACTTGGAAACAGTTTGGAGAAGGTCCTGTTCTGTTCCATCATGACTCACAAACCAGGTTCCACTAAGGGATGTAAAAAAGAACTTGACAGGGTCACACATTCGTGTCCAACATCAACCTCAAAAATGCCATTTTGGATGAATTGTTATGCGTACGCGCATGCGCACATGCGCACACTTGAACAAAGCCTTCGGAGAGGAGTGAACACGCTTAAAGCTAAAATGTTGTCAATATAGCATATTTAGGTTATATTTATAAAATGGGTCCTGAAATCTGATTGGCTGATCCATTTGTCCATTTGTCCAACATTATTGACAATAATGCACAACTCTGTCAACTTTATAATCGCATCGATATATGATATACAATACATTATTTTAAATTGTGTAGAATAAATGGAAATACAGATTAATGTAAACAGTAAGCTGATTCCAGATAAGCACTGAACCTGTTTATCAACAATGTTCACTTTAAAAATGGGACTCGATTCCTTTGTAAAAGACCAGTTTATTATTGATTTTGTTAAATAAATTTATTAATTTAACATTGTTTTTTACTATAGTGTTCTATTAACCGTTCTATAAATGCAATGACACCTCTTTCCTGTGTTTAATTCAAAATAATGCAAGCCTTCTTGTGGCATTCTGATTTCAACAACATACAGTATAGAAATAAATTTTTTCCACCTTTCAAAACTAAACACAAGCACACTCAAATAGACACAAAAAACCCAGCGGGCATACATTCTACCATCAACATTTATTGACATTGGACACTCATTAGGAGTGTTTATGTAAAGCAGTTATATTTTTTTCATTCGTTATCTCCCGCTTTATCCTCTATTAGGGTCGCGGTGGGGTTCCCCATGCCCATCCAGGGGAGAACGTCTCGGGCGCTGGGCAGATAGACCCAGGACGGGGCGTATCACACAGGACACACTCACTCACACAGACACACACTATATGGGGCAATTTTGAGAATTCAATTGACTTGATCCATGTATTTGGACTGTGGGAGGAAACCGGAGAACCCGGAGGAAACCCACGCAGACACGGGGAGAACATGGAAACTCCACCCAGATGGGGATTCGAACCGCCCGCAGTTATATTTAATCTACATAATTTATTAACCATTTTAAAACAAAAGTAATTATTATGTTATAATAACGGCATACAGTTGTATTGGTAGTGATTTTAAAGGATTGAGTGTCAGTAATTCTTTGAGCATTGGCTAACTAACCGATGAGTTAATTTTCAGGCTCACTTCAGATTTCAGTCGTATATCATTTAGTGATTCACTTTGCATCGAAGGTGCTCACTGACTGTAATGTTCAGATCATATGTGCCAAAATTAACAATATGTCTTTTGTTAAAAAAATTTAGGCTATATTTGTAGTTAAATTCTCTAATACTTGCAAAAAGCTTTTATTTATAGACTTCAATTCATAATTTTTCACTACTTCTACTTTTCTCACAATGGTCAATAATTCTTTGTGTTTTGCATATGTTTAAAAAAAAAGACTAATTATTAACTGAATGCCATGGTGATATTTTCAAAAATGGTTGCTCAGAAACAAAAAAAAAAAATCTTGTAAATGCTGACATTTCTGCAAAATGCCATGGAGAATAATGCCGCCACCACACTGTTATTGACATAATAGCATTTTCTGATTAACCAAAGCCAGTGTGCTGCACTTTCTTAGCTACCAAAGACCTCAACACCTGAATAAACTGATCTTTCTTCCAGGACATATTGCTTCCTTTCCCCACAATATGGCTTTATCTGTCCTGTATGTCCCCACAAGAATTGCCTTCTCTGCACTGCAGGAGAGCAATAATTCAGCCAATGCTAATAAGGCCAGGTCTATCGGGACGATGGCAGATGAGTCTGGCATCCAGACAAATTTGCCACTTGACTTTTCTTTCTTGTCGACATGCGGCACACTAGGGATTTATCGACAGCAGAGGCCTCTGCCATTTGAATACGATAGCTGTTCCGATGAATGCCGCAGGAGTTGGAGGAGGTACAGTATCACTTGTTTTTGCTTGACTGCTCATTTAAGAAGTGTTGAAGTTGTGTGAGTTCCCCAGACAGCTGGGGTGTTAGACAGTGGAGTGCCACTCCATTTGGTGTCTTGCTTTTTTTCCCCACTCATTCTCTTTGTAGTGTTCCAGACCAGTGCAAATCTCAGAGTCATCCCACGTGGCTATTCATGTTCTATTTTTTTTTTATCATTTACATGGTATCTGCCTGTTTGCATCATTCGAACTGCATGCTGCCTGCACTTACTGTATATCTGCGTTCCGGTCAATGCATTTGCCTGTCTCTCTACCTGAACACCTGCTCATCCATATGCATGTTGGCCTGTATATCAGACTGCCCGAGTCCCTCTTTAGATCCATTCTCCTTATGTCTGTGTGAGTTTCCCTGAACTCCTGATTTTAACCCATTTGTTTGTGTCTGCCTATTTAAACATATCTGCTTTGTTGTACCGCTGCCTGTTTAAAGTTCACATAACAATGGCGAAAGTAAAGATGCCCCGTTGTTTTTGGCCTTTGGGTCACATGATAACACAGTTTGTAGTTGGAAAAAGGAAAACAAATTGGCTCAAGTTTCTAAAATCTCAATAAAACATGTATGCACAATTTTAGTGTACACTAACAGAAATGTGCAGACATTTACTTTAATTAAACCAACTAATAGTTTAAATAAATTAATAATGTGAAGCTAACAAAACATTCACAGATGACAAACAAACTGTGCAACAACACAGTGTCTCTTATTTATATTAATATACAGGGTTATGCATTAAGAGAGATGTGTATAATAAAGTTCACAGTGAGTGGAAATGTTTTTTAAAAACCCCAGCAGCATTGTGTTGCCTGATCTATAAACCCCCCGCACAGATTGACAGACTACCAAAATGTTATCGTTAAAGTGTTATCCATCAGCAAAACAATACCTGCTCTGTGTTGATATTGTAAGGATCTTGATAACTTGAGGCCAAATTGTAGGAGGTTAACAAAATATGTAGACAAACTAAAGTTTGTAATTGTTAAACCGAAAAGGGCATCTACTGTATAGATTAAGTGAGAGAAGGAGTGTTACAGTCAGTCTGTCTTTCTCGCTCCCCCTCTCTCTCGCTCTCTCTCTCGCTCTCTCTCACACACACACACACACACACACACACACACACACACACACACACACACACACACACACACACACACACACACACACACACACACACACACACTTGCATAACTACACACGATTAAGTAACTAATGTCATGCATCATAGCCAAAATGTCTTTATTTACAAGCTGACTGAATTTAATTGTACAGGATGGTTGCTTTAAAGTAGCCTAAAGATATTAATTAACACTTGGCACCATCTTTAATTCATTATAATTGTCAGCTAATTTAAGGAAATCTGTGATAAAGGTGACCAATTATAATTGGGTAGTCTCCCTTAATCCCCACCCTCAAACTGTCAAAAGTCAGTTAGATTGTGTGAACATAACTTAATATCGAGTTAATGTATAAGCACATCCATGCTTTTCAGTGTAATATGCTCATCCTGTTCTTGTTTCTCACTCACAGCTGCTTGTTCTACTCTTGATTCTTGATATTAAGCTCAAGTACAACTGGAAACAAAAAATGAATAACATTTCACACAAATCTAACCCATATAAAACCACACAGAATAAAAATGTCACTTTTACTTCTTGTGCATGGCTATGCACATTAAACATTGTCAAGATTGTAACTATGCAAACTTAATACACTTCTAATCTTATTTGCATCAGTGAGGTTAATACACCTGCATCTTGACTAGATTTCTTTTTAATTGTATTAAGCTGCTACAAGTACTTTAGTGAAACAGCTATAATACGCTTAGTTGCCCTTCACCCTGCAAGTGCTGGGTGAAGGGCTTCTGCACCTCTGCAGCAATAAGTAGCATCGGTGGCTTAAAAACACCATGGACAGTATTTTTTTTTATTTTATTTTTTTTATGAGATGACATTAAAGACCTTTGTGTCAATAAGTACTTAATTTTTAATTTTAATCTTGGCTGAGAATTCAAGATATTCCCGTGTACAACATGCAACACAGAAGCATTAATAACCTTTCTACAAGTTAAATGTTATTACTTTATGATCATTCTTATAGCCCACAGAATTTACTAAAAGTGTCCATTTAATCAAACACTTCTTGGCATGTTGTACCCTCCTTTCTAAAGGAGAAAAAATAAGACAGAATGGTGATGGATGGTCCTGAGGCACTAAGAAAACAGTGGAGAGAAGTGGACTCCATCACAGCTGTAAGCGAGAAAGAAGATCCATTTGACAAATATGGTGTCCTGCACATGCAGTGTAAAAACTGTCTGACATCCTGACACTCTGCCTCACTGACAGGTTCGGCTGCTGCTCTGCTGTCAGGTCCAGGCACAGAACACAGATGTGGAAGAGCTGTGAATTCCGATGGCTGAACTTTGATTTTTCAAAGACATTCAAAATTCAAAGCATTGATGCAGCATTGCATTGACTATTAATATTTAGACTTTATGACTACAAAAGATTACACAGTGTTTAATGGAATTTGAAACACAGACCTGCCATAGATATAGAAATAATTTTGCCATGTTTGCATTGTTTTTAAACTGCTCCTCCTACTGCATCAGGGAAAATATCTGCAAAGTGCTATTTTTAACTTAATGAATCAAAAGTATTGCTTATTGTTAAAAACCCTTTTTTTTAAACTGCATCCTCCCAGTTGGACTACACTTTAATGTAGTAATTCAGTTCCAGCTAAGATGTCATTGTTGGACCCTACAACTAATCATGTGTCACTATGGGTGGAATACAGGCTTAGTTAAATACAAATCCTTGTATTTTTGAAGAAACATACATTACTGTATTTATATTGTTTCTCGTATATCTAGTTTTAAAAAAACTAAACAGTATTAGTACTTATATAAATTACATAGATGTTAAAATTTTAAATAAGTCAATAAATACAATGATAATAAAGTATTTTTTTCACATAATTATTTAACTTTTATTTTATTCCAGTGCTTTTTTTATTTTAAAAGGTCAAAAGTTGAGCAGGAATGCCCTTCATATTAATTTTAAGTGAGGATTTACTATAAACTTATCTAACCAAGGAAAGCATTTCCAATTCACGATAAACCTCACTCAATCTCATGCCAAGCCTTTGTGACACATTCCTTATGTATGACTGACACTCGAGAGCAAGTGAACAGCAAGCAAATGGATTCAAGCACTCAGCTGAAAACTGACTGTAATTGTTGCCAATGAGATGTCAAAGTCATACAAGGATTTGGTGGAGGTTGGGGAAAGTTTTATTTTTATTTGTTGGTTATTAACACCGAAATGGTGCCTGGAAAGCAATGACGAGCTTCAGCTCCACCCGGGGAATCCCTCCTGAGCCAGCAAGACTTACTGCAATTAGTTTTGTGAAGTGACAGTTTCAGGTAATAACAAAATATGACACTTTGACTGTTGTCTGTTTCCTCTGCAGGCTTGGAAATCATTTTCACCTGCTGGATTAATTTGTTCTGACTCAGCATTGTGTTGAAAACCCACTAAAATCCTGTTATTCTTTCTTACACATGTTAAATAAATATACTGTGCAAAAAGATTGTATAATTTAACAAGGTAGCATTGCATCTATTAGAATATACAGCAAAGATTCTACTATTGTTGCTAATAACTTATTGAAAAAATTAGTAAAACATAAACCAGCAAAGTTCTCTCTTCTCTGAGGGTGCTCAGGAAAGAGCAACTACACACAAGCCTGCTGGTGACCTTCTACCGTTCCACCATCGAAAGCCTGCTAACATATGCCGTGTCAGTGTGGCACTCCAGATGCACAGAGGCGGACAGAAGAAGACTATAGAAAGTGACCAACACAGCCGAAAAAATCATTGGCTGCTCCTTGCCTTCCATAACCTACATCTACCACTCCCGCTGTCTCAGCAGCGCCAGGAACATCCTAAAGGACAATACTCACCCCGGATTCCACCTTTTCAACCTGCTGCCTTTTGGCAGACGCTACAGGTCCATACGGGCCAAAACAAACAGACTCAGGGACAGCTTCTTTCCCAAAGCCATTACAATACTAAACGGGAACCTGCACTAATTGGCACATCATTTTACAAATTACATGTCTATTTGCACAGTACATTTTTGCACATGTCTTTTCTATTGTTTTTTTTTCTGTTTATATATAATGCCATGTGCACTTTAAGGAGGAGCTTAAATCTCATTATATGATGTATACTGTGTATGCGGGGTATAATGACAATAAAGGCTTTCTATTCTATTTCTATTCTATTCTATTTCTTTATACAAACGTAGTTTTGTTCTGTGCCTTAATAATGAATTATTAAGAAAATGTGAACACAAATGGACACCATCACCAAACAAAATCCTAAACAAATAAATAAAATTTCTAGCAATTGTTATTGATGAACACTTTTTACTGGTTTATCATCATTTTACTCTATTCGAATACATAAACAATATACAAAGTTAATGCAACTATATTTACATTTAGCAGATGCTTTTATCAAAAGTGACTTACAAATGACAAAACAGCAAGTAGTTAGTAATTAGGGAAAAAACAGTTAAACTGTAGTATCATTAAATTACATAAGGCTTTATAACACAAATTGACACAATGCAACCGTTGTGTCAAAGTGCACATTATGTTGTTGTTGTTATGGGTTTCAGGCTACATTTTTTTACTAAAGAAGAAGTTAAAGGTGCTAAATGATTGTGCAGGCATTTTGAGAAATGACAAATTTATTTAAGATTTGATTGGACAGTCCATAAGAAAAAACAACCAATACATTTTTGGAATAACACTTTCCTGTTTACATAACTACAACCTGATCATTATGTAGACGGTCTGTTCCTCTGTATAGTGGTTTCCATTTTCATCATTTTCTTGCATCAGGACATCAGTAGAGCAGGCATTATTTGGGTTGTGTATGATCCTCAGGACTGCACTGAAATGACACTGATCTTGTGGTGGACTGATGTGGAATGAGCTGGGTGTTGCACTGAAAAAACTGGAGCAAACTCTGCAATGCTGCTGGAGTTGTTAAATACTGTGTCCATTCTCTATTAACTTTATTAGACACGAAACTACTCTGTAATCCTTTATTGCACAGTTGAGTTAGTCATCCTCTAATTCTTCATCACTACTCAACGTATATAGGGCGTTGAGTAGTATATATATAGGATATAGTAGGGCGGCACGGTGGCTTAGTGGTTAGCACGTTGTCCTCTCAGCACTAGGGATTACCGGTTCAAATCCCCATCTGGGTGGAGTTTCCATGTTGTCCCCGTGTCCGTGTGGGTTTCCTCCGGGTTCTCCGGTTTCCTCCCACAGTCCAAAAACATGGATCAAGTCAATTGAGTTCTCCAAATTGCCCCATATAGAGTGCGTCTGTGTAAGCGAGTGTGTGCCCAGCGATAGATTGGCGCCCTGTCCTGGTGTATCTGCCCAGCGCCCGTAACGTTCTCCCCTGGATGGGCATGGGGAACCCCCCGCGACCCTAATATAGGATAAGCGGAAGATAATGGATGGACGGATATATATATATATATATATATATATATATATATATATATATATATATATATATATATATATATATATATATATATATATATATATATTTATATATACACACAGTATGAGTCAAAAGTTTGGACACACCTCTTTCCTGCATCCATTTTCTCCACCTTCCATATATATGGTCTTTGTAGCATTACAATTACATATTGTAATCTGTAAACATCGGTTTTCTTTTGTTTGTCAGTCCGCTGCTGATTCTCTGTTCTCTATTGGTCAGGACAATCACAGAAGAGGTATAATATGGGTGGTGTATTGTTTATTGTGAGGTCTGCAGTGACACTGGTACAGTGAGGGGGTTTTGGTGCAGCAGTGCTGCTGTAGTTTCATATAAACACCTCAGTGACATTGTTGAAATGAGAATAATGGAACAAACAACTACAGTAATACCTGCTCTGTGGTGGTAACAGAGTAAAGGGGACTAACATAGTATGTATTGCAGTCCACAAACAGATGGACTACAGTTTGTAATTGTGGAAATAAAAAGTTCATTTTCATGGCAAGTGTGTGCAAGAATTAGTGCTAATGAGTTATACCATGATTATAAATGCATCAAAGTGACAGTAAAATCCTGAGTCCTTTTATGTCTCCAACCTAAGCTTTCAGAATTAGTAGCTTGATTAACAGACTTCGAGGCTGTTCAAACTGTTCATGATTATATTCCTGTGTTCAAAATAATTCAATAATATTGGTATATGTACCAGCCGACAATGTGATATTATAAATGCTTTAGATATTAAAATCGACTAACTGTAGCATGGATTATACATTAAACATAGAAGAGGATTTTCCTTTAACGTTTTTATCCATTACTCTTAATCACACAACTTCAGCGTTTTTGGCCCATTTCCCTCCCTCATTTCCTCTGTCTTCAGGCTGACAGTGACAGATAGTGACATTGCTAGTATATCTCCACCACTCCAGACAGGGATATTATCACAGGCCTGAAGAAAAAAAGCCTGGAGACTTTTCTGGTGAGCCAGTTTGTTTAAGAACAATACGGCACCTGTCTGGATCAGAGAACCTTGAGTGGAGTGAATGAGAGCTAAAGGAAGAAGACTAATTCATGCCAGATAAAAAATATATATATATATATATATATATATATATATATATATATATATATATATATATATATATATATATATATATATATATATATAACATAAATAGAGTAAAATGAAAAACCAGAGCTGGCAGAGACCAAAATAGTCTTCCTGTGATGTCTTTACTAACTGCTGTTCTATACAGCAAAAGCACAGTGACAGAAACCCATCAATAGAACAGATGCTCTATTAAAAGTTTCTTTGCAGCTTGCTCAATTAAAAGCTGTCAGTGTAAGTTTCTCAGTACTACACTTACGGTGAATAAGGCTTACAAAACAACTAACAGAGCAAAACCTAGATACAAGTTTGAATCATATTCCTTTTAATGCTATACAGTAACTGGAGTACAGTCACAGGAAAGATGAGAAGGGAAAGATGTTCAGTTCCTAGTTCCTAAGACTAGAGTAATTTCAATGTGATGTTTGCATGTTCTGTCCATTTTGGGAGACATGATTTCCTACAACAATGGATTTTTTAAATTAGAGTAATTAGGGCAGTGGAGTCTGGTATTCCTTGGTATTAATAAAGGGCACAGTTTTTTCCTTCACTCACTGTGTAAAATGTAGAAAAGCACCCAGGGTTGGTCAACATGGCAGGGTTGACACAAACATGAAAACACGTAAACTTTCCATGAGACTTGAAGCTTATCTGTGATTCATGTTGGAGCAATCTGAAGCTGCATTAAAAATCTAAAAACAAATCTAAAAAAAGAGCCATTCTGCTTCATAAAGAAAGTCAACTTGCTGGAGAACTCAGAACCCTGCTAAAATACCACAGTAATACCTATGGAGCAAACATAAAATGATAATATGGTGCACAGCATGATAATTGTGTGCGTTACCAGATCCAACCGCATGATACAAAAAAAAACACACAATAGGCAAATAACTTATATAAACTTTATAAAAAAAAATTCCTCAGGGTACTTGCACATCCTAAATATGCATGGAGTAAAATAATCTCTCTGATGAACACGTCCATCCTAACTGCTTGGAGCTTCTCTGGATCTCTGGGTTCATCAGATGGGAAGCAACATATGGCACACTCCATCTCTACTATCAGTAGGGACAATAGTGTGACCTGCCTACTTGCAGATTGAACCCATGGTAAAATAACCACCCCTTGAGCATTATGGCCAACATGGTTGGAGCAAAAAAATAACTTCAGGAGCCCAATCAAAGGCCAAACAAAAAAAGAATGTATGCTGCTTGATGCCAAACCAAAGCCATGTGCTGCGATCACAATAATCTCAAAATGTTTCAATATACAAATGAACTCGCATAAAACTGTTGGGGGCATGAAACTGCAGCTTTGCAGGCAATATGATTTGGCCAGTAGGGAGATAAAATCCCTATGGTGGATCCTGGATCTTTGGTTTAGTCATGCCTGTAAATCTCCCGCAGACGGTAACAACAGCGCAAATTTAGTACATGAATAATCCACCCCAACTGGCTCCTCTCACTGTGCAGAAAACAGACTCTACTACAAGTCTTTCCCAGATGACCATGTTCCTCATGATTACCGAGAGCGAGCCCAGCCACCTGATGAAGAAAAATCCTCTTGTGCCAATTGTAACTGTGAGCTCATTCTTTGGGTCATTGCCTTAGTTTCATGTTTATAAGAGTGAGTGGTCTATAGTCTTCTCCAACTTGTCCTCAGTCTCACAATCCCTTATGATGAAATGCTCTTTTTTAATTAATGTCAATAATTTAGCAGAAAACAACAAGGAATGTTGTTTGTAGTTTCTTAACTTTTATTGTTTTTGCTAAATTAATTTACTTGAAAAATTAAGGACTTTATATTGTGTTTACTAACATGTTTATGGGTCAATGACATTTTATTTTTAAGTCTATGAAATATAATAAATAAATTAGTGTCATGATGCTTACTTATAAATAAAATAAAATGTTATGTAAAACACATAATTTAGTTCAATTTGGTGCCAAAATCAGACACATTACAATCATTACAATCTAAAAAGTGGGAATAACTAGCATTTTTATTTGGGCTTTTTTTTTTAGATAAGTTGATTTTTAATTTTTTTTTTTTATTTCTGCAATAATAATATGGCTACTTCAAAATTCGACTTAAAATAATGCTCAGCTATTAATGGGTTCACATTCATATAATTTTCTTCAAGAAAAGTTTTTGCCATATTTATAGAGGACAGTAGTACCGAAAGCCAGCATATATTCACCTATTTCATTTATTAATATTTTTTTACAAGCATACAGTTCACATTGATGGCTACGCATCATTAGGTCATAAAAAATAGGGCAGCAGGTTTAGTATCTCTACTCTATTCAAAGATGACAGCTGGCCTTACATTTAACCATATTAATTCATAGTATTATGTCAAAGTCAAGCTCAAGTGTCATTTTAATAGCCTGAGAGATGGGACCAGTCTAGACTAGCAGTAAAAACAACATTTGGGGCAATGAGAAAGAGGTTTAGCAGCACACACAAAAATGATAAAAAAATAATAATAAAATGCTTTACACGGACGGACACACACAAACACACACTGCACATTATATCCGTCCAAAGTCTTGCACAAACGTTATCATTTTCAAATAAATGCAGATTTCTTCTTCATGATGATGAAGAAGATGTTGTCTGCATCCAGTCCTAAATTTTGTAAACAAGCAAGTCCATCTCTTCATGATAGCTGTTTACCACGTGGCCGATATATTAGCAGGGCAATGCTATATGGGGGATGAAAGAGTTGTATGATTATGGATTGATTTCATTAACATGACGGTGAGTTTTCCTCAGTTCACTTGTCCTTCCTGTTAATCCCCATGCCTAGGATGAAAGAGTGGCTATTGGTTACAAAGAGCATGTTAGTGCATTCAGCTAATTTGGCTGGAACCGCTAAAAACTATCCTGTCTGCATGGACCAACATCTCTACAGAATGATGAGATACCCTTAAAATGCCTAAGCACTACGGATCAAAAAAACTGCTACTGTACAAAGAAGATTAAAAAAAGAATAAAATGATCTATTTATATATTAATTCTATTCCTTTAAGCTTCAAATTTAAAACAAAAAAGGTCCTAAAGCCAAAAAAAAAGCAATGCTTTTGGATGAACCGTACTTACTAAAATCTGTTAAGACAAGAATCAAAACTTAATTACTCAAGATGTATTTGGAGATAGTATAATTACTGAATTGCTGTTTAAAGGCTCCAGTCGCCATTATGGTATATAGTGACCCTGAATGTAATTATGGAAAAGATTTATACAATGGCATTGCTACATTTTAGCTTAGACTTATGATCCTTGCTTGACAGGTCAAGAGCAGTAGCTTGTCATAGCTTGGACTTCAACTCTCAGCCTTCTGTTCATTGGTCTAGAACTGTGCAGTTCGTGACTATGACTTGTAAACACAGTAGCTCAGTAAAGCTCTGATTCACCAAATTTATTGTAAAAGATGTCTGGTGGTCTGCAGAGACCTGACCTCTATTGCAGTGAACAACATTAAAAAAGAAAAGCCACATTCTATAGGTCAGCATCAGTGTTTTATTTCATCAGTACATAATCCCTCTGATGCACTTCTAATTATTGTGACAGGTCTTTTTTGAAGAGTGGATTCTCCCTCTCACTATTAGATATTAAATATTATAAAACCATTAAAAAGTCTGGGCTGCATGCTGTTTTACTTTATCAATTATACATTAATTATCAGTTATTCAAATGTATACACACAGAATACTGTATAATCAACATAGTGTTTAGCTACTATTTTATATGTGATTATATACTTGTTAAGATAATACTTTAGCATAAATAACAAAGGTTTGGGTGCATAATGAATATCCTGAAAATTTTGAAAAAAGCTAATGTAGATATTGGTCTCAAAGGTCAATCTTTTACAGAAATACCAGCTGAATACAATAGAGGCATTATTGTACGATGAATTCAGATGTTGTTCAGAAAGTTATTCCTAAAATTGTTACAGAAGTTACTCAATGTGCTGCACTTGCACGACATTTTAGTCTTTGAAGCCTACTACATTGGTCTTGTTCTTCTAAAGTAGTTTTGACAGAACCTAGAATGAGTTCAGCTTATTGTCTTGCTCTAATGTGAACCACTGACCAACTGGATAAAGATCCAGAACTGCACAGAGCATTAAAATGCAGTGGAAGACCTGTTTGCTGTCTGACAGTTACCCTGTGCCAACTTATATATAATTCTATTTTATCTATGTTTGCCTATCTGTTGTGGGTTGAAGGCCACTGAACTTTTTTAAAGTTTATAATTATTACTTATTTTATTAAACTTTTTCTTGGCATGGATATGAAAATGGGGGGGGGGGGGTCTCAATTTAGCCACACTGCACTCTGCTGCCTTTATTAAAATAAACTGACCTTTACATGAAGATGTCTTGTGAAATAATTGCTTCAACATGATTCCTTTAATTTGTATATCTTCCAAAATAATTCTACAAAAAGATTTCCTTACAGTTAAAAATCAGTGACTTGAACAAATATCTTGAGCACATGTGCTTGACATGCCACTTTTAATAAACTTCAGCACTTCTCTATGCCAAAGATGAGAATGTTCCATCAAATCGTGTGATGTCAAGGACAAGTGGCTCCTAAAAGTCCTTTAAATGATAAAATAACTATTATTACATTTCTTATTGTTTAGTTTTTTTTTTTTTTTTTTTACCACACTTCACTTTAGCTTTTATAATAATACTTGCATTGTGTTTTGCTGCTTGTGTATTCAGCTTTCAAATTATTAATAATCAGCAATGAACAGAATTTCAGCTATCTCCCATTTTGGCCATTAAATCACAAATTAAAGAACGTGGCTTTTAGAACGTGGTGTTGTGGTTAAAATCCCAGGCTCATGTAAGGCTAAATCTCAATGTGTTTGTAATTACTTGATTTGTTCAAAAGTTTCAAATTTGCACGTCAGTTATGGGATTAACACTTATCACAGATGTAATTATTAGCACAGCACTGGTACTTTATCCCAGGATTTAGTCTGGCTGCATCAGAGATTGTAAAAAAATATAAAAACACTGAAAGTAAAACTTTCTTGGATTTAATAGAAGGATCTTATTTTAAACACAGTTTGAGAGGTGCTGGTAGTTCGAACTGTGTCCAGTAGGACCTCTAATTTTATCTTAATAACTTGTAAAATTAGTAATTGATTTAATTAAAATACCAAGGTGGATATATTTAAATATATTTAAGCCATAAGTGACCAAACATATAAGTAAAATGCATATAATCCACATCATACATGCTACATATATGTTAGCCATTTTGGCAAATGCATGGTCCTAATCTGGAGCATATGGTCCACATCTTGTAACCAAGAGTGGTCTGCTCAAGGTGGACCATGATTTTGCTGTGAAGTGACCTGTTGATAATTGTTTCTCCTAGTTTAAAACCTGGCACTGTTAGAACATATTAACAAGAAAGATGAAATGACCATAACTGAAAGCAAATGAAAATTCATAATATCTTGAAAAAAAATCTATCACCACTTCAGTCTGACCTTTAATTTCAAACAATATTGTAAATATTAAACCATGATGTCACCGTTTTTCTGAAAAAGTTATCAAAACCAAAGACTTCTTTGCTTCACTTCAAAACATCCTCATTACAGAGTGCTGAATGCCATCTCATGAATATTCTCCAGAGTTTTGGCCACTGGCGATGGTAATGGCTCACCAAATTCCTCTCCAGCACAGCAAAAAGAAAAAAAAAAAAACCTTTGCCCATGGTGCACACTTTTTATAAAATATAAGAAGATTATAACAGGCTCTGTTGATGAATCCAACCCCCCCCCCCCCCCCACCGGTTGAAATTTGAGGAGTTCACAAACCATTTGATAAATTCTAGTGGAGCAGCCTGTGCACAGATGTGACAGGTTGAATTATGTCCCCCTCCTACCCGAGGAAGCTTTGCACTAAACTCCAAACATATGGTGCGTTTTCGGCTTTCACAAACCAGGCCCATAAAAGACTATTGGAAGACGAATGTTCCCAGGAGCAGTGACGACTGCACTGCCCACGAGCTAGACAAAGCTCAATTGCTTTATCCCTGATTCCAGAGACCACACACCAGCTGAAAATCAGCCATAACCAGGATGTAAATGTCACCAATTCAATTACTAATACACAAAATATTTGTCTGGATTAGAAAACATGTTCAGTTAACAAGCATTTTGAACATTCCCAGTTAAATCAAATTGACATTTACAATTTTATACACTGTAAATCTACTATATAAATAAAATATATAAATAAAATAAAATAACACTGTCAATTCATGTTTTGCAAGCATATTTATTTACTGTTTTTACTTTTTTCCACTGCTTATTTACCACATGTACACATCTTCCAATGTTTAGGCCACGCTAATATTTTGCCTTACCGATCTGCTTTACGTATCAGACTTGATCTGACCATGTCTAATAAATGTCAGGTGGTTTCTTAAAGGTTTTTCCATCCAAATAAGTTTGCTTTGAATAAAATAGTATTTTATTAGCCTACATAAAAAAGGGTTTCTGAAGGTGAGATTTGTCCTGTAGGAGACACTTGTGTCTGTACAGTATTTAGTATAATTATTACCTTGTGCATTTGTCTAAAACCATTTTCACAAAACAGTCTTCAAACATTGTGATGTGTATGACCGTGTAAAACGTGTATATGTGTGCATTTCCAGGTCCAATCTAACAAGACAAAAGAAATCACAATAGATAAATCATAGTTGTAAATACCTCACAACATGTGAACATTAGTGAACTTACTGCACACCACATAGCTTGATTTAGAGCATATCGGTGTGTTTTGCTATGAGTGTGATATTACCATCACTGTCCTCATTATTTGCAACTGCTGTGATGCTACAAAGATGACACCTGAACTCCCATTAACATTGTTTATGAACCAGCTGAAACAGTATGGAAAAAGCATGGGGGGAAAAAGTGTTTTTTTTACATTGAATTTGATTCGACTGCAGATGGTAAAAATCTGAGATATTTAATTGCAGACTTTGCTATGGAAATCTCCAACGCAGACTCCCACCCATCAGATACAGATAACTGTTTCTTTTGAGTGCTCAGCCAGAAAGGAAGAAAACACTTAAAACACGAGTTTCTCGTGGTATTGTGCTAAGGTACAGGCCATTAAACCACTCAAAAACCTCTTGACACCATTTTATAAGGAATTTGCAACAGGGTGCATAATTCCAAGTAAACTTTGTTTAATGCAGATGATCCAACCAACCCTTATATGAGCATTTATCACTTATTCAGGGATGAGTTCAACCAAAAAGGCTTGTGTTGGGAAATCTCGTTAGTATAAATAAACGCGCTAAAACTATCGCAAGACCTTTTGGTTCTATAATGTCTGTGCTGTAAGCTAGCTTCAGATAGAAGCCCAATTTAGTAGTGAGGTAGAGCCTGCTGGAAATCCTGCAGTAATCCGACTTCGCAGCGAAAACCTCTATTCCTACGCTTTCACCAGTCTTCAGGGGGGAAAAAATGAGTGAGAGACTGCAAAAACAAAAAAAGTGCAAAAAGGAGAAAAGAAGAAAATTACTGCAGGGCCTGGTGGACAAATGTTTAGATTTTCCCTGAGGCAAGGTCTTCCATGACAATCCACCAGGAACAGATCTGTCACTTGTCATAACATTTTTATAAAGGGAGTCTGCAGAATTACAATATTATAGTATCTTTTAGGGCATGCTTAATAATTTTGAATAGTATTTGGACAGTGGTGCAATCCTTCAGAGTTAGCTGAAATGAAACGGTTACATGTTCAAGCATATGGGCAAAGACTAATTCAGCTACAGTATGTTATACATCTTGCTGTAAAGTTTTTATCATTTGTAGTCCAGGTCTTTGTATTTGTCTGTGCTTGTCTGTGTTAATGTATCCATTATTGTTTTGTTTATTATTTTCTGCTGTATTTGTCTTCATGTGTTCCCTTGTTGGCGTTTCGTTTGTTCCATGGAGTTTTATGTCATTAAAACCTTTTGCATTGAGATCCTTTTTATTGTATGTGCATGCATTTAAACATGTTATGCTCATCCATATTATGCATCTATGCACAACAATTTTAATCTATTCTGTCACCATTTGTTCATGTTATTGGGAGGAAGGGATGCCGAGATGGGTGGAGGGATGGATGGATATAGATAGCTATTATATTTATTTCATTTTCAAATTACATTTTCATTTTTTGACAACGCCCAGCGATGGATTGGCGCCCTGTCCTGGGTGTGTCTGCCCAGCGCCCAAGGTGTTCTCCCCTGGATGGGCATGGGGAACCCCACCGCGACCCTAATAGAGGATAAAGCGGGAGATAATGAATGAATGAATTTTTTGACAACAGCTAATTTATCCATATTGATATGGTGTGTTAAACGTTTTTTAAATGTGTTAAATTTGTTATTACAAATGATAAAATATGGTATAAATGGGACTATGTAATGCATGTATATTTAAGTTTATCATTACTCTGCATGGTCTTATTTTCTGCATCCATTACATTACATTAGCTCATTTAGCTGACGCTTTTATCCAAAGCGACTTAGTATGGGGTCCGAATGAAGGGTGTGACATTCAGCACTCCTGAAGCAAAGAGGACCCACAATTTTTAACCTCAGTGGATCTGGGATTTAAACCCACAACTTTCTGATTGATAGCCCAACACCCTAATCACTGAGCTATGACAGAACTGTATCCACAATGCATTGGACTACGGCTGCTGCAGTTCTTATGAAAGTGGCTATTCTGAATTGTCAGAGTGAATAATATTTAATTACATCATATATATTTAAGGACTTCAAACAGCAGGTTTTCTATGCATGTGAGTTACTGCGTGTAGAAAACCTGTTGGTTCAGAATGGATGATGGAGCTTGGAACTACATTACAATTACCATAAAGGTCACCCATTTTTCTCACTGTAACAGTATAAAGATATTTTTTGTATAATTTATTGTCAGAATCCCATGAAGATGTTCCTTTCTCACGCTGTTATAGTTAGAACTGACAGGCATCCACTGTATGCATCATCTGTAATGTTTGGTTAATCTTCTCTGTCTGACTTCATCCTTGTCGCTGTCTCTCCCTCTCTGTTTTGGTCTTTCTATCATTTTTTTCTGTCCTACCCTCACTAGCAGGTTTTCATATGCAGAGGGTTTTTTTTGCAAACTTAATTTAAATTGCAAATTCATTCATTCATTATCTTCCGCTTTATCCTATATTAGGGTTGCGGGGGGGGGTTCCCCATGTCCATCCAGGGGAGAACGTTTCTGGCGCTGGGTAGATACAACCAGGACAGGGCGCCAATCTATCGCTGGGCACACACTCACTCACACAGACACACATACAAACACACTGTACATGGTGCAATTTGGAGAACCCAATTGACTTGATCCATGTTTTTGGACTGTGGGAGGAAACCGGAGAACCCGGAAGAAACCCATTCAGTCACGGGGAGAACAAGGAAACTCCACCCAGATGGGGATTCGAACCGGGAATCCCTAGTGCTGAGAGGTGAATGTGCTAACCACTAAGCCACCGTGCCGCTAAATTGCAAAAAAAAATACATAATAAATAAAGAAATAAACCTAAAATGAAAACATTTAAATACTGCATACTGAAAATGACAGTAAAACAAAAGTGGAAAAATAAGACTATCAATAAAGCTAAAATGCATTACAGGATAACATGTTTTTTTCTACTAATCAATGGCATTTAAAGATATAGACAAAGTTGTGTTTTGTGCACTGCTTGGTTACCCAACAAACACATCACACATCAGTTGGCCAGTCATAAAAGCCTGCAGCACAATCAATGGTATAAATACTATTTATTTGACTTTTGTATTTGTGATTTAGGTCAGTTCTGTCATTTGTACATGTGTGTTCGTTCCCCGGTATCTTCTGCATTAAAACCTTTTTCATCACCAGTCTTTTGGAGGTTGTGTTTGAACACCACATGTGCGGTACGTCATAACACTTGCGTTACCCCCCGCTACTTTTCCAACTGGGAGGTGTACTGAAAGTCATCCATGTCACTGTCCATCTGTGAATTCAGAGCTCCAGAAACAATTCAGTGGGCAGCACTCATTCTAGCCCCTAATGTCTCAGTGCAGTCGACACAGCTGTCTGTCCAAAACAGGCTTTTCCTTTTGCTTATTTTAAATCTGTTTTTTTTTTAAATCAAGGTGCAGATGATCTCTGAGGAAAACATTGGTACAGAAGTAAGAATAGCATGGCACCTGAAATATGGTCTGAATATGGTTGTAGCGGTCACGTTTGCATGCAAGGTATAATTTGACAGTATGTAGGATGTGCACGTGTCCTGAAATATTAAATACTGCAGCATTTAAAATAAATAAATAAAACTCTTAGTACAATCCAATTTACATTACAGTATCTAAGGTATGTGAACATCTAGCCTTAAAATTTAAATTTCGCCTGCCAGAACTGCCTCCAATTTTTGGAATGTGAAAAAAAATGCTATTGAAGCAACAAAATCCAGTAAAGAAAATAGGCCAGTGATTCTTTTTTTAACCTCATTTAAACCAGCCAAGAACAGACGATGAAAACTACACTGTGAAATCTTTTTTTAAAACTCAATTAATAATCATTATATGACGCTCTACTGAATATTTATTGTTAGTTGTCATATTTAAATTAGTTCCACATATCTGCACATACTACCATCATAGCAATAAAAAATGTTTATGATCATAATTACACATGCCTAAATAAACCCCAATACATTATTTGTCAGTTTTCTAATTAGGCTTTTACCAACAGATAAACAGTATCAGTTCCAACATCTGGACCAGTCTGACTGAATTTCATTAGCATGCTGACTTGCTTGCTAATTTAAGCTGACGTGCATGCTAGCAGCAATCATTGTATCTATCCAAAAAAATTTGTATATAAGCACAATTCAAAATTTTCAGTACTCATGATTTAGTTTTATTACCTGGTTTAAAGTACAAACAGATAAATTTGAACAATATCACTAAACCTGCAGGGGTTTTTTCTATTCAAATGAAACGGTCAAAGTTCAGAAAGCCCCCTGACCAAATCCTGAACCGCTCATGAAGGAAATGCATTCAGGCAGGTATCTTTACTATTGAAAACCTTTCAGCCTTTATAGATGCTATCTGACAGGAAATCTTTGAAAGGCTACTGAAGCTAACTGCCCAGAGAGTTCAACTGTCTGCTTCGGCTTCTGCAAACGTTGAGAACTGCTTTCCTATTAGTCAAAACACACATGATTCTATCCCCTGTCCTCCTCCATCACCACCCTCCACCCACCTTCTTACCCGACCCTCCACCCAGACACACACACCCGCACACACATATCTTAGACCAGGAGTGAGCTGCCTGTCAACTCTCAACATCCCAAACTGTCAAACGGAGCTTGTTATTTAGCACGCTACTCATGGGACACACACACACACACACACACACACACACACACACACACACACACACACACACACACACACACACACACACACAGAAAGAAGGCGAGAGACCGATATTCTTTATTTCATTTTGTAAACTGACACTAATCTACAATGTTTATGCCTTTCTAGGGATCAATTACCATAAATCCAGTTTCACTGTCCAGCAGATGTGAGAGAGAGAGAAAAAGAGCATGGTTTAACATCAGAAATGTTTCAGAATCAACACTTTGCCCCATCATTTTTAAGTAAGATTCACTGTTAAATAACGAGAGAGCAGAAGTTTTGAATATATTTTTTTTGCTAATATATATATATATATATATATATATATATATATATATATATATATATATATATATATATATATATATATTGCTAATAAAAAAAAAAAAAACGCTATACACAGTATAAACATCTCCATGGGATTAAAAACATATACATTATTAGAAGCTTATGCTAAAATTGTTTTCTAGGTTTAAATAGTAAAGAAAATAAATATTTGCCTAATTAATATAGAATACTGCTTTAGGACAATGCTACAGTGATGATCTTGAAATGAACTTATTGTGACTGAGCACCAGAAGGATGGTTGATGACTAAACATAAACAGATTTATTTTCTGTTCAGCTTCGGATGTATGTTCTTTGTTAGATTAAACACCCGTTAACACTGCAAGGCATTGCACTGAGTTCTGAGACCAAAAAAAAACTTAATTAATTTAATAAAATGAAAATTTTATTATATAAAAATTTCATCTCGTTATCTTGACTGCTTAAATCTCTAAGATGGTATGAGTAGAAGGCACACTGTATAGGGGCAATTTTGAGCAGCCAATACACATGGGGGAAAACATGGAATCTAATCAGGACTCGAACCTGGATTGAAGGTAGGCCAGCTAACCACTACACCAATATAATCAAAACTATATCTGTATTTAAGACTTATATATATATACATTTATATTACACACACAAATAAATACACAATGGCATAAGCACTGACCTGAAATTATTGTTCTTCCACAAGTTTAATAAGTATAATTTACAAAAAATAAATAAATAAAACAAATAAAAACATGACATAACATGAACATGTACAGGGTAACATAAAAGAAAAATAAGTAGTTGTATCTGCACATAAAGTTTTCAAGTATGGACAAATATAAAGGAATGTATTAAGATTTTCCATTATTTCAACAGATCTTCTAATTACATCCTGTGAAGTTACAGTATTAATGCTGCATTGAAAAAAAAGACCATGTTGATTGTGTTTAGCCACGCTTCATATTACTTCACAAATGACCAGCCTAACTGTACAACCATTAAAAAGCTTGACAGAACTATGACAGAACTTTGCCACTTATGCCTTTTGGCATATGACTAAGGGTTTTTGAGCTTTTAAAGCTCTGGCTCTCCTTGCCTTGACTTCTTAAGAGGCTGAAAGGCAGCACACACTTGTCGTTTACTTTTGTTTTTCTGCAGAACAACATGCGGTATCTAGCATTAGCGGGATCGCATGGTTGGTATTGACTTTTGGACTAAAAACGGTCCAACGCGATGTGATTTATGATGATGCATCATATTGATCACTTAAGGAGATATTTAGGTATTGGGAAATAAATGTGATGTTCTCATTATGATGATGGCACAAGGCGCCAGGCTGGAGGGAGAAAAAGGGAGCAGCTCTACTTTAATTAGCACGCCTGTGTACTCCTTTTTCCTGTGCTCTCCTCCGGGCACACTGGAATCCAGGAGGGAAGTTTCAAGCCCCACGCTTAAAACTTGGAACGGCACGGAGGGCTTAAATATTCGTTTGGCGTCTGAGGATATAGCAGAAATGGCCGTGATTAACAGCAAAGCAAGCTGGTTTCCTGGGCCTGAAGTTCCAAGGTTTTTTAGATCATGGCAATGACAGGATTCAAAGAGGCTACAACTATTACAGATTCACTGCTTAATTATGTACAAAGCACATATTTTGTTAGTTTTTTTAAAAACACTTAAGAGGCGATACAGCATAGCCTCGTTGCCAACTTTGAAACGATCCTGTCCTCACTCACTTCACTTTGCTCTCTGCACATGAAACGAAGCCAAAAGTGGCTTAGAGTGGCTTCTTCACTGGCAGGAAGAGTCCTCTCAGAAGTTGTTAATTTATTACGGCATAATTCACAGGCGTGAGTGTGATGTGGCGGGGAGAGTCTGGACAGGCTGGAACCTCCTTCATTAGCGCTCCAGTCTTATGTGTGGAAATTACTGACTCAATCAATAAACAAAGCCAATGTGCTTAAATATTTATCAGGGCACAAATCCATCTTCGCCAATTATCCCAACGTCCCTGTTAAGAGTAATTCAAAAAGTCCTTTATGGAGGTTAGTACACCTTATGACTGACAGCGTCCCTTCTCCTCTGTCTAAGTGCTGGCCCATTAATACCTAACGCTGTCAATAAAAAAAGGAAGTGAGCTCAGATGATCTGTGTAAGCATCTTCACAGAATAATTTGGGCGTCTATGAGTGCTTCAGTATCATAAAACATGATCAGCTGCTCGAAGATTCAATGATTCCCTCACAATTACAATGATTTCAACTATAATCTTATTAAACAGCAGTCTGTTTATCTTGTATTTTGCATGTTCTGATCAAACGGTTTGCTATATAACACTTCACTTACATAGACGATACACATATAGTAGTATAAGTATGTACTAAAAACACAATAATATTAAAAGCATTTTTTATTGTTAAAGAAACAATGTTATCCTATCCAATGTTTACTAAAAGCAACATGACAATGAATAAGAAGAAAAAGAGGAAAAGGAAGAAGACCGAGGAGATGGGGAAGGGGAAAAGAAGAGGAAGAAGACGAGGAAGATGAAGTTTTTTTTATGGTTTTATTTTTATACCTATAAAAAATCACTGCTTAAAACACCCTCAGTCTGCAAATGGGGCATCAAATCCTGGCTGAGTGCATTCACTCAGGATGTCTAAAGTTAAGTGCAGAAGTGAAGGTTACATAATACATCATTATTAACATCATGATGTCTGTCAACACTTTACGATTAAAGATTTTCTTCTGCATGATTTTCTGATGTGCAATACAAACATTCAGATCATCTTTTTTGGCACAAACATGTATCTTTATTAGCGACTTCCAAGTAAAAATCCAATGTTTTGTTGATTTCCTAATCCACAGAAGTTATTCACAATGCACATTGAGAAGTTATTTACTGCACTTAACACATTTGAGGATTTTAAACTTTAAACAGTAATCTATTAAAAAGTATTTAAAAAGAAACAGAAAAAAAGATTAACCTTTGTGACAAGAAAAAGAAACGGATCAAGTTAAATTACTGACAATTACAACACAACATGACATTTAAGTAGTGGTCTGTAAACTATTGCACAAACATAAAATGAAAGTGTAAAACTTTATTTTGAATCATTATTGCAGCTAAAATCAGAATATATAATGACTCTGAAAGTCCTCGATGGATATATTACATCGGCTGTTTCTTTGTCTTAGCTGGGAATAAAGCTTAAATCAAATCAGTGCAGATCAAACAGACATTTTCAGTTATGTATAAATAATGCATCCTTTTACTATTATATAAATTAAACATAACACAATAAACTATTATTATTATTTTAATGTTGAAATTATTATTTGAAATTAATATTTTGAGCTACAGTACGTTCTATTAAAGAAATAATATTAACATAACATTAAATACGTATTAATTGTTATAGTAATAATAGAACAGTGATCTATAGTGATAACAGATATTATTTTAAAACAATAATGATGTCAATAAGTACATTTACACAGATTGTTGTAGTATTTTGTTCAAATACAAAATCAATTGTACCTTTTAAACACTTAAAGTTTATGGGTGATTGTTGAAATGGTAAATGCACTTTTGTATACTTATATCAATACAATACAGAGGATCCTCTTATATCCGCCAGTATATAAAATACATTTATTTTAATAAGGAAAGTTAATTTAAGTTATAAAATAATACCTTATTATTATCATCATCATCTCTAGTTAATATATATAATAATGAAGCATAACAAAAAACATTACATTATTTTATTAATAAACTCATTGTCCTTCCTTTCCGGCTCCATTTAGCAAAGATGCACTTTGTACTTTTGCAGACTATATAACATCTTTGCATACTTTTTATTTCCTATTCTTACAGCAGCAAGTCACATAATTACCACAAACTAAAAATAAAGCCTACAATGTTTAAGAATGTAGCATTAGTAATTTTAGCCATTTGCACTAACAGTTTACATTTAATATTGTACATTCACATTTCGCATTAAAGAAGTATGGAAAAAAACATTCTGCTTTGGTGATCAGTGCGAGCAGATACACATGTGCACAATGCGGCAGTGTCACATCTGCACTTTTGGAGCTGAGACATTGTACTATCAGCAAACACACACCACTTATCACTATAGAGCGAAGAGTAGAACAAGCATAAAATAGCACCAGCATACTGGAAATCAGATGCTGTGCTGAAATCACACATCCAGGTTATATGGAAAATGAAGTGGATGAGTTTATCCTACAGAGATCATGAATAATGTATAAGAACAAAGGCATTAATATAAAATTCATGATTTACCCTGCAGTCAACTTTAAAACAGTCCATCAGATCTGATCTGAAAAACACCTTTTACTGACCAGTTAAAACTCTGATAAACATTCTTACAGCAAGGTTATAAAAAAAAACATTAGCTTTTAATAAAAAATATTTATGATCAGAAATGCATTTGTTTTTATTTTAAGTAGATTAAGGTAAATATGTTTATAAGTGTTTTATTTACTTAACATAAGGGTAAAGAGTTCTAGATGCACATGGACCAATTTTAATATGCTCTTTAAGACAATTGTATTTGTGTATTCAAACAATCATTGCTAAATTATTGTATTGTATAATAAATTGGATATGGATGTAAAGCAGCCAGAGGTGTTTCTTTTGCCTTTTTTCATCCTGGAATAAAATGTAACAGCATTCAGTATTCACTGAGGATAATGCCATCTTCCTCCAGTGTCAATGCAGTTTCACATCAATATCATACAGTTCAGTCAACAAATTGTGAGCTTGTTATGAATGAACATATATCTTTAAGAAAATGCCACACGTCTCCGTTAGGAGCCTCTGTGGGCAGGTAGCGGCTTAGGTACCAGTTTGAAAGCATTTCAGTGGCTCATTATGGAAGCTTCTCGTGCCTACATTAGTTTAAAGTCACATGACAGCACTGGACTTTGCCTGAAGCATTGCTGAATAAAAGATACTCGGAAGTCATGAGCTGTTAAATGATTTTTCATTTAGTGCTTTTCAGTCAGGGTATGCAAATTAAATGCTGTAGAAGAATTGGGTCTGGATCCATCATAATCAGGAGCTTCATGCTCTCGTCATCTCCCCTTTCATTCTTCTAGTTTATCAGGCATTTTCAGTGTGACCCTTAATAACAGGCCATAAATAACACCGGGGAAAATCACTGGTCTTTGCGCAGAGCAGTCATATTACAGTTTA
Organism: Corydoras sp. C115; assembly: GCA_019802505.1. Taxonomy (NCBI): domain Eukaryota; kingdom Metazoa; phylum Chordata; class Actinopteri; order Siluriformes; family Callichthyidae; genus Corydoras; species Corydoras sp. C115. The sequence goes on along the minus strand of JAFMOC010000016.1, from coordinate 1,939,066 downwards.
ACAGATTTGCGTAATTACCATATTGAGAGATAATTAAGGAGATTATCAAGATAACGAAGTAATTCTTGTCATGCGGCAACCTGTCTCGCGTTTACATTCACGAAGTAATGTTGTGACAGAAAAGACATCACTCTCGCCCACTGATGGAGCATCATCTCAAGATGTGACAGCTTTTTTTATCTCCAGATCTGATGCACCATTTTTTCCTTTCATCATTACTTTTTATTCACAAGACATTTTTAAGCCGCAGATATTCGTTTTAATTATCATTATCACTGTCATCATCTGTCATTGTTTTCAGCTCGCCTTGTTTCTCCAACCCTGCTAAAAGAAGATATTATTCATATTATAGATATATTCAAGCTCATCAAAAAATGGATACACAAATCCCATGTAGATGCTACATAAGCAAACTCTGCAGTGATGTTACAATTATTGACAACTACTGGAACATGAGAGCCTCTTTATGGCTTAACAGCTAATAAAGTAGGACAAACTTCTTAACCACTGATTTCCAGTACATTATTCAGTGATATTACTAGACAGTCTGCCTTTCCAAACATTTATAAAAGAAGAGTTCTAAAGAGTTTACTGAATCTGAGCATGTTAATATAATGAGGTGCCAATGCCATGATGTTAGTTAATGAAATTTCATCTCTCCTATATACTCCAGGATCAACTATAAGTATCATTATTAAAAAGTAGAAGTGTTTACTATTCAAAGCAACTCATCCAAAAAGTGTCAGACTACATACAATTATGGGAGTAGGTTGCCGACTTTTGAAGCAGATGGCGAAAAAAAAAAAAAAAAAAACACTTATGACAGACTGACTGACTTACGGAGCCCCTTGCTCATGTCCCTTTAGGGGCTCCGTACTGACTAAAGATTCTGAACCTTTCTTTGGTATGCACAGAGCTGAATAACAAGTTTTCATGGCCGAGCAGCTGCCTGACATCACCAAGCACTGGATGTAGCTCTGTGAAGCACTTTCCATTGTAAAGTAATGAATTATTGCATTATTAGAAGAAAATGACTGTGAATAACAATGACTTGTCTAATCGTAGACTTGTTCTTCTAGATAAAGATTCTCATACACATTCCGAAATTTTGCATAAAGCCTGTTTCCTGAAGTGCAGAAACTGCTAATGCTGCAAAAAAAAGAGGAGACTAACAGAAAGTGAGAGGTCATAAATGCTATGTATAAATAGCTATCTGTTACATATTTTGTGTACCATGTGATTTAATGGATTTTTTTTTTTTTTTTAAATCTTTAGGCTGCGCAAGTATTTCCATGTGTTTAGAAAGCCAAAATTGAATAGCATAATGTTTTCAGTGCTGGGACATTGAATTAAGAACTCTCAAAAGGTGCATCCATATTTTCCAAGTTAGTTGACCCTCACGATATATTTACTCAGGCCTTTTTCTGTGGTCTGCACTTGCTGCCCTTTAGGACTAGTTTAGATGATTTGCATCTATGATATTTTAATATTTTAACATTGTATCTTGTGGGTCACATGGGTGCAGGGGGCAGCAGTGCACATTGATTTGGATGTTCAATAGCAGCAGAGGACCATAAGCTGTGCTGTAACTCATTGACTGTACTGTGTGAAACTTGTAAATAAGTCAAACTTGCTGGCTGTGTTTAAAAAGAAAAAAAGAAAGAAAAAAAAAATTTGCATGCCAACTGAGGTATGATATTGACTGTGGACTGTTGATGTGACATGTGACTTTTTAATACCATGCCATTTATTTACATTCAGTCATTTAGCTGAAAATAATATCTCACTCACACAGACACACACACAAACACACTCTATATGGGGTAATTTGGAGAATTTGATTGACCTTGATCCATGTGTTTCGACTATAGAAGGAAACCGGAGAACCCAGAGGAAACCAACACGGACACGGGGAGATCATGAAAACTCCACCCAGATTGGGATTCGAACCGGGAATCCCTAGTGCTGAGAGGCGAACATGCTAACCACTAAGTCAGCGTGCTGTCTGTTTTATTTCAGATGACAGCTAAAGACATAAAGCACAGCACATTTATAAATCTATGCTTTAGTTATGACTAAGATCATAATGTTCATAATTAAACTTTAGTTTATTATTTACAAATGTTTAAAAGCATCTTAAACCAGATACAGATACAGATGAACTTTCCAGATGCATTCCAGATGCTTCCTGCTTACATCTGGTTTTAAATGAGATCTACTTATTTCCATTTCTTCCTTTTTTGCCTTTTTGTTTTTAAAACTGTAAAATGTGTTTAGATTGCATCATGACTTTCAGATTTCCCTCCATTCATTTTTGTGACACTGTGAACTCTCATTTTCCCTGGTCTTTGTATGAAAGATGCATTTTTTTTTAGAAAGTCTGCAATCTAACATTTCTATAGCATAGTTATACCAATAAAATTGAATTTACTTCAGCAAAACTCAAAATGCCTCTGGCATACGTACATGAACACAGTGCTGAGTACATAGTGTTTTTATTTATTGTATTGGCACCTATGAGTTTAAAATGAATATGATCTACTCACTGTGAAAATGTGCTTTTACATTTGATAAAAGCAGGCTGAAAATGATAAAGGCATATTGGTAACAGTTTATATGAATCAAGTATTCAACATGCACTGTGTAAGCCATGTGTTTCTAAACGTTACTTTGTGACAAAGGTGCACAATCGATCTATAACAGAAAACGACCTTCACCAAAGTGTTCACACAAAGATTAACCGGAACACACCGATTAATGCCAATGGGTAATGGGTCTTAATGAAAGACAAGAATTCAAAGAATTAGAGGAATTTCAGAAAAAAATTGTCTATATATTTTATCTTTAACCAAAAAAGAATTTCTGTAACAGATGGTATGAACCATCTGATCAGAGTCCTGATTTCATTATCCCAGAGTCAGACTGAGATAAGTAATAGATTACCCATGCTTTACTACCCCCTCAGTTTGCCATTGTATCTGCTGAAATATATAATAAAGTAATTATATGCATAATTGTCATAATATTGTTGGTACTACCACTAATCAAAGAACTAGCAGTAAATAATTGTGCCTTCTGCCTCCTTAATTAGCAGTATGCCCAAAACAAACGTTCTTCTAAGAATAATACTCAGTCATAATCTGTCAATGTACATCTATATCAGCTAAGTAATGAACCCTCAGACCTGTGAGGACTTCATTTTGCAGTATGGTTTCTGTGTTGTAGTTTTTAATGTACCTAGTGTGTCCAATCAAGCTATATGGATCAGACACGATACAGCAGCTGGACTTTATAAACACCTCAGCAACAATTTCAATGCTCAACTAAGAATAAATCATCAGCCAAAAATGTCCATCCACCAGCATCCTTTAGGCAGCATTCTGTGAGCAATGATGAAGGGAACACATGCACAACTACTGCTACTAGATATTGCATCTACATTTACATCTTAGTGGAGCTATAATATAGAGGAATGCAATGAGTTCAAAAACATGGGGATTACTGCTTGTAATTAACTACTGCAGTTACTTTGCAGTTCAAATAAATTTTTTGAAGTCCATCGGCACGTTCGAAAAGCGCCGTCTTCTTGCTTCAGTGTGAGCATGTTCTTATGACACTGAGGATGTACCAAATATATATGGATAGTCAGATCTCCTTGCTTTAATAACACTTTAGAAATTCTGTCTAATAGATAAAAGTGGGTAATATTCTTTCTTGGTTCATAAAAGTTGCCATGGTCATGTTCCCTTCATCACCACTCAACATATCGTGCAGAAACAAATAAGCTTTGTCAAATTAATTTAATGCATCAATAAAACATTAAAAGACATTGTCCACATCAGCAAAATTGCATTTATCCATAAACTCCTCAACATTACTTTATTTTTTTTATGTACAAACAAATAGTTTCCTTTTATGGGTTGCAATGAACTGATACAATTTCCTTTCCATCATAATGTCCAGATCATGCAAGTTTAGTTTCTACTGGTTTCACCATGAAAACTGGATCAATAACCTCAGCGGCAGAACCAACAGGCTCCGTTTCAGTGGCTACTGGATGAGACATTTTTCAAACAATCTCAGCAATTCATTTCAAACAACTTAAATATGGCAAAGAAACTTTTTGTTCAAAGCTTTGTTCCAAAATCCAATAATGCAAACTGGTGGAGGCTATATGCACAGCCCAAACAAGTCCTCAGTGCATTCAAACAAACAAATCCTGTTCTTAAGTGTGAGATGCCATATTTTAACCACAAAAAGCAGCTTTTTACTAATGTTAGGGTCAAACTTGGCTCAAAATACATATGCTGTATATTTATTACGCGCTTATCTTAAAACTTTATACTCTGCTGTTGTTCATACCTTGGTTCGCAGATCATAGAAGAGGTAGGCATGCAGGCAGGTAGAGAGGGAGCATGCACACAGTCGAGCAGGCAGGTATCAGGCAGGTATCAAGCAGGCGAGCAGGCAGGTATCAAGCAGGCGAGCAGGCAGGTATCAAGCAGGCGAGCAGGCAGGTATCAAGCAGGTGAGCAGGCAGGTATCAAGCAGGCGAGCAGGCAGGTATCAAGCAGGCGAGCAGGCAGGTATCAAGCAGGCGAGCAGGCAGGTATCAAGCAGGAGAGCAGGCAGGTATCAAGCAGGCGAGCAGGCAGGTATCAAGCAGGCGAGCAGGCAGGTATCAAGCAGACGAACATCAAGCAGGTGAGCCATTAGCCAGCAGGCCAGCAAGTATGGGAAGAGGTAAATTGTCAGGTGGTACATAGTGAAGTTAAACCAAATTATAATCCATGAAGGAGAGGATTAATCCAAAATATTCCAAGTTCCAAGTTTCAGTACAGTCCAAAATTTTAGGTTAAAGCCATAAACAACTATTCAATTACAGCAGCTTGCATTGTCTAACTGAGACTATTCACCATATTGAAGCAACCATCTTTACCTGAGAAAGTGGCCCAAAGCTATGTCAAAATAAAAGTGCCATTTTGCAGGCCAGCAAACAAAGTAAGAGATTTAACCAAAATCCAATTTTAACTAAATTAGGCTCCAACAGCATCTGTATGGAAAGTGTAACTGATAAAATAGTGTAGAAAAAAGCAACAATGAGTCATGTTAATAAAGTAACTTAGTAATAAAGTAAAGTGTGTGTGTATTTTTATGTTATCTGTAATATTATTAAATTCACAATAATGAAATATTTAAGCTGTCTGATAACATCTACCATGTAACAGTCAAAGAGATCAAATTTGTATCATGCTTCACATTTTTTGTCGATGTGAAAGTGACCAGACACAGTAGGATATTACACATCTCACTGCTAAACAATTGGCTGATTAAATAATTAAATAGGGTGAAGGTGTACAAGTTTCTCATGACGTTCACAGTAAGAGAACTGATTTATATGGCATCATACAAAAAATATTAATAACTGGATATTGCATAGTTTTGTAAAATTGTACTATGCAGACATATTTGACCTTTTCTTTAAGGTCTAAAATAATTAAACAGTTTTAAATTTAACAAAAACATTTCAGGAGTCCTAATATGTAAATTAACTTTTAGTAGTAACAATCTTAATAGAAGTCTTCAGTAAAACTTCCTAAATAACATTTTGCCTTTAATGACTGCACAGCATAAGATTCTAGTGAAGCACCAGCTTTTCTTCCAGACAGCATTATGCAGAGCGCCGTTTACCTTCAGGGACATAAATGAAATGGATTAATAAACTGACCTTAATGTGCTGTTGCTTTTTTTCTTCAGGGGACTCTCCTCAAATGCACAGACATGAAGGCAGACAAATCCAACAAAGGCAATATGTTGTTTGGCAAAAAAAGAAGAAGAAAAAAAATAGTGCAGTGGATTTGGGCAGCTCAGTCATGGCTGTTTTTATGTGGGCTAATTAGGCGTCAAAGTCGGTACTAAGCTGGAAATGGCGTCACTTTCAAACACAGTGTCACCGAACCAAGAAAACAACTGCTTTATCCCGTTACATGACATATACTGTCTGAGAAAACTGAAGACTGAATTCATCTGTGCAATTGATCTTTTACAGCCACAGCTCTTTAAGGAATAAGAGGCTGATGCGTGTACAGAATCTAGTCATCGACTATGGCTTTACCATCTTGTACTTGTACCAACAGGAGTGAAATATTTCTTCACCTGCCATTGCTTAATGTAAAAATTATATTATTATCCATAAAAGAAAATGTATACATACATTTGCATTTGAACATGTAGGCTGGTAAAGCCAGGCTTATTTAAGGTGATAGATTTAGATTCTTCTGGGCTTAATTGCTTGGCAGTCCATCTCAGGGTTATTTGGTCAGACGATCTGAATCATAATGGCCAGACAGTCTAAGAGCAAAAGATCAGAAATGTATGTTAGATAGATAAGTAAATAAATAAATAACAACTCTGTATGATGTCTATTTTTTTATGAAACAGGCAGGCTGAGGCAGAGTAAGACAAGAAAGCAGGGGGTTGCCATCTCCCTGGCCCCCTGCTGCCATTTGGGCTGCATTACTGTAGATTTCATTAGGAAAGCCAGACTGGTGGCCAGAGCCTGTCCTTTTTTCTCAGTTTCCGAGGCTGCAAGGGCTTCTTGTTTTGAACATGGGACTTATTAGAATGGCTTTGACCTCATTATCCAATATGGACCCAGCTGCATTTTCATTTTTAATAAAGGCAAAATGGCGTGGCTGTCAAAGAAGGTCCTTCTAAAACAGCTGGGCTCTGGGATCGGCTGCAGGACATGGACACACAGAGAGACTCCAGGTGTCTTTTCAGCAGGTGCAATGAGCATTTCAGTCTCACTTGCCTTTACTCAGCACTGGCATCTCCGCTAGGAAACCAAATCTGGATTTTACTGACTCTCCATTGATTACCTCATTAGTGTTATGAAAGAACAGGAGGGAGGGAAAGAAAAACGCAACACCTGCAATTTTTCGAAATATGCTGATTTTTTCTCTGTGGAAATAAGACTTTTTGTCTCAAAGCAGGTGGCTGGATTGATTCAAACATGTGTGAATGCACAAATATGTTATGCAAAAAAGAGATTAGTCATTAGGACTTGTAATTAGGGAAATGTGAATGCCTCAATGCAAAAATACCCCATATATCCATAGAAAAACTATGTAAACACCTTTCATATGTATGGCATTAAGAAAACACAGTTATACAAAAAGGTTGTGGGGACTCAACCACATAAAACAAAAATTTTATGCAACATTATGTAGATAAATTGTGGATAAAATGTTCACTCTGTGCCTTTTTTAACAAAACATCCAACGCCATGCTCATTTAAATTGATGTCATCAAATATAAACATATTTTTCTAATTGACCCATGATGTAAGGCAACGAAGTGACCACTGCCCATCCTGCATGCAGAACAAGCCTTCTTGGTTGCTGAGGCAGAAGTTGCTCCACCCTCTTGGAGGATGAGTGGCACAACTGCATGTAAAACAAAATGACTGAATAGTTCAACTTGAGCTTTTCAGGTGGGAGTAATGAGCAGCCATAACAGAGACACTTTGACACTGATTCATGATCACAAGAAATGTGAAACTGTTTGTTAATGGTGTTTATGCCTGTTAGCCAGCATGCTAGAAGCTCAGTCGTCTTCAGGCAAGTAAATAAACTCACATGAGGCGCAAACAAAAAAATGTAATTGTCTCTGGTTAAAATGTAACAAAGTTTTGTACACATGCAGTTCAAAGTGAAGTAAATATGTGTTTTTTAACATATCAGCTTGCATTGAAGAGTCTAATTGAACTGATTTAAAAACAAACCACTTAGCACTTGTGTAAAGAGTGTGTTCATTATAAGTGAAACTTTAGTCCTTACCCCATTCAATAGTGTTTTTACCATACCAACTTATCATTGTCCTAATGATAAGTTGGTATGGTAAAAAACTACTTAAATTAAATTACAGGAGTGTAAGGTGACAGCAAAGGGAATTTAGAGGCAATACTGTATTAAGAGAAAGAGGTGTCAACATAAATCTGGTCATTGCTGAAAGCTGTTTCAGCTTGTACCTTGAAGGCGTGACTGATGTAAAGATCCATGTGTATTAGTTCTGGTCCCCTCTGTTCTCCGTTTTGTGCATGCCTTCGGTCAATTGGTGCAAACTTGTGGGACTTGTGGTGCAGCTCTACACTTGAGTTGAGTTCTGTCTCACATGGATAAACGCATCTGCCAAATGAATAAATGTAAATGTGGATGCACTTGAAAATGCATCAGTTCTCAAACCCAGTTTGTACTTAATAAGCTGGCACTGAAGTTGAACTAAAAATCACCACTTTGTCGTCTTCTTACACAGCAGGCTCTATGGTTCTGAGAGGGATTCTAGATGTGAGCAAAAATAAAATCCTCCACCCAATCACTTCACCCCAGGAATCCCAGGACAAACATCAAGTCCCACTGATTGAACACAGCGCTCCAGTGAATGTAATGTGATCAACAGCCGTCGTTGTATAGAGCCTCATCGATTTCTCAAATGACTCCAGGGCTGTGAGATGACACCGAACGATCCAACTGTGAGTCTTTAGTTCAGATTCTCAGTGCCATTTGACATTAACACTCGGAGGCTTCGTTTCTGAGCATATTTATTAATAAGAATTGGAAAATTGATCTTAAGAAACAAATCTGTTAAATCTGATGAGCAGATTTTGAAAGGTGATTAGGTGCCACACAGGGAATCGCATTACTGATTGATTTACTACTTTATTGAACAAATGTTTTTATTAGATTTTTTTTACAATTCATTTCACCATCCTCTGATTAGCTTTTCTGTTTTTTCAGAAAACAGAAAAATAAATACACATGGATCAACAGTCAGTGTAAGTACAAGAAAGCCCAAGGATTTTGGAGTAAAATAATCTGATTATATATATATATATATATATATATATATATATATATATATATATATATATATATATATATATATATATACAGCATATTTAAATGTATGTACTTAAATAAATCACTTCTTAATACTTATTTTTAAAATCTAAATAACTGCACAAAAGTAAATTACATATTTTTGTATGGATAAAAATAAAGCCTCAATATTTTCAAGTACTATCTATATAAATTTTTTAAATTAATATTTATTTGAAACCTCAATTGCAATATATAAAATTACAGTCATATTCAAAGCTATAGAAAAATCTAACAGTTAACTAACAACACCTTAAAAAAGCACCTTTTTGATTATACATATTATAGAATATTCTAGTTTTATTTTCTACATTCGATTTGCTGACATTCTGTTCTATTTTTTTTAAATATTGAATTCAGTAATAATATAGTGTCATTATATTAAATTTAGTTTGCTTAATTTAATGTGTAAATTACCGATTTACTATTTATTACTCTATATGTTTGAAAATAATAGGGCAAAAAAAATGTTTTGAGTGAAATATATAGTTTCATTATTATTTAAACTGTTAAAACATTTCCTAAACTTATAATACAATGACATTCAAAATTAGCAAAATGATAAATCAGATGCAATAATTATTTTAATATAATTATTAAATTTAATTTACTATTTTGCTAATTCTATCTATTAATGTTGTACCACTTTTTATTACTATACATTATTTTAGTATTTTTATATGGAATTTCACATTAGAATGCAACTTAAATTACACATGGTAAAGATATCTGTACAGTAAAATGTAGTAAATGAAGCCTCTGTAATAAACATTAAATGACATTTTTTTTAATGAATTAAAATGATGTGTTAATAAAAAGAAATGTACAAAAATCTGCTCGGATGAAGCGCGGGGCTGTATGACATTAATCATTTAAACATGGCATTCATGCATTTCCTTCCTCCTGTAGGACATCACATTTAAATCCAGCCTTTCCCCCCTAATTACTGTCACTGTGTTAAAGCGTGTGTGCACCTGATCGACATGATTGCTTTTGCAACCTGCCTCGAGGGTCCACAAAGAAAAGAAACTATGCCGACCTGCAAGGGAGGACTATACACAGAGGAGTCATCGTTCTAAAGGAATAGAGAGGGAACAAATGCAGTTACCTGTGCTGTAACACATTATTGGTGCAATCTGAGAGGTTATGGGCAGTAAGACACTCCCAGAAGGTCAAGAGAGACCTATAAACATCTCTGCTTTGATATATATGACAATAAGGATTTGAAGTCCTTGACATTGCTGATATATAGAGTGCTAACGGGGCTTATTGTTAGCTATTAGAAGCTGAGTTGATTGCAGGACCAAGTCAGTCCCAAAATTTGAAGTACACCAATGTTTTGAGTGTTAAGACCAAAAAAATCTGGAACAAAATTCTTACTGCTGTGAACAATCCGATCATAAAGCACCTGTTCTTCTTTAGTCACCAGCAAACACTTTCTCTTGTGATCAGCATTATTAAAGTCTGACAAAGTCTAAGAATTATTGCCAAATAATGCACATTTAGCATTTTTTTTCATAAGTGAGCACAACTGACTATCCTGCGTAACCACATCTAATATTTACAAACTTGCTGAGATGGTAGAATTACCTAAGGTGTAGGGGAATAAAGAAAAAAAAAGTTTCTTGCTGTTTTCTCCTTCCCGTGATGAAACTGCCTATTGTGCAGTAGATAGATTGGACTGACAAACTGCCACATTCATTTTCAAGTGTAATATTACAATTAGTTTCATACTATGCCAATAAATGCCTACATCTGTTTTCACAAACAAGAGTCCTGCAGTTGGATTGTATGGGTTTAAGCAGAACAGGACCATCTGTTGTAAACGTTCTTCACACTCACGTGTCATATTTTGGCGATGAGAAATGAGCGCGCCCAGTGAGAGCCATCATTAGACTGTAAATCCATAACTTCCTGACAGAGTAGCCACAGGCTGTTATCTCTATTTTAATTCTTCCCATTGCCATGCCTTTCCTTTTTTCCATTTCTTCTTTAAATAAACACATCATCTTCCCCAACGACGAGTGATGTCTTCTACGGAGCCCCAGAGACACTGGTTTCCCCATAACATGGCTTTGTAAAGTGAGGCAGCTCATGTGTTTATACATGCAGAAACAAAACCGACTTCCATAAAGTAGCGTCTGGAAATCTGCTCTTGGGGATTGTGAACTTTCTTTCAGGGCAGATGCTCAAGCACACTGGTCAAAAGGGGATGCATTTCATTCATGATTTGCACTATTCCAGACTTTTTTGAAGTTGTTGAAATTTTAGCAGAAATGCAACAATGATTCTGTTCCTTTGACATATTCAATAATTTTGTTTATTTAACATGGAATGGGAGGGGGAGAACTTTCTAGATTTTATGAAACATGGTCTTGCAGTTGATTATCATTTTTTTTTGTCAAATACAACTGAGGGACAGTTGTGGGGGACAAAAAAGGCTTAATTTAGAAAAAAAAAATTAAAAATTTAATTAAAACAAAAACATTTTTTAAGGTCCAAAGTTTGATTCTTAGACAGAAAAGGCCTGGTCTCTGCTGTATATTTCCCCCTGGAGTACAACAACATGTTTGTAAATTAAACTATGTTATTAAATTGACTCTAGGTGTAAATGTGTGTATTAATGTGCTTGAGCGTTTGCCATGTGATTGACTGGCGACCTGTTCGGAGTGATTTCCTACATTTTAAGTTATAAGTAATGACAAAAAAGGCCATCTTAAGAAATTAATTAGCTGAAGCATGTATGTAAATAATCACTGAAACGAAACTCTATAGGAAAGTTGAACTCCAGTAGTAAAGGTAACGCATGCTAAACAGTTTAAGGTAATATTTTACTTGTACAGTGTGTGGAACATTTCACGCCATGCCGCTGGTGATAGTGAGAGAAAAAAGTTGAGAGCAGAATGGATTGAATGACAAGGATTTATTCACAAAGACAAAAACAGGGAACGCTCAAATATACAAAGGGAGACGAGCCAGGCGGACCAAATTTAAACAACTCATACAAAAGGGAGTAGAGGAGTTAATAAAGAAGAGGATGGGAGACTGTGACTGAAGGAAAAAGTGAGGAAAAAGAACAATGGCTGAAAACCAAATAAACAGAATGTGCATTTAACAAGAACAAGGAATCAAAATAGTCCTACTAGGAGCACACCAGTGCTTCTGACAGAAAGTGTATAAAGGCATATAATTTCTGCTTATTTTTTTAAGAAGCATTTGTAAAAGTCAGACACAAATGTTGAATGGTGGAGGGCATGGCAAGCAAGTTCTGTTCCTGATCAAAAGGGCTTTGATGCGGTTGAGGTCAGGGCTCTGTTCAGGCCAGTCTGCCAAACCAAACTTAGCCAACCATGGCTTTATGGTCCTTACTTTGTGCACTGAGGCACAGTCATCCTGGAATAAAATTAACTGTTCCCACAAAACATTAAAAGCATATAATACTTGTGCATCGATACTTTTTTCCATGTAGTTCATGTATAATTTATATTTAATCTATATTGGGCTTGTTAGATTAAATTTGGTACTTTTTTTATTTTTACAAAACTTAATATGAATATCAGCCTCACATATTTAGGTTTGTTTTATGTTAATTATTAAATGTGTAATGTATAGACATAAATTATGGTTGTGTAAAGGGAACATTAAACAAATTGATATGTGCAACTATTGACCATAATTTTAAATGATAATAATCTATAAACCATTGCAAAATTCCTTAAATATTTAACATTTTTCAATTTTATAAAATATCAATCTTGTGGGAAAAAATATTTAATTATATTATATTATCCATTATCCATTATTGCATCAGTATCACCTCTATCCCTGTATATCCTTCATTTATTGCTCAGTGTTTCCTTTTTCATCTAAATAATTATTTTTCTATTTTCTTTTTTATGAATTTTGATATATCAGCCATTCTATTATAATTGTTGTTTTAGAAACATATTTCACATGTATAGTTTAAATGAGATTTCTTAAAGCAGAAAAGCCAGAAAGAATAATTTACAGTATTGCAGTAAGTAAATATTTAAATGATCAAGAAAAAGATGCCGCGGTGCACTTTTTATTTTCAATGCCGTTCATACAAATGTTATTCCTACATACATCACACACACACACACACACACACACACGCACGCACGCACGCACGCACACACACACACACACACACACACACACACACACACACACACACACACACACACACACACACACACACAACAAGTAGTTTACAAATGTAACATGTTAACATTTAATATGAGTTGTATTTTATTTACATTCTGATTTGTTTTGGAAATGTTTATAAATCATACTTAAGAGAATACAGTTGTTGTGTTTTTATTTAATTTTGTAAATGTTTTGGTTTAAAGAAAATTCAAGGCTTATTCTGATATTATTCTGCTTTATAGACTGACCTGTAAAAAGAGTCTATATGTGTTTACCGGATAACAAAAGGTTTATTAAACTGTGTTAATGTTCTGTTAATTATTCTCTCTGAATTGTGTAATATTCCGATACAAAGGTGACCTTTGGGACAAGTTTGATTGTCATATGAATCATTAATGCCTTTTACCAGCCTTCCACCAGGACTTAAAGAATTTAGGCAACAAGCTACGACTGATAAAACATTCGTTATTTATGAATACACTAATCTAGCACACAGGCTTATATATACTGCATTCTCTGTAATAACTTGGGGCTGAAGTGTTTACTTGGTCTTTGTGGCTTCCGTGGTCAACGTGCATTTGGCAGGGATTAAGGTCCCTCGGAGACCAATAACTGGAAATTTCAGGACTTGGAGGCAAGACTAAATCATTCACAGCACATGATAAGATTAATATAAATGCTCCTGCAGTCTGTTAGCCGCCTCCCGATAAATACCACAATACGTTTACCTGATATGAAGCAGGTTTTGTGATGATCTCTGTATGTGGGAGCACATTTCAATGCTACATTTATATAATGTAAGGGAGTTATGTGAACCAGATATAAAATCAAATTTATAATAATAAACAAAAAATAAAAACAGGAGCCATGCCACTAAAATAGCGAAGCAATGAACACCTGATGTGTAGATAGCCTGAGAATAATCTCCACTGCCTGCTATACTCCTATCGTAATTTTCTTTTCTTTTTTTTTCATGAGATTCATGTCACCACCTTTTTGCTTTCATGGTTCAGTGGGTTGACTTGCTCCTGGTGACTCTCCTCATCTCTGAAGCCCAGATCACCCTCACTGAGCCCAATCAAACAGTGGTGCCTCCATCCAGCTGGCTTGTCTCCCTTTGATTTGGAATTTGTGGTCTTAGCATAGCTGCTAGCTTTCAGCTGCAAGAAGGTGGAGAGGAAGGGAGGGGAGGGCTGATTAAAACTCAAGACTGTCTGAATCCCGAGTTTATGAGAACTGATTAAAATCTTTGGAAAGCACAATTCTGCCCTAAAGCTGAGAACTGTGGGATAAAGGAGAGCTGTGTACGCAAAGGAGGTTTTATTAAATTTCCTCTCCTCTGAGCGGGACATATTTTTCAGGACTACTTTACCATGCATTAATCCCCATATATTACAGTTGTTTGTGACTGCTTTGAAATTTGCAAAAGGAATCCCTGCTGAAAGACAAACCTGGCATGTATAGGTATAATTCATCACCAGCTTTACCAGCACAGCTTTAATATACCGGTATTGTCGGTCTCTGGAGCGCCATAAAGTGTGTTGCACGTACACACACATGCATGACCGGCGCATCTATATGAGCTTGTTGGGGGTCTCATTTTTTTCAAACTGCGAACATTAATCTGGTTATAGTCCCCTGTTTGCAGCCATAACACTGTCCAGTACAAAGGTTTTCCTCAAGATATTGGTGTGCATTTAATAGAGCATTTGTAAGGTGAAACTCAGACCTTTTACAAAAAGAGACTTAGTCTTCAATGTGACATTTCCTTCCGAACTGCTATTTCTGACAATGAAATTCCTTCAATTAATTTATACCAGCATAAATACATACATCCACATAAAAGCATTTTAACAAAGCTTACTTGATGCATTAAGGAGGAGACAAAATGCTTACTGCAAACAGTTGGATGTTTATATTTGCTAGTGTATTCAAATGATCTTCACTGGAACTTAAAAAAAAAAAAAAAGATTACCACCCTTTGCTCTCTATTATAGCACATTTCCATTGTCACTTTTGTCCTCGCCAAAAAGTGCGGTGATGCTCCAGTTTGCATTTCTATTACAAGTTGAATCACTCTGCAATGCTCCCTGCTGAGCTTATTTCGGACCTTCTCCTGAAGAGATTCAAAGGTTCATAGGTTTAACAGATACATTGGAGACAACAGCATCTGTGAATGTAAAACATACTGTGAGTGCAAAGTTTATTTAACATTATGCTTTGAAATGTGCCATACTTAAAAAAAATGTACTAGTGGTGATGCCTAGTTCTGTATCATCTGATTCAATAGGGAATCTCTGTAGTATTACGTGACCCTACCAATCACTACCATTCAATAGTTGAGAGTTAGATGAGAAATACATGCTTTCTCCAAAGCACATTAAGCTATTCATATGTATTTGTCCAAAGGTGGTACAACACACAGAGGAAGCTCTTCCACTCTCTTTTATGCATGAGCTTTCAGACAGCCATGATTGGTTAAAGTTGCTGTGATTGATATGTCCTAACTGAGTGCATGCCCAGTGGCATTTCTGCTGTGGCATCACTGAGATTAGAATCAGCGATCTTTGGAAAATAGGGTAAATGCTTTCCTTAGGGCACTACAGGAATTAATAATAAGTCATATTACACATACTTTCAGCAGAGGTTATTAAAAGGACAAATGAAGGGGTGTCTTCTTTTGGTGTTCCTCAAGGATCAGTCCTCAGCTGAATTTTTCTTACTGCATTACTCCCACACATTATAATTGTATCCAATAATGCATTTGTTTGTCACATTTTCTTGTACAGTGTCATAGTAAATACTCACTTTCTATTATCACTGCATTTATATTCACTTTAATATCCATTCATCCATCCATTATCTTTCGCTTTATCCTCTACTAGGGTCGCAGCGGGGGTTCCCCATGCCCATCCAGGAGAGAACGTTTCAGGCAGATACACCCAGGACAGGGAACAAGTCTAGTCTATCTGCCAGTTTGTTTATAGCTGGCTCTATCGTCATTCTACTTCTAACACTACATCCTTTTTTTTATTTGTATTGATGGCTTGAATATAAAATTCCTTCACAGTGAATGAAACATAGATGGCCTATTAACATCTGTCAAGAGTTTTAAATGTCTTTAAGCCTTGTGAGAAAACAAGATATTTGAGAGACCACAATTCCTGCAGCTTCTCTTCCAGACCCACCAAACCAGCAGGTTACCACCAACTCACTGTGAAAGGTATGCTTGTCTAAGCGCTTCTTTGTTTCCAGCAGTAATTTTAGTACATACATGGGTTGTTCTTTCTTTTATTCATCCTCGGTTGCACATTGGGGGACTGCACATTCAATTTGTTAGTCAAATTTGATTAATTCCTCTCCATATAATGAAAGTGTTAGCTATTACTGAGGAAGGGTAAAGGCAGTTGAAGCACTGGACCTTACTGAAATTGGCTCATTGCATCCATTAAGTGTCTGTAGAGTAGGAAATGTTCACTTGGTTTTGAAAGTAGTGCTAAAGGCTGGGTAGTGTAAAAACATGTCTTTCTTTCTCCCTTTCTCTCTCTCTCTCACATACTTAAATAAAACGTAAATAAAAAAAATAATGTTGGGACCGATCAAATGCGCAGAATTGTTGGATTAGTTTCTTCCAAAACAACATCCACCCAACAACCATGACTGTCCAACAACTTTAAACTCCTGAGTAGGAACCCTCATTTATTGAGGGCAAAAATGTTGACACTTTCACACCTAAAATTACATGCTAAATTGTAACTACAGTACTCATTATGACATATCTGACTATTCAAACATTTTGTCCACATATACACTGTAAGTGTTTGTGTGTGTGCGTGGGTGTGTGTGTGTGTGTGTGTGTGTGTGTGTGTGTGTGTGTGTGTGTGTGTGGTTGTTCCCCCTTAACTCTGTTCTCTAATGTTCAGGACCACTGCAGAGTGGGTTTTATTGGGGTCACCGCAGTAACACTGATGTGGCACTGTTTTAGTGAGCACTGCACTGGTGCTAAGAATCATCCATCACCCCATCACCAAGTATTATCAGCTCTGTGATGGTCCTGCCCATTACAACACAGTGTCAAGGGAACTAATGTATGTATAACAATATACACTAGCATATTTAAGTCTGTTTCTTATAGAAGATGTGTTAACTTAAAATCAGTAAAATGTAAGTTATGCAGATCAGTCCAACCATTATATTTCTATATTTATACTTCAAATGTGTGAAATAGACATTAGGTGCACCAGATGAGATTCTAATGATTATTACATACAATGTGAGTACCATGCCTGTAGAAAATAATCATACCCTTTTGAAATGATTTTCTTTTTACTAAAATCAAAACAGTTTAAAATACCTTACCAAGTTTTTTTTTTTTTACACATTTTGTCTTAGAACATTTAGCATATACAGCCTTCAGATGTATTTGGAGCCTTTTCCTTTAATTACAACCATCAGTCTGTTTGGATTTGTCTCTACCAGCTTTGCACATCTTAATTGGGGAATAATTGCCCATTCATTCTTTGCAGAATTGCAGAAAAGTTCAGTCACATTTCATTATGAACAGAAATAAACTGCTCTCTTCAACTGCTTTTTTTCGGACTTAAGTTAGGCTTCCCATCTATGAGCCACTGGTATTTAGAGATTGTTTATAGTCATTGTCATGCTAGAATGTGATTCACTTGCCCATCTTTAGCTATCTAACAGAGGGCCATGTAATTCTCTAAAAATGAGAGTGTTTAGCTCTATTCCTTACAATTTAATCAACTGCTCAGACCCTGCAAAAATAGGACATATCCAGCTTGCATCCCCATGCCTCAAAACAGGTCTTGTTTTTTATTTGTTTTTGTGTTAGGTCTTTGAATTAAACCCAAAAAATGTAATCCTTAACCTTTTAACAGATGATACTTTTATACTAAAGGGCTTTTGTTCTTGTCAGACTGTCATATAGACCAGCCTTGCGTAAAGCGTATAGTCTTAATCAACAGTAAATCTAATTTTTATTGGCTTTAGCCTTCTGGAAACTTCCAGGATCAATATTTTCCTGCCTAAGTCATTCAATTTAAAATATTCAATGTTGTGCATGTAACTGAAAATTTGTATTTAATTACTTAACTAGTGACTTCCTTCAAAATGTATTGATTCATTCATACTTCATCAATTATTACATATAAAAGTAATATCCAGTGATGTTTTACTTTTTTTAAAGTTTGCTTCCCTTCTCTCAAATGCACAAATTGATTGCGCTTGCACAAAAGCTACAACTTATCTGTATGCTTTTGACCTTGATTGTAAGGAAGGAAGTGTTTAGATTTTGGACAGAATATGATCTATTAAACATTCTGTTGGCTGAAGCTGAATAATTAAAGAGGATGTCTGATATATATTTCACCAAAATTGAGCCATTTGTACTCTATTAAGCATAAAGACCATGTCAAAAAATCAGTACAGTTTCTTAAACTGTTTAAAGTATGCCTACACTGTAATGAGTCGAACTGTTTGCACTACCAGGTAACAAAAACAGACTGCATGTCTGCACACAAACAAAACAACAAGACTGTTTGAATTTCATTAATTATAGCTGTTTTATTAAATTGCTACATTATTTATAACAATCGTGTGTTAAAAATGAGAAGGACAGCCTCTGTTATAGTCATAGAGAATCAAGATGAAGTTAATTAATTTATGTAGCATTTTTTTACAATAATGTGTTGTATTATTATTTTATAAAATAAGTTTTATAGTGTTCCAAGCCCGAACCCCCAAATAGCAGGTCAAAGCAACAGTGGTAAAAACTTACTTGAAAGAAATCTGGGGGGGACCAAGGCTCAGGGGGGACTCAATCTCCTTGAGTGGTCAGGCAGTATCAACAGTACAGGACACCAGTGTACAGATTAGAAATTACTGAATCAGTTCAGTAAAGCCATCCTGGCACAACTGCAAAGCCACTAGTCCAACAGAAATCCATCTTTTGTCCAGTAACTGTCATTGCTGTAGTGCTCTGGCAGTGTTATGGATGAAGAACTTAATACCTTCAAAGCAAAACAGATAAGAAAAGCAGTTAGAGAATATAAAGCATAGTAATTATGTAGACAGAGTATGATTTTTGACATCAGAGGGATCCATCCATCCATCCATTATCTCCGCTTTATATTTATATATAATATTTATTTATTATATATTTATACTTTTATATTTATCTTCAAACTTTTATATAACATTTAACAATGAATGCTGCTATACATACATAATCTGGCACTTATTGTCTAAAACTCTTAACACTGCTTGACCACTCAAAGAGAATGTGTCCAACACTGAGTCTTGGTCCTCACAAGGTTGCTTCCTTTTAAAGAAAAATAAATACCTGGGAGTTTGACCTTTCATCTTTAACATTATTTAACTTTTGACTCCAACTTTTTAACAGGCTAAATTTAAATGACTGTGGCATGTAGACCAGATAAGCCACATCCAGCATATGGTAGGTATCCTATCAACACTTGTCCTTTGATATCCATATGCATTCTTAAACTTTTTGCATGGGACTCATTTTAGATATCTGACTATTCAAACTGTTTGTCCACATATACTCTGTGTAAGCATGTGCGTGTGTGTGTGTGTGTGTGTGTGTGTATGAGGGGCATGGAACATTATAAAGCTGTTTTAAAACAATACTTTTGTAAAAAGCTGAACTTGTTTGGTTAGTTTAGGATCAAGTTGTATTTGTCACATAAGATAGACAGGATGGTTTATTCATGCAGTGTAATGCTTGGCTACAGGAACCCTGACCTGCGACAAATATCACAAGAACATGTAGGATGAATGTGAATGACTCATAACACTGGTCTTTTCGACTGGTCCAAATAATAATTTACAATAATATAAATGGTTGAACCTTGTTAGCCTTGAACATACTTTCATATTGAGGGTTATGATTTTGAATACAGCAGAGAAATTTGCAAAAGTTTATTTCAGATTTTATTACAATGTCATTGTGCTTAACAAACAGAATTCTAAGCTTTAGCTATAAAAAATAATGCTTATCTTTAAAATTGATTTATAAATATTGCTGTTTTTATTGATTTAATTGTTAGTGTGTTTTTATTGATTTAATTGTACGGTTTCAGTGCCTTACAATAATATATATATATATATATATATATATATATATATATATATATATATATATATATATATATATATATATATATATATATATATATGAAATATGTATATTTCACATACAGACATTAACCATCAACACAGTACACAGTACAATACATATGATAACATGTAATGTGATAACATCTAAAACTTTTCTAATTCTATGGCCAGTAACACTTATAAACTGGTGTTCACTTTTAAACTCCAGTATTCTTAATGCATCATGGCTTAATAAATGTCTGCCAATTTTTTAACAACAAACTATTCAAACATGGATTTATAAACCAAAAATTGTGCACTGGAATGTTGGACCTTCCCCAAATTGTTCCACTAAAGTTAAAAGTATTAAATAATCATAGCTATGTGCTTAATACACCTGATAAAACAGGAGTATAAATGGGATTAAAAAAAACATCTGAATTCAGTCATTAGCAGTTGTGTCTATACTTTGAACTTATAGTGTAAAAAAAGCTCCAAAATATAATGAATGACCTAAACAACAGGAAAGCATATTGTCACATGCTAGGACACAATGAGGACCATTTGCTCCTATATTGCCTCTGTGACACAATTTGATACATATAATCAATTCTCCAACATGTTCAAAGTTTAATCAATTTTAGAAGCATAATGAATGTTGGGATGTTGGGATAGTGTCATTCGTACAAAAAGAATAAAAAGCAGCTAAACAAAGCATTATTCATTCAACTCATTCAAAAAACCTTCTCATGGTTTACAAAACATTGTCCCAAAACATCCGTCCATCCAGCACAGGGCGCCAATCTATCACTGGGCAAACACACACTCTATATGGGGTAATTTTGAGAATTCAATTGAACTTGATCCATGTTTTTGGACTGTGGGAGGAAACCTGAGAACCTGGAGGAAACTTAGGCGGACACGGGGAGAACATGGAAACGCCACCCAGATTGGGATTTGAACCGGGAATCCCTAGCGATGAGAGGCGAACGTGCTAACCACTAAGTTACCGTTCCTGTCCCAAAACAATTATGTCATATTTGGCTTAGGAACAAACAGGAGTACTGACCTGGTAGTAGCATCAACAGTCTCCACAAGGAAAGCAACTGATAACTTTACTATACCAGTCTTTTTTATCAATCACTACAATTTTTAATACTAATCACTAAGTATTTGGAGATTCTGTAAGAATGTAAAGGTGACTGGTGAAACAAGATGTATTAGATGTATCTATAACTTTCCCAATTACTGTCACTTCTGCTGCTGAGAAATGTGAATTTCCCCCATTGTAGGACCAATAAAAGATTATCTTATCTTAAGACTAAGACAAAAAATGACTCACGTTTGGATGAGAAATACCTCTGTGCATGATCCAAAAATATTCTCTGTCTGTGGTAAAGGTTGGAGGAGGAAGGATCATGATACACCAGCCATGTATGAGTAAAGATTTTTGGAATATTTTTGTTTGTATGCATCAAGAATGATCAGAATACAATTCATGTAGACTTTCTAATTGGAGAACAATCCAAAGTATACAGTGTGGTTGGTTACTCTTAATAAAAGTATAACATAGTTTGAACAGTTTTGAACTGGGTAAAGTAACATAAACAACAATTAAACAGTAGAAAATTATATTACACTGAATACAAAATCGAAGCCAGAAACTTAAAAAAGCATAAGTCTTATTGTCACAGCTCTAAAACATCCAACACATTGCCATGCATTTGAGACAGCTATTTCCAACTTTATGAAACAGACAGGGGAAAGTGCTTTGGGTTTAAAGTACTTTTACAAATTGCAGGAGAACATTAACTGCTTAACTGAATTTTGCCAACTGTAAAGTTTGTTGAATGAATAAAAATGCAATGGGGTTCTTTTTTAGGGACTGGTAGAGACATCTTAGTTCTTTTGAAAGATCTAATTGCTGCAGTATAGCAAGGCAGTTTGTTGTAACATGATGGGACCAGTTTGGAGAAGACCAACTTTTGATCCATCATAACTGTATGCTAGTGAGGTCCATGAAAGCCTAATTTGGTGAGTCTGATGTGAGCGAAAAAGACTGACTTACACAGATGATGATCAAGTGTCCATTTCTTAAAAAATGGAGAAACAAGATCAGTTCAGCACCGCTAGTCTCACAGAAATCAAGGTTCTGTCTACTGGTTGTTGTTGCCACTGTGCTCTGGCAGTGTTATGGATAATGACATTATGACACCTCAAAGCACAGCAATTAAACAATAGACAAAGTGTGGTTTTTGACACAGTGCAGCATGAGACTCTAAAATGGGCAGATAAAGGGCAGTCCTCCTGGGTGTATCTGTCCAGTGCCGGAAACTGTGGATGGTCATTGGGAACCCCACTGCGACTCTAGTCTTTATAGTATTAAGCATAAGATAATTAAATGTGATGAGATTAGCTTCTTCATACAAGCAGCATTCCATGAAGCTGTTAATTAAATACTGTTGACATGTTTACAAAAAGTTGTGTACCAAATGACAACACATTGTCATGCATTGATCTAATATGAGGCTTTGGTTTGTATTGGAATGTTTTTGACTTCCCAGGAATCATAAATCTATAGTTTCTTGACGTCTTACCTTCATAAACATTGTCTTGAATCAGTGCAGGGAGGAAAAGCAGATGTGAGTGCTCAAGTCTCCTTCCCAATCAAACCTACATTTACACTGTTTAGTTTTCCTTCATTTTCCAGTCTTTAAACTGAATTTTTTTGGGTGGATCATCAGATCAGCAGAGCACAATAATCAGACAAGCATGCACTTATTTTTCAAGATGGAAAAAAAGTCTCTTCTAATTACATGACAAATCCCGGGGGATTTCCTCCAGTGATGGTAATCAGATAATGGCTGTGGAAGATGTTGTGTGTTTATACACCACTGATTAATCAGAGACCTTTAATTGCTAGATCTGCTCTTCGGCAGTGTGCATTCAGCTCAAGCCTGAAACAAAAATGAGAAATTTTGAGACAAAACTATTAAATAAGCAGAGTTTTAAAAAACAGAAGGGACATTGAAGAATAGAAAGAATAAGGAACACTGCTGAGTGTCCAGTCGTTCAATGTTTCCCACTGAATGTCTTGTTTTCACCTAATAATTCTGCTGAACTTTTAACCTTTACAGTTTCATGTAAGTTTCATTAAACTTGGGCACAATTTTACAAAACTATTTCTTACTTGTGTACAATATATAGATTTATTTTAAGGCCACTTTGCAAAAAGTAGAACTTATGTGAAGAAGTTAAAATGACCATGTATGGAGGCACGGTGGCTCAGTGGTTAGCATGTTCAAACTTTCAGAGCTGGGGATTAAGGTTTGAGATCCCTAGTATATGTAAAAAGAGAGAATGTAAAAATACTAACTAACAACTAACTAATAATACAAATAGGTAAATACAAATAACATGTTGGACAAAAGTTTTCAAAGTAGCACTAAATTATTTTAATATATGGCCAATTCTAGATCAATTCAGTCTTCAGCAGGGTGGCATGGTGGTGGAACTATTAGCATTGCCACCTCACAGCAAAGCAATAAGGTCCCGGGTTCAATTCACCAGTCCTACATGTGTGAATTCTGCATGTCCTCCCTGTGTCTGTGTGGGTTTTCTCCAGGGTCTCTGGTTTCCTGCCACATCTAAAAACATGCTAGGTAAACTGGAGATATAAAATTGTTCTAGCCATTGGGGGTGTATGTTTTAGTGCACTTGTAGTGCCGGGCTTTAAGCCCAGTTACATAGGAGGGTGGTGTCAGAAAGGACATCTGGTGCAGAACCATGCCAAGCTGAATATGTGGATCTTATGTGCTCATGTGCATCATCTCTTTAATCTGTTAAATACAGTATATCCCTGTAAAACCTAATATTTGTAAATTGTTTATTGTTTTTCAGTTAAAAATCACTGCCTTCATTAATTTTTAATTTGTAAAGTAATTTGCTAGTCTGTTTTGATAAAATGTGTTTTTTCTGTGTCTTTGGTTTTAAATAAAAGTAAAAGCCCAAAATGTGCAAAAGTGACTCCAACTGTAAAACTGTGACTCCATGGAGAAGCCTACACACTGCCTGAATCAGATTTTTGAGAAACATGCCAGCTATTTAACTACTAAATAAAAAGCAATGATAAATGGACAAATATCATTAGCACTGGACTAAATGGAAATACAGTAATATAGCAGAGCAAATGCAGCACCGTTGAGAAAATGTAAAAGGCCCTCAGACTATTTTCAAAAACTGACTAATAAATTGTTGAGTTTTTAAAGCTGTTACTGATGACAATTAAAGCAATAATCCACTTGAGGCTGTGCATTACTGTGATTTTAGCCTGAGTGCCTGAAACCCTTTCATCATGATATTATCATACAGCACCATAGACTCTCAGTGGATTATTATTGCATATAACAAAATAATGACAAATCATTATGATATACTTAATTCATAAATGTATTTTTTAAGAAAGTTAAACTGCTTTGTCACAGGAGTGCCTACTGCCTACAGGAGTGTTTATCATCCCATTCTGAAATTGGTTTCCCCTTTTGAAGCTAAAAAATACTTCCACTGGTCCAAGAAGGCTTTAATGAACTTGTAGTGATTTTTACTAATTTTGAAATATATTTGTGGAAATTTTTGCTCATTAATTAAGATATTTTGTGCGAATATACATTAATGTTAGACAGGAGGGTGTAGCTTACAACCCAAATTCTAGTTCTTCCAAAATAAGGTTGAGGTCATAAAGCCCTGTTCAGGCCAGTACTCGTCCTCACCAAATTCATCCAATTATACTTTTATAGACCCTGTTATAGTTTTGTGAATTGTCATACCGGAACAGAAAATAGGACATTCCAGACTGTTCTCAGTAGCTAGGTGCCTGGTTTTGGACACTACTGGCAAAAAGACTAATTGGTTAATTTATTAGATGGTTAAGGGGTCAGGTGTTACCAAATACTTTTGTCCAAATAGTGTGTCTGTTTCAATCTGCACATAGCAACCATTTGATTCTCCTTTTTCTCACCGTAGCATAAAATTGACAATGATTTTATTTCGCGCCCCATTTTGGTGACTTTTACAAAGTCAGCAGACACATTTTTATCAGCACACAATGAAATATATTAGTGTTATTTTAAACAACATAAGATGTGTTCATTCGGGTAGATGGATGAAAAGTATAAAGTTATGTTGCTACTGATATTATTTTCTATATAATAATATAAAAAAAAACATTTTGCTATTCTTCTTCCATTTAAATACACAAGCTAAACTGAGTTACAGGACAGAACAAGAAGAAAATCAACTACAGTAATGCATATAGCTTCTCAGTGGACACTAGGTCACATCATGCAATGCAGCATTTGTTGAAATAAATCTGAATTATACCCCCACCCCCCCTTCACCCTTGAGGATCACTTTGCTTCCTTCTGTGTGGAGTTCTTTGCTAAAACTGGCAGGGAAGGAGGAGTATTTTAAAAGATGCAACAGAAGGCTTCTTATAAAGACATCAACAACCAGCTACAAGAAAAGTTAGAGAAATTAATAAAAATCAAGTTTTGAATTGATTGAAATAATTCAACAGACCTCTGGATTAAATTTCCAGGACTCCAGAATTTTTTTTAACCTTCATTACAGTGTTTGGCACAATTAAGTTTATATTGGCTACACCTCTTCATTTCTACACTTATTGTTCATTATATCAGCTTCACATTCCATATAGATGCACTTTGTGATTCTACAAAGAATTAAAAAAAGATGAAACACATTTTTATTATTTTTTTGTTTTGTTGAAATACACGACACACACACACACACACACACACACACACACACACACACACACACACACACACACACACACACACACACACACACACACACACACACAGAGAGACATGTATATATAGCAGAACAGATTCTTTCTGACAACTAATTTGTAAGTTCTGACATTAATTAGAAGGTTCTGTTAAGCAGTTCTGTTATCTCAGGGATGCCCTATAGGATTATATTTTAAGTACTGTGAAGGTCATCAGAGAGAGTAAGACTTGCTGTCATGTTTCTGGAATTCAGTCCTTGTTGCATGGTGCATTGTTCTGCTAAAAGTCTCTTTCTGTAAAAAGGTTCACACCTGCCATGATCTCCACAGATATCAGAAGTTCCAGGGTGTTCCGAGGAAACTTTTCTTACACCAGTTTTCCTCATCTGCCCTCATCTACATGACTGAACTGTTGACACTTGACAGTAAGAGTTCATCGAGTCATGCTAAACATTTTGATCAGCATGGTGCAACAGAAATTTGGATTCAGCGTTGTTCAGCCGATCACTGATCCAATTTTTTCACTCCATCATCCATCTTCTATTTCTGTTTTCTCTTTTTGCCTTTTTAGACAGCAATGGCCCTTAAACTAGTCATCTGCTTAGAGATTACGAGTTGCATATTTGAACATGGTAAATACACCAGCGTTGTATCCGGTTGCAGTCTACTAGACTGTGCACCATCTGTTCATCAGAAAGATTCTTGACATCCTCTTCTGACCTCTTTGATTGATAAGTTGTGTATGTCCATAGGATTTGATTTCACTGAGTAGTTTTCATCAACACATAAAGGAACAAAAAATCAGCTTAATTAAAGGAATTTTTATAGGCATTATACATTTAAATAAACAAAAAAAAAAAAAAAAAAAAATAGCATGTTGTCAGATGAATAATACAAATAAACCAAATGACTCAATTTATCCTGGAAGGCCTTTTTACATTCAGGTTATTGTGCTTTACAATAATGAGGACATTTCACCCAGCTCAATGGAAGCCACTGTATTTTATGCTTAACAGCCCAATTATACACAACAGCAGCAACAACAGACAGCTCTCTGCCAGAATAGAAACATCATGCAGTCAATTGATGACTCACAGCCAATTCTGTGTTAAAAATATGTGAGGGAATGTATACCTGTCATGAACTATTTTAAGATGGGACACATGTGAATCCATCACCAAACCATTGTATTGAGCTCTAATACAATTTACATTCAAAGTGTCAGGGTTTGGACATTTATTATCCTATAAGCTGATTTACAAAATTTAAAGCAAATTTACAAAACTACAAAAGATTCTGGAGGACACATTTAAAAGAACAATTGTTTGGATGAGAAGGTTTGACTTGAAATTGTCAACATGGATTAGTAGTGTTATGGTCTGTTGTGTTGGGCATTAATTCCTTTTTCTGGACCTAGGTTTGGATGGACCTAGTTTTGGCTGCCCTAAATTGACCATATCTAAATGGCTTTGTGTGTGTGTGTGTGTGTGTGTGTGTGTGTGTTGTGTGTGCGTGCGACCAGCAATGCATTGGCACCCTGTCCAGAGTGTATTAGCCCAGTGCCCAAAACAAAAACTGGATGGGCACGGAAGGATTAAGCAGAAGATGATGAGATGAGACAAATGTGGTGCAACTTAAATTCTGATCTCTAACCTAAAATGAGTGTGAACATACTTGTGGTTCTATACTGCAGTGTATTAGGCTTAAATTAATTTTAATAACAATAACAAGCTGAAAAAATGCAGAAATAACAGCTGAAAAACACATAGGGATTTATCCCTGAGCCTTATTAAAAGCAATTCTCAATGATATTGTATTCTAAAAGCAGGACATGCACGTGTAAACCCCTGTGATGATCGCTAAATATAATATAGATGACACCTGTACAATACATAACGAACTGCTGCTGCAAATCTTGATCCATTGAGGATTTGGATAACATTATGTTATTGTTGGTGGTAATCACAGCACAGAAGCTATATTCCACTGACAGGTTTTATTTATAAACTATTTTATTTATGAGCTTGGTGAAAATCAGCCCAGGTAACTGTATTGATTTTTCGTCAGCCCAACATCTGGTTTGCTACTAATATTAAGAAAATGAAGCATACACGCAGCTGTGGGCTAGAAATTCCAATGCAAATACAGTCAGCGGCTCCTGAGACATGACAGACCAAAGCTCTATGACAATCTCTGTCTAAAGCTTCAGCCAGAATCTCAATGAGTAGCAACTATGTTTGAAAGACATTTATTCATTTTTATTTTTTGCTGCTCCTCTGCATTACCTATCAGCAAGGCAATTCAAAATCAATATTCAGTGGTATTCAAGGCTACATCCTACCCCAAACCATATCAGTCATGTTGCCCATCGACTTTATGAATTGAGATTTTTCTCTCGGGTTTTAAAAGCCATGAATTGTATGTTGGCTGCCAAATGGCACTGAATAATATCAGTATAAAGAACACTGAAAGATTTATTTTTTTGTGTTTTGGTCTAGACATCGAAGCTTTAGGTTAGTTGTGGAGCGGCACTGTGACAGATCAGTGTGTGATGGAAGAAATATCAGGGATGGAGTGTTTTCGGATCACTGGATATAGGATGTGGATGACATGCAGCAAAGAGGAGGAACAACTTCTGATATTAAGTGCTAAAAATGTTGAAAGTGGTGTGGATGATGGGTAGGGCTTCAGAGGACCCTACTTTGGAAGCTGCAATTATTAATTTTTTATAAAGGATATCCCTGGTCTTAATGTTACTGTGGGTGAAAAATTTTGAGTGAAATTACACTGATGTCATCTCACATCTGAATCTATGTATCATATATATATTAATGATGTCACACTACTCTTACACTGACATCACAATATCACATTGATTATACAGTTACATTAGTACGTCTGTGATTGACAACTCAACCTGACATCATGTTATCATACCGATCAGATCACTGGAGCGATATCATACTAATGATAATTCATCACACTGTTATCACAAAAATGTCACACAGACATCACACTTATATGATACTAATATTAGTGAATATGACACTGACATTGGATGAATCTCACAACATGTCACTAGTATTATAATGGGATCACACTGACATTATAATGTTTTACACATGACTGACACCGTAATATCACACAGATATCATTATATCATGGTGACATCACACTAACATCATGCTATTATCTCTGACATTAAAATGACATCACAGTGAAACAATGTCATAAACCAGATATCAAAATAATATACTAATAATACACTAATATAACATTACACTAATATAAGACTGAAATCTGTCCGATACTACAGTAACAACAAACCAAGCTTTCACTTACCTCACACATCATACTCACACTGATATTACAATTTCATGCTACATTTTGTTTCAATGACAAGAAAATGCTTTTATAATAATATTTTAACACATTAAATAAAACAATGTAAACTACCAGCCTAAATTTTCAGAGCATATTAATATTTATCTATTATTAACTTTCAGATTCATTGAATAACCCGATAAATTAAATTTGAACGGCATTTTGAAACTTCATGATATACCCTCTGGTCTTCACCCTGTTAAGCAAAAATTCATATTCCGGCAAGACATTGAACCAAAACATACTTCTAGGTTCTGTAAGAACTACATTAGAAGACACGAACAAGGCAGATGGCTTAAAAGAATGGAATAATCAGGCTGTCTCCAGACTTAAACCCAATTGAACTTGTTTGAGATGAGCTGGATATAAGAGAGAAAGCAAAGCAACCTACATATACAGCATGCTTATGGGAACTTTAGCAACAATGTTGGAAAAAATGTTCTGAACAAAATCTGAATTCCATTGTAGTAAAATGTTTTTTCTATGATTTGAAAGTAAGTTTGCAACACTTTGGAAATTTAAAATAAAAATTGAAAAATTGGGCCATTTTTGTGAATACTTTAACTATTTTGTATATATTTGGAATGTTGATAAGGTGTTTCTCTTTATATTAATTTGCATGAACCTTATCAGTAGTGGGTTTGATGTCTAGCATTTTATGTTAATAATAGTGAAAATTTATTTAATTACATTGATAATATAAATAATATTTTGGCATAAACAATAAAAATCATGTGATGAAAGATCATTCTTTGTTTCAAGACTCACTTTTTAATATAATAGCAAAGTCATATAAAATGTTAAATTAAGTTCATCCTTAATGACTGGAGTGCTGCCAGGTGTGATTTCAGAGTAGTTATTAGTAATTTGTAGTTAGTTTTAGTAATTAGTAGTTAGTAGAAATTTGTTATCTTTTTGTCAATGATGTTTGATTGGCGGTTAAAAAATGCATTCTTATCTACCTTAGGTCTTAAGTGCAGTTATGGAAAAATACATACATCAAGAGATTTGAGGAAAAGTTTGAGTGATTTCATAATGCCAGTATAACTTAGTATACTGTTAGTAAAATGAATGTTTGACTGTGAGGTTCTAGTGTTGTCAAGTAATTTGCATCATAAAAAACATCTCTATATCAAAAGGCTGTCACCACCATCCACCACTGTAAGAGAAAAGTGTTTTTAGATTTTGAATTTCTTTATGACAAACCAATACAAGTTTATTCATAGCTAATTACCTTTTCCTTGCATTTTGGATGATGGCTTCCTAGAATGGAATGTCCTGTGAATAACATCTCTCATTTAAATTATTTTGTTTTTTTTTATTACCTTTGTTAACCTTTTATGTTGTAACCTGGGTATTTAATTAATAGTTTAATTTAAGTAACTATATAATGATTAACAAAGCATTATCATCGTTTTACATATTTATTGTTATTTTTCATTCATTATTATTATTTTTCATTCATTATTTTTATTATTATTATTATTATTATTATTATTATTATTATTAACAATACCATAGGCAGGTCTACTGCTTAGGGTGCTAAAGCAACCAATGATTTTGATTGAATAAAGCAATAAGGCATGGTAGGGTATGCATATTTATGAATATATCACGGGAAAAATGTGTTAGGCAGCGTACTGTTACACCTTTTTCCTGTGATTTATTCACAACAATATACAACCTCAAATGCCTTATTCCTTTAAAAAACAGTTATTAAAAAGACCATAATAAAAAAAGAGATTTATGTTTTAATTCACATGTTTATTTACCACAAAATCGTTAATCGTTAAACTGGTTTTCCACGACATGACCTAGTCTGGTTTAAAAAATTAACATTGATTGCTGAGTAACAGGATAACGGTTTAGATCTCATTTAAGGACCAGAACTACCCACCTTATAATTGTGTTTGCAAATAATAAAATTTAATAAATGTTTCATTTCGGCACACACACGCACACACACACACACACACAAAACATACAAAAGTTTAAAAAAGAACACTCAGATGTGAGTAAAATCTTGTTTTAATATCCAAAAATTCACATTTATTGATTGTTAAACAAGTGTTGAACTTTACATTATTTTCATGGGCTTTATTACTAAAATGTTGATGCAGAGAAAAAAAAAACAGTGTGGTGATGGAATCACAAAAAAAGTTCCAACATATCACTCAGAATAATTTAATAAATAAATAACCAAATCTATTTGGAAGAATGTGTGAAAAGCTTGACTGCAGTGTTCAGCTGTGGTACTGAGTAACCCCACTGGACGTTTTGAAAAAGGCTAGACAGTTCAAATTCCCTCCTAACGTCCGATGCTTTGGTGCAAATTTCTTCTTTTTTTGAACTACACAAAATCTGATGGCAGCAACCATTCTAAGCTTTTCAAGTCTTTTGTTGATGAATAAAACAATTGATCTCCCAAATATGTGCATTTTCCCCAATAACCTTTTTATTTTAAATAATGTAAATGTATTTGTAATAGTTATGGTTGCATTTTAAGTTTGCACCAGAATACAACAAAATATATTTTATGTCATTATCCTTATTGGATTTGCTGTACAGTGAGGAAAAAAGATAAGGCCTGGGGTTTGATTGCTAGTGGTTCTAACAGAACAATCAGATCTTAACTGGAAACACAGGCCTTAAATCCAAACTACTAGACTCCTAAGTAAAATGTTCCATTAGGAATATCTCAGTACAATCCTACTGCATCTGCTGCGATGCTGGAGTTTCCATTTTGTATATAATACAAAACTGGATTTCAAATATTTTCACTTATGTACAACCCTTAACAAACATCGGATGACAGGAAATACTATTATTTGGTATATATAATTATGTATTTTTTTTCTTTTTGGAGGTGGAATCATTCCATCGTTTTGAGTCCCTAGCTTGTCTTTTGAAACTCCCTCATGATTTATCATTGCAGTCCACTTTGGTGCCAGATTTGAACGGGCAGAATCACAATCCCAGCAAACTCCAGACTGCTTGGCTTTGGGGAGTTCAGCAAAACAGTAAAAGAAGTGAAATGGGAAGCATCATCTTAACCTTTGCCCCAAATTACCAGGGACCACCGCAATGTGGCAAATGGTTCTGATTGTTTTACAAATTAAAAAATAATAATTAAAGGCTTGTAATGAGCTGCATTTGTCCTTCCCGGACGTCACCCTCCGGCATGCAGCCATCCTTTGAAGTTTGAGGGACGGGTATTATGTATCCGTCACTGCTTACCCTACTGATCTGATAGTAGGTGTGCAGCTGCTGGCCTGGCCCCAAATCAGGCATACTCTTGTAGTAGGCGTCCTCATCTGTACTGTGTTTGGAGGACGAGAGCTGCTCAGCCTGGAGGCTGCTCTCGGATAAAGGCGAGTCCCTCAGGTTCAGCACACTGGCGTATATGGAGTCCGTGTTGGGTGACTGTAGGCTGTGTGACGTAGCTGTGGGCACGGTTCTCGCTCTCTCCTGCGTGTAGTACAGGAGGGAGTGAGTCCGCTGGGGGATGAGTGGGGCACCTAGGTGCTGCGGGTGGTGCTGATGGTGCAAGCTCAGACTCCCAACCATTAAATGGTTGCTCTCATTATCCACAGGCACCAAAGATGAGGTTTCAGGAACAACAACACCAAGGTGATCTTTGCCGCCCCCACCCACTTCTGGTTTCCGGGTGGTCACAGGAGGCTCAGGCCGCTGGTTTTTGGCACAGGCCCTTAGATTGCTGTGCACCAGGTCCGAGATAATCATCTTCTCGAAGGCGGCATCATCAAGGCCCAGAATGCTGCTGCCATAGTCCCCATTTCGAAGTGAATAGCTGTTGTTGAAGTTACCATTTAGCGGTAGTGTATCCATTGCACTTGTTTCCCTGGCGTTGTTCATCGAGTGTCCTAGAACAACAGAACATGCGAAGGGGGAGGGTTGTACGTTACTGTCCTCTGGCTCAAAAATGACAAAAATTGTGATATTTTGTTTAGTAATGTCTTAAAGATATAAGGTTTAATACTTGATTTGAAATAATATAATCCAATTGTTAGAAAAAAAACAGAAAGAAACAAACAAATGTCACAAGACATTCTGAAGGATGAGTGAAGCCACAGATGGGCAGGCTATGAGATTACAAGTTTCATCAGTTTCAGTTCAGAGGGGGGGAGTGAGAACAGAGTCGTGAGGAGAGGTGGGAGGACATGAGAAAACGAAAACAAGCGCATGGCCAACAAAAAAAGGGAGGACAGACAGCCAAGTCTTTTACAATGAAGAAGCCAGCAAGCGACAATCCAACAGCACGACAGACAGGCAAGAGGAAAGGACTAACTTTAGACAACTCACATCATGTCTGTCTGTTCAGGCTATCTGGCCTAAGAGTTGCTGATGGACAAAAGGAAACCGAACAAAACACAAATGATTTTATTGTAAAAACATGATGTAATCTCTGACAAAATCAGCTTGAGCAAGGGTTCAGCAAATTAAATCAGACAATTAAGGCCTTCTCTCCTCATTAAATGTCACTCTTCAATGTTTTTGTTTTTTCTTGAGAGTTACATCACTAATTGCGTGGGTACGCCAGCATTGTTGCCGCAGGCAGATAAAAGTTGATCTGAAATCTCTACAGAGTGTTAATCATAAAGGATTCCAACATGTTAATCCTTTTCTCTTCAGCCACAGAATGAAACTGAACATTTGGATGGATCAGCTGGTGATATTTTAAAAATATTTATAAATGGGGGTCTTGGAAATAAAGAGAGATAAAAAAAAAGTATGTGAAAGGAAAACAGTGACACTGCTAATACAAAGCTAGGGTTTGGGTTATACAATGGGGGTGAGTATGCGGGTGTGGGGTGAAGGACTCATAGTGAAGGAATATAGAAGTGCAGATGTCGTGGGAAAAAAATTGGGAGGCGAGAGTCATGAACATTAGTAAAAGTGACTGTCATTGTTCAGATCAGCTGAATGTAGCATTGCGGACTTAATTACATAAAGTACAATTACAGGTGCTCCAGATGTAAACAATATTTCCCAGCTGTGATAAACATCTATCATACCATTAATGAGGAGGGAAAACAGGGAATGGTATCTGACTTAATTTCAGTAAAGTACTCCAAACATGATTACTGTGCTACTTTATTGATGCTGTTACAGCAGACACATCAACTAGAACTGATGAAAATGTTTGGTTAAGTATCTGGATGGAGAGATAAAGCAGGTCTCAGGTGTTGTTAGTGTTATAAAATGGCTTTCTCAGCTTTTGAGTTGGCAAGGTGTTTTCTAATAAAGAGAAATTTTATTTTACCTACCTACAGTTCCTTGCATCATACACTAACTGGCAACTTTATTAGTTACACCTGTTTTTCTACACTTATTGTCCCTTCAATCAGTTTGACTTGTCATTTAGATAGACTTTGTAGTTCTGCAATTGCAGATTGGTCAGTGTACAAAACTTTTCTTTGTTTAAAGTGCTAACTTAAAGCGTACATTTGAACACGATACTCCAGTACTCTATTCATACTATGAGGTTATTTGTAGTATGTCAGAGCAAAAGACAGAGATGTAGCACATTATGTACTGTGTGAAGGAGTTCAAAGTGGCATTTCTGAAAGGAGTGTCTGAAGATTTCGCTCAGAGCATGGGTTAATGGAGAGTAGATGAACATTTTGATTTATCTGTCCACAGCCATTTGACTGGCAGCTTTTCCATGCAGGACCAGAACTGTTACATTTAAAACAATACTAATCAGTACTAAGAAGTGAGTTTTTTTCTAGTTCTCTGTTCAGTTTTCTCTGAAGATCAGGGCCCCCACAGCATCATGAAAATCATCTATCACTCAAATGAAACCTGCTCTGTGGTGGTCCTTAATTAATTTAAGAATAGAGAAAATGGGATTAACATTTTTTTTTTAGAAAAATAGATGGACTATAGTCTGTGATTGTGGATCTACAAAGTTCATCTGTATGGACAAGTAAAATTAGAAACAAGGAGGTGAACCTAATATTAATTGTATTTAAAAAGTATTAATTAAATTAAAAGTAATTAATTAAAAGTAAACAACGGTGTCAGAACAGTTGGACAAGCAGCTGTTGTAAAACTATGCCAAATACATGGATTTTATTTTATGGAGAAAAATACAATATTTTTCTTATTATTATTCTCATTATTTTATTATTGTCATTATAATACTGCAATTAGATTTTGCTTTTAGGTATTATATGTTGTTTATTACTATAAATGTAGCTTTTATTTACATTACTTTGGTCGCATCTTTTAGGTTTTTTCAGTTTTTCATCAACATCGACATATATTGACAAAACACCACTGATTAATTCTGTATAGGACTAGCTATTAGTGTTACAGTTCAGTAATCATATTGTTTATACTTTCCATATATAACATTAGAAGTTGCTAGTTTAATGTGAATAACTTTAAAACATCTGGGCTGGATTTCCCAAGTGTCGTAGCGCTAAGTACTTCGTAACTTCGTACTTAAGATCATTCTTAAATTTACGAGCCTTTCCCAAACACATGCGTAACTTAAGTCGTTCTTTAAATCGCTCGTAACTTACGAGTACTCAGACCCACTCGTAACTCATTAAGAAGTTCGTAACTGGCAGCACACAAAGACTCACGGACGCGCTGGTTGTTTAAATCGCACAGAAATAAAATAAGCACTAATATTATCACCTGGAATTAGCTAATTTAATCACGTATTATTTTATACATTATCATTATTTTATAGATATCTTTATTTTTAGATTTATTATATATATATCGCTGGGCACACACTCACTGACACAAACACACTGTATATGGGGCAATTTGGAGAACTCAATTGACTTGATCGATGTTTTTTTGGACTGTGGGAGGAAACCAGAGGAAACCCTCGCTGACATGGGGAGAACATGGAAACTCCACCCTGATGGGGATATATGCATTAGGGGGAATTAGGTTTTCACCAGAACGCAGCAGTGCCATAATTGTTGTGCTATGCTACACAACATTGCAATTGGTGCAATCTTCCTGATGAAGAATTCAGGTTAAAAGTGCACCCATTGATAAGCTTGCCTGGTAAGCAATTGGTCAAAAATTGGTTTCACATGCTAATTTAAATATGATTATTTAGTGTTTATATAGTTTTTTTTATATTTTTTTAATTAATTGTTTATTTTTGTGCATTATAATGAGAGATTGTGTGGTAATCTCTGATTCAGTTTTCACTGACGGTGCCTTTTCAGGGGCGGAGTCTACAAAGAACGACTTAAAAGTCTCTCTTAGTCTAGGAGACTTAAGAAGGCTTTTGGGAAAGCACCGTAAAATTTGCGTTTTTACTGTTACGTCGTTCTTAAAGTTGTTCGTAAATTGCTAAACACGTTCGCTTTCGGGAAATCTACCCCTGATCAGTAGTACAGTAGTACAGTTTACTTGTTATGCTCAGAAACATGGGAGATCTATTTTAACATAAAAATAATAAACTTTTGTTTTCAGACCCGCTATTCTTCCAAATCGCTCTGTACAGATGCCGTTCTTACTTTGATGAAACTGCTATCTGAACCACTTGCTCACTGAATATAAATGATCTGAGCTATAACCAGCCCTTTTCCTTCTTTCTTTGAGAAAATCATGCTAAAAATTTACATTTGGTAGGCAAAGTTAAGTTTTACTCCCATACTTGTCTCTCTGTAGGTCACTAGAGGAATGCAGCAAGAGAGGGGGGAAAGCAGAGCAAACAGATAGTAAGGGTTCATATCAATTTCAGAAATGTCACAGCATTTTAATGTCACAGTCTGGGGCGTTCTTGAGAATTCTTTAATTGTGTTCCAAGATTAAGATGTAGCAACAGACAGCAATCAATTTTAACTTCATTACGGATGAAAAAAAATCCTCCAAGAGAATAAATATTAGGAACATTAAACAGAGTTAACTGTTATTTTTACAGTTAACGAGTTTTGAGGTTTACTTAATATTTACTAAAATAATAAAATACAGTGAAACTAAATTTCAAGTGTCTTTAATAAGACACACACTACATAACCACAACCACAGAATGTATAAAGTGCATGTTGTATCACTCTCTGTAATTAAATCTTTTCAATCATAATGTAATGATTCTGATTTAAACAGGGTACTGTAGATGGAGAGTGATACGACTGAACACTCTATCACAAACGTCACAGGATGGAAAGCGGAGAAAAAGTGAGTGTATTGTTGTAGCATTCACACCTGGAGAGTTAAAGACAGGAGCCGTGGGAGAGTTACATACAACCGTTTCGGCCAGTAGGGTATTGTAGGGGTTGTTAGTGCCTTGGGGTCGTAGAAGAGGGTTTGTTAGTAGATAATTGCCCGTCATTCCTGAATCAGCAAGACAAAAGAGAAGATGTAAATTCATAGCACAGATTCAAAATCTCATGTTATTTGTTCGTATGTATGACCTTGTTATAGAATATTTAAAGAAACCGTTTCTAGTAAGTTATTTATTTCCCAATGATTTTGATGCTGAATTAATCCTTCCTTTATGTACAGTACCATAGTAAATAGTCACTGTCACCAAATAGCAAAAACCAGGTACGATTCCCAAGTGGGTGGCCAACGTCATCTCTGTGTGAAGTTTATGTAAGAGTTTCCGCTCACAATTCAAAGTCAGATGAGATAAGTATGTACCTAATATGACTTCTTATCTAATGGAACTAAATGTTCATTTATATCTGACAAAATTGGTCTCTCCTTAATCATTTTTCAATCAGGAACTGATTCCATTCAATTCTACATACATTTTGACTTCGAACACACTTGTCCAAAAAAATTAAATTTATAACTTAAACAATTAAATAATGATTGAATCATGGATGAGTGGAGTTGTAAAATAAATAAAATAAAATAATGGAGAGACAGTTGAGAGAAACATGGGGGAACACCATGCTCAGTGGATGATAATAAAGCAATAAAGTAAAAGAGGATATGCATTACTGTGATTAAATCAGGGGAAAGAAGTATTGTTGGGCATGACGGGTAGTGTTCTCACACCTCTTTCACATGATTTATTCAAAAATAATTCACAACCTCGAGTTCCATATTGCTTTTATAAAACGGTTATAAAAGCACTATGATAGAAAAAAAGGTTTAATTAATAAATGTGTTTATTTAAAATTAAATTTATAAATAAACTGGTCTTCCACAACATAATCTAGCCTGGTATTTAAAATTAACATTGATCGCTGAGTAACAGAATACTGGCTTAATACTGGAGGAAATGGCTCACTGTTTATATTAATCTGCATTTACATTTATAGTACATGATTTGAAAAAATGTTCTACCACATTCTCACGTTTCACATATTGATATGAATGTGAAGTGGTCAGAGGTGTGCATTATTGTCAATAAAGTCACGGCTAGACAAACGGATCAGCCAATCAGGGACCAGAACTACCCATTTAATAAACATATATAAAGAACCATGATTATATTCCTAATATATTATATATGTTTTGCCAATAAACGTGTGTGAAGCCTCTTTGACATCAAAACTGGTGAAACGGCAGCTAGTTTGCTAAATAGCAAAACGTGAAAGGAATTTACTTAAAAACCATTGTACGCTGCATATTGACTGCGGGGTTTCTGAATTAATCTAAGAACTGGACACTATTCATTAAGACTTGTGACTTGTCTCTTCTGTCCTCGTTTGTACTGTCCAACAGACCTGATAACAGTTTGGATAAAGAGAGATGTCGCTTGCCAATAAAATTAGATCTGCACCAGGTGCAATTATCTTGGCCTATTCCAGTTTATTAAAATTCTGTCACGCAGGAATTTGGACACCCTTGTTATAGATCGCTGTGCAAACAACTGCATCATTGTGTGTTTAAAATTGCAGTCTCATCAGCAAACACTATAAAACAAAAGAACATTTTGAAAACAAGGTTACAGCATGAGGCCCTGGAGCATCCAACTCTAATGTATTTACTCAAGTGTTATTAAAAGTTTTGTAGTCTGATCAGTCTGATAAAATACTCCAGCTTCAAGAATTATAAGCCTCAAGACATGGCACTATGTACAGCACCATTTTTATTATTTTTATTTTTGAAATGAGCGCAAAGAATTCAGTGAGTTAAACTATTTACATGCTACACTGACTTATTACGGTTTTAAAAAGTTATTATTTACTCTCCTGGAAACATACATATACATATACATATATATATATATATATATATATATATATATATATATATATATATATATATATATATATTCATTCATTCATTCATTATCTCCCGCTTTATCCTCGATTAGGGTCGCGGTGGGGTTCCCCATGCCCATCCAGGGGAGAACATCTCGGGCGCTGGGCAGATAGACCCAGGACAGGGCGCCAATCCATCGCTATATATATATATATATATATATATATATATATATATATATATATATATATATATATATATATATATATATATTCATTCATTTCATTATCTTCCGCTTTATCCTATATTAGGGTTGCGGAGGGGTGAACGTTTCGGGCACTGGGCAGATACAGCCAGGACAGGGCGCCAATCTATCGCTGGGTACACACTCACGCACACATACATACTATATATGGGGCAATTTGGAGAACTCAATTGACTTGATCCATGTTTTTGGACTGTGGGAGGAAACAGGAGAAACCGGAGGAAATATATATATTTCTACCAAATTTTCCTGCAATGTCTGTGGTAATCTTAACTTATTTGTCTGAATGAAAACGCCTGGTTCATAGCCAACGTGATTGATGGGGTTGAGGTCAGGACTCAAGTCAGTCAAGTTCTTTCACAATAATCCACACAACCATGCCTTAATGGACCTTTCTTTGTGTACTTCCCCAAACTTGTAGAGGCATACAATTGTCCAAAATGCATAGCTGGGTTTTTGATGTAATACACATGTGGTAATACATTTTTTAAAACACTTCAATTGAATTATTAAGAGCTGGGACCAAATGTATTTAAATACATTAAAGGCTAAATTCAGTAACTGTGTATTTAAATTGGCAGAAAGCTGTTTGGTGTGAAGGATGCATTCAAACTTTGGGGCAAAATTATGTGGACACCCGAGCATTACAAAGACATGAATTTGTAGGACATTTCGTTCCAAACCAATAAGCATTAATAAATAAACAGCCTCCATTCTTCTGGAATGTGTTCCCACTCATGATTGATGTCCCAATTTGTCTTGAAAGTGTTCAGTGAACTGACTAGGTCAAGGCTCTGTGTGTATGAGTTCTCAGGAAACCCTTGACAGAACTTGCTTTGTACAATGGCATAGTCTTCCCTAACTGCTCCCACAAAGCTAGAAACACAATGTCTGCAACGGATTTACAAACTTTAGTCTTATTATTTACTTCCACAAGAAATAACGGGCCTTGCCAACAACTTGTGGGTGTTCTGATACATTTGGCTATAAAACCATATCATTTAGGTTTTAGAATCCTGACTTGAAATCCTGA
Source organism: Corydoras sp. C115 (assembly GCA_019802505.1). Classification (NCBI taxonomy): domain Eukaryota; kingdom Metazoa; phylum Chordata; class Actinopteri; order Siluriformes; family Callichthyidae; genus Corydoras; species Corydoras sp. C115. The sequence continues at coordinate 1,898,168 of JAFMOC010000016.1, read as the reverse complement.
AAGTTACTATTCTGCTGTGTTTTATTAGGGGATGTGGAACACGATCCACTATTCTTTTTAGATAGAACACTTTTTTGACATGTCATTTCACTGGTGACTGTATTTTTCTAGCAGTTAAAGAAAAGCTTTTTTAAAAGGTCTGTCTAAGTGAGTGCAAGTGTAGAGAAGCATGAAGAGAGGAAAGGAACGTCAGAGCCTCTCCTGACTTATGCATGCACGAAGGGGCGCTTTAGCGTTTTAGAGCAAGCCAAAGCAATGACTGAGTAACACAACCTTACCACTCGGGTCAGCTAGAGTTGAACATCATCTTCTCATCATCATACATTTGTGCCCTGGCTAAATAATAAATGACATTTTTTTTCTAAGTCCTTCAAATAGCATGTGAGAGGTCATCCTGCATTACAAAGTTCCAATGATGTTTTATTTTCCACAGATACCCCACTAAGCTCTCCATAGATGGACTAGACAATACATGCACTGCAGTTCTTACACCAGTGGATGTGATGATTTATTGACTAATGAATAGACTAAAACTATAATTTTATTGACTAATATGGTAGTGTGCTAAAGCCACTCTTCTAAAAAAATAAAAAAAGAAGTTATATCTTTGAATGAAAACCAATTTATATATTTATATAAATATATATATATATATATATATATATATATATATATATATATATATATATTATATATATATATATATATATATATATATATATATATATATATATATATATATATATATATATATATATACACACACATATACACACACACACACACTGTATCTTAAAATGTATCTTATTTTTTTATTAAAATTTTCTTATTTATTGATGTTTGGACAGCAGCAATACTCATGTTAGGTAAACCTCATTGTTTCTACTCTATGCAATAAAATCAATTTCTACATACCAGCATCACCGAGATTTAATTAATTATCAGAATCAGAATCAAAATACTTTATTAATCCCTGGGGGGAATTTGTCTAATTACAGAATGTAATCCATTCATTTCTTTACATACTAGTTACATGTTAGTCCCTGTATTAGTGTGTGTCGTGCTGATAAGAGCAGAACATTTAAACACACAATGCATTCACTGTGTACTCTATAGGACATATTTTATGCTTGTTCAATCTAGTAGTTGTAAAGTCAGTTGAGTTGGTAGCTCATCTATTACTGACCAGTTTGTGTTAGTCATCCTGTAGTCCTTCATCAATGCTCATAGGATGCTGTATAAAATATGTTGGTGGCTGGACACTTTTGATTAGAATGCTCTCAGTCCAGCAGTGACACCAAGCTCAACACACTAACATTAGGTCATTTTATACATGCTTTTATCCAAAGCACCGCATGAGCAATCATGGTTACGGCCATGGCCACAGGCCCACATTGGCAGAATTTGAAACACTTAATTCCAATAGCCCTCCACCCTAATCACAACACCATCATATTAGTATAACTACAGTGATGAGTATCACTTATAACACAAATAACACATAACCTATAGTGGTGTTGACTATTGAAGAACAGAGTAAATGGAAGTAACATTGTATGTAGAACAAAAATTGGACTACAGTCTGTAATTGTAGAACTACAATGTCCATCTATGTGAAAAGTGGAACTTATACAATAAATAAGAAAGGTAGAAATAAGAAGGTGAACCCAATCATTTAGCTAATTAATGAATATACTAACTACAGTTATCTTCATAATTTCTGGTCAACCTGTAAGTACTGTTTACATATGGATATGGTCTCCTTTGTAATGAATGTTTATATTTTCTTTATATTCTTTTATTTAAGTGTAACTGGATCAGAACTGTAGGGCATAAATGTTGGCTAAGAACATTTTCTTTTACAAATGATTTCTGGTCAGCTTATAGGTACTGACTAAAACTTAATCATAATTATACCAACATAAACTAAAACCAGCATCAGCATTCAGAAGTCTGGACTCAAGTATGATTACTTTTTCTATAGAATCCAGAAATTATATTTTAAATTAAATTATAATTTAATTTCTCAAGGTGATAGTACAAGAGGTTCAGTAAGGAAGAACTTGTAAAAGAGAAAATACTGATACTGTTGGAAATGGAAGAATTATAATTAACTGCTCACATTAAACTGCAAAGCTGCAATTTCATCAGCAGCTTAACTACCTTATATAATCATGTTCTCTCTGAAACTTATTCTATTGTTTAGCAGATTATACAACATTTCTAAAGGTAAGAAATAAACCAGCTTTCTAAAGAAACACATCACATCATTACTGCTCTGTAAAGTTCAAGCAATAAACTATTTATATTTTTTGATTTTTGTGCTATTCTAAATGGAAGCCAAATGAGATCCAGGCGGGAATGACAATGACAGAAGCAAAAGCCAAAGTGCTTTGGAACATAAGTACAACTAACTGTGGTTTGGAAAATTTTTTACAGGCCTCAGGTCAGAACAACCAAAGGTCAAAATCATTTCCAACAGTAAAATCAGCAATTACAATTCACAAACGACAATAAAAAAGGTTGAATTATGTTAAACAAACACAGACACTGGTGTTATAAAATTGTACACTGGAGTAATTACACTAATTTATTTTATACTATATATTCATTCATTCATTATCTTCCGCTTTATCCTATATTAGGGTCGCGGGGGGTTCCCCATGCCCATCCAGGGGAGAACGTTTCGAGCGCTGGGCAGACACTCACACACACGCACACAGACACACTATATATGGGGCAATTTGGAGAACTCAATTGACTTGATCCATGTTTTTGGACTGTGGGAGGAAACCGGAGAACCCGGAGGAAACCCACGTGGACACGGGGCGAACATGGAAAGTCCACCCAGATGGGGATTCGAACCGGAAATCCCTAGCGCTGAGAGGCGAACGTGCTAACCACTAAGCCACTGTGCCGCCCTAATACTATATATTATAATATATAAATTTGTGATCGGGATCAGACAAAAAATTTTTTGAAATAGTCGGAGCCAGGCAAACTTGAGAGTCAGCAATATAAGAAACATTGCATTTGTGTTGAGTTCTCTAACTGCAGTTGCAAAAACCGGCGTATCCTGAACTTTGTAAAATCTATATTTCTGTCCCGGCATGTGGCAATGTTCTACAACTTCATCCATTATATCAGTTCCACTTCCACTTATATCAGTTTACAACTTCTAAAAGCTAGATTATTCAGTAATCATGATCTATTTATCAATTTAGGTAATAAATCATGTCTGATAAATCATATAAGGCTGAAGTCAACAGAGCTTTCAAACTAACCTTGGTTAAGTGTTGACGTGCTGTTGATGTCACCTGAAATGAAAGAGGATTCAGACTGCTTTCGCACTGTGTCATTCCACATCCTCCTGATTCGACTCTGTCAAAAGCAACACAGAAAAGCCTCAAAAAGTGAATTTGTAAGCAGAAGAACAATATCTATTTATCTGTTCTAAATACTGTTTATATGTTCTATATATATATATATATATATATATATACTTTTTGATATATTTCACTTAGTCATTTGCACATCTTTGTTTCGACTTTTAGCACACTCAGAATTCTGAATTTGTGGTGAGTTTTACCCTTTGTGTTCTTATAAAGGTCGAGGAAAGTGGGTTAGCAAGTACCTGAGTGCCAGAGGAATAGCGAGCACTTGTCCTTGTTGTTGCTGTCTTTGTAGAACTGTGGGAGCTCTCGGTTGGCAGGCCGCCGCAGCAGTATGTGTGGCGGAAGCACTTGCTGTACTCGCGTCGAACCTGTCATTCAAAAATCAGTTTTGTTCTTTGGATGTGCTGTGTTCTTTAAAGAGCAAATCTATACATTATAAATTCTAACTAAACAATCAGATGCTACAGCTACAGTCCTGTTTACATGACATATTTTAAGTGTTAATAAATTAACACTTTATAGGGAAAATATTAAAGATAATTATGTACATTGGAAGTATACAAATGTTTATATGCAAATCTTGATGAGAAAAATCTTATTACTGACTTTAACATATCATGTCATTATCTTTTTCTTAATCCTGTGATGTATATGGCTGTAGATGCCTAGCAGGACAGGGCACCAATCCCTCTCTAGGCACACACTTACACAGACACACAATATATTGGGGCAATTTAAATAGGGCAATTTAGAGCAGCCAATTCACCTTGAATACATGTTTTTGGACTATGTGTAAAAAACGGAGATCCTAGAGGAAGCCCACGTGGACACAGTAGAACATTAAAAAACTCCTCCCATATCAGGATTCGAACCTGGATCCAGATGGATGAGAGGTAAACTTGCTAAACACAGTGCCACCATGCCGCACTGATTTTTACATTATTACAAGAAAAAAAATATATATATATGGCATGACGTGATGCACTCAAGCCCTGGCTTGTGAATGAGAAAAGGAGCCAGTGAAACAGGTGGGGTGATGAATTTAACCTGCAGCTTGTGTGTGGGTTAATTGTGTGTGTGTGTGTGTGTGTGTGTGTGTGTGTCTGCAAGCCTAAAAAAGAGGTGGGACTCAGAACAGAGGGGTGAGTGCAGCGTTAACAGGAAAGGGAGCTGGGAGGTGGCATGGAAGCCAGTAAAGCATCACGTCGATTTCAGTTCCACCAGCTAGTCCATGATGCTAGTTGGTTCTCCCTTTGCAGCTTTAACAGCTTTTTGTGGAATGAGTTTCTCCAAGGGTTTCAAAAGATTTTTAATGGAAGAGAAAAAAAAAAAAAAAAAAAAAAAAACGAGTGACACGGCATAGCTCTTTGAAAACTGTCCAGTGTCACTAAAGCCACGGTTTAAGATGGACTACAGTGTGTTATTTTAGAACAACAAGGTGCATCTTTATTGACCAAAAATGTAGCTGAAAATGTCAAAAAAAAAAAAAAAAAAAACAACCCACTATACTCACTTTTTTCTGAAGCAGGCAGTGAAAGATAAAGATGAACATCCCCTGAAAGGAGTTGAAAATTGTGAAGAGATAATCCAACACCACAGAGGACTCACTAATGAAGAACAAACCAAACGCCCAAGTAAGACCCAGGATGCAGAGCAACGCAAATGCTCCCAGGACCCAGGACCTGAAAAAGCACACATGCAACACCAGCCATGAGCTCATGTCATTTCCTTCTCTGAAGCTTTAAAACAGGAATAAAACGCAGACGTCAACTGATCTTTTACTTTCTTTACTTTTTAATTTAATAAAATAAATTTATGGACATTATTAGTGGTCATCAGGATACAGATCCAGAATACAGAATACATATTGATGTTGAATATATAATGTTGAACTAAATAAGTAATGAATTAAAAGGGAAGTTACGTCACAGGTACAAACATAACTAGGGAGAAAAAAACAGCACTAATTGAAATTGGTCCATTTTACTCGAAGGAGATGTCGACAAGCCTGGCTAGCTTAGGATCTGGAAAGAGTTAAGCGAGGAAAGAAAGACGATGGGAAAACAGAGAGTAGGCATGTGGTGTGTGAAGAGTGCAGAGAGCCTTCAGACACCATTGGCGACAAACAAGAGCACTGATGGAAATGCAAGATGAAAACATTTATAAAAAAAAAGGTTAAAATAGAGCCGGACAATCAGAGGAAGACTGACAAGTGTGGTAGATTGATGGAAGAAAAACTACCAGGCTGAGAAAGAAATGTCTAGCTGGCGCTCTTACTTGATAAATGGTTTATTATCTTCATAGCTAGAAAGCGTGGTAAGCAGAGGAAAAGAGAAAATCAGGTCAGACAGATCACAGTTTGATTAGAGTGTATCTAGTTTGAAAGAAAAAAAGAAAGCTTAAATTTGTGAAAGGTAAGTGGATGACAAGGTCAGGGAGAAAGATGAGCTTGGTAATTATTCTGCAAATGAAAATGATGATGAGGTTGGAAACTCTGCTGAGCCAATCCGCTCGCGGAGAAGAAAATACTCTTCAAATGTAAAACATATGCTTTGAAGTGAGTCGAGAAAAAAAAAGTGTTATATCGCCTTGGGGGCAAGTTTTCTCGGACGTACTGAACGGGAGAACAGAAGCAGAACTGATTTAGAGGGCGTACTGTACAGGAACTTTACAAACAAAGCAAAACTAGTGAACTTTAGTCGACGCCGGTATTTTCTTGCCATGAAAAATGACACTATCATTTTATGAGTCGTAGGTTGTGATATATGATGAGAGCTTACCCAGGCAAATCGGTATTATAGTAGCCGTCACAAACGCGATAATTACTGGTTCGGGTAAAGGAGAAAGAAAAAAGAGAAAGAGGAGGGAATGTGGAGAACAGGAAGAGAAAAGAAACCAAAGGCCACAGATTAGCTCTCTCCACATGCAAAGTGCAAACAGTTCGGTGCCACTAAGGTTGGGGTTTACATTCCTGCAAACTGTCAGTTCAAATAATCTGAAGTTAGAGAACATATTAACACATTGCAGAAACATTCCCTCCTCCTCCTCCAAACATATCTTCAGTTCCACATGCTGCTCCATCTTCACTTTATGATAAACCTGCATTGAACTGCTAATCGTAAACAATGCATACATTATATAATTAATTATAACCTTATTAATTACCAAATTGTTACACAATTTATAATTATACAATTCTTTAAACCTCATTTAACCTAATTATGAATTATAAATTATTAACTATTTGACATGACTTGTAATTTTGATTGATAAGCTATTATATTATGCAATATTACACACATTTATAATACTACAAATAATATTAATAATATAATACTAATAATAACAATAATAATAATAATCATCATCATCTTAATAATAAATTGTTATAAGCCATTATACCGCCTATAACTGTACATATACAGCACCAGTCAACCACCAACAGGGGAGTGAAAAAAAATGAAAATCATCCTACAGTTTGTAATTGTAAAACTACAATGTCCATCTATGATAAGTGGAGAAAATAGACAAAGGAGCAAGAGGGAGGTGTGACTGGTTTTGACTGGTACTGAACATCAAAAGTTATTTAGTTAGCAGTTGTCTACTTAAGCAAATTTACTGAGTTGTTCAAACTTTTTACTAAAAATAAACCAATTATTTTGTAATTAATGTAAAGAACTTTCTTGCATGTAAATCAAAATGTTTATCTATAGCAAATGTTAAAATAGAAAATTGTCTGAAATAAATGTAAATTCAGTTTCTGCTGCAGAATCTCTAATAAACAAGTTTAGAGTAACCTACTAAACAGCAAATAAACAAATCTGATGAAAGCAAGACTCAATATGTCACCTATTATTAACCAGTCTGTAATATCTGCATCACGTCAAGAGATTAAAAAACAAAAAAGCAGGACTGAAACATTAGTTTTACTAAGACTAGTGAGTTTTAGATAATTTAGTCATGCATATGTGACAAAACAAAAAAAACACACACACACACACACACACACACATTTGTCTCTCTCTCTCTCTCTCTCTCTCACGCACACACACACACACACACACACACACACACACACACACACACACACACACACACACACACACACACACACACACACACACACACACACACACACACAAATAATTAAATACAAGAAACGCTTAAATATTTATTCACTTACTTTATGTTTTCTAACCTGCTGGAGTCTGGTTTCAAAGAAGTGGCGTGCTTCACCATTTTGTACATAGTGATGACCAGGAAGATGAGATTGAGCTGTTGGAAGAATTAATGTGTGTGTCAATAAAATAAAATAAATCTGATAAAGAAGATAAATAAAGTAAAATACAGTTCTTGGAGGAAAAGCACTAAAGCACGTGGTAAATACAAATGGTCAGTATGCTGTGGAACAAAGAATGACACCGAAGCATCTGTAAAATGATTCTGTATCGATAAAAAAATTATGGAAATCCAATTCGCTGCAAGGTAAACATGTAAAAAGCAACACACAGTAACAGGACACCCATGCACCAATTCATACACAGAGTGCTGAGCTTAACAGATCCCTTAAAGTTCTTGAGATCCAAGACTCTGAATGTGACTAGTTAGATGTTTCGAGTGCCCACACACAAACCCGACCAGAGCTGATCGATATTGCTGCTTCACATCAGCCGCTGTTACACACGAAAGAGAGACAGAAATGTCAATAAGTGAACGAAGGAAGAGATAAAATTAGAAGTGAGACCGGGTTCTTTGGCGAGATGCCGTCAGGCCGCCATACAGTTGTGTTTGTCGGTGGCCCTGGCTTGACTCCAGTGTTCCGAAATGCCCTTCATACACTCCCAGCCTGGAGTGGTGACACGGATCTGATGAGACAGCTGAGGAGTGTGTGCGTGCACGCATCTGTGTGTGTAGGGAGGCAAGCGTACACTCTAGGTCCCCTCAGGCCAGCGCTTCACCAACTCACTTTCCCTGCTGCCTTCCCTGGGGCTCCCACAAGCTTTGTGAGAGCTGTTCCTCCCATGTTCTCCCTCTCTGCTCCTGTGCTCAGCCCTAAGCTCGACTGTGCAGAAAGCTTTTTAGCGCACCGTGGGAGTTCAAGCGTGTGCCCACTGAACTCAGCGTGAACCGGATGAAATATTAAAGGTGCAGATGGAGCTGTCCGGATGATGCAAACAGCTCATGACGCGTCATGATCTGATGCCCTGAGACCACTCATTACTTCCATGTTCCTCTTTTCATGGAGCTAATGCCCCTCTGTGCCCCTGAGCGGGCCAACTTCAAGCTACCAGCTTTCCGGGTTACTGTTCTTTATTTGGTTTGTTTAGCAGTGAAAAAAAGGTACTGGGCTTCAAAGTTAAAGGACCACCCTAGGCCTTTTGTAGTTGATTCAGCAAAAATGTTCCATTTTCTCCTTCTCTTTGCCCAAAATCAGGCTGCCGCGTTGAATAATGAGATTGTCTTTCAGTCCTTTCTCACTCCACCCCTCCTCCATTCCCCTCCCATACTCCTTTCCTCGCCAACAAGGACAAAGCCAATTTGCTGAGAAATCCTATTTCTATTAGTGCAAGCATACACCGAGCTAATAGAACCAGGGTCATGGGTTTAGGTGGAAAACCTTGGTCCAGGTGATTCCCAGGAGAACTCCCAGCCATTGTGCCTCGTCAATTGGGGAACGTGCTCGGGATGACTCCCAGAGAGGCTCGAGTCCTACTGCTCAGATTCTCTGCCATTAATCAGCCCTGTAAAAGGGCACGGACCCAATGTTTCAGATGACTAGAACACGGATTCTGATCATCAGAGTTACAGCAAAACACATACATCACACCGGCGTTTGGTTCCCGGGTGCAAAGTGGTGACTAAACCAGAGCCTCTTTATCCCTTCCTTAGTTCAGAGTGATTTCTAATCTGCAACTTGTTAGTTCAGCTCATTCTAAGTTACCACCGCCACCGTGACCGCTGCTTTTTCACTGTCTGAATTGATGCTTTCTGTCTGCAGCCAGAGACTCCCTTGCTACTGTAAAACAAACAGCACTTTCTATTAGTCTAATCTCGCCATTTGACAGCATTCAGGAAGGTCATGTCATCCTCAGATAATGAACTTGGCCCTGGCCAAACATTTCACCATCTTCTATTCCACCTGTCTTAATTTTCAGGTTGACGAGCTTCAACCGGTTCCTCGTCCGCCAGGGACAAAGATTAGACCTGGAGAACCAATAGATAGCATAAACAGCCTCGGAAGACGGTGTATGCCACTTGATAGTTCCTTTCTCACTTCTGCTCTTTCACTCCCTTTCATATTTGCCTCCCTTCCGCAGATCCCGCAGGCCCCTTGCTTCAGTGCCTCACTGATCTATTCGGAGGCTATGGGGTCACAACCAGTAAATAATTGCATGCTTGAGCGGCAGCTGTGTCAATAAGATACGCCATGCATGTCATGTGCCTAGATTTCTTAAAACAAGTTTCAAAACTCCATCTGGCCAGGCCATGCCATTACTCTAGGTTATCTTTTCCAAAGCAAGAAGAAAAAATAAAAAGAGAAGCAAAGAAAACCTTCACAAGCATGCTGGATAACCTCATACTTTCCTGGTCTGCTGAAAAATCCTGTCTGCATCATGGCACAATTATTTCCTACAAAAACATTATTCAGGGCTTTAGCGCCAGCTTTTCAGAGTGCCTCTCTCCCACAGCAGACTTCATTGAGCGAGTTTGCTGAGACTGAACTGATCTGGGCAGAAATCGAATGGATACGATCGGCTGAATCAAGCCAGGGAAATAACAAAGCCTGCCTGGCTTGATGTTTTCACACCACGACGCTTCTCGTCGCAGCATCTGTCCTTGGCTTGGAGAAGTCAATTACCACTTAAACTATGAGGCATATCATTCAGGCCAGTTCTGCAGGCAATGATTTTTTTGTCTTCCTCCCTGTTTTTCCTATTTCTTATTCTAATCCCAACAGCTAGGCAGATGCACGCAGCCCGAGCCAAGAACTAGACCCAACCTACCATAATGATGAAGGTAACAGGTCCGATAAAGCTCCAAATGAAGTGGTTGTCCACCCTCAGCCAGCACCTGGAAACCAAACACAATTGTGAATAAAAAAACAACTGCTCCTAATTTCTCAAAATGAAAATACAATCCTGAGAAAAAAATGGGCTAAATTCAATAATAATAATAATAATAATAATAATAATGCTCTTGACAGCACAAACTAATCAGAAAAATTAAGCTACAGATAAAGTAATGTCGTAAAGGAAAGGTGTGTTTTTAAATTCTTAAAGTCTTGTGAGTCATCTTAATCTTAGTCTTAATAACGTGAATCAGTATTGTGGCAGCGGTGTGGCTGAGCTGACGCTGGCTGGGGAGTGGGAGGTGGAAGCAAAGAAGGTGAGGCAGGTAACTGAAACACCTGCCGAAAGTTCTGCTAATGGTCTACTTGTGGATAATTAAAGAGGAGTGAGATGCTGAATGAGGGGAAATGAACAGCATTACTGGAAGTGATGGCAGTGAACTGAAAAGCGGCATGTCAATTCCTGTGTCAGCTTTTTACATCATCTTGTGAATCAGTCTGTTAATAAATTCAGTTTTGTGTCTGAAAAATCTGTCTCCAATCCTCATTGTGTTCCAGCATGTGACAAATACATATTTTAGATGTATTTGTTCAAAACACAAGAGATATATTATTCTGTGCTTTGTATATTTTCATGACTTTTCTTCCATAGCCTCGCAAAAAAATAAAATATATAATAATTTGTTGTTAGGCCCAATTCAATATTTAGCAATTGTGGCCTATTTTTGTTTGGGAGTTTACACACAACTGACTTGTGAAAGACCAAGTAGCACTGGATCTGGGATGGATCACATTACGGTGTTGTAGGCTTGGCAAGCTGGCATATACATTAGTGTTAAATGCAACTCAAAGATGGTAATTGGCTGTAAAAGTATCTAGCTGCTCTTGTCTTTGACCTCCGGCAGGAAATATTGATTGTCTAAATTGGAGCAAACCTACACTAATAGAAACCGCATAAAAACATTATACCCATCATGGATACAAAACCAACAAACAGAAGAATTATGTCCACTTCTATATATCTTTATACAATTGCATATGAGGTTACAGAAGCAAATCTAACCGTAAGGTAAAAAGCGCAATCTGTTTGGCCATTAACACCTTAATGTGCATGTTAAGAGGAGTCTTACTATCCTCTGTGTGTATGAGTCTGGGCTGAAACACCATCATTAATCTGTGTAAAAGCCTTTTCCCATGCAGCACTTGTCTTTGTTAGAGAGCGCTTTACAAACAAGAGGTCACCAGAGGCTCTTTGAACCAAATGCAGACAGACCGATGAAAACCACAGTCACTTCAGGTGTCCTCTTAAGACTGACTGGTTGTGTATATATATATATATATATATATATATATATATATATATATATATATATATATATATATATATATATATATATATATTTCATTCATTCATTATCTTCCGCTTTATCCTCTATTAGGGTCGCGGTGGGGTTCCCATGCCCATCCAGGGGAGAACGTCTCGGGCGCAGGGCAGACACATCCAGGACAGGGCGCCAACCTATCACTGGACACACACTCACTCACATAAACACACTCTACATGGGGCAATTTGTAGAACTCAAATGACTTGATCCATGTTTTTGGACTGTGGGAGGAAACCGGAAAACCCAGAGGAAACCCACACGTACACGGGGAGAACATGGAAAACTCCACCCAAATGGGGATTCGAACCGGGAATCCTTAGTGCTGAGAGGCGAATGTGCTAACCACTAAGCCACCGTGCTGCCCATATATATATATATATGTGTCCATAAGAGTGTGTGTATGTGTGTGTGCGTTCATGGTGAGAAATAGTCCACTCACAGTGAGAAAGTTTGAACAACCAGTAAATAAAGACTTACGCATTCATCGTCCCATAGCTTCGGAAATCCACAGCAGCAGACACGCCAACGACAATGGCGGGAAGAAGGTAGCCTGATATGTAGTAATAAATCTTTCGTGAGTATTCACTCTCAAAGACTTCCACAAGCATGAGGTACAGCTGGACTCCCTCCAAACACATCCAAGCAAAAGATGACAAAAAGAAGTAATGCAGGATCCCAGCAATGATGGCACAACCAATCTGTGAGGCAAACAAGTTTCATCACAAACATGAAACAATTAAAACTGAAGCACTGTGTCATAATGCAGCAAGATATTTACTGTGAACATATTATATATAAACAATTAAATGACTATGACTCTTTTTACTCTTTCAATGACAAGACAACATATCAATAGCTAATACATAGGACACTCCCACATCTAAAGACATGTCCTGAGGCACATTGGAGACACTAAATTGCCCTGGCCATTAGGGTGGGAAGTATCAAGTCACTTCTAATGCTGGTACCAATCCTTTACAAATAGAAGAGTTGCATCAGTAAGGACATCTGGTGTAAACCTGTGCTAAAAAAAATAAGACTAATATCTATTACACTGACTTCATTAATATACAAACCACATCTTCAAAGAGTTTGGAAATATCGAAAACTGAAGGAATTAGGAACTTGAACACATTTAATGTACAATTTTCCTGCACACACACACACACACACACACAGACACACACACACACACACACATTATCTCTCTCTCTCTGTCACTTAGTGGCACAGGCAAGCACTCAAGGTGGAATGGCAGACAAGGTCATTTTACTGTAAATCTCTCATGCTCTTTCTGTGTCTGTAAGGGTTCTCTCTGGAAGCTCTATGTGTTCCTAAAGCCTAAGTACATATAAGTCAGGTAAATTAGAGATTGTGAATGAGCAAAAGGATGTTTTTATTGTGTGGCTGCCCTGTAAAGGACTGCCCTGTGTTTCCTTTCTTCTTACCCAGTAAGCCTTGATTTAAGTTCTGGGACAGGTTTGAGCAACTGCTTATTAGGATAAGCAGCTTAGAAAATGACCCAATGAATAATGAAACCTCCTAAATTACCTAGGAGCTATGAGGGTTCATATCAAAGTAATTCTTGTTATGTATTAAACTACATTGTGTGTAATAGAAGCTGTTTGATAGTTATTTCCATTTCATTTCCACAGCTGTATTTATCCAGAGCCCTTTGGAAGTGATATCCTTGACTAATAGACCGGGATGTGAATAGTGCAGGTCAATAACTGAAAAAAAATGAAATCCATGAGCATAAAGGCCATCTTTGAGAACAAGACAAAAAGCTATTTCTCAGAGAGGAAGACATCTTAGCATGAGTTTCCCAATGATCGAAGTAACTGAATCACAAAATCAATGGTGGAATCAGCGCGCCTACCCTGGGCTCTGTCTTATCGATGCCAATTAGGAAGATGAGTTCAGCAATGAAGAGGTTGATGCAAAGGTTCTTGTGGATGGTGTTTCTGTCACTCTGGAGACCCCGGAAGAAGCAGAAGGTGAAAATGCACATGGCCAGGCAGACCAGCGAGACCACAACACCAACAAGGGTTATGATTGTTAGCTGCAGCTTGTGCGCTCCATCTGGTCCCTATACAAGCAACAAATGGAAGGATAGCACGTATTGAGACGAGACAGATCGTTCAGGTCATGGCCTTCTGCCCCGCCTTGAATCATTCGTGCCGGATCTTACCAGTACCTCCTGATGAGCCATGAGTACAGCAAAATTGGTTAAGTGGCTACATGAGCAGGTTGTGTGAGTTCTGTTGGACTTCACCAGTTTGCATCCTTGAGTAGACCAGTATCCCATCATGCTCCTCTCAGAGTAATTCCAAAATGAGCAGTTTGAGTTAAAATAGTGTTGCAACTATGGAAAAAAAAACATAAATTACATGGCGTTTATTCTTCCTGAAAATCCTCCTATAAAACCCTAAAGTCATCAGAGGCAATGCTAAGGAAGTGGGGAAATTAAGCATGGGACCATTGATTATATGAGGTTCTAATAGGGACTATAATGGTCTTAAGGCATGTCTGTGAAAATCACACAATTACTTTGATAAAGAGGAAAAATCAAGAGGAGGCCTCCTCTGGGAGCACTTCTGACCACTTTAAAAGATAAATGATAATTGGTCCTCTGGTAATTTCATCCCACATCGTATGGCTAATCTGGGAGTTAATTTCCCAATTGAAAAAAAGGGGGAAACTCGTATCATTTACATCCTAATGTCGACAAACGAATTAGTATTCATTAAGAATTTCGTCAGGACCCTCCAATAATCACCAGTTCATTCTTACTTGATTTCTTGTCCAATGGCTTAAACAAACTCTTCTCTGACCTTCTGGGGTTATTTCAAACCAGAATAAAATTTGCAACCCTCTTATCCTCCCCATCGGCCATCCTTCATTCTCAAGACTTACGTCAATGTGCTTCAGGGTGAGAATCACCGGCTCCGTTATGTAGACGCGACTGGACTCCTTGTTGATTGAAGCTGCGATAACATCCGAGTTCACAGCCACTGAATGGTTATGGCCAGTAGCCTCGCTGCCCAGTTTTATTGTTGCATTCTCGGTGCTTAGGAACTGGCCAAGGTTTTTGTATAGTGCAAAGACCAACTTTGCTACACCTGTGGGTTGCGAAAAGATTACACATGAGTATGAGAAAAGGAACAAACATTAGTGTTGGGCAAAATAATGTATACATACACTGCATGCATGTTATACACACATTGATGGAATTAAAACATTTTTTTTAAAGCTATGATATGTTGGGGGAGGGGGTCTTTGGGGGAGGGGGTCTCACGATCCTAATAAAGTCAATTTTCTTTTTCTGGTCAGAATGTGTGCTACAGCACAAAACTGCAGGGCAACTCTCTGATAGCATACTGCATGAACTAAGGCTGGTCAGTATAATAGCATAAGATTAGTATGATCTTCATTTCTAAGCATCATATATAGATATATTATGCACATATCTTATTTGTGATGATTCAATTTCACACCTATTAGCTTAAATATGAGGTTACCCTTTTTTTGAGGTTGCATTCCTGTTAAGATTTTTTTCGTAAGAATGTGAGCCTGTTTAGTTAGTTTTGCTGCTGTCCTTAGTTTGTAACAGAGATTCCAATGCATTTTAAGCAATTTAATGGGCTAGGGCTTAGTAATCTCTGCTGGCATCTGGGGATCTCACGCATCCAAAAAGGCATATTTGGGTGAGTTTGGTAAAGGGGAACTTGACTGACCGACACAAAGCCCTGGCCTCAAGCCCAACCAACAGAACTGAAATGAACTTGTGATGAAGAACATGTGAGCCAAGCTCCCTTGTCCAACATCAGTGTCTGATCTCACAGAAGCTCTTATGGATAAATGGGGATTCCCAGAGGCATGTTCCAAAAGCCTTTACAGAAAAATGAAAGCTGAAAAAAATGGAAGGATGAAGTTTTGGTGTAACAAAACATAGGAAAACAAACATTGAAAGGCTTTACCTAAATTAATAAAGTAATCTATTGTGCCTACTGGGCTTTATACAAAGAGAAAATCCTCCAAATTGAACCTGTGCTGTGAAACACACACACACACACACACACACACACACTTATTGAAGTGAGCACATATGCCCAAAATATTGGGAAGCCTTGTACACGTCGGGTGGGGGCACTTGGGGTTAAGTACCTTGCCCATGTGCACTTCAGCCCAGCAAAGGAACCAGCGATCTTCAGGTTGCAATGCTGGTTCCTTAATTACTAAATTATGACTGCCTAAAAATGCCATTCAACTGAAACACATAAAACATCCATATAGCTATAGCGTTGAACTAACCCATCTACTGATGTTCATTCATTCAAGAGAAAAACAACTCCATGACATCAACTGTCTACCAGATCAAAGCACATTTACACCAAGGGGCAATTATTATTGTCACCTGATCAAAATGTCTTCACATCCAGAAAAAACATGCAGTATTCACACTTGAAACCCCTCTGGGAATCAAAGCTATGATTTTCTTGATGTGAGGCCACTGTGTTCTCCCACTACCTCCATAGTTCAGTGTGTTAAACGTCTTAGGAATTGTTGTAGAATTGTGAAATCATGCCTTTTTAATCTTCTGTGCACAAACACTCATCCATCACTGGGAAAGAAGAAACCTGCATTCATCACTAAAATCCTCTTCACTCTCTCAGCCAAAGGCCAGTCTTTATTTTCAGGAAAAATCATGTCAAATCCAAGCGTGTGTGTGCATCTGGTAGCTTTGTTTTCCTTCCTCTGACAGCAAACACACATCTATACATCTACAACATGTGCACTGAACAGGTAAAGCAAATCTGAAATCTGGGACTATTATTTCCATGCAGCATGTGAACTTGAGCTTTGATACAAATAGCGCCAGACAGCAGACTGCAATATTTGAGTTGAAACTGCAGATAGCCAGAAGCTCCCTAGATGTGCCAAGTCATTCCCCCCTCCCCCAATCCAGCATTATTAATATGACTAAAAGTCTTTAGACAGTCTCGTCTGGAGGATTGCGCCCGTGCTGTGTTATAAGTCTAAAATCAATAAGCTGGCGTGCTGGGTTCCTGAAGGATAGGAAACATATTGCCCTGCGTTTTGCCACCGCCACAGTAGCCACACACTCAACAGGCTCCAGGTAAAAAAATAATACTCTTATAAAGCACAGACCCTGTTCCTCTGCTTCTGCAGAACTGAGACTGCAGCTACATCCATCATCCCAAACAACACAGAAGAGAGCTCATAAGCCAATAATAATTCCAGAGCTTACATTGATTCTGATGAATCCTCCAAATTCTGTATTGAAGATTTCCTGGCTGAGACCAACATGCTGAAATGTATTGCGGTGGGGGGCGCACCAAACATTTGAAACTTCCTCTGAAAAAGCCTTGAATTTGCATCCCACCCAGTTTATAAAAATGTTGAGCACAAAATTAACATTATAGCACGGTAATATAGTGTATGCAATTGAAGTGTGTAATCACAAGATTTATCTATAAAGTGTGCTACTTTAGACCTCACAGCTCTAACTGCGGGGAATTTTAGTGACATAAAAGAACCAACTGAGTGTTTTTTTAAAGAATATATAATTTTATAATTTGTAACTTGACAGAATTTTGGAACCTTGAAAAGTCACCAATAGGAACCTCAAAAGAGCAACAAATAAAGAAATAAATTAACAAAATAACCAAAAATTACAATCTTTGCACAACAGTACAATCCAATTAAATTAATGTGTTTTTTTATCTTACCTTATACACAATAAATAAACAAAGACAGCACATATTAGAACCAGCTCATAATGATATAAATGTAATGACAATGACTGACATGATTCCCAAGATGCGTGTGATTAATTAATGGAAAATGTTTGAAAGCTTTAATAAAAGACTGTGCAACCATTTAGCAGATAAATTTATAACAGCCTTTGAGTCCAGATGGTAAGAGCCCTATGGAGCTATATTTTAATAGATGTATCATTCATTAAACACCTTTGCAAATCTAGTGGCCAGAGAGACATGCTAACATCAAAGCATTAATAACTTTTACTTAAAAATAATAAAAATATAATTATCATTTAGTGTTCATTTGACTGATGATCATAAGCCCTTATTTCAGATTCATTTTTACTATTATTCAGTATCATTTAAAAAACTATACTATATGGACAAAAGTATCAGGACAAACCTATTAATCACAAATCAGGTGTTTCATTCATTTCAAGCACCTGGCCTTATGTAAGAAACTGACTGGCCCACATAGAGACCTCAGCTCAAATCTATTCAACATCTTAGGAACTAAACAGAGATCGTGAGTAAGACCCCCTTAATCAACGCCAGTGTTTGACCTCACAAGTCTTCTTCAGGATAAAAGAACAAATATTCCCAGACTCCACAGTTTCAAACAAAGTCTTCCAGTAGGGGTGGGAGCTGTTATAGCTGCAAACAGGGGACCAATATAGCATGAAATGTCAGAAAATGGCTTTTATAGGTGTAAAATGTAGCTGTCCCTTTACTTTTGTTCATATAATGAATAGTTGAAAGTTTCCTTCATTCAAACTACAGACTCGGATTCATTGAGCTGACGGTACAGTGAAAGAACAAACTGACACTTACCACCTTCACCATGGTTACAAGCAAAGGCACTTATCACAGATCATGCTCTATAAACACTTGTGCTTCTACTGCTGCCTGAGTGTGTGTGCGTGCGTGTGTGTGTGTGTGTGTATGTGTGTGTGTGTGTGTGTGTGTGTGTATTTACCATTCCGACTGTTCAGTTTAACAGTATTGGCAGACAGCTGGATAGATATGCCATCCTTGCTGCTCTGGGGGAACTTGAAGTCTTGCACCTGGCCATCTGTGCTCAGCACGTACACATCCAGAACTACATAAAGTAAAAGAAATAAAATGACTTTTTACCATATATTTTTTTCACACAGCTTTTTTCTTTGTTTTTACACAAGTTCTTTTACATAAATAAATTACTGAAGGAAAATGTAATTAAATAAACAGCAACAAAAAAGGGGACTAACAAAGTATAAAGAAACAGATGGACTGTAATTGTAAAACATAAATATTTGTTGAATATAAGTGGAATTACTGGTTATATACTGAGTGTACATTCAGGATATTGTGTGAAATAAATCGGAATCAACAAAATTCTAAACTTTAGAGAAAACATTACATCATATCACTATCTAATGGTTTGACTGGAGTATTCAGTATTATCAGATAACATAAAGCATATGGTCTGTTAAGACTATTCCTTGGTCTAAAATGATTTATTCCTGTTATTTCTTTGTACGTTTGGATTCAGAAGCCATGCCGCTGCCGTAACCAACTCATTTTGGCCTGTCACACATTCGCAGTTGCAATACCTAAATACAATTTACTTTTGTATTGCAAAAACTAGAAATCACCCACATTCCCCCAGCAAAACAGACTCCATTCATTTAGATTACACCAATTGTGCAAGTCGCACCTTCAGCTGAAAATGGTTTCCTCTATATTCAGTCTGAGTGCCATTTCAACACCATTCAATAAATGTGTCAATAACACCCAAATATCATTTTGTCATATAACAAGTGAAAGTGCACAACTGGTTGATACGATCCCAGACAAATGAAAATATTGGAAAAGTAAATTTTTGTATTCATTTTCTTAGCCACCAATTTTTTAAATAACTTTATAGGTGACATCAGCTATAATTAATACATTAGCATTAATTATAACTACCGGTTATATTGCTTTGTTATATCTTCTTTTTTCTTCTTCTTCTTCTTCTTCTTCTTCTTATTATTATTATTATTATATACTACTAACAATAATAATAAGAATAATAATAAGAAGAATTTGGGGATCCAGATCTGGGTGAAATTTCCATGTTCTCTCCGGATCTAAATTGCCCCTATATAGTGTATGTGTGTTGGTGTGAAATGTTCTGCCCTGGTTGGGCTTGGCGAACCCCCCCCCCCCCCCCCACCCTAAAATAAGATTAGATAATCTTAATATGTATTTCTATTTTATCAATGTTGTTTACAACTAAAATATATTTTTTTAATAATAATGAATAACAAAAATATAATATTAAAAACAACCCTTCACAGACAAAATTCCTCAATTGTTTTTTCTCTGCCATTACATTCAGATCATTCGATCATTTTCAGGGACATTTCATTTGGATCATTAATTAGTACCAGTCACAATATACCTACAGTACATTCATACAAATAAATGAACAAAGGTTCAACCTATTGTGTTGATATTAATGTAAATAAAAATAAATTATAAATTAAAAAGCATAAATTCCATGTCATCATTATGTCACCTAAATCCTTAACTCTGCAAAAGCACTTTTGAAACAGTAGCACATTTTGTTCCGGCTGTTCTGTCGAGGTGAATTATTACTCACTTATATTGTTAGCTGGCACTTTCACTATGGCTGGTTCCATAAGATTGTCAGCCAGGACAAATGCGCCTTCCTCTAGGGTGTCCAGCAACATGGTGGCAGCATGCGTCTGCTCTGTGATATTCATGCCCCTCCAGGACTTTAGTGCCTCTGGCCGGAGAAGGTTGTCCACGGTATCCACTATGGCCTGCAAGCAAAAAAAAAAAAAAAGCTCTATCATTGCTCAGGATGGTAATGAGGTCGCAGACAGCAGCTCTTATTTTACTTCGGCGGTTTGCACATGTTGACCAGCATGCTTCCACCAGACGGAGTTTAACTGGCTTTCACAGCAGAATGTTGCCTCCACTGAAGTACATTTGACAGATAAATAATGTATGATGGCCAGTGAACTGTATAGTAGTAATACAGTTTTTAGGGTTTGGCTCCAGAAAGGTATTTGCTAAGCCATATTTAAAAGCATGAAAGATAGCTTACCTTATTATTTTCAACCAGTTATAGATTTTATATGTTTGAGATTCAATGATAAAAGTAAGGACCATTTTAAAAAAAAATAATATATATATTTTTTACAAAATGAGTAAAAAACTAAATTATGAATGAAAAAAAAGTTCTATACTGATTCTGATACTATTTATGGTGTATTGTTCAATTAATAGTACAACCGGTTACATTTTATCCAAAGCATTTTATCCGTATCTCAATGAGATGGTTATGGTCAAAACACTGGGGTGATACAGCACCCCTGGAGCAATGAGGGTTAAGGGCCTTACTGAAGGCCCCACATTGGTATCTTCATTGGACCTGGAAGTTAAACCCACAACTTTCAGATTGATATCCCAACAGTGTAATCACTGAGCCTCCATCTCAGATCACGATGATCAGATGATCTCGCAAACATTTATTTTACATCAAATCCCAGATTTTTTACAAGAGTCACATGTTTTACACTCCAGTTTTATACTGGATTTATATTATATAGAAATACTCATAGATCAAGAACCACAGTTCAGTGAGCTGCAGGGAACATAAGTAATTATTTCAAACAGAAACATCACAGACAGTAACTTCACTAAATTTCTAAGTTTCCTGCTCCACTTCACATTTACACTCAAAACATGTGGGGTCCGATATAAAAAGATCAAACTCCCATTTTCTCTTCAGTCTGGTCAGTAATGAGACTCTGCTTATAAGCTTTCAATTCGGGATCTTTTTCTTCTGAACTGGCTTTTTCAGCTTGTCATTAATGCTGGTCACATTACTTGTCTGATCATCATCTCAGCCTTTATTCAGAGCTCTGTGTAGCAGTACCAGTAGTGCGTGCAACTTCATTATGCAGTGTTATGGCTGTACTTTGAAACACTGCTTATTGCATTATAGAAGTTCATTAGCTAGGATGCAGGGAACTGCACATTTCTGGAAGTTCTGACTCAAAGGAATCCAGCACTACACATGCCTTACATCCATAATAAATACAGACCAGAGTATTTCTGGGTGTTTATCAACTGGTTCCTTAATATCACATCATAGCCATATGCCAGTGTTAAACCATCAGTTTCAATCAACTGCTTGATTCAACTTAAACAAAAAGTTTAAAAGAATCTATATTACTTTATTGACTCTTAGTTGAACCATCGGATGTGTTTGTGAAACTATTGGTTGGCTATTGGGTACATTTTACTTTACCAGGTAAGGACCGGATTAAGTAGTGAACAAAAATGCTAAAATGGTTACATCTAAAAGTAGAACATTCTTGGCTGCATGGACTGGTCACCCACTGATACAAATCTCAAGTGAAAATTTGCTGGCTGTGTAAAAAGCTTCATTTTGTCAAGCTACTCTATTTAAAAGCTCAGGAACTTTATGATTTATTATTAGAGACTTTGCACCACGGGACATTTTCATAGTTCTTGGAACTGCCTAAGAACATGTGTTCGTAGACTTGGTTTGGAGGAAGGATTTTCGTTGTCTGTCTCAGGTCACTTATACTGCTGTGCAAACGTGACCAGAGTAAAAAGCTCTTGAAATAGTACATATTTCTTCAAGAATCTCTCTAAAGTTCTGTCAAATAAGTCACTAAACCTGTATTTTCAAATAGGTGTTTCTGCATCTGGAAGAACTTTTGTATGGTTCTTAGATTTGTGTGCAAAGGCACACAGTGTAGGAACTAAAAACATCATAATTCCTAGAGGAGTATTGTAAAAAATATTTTAATTTATTTTAAGGCAGGAGTCACAAGAGGAGCCTGAAGTCAGGGATGCCTGACTCACATGATGCCGCCTACATTACCCTAGTGGCTGGTGAACTATTCTGGCACTGACACTGAGATGTTTAAGAAGTCCACTCAAAACGGTACAACACACTAAGGCACACCACCATGTTATTGTCACTGCAGTCCTGAGAATTATCTACTAAATAATACCATTACAGAACAAAGAGGACTAATAAAATATGCAGAGAAACAGATTATGGTTTATAATTGTAGAACTGTAAAGTGCTTTTATATGGTCGGTGGATTGTTAAAAACTATCATCATACTTAAACGGTTTAGGTATTTAAAATCAGAGCCATTATAATTATATCTAGAAAAGGCAATCTGAGCCTGTTTACTACTTGCACAGTAAGCTCGTTCTTTAGTATTCAGTCATTAAATACTACATACTTATCTATAAAGCAAGATCTATTCCATTTCAGAGATCTGTTATCTCTCTGAACCAGAACAGATTCTAAACTTGTTCCTATTTAATTACTCCTGTTAGTGTAGGTGTGTTCTTTATCTTATTAAATCTCTTAAGATTCTCAAATGCTCAGATTTCTATTTAGCACAATCGATCAACATCTGTTAAAATGTAATCTCTAGCCAGTATAATAAATACAACAATTCATGTCAACACACAGCAGTGGATTCATTTGGAGATTGATGAACATGTAAGAGTAACACTGAATTAGGCATACAACTTAAACTGAGACTCTTTTAGACTGGAATTTATTTTATTCAGACCATGTTGGTGTCAAGATTTAAAACTGTGTTTCAGGCAGAACATTACTGACAGGCAACGCTTCATTTGAAATGCTGAAAGACAGAGCCAAACCAACAAAACTGTGTCACTGTCCAGTTATTTATTACCCTGCCATCATGCCTCATTCTCTCCTGACACTCTGCCGCCCAGCCTATTGTGCAGTCTCTCATTAAAACTGTCTGTGTGGATTTAATCCAATGGGACCCACTGCATTTCAAACATATACAGGAAGACGCATCACACACAGATCAGTGCTCATCCCTTAGCTTTGCAGAAACATGTAAAGCTGAAAGACAATGGTAATCGTGTCAGGGTGACCCGAACCGTGAGAGGGGGGCAAATCATTCCCAGGTGAGGCAGAACTATAATAAGGCACAACGGAGGGCAGAGACAGATCAAAATTCAGCAAGTGATGGAGAGAATGAGAGGCTACATGGCCGGAGAGAGCAAGCATGCTGCTGAGAGGAGGCAGGCAAAGAGGAGTGTAGGGGAGAGAGACGTGAAAGCAAGACATTGAGAACAGGAGAGGGTGACAAATAATACCTTCATATATGCCCTGCATGTCCTCTCTCGCTTTTGAAGCTTTGTCATTAGAAAAAAGACAAAAACAGATCAAAGAGAGAGTGAATTAGAAGATGTCGGCACTCAGGCCTGTAGAAGCTTTTCACATGGGTTTCAGTAACATCTGACTCTCGTACATTCATCGAATCCACCTCTGAAAGGTAACACAGGACGTTGTACCACCAGATTTTCTACTTTCAGACTCGGTTAAACCTCTCAACTCGTTTTACCTCTGGCGACGATAAAGATAGTGTTCATTTTCCTCCAGCAGTGTGAGGAAATGACAAGCACATTTACAAAAGAGGAACCCCTCATGAAGGAGCAAGACGAACAATATACTGCCCTTGTAAAAATGCTACTTTAATTGGCTGAATCCTAAGGGTACCCAAATACTGATCCTGAAAAAAGACAACAAAGAGACATTAAAGGACTACCTTGTTAAAGCTCCGCCCGGTCGAGTCCTTCTCGCTGGGTCTCAGCTCTTGCAGTTGAGCATCCAGTATATCCACCAGCTGTTCCATCAGTCTCATGGTGGAGCTGATGTCGCCGGGGAAGATGGGTAATTTGGTGTGCTTGGCCAGCTCGTTGGCCAGGTTAGCTGCGTTCTCTCCACTCCGGATCTGAAAGATTGTGCAAATTAGCAGCTCAGCAGGAGCTCAGGAATATCATTCTGCATCTGCAGGCCTCTCGCCCCTAATTATGACATCTTCATGCTGCGAGGAAATATGCTCGGGTAACGGCACCCACGAGCCATCGCTTAGTAATTAAAAACTGATAAGACATCCTGTGCACATTAGCAAAAAAAAGGAAAACGAGTTAATTGTGCTGCCGCGTGAGGTGTGGGCATTCCATCGAGTCTAATGGCAGCCCATTCAAAGTTACAGCTAAGAGCAAAATATCGCGTTAAGAGCACACATTCGGCGGAGCATTATCAAACCAAGCAGCGGGGTGCCCTATTGGGTAGCCTGGGGCTACATTTCTCAATCTCTGCCAATGACAGAAGGATGTGTGTCAAAACTTTGCACTGGGGACTGTTTTATATTCATGACGACAAGTTTGGCAAAGCTGTCTAAGCTATTAGAGTCATCTCAAAGCCTGGTGTCGTGAAGCTGGGCCAATACTAACCTTCTGAGCGACTTGATTGACCCAGTGGGAGGTGCAGTTGCTTAGATCTGGGCCTTTTGGGTGCCAGACCCCGGTGGAGAGGACACACAGGTAGGAGGCAGTGCCTACAAAAACAATATAGAAAAGTTTGAACAATATATTTCATAAGTTTGTAACAGATCAAACAGAGCAACTAAACCTTTCCTGTTATAAGACGAAGTACGAGTGTTGAACTCTGTTGAACGTTTTTGTAATGAATAATCATTATTATCTCATGGGATGCTTCACACATCATGTTAAACCCAAAGCTTACTAGTAAGCCCAAAGGATCAAAATAGTTCCTATTAATAAAATGCATGTGATGAAGTAAACATTCACCCCTGGTTCCTTTGGGGCACGGTCGCTCCACCAGCATTCCCCTCTGGGTCTGAGGCCACAGAATATCTCTGCGTTCAACACTCTCGCAAAAACGCTTCGGTAAAGGTAACGAGTCCAGGGATGGAGGCGTTGTGGTTCGGGATGGTGCCACGGGGGGTTTAGGAGGTTTGTTGCCAATCCTGGTACTTGTGATGTTTATGGTTGTTGTGAGGCCCCTGTGCTGCGTTGTTGTTGTTGTCATCATAGCAGTTGTCATTCGAGGTGGTAAGGGCGACAAAGTGGCTACTGAAATGGATGGGGCTGAAAAGAGAGGAAAAAAAGCTGGTAAAATGGCACATTTACTTTTCTGGTCTTAACTTACAAAATTTTTAACTATCTACCAAATTGATTTCTCAAGTCTCAGAGCTAAGAGCAATTGAGCAACCAATCAAAATTAAAGCTCAGCTGCGAGAATTATGTTTAAAGTCCATTAAGTTTTTATTATGTTGTTTTTTTTATGATGTAAATGTGGATCATATATCAATATATCATGCATTAAATACTGCTGTAAATACATGATATATATATATATATATATATATATATATATATATATATATATATATATATATATATATATATATATATATATATATATATTACAGTTATTTAATGTACACACATACACATACTCATGCACGCACACATGAACACACACACATTACCTAGCCTAGTGTACGTATCAGTGCACTTTTACTGCCAGTCACAAGCCCGTATAAATAATGAGGTTAAGGCGCATAAATGAGGCGCATAAATTAAAAAACTGTGCCAAATCAAATTTGTAGCTCTCTATAAGTTTATGTCATCTGATAATTTACATTTTTTAAATATTTTCTAACATAAAAAACATGCTGTTTTTCAGAGGTTGTTCACATTCATTGCCAAAAAACATCTGTTTACAAGTACTTTTAAATGGAACACTTTCTAAGATCTAAAATGAACTTAACTGCCTGAATTTCATAAATACTGCACAATAAAGCAAAGCTGTAAAATCACAGCATGTTTAAAGTCATAGAATACATGTGATCATGATGTGCTGCCATCAGCTGGAAATGGAAACTCTCAAACAGCTTGGTCTGGCAGCTCACTGATGATAGCACTGACGGAGTGTCTGAAAGATTCTGGCCCTGTGTTTGAGCCAGATAGCTTTCTCTTTGAGGTTAGTCATGACCTAGTGTGAATTAAGAAGAGCTCGATCCAGACAGGGCTTGCGGAAAATCAGTCCAGACACTTCACCATCGAACCAGAATTCTTTACCTGATTATTTTTTTCTTCTTCTTATTTCGAAACAGAAATCTGATCTGAGAACAGATATAGTGCACATAGTGCACATCAAGTCTTTTATTTACTACTTATAGTAGAGTAGTCAATAATTATAATGTTATTAAGTTCTTAAGAGTCATGTTATAGAACCACTGTTGTGTTTATAGACAAAAAAATAACTTATCACAGGGAATGAATAAGCACTGGATACAGTTTATGATACAGTGAATATTATTACTTAAAACCTAAACTTTTAAAAAGCAGAACCTCATCCTGCTTACACTCTGCCTCGTTAGTTTCTTTTTTTTCAGCCACTTTAATTTTGTACATAACAACTTTAGATACTGATTGTGTGAAGACCTTGGACATAATGAGCATTTATAAAGAAGCAGCTAGAAACTTTGCCCTAGACTCCTGTATGTTGCTTTATAATTATCACATTGTGTAATGGTTTGGACACCCTGGTCAAAAATCATATTTTCCTGGTTTGTGAAAAAAGGTTAACTGGGAACAAACTTCTGAAGATTTCCATTTTGCAACACTTGTAATGACTCCAACATGACCTGAGTGTTGGCGTCATTACCAGTAAACATTTCACCACAAAATTTTGTGTTAAGATGTTTGCAGAAGAAAGTCTGGAAACAAACCCTGTGCACTGACAAATTTAAAAATAAAACGATGTTTGGGGAAAGAAAGAGAGGTACAGCTCCACAAGTCTAAGCACTGAAGTGTTATACCTGGTAACATGACGATAATTACACTAAAGGAAAGAAGAGACTTAATTACATTCTAGAAAATTCAGTAAAAAAAAATACAAAAAACCCTGTAAAGATAAAAAGAGTTATAGACTCTACAACAGGGTAATTATTCCGAATTCATCCAAAATTCCATAATGTAGTACCTGAAGGGGTGACGGTCAAACATTACTCACAGTACAACAAAATACAAAGTATGTAGCATGATGAATCAGATGAATTTGTGAAAAACTCTTTGGAAAAAGTCCAATCATGGAGTTTCTGAGCGGAATGTTAAATACGGTGTGCTTGGCTTTTCACAGAAAAAATTAAAACGTGTCATTCATCAGGAAAGAAGTAAAAATATATCAGTCAGTGAAGTGACTGCTTGGTCATGTGAGTGAATAAAGCTGCCGTTCCTTTTTCAGCGTGCTGAGCTGTTCTACAATGCTGAATGTTCTGGAGGTCCTACTGACTCATTAACTCAGCATGATGTCTGGCAGTACAAACCAGACCTACCACTCTGTGTAAGACCAGAGAGTACTTGAAATACAACATTTAAACATTTTTCTGGGATTTATATCGTTCTCATGCACCACATCTTGTGAAGATCAGCTCGTAAATGGAAGTTCCAGCTGTCTATAAATTGCAACAGTCATATAATCCACAATTCCAAGCAAACAGTTTCGCTGATTTCTATAAAATGTTGCTGTAAATATCATCAGATCTTTTTGGGAGAGTTCAGACGGACCACAAATCATGATGCATTCCGAACCACATGCTTTTTCCAGATTTTAAGATGTACGGTAACTGAAGTTCAGCTTCTTGCTTCAGCAAAGAAGAACTGTGCTGGGTTAGGTTATGACTCCTCACCTCCTATTCTGTTTTTTATTTGCGGTTTTGATTACAAAAAGATGATAGCAGTTCCATTTGAAAACAGCTTGATCCAATATAAAGGAGAGATTTAGGTATGTATGCTGAGCCCCACAGCAGGACCACATTAACCAGTTGTTATTTGTGTGTGTGTATGGGGGAAGGGGGGGGGGGTGCTTACGGGTAATTTTTACCATGGAAAGGCAGAGTGTTGTGCATTTAATAATACTGTTTTGACATATGAATTCAGAGGTCCATATGAATTCAAAGGTCAATTCAGATGGTTTAAGAGTGCTCAAGTTTAATTTTTCAAAATTACTTGAGGGCACTGGTTAAATCGATATGCTTTCCAGTTACAAGTTTCTTGTCTCACCATAGACTGATTGCTGCCATTCTTCACACTAGAGCTGGGGCAACGCATAGACTTAATCGACATCGATTATAAAAATACGTCGATTTGCATTACTTGCGTTGACGCGTCAACAAAATGGCAGTGCCTTACTGTAAAGATGAATTTATCCATAGCACAATTGGCATGCATACTTCTAAAGTGTGAGAGCACTTAATACAGAAACACAACAGCGTATGGCTTTTCACAACAGTACAACTGCCATTTAGAGCACTGCGTTTGATTAAAATATTTTAACATTAAAGGTTTTTATTTTTCATTATGTTAGAGATGTTATTTTAATTTCAAACACAATCACATTAGAGTAATAGTTTTTAGATTCCCTACTTCACACTTACTTCATTTGCCATAATAAAATAATTTCTATACAAAGAAATCTAGACAGGATAAGTTATAACATAAGATGACATAGAACAACCATCATGCTGCCCTTAAAAGTGTATGCCATTCACAAAAGTGGAAGTAGCTTCAACATCATTTGGTACAGTCTGATCCTCTCAGGAGAGCATTAAAATATACAGAGCTCAGTTAATGTAATGTTTGGAATAAAAGCAATACACTTTGGATCTTAGGCACATTAGCTTTACTTTTACTGAATCATCATGGACAGGAATGCAGTTTTCTTTCCATGTATGTAAAGTTAGTACTGAAGATACTGCCCCGGTTCAACTGCCCAATTACAAATATTATAATAGTAGATTAATAAAGATGATTATCCCTATCATTATTCATTTCATGTTAGGTCAAATGTTTGTAAACAAACATTTGGTTGGTTTGGATTTGTATACGAAACACACATACACACAAACACATGTCTGTCCTTATCTATTAGATTTATTATTGTACTGCAGATAAGGTGTGCAGTAAGTTGAGTTCATTAGTCACCATCAACATAAACTTTAAATTTTTTTTAGTCTTTATTTTCCTTAAATTAAATTTGTTAGCTGGGCGGCACGGTGGCTTAATGGTTGGCACGTTCGCCTCTCAGCACTAGGGATTCCCGGTTCGAATCCCCATCTGGGTGGAGTTTCCATGTTCTCCCCGTGTCCGTGTGGGTTTCCTCCGGGTTCTCCGGTTTCCTCCCACAGTCCAAAAACATGGATCAAGTCAAGTGAGTTCTCAAAATTGCCCCATATAGAGTGTGTATGTGTGTGTGAGTGTGTGCCCAGCAATAGATTGGCACCCTGTCCTGGGTGTATCTGCCCAGCGCCCAAAAAGTTCTCCCCTGGATGGGCACGGGAAACCCCACCGCGACACATAGGATAATGTGGAAGATAATGAATGAATGAATGAATGAATGAATGAATGAATAAATTTGTTAGTGAAACTGTTCTGCTGTTTTAAATGTATTTATCATTACATACCTTCAGTCGCTTCTTTTAGTTTCCTCTTTTTTAATAATAAACTGATGATACATAACTCTTCTGTTTATTTCTACTACAAGGTGCTTTGATTTAGAGCTGCACAGATTCGGTTTTTGACCGGAACTACTATTTGATGTGTTTTATTATGGATTGTGCACAAACCAATACACAACATATATACTGTATTTTCCACAGTGACTCTTGGATTTATTACAATTACAGTTTCCCTGTAGAACGGAGTGAAGCCGAGCTGTGTAGGAGGAAAAAGAAAAACGGCACACTCAACATAACCTTGGCATGTCCATCATTCTTTGATTGTATTTGAAACCTGGTCGGGTTCTACGTGCAGCAGGAAGGATTTTGTTGTAACGTCGCCCCTGGTTCATGTGGTTTTGTCGCCTAGCAATCGAGCTGCTTGAGAAGCAGGCATATCATAATCCTTCAAAGTCTTGCCTAATTTGATATGCTGTGTGAGCAGTGCATGACTGTGCACACGTTCAAATTCTTCTTCCATTTGTTTAGACTTGGTTGCTAAAATATAAGAAACATACTGCTTTTGTTTATGTACAGCATAGTTATGCCGTCCAACCCTGTGGCTTACCAGCACTGTTTATTCTGCAAGTCTATTTGGAACCTTAGTTTTTAGTTTTATTTTAGGATCATATGCAAAATAAAAATCACTGCTGTCTTTAAATCCCAATAATTGTTTTTTGCAACACATTATTTAAATATATTGTCAAATTTAGGAGAAATTAACCA
Organism: Corydoras sp. C115; assembly: GCA_019802505.1. NCBI lineage: Eukaryota > Metazoa > Chordata > Actinopteri > Siluriformes > Callichthyidae > Corydoras > Corydoras sp. C115. Next base: position 1,867,409 of record JAFMOC010000016.1, on the reverse strand, counting down.
AGGGACACATTCAGTTATTTGTGAACTGACTTAAAGATTCATATATTACTGTGAACATAGAGAGAGAGGTAGCTGGGTGCTGGGCAGATATGTGGAAAACATCCAGATCGGGATTCAAACCTGGATCCCCATGTGCTAACCACTACGACAATATGCCGGCCCATACTGTATAATTATTTAATAACATTTTCAAGTTCTAACTAACTTATAGAATATACATCCTTAAAATGCATACCGAGCCACCATACCACCATAAAATCACCAATCCCAGGCTCAGAATTAATGGACCCCAGGAGACCTTGTACTTTGAACACAATTGCCAAAAATTAAATTATTAACCCAACAATACAAAGTTAATTTATAATTCATTATCTTTCACTTAATCAAATATTAGGGTTGCAGGTTTGTGTGTGTGTGTGTGTGGGGGGGGGTAATGTTTTGGGTGCTGGGCAGCTACACCAAGGACAGGGCACCAATCTATTGCTGGGCACAATAAAAAGCTACAAATTTAAAGTTATTCTATATAACAATATTACTATATAACTATTCAATATTATTTTACTTTATGTAACGATTTGGGTAAGAACCCATTTTTACATGATGACTGCATTCCTTGGCACAAGTTTTATAAAGTTATATTTTTAGTAACTTGGGAACTAATGAAACCTGTTTTGAACAAGAAACTGTCCTAGCCAACAAGCCTTTCAGCCAATGACAAGTTTTGCCAAAATGTAATGCCAAATGTTTTTAGAGTTTTTCATTAAACAAATGTACATGAAGCAATTGGTAGACCATAATACTTATAATGCACAAGCTGACATTTTGGTCATTTTTGGACATTTTGATCAACTATGTGAACAAGTTTGAACCAACACAATAGAGAGACAATAAGGTTATAGAACATGAGTTGATAAGAACTGAAACCAAAATCGAAATAAAATGTTTACAAAACAGTAATCTCCAAAAATTCACAAATTCATCACTGTATGAAGAGTGCAGCAACAGTCACATGCATCCATAACACCATGGTGCAGTCCACCCTATCCATCAGGCATGTCTAACTTACAAGGCGGGGTAAAGGCTTCCTCTGAGGTACATAAAAACCCAACTGGCCTATTTTTTTTTCTAAATATCTGCTCACACTGTCCAGAGACAGTAGAAATAGATTTCAGAATAACAGAATAAAACTTTGCTCTATGTCACTCCGGTTCCTGTGAAACTACATTTTAATTTTCACCTCTCCACTAGTAACAAGCTATTATTGGCAAAAAAAAAGAGTTTACTGTTGCAATGATTGTAAGGGCTGTCTTATTTCTACACAATATATATAAACCCATATATACATCTATTATGATGTTTTTTTCCAATTTAATACAAGGGTTTTACTACCACAAATTGTCACTAGATGTTTGCAAAGTCCACAGGTGTTCACATCACCACTGGTCATAGAGCATCTATGGACTCTTTGATATGCCTTGATATTAGTTCCCCCTCTTCTACAACAAAGACCTTTTTTTCCGAAACTCAGCAGACCAGCAAGCCTGAAATTAATATGTCTGTTGAACAGCAAGCCTAAAGGGAACCTTGATTTATCTGTCAAGCATGCAGACAGTGAAGAAACCTTATAGTGTTATATCAGGCATATTCATAAGTGACCTGTATGATGGACACTCATCTGGAACTCCTAAACACCCTAAACTTCCTCTAATAACTCGGGAATCACCACAGGGTTTGGGGGACTTGATTCATGAGCAGCATGAAGGCAATAATCTATGATGTGGAATAGGAGCAACTGTCATGTGATGTCAGCACTGAAAGAGAGGAATGGGACTGTAGTGCCTGAGAGCTGCCACAGTGCTTGAGCTTGCACCGGCTCCAAATCTTTCTCTCTCTCACACACACACTCATGGTTTGATGAAAAATGACAGCCAGTGTATATTCTATATTATGCTTAATGACTGCGCTTAGACGTGCAGCGCTCGCTTGTTCACATGAGTAATGTGTGGGCCGCCGGCCGCGTCTCTCCACCTTAAACAACAGCAGCTGAAGCCTGTGCAGTTGAAGGTGCGCACCGAGATCGATGCCTCACCTAATTTGTGAAGGAGATGTACAAATCTGCAGGAGTGGCGTGCGGTCCTTCAGCATGCCACTGAGTAGATTATCAAGCTCCAAGCCTGAACCGAGGACGTCTGCTCTGATTAGCGCCTCTCCTGCACTACAATGTGTAAGCGTGCTAAATAGCGATCTTCATCAGGACTGAAACACTGCTCCCAGGTGGTAATCAGCCGTCAACGGGGAGTGCAACAGGAAAGGGGGTGTCTAAATACGGAGTTCAAACAATTACAAATATTTTTTTTACCCCTTGGGTTGCGGGGGGTAATATTTAAAGTTGATTTTCTGAAAACCTACTTTAAAATCACAGCAGGGCAGGTTTAAAAGTTCGGCAGTAATTAAAGTACCATTTTGTTTTTCCTTTGAGTAGTGGTTCTCATAAATAAGCATTACATTTGAAATGCATAATAGAACAGTGATAAACAGCAGTGGATTGCGCTGATATCCCTGTAGTTTTATCTCATTTATCTACGATAAAGGTGTATTGTTTAGGATTCATGGTCTATTAGAATTAACGAGATGTAGAATTTGCAATTGCTGAATATACTCTATTATCTCTTGTAAATGTAAAATGTTTTTAAGCTAAAACTAAATGGTAAGTGGCCCATATAAAAGGTCAACATCTACTCACAGTACCCACATTGGTCACTGTTTTCACTGAAAAACTGCATTATAGAGACCGCCATAATGGTCATATTTAGTCAGTTGTTTCTGCAAACTCACAACTAGATTACCAAATGTTCTCATTTACACATTTAAATTATTACAAAGCACACACAAATAGTACTCTCTTTCGCGCTGCTTCTACCATTACAGTCCAGGTATCATTCATTTTTTCATACGTGCAAACACAAATCCTTTACACTATTTATCTTGAAGATGGCCTTTTAAAGCATAAAAGTTATCCTTTTCTGATATTGCTGATTACTCATCCATTCTCATGTGACTCATTGACTTCCTCAAATATTGTTACATTTGAAGACAGTCATAGTTTTGCATAAGTGAGTAACATTATCAACAAAAATCAACATTATGCTTCCAAAGCTCATTACTGAAGATTTATTGCCTTTATTTTTTTAGACCACTTGGGCCATAAAGCAGATTTTAGTGGCTCGTTTTACATAATTGAAAACCTTTAAGTATGTTCAAATAAGCAATTGCCAAGAAATTGTCCAGTTCTTATCTACAGGTGATCTCATGTCTGGGTTCTGTTCTTGTGCAACCATTTATTTCTAAAATAAAGAACAGGTTCAAAGTTAGTTGCTCCTGAGTTTGACTGAATGGAACAAGCAGTGTGCAAAAGAACGTCAGCGCCAAAATATGTGAAGCGAAACCAGCCATCATCTCAATTAGCTGATTATCAGGGTTTATAAGTTAATTGCAGCAGCTGCAATAAATAAAAAACACATTAACAGGCCTATAAAAATCACGGCAAGCTGGTGTCAAGTAGATTGTGCTGCTTTTTAAATGAAATCCTTAAATCGACTGTAAAATAGACCATTTTTAAATTCATCAGCACTGAGGATAGAAGAAATTATGGCTTGGTGCTTTGAGTAGAAATGTTTTAGGGCTTTTTCAAAAAGGGGTAACAGCAGTTATGTTTAAGAGCATAAAGGTGGTTGTGTTTAAGTAGCTTGTTCAACATCAGCCTCTCTATCATCTAACTCAGTGGTTCCCAACTGTCTTCCCTTGGAGCCTCTCTACAGGTATTTGAAAAACAAAAAACACACACACAACCACCATCACCCACCCACCCCTGACACCTAACCCCATGCTGCACAAATAAAAGTAGAGTACACCACAGGAAATCAAATTTGTGAAGGGTCAAGAAAATTTTGCAACATTACACAGATGTTTTTTTATTATTTGTATAAATGTTTCCATCAATTATACACATTAGGTAGTTGTTATAAAACCAATAAACTAAATTTATCATGTATCCCGTATCAGATTTATATGTTATGCATTCCATACAATACACCTTAAAACAGTTTTGTATGTAAACATTTTCAATATCTCTAATCATTAACAGGTTATGTGTATGATCTCTGTAGCTCAAAAGCAGAAAGGAAAGAGTTTTGCTCTTTGCTGATCTTTGCTGGTGACATTCAGCACATGTGTGTGAAAAAATTTGCAGGATGTTTGACAGTTCAACTTAGAGCAGACAAAGCCTCCTCCCTACTGTGATGCCTCTCGATGGACCTCAGGTTGTGAACCACTGAATTATTATTTCAGATGCTTTACCACTGACCATTACCACTCCAATGCTTCATGATTTATATTACTTCCTTTAGTGAATAAATTAACAAAAACCTTTATTATTATTTTTTTTTAATCAAAGGTGATTATAACATTTCTAAATAGAAACAATAATGAATGGCATCACAATGGAAACTTAAATGAACTTATATATTTCATTTAAGTGTTTTAACACATTTTAACACATATACAGTAATGTACACAGTACCAGTCAAAAGTTTGTGGTTTTACAGTTGTACATCTGTTTTCCTTTTTTTTTGTTAGTCCCCCTGTTGGTTCTCTGTTCTCAATTGTGATGTTAGCAACATCACAGAACAGGTATAATTTGGGTGGTGTATTGTTTATATTCAGTTCAGCAGTGACACTGAAGTGGTGAGGTGGTTTTTGTGCAGCAGTGCTGCTGTGGTTTCATTTAAACACCTCAGTGACACTGCTGGGATAGGAATAATGCACCAACCAAATAATATCTGCTCTGTGGTGCTACTTTTGGGGTCCTGAACATTAAAGAACAGAATAAAGTGGACTGAAACAGTATGTATTAAAGTCTATCTTTAAGGTACTGATAAGGCACTGATAACATGGACAATAAATGGATCCTGTATGAATATATATATCCATTCATTCATTCATTATCTTCCGCTTTATCCTATATTAGGGTCACGGGGGGGGTTCCCATGCCCATCCAGGGAAGAACGTTTCGGGCGCTGGGCAGATACACCCAGGACAGGGTGCCAATCTATCGCTGGGCACACACTCACACACAGACACGCACATAAACACACTTTATATGGGGCAATTTGGAGAACTCAATTGACTTGATCCATGTTTTTAGACTGTGGGAGGAAACCGGAGAACCCGGAGGAAATCCACGCGGACACAGGGAGAACATGGAAACTCCACCCAGATGGGGATTTGAACCGGGAATCCCTAGTGCTGAAAGGCAAATGTGCTAACCACACTAAGCCGCCTATATATATATATATATATATATATATTCTGATTTTGACTGATCAGATTTACTAAAGAACCAGTAAGATTATAACATTGTATTCAGGGGTGTACAATGTTACAAGGTTTTGCACAGTTTATATCTTTATGCTACATGATGACTTCAACACTCTGCTTAGTGTGCTATAAATTGAATACAAATTCATTCACAGAAGTCACCCAACCAGATATGTTTCAGCGCTGGCTGATTTAATGATTGTGGTTTCCTCTCCATTAAAGTTTATGATTACTGGTATTTTCAAAGGTAAGAATCTAGTGGTTTAGATAATTTATTGGAAAAAAGCAGCTGCTCTGCAAAATGGAGGAATTTTTGAATTGTAATACAGCCTGTGTTTCTCATGTTATACTTATGTGAGACAGTATACTAGAAAATACTGTCTGCTGGAACATATATGGGCAAGTCAGTGACATGTCATTTAAAAAGACAGTTTCTATAATGAACATGAAGATGTAATTACATAGACCACAAAACCATTACTATGTTCAAGTGATTTCCTTTTTTAATATTACCTGCACCCAAAACTACAAAATCCCACTTTGCATATCAGAAACTGTGCTTCAACTGTGGTACAGTGTGATTGTATGAAATCCTATCCAAGGTGAAAACATTCAGGCTTGTGCTCTTTGTCTTTGTGCTCTGGATTTTACCTCATCAGGTCGGGAAATAGGAAATATTGTAATCACACATTACTTAGAAGAAGGCAGCAAAAAGCTATTCATATTCTATTTGGAGAAATAAAGCAAGAAGTTAAGCTCCTTAGCTGATAGGCTAAAAGCACAGACAATAAAAGTCCCAAAAAGCTTTAGAAAATGCATCCCGGGGTAGGGGAGGGGAAGGTTATGTTGTAAAATCCACAGAGCTTTAACAGAGCAGTCAGAACTTGAGGGAAGTGGTTTATTCAAGTTTAAGTTCAAGTTTATTTATTTATTTGGTGCTTTACAGTTATCCAAGCCTGAACCCAAAGCAACATTGACAATGTTGGTTTTTAAGGTGGAATCCTTGGGAGGACTAAGGCTCAGTGGGGTTCTCATCCTCCTTGAGCGGCCAGGCCACCTGATTAACTGTATTTAGTACAGACTTTTAAAAGGTTTAACATCTTTGCAGTTGATGCAGATCAAAGATTTGATTATTTTCAACTTATCTGTTGATCTTGTGTATATTGGTCATCATCCCAAGTCCCTTAAGTAACCAACTAAAACCTGAACTTTGATGAAAAGCATTGTTATCATTTTATTACAACAAGCAGCTGCTACATTCTGAGGAACATGTGAGTCGTTACATGCCTGATATAATAATGCAATTTAAGATGGAACGGACATCATAATAAGAAGCAATATCTACTTCATATGTAAAATTTAATAAGCACATCTTCAACATTCTATAGTCTGTCGCGACCATGCTGACTTTATATTCTCACCAACATCCTTGTCTAACAGCTATTATGTACATCAATGTAAGTCTAACAATCTTACAATCTAATGAACTTATAGTTTAGTCCACGACTCCAATGTAAATTTTGTGCATGTAGAAGTATGATCCCAAGTTGTTTAGTGTGATAATAATGATGATAATAAAAAAGTCTGTAACCTTACGACATCCTGTCTGTTTATAATCTTAATATCTGATATCAAAGGATTAATTTATTCAGTATGCGAGGTAGCATTTGATTTTCCAACAGGATGTTCTTTATTATAAAACTGGGGTTTTCAAACATTTTTTGGACATGTGCCCCTTCTGTGTCTTTGAACTTGACTTCCCCCTTGTTATCTTTAAAATTATAATATATACCCCAGCTTTAGATGGAGCTTACAAGCTCTTACAAAATTAAGGTTCTAGATTAGATGCAGTATTATTGGATACGCCTCCTAGTGGCTGGAAGAATGAACTGCAAAGGACTGACAGGACAGGTTCATGAGGTATTATCTCCTCTCATTATCTTGACCACTTAATCCTAGATGGGGATTCAAACCTGGGATTCAAGAAATGGAAGAAAACCCCCAGAAGTTTGTTAAGAAGGGAAACACTAAATCAATTAATCCACTGATTATGCTGCTCAAAAAGACTAATTGTTGCTAAGAATCAAATAGTGAAATGAGTAATAAAACTTGAACTTTGCTGATTACATGCATTATAAACATCTACTAAAGACATTTTCACATATTATCTGTATTCTTAAACTAGAGTGTAGATATTTCTCTCCCTTCTGTAACAAGATTAGAGTGAAATTGAGTGTAAGCAATTTTTGGCTCATGGAAATAAGCTTTGCTATTTACTTTACTACACACTCATTCAACCATAACTTAGCTTGCTGGTTGCTTTAACTTCATAAATGGTATTTAACTGCCCACAATTCATTTGTGGACCAACTCTAGTTCCACATGTGCAGTACATAAAGGTTTATACATTTAAACATAGGCCAACTGACCACAGTCAACTGTTAGCAGGATATGCTAACTGAGTATCCAGAAGTAACAGTAAGAACAAATGTCTTCTTCTCTTTTTTGACTGTAAATAATGGTGATATTTTTTTTATGATGTAATATAAGGTACATAGTGTTACTATATATAATCTTAACTGATATTTGAACTAATATATAGTAATCCGGAAGAAAAATAAAATTGGATTCCCTTAAACTGAGAAGTACCACACAGAAACGTTGAAAAGGTTCCTAAAACATCAATTCACATAGATGTTACAATGATAATAACACAGTACGCTGTTTATTTTAATTGTTTTTAAACATTTAAGGTCCAAAGTGACATAATTCAATGAAGTTATCACTTCCGAGTGAAGTCTAAACCAACACTATTTGTGTGGCAATGCAGAGCACCATATGTGACATTTATGCTAATAAAAAGTTCTCGGATTGCCACATGTTCTCCTTTAGGTGTCATTTTTAAAGTCACTGCTACCATCTTAAATCCTTCTAATAATAACAGATGCAGCGTTTGTAATGATCCCGAACCCCACACGCATTAATAGCAAACTTCCCTCTTCTCGTCTCAATGCAGCAATTATCTTTTAAATGCCTCACGCAGGCACAGAAGCAACTTTTTTCGTCGTGTCTCATGGGTGAAGGGGAGAAAAAAAGCAACAGAGTGAGTAGTCATCCTTCCCTTCATTATTCAAATCTAACCTAGCATGCTCCGCGCATACTGATCAGCGTCCACAGGGAACGAAACACAGCTGCGATGTCGTTACAGTAAACTCCAGCTGCACAGCACGTAATTCGGTCCTTAGTTAAGAAGACTTTTTGTCAGCACTGTGGACTCTGAATACATTTTTAAAAAGTCTACAGTCTCGGTAATCAGCATCAATGTTTCTGCTAAGTCTATGTGGAGTATCATTCAGATCTTGTGCAAGGTAATTAAGGTCATTTTATTTATATAATTATAGGACTGTTTCAGAGACCTTGGCTCCTGGGTCTTGCTGCGCCAACACGACCCCATAACACGGATGCCTCGGTCGCTTCTTCATTTTACTTTGCCACAGGCATCTGCTGCTCTTGGCTAATGCAAACTGTTTGTTTATTTAAGGGGCAAAATTCAGCTGGGACTTTGAGCCATTGGGAAAAATCTATTGTTGCTCTGAGGCAGCTTGTGTACCTGTCCAGACAGGTATGGCTTCAATGATGGCTCCCCTGAGAACTAGTCGTCTTTTCCCAAAAGTGAAGCAGCCGGTTACTCTGGTCCCTTAAGGTTAGAAACAGAGCTCCCAAGGCAAAATCCTAGTTTATATGCTAAGTGAACCTGGAATGTTGTTTATCACTAAACGTACAGTGGTACAGTCTTTAGAACATACCAAATGCAGATTAAAATAATCCTACACTTGTAATGATTGGTACATGAGTCAATGAACTGCAAATGTATCTGGTTCATTTACAGTCAGCAAAGTTTCAATAAGCACAGGTTATACAATGATAACAAAACAAGTAAATAAATATGACTTACCATGGGCTGGATCAGGTGGGCCAAAGACCAGATTGTAGCGGAGGACATAGAAGTTATTCCACACATACAGCTGGTTGTCTCTGGGGTTGTACTCCACAGCAGCAATATACTGGTACTGGTTGGGAAAGTGAATGTCCACATACTCACCACGATTAAGCTTGGTGTTGTATGTGTAGTCTATGAGGCCCTTGCTGACTTCACTTTCATTGTCTTCATAAGTGGACCTTAGCACATAGAGAACACCGCAGACCATAAATGCGTTAGAGGCCGAGCGTTTGTCATAGGTGGTCTCCCATGTGGCTTCAAAGCGCAATGTATAGGGGTTGAGCAGGCTCAGTACCATCATACCATTGTTTTGCTCTGTGGCGTAGATTACCCACAGGCCGTTTTCATCGACGGCCAAGTCGATGTCAGTTTTGCCGCCCCACTTGTATGGTGATGTGTCATGGTAGTTGGCATTGTTGATGATGGCCTCACCACTTTTGATGCGAGTGCGCAAATCGAATTTGACAATATTGCGCGTCCTCTCCTTGTTAAAGAATACAGCTCCATCATACACCACGAATCCCGTGCCATCCACCCTATGGGGCAGCTTGTATGTCGTGGTCTGACGAGAGTTCTGAAAATCTTCGAGTGATGAGAACTCGATAAGGGTGTCGGTCCGGTATGGAGTCCAGGGCATAAAATAAACTTTGTCCCCAGCCTGAAGTGGGTCTTTGCACCAGGCTCCAGCTTGCTGCTCCGCCTCAAAGAGAAAGGAAGGGTCGCCAACAGCTTTCAGAGTTCCAGGACAAACAAAAACTAGTAACAGAGAAGAGTAGAACAAAAAAAGAGTTATATATAAGCAAAGGGAATCATGTGTAAACACAAATCAATCACCGACCAGTTATTTTCAGGACTACGTCAGCTTTTAAGAACTGGCTGATCTGAGAAGACAGGGACAAAAAACAGACAGACTGAAGTGGCTAAGAGGCTATAGCTATTCAACATGAAGTAGTTTAAGTCGGAAGAATCTGCATCTGAAAGTCAATGGAGCTCAAACAGTATAAAGTGGCATGTGTCTGAAACCAACGGCGTCCTTCTGCTTGGACATACTGTACGCCGAGATGGCAAATTGGGGGGGGAGGGGGGCATTACGAGCAACTGAAATCCAAAGTAAGGAAAACCAACCAACTGCCCTGTAAATGAAAGAATCCAACCAAAAGAGACTTGGTAAAAAAATAAAGGCTGCAAGTATATACATTTAGCATTTATGCTACATCTGACTAAGTGGTGCAGAAATCATAACCATCAAACTTTAAAGCAGCATCACGATTTGAGGTATTTGAGAAGCATAGAATGTATCCCCCCCGAACATAGACACAGTAATCAAATGTGAAAAGAGAGGTAAGTGGCAGGACTGAGAGACAGACAGAGAGCCAAACAGAGGAGGTTAGAAAATGCGTGCGAGAGAGGGACAGAGAGATATCACGCAAGAAAGAGAACGACAGTTAAGGCAGTGAACTCATTAGACTAAGAGAAAACCTGTTACCATGGCATGCTATGGCGAGGGGGGGTCAGAAAGCCAGGCAATAAGAGACTGTGCCAAACAGAAAGAGGAAAATAAAAGAGCACCCGAGGGAAAGGTTGTGGGGAGGGGGGTATTAAAGGGAGGCAGGGATGGAACCCCTACAGACTCCAGTCTCCAGATCACATTTAAACTCTAAGTGTCCTATTATATCTTTATGAGGAGTCGTCCTCCCAATGCTGCCGCTAGAACCACCTTTACTGTGTTTCTTACAGCCTGCTAGGATCAGAAAGGCAAAAGAGTGGGGATAGGAAGGCTTTTACAACCATATGCCACAAAGAAAAAGTAACAAAAAGGAGCTACAGGGACTTTAAATTATGTCAGTTATTTACCTTTTTGCTCCACTTCTATTTTAAGCGTTGGAAGAGAGAATGAAAAGGGTTGCAAGGGAGGAAAAAAGAGATTAACATGAATTAACGGTTAGGACCATGAACACATGCAGTTAACATGTCATGAGTTAAAGGACATCATTTAAAGGTGCACACCTAATTAGAAAAAAAAAGAAAAAGGTTATTAGAGCCAACAGGCACAAGTGCGCGCACACACTCACACACACACACACACACACACACACACACACACACACACACACACACACACACACACGCGCACACACGCACGCACGTGTGCAAACACACACATGCACGCTCACACACACACACACACACACACGCATGCAAACACGCTCACACACACACACACGCGCACGCACACACACACACACACACACACACACACACACACGTACACAGGTCCAATACCCTAGTTTGAAAAGACAATGTTAGCATGTCACAGAAGAACAAAAGAGCTATTAAACAGTGTAACATTACACATTAAACCCACAACAGAATCTTTAATAAGTACTAAAGAATTAAAAAATATCAAATTATAAGATTCTCATCACTCATATTTTTTGTCTAAAACCTCTGTTGAAAATGTTTAGCATTTTTTGAAATGTCTTTTCTTAATCACTCATCCTAAAATAATTTACCAAAACACACTTCAAATCTGTGCAGCATTTACATGAAGGCTAAATTACGTGTGTCGTCACACATTCACGCGATTTAAACCTCACCCAGCATTACAGTCACCAATTATTTTCACCGCCTGGACTCTCATCGCTCCATTAATCAATTAGTTTGGTGTATAAAATTTTATTTTTTCCCCCAAACATAACATCCTCCAACACCTTGTTTTTCCTCAACAAAACATAAAAAAACATGCATTTACATTTAGTCATCCAAATCGACTTACAAATGAGAGCATCACAAGTCAGTAGTTATGAAGAAAATCAGCTACACTGTAGAATTATCAATCCTGATCGTTATCTGATCCTGCACCCCCCCCCCCCCCTTTTTATTTTATTTATTAATTTATTTGTTAATAATAGATATTTTTAACAAATACCAGTTATATTTGTTATGTTATATATGTATTTGTTATGTATTTATTTGCTAAAAATATTCAATTAACTGTCAAAAAGAAGCAACGATTATTATTTATTTATTTTTTTTATAAATCACAGATTTATTTAATAGTTGCCAGCTTTTACAAAAACTTGTTTTTCAGTAAAAGTTGTTTACTGCTCATGTGCAGTAATATTACAGTTTCTGGAGAACATGACCAATACCAATTTGAAAGTTATTTAGGTTTGCTGCTTTAGGAAATAATACTGATCATATAATTGCTTAGGAAACTAGTAATAATAGAATACATTTTAACCAGACTTGTCAACAGTGGTCTCAGACATGGACCCCCACTGTAGCTAAATGTTTCTCAAAGAGGCCAATTAAAAATATCTAAAGATCAATAAATCTTTTAAATGAGCTCACATTGAGGTAGTCTGATGTTGCTACACAATATCCAGTAAACATTTGGTTAAAGGGATTATATTGTGAAGTTGCATTACCACAGTAATCAGTATCCGGTAAAAGAAGATTTTCTGACCCTCCCGCCAGATTTTTTACCAGAACAACTTAGAATACGATGTCATCAGAGCGCTGGTGAGGTATAATGTACAGTATAGGAATGCACATCAGATCGCATCACACAGCCTCACAGAGAACCATATAAACTGGTATTTAATTTGGTTAACTAGTTCAAAAAACATTATTAGTTTGGAACCCAAACCATTACCATTTAGTTTAGTTATTTTGTCTATTCTCAGTTTAAAATCTAATTGATAGCTACATAGTTATTACCATTTTTATACTAGTTGCCTTTCTGCATTTATTTATATATAACATATAAAAAAGGATGAGCTTGAAAATAAATATCTAAATGCTGAATTGTTGTGTTGGTCTAAAGATATTTTATAAGGTAAATTGTGAACTCATACCACCTGCATTATTGCTTTTGGTGATAATTATTGCTTTTTTATTATTTCATAAAAAAGGAACACATGAAAACATTTTCCCATAATAATCAGTTGTTATTTGTTGTAAACTGCTGGTTTATTGGAAACTTATGAATTTTTTTTTAATCAGCACAATTAATTAAATAAAATTTGAAATGACTGTATTGTACATGTTACGGAGTTATAATGCAGACACATAAGATAAAACACATTGCACTTACAATATATAACATTTATGGAATATACATCAGAAACATGTCCAAACAATCATTGTTTCACAGATTTACATTTTATAACATCATATTTCTCTTAAACAGGAGCTTCAGGAAATCTGAAAGAAAGTACTCGCATTAATGGAATTTGACAGTGATGTCCACACAAGGACAGGATGTGACGGCTGCCATTAAAAAGGAAGCACCTATAATGTTCCATTTAGGACTTAAGGAGAAAATGTGAATGCTGTTGTTAGAAAAACAAGAAAGAAGAAGACATTATTGCAAAGATAATGCAAGAACCGCATTTCTTTTCATTAAAATCCAACAAGCCAAGAACAGAATTTGTATCTACATGTGTTTTTTACACTATATGGACAAAAGTCTTAGACACATAGTATTCTGCACCATGAACTGTGTTTGTAAGATCAGACACTGATACTGGAAACAATCTCAGTTCTCCTTAATTTCAAAGGTATTTGATGGGGTTAAGACTAGGCTCCATGTGGTCCAATCTAGTTCTACTGCACCAAACTTATCCAACGATGACTTTAATTTGTGCACTGGGTCACAGTCATGCTGAAACAGAAAAATGCTTTTCTCATAAGTTGAAAGTATCCAATTGTTCGAATACACCTATGGATATGAATAAGAGCAGTGTCCCAATACTTTTGTCCACACAATTTATTATCAAGTATAAATGGTAATAAAAAAAACTATAAATGCAGGACTTATTTTATTTTTATTCTTTTTTTTTTTTTTTTTTTTTTTTTTTTTTTTTTTTAAAGTCGGTTGGTAACATCTGTTGCAGACACTAAAACCCAACTACAGTCTCCTGGTAGGTGAGAGAAGTGAGTTGGATAATAATATAATTATCTAATTGCACAAAGGAGCAAAACAATCTGTACTTTCCACTTCACCTTCCCCGTGATTGTTGTGTCTGTTCATCTTATTTCTGCTGTTGCTGTTTTTTGCAACACTGATAATGTAAGAAACTGTTCTGGGTATTATGTAAATGACAACAAACATTAGATTTGATTTATCCTAAAGCTCTTATTAACTGTGGTCCAATCGTTGGCATTCTCTAATTTATCATCTGGATTGTATGTTTTTGTGTTTTATTGTACCCCGCATTAATACTAACTAAAACAATCATTCCATTCAACTTTTGCTATATCTGACAATATAAAGATAATAAACTATTTTTGATAACATACACTACAGTCAAAAGTATGTGGACACACCAACTAAGAACTGACTTATTAATGTTACCTTCACTAGGTTCTTTTAACCAGATTCATTTTTCATAGTTCTAATGATTATTGTTACCTCCTTTTCATTGAACTTAGGCATTTTTTAATTAATCATTCAAGAAACTACCCGGGCGGCATGGTGGCTTAGTGGTTAGCACGTTCGCCTCTCAGCACTAGGTATTCCCGGGTCGAATCCCCATCTGGGTGGAGTTTCCATGTTCTCCCCGTGTCTGCGTGGGTTTCCTCCAGGTTCTCCGGTTTCCTCCCACAGTCCAAAAACATGGATTGAGTCAACTGAGTTCTGTGTGCCCAGCGATAGATTGGCGCCCTGTCCTGGGTGTATCTGCCCAGCTCCCGAAACGTTCTCCCCTGGATGGGCATGGGGAACCCCACCGCGACCCTAATATAGGATAAAGCGGAAGATAATGAATGAATGAAAGAAACTACCCACTAAAAAAATTGTTTCCCAATTTTGAGAAACAACCATAATGACAACAAAGACTGATAGGTTCATGTTTAACTAAACCAACGTAAAAATTTATATAAGATTTGGATGCTGGCAGAGCATGCTTCATCCTATACTAGCGTGGTGATGTTCCGGGTACTGGGCAGAAAGACCCATGTAGTGCCAATCCATTGCTGCGAAGTTCACTCACACAGACAATAAACAGGGGCAATTTAGATGGGGCAATTTAAAGCAACAAATTTACCTTAAATCCATGTTTTTGAATTGTATGAGGAAAGAAGAGAACCCAGAAAAAACCCACACAGAGGGAGAACATAGAAACTCCACCCAGACGTGCTAACCACTGAAAAGATCAGTGGAACTTATAAAATGGACAATGGAGGGGAAAAAAAGAGGCTGCTGAATCTTTATGCCGCATAAGTTTTTATTAAAGAGATTTGATGGTCACCACGGAGCCATGACCTCAACACAGCAGAGAAGAATAAAAATTTAGATTTTCATGCTCCAACATCAACCTCATCATTCAAAGTCAGTATTTAATATTATAACCTGTCTCTTAATCAGATAAATGTAGAGAATCCTGCAGAATCCACAAACTCTACAGGTTCAAGAATAAAATGTTTGACAAATTCATGTAACTGTGATAATGAGGTGTCCAAATACTTTTTGCTATTTAATTTAAAGAACTGTTTTTGCTTCGAACAACATATAAAATACAATTTTTCTCATGCAAATAGCAAAGCATGAGAGTAAAACAGTAATAAAAAGCAGCACAGGCACTAAAAAGATGTATCTGTAGTATGCTCTGAAAGAAGTTGAGTAAAAAGTTAAAACACAATAAGCAGAAAAATGCATTTAACCACTTTGATTTCTTATTACTGGATACATATTTGCGGTGTCTATATTCACTTTCACTTTAAACATATTCTAGATTGACATGTAAAAAGTATGAAAAAAGCTAGATATTTAAAGTAAAGTGCTTATGCACCATACAAACATTTTAAATTGCTTTTAGAAGCAACATGATTTAATTCTGGCCCAATTCCTCAAGGTAACACTGTTTTTAGGCAGAGAAGCAGATCTGTATAATAAACCAGTCTCCAGTCTCTCTGCCTTTTTTTTTCAAATTTGATAGCGCTAATGATTTTTTACCTATTTTTTTTATTTAATAATTTCTCTTTTAATTATAAATCATATAATCAGCAATAAACCCCAATTAAAATATTTGTAATGCCTGCATGAAAACAAACAAATAAAAGTGGTTATGCGTGTCTAAATATTTCCCATAATAATAATAATTGTCTCACATCAAGTGTCCACTTATATGCACTTTATATCCAGGGCAGGGAGAACAATGTCCTTTTTGATGTGTGATTTGCATGTTCTCCCTATATCTGTGTGGGTTTTCTCTGGGATTTCCTGTTTCCTCCCACAGTCTCAAAACATGTTCATATGTGAACTGCAACTAAAAATTGTTAGAATATGGAACAATGTTTAAATAGACGAGTTTTTAAAGTGTGGTCTTAGAGGTTGTGTGTAAATGTTTAGCTGTTGTTTTAAAATATGAATAAATAACACACTGTTCGTTCACATAAACAGTGGTTTGAGCAGGTGTGAAATTGATGTCATTAAATGTATTTTTAATTCTGAATTAACAGAAATGGAGTGATAATACTTACTATAAGGGACACACTCATACTGGACTTCAAGGTACTTGTAAGTTCCTGGGCATGGGTCAGGGAAGACATCGGTTCCCGTAATGACAATGCACTGGGTTCGATTATTGCACCTAAAAGAAGATGAAAAAGAAAAATACAAACTAAGAAGCAATATCAGAAAATTATAAAGGGACATAAAATTACCTTGAAATTAAGAAGTAAGCAACAGAACACAGAACCAAGACTAATGTAACAGTCTTGGTAAGAGCTGGGCAATATGGGTTGGAACAAGAATGCAGAATGGCTTTATTGGCAATGAAAGGAAAAAGGAGGGTGGAGATGTGCAGAAAGGCCCTTACAGACAGACCGATAACACGACTGACAGTCACCTGTGAGTGGGATTTTTTTTATGTGTACATTCTTTGCTAGTTGACACTCTGATGGCCCTCAGTGCGGAACTGTGCGCTTGATGGATTGACTTGGTAAACAACATTTTGTGGAAAGGAAAAAAAAAACATTATGCGCCCTAATTAGTCGTATTCATCAGAGCAGCTCGGTTACAATGTAAATGCTGATTGATTAATCATAGCGTCTGCTGTTTTAAAACAGGTCCCTCTGTCGAATTATAATTTTCTACACATCAAACCATGCTGTGGACTCAGTGTGTGTCTTCCTGTGTATGCTCACTCCTTTGTTTTCCATGCCTATTAGTTTTCTGGCTTTTATTCTTTTTCTTTTTTTCTCTCTGTTTACTGTCATATTTGCCTGAATACAGCTCTACTGTTAAGTAACTTCTGTGTGTGTGTGTGTGTGTGTGTGTGTGTGTGTGTGTGTGTGTGTGTGTGTGTGTGTGTGTGTGTGTGTGTGTGTGTGTGTGTGTGAAACAAAAATGCTTGTGATACATTAATGGAAGCTTGAAATTTGTCAGTTCCGAGTTCCGACACCTTTCATGTTTCATTTCCAATCGCCTTAAAAATCATCATACCCTGTCAGAGTTTTTACCTGTTATCACATTAGATCCTGAAAATGAAAAGAAAACAAATCAAAACATCCCTGGCTTATTTCTACATTATAAACATCAACATCACTTAAAAATGACCTGGTTTAGAGATTAACTTCTTGGTGGAATTTGCTCTTGTAATCAATCACCTGATTAAACAGGTCCACCAAGAAAAATTCCTTTTGTACTGCATCAGGAAAGGCTTTGTGCTAAAAATGCAAATGTATATATCTAAATTTCCTTCAGGATGAATAAAGTATTCTATCTGAACGCACAGTGGATGAATGCTAGGATTTTAGTACAAAGACCAGGTAATATAACACTGTGACTACAATGAAGGGAAAAAAATGTTATCAATACTTATACTCAAGTCAAAAAGACTTGTCCGTCCTATTGCCACAGGTTATAAATTTAAGCACTTTAAAATTAATTTAAGCCATGCATTCTGTAATGCTTCCAAAATTGTGGGCTCAATTTGCAAAAGGTCCTTTCTGTGTCCTAGGATGAATGAGTAAGTTTAGTGTGGAAACTTGGCTAGACTGCAAAGACATTCGATCTTAACCCTATCAAAATTCAAATCCCACCTTTGGGACAAATTAGAATGTAGCCATATCGACCATAAAGAATGGTGGTGGCAGGACTATATTGTATAGATGCTTTGTAGACACCAATTAATTTTTACTTTGTAAAGGCCAGTGAAGTAAATGACTCCGTTAAAGAGGACAAGTGGTTCAAGTTCCAGCACCAATGCATCGTAAAACACTGCTTAATTCAATGCACTGGATTAGGGATGGGAAGATGAGCGCTCTTGAGTTATGAAGTCAGAATTATGAGGTGTATCAATAAAACAGACAGGAGAGCACATTGTGAAATTTGGGAAGTCAAGAATAAATGAGCAAATATTCCTCAATTATGTGTGCAAAGTCAGAAAAAAAAACATTCAAATTGACTGATGACTGAATTGAAGCAAGTCCATAAATAGGAGCTTGATCCATTTACCTACTTTATAAATTTAGCATTCATAAAATGAATTTTCATGACTGATATTTTTAATGCTCTCATAGCATGTGGATCAACCAGGTGTTAATAGCTACTTAATTAGGAACTGATCTCAAAAATCACTTACATATAACTAATACATGTTCAAAGTCACAACTCTGAGTTTTTGTAATGTAGAACTCACAAAATTTTTTATTTCTTCTCTAAACTTCATTTTGATTAATACCCACTTGATTTTTTGTATTGATGATGCTATGTCGACACTACACTCCAAAGACGGTAATGCCAATGATACAGATGTGCATGTAGCTATTTCAAGGAATTCACTGCTTCGAGCATTGTGGTGACTGTTCGGAGAAGTTCCTTTCACATTACAGTATGACCACACAAAGTGAGGTCCACAGGAACAGTTTAAACCAGATAAATAAAAAAGTAAATGCAGTAAATAGCTTTTTTTTTAAAAAAGGAAAATAATGACAACTTCACTGTTCAATTCACAGTTTTGGAATAAAATATTTAACAAATACAGTTTTGTTATGATTTAATTAAATGCATTTAAAGTCATTGAATTTTATGAAAATCAATTAAATTCACTATATTACAAGTCATAGCCAGATAGATGCATATTCTATTGATTTATTAGGATTTTAGGATTACAGCTGTATTACACCAACTCAACTTTTTTTCTGCAACTGAATGATTGTTTATCTATAAATGTAAAAGTAAATGAAAAACAAAACAGAACCCCATAGTTACATTGTTTTATAAGTCTGTTCTTCCAAACAACCAAAAATTATCATTGCAGATCAACATTTTAATAACCAACCTGCATCAGGGTTTATTCTGGGGTGCTGATGACATTGTTAAGAAAGACAACTTAGCACTTCTGTGACTTTGCCTTGGGGGAAACATTTTTCTTTTTCTTTAACTTAAGCAACTAGCGGTGAAAATTAATTTAGTTTGTTTTAACCCAACAAAACACAGTGTCATTTTGGGACTGCCGCTGTTGGTCCAGAACTGCAGCTGTTTATCCTTAATATTCATATACGTATTCAGAATTTTATCAGAGTTCTTCGTATGGATCTTTTGCTTTTGCCAGGACAGTTGCTCATATAAATGAGTTACTACACTTGCGATGATGGCACACCTCTAGCTGCCTCAATAATGGGCCCATAGGCTATTTATATTTGTGGAGCTATTAAAGAGAATCGTAGCACTTCGTGCATACTATAATTCATCCAGTCACATTACATAATAGAATATACGTAAAAAACACAGCTCGTGTTTAAAGCCTCGCTCCATGTGGGAACATTAATCAACGGCTTGTTGCCTAAAACTAAAATAATGTGGTATTACTTACTACTTGGGAAATCAAAAGGCAAAGTGTCACATGCAAAAAGAAATTACTGCAGCACAAAAGAACACCATGGACAAGGTGTATTTTACCTTAACTCCCCAATTAAAAGCTCTGTGCATCATTTGAATAAATATATATAAAAATAAGAAACAGCTACACTCTACTAGATGGTTCCGATCTACTGAGGAAAGTAGACATATTACATAAATCACTCTAACATATAAAGACACTAATCCATCCGTATTTGACCTTTACGAAGAGCGAAGTTTTCCCTGAGCATCGCAAAGACTAGACTGCAGAGGCTTGATGGAAATCTTCTTTCGGGAATAGAGCCCCGGGGCTGGCTGTGAAAGGTGTTTACAGAGAAGATGAGACTGTCTTGCAGACGACATGTTGCTGTTCACACGTGTCTCGAATGCTCTAAAAGTACAATTTAAGAAATGTGGAAATGCATGTTGACTGGGTATTGACAGCTTGAAACGGCTAATTTAGCGGCTCCATCTTACGCACGGTGGGATCCGTTGTTGCCTGTAAGCGCATGCTGAATTTATTAAGTATTCTGTGAAAGTTGAAACAATGTGAAATATATATTTTTTTCTTTCCACAGGGGGACAGTGGTTGAATCCTTAATCATATAGCAGTAAGCAGAAATAATAATCATTTAACCAAAAAAACAAAAGACTACAGCAAGAACTAAGGTGCAGAAAATAACAAACCACTGCTTCAGTTTTGCATTTTTCTAAAATTAAAGATGATGCTTTTCATAACAAGTGATATCATGTTAAGAGAACATATAAAAGATGAAACTCATATTTTACATATATACACTCATTGGTCACATTATTAGATATAACTTCTTGTTGTTACACTTAGGCCCCGATTTTAGCAATCTTTACTGATCAGTCAAGTTTGTTTTAGGGCGTGTCAGTGTGTCTATTGTCATATTGACAGATAAGTACACCTTGTGCAGCGTGAAATGCACAAAAGGCATTGTACTAATTCTCTTAATTGTTCATGGATGTATTTTGAGGGTAACATGCAGTAAACCAATCAGTGGTCTGCTATCTTAGCAGTGCAGCTACCTAGACTCTGATTGCACTGGACTTAAGAGTGGAAGAACCAGGCTGTCCCATTAAACACTTTCTTGATAGAATGAATATCTCAAGCTAGACATTTTCATCCAAGGTCATAACCTACAAATGTTCTTCTGGATAAATATGTATACATTTTTACAGACACACTCCAAAATCAAAGCCTTCTTAAAAAAGTAAAAGCTGTTAAAGCTGGAGACCAACATAAATAGGCTTTACATGAGCTAATTCACTAACATGAACTGCCAATCAGATTACAATTTGCCAACAGCAAGGGACAAAAGAAAAACTAGCGTCACATCACTGGCTCGATGTATAAAAACCCCAAGGGGCCAAGTATGCCAACTTGGCTATGTTGTGGCTTGAAACCAGAACCCTCAGGTCAATAGCCTAGTACACTAACCAGAGAGTAAACACTCCTTCTGTTTTGTAAAGTAAATGAATTACTAAAAAGATCAAGTGCTTAATCATCAGCATCTTGTCAGCTGCCTCTTGATAATCCAGAGAGTTATTGTTCCAAAAAGATCAAACGAACACAATACGTATCACACCCCTTACTTTACACATGAAACAAGATACAACAAAGGAAGTGGATGATCTTGTGTAATAAGCTCATTTACATATTGCACTTCAGATAAGAAAACAGTTTTCTACCTGACTGACATGAGACATATTTGTTTAAAGGGTAAGACGCATTTGGTATAAAGCATAGCTGAATAATTAAAATAAAATGAAACTAAATTAAAAAACAAATATTTTTTGTAAATGTCCAAACTTATGACTTGAAACCGACAGCTGGTTCAGGTCTAACACCCTAATAAAATGTAGGATAAATTCTCTTTCAGAGATCATTTCTTTGTAAAGTAGTTACAGCCCACAAACTAGAGTTCTACACAGAAAAGATCAAAGTAATCAAACAGCACGGCAGGTATAAATGTGTCAGCTGATTACACTGCAAATTTATAACAGTGGTGTTTAGCCAAAAAAGAAAAAAAATCACTTTGTACAAGTTCCTAAAATAAGGGAACCTAATATTGCCAGCATGGCAGTTACTTATTTCAGTACAAAAATGAAAATCACTGGACTCTCTGACAACTGATAGTGTCATTAATCCTTCACAATTATTATAAACAGGGAAACAGCATTCTGCTGAAAGCACATTCACTCAGAAAAGAACTCGGGTTATTAAAAAAGCAAACAGGGAACAAGCACTGCAACTGTCCTGCAAGAAAAAACTAATGTTCAGACAGGAGGAAGTATATTCTAAAATAAAAAGCCTTTAAAATATGGTACTTTGAATACTAATATCCTGGTGTATTACGCACATCACTCCCTGATCAAGAGAATCCTTTATTCCAGGCTTTAAAAAAGATCCCTTAATTTCTATTTGCTTGTTTTATATGATGCCCAGGCATTTGATCAGATAGGCAGACCGACAGAACATTACTAACCTCAGGGGAAATTGTAGTATTTCGGCAGCAATAACACAAAAACAAGGCACATGAAATAAATTTAAACATCATTTCTGATGATTGTACCATGCATGATAACCTGCTTGCGCATCCTACAAATGTTAACAGTAAATAGGGTACAGAAGTACAATAGTGCAAAATACTCCGTTTTCTTGCCTTGGATACAGAGTGTAAATACATCTTAAAGAGTGGTGTCAATCAGACAAAGAGGGGTCGATTCTGTCTGGTCGGTGATGTAGCTTTTTATACAACGTAATTGCAGTGGGTAGACAGGACTTGGCTCGGTGAGCCTCAGCACATCTTTTAAGACATGAGTTAGATATTATTCCTTAATAATTTATTACCATTACATTTTATGGTAATTTTTTTAATCTATTTTTAAATCTCATTACTATTGCTCACTTTATTTATTAATTGTATATGTTAAGTCTGTCATCCACCTACCTAACTAGATGGGTGGGTAATAGAACATATGTTTGTGAGTAGGTAAGTAGATATATGGTCACTTTATTAGTTACACTTTGTTGTTTTTACTCTCATTAGTTCAAAGTACCGTACTATATTGATCTGCCTTCTAGTTCTTCAACTGTGGTCCATCTGTTTTTATACATAGTTTGTCAGTCCCCTTCATTCTGTTCACTAATGGTCAGGACATTCACAGGACCACCATAAAACAGCCTGTTTTTATTTTCAGACTGCAGTGTAATTATGTGCATATGTTTACTGAATGCACAAATTACATAAAATCATTAACATAAAATGTGTGTCACTCTTCGATTTAATGGGTTCGTGTTCAAAATGAATTTCGGTCTGCCACTCAGTGTAACCAATTAGATAGATTGTTGCACAAATTAGGTATGCTGAGTAATTATAAGGTCTCAGTGTAGATGGTCTCCAATTGGTCTTCCTCTGGCCACCAGGTCAAAAATCAGGTCAAGTCAAAGTCTTCTTTATTGTCAATCAGCCACTTGGCTCGGTTGTGATGACTTTTCCTCCGAATGGTGTAAATGTTAATTAACGTATAATTGGTCACACTGTGCTGCCAAAGTTTGACTGCACCAGGCTCTTAAAGAGAATGGAAAGTGACACACTGATTGGTTTACTGCACGTGACGCCTAAAACACCCAGGAGTTGTGAAAATACAGCTAAACGCCCTAAATCAAGCTTCTTGGTGCACTGTTGATGGCTCTCTAAAGATGACAAAAATGGTGGAGAGAAAGAGTATATAAACCTCTGCATGATCCGAAGAGTAAATACATCAAATTTCATGGTGTGAATGGATTTGTATAGGGTGCGGTAGGTATACATATCTATATCTATATCTATATATATCTATATATATATATATATATATGTAAATATATATATATCATATATATATATATATATATATATATATATATATATATATATATATATATATATATATATATATATATATGTATATATCTATATCAATATATATATATATATATATATATATATATATATATATATATATATATATATATATATATATATATATATCATTGATTGGATGCATTAACTTTGATGATGTAGTAAAAATTATCTGAGAACATCCATGATTACAAGTTCTAAAGGAGAATCAATGTTTTGAACTGCTCAGTTCAAATCCAAACCTCAATCTCTATAAAAAGTTAGTCTCTGGAAGACTGAACTGAAATTGACAAGAACCGATGTACTCCACACCTGACAGGACTGGTGTTGTTACAGAGGTGAGGGAAGGAGAAACAAGCATGAAAATGTGACATGTGTGACTATATACTGTCAGGAGGCCATCTGCAGGAAAACAAGGTGCACACACATCATAGCTGCTGTGCAGTTTTGTCAACCATTTTGACTGACATATTTGTGAGAGAACTTTGTGATTACAGCAGATTTTTTTATTGAGTGATGAGTAGCAATCTACCAAGAAATTATATATACCAGCAGAACATGCAAATTCAACTTACTGATTCTTTAGGACTTTACTGACAAAACATTGTAACTGTCGTCTCATTTCCACACGACATACGCAACTCTCATATCTATCTTGTAATTTTAAAAATGCAATACATCATTAAGAAAATCTTAATGTCATGTTATTGGATGAAAACTGACTGCTTCTATAATGATAAGTGCTGTAGAACAGTAATTAAGTAAAAAGTGCGTAAAGTCGGGTAGTAAGGAGTGCTCAATTATAATAAAAAATGTGTTATGATAATACCCCAATTAATATTCATTATTACGGCAATGCGATGGCTTAGTGGTTAGCACGTTCGTCTCTCGGCGCTAGGGATTCCTGGTTCGAATTCCAATCTGGGTGGTGTTTCCATGTTCTTTCCATGTCTGCATGGGTTTTCTCCGGGTTCTCCAGTTTCCTCCCACAGTCCAAAAACATGGATCAAGGTCAACTGAATTCTCCAGATGGCCCTTTATAGAGTGAGTTTGTGTGCGTGTCTGTGTGAGTGAGTGTGTGCCCAGATTGGCGCCCTGACCTGGGTGTATCTGCCCAGGGCTGAGACGTTCTCCCCTGGATGGGCACCCCCCCCCCCCCCCGCGACCCTAATAGAGGATGAAGCGGAAGATATGAATGGAATTGTGTGTTACAGGTTACAGGTCATGTGACAGCACTACTCAGAACACAGTCATGGAAAGGAGCCATTAAAACCTTTTATTTGTGTGTTTTTATTGACCAGGGCCAGTTCACAAGTGTGGTGATTTTTACTTTTGTAAACTAATAATAACAAACAGTGAAATTACATCAGAACAAACTGTCAAAACAAACATTTCTGTGTTTATAATTGCTGCAGCTGAAGTAATTTGTTTGTTTATACAAGTTAATGAGACCACACTATTAGTCTCTGAAAAATAAAAGCCAAAAATACAGAAGTAAGGGGAGCTCTCTGGTTTAAGACTAAATTTTATTTAGATTTTTTTTAGGTACAAAAAACAAGACAAAACAAACTGATGCACATTTTAAAGCACATAAGTTTACTATAAATTTACTGACTGAACACAATGGGGTTAAATAAAAATATATAATGTGTAATGTATCAAAGTATTTGCATATCTATTAATATGTGTAAATTAATTAATGTTTATTTAAAGCATAGTGACTAACACTAATTGTGATCTGAGCGGAGTTTGCATGTTCTCTCAGTTTTTGGAATAGGTTTTTTCCAGGTTCTTTGGTTCCCTCCCACAGTCCAAAAACATGGATTTAAGGTAAATTGGCTACTCCTAATTGACCCTATCTAAATTGCCCCTATATATTGTGTCTGTGTGAGTATGTGTCCAGTGATTGGTGCCCTCCTGGGTGTGCCCAAAATGGTCTGCCCAGTGCCCAAAATATTTTCCTCTGGATGTTGCCCCCACCCCCCAAATTGCTTAATTGAACATTAAGAAAAAAATTTATTAATACAAATGGGCGGACAAAATTATTAAGACACATCTTTTAAATCACTTATTAAGTTTTATTCAGTCCCACAGTAATAGGTGAATTAAATCACTTAGTCATGCACTTGGGACAACTGTGTGCTTTCTAACGTTAACATGTTCCATGCAGGTATCCAAATATAGACAGTGATTTATCCCACTGACATATAAAATGTTGAATCTAAACTTTTATAAAGAAATAATAAAGAATTCTCATAACCTGTGATTACAGAAAAAATGACTTAATTAAAAAAATAATTCAATATTTTTAAATGTATTTAAAATTAAGATTGAATGTGTAGTATGGTCATAAAATTATAAAGTCTAAAGTTTAAAACATAAAACTTTCCTGATGCGTATTTGAAAATCCAGTTATTGTGTAATTATTCATAAATAAAATGTTTTCAATTATGCAAAGCTTACAGTGCAATTTGATAATAATCGAAAAATTCTGTTTCCTAAAACAGACCTGCACTGCACTGCCACAGATACACACACAAAAATGGAGTGCAAGTGTTTCATGAGTGATAAAAAAGAACATTGTTGGAATGCACTCAGGCATTGGCGTGCCTTGCGGGGTGCAGCTGTGTGCCCCCTGAAGTGTTGCACGACAGTGATGTCCAATATTAAAGCTCAGAATCTAAATCCACCACAACGCCGAGGGTTGCTACAGTGCACTATATATAGTAGAGCAAGTCACTCTAAATGCCACAGTGAATCTCAGCAGGAGTGCAGACCGGAGAAATGGTGTCGAATGTGACCCTTTTTCATGTTTGTTCGAGACAACAAATCCACATTGCGATTAAACCTAAAGCTGCTAATTGTTGTCGTGAGCCTTGGGTAATTACAATGTACCATAACAAAACAACTAAATAATCATTTGCTTCCTGACTTCCACTAGGAGCCAGTTAATGTCACATGCACATTCACTCAATCGGTCAAGCCACATTTAAAATGACATGAACAATTAAAATAAAAAAATGGAGTTTACTGAATTGCAATTAGAATAAGAAAAAGGTACTTAAGACCCAGTTTTTCAAATATGCATTTGGGTCTGAGATCAGACCAGCCTGTGGGTGTGCCTCTGTATTTAACAAGTAAATGCTGGTTTCATTTGTTGAGTACTTGCTTTGATGGAGACATTAAAAACCTAACTGTGTTTCCATGAGACTGAACTCAGTATTGATTGTGGGCTTGTTTAAAAATTCTTTCTGGTGCATAAAATTAATTTCAACCCAAAAACAATGAGCGCACCTCCTTTTTAAATCTTTTATCTATTCATTTATGTTTTATATATTTGACTAGTGGCTTTATTTGCTTCCCCTTTTCACTGACCAGATGAATTTACCACTCACTCAGCAAATCTGCTCAGTCTTTTGGATAGACACATTAATTTATTATAATTGATTAGCAAACTTGGTAACAGATTTGGTAAAGTCAAAAAACTTGCTGTAATGTGCCGCAAAATTTTTGTTCACTTCTAATGTTGGTGACTCAAAATAATTTATCTAAGCTACCATTCCACTAAAATCTAAACAGTACATAAAAGTATTTTATTTTTAATCCACCACTCTTAAGCTAGGTCCAGAAAATCTTTTTACATCATAATTAGATAGCAGTTTTCTCTTGACAGCTTTAAACTTACACTACGGTACAAAACATGGTAAATTTGGGACTTATGAGTAGAAATGTATTCATTTATAAGTTCCAACAGAAAGAGTCAACAACAATATGTACGACATTTTTTAGAATTTAAAAAAATGAATAGTGACAAATTTCAAGATGAGTAATTTTCTTTAAACCCCTTTTAAATTGTTAAATCCATTTTGGCAAATCCATTTGCAGACTATAACTTCTGACATTACATCTGGTTTGGGTGCAAAAAAAAGTTTTGAATTTACAGCTTACATCACTTCTTACTGGCCCTGAACTCAGGCTTGAGCCAATGCTCAATTAGTGCTTCTGTAGCAGTCAGGTTTTAATCGGTGCTGACTTCAGAATGTTTGTTTACCTAAGAGAGCCCGGTAGTACAGAATGGTCCATCCAGCCTGGTCCCAGTGCAAAGTTTTCTCCACACAACAACAAAGCCTTGGTGCTAAAAATTAGCCTGTATCTATTATGAATCGAGCATCATGATGGATGATTACGGTGTTGGTGGTGATTCATTACTTGGCCGAAAGAAATAACAACATAAAAAGTGCAAAACAATGCAATTTCACATCTGGGCTTGAGCTTGTGCAAACCTAAGGAGGCATATCCCTTTGAAAAGTTTCCCGTGCAGATTAGCACCCACTTGAGACAGCTAATTGCCTGCAGCTGAAGGGCCTAATTGAGCCGCTGCAGTTTTCAGGCCTATTTTCATACAAATCATGGCACATGTATAATAAGCCGAGCGGAAATACAAACAACCCATATTGCCTAGACCTACAAAACACATCAAAGGCCATGTCACGCACAACTTCCTGTTTGCCAGAGCAATTCGAGGGAAGAAGAAACGCAATGCTCCAGATGAATGCTGCTCTATCAATTGCTGAGCGGATACATCAGGAGCAAGGTTTTGTTGGGTCTTTAAGGGCACATTTCAAAATCATGTGGAGATATTTCTCTGTGTTTGGTTCTAAAAAGGAATTTTACTCAATGACTCAAAATCAGAAGGTTATAAATGGAGCAGATGAGAGGAATGCTAACGGAATGCAAGGGAAGGGAAGTGACATTTCAAATGAGGTAGCAGCTTTGTATTTTCTACGATTTTTACAGTCTTCACTGAACAAGTCTGTAATATTAGATGTTTGGGAGAATGGCGTCACATTGGGTTATTTAGCTACATACACTGGTCAATACATTATACGTCAAGCAGAGGGCATGGTTTAGTCTGTGTCCCATATCCATTTAGCCACCTGGAACATATTTGCTTAGTGGGTGTGCAATTAAAGTAAACAGGTATGTTGGCTAATGTGAAATAGAGTAACAGTCTTAAAGGTACTTTAGTGACTGTGGTAAAACAGGTTCTATTAGTTTGCCCCCCTGCATGCACCAAACCCAAAGTTCCAGAGCTGTAAACAGTCAATAAAGATCACTGTGACAGAAGCCATTAGAAATCCCAAGTCTGGCCTCCCACTCATTATGCACAGTCAACTATACTTCTGGAGGGTCTGTAAAGATCAGACGGACTACTTGAAATCGGAACATGCTGCCTCAATAATTTGCTGATGTTTTTATTTATTAATATTTTTTATTTTAAAGTAAACACTAAAGATTGCTTACATACCCCTTGAAGGTCATATAGGCCCTGTACGCCTTTAAGCTTAGCAATAAGCTACACTTCACACTTCATATTTCGATTTCAGGGACGTTGAGGTTGGGTCAAATGATACATGAGGGAATGTGAGGGTTTGTAAAAGGTCTGAAATATTTTAAATCTCTTGCACAAGCGACTTTTTAATACCCCCAACCACAAATGACAGACACTCGACAAGCTAGGCTGAGACTGCCAGACCATTTTGAGATTATACATGTTATTTCTGTAAATATAAAGGCATACCACAAATTCTCCTAGAGTACCGCAAATTGTCAATTGTATGAACCCTGATTACAGAACACAGTTTTTACAGAACTTTTAGTGCATATAGCCTAAAGAGTAAATGAAAAACAAACTGTGGCGTGAAATGCTCCAGGCATTGTTAGAACTGTTTGTTAAGTTCATGATCCAGCAAGCTTCCGTTACCCACCTTTGAGACATGATCTTGTAAGCGTCAGGGAGGTAGCAGTTGATGTTCTCCATCTGGAATGGATCGGCATCACAAATCTTGTCATCTGTGCGCCCGTAATTGGCACTCTCAATCATGATGACATCACTTCCTGGACAGCGCAAGTCAATGGGGTAACCCTCGCACGACAGCTCCCGTCTGACCAGCCCGAATGGCAGCGCTGCCCGACTGAAGCCTGGGGAGGTGAGAGGGAGAGAAGGTTAGAGAATAAATCAAAGAGCGAAATATAACTACTCTGACAAGACGTATCAAGGGGAAATTGGGGGAAAAACACACTGGACATTATTTCAAAGCCTGCCAAGCGGACTGCAAGATGAATGAGACATTCAAAGCTACGTGAGCCACAGGAGTGCTGGCTTTTGGAATAGATCTTGGGTTTTAAAAAAAGAACATGGCAATGGCAAAGGAAGCAAATCAATAGATAATATCTATGGGAAATAATAATGTTATAAGGTACAGGTAACAAGGCAAATCATACTGTGACCTATTTTAATTCAATCTAAATGTCACATACAAAATATAGTTTTAGTTAAAAGCAGATGCACTATATTTTCAAGTGAGTGTTTAAATAGGAAAAGTCAAACAAGCTTTGACTGTACAAGAGAAGATATGTGCATGGCTGAAAGGAATGGAAAAAAGCACAAGAGAAAATAATCAATACTTTTGCTTTGTGTTCTGCAAATGCAAGCCGTGTCAAATAACTGTGGCTTGGCAGGTGAATGGAGACGGCGAGTGGACTGGGAGCTAAAGCAATTTTCGCCTAACAAACCATTGGAAGTGCTTTTTAATTTAAACAGTATAATGTTTAACACAGATTTGATCTTAATCTAGAAACTACTATTGTTCAATTTATTCCATAAATAACACCAACGCTTGCTAATGACAAAGATTATCAGCTGCAACTGAGGGATCCAAGCACAGAGGAAACTTATAAGGACCCAATGAGAAACATATCAAAGGAATTCTGCTAAAATTTGAGTTCAGCTATGGAGGTTGTGTACATGGGAAGTTACGAGGGGGAAAGTATGTCAGTACAAATGGTATGTTTTACCGGATGGTCTTTTGGAGTTCTGCTGTAAAATAGATTTGCAGTTTTCTGACAATGAAATTCCAGTAAACCCACATTACTTATTCTGATTGTGTCTCTGTGGGTGGTCGGGGACGTGCTGTGGCGAATTTGACCCAGGTGCCTCTGCTTGTTGGGAATGACTTAGAAATACATAGTCTATAATAAATTCTATTCATAGGAGGCTGCTGAGGACCATGGGGAGATGGTCTATCCACAAAAATCTTTAAATTCTCATGAATGGTTGTCTCGTCCATCATTTTTAACTGTAAAAAGTACGAAGTCTATTTTTCAAAAAGGCTGGCAGGCAGAATTTCTGGAGAAAAACATAATTTATAAAACATTCCGCAAATAGCTTTCTTCTTTTATCTTTTAAACCACTTATGTAAATTTTTGGAGGTCTGTTGCAGAAACACGGGAGATTCATGCCAAATTAGATGTGGGCATGTACACATTTACATTATGTCATTCAGCTTTTATACAAAATGTCTTACAAGTATCACAGCTTGATAATCGGGGTTGGGAGTACAGGGTCAGCCATGATAAATGACGGTTAAAAGCCTTGCTCAAGGACCTACATTAAAAAATTCAGTGGACCAGTCCAACTTGTACGCTTCTTGTATGTTTTACGGAGAATATACAAAACAAAAAAAACCTGGATAAGGCCTTTTGACACTATCAAAATGTATTGTTTATATTAACATTTAGTAATTTAGCATGCTTTTATTAAAAGCGACTTACAGATGAGAGTCAGTAGTTAAGAAGAAACCAGCTACACTGTACAATAAATAAACCTGATCATTATCCGATCTGGATTAAAAGAAAAATCATTATATTAAGTGCTTCTGGAAGAGATGTGTTTTGGGTTGTTCCTTGAAGATGCCAAATGACTATAAATTGTTGAATTGGGAAGATTGTTCTGCTATTTAACAGTGGTGAACGATACGAGGTGAGAATAATCACCACGGTGAAGTTGAATCACCAGGCAACATTCATCACTAGTACAAAGTGAATGAGTTGGAATGTATTTTTTGTAAGAGGGCAGATCCAGTTCCAGTCTGTTTTGCAGTAACAGAGACAATTAAAGAAAACAATGGTGAAATTCAGGCATTATTAATCATACATGCAACACAACTCAACAACAACATATCAAAAGGAAATATCCCTCAAAATCCTCACTGGCATTTCCTTGTTAGTCGCCCTCTGCAGAGAAAAACAAAACTGAGAAAAAAAATCTAGAAACTGGAGTACATAAAAGATCAAATCTAAAGCAGATTTGATTGTTGGCTGAATGATTTTCCCATGTATTTACTACTGGTGGTATAAAAGCAAACAGAGACTTGTTTCATGGTGTTTAAAATCTTAAGAACATCCCCAGTGGCTAGGTCAAAGTTGGCCTCATGTACCGTAGGTTTGAGAAGAGTTGTCAAACAGGTCCCTGCTGTGTAGCCCAAATCGGCTGGGCCCCTTTTTTTGTCAGCCTATGTGGCAAAATTATTGAGGCCAATTTAGGCTTCAAATGGGGCCCATACACAAAGATTTTCTAGTTGATACATATTTTCCTAGTAATCCCAAACGAGCCCCCATGCACAGCCTGCGCCCATCTGGATCCATGCCAAGCCACTTTAAAATCATGTGGGCCCCGCAAAAGCATGTTGGCTGAGGTGGATGAGAATCCCCATTCTGCAGGTACTGATGTGCCAAAATTGCTAGCCTTTGGAATCATGTACAGCACAGATGAAGATTTATGCACATTGTTGTTCGAACATCATTAACTTTCAATTTTTGGTTGGAAGCTTTTCAGCGTTCCTAAAAAGTAGTATGTTCCCATACCATTATTTTTTATTTGTATTGCCATTGTTCAAATAAGAATCAAATAACATTTTGACTGATTTAATAACTGATTTCATAAAAAATATATATTGATTTATTAATGATGTATAGAGTTAGGTAATATCTCTACAGCCAAACAAATAGTAATTATATTCCTTCCTTAATATCAAATCAGTTTGACCATTTAAACACATTAATACAGGGCGAAACATAAATATGTAGGTTTCACCACATTTTATTATTTTTCAGTTGTTATTGCTAGTGCAGTTTTTAGTTATACATCACACAACAGAAATGTGTTGACTGTAACAGTTATATATATTTTTTATCATGCCATTACCTGCATCATTTTTTTGACAAGTGGAGCATTTGGAACCTGAAGACACTGAAGTACACTGACAAGAAAATGGATTTAAATGACTTAAAAGTCTGTTGAACCAAAATGTGTTTTTGGATGATTGAGTCAACAATCAGGCAGGACCAATCTGTATTGTTGTTGTTGTTTTCCTTTACAATTGGGGCATTCCTCATGTGACTGTTACACACTAAGATAGAGGCAAAGCGTTGATGGGTATTTACCTCACTGCCAAGCTGTCATGCTGTGACTATTTTGTAAATGAATTTTATGAGAGGCTTTGGGGTGAAAAAAAATATTAGATATTTTAGCTTTTGGTGAAAGCTTTTGGTGAAAAAGACAGCAGTCAAGGACACAAAACTCGGTAAAGCAACAAGGCTTCATTTTGCATTTTCAGACGTAAGTACTTAAGAACAAATGTGAGCCTACCTAAAAGACAAAATGATTCACAAAGCATTGATTATTAATAGACTATATTTGAAATAACTATTCTGTGTGTTTGTGTATGTTCTTTGCTGTGGCCAAGGTCTTCCTATATCTGAAAACATTTTATGTATTTTTTTTTCTCACAACAGTGTAAATGCTAACTTCCTTGGTGTAGAGAACCCAGTTCCATGTTGCACTATTATTCTGGATAGTTTTTTTTTTTATACATTTTATGTTTTTTTTTTTTCTCACAACAGTGTAAATGCTAACTTTCTTGGCGTAGAGAACCCAGTTCCATGTTGCACTATTATTCTGGATAGTTTTTTTTTTTTTTTTACAAATATATAGACATGCATATTCATTAATTTGTAATCTGCTACATATTTGGATTGGGGAGGTGATGAATACCATTCTAGCATTCATCGAGCCAAATGTGTGTAAACACAATGAATAGTTTTCCAGTCGTTGGGTAAACAAGGAACACATATCAAAAGACAAATTTAATATCTTTAATTGGCCTGCTAGACTGTGGTAGGAAGCCAAAGCTGTAGGAGGAAGCCTAAGCAAACATGAGAACATGCAAATTCCATACAAAAAGTACCAGGACAACTACCCGTGTAATAATATTTTAATTTATGAGCATAAAATGGAAATTGTTAATACTGAATTATATGAAGAAAAATCTCACATTAAAGCATGTTTCTTTCAGAGGATCTGTTTATTTATGATTAAACAGTTCACTTAAAAAGAGGGTGTCCAAATGTGGAACATAAGACTGTAGGTATTGCATTTGTAAGGATTACATGTATGGCCTGGTCAAATCTGGCACATTCTTAAACATAACAACACAAATACTGCTCAACATTTCGAAGTAATTTTTAACCCGACTGCACAAGTGGGGAGAAATTCAGTCTTATTTTCATTACAAAAAAATTTTACTTAGAACTTTAAAATTACTTTACATCCTTTCATTACTGATTTTGCTTTAATTTGTTTAAAACATCCTGTTCCATATGTTATGATAATCAACAAATCTCCACAAACATTAATCACAAGTATTTATTTATTTATTGATCAGCATTGGTATAAATGTATTATTTAGCAAAAATCAGCTTATTAAAGATAATAATACTAAAGGTAAAGAAAGATGTATGCCTTTTCTAAATTAACTAGTAACCCTTGAGCCTACAGCATTCATCAGATTATTATTTTTCAAATTTAAACAGCATGGTTGAGAATGTTCTCCAGATGTCTCTCTTGGATCACTTCCAAAGTTACTCCTTTTTGTAACCAGACTGTATTTCACTGAACTGTTGTAAGAGTCAATAAAGAGGTCAGGCTGAGCATCAATGAATCAATGAAACTGCAGTAGTGACCGTCAGTCCGGCCTTCATTAGCTTTGGCTCTGCTCTGCTCTGGTAAATGCTATGTTGCTCTCAAAGTCTGAAAATGAAGAAAAAACATCTTTCCAAATCTGGCACATCCTGCCAAAACCACCCGTATATTTCATCTGTAAAAGTCCTGCTAAAACACTTACAGTTTTCAGCTCTGTGGTTTTACCAGACGGCATTTTGACTTTAATGCACCACACTCATTTCATGCTTAAAAAAAACAGTGAAATGGACCAGATTGGAGGAGAGCAGCTATTTTCATTTACATCTTTGAATTGAAGTAACTGTGCCTTGTTTCTGGGCAATGAGATGGCAGGGCTGTAATACACGATTCT
Organism: Corydoras sp. C115; assembly: GCA_019802505.1. Lineage (NCBI taxonomy): Eukaryota > Metazoa > Chordata > Actinopteri > Siluriformes > Callichthyidae > Corydoras > Corydoras sp. C115. Next base: position 1,832,036 of record JAFMOC010000016.1, on the reverse strand, counting down.
ATTTTCCTGCTTGTATCTCTAGACCTTTCCTAGATCTCAACATGGCTGATGAATCATGTTGACAGGGGCTCTTTCATAAACAATAATCCAGGCATTGATTAGGCATGACAGCGGGTGATGTTTCAGTGCAGCAAACCAATGTGAAATAAATCCATACTAGTATCCTCACATCCTTCAGTAAAACATCTGGTCTCATGTCATAATCTTTCATATTATGCACGTTTAACACTTGAAACGTGTAGATTCTATAGACACATAGAAAACCATTTGGATAACCTAGAACAAAGACTGTAAAGTTCAACATCGGTATCTCATTTCTTTAATCATTCTTTGTGTGTATTCCCACAGACACACTACAAAATCTGGTAGAAAGACTTCACAAAAAAAGTGAAGCATATATTACTCCAAACATATAATGGGATTTTATAAAAGCTCATGCAGGTGCAATGAGTGGGCGTCCCAGTATATTCACCCATATATATATATATATATATATATACACACACAAATGTATATACTGATAAATAAACACTGAAATCGGCCTTAATATAGCAATCTTCAGTGAGCCGACAAGCTCACACAATGCAGCTTGATTTAATGACGCAGGCAGAGTGGAGAATAATATAGAAATGAGCGTCGTGATCACAAATTTGTAAATTATAAATTACAATCATAAAGATGCATTATCTATAATCAAACTCCCGCAGTTTTTAAATAGGCACTTATAAAGTAACAATAAATAACAGTTTGCCTTATGAAACCTGGAAAGAACAGACCTGTTAAAAAAACAATAGCTGAAATAATAATTAATGACATATTGGGAAGGAAAAAAAAAACACAGCTCAAAATTTTAAAGAGCATAACCATCAATGTTAATGTCACAAGAAAACATAATTGCCACTTCAATGCCACAAAAATCCAGTCTTTCCTTTTAAATATTACTTTTGTTACTACTCACAGAAATGTTTTTACAAAGCCAAAGTTATGAAGTTATTAGCTTTATTTTTTTTATTACTTAATACGATGTTTAATTAAGCAGATTATAGCAATTGAAAGTTTTCATGACCTATTTCGTTTCACTCTCTATTAAAAGGACTGGTATTCTGAAGAATTAAGATTGAAGCTTATTAAAATTATGCTTATAGCTGTTCCTTTAAATATCCTTTATGAATTCAGTAATCTCGAAACACTATTATTTAATAATCATTCCACTGAAGAAGAATTCACTGTTTAACTTTTTCAGATTTGTGAATCACAGTTTAACAGTTTTAATTAATTAGAAGAAATATGTTACCTCCTACATGCACATTGTTTTATAGGTTGATAGCTCTGCATTGCTAGCTGTCCTTACTTACCAAGCTAAGCTGACAAGGCTCCCGCAGATAGCGAAACCTACATTTGTAAAGGGCATTAGCGAGGTCTAATCCAGCCTCCTGACAGACTGCATGTCATAGGGTTATTTTTCTTACTCAGTTCCACAGGATTTCTGCCTTGTCAAGCTTTTGCTTCTTCAGAAATGTTTCTCTTTTTCAAACCAGTTCTAAGCGGTTTGCACTGTTAGCATGCATTGCTAACAGATCACACTCTAAGCTAAGCTTTGGTTTGAATTATCCTAGTCATGTCTGAATTCAGTGCAGACTGTGTCTGGGTGAACAGAAAACCTCTGAGCTGACACTTGTGTTGAGCTGCATCTCAGATTCAACTCAGACATGATCTGTCTGTCTGCACTGACGTCTCTCTGTCCCCCTGCCTAATTATCATGTAAATACATGCAGTGAATACAAGAACTTCACCAGCTACAATGCTAGGACTTTAAATATAAGATAATACAGAACTGAAATAAAGTGTGTTGTTGGAGCTTTCGAACTGCAGGGACTATTTACATTTCTTGATTTTGAGTCGATCCTTTCTGACACAAACCATGGGTAGGTGAAGATTGTTAAAGAATGAGACACTATTTTTAGATGTCCGAATAAAGCTTCACTGTGTAAACAAGCATTAGCTTTGCATTTTGATGAATAAAAATATGGATATTTTAAATATTTAACATCCAAGAAAACAAGATGGATAAAAAAAACGTGTTTTGCTTACAATGTAAAGATAGCTGTGGTGCAAAAAGCAAACATAAAAAAGTTCTGGAGGTATGTAGTTCTCTGAGAAGCGTCGCAGAAGCTTTCACTCAACATGACCCTTTCATTCAAAGCGGGGCAGCCATAACACAGCACTGCTGGAGCATTGAGGGTTAGCAACATTGGCAACATTTTAATGTAAACCCCCAACTTTCAGATTAATAGTGTAACTAATCACTACCACATTAAAAATCTGATGAGCATTATAAACATCGCTGACATATTTTCTGTTCATAATAGTTTCCCCATTTTTCTCCCTTATTTATTCAAATCCAAATCATCGATGCTCCCCCACCTTCATCCAGAGAACATCACAGCTGCCATTTGTTACTTTCATTAGACGTGGATTACATGAAGGAACAACCAGGAATGCCCAATAAATTTTGGAAAAAACGCTTGTTAAATTAGAAAAAAAATCTTTTTTTTAATTTGCTTGATAAACAACAATTTAGGTTCAGGACCTTTTTTTAAAATAAACGATATGGTTAAATGTACTGAGACAACCCTCGGAATCAGGTATTTGATTTAGTCCATTTGCCATAATAGGGCTGTATAAAGTTTGGGCATGGCCCCTGTCTGTTTGGTTTAACAGACCTTTAATGGACTGAACAGAGACCTGACCCTAATCCCAAACACCCTTGGGATGATCTATAACCAGGATTGTGAGGTCCCCTTGCCCAAAGTCAGTGTCTCACCTCACAAATGTTCTTTCAGGAAAACTACCTAGAAGTGTGGAAGCTGAAGACCAAACCAGAATAGGACGTTATCAAAGCCCATGTAGAAATATTGTGGGAATCCCAATATATATATTTATATCACTTTTATAATATTCAGTGCTTTAACTGAATCCCAAAACTTGGAATTGTAACAAGTGACAATTTTCTCTGTGTGTCTGGGACATGTACAATGTTTGAAAAGAAAAACACACTAATTGTATTTCACGTCTTATAAGCGATATTCGGCAGATGAGTGAAGTGTATCGAAATATAATCGACTTAGTTGCCACAGCAACCTGCACGGTCATGCCCTAATCACCCAGATCACGACCTTGTTGACACCGGGCCTTATCAGGAATTCTGGTCAGTCACCATGAGGGTCGCTTTTCAATTCCTTTCAGGCAGACAGGTAGCCAACTCTGAACTCAGGAAAAACGGCCCCACACCGACTCACAATGGAGGCCTTTCATTCAGGAGCTTTATCAGTCGACAGAACCTACATGATTCCATGAGCATGGTCAATGCCATTTTGGGGCCAAAGGGGGCCCTTTTAATCATGGTTCAAATGCACGAATGACTTCTAGGTCTCCATTTTACTCCACAGTGCTCTGCCCCCTGTGTAAATATTTGTGTAAATACAGGGTGCTATTGTACCCTTGTAATTCGGCAGTGCAACTCAATACCCGTGATACCTGTGTTTTTAATTACAAAGGATTTTTACTGGGGGGAGAGAGGGGGATAACGCCTACCATCCTGTAGCAACACAAACCAGTTTAGGCATAGTAGATTTTCTCTCAACCTCAGCAGACGGTCTGTTTGCACTTGAGTAATGCATTTGGCACAGGAAGCAACGCTCACAGAGTGAGTTGCACTCTCCTGCACTTCCTGGCCACAGGCCCATGATTCCACTCTAATTCTCTTTTCACCTTTCAGTGACATTGGCCCATTCGGAGAGCAGGAGTGGGGCGAAAATGCTAATTTGACGATGACAGAGCCTGGTCTCTGTGGTGCAATAATATTTTAATCTCCTCAACGAGGCAAATCAATTGGAAAAGTGACCATCTGCCAGGATATAACTGTGACTGAAGTGAGGGGTAATGAACATACAGGGAGCGATTAAGATCGTCATCAGAAGACCGGTAACGGCATCCCGCAGTGAGCTCGCGCTCAACAAAACTGCTGAGGCATCAAATGACAAACGTACCACAGTCATCATCAGCATGTGACCTGATAAAGAAATGTACTGCTGAATCAAAACTGGATCAGTTAAGCATTAGGGACGGTCCTTTTAATAAAAATGCAAATCAGGAAACTCAAAAATCACAAATAACATATAATTTAAAGGCATGAAGGTGGTGGTGGAGTATTGTTTCTTATGGGTTTTACTCCATTTTCCAGGGATGACATTGCATTTCTTCTGCTGATGGTCAACAAAAGATCCAGGACACTCATGACAACTGTCAAGCCTCGTTAGCTCAAGTTTGGATCGTCCTTTGTTCGGGCTGTATGGCATACAGCTGCTTACAAATGAGCTAGCATTACCAGCAAGGACTACTATTATTGCTCTCATGGTTGACAAGACTGCTTGCTGAGGGGATTTGGGAGAGAAATAGCAAAGTGTGGCATACCAAAGTGGCCCAGAGCAACAGGAAACCCAGCTGGAGTCCTCCATGTTGTTTTTCGTCTTTTTATGTTCACCACTAGAGCTAAACGCTTGGTCTATAGAAAGCAAAGACGCCCCAAGTCACCTTTCCTCCTGCAGAGCTGATACCATAATCCAGTAATATCCTTTGCTATAGTGGTGCAGTCTCAAAAAGTCAGCTTTTTACTTGTATGAAGTGGAAAGGATAGAAAACACTGGTTATGTCAATGCAAGTATTTGCAACTGGCTTCATTCAGGGTCGGTTCAAGTTCAAATAAAGAAGTTGGAAAGCTAATCAGAGGCCACAAGCCTCAGGGACAACATGACATTTTCAACTTAAATGACAGTTTCATTTTAATTGTGTTATATAACATCTTATTAATCAATACCCCGCCTTCAGGGCGGTGTGGAAATGGATGAGCCTTGTGGGATTCCAAAAAAATATGGAAGAAATGGGTATGGGTGCCGTCTGGTAAGAGTTAAAAGGGTACGAGGAGGCGTACGCTTCATGATATGAAGTGTCTGATGTGAAGCCTGGCTCCCTGTTTCATTTGTATTCAAGGCCATGGTTTGCCCTAGTTCATTTACATCTTTTTCCTCCATAGCAACAGCGGCTAGACTATCAGAAGCATCTTCGATACAGGTGCACGTTCGTGTAAAAATTATAATAATTAAAAACATCTTCTGTTGTTAAGCTTGCCGCTAATGTAGATTTTGCTTTAACCCATCACAGAATGTTGTTGCCCCCCTCACCACCACCACAATTTGTTCCCCAGTGTTCCATTGCTTGCAATATGCACAAACCCACAAAAAGAGATAACTATGTACATTACCACCATAATGGAAAGTGTCTATCTACATGAACATCAAATCAGCCTTATCACTTCAGACAGCAAAACATTCCAAACTCCTATGAAAGAATGATTTACATTATGCAAATATAGCCACAAGTAGACTAAACTGAAAGAACACCCAACAAAGCTGTTTTAAAACTAATACAACACAGAGATCAAACAAGGCAATGTTTAAATATCAGAGGGTCACTCAGAGTAAATGCAGAGCCTGTGGGTGTCATGACCTCGATGCATAGCAGGCGCTCAAACTCAGACACCTAAAACCTAATTAAACACAATACACCACAGCAAGGTCAAATTCTGATCTTTTAGCTCCTTGACCGAGCAGCCTTTCCAAAAACAAGTTTCATGTGTGAAATCTGTAAATACAAAACAGGCTCAGGGGAAAATGCTTAAACCTTTGGAAGATATCAGGGTTTTTTTTTTGATGTACTTTTAAAAACTGCAGCAAAATAATTTACCAGTGAGGATAGACTTTGAGGCAGGATGTAATTTTTTTTTTCATTTTGTTAGATGTGTACCTTTTAAATTTTAAATGTGATTTTATAATTTATTAAAGTATTGATTAAATGACAATTTTTAATAATTGTGGCTTTAGCTGCTTTGATTGCATCAATTCCTTCATTTCAATAAAATTTTTGAAATGAAGAATTTATAAACTGCAGCTTTATTTAAAAGCCCTTAAGCTTTGTACAGTAACAATAAGTATATATATATAGTTTGTTTAGTTTTTACTTGTGTTTGTGCGATTATTTTACGTTAAAATTGTATTAATTATTTTATTAAGATTTTGTTAATTAATGAATTATGTTATTACCGATATAATAATAATACTAATAAAAAAAATAATGTTTTTTTAATTCTTTATTTTCTTTCTTTCTTTTTTATTCAGACAAATGAGACAAAAAAATTAGTTTCTTTAAACATTATATTATTTCTTAATTAAACAATACCTATGCATGTTAAATTTGCATAGCATCACTCTATATAAAATCCATGATACAAAATAAATAAAAATATAAAATATTTTAAAGATTACTATAAAACTTACTAAATGTTTAATTTCTTACATTGATTTGTTACATAAAATTATAATTCATACTTTAAATGTATTTATGTTCATATAATGCTGTAAAAAAACTGAAGCTATAACATTGTTCCAAAGGAAAATAAACAGAATATTTTTACACAACATGGACAAAATTAATGGTACACTCATAAATTAGTGTGTTTCATTCAGCTATAATCAGTCGGGGTATAAAATCAAGCACATATGTTTTGCAAGATTCTAAACTGTGGAAACAGTTTGAGGAAGTTATTTTTTGTCACCAGCAGTGACTGTGTCTCAGTACACAAAGTCTCTTACAACATGGTTTGGTGTGAATAAACAGTACAGAGCCCCTCCTTTAACTCTGTTTGGAATTTACCTAAAACAGAGATTGTAAGCCATGCTGTCATCCACCATCTGTATTGGTGTCCCAAAACCTTTGTCCATATAGCCCCAAAAGCACCTTAAAACATTTGAATGTTTAAAGAAGATAACAAGGAAACCTACAGAGGCCCTGACCCCATTCATACCGATAAGGGTTTATTAGATTTTTACACAATAAATTTAGCTTCAGATAATCAGACTGTTTCTATGCTGCTCTGATATGAAACAGTTCCGGCACATATTCTGCAGTATCATCAAACAGTGTCTGATAAGTGAGCAGCAGCAGTTTAATATAAGTCTCTGAGAGTTCTTCACAGTAACACACTTTCTGCATGTTGTCGCGACACACTGGAGCAACATAGTGGAGTGTTGCTCCAGTGTGAATCGATTATGTTTAAAGAGAGTTCTTTTCTAAAATTCGGCAGATCTGCCCATGGCTATATTAGATCAGCAGATTAAAACCAATTGGAATTTTAATGACTGGAATCTACAATGGTCCAATAAACCGTTAAACCATTTCATGCTCTTTCAATCAATAAGGAAGTATTATCATCATAGATAAGGACATAGGCTCAGTGAGCCCTATTTAATCCACCCCCCCTCCCCATATGCATCTAGCTTCTGTCACTAGGCGCAATGTGCCCTTTCATGTCAATGCCTCGATGACACATTATTCAGACATTGCTCTGCCTGACCTCCACCTGGCATTTTAACTCCCGGTCCAGCAAGTGTTTGCTCTGACCGGCTCAGTCGAACAAGCTCAATCATTTGAGCAAGCTTTTAACCCCACCACAAAGGTCCTCATGTGAAAATTCTGTTTAATTTCAACTATTAAAGAGATACTTCACCCAAACATGACCTCTGTTCTGGACTTTTTCTCTCTTTGTGAGCTAGTTATTTGTCAAAGCTAAAAAAAAAAAAACATGCTGTGAAGAATAAATTAAAATATATTAAATTTATATATATATATATATATATATATATATATATATATATATATATATATATATATATATATATATATATATGGCATACTTATATTTTACTGAATGCACATTTTTATGGAGTATAGTGTCTATATGTGTTCTGGGTCTTCTAATATGGTGGACAATGTCGTTTTTAATGGTGTTAAAAAAAGATTATAAATTGCCCTTAGCTGTGAATGTGATTGTCTACGTGTCTGTCCTGTAAGAGACTGATGACCTGACCAGTTGGTTTCCCAGAATTCAGTTGAGAACTGGGTGCCAATGAAGGAACCTGACTAAGAAAGTTACACTACAAAAAACATGAACATGGGATTCCAATAGATCAATTTAACATCTGCTTCCATTTTCTTCTGCTTCTGTTTTCCATTTTCTCAGGTAAAATACAAGATAATAAACAAAAAGTGCACCTTGCACCTCAGACAGTTGTACTGAAGAGCATAAAAATGTGTTGCTAACTGTCATTTTTGTTTATTTAGAGGACAAAACAACCTTTAACATAATGTGGCATTACAAGATGCTTCTTGGAAAATTGTGACATGCTGGATTTCATAATGATCAAATTGTGGCGTTTATGCAGCTTAAGTGCACCCTGTCGTTACAGCAAAATAAGAACAACTCAAATACAAATCAATAGACACTTTGGATCAAGCTGTAATAAAGTTTCAATAAGAGGAACTATTGTAGCCACTGGAGTGCTTTTCTAAAAACTAAATACTTTAAAGGGATTTTTGCTTGTTTGCATTTGGAATGCCAGTAGGAATGTTCAGGTCTAATGATAAACCATCAACTCACTACATTGATTTGCTGTGAGGTTCAGAGATGAGTCCCCCAAGAGTCAAAATGAGTTTGCTTTATCCATTCTGACAAAACAACATAACAATTCCTGGACTTCACTGATGATCCATTTGTCTATAATGTTTCTACTTCATGATGTTAAGAGCTTACCACGGCCAAGTTTTAATACATATATATTTTTAAATGGAGACTGCAATCAACAGACACTTATGTCTGAACCAATTACAAATACATCACATCCTGTTTCAAAGCAGCTATTCCCATTCTCAGTTTATGTGGTTCACAAAATTAGTTGTACATTTACAACTATTCTAAAAATTATGAAAAAATTGTACAAGGTCCTGATTTTTAAATTCATTTTTTTAAATTCATTTATTTAAATTCAACCCTGGTTGGTCTTTATTGTTCTCTAATGAGCAGGACCACCATCGTGCAGGTATTATTGAGTTCTCAGCACTGCAGTGGAATTGATGTGTGTTATTACTACAGCATCCTAAATGGAGTGTCCTGTAGAACTGATGCAGAATTAGAGGATGACCAACACAAACCGTCTAGCAGATGATCTACTGTCTCTGATTCTACATTTACAAGATGAAGCAATAAGATAGATTTGTCTAATACAGTGTACAGTGATTGGCCACCGTGTTCAAAAACTTTAGAAGCACTACTGTATTTGATCCAATCGTACAAGTGGAAACCACTACCACACAAATTACAACACAAGCATATATGTATGTATGTAAAAACAGTTAAAGAATATAAATGTAATAATTTCCTGAGTCATTTTTTAATCTACTTTTTAAGGTGGTGCACCTGATGCCAAAATTTGATCCAGTGCCAAACGCACTTAGGTTTAAGCGGTATGTCATTTTTAAATGATGCACAATGGCACATCTGCAGCACTATTTATTGTTCAGGTTACTCACTGTCTATTTATTGTATCCATCCATTATCTTCTGCTTTATCCTGTACAAGGGTCGCGTGCGTTGGGGGGAGGGGGTGTTCCCCATGCCCATCCAGGGTAGAATGTTTCGGGCGCTGGGCAGATACACCCAGGACAGGGTGCCAATCTATCACTGGGCACACACTCACTCACACAGACACACTCTATATGGGGCAATTTGGAGAATTCAATTGACCTCAGAAAACACATGATCACAATATGGGAATGGCAAGATATGTATTTGAAAAACATGTATTACATTTGTTAATATGTTTAATAGCAGTGTTTTAATTAGTCATTAAAAGTTCTTTACTTTCACAAGATATGTAGACTGTGTTCCATTTTAATCACATATGTATTAATGTCATTTTTATATGAATGAATATTAAACAATAGCAGGAAAGCAGATATTAGATGTCAGACAGATGCGTGACTTGATTTGAAACTTCACAGTGTTTAGTCATATTTTCTTATCTACTGTACCTGAAGAGGCAGATGTTTCTTATTTTAATCAGTGTGATAAAAATGTGGTCACTAGAGATTCAGTTATTAAGGCTCTAGCTGTGCATCAGCCGCTGAAGCTAGTGCTGCAGGTTGTCGTCAAATTAAAATGAGCGAAGCAGCATTACCATAGAAAACAAATCTGAGGCTTAATGAAATTTTATAAAACTTCAAAAAAGAATAAAACACTCATGTGTTTCTAATATCTATGCAGAGGTATTGTGTTCTGACTTGTCCACTGACATCTGCAGAAAAAAGTGATCAGATGAAAAAAAAAAATCAGATGAATGAAAAGAATTGATTATTGAATAAAAAAGCACTTTAATCAGACCTCTCTTTCTAACCATTCCCCTCTGAATGATTCATTTCTTAAGGTTCACTGAAATGCAGATGGCAATGAAAGAGCAAAGCTTTAGTTTTTAAAGTGAGTCAGACAACAAAGTATAAAACTTAAGAAGCACAGGGTTCAGTGGAGCACAGACATGATTCACATTCGTCAAATTCTTAATAGGTTTAAAAAAATAGAACCTCCTTACTTGCAAGTAAATCAATCAGATTGTGTAGTTCTACAATTACAAACTACAAACTAAAGATCATCTCCACAGTTCACTTCCCTTTACTGTTCTTTATTGAACAAGACCACCATTGAGCATTGGATGGATTATTCTCATAACTACAGTGATATTGACATGCTAGTGTGTGTTGTGCTTTTAAGAATTGATCAGACACAGCAGTACTGCTTAAGCTTTTAATCACCTCATGGCAAAACTGAAATTGTTCAGCCACCATCATGTAAGAACCAACCTTTAAGCACCATCCTGTAGAACTGATGAGAATTAGAGGATGACTAAGACAGAAAAGAGCAATAAAAAAGAGCAATTTAAAGAGCAATAAATTTGATGTCTCTAATATGTGTACAGTGATTAGACATAGTGTTTACAAAACTTTAGCAGCACTACTGTATCTGATCAAGTGCAAACCACTACTAACCAAATTAAAATTAATTAAAAGACAGACTAAAAAAGACAATTTGTCATGGCTCAGATCTCCAAATCCATGTCAACCATAAAATGCTTTTTGATGATTAATATCGTCACCCCCCCACCCCCCCACCCCCCCCACCCCCCCACCCCCCCCACACACACACAGACACAGTCATCGTATGCACATTTGGAATGATATTCTATTTAAAATGATTGTAAAACACAATAAACCTGAACCAGCCGAAACAAACACACAAATGTATTACCATAGCTACATCAGCATCCCTTTGCTAATGAAGCAGGTAGTTTATAACCAACACCAAGAATTCACAGCAGAATTATTAGAAAATATCAAATCATCATCATTATTAATATATTCAGAACCATAAGCAACCAAATCTACAAGTGATCAGGACCTAGAACACTACGTGCAATTTCAAACATCTGAATGGATTTCCTTAGTAAAAGCTGCAGAATGATTAGTTTGATGATTAAATAAATGACAGTATTAAGGGAACAAAAAGAAACACAAACATCTTTGTTGATTTCAACACAAACTTTGTTGATTTCAGACATGTACAAATAGAGAGCAAGAGTGAGTATAGGCACAGAGCTCACACAAGTGCTTCATTTTGTAATATATAATAACTTGTTTCCATTTGAAAGTAATCGGGGCAGAGCCGCTTCAGACATTTGTTTAGCTGGTGCATTAACCAGTATGTGGGGGAATTCTAATGCTGCTGATCCTGCTTTTTCTCATAATTTAATAACAGATGTTTTAACATTGAACATTTTATTACTTCAGGACCAGTAGTTTCACCATCATCACCAGTCATTTCATTGAAAATGAGCAGAGCAGGTTCTAGATTAGGAACCAACCATGTCTGTCTGAAATGGCTTTTATATAGGAGACTGAAGTGAAAAGTACTACCTCGTCCTCCTCTCAAACGCATTAGACTAAACTACAGCACAGCTGATATTTCAGAATGTACAACCACATTGGCTGTGTGTGATGAAATTCAACCAAAAGAGGCGACTTTAAGTAGTATTCCTAAACTACTGATTGTGTTTGCCTAGTTTTGGTTATAAATTAATATTTTTTTTAATATTGATGTATGAAGTATATCAAATTTAAACTATAAAATTGTAAAAACATATGTAACTGACGCACTCAATTTTTTTTTAACTATATCTTTTTAATGAAATGTTGCTGATATGTTATATAAAGGTCCGATGCCGCTTTGCTGGGTACAGTACTATTATTAAGTCGATCAGTTACTATCTTCTGATAAAACATCATGCTAATTTTAACCCAAAATATTAATAGGATAAATTGGACAAAATACCTGCATTTAAAGACTCAGATATTGTTTGCCACTCCTGGCATATTTCTCTTTTTTCTCAGAAAGTAATGGCTTTTTAGATAGTCAGTGTTGCCGACCCCTGGACTAAAGTCAAGACTATAGAAAATTTGTCTGCATATTTAATTGAGCTGCATTTCCTATTAAAGCTGTTAAAAGCCTTCACATTTTATTAGACCAGAATAGGTTTAGCTTTCATCTAACCTGAGGCAGGTCGTAAACAAGCAGTTGTATGTGGTAAAACAGATTTTTATGAGATGTTCAAAAAACACGGGTTAATGTAGCGAAACAACGAACTTTGGACAATCTATAAAATGATTCTGCAAGTGTCTCACTCATACGCTCATGTCTGACAGTGCTTTTAATGCATTAAACCTTATTATGGGTTTAGAGGAAGGATTACATGAAAGTGAAATTTACATTTAGAGTATTGTGGTTATTTGGTTGTACTGATGAATTTGCAAGAAAGGAGACATTTTTAGCAGCAACCTTGTTTCTTTAAGGCATGTTTTTATAAAGAGAACACTTCATATGATAATGTTCTCCCATTTGCTTATTGTTCCTGACAACAGTTCTGTCTCAGCATTTCCTCTGCACTTATTACAAGATAATTCAATTAAAAAGCAATGTTGTAAATGTTGTTACGTCCTGCTACTATTCAACTCTGCAACTCACATGAGGTACCAATCCCAACCACACATTGTGCACAACACTCTTTCATTCTGGAACAACTTTTTTCCCCTCTTTCTTGTGAAGGTAATGGGAGCATTTGAAGGCTACTTTTTTAATTATTTAATTAAATTTAATTATTATTTTTTAACTGACTAATTAAGAAAGAACTACCAGGGGGACGCTATTTAGTTTTAAGTGTCCTTGAGGGTTTTTTTGGAGTTCCACAGTGAAAATCTTGAACTGAGGTAATCACCATGCCGCCCTTATCACTAATTATTATTATTATTATTATTATTATTATTATTATTAAATCTTTCCTGGTGAGCTGTTATGACTCTATATGTCTATATATGTCTCCCTGATTACGAAAACTTTCTCGCTTCACTATAAATTCTCTTTACTGATTATAGAAACTCAGACACAATTCTTCTTGGAGTCGCACAAATTGTTGCTCCCCTAATCATCTTAAAATTCCACAATATTAAAGCAAACAAGAAACTGGTTCTGATTAACCTCTGACTCTTTAATTCACTCCGAACAATTCAGAGTTCCGCAGCCCCCCAGGGCCAAACATGTTTAACTTATTTCTGGAACACAGCCCACAATGGTGCCATAGTTGCTTGTCCACCGAGGCACCATAGAACTGAAGAGGGAAAAAAAAGAACAAATATCTGTAAATTACATCTGTACATTGAGTGTGTAATAAAGCTGAATCTGTTCGGCCAAAAAACAAAATCATGAAACATAAACAAAAGAGGAACAGAGATTGTTATCGTGCTAAACAGACTCCATCTCTCAGATGCAGTTCGGCTAAACGAGGCTTGTTATGGCCACTTCACAACCAGCCCACATGGTGTGTGAGCAAAAGGTGAAACCAAACAAAATAACGGTTTCATGGCTCACTTATGATGGGCTGCCATCTATGTCATCGAAGACAAATCATTTTGTTCTCGCTAGACTCGCTGACGGTGTGGCCAACTGTTATCTCTCAGTGTTGTCCTGATTACATGGGGATATGCTTGTTTAAGGTCTACAGACCAGCTCGAGCAGGAGCAACACAAGACAAAGCATGAAAGGCAGATGGGAAATGATAAAAGACGCAAGACATGCATATGGGTAAAAAACAAAAAATGTAAGCAGTGATTTCATCTAGTGGGGTCGTCTACTATGCCATGACTTTATGCCAACAGTTGAATCTGAGTTTTCTTTTTACTTTTTTTTGGTTCCTTTGTCCCAAAGCAAAGATGCAATAGTATTGTTATGGACTATATGCTGTATTCCCAAAGCTTTTTAGTGAGATCTCTGAATCTCTGCAGAATTGTCAAATGTTATCAAATCCAACAACTATTTTCAGTCCAGTTCTAACCAACACTACAAATTATACTTTCATTTGCATTTAGTTCACAATCTACCATAAATGTGACTGCTCCTGATTAATCCAATCAATGACTTTTGGAGAACTCAATTAGTTTAAAGAAATTTGCTCTCAATTACAAGAAACAAATAAACCTGTACAAGGTTTATTACATGCTTACCTAAAAGAGTGGCCGGCGAGTGTATGTGGAAATATTACAGGACTCATGTTGGGTCTTATATTTTTTGGTGGTCAGAGAACAATCTTAAGTAGCTATTACTAATTTAGAAATGCAATAATTATTTATTGTTAGATGTTGTAGGTACATCATATCTAGCACAAAAGGTATAAAAAAAGATAAGTTCCTTACCTCCACATGTTCTTTCTGAATATTAGGCATATTCATATATATTTTTTTTACCACCACAGTAAAAAGTCATTGTATTTGTCAGCGTCTCGGTTAATTAGTCTTTGGTTAATTATTACAAGCTGTGTTTGCCCTTCTGGTGTTCTCTCGGTGTATTTAAGTCCAGCAATATTCATTGGCTTTGTTTATTCATCATTTTAAAGTGGTATCTGTGAGTTTGAACTGTTCTATGGTGCTTTATGTGCATTAAATACTTTTTCACTCCTAAACTTGCTTTTTGGAAACTCTTTTCCACACTGCACTGGCAGTTTGTGACACACTTTGACATCAGGAATATTCATATGCCTGTATCCTGATTGGATGCATGTGATTTTTTCACAGATTAAATGTAAGGGGGTTATGGTTGTTTTACTGTACAATTGTTAGAAAAAGATTGTCATTTTAAAAAACTGTAACCACATTTCTTGATGGATGTATTAAAAACATCAGGGTTCTGTAAAGCCACTTTAAGACAATGTTCTATTGTATAGCGCTTTATAGTTTAGTCATGCTAATGTGTGAAGGAAGCTCAGATCCGGTGGTCAGGTGTCCATGTGCTTTTGCCCAGATTATGTACGGTTATTTAATCCAGAACGTTGTGTAATTAAGTTGTTTTTAATGTCTTGCTTTACAAGAAATCTTCTGTCATTCCGTTTTCAGAATGTGGCAGTTCCACCTTTAAATCCACTAATACGCAGCATCCGCTTTCAAACAAGCTGCCAAGAGGCCATAAAAGACAAATTACTCTTGGCTAGCTTGTGAGAGTTTCAGCCAGTTTCCATTAATACCCATTTGTTTCTATAACCATAAACCTGTTTGGCTAGAGATTCGTAGCTCTGACTGCAAGTCCCTATTCAGCACAACCTCAAAATAGACGAACCATTAATACAGAGCCCATCGATCCAGATATCATCATAGTCTCGCTGAGCAACCAACACGCGCTTTCTACTCAGACGCTCCAACTTTTAAGTAGTAGAAGTCTGCTTTTTTGCATGACAGCCACTAATCTACAGCTGGCTGTGATGAACCTTTATCCATTACCCCCTCCCACCACCATCACTTAACAAGGAATTGGGTGGGGGCAGGGAGGTTTAGCAGTCACACCTTGCAGTTCTCTGTCCTATTGTCCTCTTATCAGTCTTATCAAGGACCAGTGACTGATGATGAAAGACCCGGCTGCATGCAGGAATGATGGCGTATTGACCTGGCAGGAGCTTAGCACCATGGGAAGTCAGATTTCTGAGCCTGATACAAAATCCTTCTGTCGAATGAAGGGGAAAACAAACCAAACAATCCCTAAAAAAGACTTGTTTAGTGTGAATGACAGAACAAAAGGAGTTTTAATAAAAGCCAGACTCTGTAGTCTGGTTGAGGCTGGACTGTTTGCTGAACTTCATTAAAGAGGCATTTAAAGAGGCCCAGTGTAGGAGATTACTGCTTATTAGTGCTACACAGAAGATTTTAGGGGAAACGGTGAGCATTTTTATGACTCTAAATATTTCATCACTCCACAAGAGGAGGTTTTTCTGGTATGCAGGACAAAGTTTTTTAATGTCAGTTTGCCTGTATGATTTCAAATTTACCAAACCATTAGTTTTTCCATGCAGGGCCAAATTGTGACCTTCCAGCAGACTCCAATGCAAATGTACTTGATAAGTAGTGAGAAACAATGAATGGAATGTAAAACAATAAATCTCTTTTTAATTTGTTACCAATATGTAACACATTTCCTTTTCACACAGAGTGATAAAACATGTATTTTTTGTCTTTTCTATTCTTGTCTTTGTAATTTTCTGTGACCTAAACAACATTCCCTGTACTGACACAGAGACCTGAAAGAACATCACTAATTCAGGATATGGACTCATTCTCATACACCGAGAAAGTTCATGAGGACGAGGGAGGGAGGGAGGGTGAGAATATGATGATGATGTGTGACAAGAATGGGATATGGAAGCATATATGCGACAGTCCTTCAACACCTCCTACCGCTTTTGAATTTAATAATTGTTATTACAATAAACTTGCATCCTAAAGCATTGCAATGTTGTGAAGTCATTTTATTTTAGGCTATTGCTCATATTATAGGTCTCATTGAAAGGCAGAGGAGATCGTTGCCAGGGCTGTATTGCCAGACTCGCAATATAAACACACAGAGGATATGCACGGAGCTGGGATACAGAGACGAGGTGAAAATCTTTGCATGGGAAAAAAATCCATCAATACAAACGAATTACATCCAAGTATACAGACAGCAGTCAGGCTGAGAAAATGAAATAAGAAAGATGAGATGCAAAGTTTCTCCGGATATGCTGGGGAGGGGGAAATAACCCTGAAGCAATTAATCTTTCAGTGCTTGGATAAAAACAAAAAGAAAAAAAAACTTCCAGCCATTTCAGGCTATGGCAGTAACCCATTTAATTCAATTATAAAATACATTAAAAAGATATTACGGCCGGGGCGGAGTGTAATGAAGCATGTTTACTTGGGGACAGGGTTTTATAATGAACAGTTTGTAGGGTTTAGTCCTTTACTAAGAACAGGACAACTACAGAAATGTGAATGATCCCAATGCTGGGATGTTTTTTAAAATTCATTGAGAAGCCAACTGAAGACCATTTTATTAATGTAACGCTTTAAACAATAGATCAAGGTTCTTAATGAAAGCCAGATGGTGAAAAATACACCATTTATGAGGCAGACTGTCAGAAGTCTATAGGACAGGGCCATCGCTGTGTTTTTAAAAGTGTCTGCTGCATGTCTAGGAATTTGCACATTTTCAATGATTTATTTATTTCCTAAAGTACTTATCCTAATTACGATTATGAAAGGTGGAGGGGTAATGGGGCCTATGCAACAGCTTACTGGGTGAAAGGTACGGATTAAAACACCCTAGACAAGTTTTGAACAAACACATTGGAGCAATTTAATATCTACAATTCTTCTAGCATACATTTTTTGGGCTGTTGGGAGAAACCCAAAAATGTCTGTAATGTAAAAAAAAAAAAAAAAAAAAAAGAGTCAATGTTTCAGTATTTGTCTTCTCTGTGAAATGTGGGAGGCGAATGCACCATGTTAGCACCAGTATTCCTTGTTAACTCTATTATCAAACATCAACAATCCAAAAAAAATATAATGGACATTACCACACAGTCACCTGGTCAAATCCCTACCCAAAATATGTTCTGCATTACAGAATGACAGAGAATGTTTAGTACTTACAGTAGTGACATCACAAGATAAGATATTGTGACATTATACTATCTGATCTATACACAATGATCAGATTTTACAAACAGTTCAGCACAGTTCCTTCTGTCATTACTGAAGAAGGAAATCTTCTTCATTTAAATAAACTTAATTTATTTACTAATCTGCATATCCTAATTAGGGTACCTGTGTGGATGGGTGGTTGAGTCATGAGAATGTTAAATTCTTTATCAGCATAGGTTACATTTACATTTTACATTTACATTTAGCAGACCCTTTTATCCAAAGTGACGTACAAATGAGAACACCACAAGTCAGTAGTTGTGAAGAAAACCAGTGTAGAATTATCAAATCTGATCGTTATCTGATCCTTTTTTTTTCTACAACCGGTATTTGTTAAAAAGATGCGTCTTTAGTAGTTTCTTCAGTAGTTTATCTAGGTTAAAAATACCCTGAACAGGCTGCTAATCCATTTCAATGTCTTGTTATTTGTTTCAAATTCTAGCAGCAGTTTCTAACTTTGGAAATAAAGAGCTGCATTTCTATTCCAACCACAGTCACCTGTTCCATCCAGGTAATTACCTCTTTAGAAGTCTCTGATTGGTTGAATCCAACACATCAAGATTGGATAACTGAAGGCAAAATAATAGCCACAGGTAACACAGCCAATTAGGGACTATATAAAAAGTTAACTACTCTAAGTGAGGTTAATCAGAACTAGGTAGGTCAATTGCCAGGACTATGATCTACAGGCTTCACAGGCATCAGCAATGACATTAGCATAGGAATAGTATATCTCATTGCACTTAAAACATGCTTAAGGCATGTGGCAGAGAACAAGATTATATTTTCACAGTCATCAAACTAAACACAAGGGGTTTATAATAAAACATACGACATGTGTAATGCGAATACGATTTAACACCCAACAGTAAAAACAACTTGACCTATGTGACAGGTATGGGAAGCTGAATCAGTCTCTGAAGATACTGTGCAGATGTTTACCAGGTTTTTCCTCGATCCACACAGGAAGTGTGATATCATTAAGTAGGCCCTTACCTTCAGTGCACTGTACAGCAGCCAAAGCAAACATCAGGCAGCAGAGGCTTGAGAGACTCCACACTGAGCAAGTCATTGTGCTCGGCTTGGGCACTCTCCTCATGTTTGCTCAGAACTCACACCGGTCACAACAGTCCATAAGAAATCCTTTCAAAGACGCTCATCTTTAAGGTCTGCACCTGAAAAAGCATGCAGGAGTAAAATGAGAAATTCAGAGCTTCATTTCAAACACAAACTCATATAGAAAAGCCTCTAATGGAAACAAAAGGGGGTGTCTGGAATCGAGGGACCACCCACCAGCAGATCCAACATCACGAGTCGCCTGTTCCTCTTAATCCAGAGTCTGCATTCCTCTGCGAGCTACCCTACTGTCTTCTTGTCACTCACAGAATGATGTGTCAAGTAAAGAAAGCTCTACAGGGTGATGTCCCTGCCTAAAGAGAATGATCACCCATGTATCTGTCTTTTTTTAAACTGTTTTTGTCTGTCTGCATGTTTACACCTTCTGGTTCTCACCCCTCGCAGGGGACTGAAGTCATTGCAGTAACAAGTCACTTAGGAGCCTATTAAAAGCCCTGTGTACATCTTTCCTACTCTCGGACTTTAAAATGTACTGCAGCCATTTCACGCAGCTCTGCATACTCTCATTTAACACTGAATTTACATATGTCTATCATAATATAGAGACATGCAATCTGACTTTTTTATCTCCAGCTTTAGAGGCTGGGGTTTCAATACATGGTTGTCTTAACAAAGCACTTCAGAATAAATTCCTCTCACCTCGATGGTAATTACTGTAGTTAATTGGACAACTCATACTGGCAATTCATTTTAAAACCCAACACATGCTGTTTACATCTGGTGTTTAGACTACTGAGATTTTTAAAAATCTCTTAAACAGATATGTCTGAACATCCTGCCTGCCTGTTTTAGTTCGACAACTTCCTAATCACATTTTAGTGTGGTTGGTGAGAGACTGAGCCCTTTGGAAATGATGACAAAAGTGCCCACTTTAGTTTACTGATTGGGTCGCAAAGTCCCACCATATTCTTTCCTGCTTTGTCCCTTTTTGTGGTATTTAAAGTAACTAAGCAACCAGTGAAGAATCAGCTTCCTTTTAAACTGGCAGAGGCGTGTTCAGTGTTTAGAGTTGTTCATGTGAGATTAAAGCATTTTAGTAAAAGCTGAGATTTCTTTCACGCTGGTGGATGGTCATAGTTTATATATTATGAAGAGCTATATAGATGCAGTCTGTAGTATATACCATTTAGTTTAAGTCAAACATATAAAATCCTAATTCATGTGTGTAAACCAAGGGCTTGAAAATAAATGTTGAAGTCCACTTTCAAAAATTATACAGTGTAATTAACCATGGGCATGTACACTGCTTGTATGTGCCAGTACAGGTTTGATATTAGTATTCTAAGTGGCTGAAGTCTCACAAAATCATGTTGCCGATCACTGGCAAAAACATTCAGTATGTTTTAAGATGGATGATTGCCCCATAGGAATACATTATCTAACCAATGCTGATTTTCGTTTTTCAAATCAATACTGGACTTGTATTTCTAATGTAAATTTGGACTCCAAAGGTGGAGCAAAGGTTAAAAAAAAGCCTTAAAAACATTTCTGGTTAGGTAATTGCTGATGTGTAAACAAAATACAAATTTGAATTTTGGCAATGGAAAGTACAAGATGGCAAACTTTGCTTGGCACAGGGTTATCATGTCATACACTTGTTTTAGAAGACATCTATTGATTATGTGGTTCATTAGATGCACAACTGCCAACCCAAAAGAAAAGAAAAAAAAAAGAATCCTTAAATGTTAATGTTGGAAATGTATGTTAACAATGTTTACAATAATCGTATTATTTCTATATCAAAGTGAATTAAGAGTTGGTAAACCCATTTATTGCCTTTTGTATAATAGCAGTTGAGTATAAAGAGCAAGATCAAATAGTGAGTTCAAACAGAGACTTTAAAACCAGATTTAAACCAGATTTATTGACAAGGCTGGAAAAATGCCACAGTCTACAAAGAGATTTTTTTTTACATAAACCAAAGCGTTTAAAGCATTTTGCCATCTGCCATTTTTAGCTTTCAAACTTTCATATAAAATATAAACTAAATTGTTTAAAATGCAGTGTGCAGTTTGGCTTTTGTTTGAAGGAACATGGCTCTTTTGTTTTCTCTTGGGTGCAGACTTCCAGTTTCACACATATAACACAGAATTTATGAGTAGGCTGCTGGTTAGCCAGGCAGCATTTTTGCAGGATTAGAATACTTGGTGTTTCGGGATAAGTCCCTAAACATTCACGCTGAAAACCACATTAAAAAATAGTATTTTGGGGCCGGGAAATTAAATGCTTGTAGCCTTTCAGACATTACATATCATTAAAGTCATATCCATCAATCAGACAATGGTTACAGGCCTCTACATGCTTATATTCAACATAAAGAAAACGGAAAAAAATGTTTACTAAAATCTACAGTTAAAGGGAACTCACCAGCGTATTCAACCTCCTAAAAGACTTCTGTAAATGCTGCTAGTTTTAGACAAAAGCTCCACGGTTACATTTTAAATATGGATATTTTTTATATATAAATAAGAAACTAATATTATAAATGTGAATGATGCAGGAAGCAGTTTTTAATCCCTATTTGGGCCTAATCATTCTTGTACGTTTCACTGATTCATCAGTTACCTATAGCCGAATGTGACCATTCTCCAGCACATCTATGCAAGCATAAATAAATGGTATCCACATTTGAGAAGACAGTATTTTTACATCATAGATAAAAGACTTTTCTGGGCTAAAACCATTCTGTTTTAAAATGATGCCATATGAAATTTACCGATGTACGAGTCTAGACCCAGCCTTAACTTATACTGTTTACTGTAAATTGTAAAATCACTTATAAAAACTAAAGAGTGTATATAAATATTCATTCATTCATTCATTCATTCATTACGCTTTGTCCTATATTAGGGTCACGGGGAGGTTCCCCATGCCCATCCAGGGGAGAACGTTTCGGGCGCTGGGCAGATACACCCAGGACAGGGTGCCAATCTATCACTGGGCACACACTAACACAGACACGCACACATACACACACTATATGGGGCAATTTGGAGAACTCAATTGACTTGATCCATGTTTTTGGACTGTAGGAAGAAACAGGGAAAACCCGGAGGAAACCCACGCAGACACGGGGAGAACATGGAAACTCCAACCAGATGAGGATTCGAACCGGGAATCCCTAGTGCTGAGAGGCGAACATGCTAACCACTAAGCCCGTATATAAATATAAATAAAGAAAAAAAAATATTCTAAGTTGGTTTCCCATTTGCAACTATTACAACTTTAACTCTTGGAGACACTTTCTGCAAGACTTTGCTGTGTTTCTTAGGGATGTTTCTATGTGCCACACATTGGCACAAATAAAAGCATAAGTGATGACAGACACTGAGGATGAATTACACAACCTGCCTCACAAACTCTGTTCTATTTTATCCCATAGGTGTTAAAGTCAGGGCTCTGTGTGTGTAAGTCAATTTCTTCTGCATTAAAATCACCCAAATATGCACTACACACAGTCCTTCTTAAATTAAATCTTTATAGAATGCACAGCACCTCTTATGAATACAGTAATTTTTTAAAATATATATACATTCTGCACTGTTTAAGTATTTTCTTTATAAGCCCATATATAAAAGTAGCACACTGGATACAAGGCTTCACATATACCGTGAACATCAGCTGGACAGTAAGACAGATTTTCTGAATAAACCTCACTGTGTAAAAGTCCTTTTATAAAAATGCTCCAGTTAAATTTTAAATGTTCAGATGAATAACAAGACGAAATCTGTGTAGCAAGTGATGCACCAATTGTGATGTCATTTCTTTTTAATAAAGGCTGCACTGGATGTTTTTAAAAACTTTATTGTATTTGCTAGTTTTGATCTTTAACTCGTGTAATATTTACAAGGTAGGAAGGTGCATGTTTACACTTTTAAGTATTTATGCTTATGGCTTTATGCCTTTTGAATGATTTATTGTTATTTTTTACTCTGGTCTCAGTAGCTTTGAGAAGAAGGATGTTGGAGTTTTTTCTCAAAATTATCACATTTTATGAAGTGAACATATAAATCAGTTTCACATATAAAACTGTGGGACCCAGTGAGAACAAAACAAGAGTTAAGTCTCCTGTCTTAGGCTTTATTCCTACTGAGCAGAAAAGCAGTGATGTCATACATGTGCTCGTTTAGTGCTTTTAATTAAATTAGTATATTTCAACAAGTCAGCCATTGTTCTAGGATTTGTACATAAGGGTTCTAAAGCTTTCTCTTAGAACAGTGTAAATTTGCTTTGAGACAATCGGCTGTGAAAAGCCTATATAAATAAATAAACTTGAACTTAATGGCTAAAAACAACTGTTTACTGTTTCTATTACACAATAAATGTACTTAATGATTACAAGCAGCATTTGAACATCATGAGCCAGGTTAAATAAAAACACATCATGGGAATGATTATTTAAAAAATTGTGGAATATGTTGCCCTATGTTCATACGAACTATGTTGCTAGTTATAACTAACATTTTAATTGGTGTGTAATGTGTAATTATGGTGTTAGATGTGCAGCCTTTCAAAATGTTTCAAAATGATAAAAAAAAGTGAAGGAATCGAATTTACATGGAATCTGTTGAGGAGATGAAGTTGCGGTTCTCATTTGAAGTGACAAAAATTACCAAGCTAAGAAATGACTTTATTTGATCAATGTTAAATGTAGTATGGTTAAAAAAGTTAGGAAGCCAGGACTGAGGTGGTATGGACATGTACAGAGAAGGAAGGTTTTTATATGGGCAAAATGCTGCTGAGAATGGAGCTACTAGGCAGAAGGAGATAAAGAAGGCTGAAGAGGAGGTTTATGAATGTGGATGTACATGGCTGGGGTGACAGAAAAGGAGAATTAAAACAGAAACAGAACAGACATGAGGAACAATGATCTGCTGTGGTGACCCCTAATGGGAGCAGCAGAGGGAAGAAGGTTCTCTTATTGACTAATAAAATATCACATGGTCAGGTTTTTACATGAATGATCGTATTGAAGGTAATAATCAATTACGTGAACTACACTGAAAAGGTACATGTTTCATTACGTCCCCTGTGTTTTCACATACAGCACATCAACTATGGAATAACAGGCTCATTCTAAGATTTTAATTTAGTTAAAAAACATACAGAAATAATTAGTTATTTTCTACATGTACAGCTCCTTTAAATTTAGAGTGTATTTTTAAATTTAGGTTCTAACTGTAAAATTCCATTTGATAAATATGCGACCAGCAGCAAATAAATAAACAAATAAATAGCCAAAATAAATCAAAACTTTGACTTTAAAATGTTAAATGGTTTTAGAAAAAAAGTGCATGAAGCCTGAATGTGGTTGGGTTAACTTGTATGATGAACTAAATCTGTTTAATAATTATGTCATGTCTCAATTTTCTCCTAAAGACTCTTTTTTTTGAACCATCATTAAGCCTGAACTAAACCATCAATTTGCCAAATATGATCAACAGCAATTTACAGTGGGAACCTTCAAATAGTCTGATGTCATTACGCAAATCTATCCTTATTTATAATAGGAACCTAGTGTAATTACAGATAATTAGAATAAAAAAAAGATTGTTCTGTGGGAAATAAATCTTCTACAGCAAATGAGTCCAAACAATAGGTTCCACAATGCTCCAGTTAATCCTGATGATTAATCCATCTGATAGTTTTATAATCACTAAACAACCCACTTTTACTCCGTCACACTGAGTCACACCCATGTCATCAATACAGCTCTGATTTAGTGCTATTGAAATGAGTGTGACTTGCTGCAGCTCAAAATGCTGCATGGAGAAAAAAGTTTTCAAAATCTGAGTCAGGACAGGCCCCCTTTCACAGACTGCATTTAAATTCTTATATATATATATATATATATATATATATATATATATATATATATATATATATATATATATATATATATATTCATTCATTCTTCCGCTTTATCCTCTATTAGGGTCGCCTAATCCAGGCCCCATGCCCATCCAGGGGAGAGCATCTCGGGCTGGGCAGATACACCCAGGACAGGGCGCCAATCTATCGCTGGGCACACACTCACTCACACAGACACACTCTATATGGGACAATTTGGAGAACTCAATTGACTTGATCCATGTTTTTGGACTGTGGGAGGAAACCGGACAATCCGGAGGAAACCCACGCGGACACAGGGAGAACATGGAAACTCCACCCAGGTGGGGATTCGAACGTGCTAACCACTAAGCCACCGTGCCGCCATATATATATATATATATATATATATATATATATATATATATATATATATATATATATATATATATATATATATATAAGACTAATTTGTAGAACAAAGTTCAATTAAAGTAGTCTCCTGGACTCCAGTTATCACATACCAGTACATTTTACTGAACATAATTAAGTATTGATTTAACAGTACTAGATTATAACTTTAAAGAACATTGGGCTTCCAAAA
This sequence comes from Corydoras sp. C115, assembly GCA_019802505.1. Classification (NCBI taxonomy): domain Eukaryota; kingdom Metazoa; phylum Chordata; class Actinopteri; order Siluriformes; family Callichthyidae; genus Corydoras; species Corydoras sp. C115. The sequence continues at coordinate 1,806,419 of JAFMOC010000016.1, read as the reverse complement.
ACAGAGGTTTGTGATTAGTTACATAAACACACATACATGTCAAATCCTATTTTATTGTATTAATAATAAATGCATTCATTGTAATAAAAATACTTTTTTGGCCATTACTGATTGCATGGATAAGTGGCTTTTCAAACATTACTTGTGCATGTGCATAGTCTCACTGACAACTTTATTAGGTACACCTTGTTAGTACTGGATTGTACTCACTCTTGTCTTTAAAACTGCTTTAATTCCTCAAGGCATACAATTAACAAGGTGCTAGAACGATTCCTTAGAGATTTTGATCTATATTCACATGAAAGCATCACACAGTCGCTGTCAAATTCACATCTAAAGTTGCTCTATTATACTGAGATCTGGTGGCGGTCACTCTGGTACATTAAAGTCACTGTAACGTTTAAAAATCTATCCAGTCTGATAATTATTTTATCTTATCCTCCTGTTGGAATTGGCCATCAGAAGACATAGTGTAGTAATTAAAGGATGGATATGGTGAGCAATAAGTCACTCGTACACTGTGGTATGTAAATTATGTTCAATTGGCATTCAAGGGTTTGATGTTTGCTGGGTAAATGTTCCTCGCCAGCAGCCTAAACTGCTGATAAAAGGCAGGGTGGTTCCATGCTCTCATTTTCTTTACGCCACATTCTGATCTGACCATTAAAACGCTCCAGCAGAAATCTTTTGCAAACATTATTTTGCCTGTTATTTTTTTCTGACAGTACTGTGGTATTTTGATGCTGTACTCCATCTGCTTCAAGGTTGATATGTTGTGAGTTCAGTGATGCTCATTTGCATACACTGTTTGTATTGATAATTTGAGTTACTGTTGTCTTTCTAGTCTAACTGTTCCCAGAGGAAAGAAATATCAAAGGGGATCTCATTAATTTTTCTATACTTTCTCATGGACAACAAAGAGATCAAATGAAAAGGCAAAGGAGACTTTACCACAAATCTCCTGCCACTTAAATATGTCAACTTCTGTTGTTAAACATCTAACACAAGGGTGTGGTCACTCAGTGATTAGGGTGTTGGACTATCAATCTGAAGGTTGGAGGTTTATATCCCAAGACAACAGAAGTTACCAATGTTGGCCCTTGAGCAAGGCCCTTTTCCCTCATTTCTCAATAGGATGCTGAATCATTGTTGATCCTGTACTCTGACCCCAACCAGGCCAGTACAGGGTTAAGTCTCTTCTTTCTCTTCTTTGTAAGCAATTTTAGGAGAAACATTTGCAACAAATATATTTCTAAATAAGACATATGTGAGAATCACAAATAAGTCTCCTGAGACATCAAAGATCAACATTTGAGCAATAAAATTTTCCTCCCCTGGCCTTCGGAATTTTCACTTAGATAAATACAACATACTCTTTTCTCTTTTCAAACTCTTTTCAAACACATATCAATGTTTATAAGGTTATTATTGGTCATGTACCTGTTTGGTTCAGTCTAGTCTTTAAAATCCTCCATTTGAGTTTTATATCTTTATTGAAAATGTAAAAGACTTTGACTTACATAGTAATATCTCTGAACACATTTTAAAGTTTCTCTGCGTAATATCAACTACTTTTATAATAGGTTCTAAATAAGCGGATTGGTTGAATCAATGCTAGAAGCTACAGGCAGTAGGCCATCACACTCAGGACTGAAGCTCTGATTTTGGGGTGTTTATGTTGAGAAGGCCCCAAAATTTAAGAGTGCATGAATAAACCAGAACCACCCTTGTTCTCACTGTACAGATGCACCGGATTACATTCGTAGCCTTGCCATTCAGCAGGTTGCCAGTGAGCAAAATAAATACATCACCCATGAGAGCCAGGCCTGTACACGGTCAGATGGGTGTCGGGCTAAATCGACAACAACAGCTCCCCACTTTCAATACTCTATGTCATGCTGAGAGTGGTTAACATGCTGATCAGTCTGAGGCAACGACAGCACACACTGAGGCGGTCTGTCTGACTCAAGCTCTCCTCATTAAACGTGCCCGAGTCTCCTTTCTCAGCTGGAGGCCTTCACTTGCTAAGCTGTAGTGAAGCCCGCCGATCAGCACCTGTTAAGTGTGTGGCATAATCGGCAGTGATCAGAACCCGGTCAGGGCATGCAATCCCTGTCAAATCAGGACAAATTGCATTAGCTAACCTTCTGCTAAGGTCCGGGGCTCTGAGGCGTGCCGCTCGAACCGCAGCGCCTGCATTTAGGAGGAACGCCATGATGCAAAATGACTCAACGTGGTTCTGGCTACATCTGAAACAAACGCAAACAGATGTTTAAATGCTGGGAAAGATGGAAAGCCAGAGGGGTGCAGGACCTAGAGGCTGCTAACAGCTGTGCACCCCACGCAGCTGCGCTTTAAAACCTGAAGACATCGACGGACTGAAAGGAATAGGAGAGGGATTTCAAAAGAGGGGTTTGTGGCTCCTGTACAAAAGAGAGGCGTGGGGGGAAAAAGGGAGACGTAAAAACAGAATTAATTTAATGTCAAAAAGTAAAATTAAAAACCACCGTTTTATGGAAGAGAAGTTTGAATCAGATTTTTCTTAAAATACCAGAAAGTCTTTCTTACAATAGACTTTTAAAAATGCTGACTCTGTCAAAAGGCAAGAATATACAAGCTTGAAAAAAAAAATCAGTCATGGATGGCTTTACCACGAATCAGTAAAACCACATACCCGAGTGCAATGTAGAGTTTAATAACACAATGAAAGTAATAAAGACAGAAGAGTAAAATCAAGCTTGGACCAAGTACTGCCTTACTAACATTAATAATTAGTGCCTGCTGATGGCTCACAATGTGGGATACAGTATAGAAAATACATATAGGCTTCTTTTTCCCGGTACTTTAGATGCATCTTGAATTATAGAATGTGATCTTATGATGTTCACATCCACATGAACACATTCATTCACACACACAAAATTTCATATACAGCTTTATACTTAATTTACGTAGGTCTCCTGTATGATAGTTTAGAGGTGGTAGAGTTTAAAAGTTGTCTTTACGTGTCATGGTGTACACTAATTTCCCTTTGACTGTCTCTTGATCTCTTTATTCATCAGTCTTTCTTTAGATTATTTCTTAGTCAGTATGTTTACCTTTTTTATTGCTAGTGAGTTATTATGTACCTTTAAATCAGTCGCACTCTATCTACCTGTCTGTTTTTCCCTGTGTGCATGTCTCTCTATTTAAAGTCAGAATGTCAATAAGTACACTTGTCTGTTTATATGTCTGTCTGTCTGGTTTTCTTTTTGTCTGTCGGTTACATTGTTGCATGACAGTCTATCTTACAGATTTTAAAATATCTATCTAGTCTGTGTGTTTGTTTAGACTCTAGCATTTATATGAATCAGTCTGTCTCTGTGTATTTATAATCTTTTTGTGCATGTGTCTGTCTTACAATGTAATAGTAGGTATAACTGTCTGTATCTGTGTGTCCCTGAAATAAACTATTTTGTCTATGTATCTTTCTGTTTTTAAGTCTGTTAGTTTGTCTCATTCTTAATTGGTCTGTCTGTCAGTAAATCTGTGGGTACTTAGAACTGCGTGTCTGTCTTTGTCTGTCTGTGAGTGGATTTCTCTTTGTCTCTATTAATGTATTTTTCTTTTTGTCTGTGTATCGTTTTTTTTATCTGAACATCTGTCTTCTAAGTCAGTCTGTCTGTAAATATATCTGTCAGTAGATATGTCTGTCAATCTGTCTTATCCTGCCTGTCCACCCACCTTTATCTGTCTATTCATCTGTCTGTTGCCCTGTGTGTAGTGGTTTCAGTATTTGTCAGTGTGCTAACAGCAGACGTTCTTTCCCTCCAGCTTTGAGATATTGGGTCAGTGATCAGATGACATTAGTGTCCCACTGAGCCGGATATCAGAGAGGAAAATCAATCGATGACCTTGCACAGGCCAGCTGATGTAGCTCAACACATGATGGTATGACTAACATGTCATCTGACTACTGCACAACTGAAGGCAGTCAATTAGCAAGAGGAGAACCTGCACTACCCTTCAGGACCAAAGAGAGAATAAGGACACAGGTCTCACGTCCCCTTCAGTGATTAGCGTTGCACACCGTACTCCCTAAAAACCACCCACAAATGTCACGAAAATGCTGCTCAACTCTCAACAACGACTCATTAACGCAGTGATGTTTCCAATCTAAACCGTGCTAATTACCCCATCATCCTATGCTCAGTGTTATCCTAATGGGCCTGGCTGCAAATCTATCAATTTTACAGCCCACTGTATTGATCCGACATAGTTAGCACTGGTGCAGGAGATGTAGTGGGACAAACCAAAGGCCCTGATGGATTTCAGACGTGAAGTCATTGGCAGTAGATCATATAAAGCATCTTTAATTTTAAAGCATTATGGGAGCTGCAGATTTGCAGAGTAGCACCATAAACGCTGAAAGTCGAAACATTTTGAATTATTAACAAATTTCAATCCGGTGTTGAGAGGGCTAACAGTTACTGCTGCATACAAAGATCATTTAACTCTTTAAACACCTACATAAAGCATATAGCTACAATAAGAGATACTTGTTTATATAAGAGTTTAATTTTGTGTGGATAGACGTAAATTATAGAAACAAAATTGCCACTTAAAGGTTTAAATTTATTTTTGTTAATCTTATTAACCACTGCTTTTGTTAGATAGATATTACAATATAAGCTCATGTAGCTGTTCCAATACAAATCGTAATTTAAGTGGTAATTCTTATCACACAGTATTACCTACTGGAATGTATTTTTTGACATTGAAAATCAGAAAACCAGAGCTCCCAATGAAATCCCACATTAATAAAGGGAGAACATATAAACCCCACACAGAAAACACTGTCCATTCTGACTTAAACCTCATTTTAACTATATTCATTCATTCATTATCTCCCGCTTTATCCTCTATTAGGGTCGCGGTGGGGTTCCCCATGCCCATCCAGGGGAGTACGTCTCGGGCGCTGGGCAGATACACCCAGGACAGGGTGCCAATCCATCGCTGGGCACACACTCACTCACACAGACACACTCCATATGGGGCAATTTTGAGAATTCAATTGACTTGATCCATGTTTTTGGACTGTGGGAGGAAACCGGAGAACCCGGAGGAAACCCACGCAGACACGGGAGAACATGGAAACTCCACTAAGCCACCGTGCCGCCTCATTTTAACTATATTTTTGAGAAAATTAATCTTTTAATTTTTAATTTTAAAATTAATATATTAACAATATATTAAAATTAAAAACATATAACTTTTTAAGCCTACAATTTACTGATATGCCAATTATAAAAATAAAAATAAATTAGTTTAAATATTTTTTGTTTCTTAAACATTAAATGTAGTAAAAACATAGGTTTTAATGAGACATTGATAATTAGAAAAGCTCAAATGTGTTTTTATATCATGTTAATTCCCTTTTGTAAGCTTTAAATGTTACAGAAATAGAAATTCTCTGTTTATGACATTAATAAAGTCAGTTTGTTTAATCCAGACAACATTCACACAAAATGACGTACAAAGCGGTACGCTGCTCAATACTGATGTCTGAAGGCTAACTACATTTTTGACCAAAATTTGTACAACTAAAAATAAACACTTTAATATAAGTTTTATATTAACTTTTTTATAACTTATGTGACAATATTTATTTCTCATGCATGTAACATGATTTCCATTTTTTTTGGTCTAGTAATGAAGATCCTAGCAGCATTTTGCCAACATGTTTGCGACTAAGCAATTTTTTTCTTTTCAGCTGTGGTTGCACCTGCAGTCAATCATTAAAGGAAAATTTTTAATATTGAAATTAACAAATTTACAACTATGACCAAAAAATTTTATGCTACAGTATATCTACTTTCTGGAGCTAACACAAAGGCTAATACAGTGTGCTTGTTTTTGTTAAACTGCATACAACAATAAATGAGAAGATATCTCTTTGATTAAAATGTTTAGAAGGTTTTATTTAAAGTGTTATGATCAACACTAATCACCTCCCACAGCATGATATCCATACAACACGCTAAGATGCATAAATGGAGCCAGAGGGGAAAGCTGCATCTTGTAATGCATGTGCTGTGTCTATGGAGGCAGGAGGATTATCCACAGTTAAAATCAAACAGCATCAACTTTTACAAACCTAAATTATTTTGGCCACCAAAATGGTGCTGGTTTGGTTTGGGAGGCTGTTCAAGTGAGCAGCTTGGTAAAGGGTATGTTGTGGGATGTTGTAACAGGAAAACTAGGCAAGCAGTGATGTAAACAATCAATGAATATACTGTAAATAAATTTAAAAGAAATGTTATTCTAAATGCCCCATCCCAAACAGGTGAGTTTATAACTAAATCTAAAGTCTATATGACCAGCAACAGTTCTACAATAAATGTAATGTAAGAGACACAAATCTCATTACTCCACTGATTATAAATTTTTTCCAAATATTATGGTTTCCATTTATTTTGACACTTCAGCTAGAGTTTTAGCCAATAAGCATCAAACAGTCTCACCACCCCGTGTGACACCAGGGGAATCCTATTAACTGGAAAGATGCTTATACCTGTCTCTCAGTCAGGAGATCTGGGAAAGTAAGTAAGTTTTAAAGCAGCCTTTAGATATTGTTTGCTGTAATTCTGATGTTTTAGCCGACGAGAAGTGGATTATCTAAAAATGAAATTTAGGAAAATGTCGTTTCCATTAACTGATAGCGTCAAAGTCCTCCTTTCAGGTGGCGGCCGATAAGGAGGTTCCACCACCGTTAAATGCTGGCTCTCAGAGCATTCTGCGGCTCACCGTTAATGGGCTGACATTAATACAGCCAGATAAATACCAAAGTTAGAAGTGAATTTTCAGAGCACAGCCGTCATATCAGAATCTAGAATTGATAATACCTGTTCATTGGCATGGAAGAGAGTCCTTGACACTCTATGTTTCTCTCTATATATATAAAGAAGGGAGAGAAAGGTACAGTTAAAATAAGATGAAGAGCTAACAAAGCTGCAGTGAGACAGTCACTCTGAAAAGCTCATCAACTCCATTTCAGGCAGATGCATCAATTTTTAATTTGTTGCAAAGCCTGGACAGACGCTGTTCTTGTCAGAATCCTGCTACGGCGTGCTGGGGTTGAAGGGTCTACACATGTGTGATTAAGTCGTGATATATTTGAATAACCCCTTCGAAACTACACATCTAAAGCTTTGTTCTTTGCAGCCCCCTTTCCCCCAGGTCGCTGATTTTAACATGCACATTCACCCCATAAAAGAAATTTTGATTCTCTAAAGAAGTATTCTGATGGACTTTCTTTTTGTGTTGGTGCCAGAATGAAAAGAAACATTCCCCAGCACAAAGGCTTGTACGTTCTAGTTCCTTTGTGGTATGAGTAATTAATCAAATGGCCATGTCACTGACAAAAATGGGCAAAGAACCCTAAAAAGGTTCACAGAAGCAAAACCAGTTCTAAAGATCCTTATCTAACCTCTATTTTGAAAAGTGGAGTTGAATAAAAAAGAAAGTTGCTCACACTGACATCTCCCAGCAGGCCTGTAAATATCTATTCACACAATGAGTTTCCACCCTATGCGGCGGTTTGTGTTTGTGCCTGGGTGATGGAGACAGTAGTACAGCACATATTAAACGAGCAAAATATGGACGCTTTAAAATTAATTGCTGCAGTGGGCAGACAGGGCCACAGACAGACCAGAGCAGCTGTAAGGGAGCAAAGGCTTGTCTGTCCCTCTATTAAGCATCAGATCATCAATTATTCAGCATCATCGCAAGGCATTATTCAACAGCATGATTAATTTTTTAAGATAGCAGGAGGCAACATGAAACATAAAAAAGAGAGCTTTAATAAGGGTTAAAAAACAGAAAAAGAGTCTGAGATTCAACAAAAAATAAAAATGAAAAAGGCTGATGGCTGTTTAGAGAAAGTTTTTGTATCTGGTTGAAGCCTGGAGAAGGAACAAACAGCGATGTAATCGCTGCAGTCGAATGCTTCAACTTCAGAACTCCACTCTCCACTCGGGTTTTTTGGACATGTCACGAGTGAGGTTTTTCCATTCTGAACAAAGGAGCAGTGATGTCTCGGCGTGAGCCAGCCAGCGCGCTCTAGACAGCAAATCATTTGGAAATCTGCAGACAAAGGCAAAGGGTGTAGCCTGCACCCTGAGAGAAATCAGTTGTCAGGTCTAAATCTCTCTTGACAACACAACCTGCAGTTAATGCCACTTGCGAAATCGGACGGTACCATATTGACCTTTTTCAAAGGCTTCTGCAAAACAGTGAGGCCATTAGCTCCCAGGTTCGGGCTCGGGGATTGCCTCGGCACGCTAAGACAAAAAACCTATTCCAGCAACCGAACCATTTCGACGGGCTGCTTTTGTTCCAAACAGTAAGAAGCTTCTGTTCCCATTGAGAAAATAAAATAGTGCTTCAGTCTGTAAGGAATGGGGTGCTTGAGAAACTTTAAATGTTAACAGAGAGATCAGTAGGAAAGCAGAAGGATGCAGCTGGAGGGTCAGAGGTGGGGTTGTCTTTCAGATTCGCATATCCTGTACTGTTTATCATGACAAAGATATATATCCTGAACTATCAGTGTGACATGTTTCTGATCAAAAAAATAAATTAAATAATAATAATTTATATTATTATTATTAATAATAATAATAATAATAATAATAATAATAATAATAATAATATTTCTGGGATACAAAAGTATTCGGATGATTGTTATTATTACAAGGAATAGGAAAAAAGAAGAAGGAATTGTGATGAATAAATATATAATAATATTTTTTTTTAATAATAATTAGTAAGAACAAATTCAAGCACCTAAAGCAGGTGAGTAATGAGGTGAATTATCAAATTGTATTACAAATAAAAAAATTAAATAATAAAACACATTTTTTCTCAAATATTCTTATTTTGTATATATCTATCGTGATTGTTGGAACATACTAATGAGACAAACTTTCACATAATGGGTTTTTACTTTTGTTATTTCTACAATCTTTACTGTTTTAGTATTTTTGTATAAGTCTTGTTTTCATGTCAGATAATCATTTAAAGCAAATACTGAGGAATTATGTAAATCAAAATAGATTTTTACATTTGTATTTATTTCAATGAGTTATTGTCTTAGAATAAAAAATATATAACTAGTACCTTCTAAAAAACTTATTTCACCACACTGGAATGAAGGATTTGTTAATTTACTAATTTTGGGGTAAATGAGTAAATTCAGACTTTATGGATGATTAGTTTTTTAAGCATGCTTTATACACAAAACCATACGATGTAAACAAATAAAAATGAAAAACTATTTTTTTTTATCTTTGTTAAGTTCAAGGCATCTTCAGCCAAGCATGCTGACTTAAACAATACAAAACAAAGAGCATTAAGCGAGTACAGAGAATGAAAGTGGGTTTACGGAGAGCAGTGGCTGATGGCCGGCTCTTTCGGGGGCATCCAGTTTTATTGTGTGTGGTTATCTTCCTCTGAGGTCTGTTAGGCTGTGGACTGGGAAAAGGAGCTGGCATGGCTTTTCTCACTGGATCGTTAGCTTCATTAACATGTGTTAAGCAACGCTGCCATCAGTGTAATTGAGATGCAAACAGTCCAGCGTCGTATTTCTGTGTGGAGTGACCTGGGCCTGTTACTCCAGTTCCTCTGGTAATTATTTAACAACCACTAAGGCTTATTGTGCATATTGGCATACAATGCCGTTTTTAGGCCACATGCTATACTTTAGAAATGGATGAAATAATAACAATATTAACTAATAATTTGCAACAACCAGTGTTAAAGCCAGTGAAGTACATTAAAAGCATGTAGAAGTCTTATTACAGTGTGACTTACAGAGGTCATTAAGTGTAAGAGACCTTGTTCAAGGTCTCAACAGTGACAAATTGGTAGAACTTGGGTTTAAATCATACACAACCTAAATCACAAAATGACAAGCTGTTAATGGTCCTAATAACAAATCATTGGTCAGAAAATGAGAAAGAAGTAAGAAGTGCACTCTTGAGACCTGAGCCTCCATTTCCTTCTTGTTGCCTACTGTTGGGGGGGGATTTGTATACATGTAACATTAGAGGTATAGAAACATAAATATAGGGCCAGCGTGAGTGGTACCTTAAACAGGATTTTATTGAAAGTTGTTTTTTACTTAATAAAGATTTATGTCCACCAGATAAATAAACCAAAGTATATTCCAACCTTAGTTAATAAACAAAATCCAAATTGTTAAACCGTTTGGGTGTGAGGTCACATTTCCAAGGCAAACACTACTTTAAATTTAATTATACTAATTAGATTTAAGTTGTATACTACATGCACCTGCTGTAATGAGACTTGGGCAAAGCAAAATTGCGAAAACAAAAGCCGAAGCAAGTACAGATCCATATTAATGCCAACTTTTAACAATGATCCTTCCAGACACGGGTTGTATTTTCAATACAGATAAAAATACAGTGGTTAGATTATTTTAAAACTGATCTTTAAAAGCTTTAAAAGCATTATAAATTTTTTACCTTAAAACAACAGCTTTGAAGCCTATAATAAGATCTAATACTAGATTTGAGGCTCAATTCTAGGAGCTAGTCCAAAGTAGGGCTCTTTCTCCACACATAAAAACCACGTGTGAGGTAAGTGCACAGTGACTAATCCAGATGTACAGCTTACATTAGTCATATTTCTTACAGGTATAAAATTTCAGCTGTGTAAATAATATTCTGATGCTAAAAGGGATAAAAAAAAAAAAACACCAAACAAAACATTTCAGGCTACAGTGAGACTGGGTGTGACTTAAATTTGAAGCAAATGGATAAAAAATATAAATCCTCGCCGGCATTCTCTCTCAGCGTACTGTGTTACGTATTAAACACAAAAAAAATAAAAGAAAATCAAGAAGCTGAAACAAAAGCAAAACAATCAAAGCACTTGTGAACTGCCAGCTACGTTACATTACTCTAGTAATAATACTGTGGAGGTTTGGTATAAAAGCTCCTAATTTAACATCATATTTTAGTATAAGCCTTTAATATTAGTCTTCTTATCCAGCATGCCTTGGCTGAATCTATATCCTTTTGCCAAGTCTGCCAATAAATGAGGGGAACTCTCATGATTTTATGATTTTTATTATAATAGCATAAAATGACTGTTGTAATATGAAATGAGTCCTGTGCATGCAGACTACACAAAATGGTCTCATAATAATTATTTGTATCAGTTGTCTCATTTGAAAAAGACGTTATCTGTTATCTAAATTTACAATGAGCTATTTTGACATTTTTTAACACATTTACTGTATATACATGAAAGCAACACAACACAGTGAGTAAAGGAGTTAACGAGCTGGACTGCAGTATCTATCGTGATCATTTGCTGATATAAATTTTCTAAAATAAATAGATAGATAAATAGACATATAGACAGACCGACAGATGCTGAATATATTTTCCATGGACAGAGTTTGAAACATTATGGTGAGGTTGAAGTACCAGACGACAGTCATCACTAAGGCACAGTGAACAAGTCAAGGTGTATCTTTGAAAAGCTAAAATGGGAATAAGAAAGAACAGATCCTAAGATTGTATTATAGGCCAGTCAAGGCTGTTTTGCATGCAGGCAGCGGCTGTAAGCCATTCGAAAGAGATGAGTAGTGGAGTAACATGGGCTCGCTTGGTTTGATCCGCAGAGCTGTGGATCAGCTGAAGAGGCTTGATCATGCAAAATGGGAGACCAGCAAGCAAAGCATTGTAATAGTTGAGCCAGGAGAGGTTGAGGGATGAGATTTGAGAGATGAACCTTAAATTATTTGTTTCAGCACACGGTAAAAAAGTCTGAATTTTATCAGAATATACCACACTTAAAAGAGAGAGAGCACGAACAAGAGATCAAGAAAAAGAGAGAGAGAAAGACAGAGAAAGACTGCAATCCAGTAGTTTATCATACTTCACATTGATATCGTAATCACCATGAAGGCTTTTGTGAAACCATTTTTTATCAAAATTGTGTACCTCTAGTGGCTGCCTAATGCCTATGTTCAAGTGGTTATAAGAATTTTTTAAATAATGACTGTAACTAGCAAACACTTTCCCGCTGGTGAGGTACATATCCTGAAATACACCAGAAACTGCCTCACAATTGTGTTCAAAGAATTATTACTTTGATTTTTTTTGTAAGTGTGGACTTACAAAAAGAAGGCGAGAACTTCCTTTAGCAGTTCTAAAAACTTTGGTAAAGTTCCTCTGGTCTGAAAAATGTCACATGGCAGCTTTCTGCATCTGCATGAACCAATGTATCAATGCAGAGCGATTGAACAGACTGGTGGAACGATCCTCCCTCAGTCCCATCAATGGACAAAATCTGCTGAGAAATCATTCTGAATGGAAATGGATTCCACTCGCAACATCCTCTGCTTTGACAAGCGGCCTGCAAATGCACCATTCACTCATCACCCTCTTGCTTTTTCTGCCTTCCCTTTTACAGCCCCTCCCCTCTCTGCAGCTCTGCTTATTCAAGGCAGCGCTCTGAATACACTGCAATCCACCACGAGCTGAGTAACACGAGCACAGAGGGTAAAACACGGCATCAGAAACCAATTCAGGAATTGTTCGGGAACCGACATTACCCCGGAAGATCTAGCTTTCAAATGAATTAAAAAAAAAAAGCTCATTTAAGCATGTTTGCTTTTTAATTTAGGGGCTTAGATCATTATCTGAGTGAAGCGTGCCATGTTGTGTTCTACAATAAACACAGGTCTTGATGTGAGAACTGATCAATGTGTGTGTTTTGAGTCTAAATGCTTCTTCCACCATTTATTTTTATGTTCCGAGAATAAAAAGCCATGGAGATAATTCCAAACCATTCAGCAATACACGGCTATAAAATTGTAAGACTAAGATGGGTCAAGCAAAGCCAGAAGGCACTGACCTGTGAAAAACAAACAACTGACATCAATTTAAAACAAAAAAAGACAAGATACTTAGGGGCCAAATCTATACATTGTTGAATTGCAATAATGACAATACCCAGTTTTGCAACAAAGTGGTGTTTCTATCAATCACTATCAAGCATGTTTCCATCTCTGACTTAATTGCACTAAAGTAACCAGACACACAAGCGGAGAGCTTGGAGAAACATTCCAGAGAGATCTTATCACCACGCAACAGGGGAAAAAAGACAGGCGGAAATGCGGCTAAGTGGCTCGGGCTCGGAGGCTGGACCTCAATGGCCAGCCCAAGGGTCTGCTAGGTGATATGAGTTTTGGATCTGTTTCCTGTCAGTGCAGTTGAAGCTCATGGTTAATCAGCTCCTTGTAATGACTGATGGAAATGTCATTGGCAATTAGGATGCAGAGGGAAAAGCAAATCGGAGTGACCCGCTGACTCCAGGATGACATACATGATAATGTGCTGCTTATAATGACCATGCATCAGTTTGAGCTGTAACTCTAAATGTGGTGACTTAATGTAGGATCCCACCATAATGTTGGGTAGATTCTAGGATAGAGATGCTGTCGATGTTAAAGTACTGCAAACTTACAGAAACTGAACAGTTCTTCATTAAATCAGATATTAATATTTTTTGTAAAAGCTTAAAGATACAACTTTTTTTACCAAACATTTGGAAAAAATCTAAATTTTACTATTTACTTAATTTATTATCTAGGCTTCTTAATATTAGCTTATGTGTTGATGTTTAATTTAACAACAAGGTTGAAACAAGGATAGTGGCTCAGTGTTTAGAATAAAATAATATATGATCTGAATGAGACACCATGTGGACATTTAGCAAGCAAAAGCAGCTGTAATTCATTTTACATTACATCTGTTTTATTTTTCAGGTTCCACCTCTCCTTGATCAGGGTCACAACGTGTACAGCATCATAAGCGGTCGTATACGAAGTGGGAATCTGCCAGTTTAACCCAATTTACAAAAGCAAATAAAACACCAACCACCTAAGGGAAACCAGCGGGTCATACACTGAGAGCCAACCCACAATGTATTATTATTATTTTTTTTTTTTTGCCAAGGTTCAGGTTCAGAAAACAGAATTTTACAGGAACACAAAATATAACAAAAACGGCATTACATTAAAATAAATGGTACCAAAAATTGTTTTTATATAGTACAATATTTTAAATATTACGTATACAAAATAGTTTAAACAATCCTCAATATAATAACATGAAAGATTCAACACAGTTTCAAAGTTTCTCACAAACATGCTGTTTACAAACCCTGCTTGTGATGTGGAACAAAAGTATATAAATTATTTGGTATTGTATTTTAAATGTTAAATAGAATAATTAAAAATGGGGAACACTAATAAATCTGTTCTTCAAAATGCAGACATAAGTAAAAACAAATGTAACAGAATAATTAAAAATGCTTACATTATTCTGTTACATTTGTTTTTACTTATGTCTGTATTTTCCATAATTTTATTTCACATTTCACCTCACACGCACATGTGCAAATGCATACATGCATGCTCATACACTAAACGTTTATTTTAGTGCCTTTCTGCAGCTGTAAATAATGTTATGTGTGCGGACTGCCTCATTTAACACCAAATCTAAATACTAATAACTAAATAGTTATCAGTATCAGTGTCGGCTGATATAACTAAAAATAAAAAATGATTCTGATGAAAGAAAATTCAAAATTACATTTTATTGTAATTCTAAAATTAATTCATATTCTGATCAACAGAAAAATCACTTTCGAAAATTTATATGAAGAGAAAAAACAAAATAAGACGAAACATTTATCAAAAGAAATATCATAGTTGAAAGCGCAGTGTCAAACCGAAACCCGGTGAGATGAGTGAACTATTAAGATGTTTTATTCATTAAAATCCAAACTTAATGTGTAAGGTTTAATAATAAACTGACGCGTTTTTAAAATATCGCCATATAATTATCCATTAAACACAAATTCAGGACAAACATAGAGGTTAAATGAAAAACATAATGTTTGTCATTCACACACCCCATCACACACACACACACAAAGGCACAGACACAGGCGCACACAAACACAGGCACGCGTGCACACACACACACACACACACACACACACACACACACACACACACACACACACACACACACACACACACACACACACACACACACTGCATTAACACTCCCATGTCAAAAATAAGCATTCCTTTAGATTTTATTGTTTTAAAAAGCTACTGTTACCAACAGGACTTTTGGTAAAATTAATTTTACATTTAGTCTGAAACATAAAATTTTAAGTTGAAACTTTTACAAAATATAAAAATAAACCTATTTTAATATTATAAAAAAGAATAAAAGTACAAAAGCTAATTTTTATTTAGGTTTTATATCCTAAAATATTAATTAAAACTCCCCGGGCTAATTTCTAAACATGTTACGGATAAACTATACATTTTTACATAAAAGAGGTATATAAATTATGGATAGTGAGAGTTACATATTAGCGTTAGATATGACATTCATTTTGAACCTGCTGGACCACAAGGTGTTACTTTCGATATGAATGCATGTTTGTTCTACTGTAAGATTTACGAGCACTACCTTCAGCTATTTAAGTAAAAGTATGAAACCGAAGTCACCAAAACGAATAGCAGCGAGTTTCAGCTGACTTGCAGGTTTCAGTTGCATCCCAAACAAATCTCTCTTGGCAACAAGGTGAGAGAAACACGATTGCACTACAGTCACAACTTACAAATCGGCTTCTTTAAATATGCCATTTTTTAAGCTTGTCTCTGCTACTAACTGGATTTTGTGTGTGTGTGTGTGTGTGTGTGTGTGTGTGTGTGTGTGTGTGTGTGTGTGTGTGTGTGTGTGTGAAATGATAACTGGAAAGAGAAATGCCTTCTTTCCACTACAAGCTGTGAAACAGGCTGGCGGTGAAGATGGATTTTCATCTGCAGCCATCACAGTCCAGCAGGTTAATGGCACCCCTTTCATACTCTACCTCTTAAGTTACAACCTGAAGGTCCGCTAGTGAGCGCCAGCGACAGCCATGAACAACGACACGAGGTCCGTGCTTGCGCTTGTCACTTCATAATAAATCCCATACTTGGCAGAAGCAGACGGTACAGCTGAACTCCAATGGGAACAGGCTTCTAGTATACACACTGCTACCTAAATCTTTTGTCCATTAAATTTCTCTAAGTAGTCAGAGCTCTTGGTGCCCTCCGTGGCTCACTCTTGCCAGGAGGACAGCAGCAGTTACGAAAGAGGCAGTTGTCTGGTCAGCATGTACATGCACTGTGCTCGGGATGAGAATCGCAGCAAGCCATTCAGCACAGCCCATTTATAGCTTTTCTTTAAACAATGCATCATTGTCTGAACCTGCTTTCCCAGCCCTCTATGTATATGGGATACCAAGTCTATCTAAATCTCACTCCATACAGCTGCTGGAAGAGAGGGACAAAGAACATTTGACCTGCCATTCTGTACTATGTGTGATAAATGGTTTCAAATGATCAGAGCTCTAGACGAATATCAGTGATGAGCATCAATCCCACCAAACCAGCATGTTAAGTCTAATGGTTTGTCCAACAAATGAAGAAGATCTGGTTTAATTGTGACCTTCTTGTTGGTGGGAATTCAAATTATATTGTCTTATTTAAAGTATAAGACAATATATACTAATATATACAATATACATCTGGAAACAGCCAAACTGGAGAGCATCAGTAATTCAATATCTAATCAGAAATAAACTTAAAACCCAAAAATTTGACACACAAAAAAAATTCAGATGGTGTTTTCATTAATGAATAATCCTATAAGTTTTTCTTTTTTTGTTTTACTAAGGTGACAAATCACAAGAAGAGGTGCAGTTTTTCAAAATACACCGTATGATGGAATTTTGTTAAGTGAGTTTGTGTTCACCAAAGGAGGTATTTATAACAGGAGTTTTTTTCCCACCATATATGTTAACTGTATATGAAAGTGCCTTTGTGGTGAAAGTAATTATTCACTACATGCTGGCACCATGAAGAATAGTCAAAGACCCATTTGTCAAGTTTTTTTTTTTTCACAAGAACCAAATAGATTCTATTACAGAACTACTCTAAGGTGCATTTTTGACTAACTTTATCTTTAACCCATTAAATCTACGTACAATGTAAAAGATGTAAAGACAGCGTTGTATAAAAACATTTTTTGATAAAAAATAAATTCCCTTTTTTTTTGAATATGTTATTAATTAATTTAAATGTTAATTAAGCTACTGATATTTGCTATATTGTAAAAACAATAAAACATAAATTATGGTTAGGACAAGCGTAACTGCACATCTATTGCATATTATTAAAATTTTCACCCCACAGTTAAAATTAAAAAATGCTGCAGGATGTGTTTAGTTATTAAAACTTAGAAAAACACAATACGTGGTTTAAACAGAACTGAGCAAACATTTGAAATGAGACTGGATTATATAAAAGAAGTGTTTTGGGTGTGTCTTGCCACCGAACATTGGAATTAATGAAAATTCTGAAGCATCATCATCAACTAGGTCTTTACTAGACCAAAGTGAAAAAAGAACCAAATCTAACACTGCGATGGAGGTCTTTATAAACGCTTTGATCATATTTGTTAATACATAAAAAAAATTATGCAAAAAAAAACAAAAAAAAACATTGCCTTCAACACAACGTTGGTTTGAATTTAACAAAGTTTTTTTTTCCTGTCATTAAAAAGGGTTCTTTGTTGAACCAAATCATTTGCACGTATATAGTTTACAGTATATGCATAATCTATTAAGTGTTTAATATTAAATAGATAAACACAGCACCAACAACCAAGAAATTTTAAGATCAGTGCCTTATTAAAAAATGCTACTGAGCAACAACTAAAAATGTTTTTAACAAAAGCACTGACCAGAGATCCAAATATTCTTTAATTTTATAATGGATCCATGTTCCTATTGAAAAAATTGTCTAGTCCATTATGACTTCATAATATAAAATAAACAATAAGTGATTTAATAGTTTATAGTTAACCCTATAAGTACATTGTAATCAATACAGTGGGCAGCTATTTAGTAGTAGTGGATCTGGCATGCAAATAACGGTCAGCTCACTGTATGTAAAAAAAAAAAAAAAATTTCATGCCTTGCGAATTGTTAAAAAAGAAAATCTGTTTGTTTTCCCATCCATATGGATGAAGGCGTTAGCATGCTGCTTCTTTTTTACATTTCATTAACAAAACTACATATTGTTATACATATCACCGACAGTGAAAATGTATGTCTCAAATCTCAAATCGACTGCATCAAATCTGCAGCATCATCCACCATGACAGGAAAGCAGGACCTGGGCCTGTGGTTCAGCCAATTTTAAAGCTTGAATTGCTCATTAGCAGGTGCCTTATCTATGAAGAGCACGAGCTACTAGATAAATTGGGGATTAAAGACAGGCATGGCGAAGCCGAAACTGGACAGAGCCAATAAGAAACGTACTTCAGAATCGCTCAGTCAAACCTCTTGAGTGTTAGGAAAACAGCAGGGCGATCAGTCTCGCTGCAAAGACGCACTGTTGCATTAACCACAAGGAGAAAGAAAAACCCATGGTACTATGCTTAAAATAGATTCTTTTTCCCGCATCACAAAATGAATCCATCCGTCTTGCTATTTTTGGGCATCTGTCCTCTCCGAGCCAACGTAACATTCAGATATGCAATTCCTCTTAGTGAATGTAGACAGATTTGTACTGAGCTAAAACGCTTCTATGAAGCCTGTGTTCCCTTTCATTCTGCCGTACTTTTTCTCACATCTGTCAAGGACGCTGTTGCAGGGGGAAATTACACCGCGGCCCATCTCGCCTCGCCATCCTGAAATAACAAGTCTGTCTCAGTGAAAATGGGGCTTTTAAGTGTGGACGTGATGTGCTGGGGTGTAATCCAGGAGAGGCGCGAGCCCTTCTCCCAGGCAGCTGCCTGCGAATTCTCATTGCTACCCTGGCCTCAGTCTCTCCTCCTCGCCACCTTCATCTCTCCCTCATTCTCTCCCCACTGAGCTGCTGCTGCTGCTGCGGTCAGGCCACGCTCTGCGTTTACCCTCAGCTTCTAGCACAAATCTAGTCTTTCTTGGTTGGATAAAAATGGAAAAGTAGTAGAAGAATAAATCGGTTTATCTGCTCAGGTTGGAAATTTATTTATAACACTTTTCCACAATAACAATACACTGAATTTACTCTCATCAATGCCATGGGATTCGTTTAAACCTTCCAGCCGCCAAAACAAAAAACACCAGGAAAAAAAAATCCTTTTTATAACCATCCCTGGCTTTTTGTTTTCGTTTTGTGTCTGAACCGAATTAGAACGGCGTTGTGCGTCTCCTTCTCCAGTTTGAAACGGCAGCGTGTAAGATCAGAAATGCCACTGCCAGGTCCTGATTGTTGCACTGATTACCAATCGTAAAATAAACCCCCTCGTAAACAGAAAAGTCTACCAAGGCCCCCGTTTCAAGTATGTCGTATAAAATGTGTTAGCGCCTTGTTTATTTGCTTTAAAACGGCGTGCAGTTATCAACACAGCGTGAGTTCCGAACACAGTGCAAACACACGGCTGCGTAACACTCACGGCCTGATTTGAGATTATTACATTGCGGGGCGCGTGGCTCAGCTGTAAGGAAACGGCATTGATTATGTTTAATCGCTTTTTTCTCCACTTCTGCGCAAAGGCTATTCCCTTTCCTGCTTGCACCCTCTCCTTTCTTCACTGCTCTACTCTCCTACTATATATATATATATATATATATATATATATATATATCGAGTGTGTTTGTGTGTGGGTTGGAGTGACTCTCTGAGCCTCGTATGCATTCATATTATTAAAGGCAATAGAATGAAATTAATAGATCTCTGCTTTAGACTTCTCATTTTTCCAGTTTAGACTTATTATGGATGGTGTCGCTGCAAAAATAATTTTTTGCAGTTTTGATGTTGTGTTTTTAGAAATTGAATAGCTTGTGTATCTTCTCCTTCCTTTTCATGTTTTAATTTCCATTAAATTGATTTTGCCACATTTGTCCACAAATCCACAGACACAATTTTCATTCCATGTGATGGAGAAATACTTAAATCCAAAAAAAAAAAAAAAAAACAACTCGGCCAAAAAAAAAGTTTGCAAAAGTTTTAACAGGTTTTCAAGGCAGGTTTCAAATGCAAAGTTTCTTCCAATGAAACAAAGCAATAAAGGCATTTTATGAACATAGTTAAATATAAAATATAACCTACAGATTATGAGGACTGCGTGAACGCCCTGTTGCAGACATTTAAAACATGGGCGGCAAATAAAGTGGTTCTCTAAGGCGCTCTATACGAGTCACAATCGTTTTAAGTGGTTTTCTGGTTGGTCCAAAGCAGAGAACCAACAGAGAACTGCCGAGCATTTCAAACACGACAAAGCAAAGGGCCAAAAGAACCAAATGCACCTCCTGACCCAATTGCTCTACATGGCCCACTGAAACTAAAGGACATATTACCGGAGTAACTCCTATTGAAACAGTGCAGGGGCCACTTTGAAATGCTAATGCCAAGGCTTCAAACAAGCTACATTCACACGTGCAGTGATTCCGAAACCTTTTCTGTTGGGGCCAAAGTGCGTGGCTGTAAAATGCTATGTAAAATACAAGCAGCAAAGTAACTCAGATCCCACATGGTGTCACGTAAGAGCTTTTCTGCTGGATAAAAACTTTTTTCCCCCACATGACGCTCATGTAATTCAATAATGTGCCAAAAATGATGCACATGTGGATGAAAACCAATGTGCATATTTTATTAAGGGGTTAAGGTCGGGAAAACAAGAAGAGCAATTACCTCCGGTGTTTCTGCTTACATTTTTTTGGGGGGGCGGGGTGGGGAAAACTACATGTATTACTGGGCTGATGTTATGGCTGACAGATAAATAAAGCTTTAATAAAGTGATTTATACTTTCTACCCATATAACAGACATATGTAGTTTTCTAATACCAGGCAACACAAGCTCTCATTATGTTACTTGGAGTTGCAATGTGTTTTACACTGGATGTTGTTTTCCTACAAGGTACCCTGCTATTTATTTATTTATTTTTCAATGATTTTTTTTTTTTTGCTAGAACTAACCTGCAGTCTTAAATAATGATAAAAATGGCTTTTAATACAGGGCTTTTTTTTGCACAGTGGAGCTTTTATTCTCTGGGGCTGTCTGAAAGTTTGCTGTGAGTGATGAATGAGAGTCCACAGGAGAGCAGCAGCGGTGGATTTTGGCTGTATACTGGAGCTTGTATTGAACTCTTGAACGTCTTCCCTGCCAACTTCTAATGCTGGTGCTGTGGAACAGGAGTGTGTGAACAGACTGATTTAATGAGTCAGGGCTTCACCCCGGACTGGTGGTCTAAATGTACGAGACAGTGCTGGCGGGATCGATAAACCGTGTTTAGCGCTATATTTGAGCATCATCGGTTTTAGTTCATTCTATTTAGGGTTCTGCTGTAATCCGCTACGTGCGCTGCTGTTTGTCGGGCGCTTAAAGATTAATCCTTTAAAAGTTTTTGGATCAATGATTCGGGGTGTCCACACGAGCTGGTCATCAAGCGGACTTTAAAACGCAAAGAAAACTTACTAATTTAACATGCACTTATGTACCTGATTCGGCAGGCTCTTGGTTGCTTTTCATCCACGGGCTGGTGGCTGAAGACTCCGAATATGTTTAGACCTGACGAGCGTCTTAAACGGATGGTTCCCTTCTGCTTTAACGCCCTGCTTTCTCACTTGATCCACAACATTGCTTTCAGTTTGAATCGCCTGCGCGGCCCGTCCGCTCGCATTAAAACTGAGATTTGTCTGTGATGTCACAATGCGCCGAGCGCGCGTCGCATCCGAGCGCAGTGTGAGAGATAAGCTCGCCCTCAAAGTTGCTTCTCATATCGGAACTTGGATGCATGACGACGGGACGGACGGCTGGTGTAGAGTGAGCATGGAGTTTTTACCTGAGTCAGATTTAAATCAGAGGAACGGAGAGCAGAGCGCAGGCTGAAGCGTCACCGTCACCGGGGAGCAGAGCGCTGCTGCCGCGGCACATGCTCCACCGCAGCGGGCTGGCCGCACAGGGGCGTGAGCGGGAACTTCGCGGCGTCCGGGTCGCTCGCTGCCGCAGAAACGAGGGCGCGCAGTGAGAAAAGTCCGAGCTGGAGACCTGGCAGCGACGCGCGCTGAGCGGCGGGGGCTCCTCCGGTGCAGTCAGCGCTAAAGCAACACGCGCTCTGAGAGCTATTCAAACAAACCAAAGAAAAACCCAAACACTACAATAAACGGGTAGCACAATGAGAGGTGCTTTTAAAGCGCGCACCTCGCCGCTGGTTTGGGAGGCAGACTGGGAGAATTTTATAGAGAAAAAAGCGGTGCGGCTTTTATTCAGGGAGATTTGCTGCCGCTCGGCAGCTGGAGGTTTCGTTCCGAGCGGAGAGAGCGGCTTTCTGAAAAGGTGATGCAGACGCAGCCCGCGCGCACACGCGCACACACACTCACTCACTCACACACGCACGCACACACACACTCACTCAAACACACACACACGCACGCACACACACACACTCACTCACTCAAACACACACGCACACACTCACTCAAACACACACACACACACACACACACACACTCACTCAAACACACACACACACTCACTCAAACACACACACACACACACACACTCAAACACACACACACACACACACACAGGCAAGCAGTTGAGGCGGGCGAGTTGGTAAGAAAACGTGACGTGGATTTCCACACCGGACCGGATTTATTTTTCAGATTTTTTTTATTATGCGAATACTACTACTACGGCTGTTTATATAATAATAATAATAATAATGATAATAATAATAATAATAATAATAATAATAATAGTGGATAGATTACTCGTCTTAAACTACACAACTAAACTTCCCAACCTTTTTTTTATTTAGTTGGATAATGCCCACCATTGCCAGTAATACCTCCAGTATGACCACTAGCATAAGGATTAGATTATTTGTGTTTATGTTAATTAAATTAATATCAATGAAGTAAGCACTTATTCAATGAGCCAGTTATACATGAACGTTTTCCTGCAAAATAAGTATTTATGTCCTGATCAATATCTATTATAGCAAAATCAACAAGAACAGTTGTAATTGCTTAAGTATAACCCTTAAAGCAAACATATTGTTAGGTTTTAGCTCTACATCTTGCAAAACTTTGTATACAGGTAGAAATACATTTAGCCTAAATTATTAACATTAATATTGTAGAGCAATAAAAAAAATGATAATGACATTATGATTTTTTCATAAAAGTATAATCTGGTAAACAGGCCGTAATGTTGTACAGGGTTTAAGGAAATTATGTAGTTTAAATTCAAATAGATACATCGTATGGAGCATATAGAGATTTGAATGCGATGTAAACACAAATCATATGAACTGTTTGTTGGTCAGTGTAGGTCTCATTGTTGTTTGAAAGTTGGAGAACAAACAGCATTACACAGAAAAAAAGATTGGTCCTGTTAAAAGTAAAATTGCAATAAAAAAGCTTGTCATGATCTTTTGTCGTTTGACCATTTGTTGAATCTTTCGACTTTAGTTGTCTCCCAACATAATACCATACTGTCTTACAAACTCATCCAGCATTAGGTTTGAATGAACTTTGTCTAGATTTTTACTTGTTTTCGTTGATTTTCCAGAATACATCATTATCCAGTTAGTAATTAATCTGTATCATTCATTTGATTAACCTGTCTTCCCACATGAGCCAGAGTTCGTTTACCAGATAACTCAGGTTTTGTTGTGTTTTAATATTTATAAGCGATTTTGTACGTTTTTTTTTATTTCCCATCATAAAATAGTACTCTGTATTTAGTGCTAAACGTTTGTATTGCATTTCAATTGATGATAGAAACCTAAATACAACATGTACATTATTTTTTGCAATACAAATATTTTTATGTTTTTGTTGATGTCTTGACATTACGTTTATTTGTGCAGGTCTGAATCAGCTTCTGTTTATCTCATAAAAATCCTTTATCATTTTTTGCTTTAAAAAATGTGTTGATTTCTCAACATTAAATGATGCTTGCTAGCAAATGAAACATGTTTTCATGGTCCTACTGGTGACTGTTCATCTTTAAACATAAACCAGCAGAGTAATAAAACCAAAATTTGTTGTGCTGAATCTGTTGTGCATCTTAAACACGTACCTGTAATCACTCAGCAGCTAATTACGCTATTGTTGTGTGTTCAAAATTTTTATAGTTTGTCTCGGTTGATTTTTCATAAACCAGTGCATTTCCATCTGCATTTGTTTTAAATGTACTTGTTTTGTTGATTTTACAGAATTAGTCAGGGTCCAGTTAGTAAGTACCGTGTTAATTGTTGCATTTTATACATTTCTGCAATTTCAATTTACTTTAAAATGATTAGTTACTAGTAAACTGCTGTGATGGCTGCAAGATCTTTATTAATTCCATGGTAACTTACACCCTGCTTTCTTTTACAGATAAAATGTAGAAAAATTAGACTGGCAGCGAAAAAATGTCACTGTTTTGCACCTGAGCTGTTATCTTTAATGCAAAAAGCAAATTATTTTAAAAATTAATTATAAAATCATTTAAACATGTTAATATATTCTAAACATAAAGACCACGAGGGTGGCCATAAAACAGAAAACTACTTAACAAAAAAATATAAATAAAGTAAAATAAATGTATATTGAATTGTGTTAGTTTATCAACATTAGCCAGTGTCACTATTTACTAACTAAATAATAACAAATTTGATTTATATACTATTTCCTATCCAGTCTAATGAAGCAGTTCATACTTATCACCAGGTCATGCAATTTGTTGTGATTTTAATAAAATTGTACTTTTTATTATCAAATCTCCCACTCAGAAAAGTGTGTAAAGTTTGTATTGAAAATTGGAATTAGCTTTAAAAAATTATTATTCAGATTTATTTATATATTTACCCCTAAATTAAATTAAACAATGGTTCATGATTCATTTTGGCATTTTGTTCTTATATGTGGATATGCTTCTATTAAATAACTCACAGAATCACACACGGTGTCATACACTAAGAAGAATTTTTTTTTTTTTTTTACCAGACTGAAATTATTTTTTTAATGAATTTTTTAATGAAAAGTATTTAGGCCAAAATAGATTTTCTATATATTCAGTTTTAGCCATTTTCCTCTCCATTTGACCTGCTAACATGGCCCTTCTGGCTAACTTGATGGTGGTGGTGGTGTGTGTGTGTGTGTGTGTGTGTGTGTGTGTGTGTGTGTGTGTGTGTGTGTGTGAGTGGTGGGTATTTAGAGGTGATCCCTCTCACAGTAGGCAGTCCGCTCTATTCAGCCAATGACCATAGACATTTTTTCTTGCTGTAACTCTTGCATGCAACAGAAAGAAATGACAAAAAAAAAAAAGTGTGGATTGCTTTCTCTCTTTTTCTCGATTTCTCTACCTCTCTACCTCTTTAAACCTGACCTCAATCTGAAACAGAAAGGCAGAAGTCATGGCGTCACTTGCACAGCTAAATGCTGAGAAAAAGGTCTTGCTAATGGCAGTAGACTCATTCAGGTTTGCTTCTCTACATGTTCAATACAAAAATGTTTCATGTTATTCAATTTGCCAGCTCTTGGTAACAAGTCACACAGCCAGTGAGCCCCAACCCCTGACTATTAAACTAAAATAAAAGGGGTCATGGCAGTGAAGCAAAAACATGCTAGTCTGTTTCTAGTGGTATTTGATCCAGACTTGAAGGAAATCAACTCAGTGAAGCACAAAGAGTTTCTCTTCACCTGGCTTTAATATAACGTTTACAAATGGTGGAGCAATCTGAAATTGACTCACAGTCGCAGGTGAAAGCCGCAGGACCAAAAGGCGACACCGATGTTTTAGTAAGCATAACTTTACATGATGATCGAACCCCCTTCACAAGACAAAAGAGAAAACACATGGCAGGAAGGTCGCTTCGTGGCAAATATTCATGGAATCTCAAAGAAGGGGCGATGACTATGCATTAGCGTTGCCTAAAGTAAAAACATGTGTACAGTCTGATGCAGTAGGAGTCAAACACCCTAAATAAGTTTTTATATATATATATATATATATATATATATATATATATATATATATATATATATATATATATATATAGAGTTATCCAATTGGTTGCTTGGATATGAATCTAAAATACGCCTGCACACACATACGCACACTGTATGTGTGTGTGTGTGTGTGTGTGTGTGTGTGGGTGTGTGCATTTAAACTCATATCCAAGCAACCAATTGGATAACAGTTTTAAGGTAACAATACATACCATGCAGTATTTAAGGGGGCAGGTAATGTAAGTAATGAATGAATATATTTTTAATCATGCAATAACAAATTTCTTTTTTGTAATATTGTAATACATTTTTTCAATTGTGCAACTAATGAAATTGTTTACGATGAACATGACTTTAAAAAACTAAAACATTATTATGAACTTTATATTTAATAAAGTTAGATAATACAACAAAACAAAGTAAATCAAATTTATGAAATAAACATAACTTTTGTAACACCAATGTACAATATTACATTAAGTTCTACAATATTACAGTAATTGAAGTTACAGTATTACAGTGTTAAACTAATAATAATAATAATATAATATTTGTGAAATATATTTGTTTTCTATATTATTTTGTTTATATAATATTGCAGGTTTTATTGATTAAACATTATTTAATTATTGCTTAAAATTGTAATGCATTTTTAAGGTCATGTAATATTATATAAGTTATGAATTAAAGAAATTCAAATTTTCAAACAATATTATATAAATTGTATATTTAAATATGTTATATACATTACATAACTTAAAAAAAGAAAAAACTTGAATCTTAAATGTTTTAAATACAGCTCTCTGGATATAAATAATATAATTTATTAAAAACAATTTAATGCCATTTTATTGCATTTTAATGCGGTTATAATACATTACATAACATTAGATAAAGATTATTTTGCATCAATTTCTATCATGCATCTAATGAGGTTATATAAATTTACACCGTTTACAAACTAAATATAATTTTAAAGCGTTTTAGAAAGTCATTACAATTTAAAGAGTTTATATACTATTGCATAACATATTTATCACTATTTAAAAGTGCTTTATCTTAAAATAATATTATATCTGTCCATATATATTATATATTTTTTACATCACTTCTGAACTAGACATTATTTAAAGATAAAATTATGTAATTAATAAAGTTAAATAAGGTGTAAGCAAAACAAAAAAATAAAATAAATCAGTCAGTAATATAAATACCATACGTACAAATATCTCATGTGTACCATAAGATATTTTTCTGGTAAATAGTATTATATATAAAATAAGTAGCATCAGTAGCATACAGTGCACGGACCATTCATTTATGTCACAAAATTTATTAAATAAACATTGAATATACTATTAGTAGAATATATTACTAATATACATATGTAAGCATTTACAAAAATATATAAATTGTTTATTTACAAATACAAGTTTATTACAAGTTTATACAAGTCAATGTGACTAACTACACATAGTATAGAAACTGATCATATAAAATGTACATTTTTGGGAATTAGAGGCTATTATTAAACTTACAACTTACATTTTCATTATGTACATATTATTTAATTATGATTTATTTACAAGTACAATTATGTGCATTTTTTTAAAGTGAAATATTTTATCTATAGTTTTTTTTTAGTGGGGCAGTGTTCACAGATTTACGCAGGATTTAGCAGAACTGTTACTGAATTCAAGGCTAAATCCTGCTGTGGAATACAGCCAGACAGCTGTAAACAAACAATGGAAGGTTACGTCTACTAAAATGTTTTCATCAGCACTGACTGGCAACTTCAGAACGGTCCTGGAGAAGAGCCCAACAATTTCATCAACTGCACGTTCACATTCAGTACATTCATTCCAAAAAAGCCAAATGGACTCGGAAACAAAGAAACACACACACACACACACACACACACACACACACACACACACACACACACACACACATACACATACATATACACAGATAGAGAGCGAGCGAGAGAGAGAGAGAGAGAGAGTCAAATTTATATGCATTGTGAGAACAACACATAGATTTCCATAACCTCACCCACAACTACTACCAACATCAGCCTCAAAACACGTCTTTAACTCAATTTCACCTGGGCTTTATTTTGTAAGGACAATATTTTGTTTTCGCAATTGAGGCGATGTCCCACACAAAAGTCATAGATCCTACAATTTGATACATATTTATATTACACACACATACATATACACTCAAACACATGTATTCACACAGGAATCTAATGTTTTAAATTATACAATTTTAATAATGGGTTTTTCTAAAAATAACCTGTACTACAATTCTCTCGTGCTGGGGATTTAGGTTTGAATCCCGATCTGGGTGGAGGTTCTATGTTTTCCCTGTGTCTGCATGGGCTTTTCCTTGTTCTCCGGTTTCCTCTCACAGTCCAAAAATATGGATTTAACCTGAATTTGCTGTACTAAATTGCACCTACTTAGTTGCATTTGGGACATGCTGAGGCGACCAGGAAGAAAAAGAAAAAGTCACAAAAATCACAAAAAATTAAATAATACTAACAAGGCAGACATGAATTATTATAGTTCTTAATACAGAAGATGTTTCAGCAGACACCTTCAACCTAAGCGACTTAACTGACTGAGTCATTTAACTTCTCACAATACCAGCAAACCAATGTCTGGTCTTTGTACCAGGATTGACAGACTGGCAATTCTAGGACCTAAAATTTCAATCTTTCAGTCCATAGAGCTACGCATGTCCTACTTCTTCAGTGTGAAATCAAGAAGACCTGTTTTAATGCAGTTATTTTTTTTAACAAACTGGGAGAAAAGAACTGGTTCACAAATAAACTCAAAATTAGTTATTTGTTATACATTAGTTTTTTGTTATTTCTTATAAATTTTGTTAAAAATATTTTGTTGAGCAGAAAAATTATTTTTCAATCTGCTTATCTAAATTATAGTTGTTAGCTGCTGGAGGAAATCACTTCATTGTACTTTGACAGGTCACAGTTCAAGGCAGTGCAGGCACACAAACACAGTCATTCTCCAATTCACCCAACTCAAGTATTTGAATTTTTGAATTGTGGAAGACAACAAACTTCACACAGAACGTACCCGAACAGTACATACTGAGAATCTAACCCAGGACCCTTTCATAAAGTAAAAATGACAGAAGTACTTCTACAGTTACCGCGCTGCTCTGTTTATTATATTTATAATATTGTATTAATGTATTTTGTGTGTGTGTGTGTGTGTGTGTGTGTGTGTGTGTGTGTGTGTTTTATTTCTACACTCTGAAGCATGAGTCACTTTCCAAATTCAATTAGTTTCAGATAAGTTAAATTATTATTAAACATTTAAACCTTTATTAAACACTTTAAATTAAAACATAATAGTATAAATGACTTAGTGGTTAGTGGTTTCGCCTCTCAGCGCTAGGGATTCCCGGTTCGAATCGTGATCTGGGTGGAGTTTCCATGTTCTCCCCGTGTCCGTGTGGGTTTCCTGCGGGTTCTCCGGTTTCCGTCCACAGTCCAAAAACATGGATCAAGGTCAATTGAATTCTCCAAATTGCCCCATATAGAGTGTATTTGCATGCATGTCTGTGTAAGTGAGTGTGTGCCCAGCAATAGATTGGCGCCCTGTCCTGGGTGTATCTGCCCAGCGCCAGAAACGTTCTCCCCTGGATGGGCATGGGGAATCCCCCCGCGACCCTCATAGAGGATAAAGCGGAAGATAATGGATGGATGGATAGTATAAATTAATAAATAAATTGTAAACTTTGATGAATCATCACATGTACCACAACGTTCTTTTCAAGTTTCTTAAGATTAATCTCATCTCATCATCTTCCGCCTAATCCTCTGCTAGGGTCGCATCACCATCCAGAGAAAAACATTTGGGCACTGCGCAGATACATCCAGGACCTGGGTGTATTTAAAAGGTCCCTAAAGGTCTCTGATTGTGATTCCAGCACAGAGAGAAACAGAGCCAATTATCAAATGGTTCCACACCAAAGAAAGACTGTTTTAAAGGAACCTCTTTAAGACCTTTGTAAGTAAAAAAAAACTGTACTGTAATTTCTATAACATTCACACTGTAACTGTTGATGTGAATAAAACTGTTAGAAGAATTAAGAAGTAATCATAACATAGAACTTCACATTAAGCACCCCATTGGATTCTGGATTGCACAAATGTCAGATCTCCAGACTGTTAGGAGAACAGACTCTGCAAACAAATTCTACCATTCCAGAAAATGTCCTGGTGCACCCCCTTCCCCCCCAACTTGACCTCTTTCATTCTCTACATACTGCCCCTCCTGCTCCTCATTCTCTCTCTGAAATCAGATAGCTGCTAAAGCAAATATCTGTGAAACAAATCCAACTAGAGTTAAATGGTTTAGCAACTGTTATTACGGTCACTGTAATTAAAACTAGATGTTAAGTCTGAACTCAGCATCTTGATGCAGCGACGGCGACAGTCGAGTGGAACCACATGGGCCTCGCTTGTGTTCCTTCAAGAGAAATGATGTATGGTGACATGTAATGCAACATAGCGTCAACCCGCTTTAAGTTGCTCTAGAGAACACAAAAAGATACTGAAATAGAAATGCCAGTACTATGGAGCCATTTAAAGATAATGAATGAATTGTTTAAGGCTCTCTGTTTCCTGAGGCGCTTGTGAACCTTGAGACAAACTTAGAAGGGATTTAGAGAAACATTGATTAAATTTATAGCTTACTCTAGCTGTGGAATACGGGCGTACACCTGTAAACACACAGCCAAAGGGTATGTTTACAACATTAACAGGTATCTTTGGGATTTTACTGAGAGTGAGCATAACTTTTTTGTAAAATATCCAAACGGTCCACTTTTGTGTTCAACTTCCAAAAACTGAAAAAGAAGAATTAATAATCCAATAAGACCCCTTCGGGAAGGTTGAGGTCTAATTTGGATAAAGATCTGGGTTTAAAGGTCAAGAGCTTCAAAGCATTACAATCTAACCTGCACACATTCACAAAAGAAACAGAAAAGGAAAATAAATAAAACGTAGGTAGCATACACCAAAAAAAAAAAAAAAAAAAAAAAATCTTTATCTCTTAACCGAACTGTAAACAAACCCTAAATTTCAAGGGTCCAAACATTTGTTTCAGCAATGACGTAATTTGTGCATTTTGGTTAGCTGTTTAAAAACTAGTTTTATATTTTAATAAGTAATAATAAAAAAAAGCAGAAAAGTGCCATGTGTAATGCTTGTAGTGGCTTTAACGTCAATACACATGACATCATTCTTGCAACAAGTACCAGCCAAAACAATACGTTTAAAAAGTTTGCCATCATGGAGAGTCCCTTAATATTCCATCAGGAAATCTGTCTTTCACCTGGACAAGAACAGAAGCACTTTGTGGCACCAGAAGATGCACCATCACACTTGGGCACGTGGCCATAACCATAATGGTCCAGTGAGTTTTGCATTAGCTTCTATGTCTTGTTCAGTTTTAAATGCAGATGACTGTGCAGGACTCCCTACATCGTTAATTAGATAAATAAATCTAAAGGAGCCGCTGAGGAAGAAAATACTTCCTCAGACCTGATGCTTTAGCACAGCACACAGCTGGACACCTTCCTAATGGTTAGTTGGTCTCTTTGAGATTTCATTGAGGTCATTCTCATTATCTGATGGGGGGGGGGGGGGGGGGGCATGCAGAAAAATTGGACTGTGATTGGAAACTAATAGACTTCTTCAAATATGATAATGACTTCTGCTCTTAAAGAAGGCAGGAGTATCTAATCAATAGTTTTATATTAATTAAGGCAAATGCATAATAACAGAAACCATTAAAAAAAAAAAAGCAAACGTCCCTTTAGAGGTGAATAATCCCACGAAAGGCATAATTACCTGGATTTTAATTGACTTTAAAATCTTTCAGACCCACGAATAATTGTGAGTGCAGTACCATGCGTCCAGCGGGGGCATCATTATTAATTCTCCTAATTTAAAAGCAAATTCTTCAGGCTCGTTTAAAGACCACAATTATAAAAAGCTTCTGAATTTATATAGTTTATTTCCACAAAGCATTATTGTTCTAAATAGAATCAGTAGGTGTTCAGCAATGCATAACATGGACAAAATGAATACCCAGCTTTAGTTACTTAGGCTAATCTTAATTATAAGTATTTGGTCTCATGAGATGCAGAGGAACTGGAGCAAATACACAAATCTCTGATTGCATTATTGCATTTTTGCCCTTTTGTTTGTGTTCATATTTTTAGAAAAGGAGGAAGACATTAATTATAGCACTTTGGTGCATTCAGAAAGAAACAATTATATGGATTTGCCAAGATTTTATCACTTGAGAACATTTGATTACATGACCAACCATCTGTTATTGATCTCCTAGGTACCTTCTAATCAAGGTAAAGGTGATCTGAATGTTTGTTTTTTTTTCACCTGTGTGAATTGCTCAGATTTGAACTGGTCTTTTGTTGATGCTACCAAAATAAACAGAGGTTTGAAGTTGTGCCAAACACAAGGTTATGTAAATGCTCAATAAATTTCCAATGTATGTTTTGCAGACATACTGGGGCGGATTTACTCCTGTTCTTAAACATAACTCATAGACATATGTATTTTTTCATTCTCTTTCTGTTTTTCAAATGGGGTTAATATTTATTCAGGGAACTCCTTCTATCTAAGGATGAATCATCTATTCTAAGGATGTATCATCATATCGACCCAGCTGATTTCTGTAAATTAAATAAATAAACAAAGAAACAGAGCCAGCTGATACAATACCTGAGACGTTACAAACTCACCCTTTACGTATTCAGCACATCAATGTCCTGAGGATAGCCCTCGGCCTGCGGCCTCCAATTAGAAGCAAAGAGATGGAAAAGTCTTGCATTTCCTCTGCAAATTCAATACCTGGCCTTCGAATCAGGTGGGATTTGCCCTGCGAATACCACCTACCAGCAAGCAGTTGTAAACACAGCTAGAGGATATAACTCGAGCAAAGGAGAATGACCTCTGGATGGTTCAGAACCCAAAATTCATTTTTGCCACAAAAGACATCCCTGCTGCTCAGGCTTTACACTGACCCCATTAGGAAGATAGGATTATGGGAGCAGCTCACCATGCAGTGGAGCCCTCCTAGAAATACTCTGATTTTAATGGTAATTCCGCTTTTGTAAAACCACAATGGGCACAATGCACAAGAGATACCCTTGTCAACAAAATCTCAACCGGCTACATGCCTCAACCAGAGCCCTCTTTCGAATGGAAATAATCCTTGGGTGAAACGGGTGTCCCTTTCCCCTGTCAAACTTTGTTAACCCATACAGTGCACACTGGAAAACAGTAGAATATGAGTTTTTTTTTTTTTTTTGCAGGTTCCTTCTGAGGCCTAAATCAAATAGGATATTGCCAGAAAATGACAGTTTAAAATGACAGACTTGTTTTACCATCAGATGGGCTCAACATCATAATAAACATTGATTGGTTGCTTGGCCGTTCAGTGGCATTACCTCAATATGACTACCTGATTGAACTCTGCAGAGAAGGATTGGATTGGATTTACAACTTAGAAATGGAACAACCGACAATAATGTGTTGTTTACCTGTAGAAACAATGAATTTCTTAATATAAAGGTGGAGGATGTTGTTTACGAATGAGATCATATGTACAGGGGCCTCTCTGCATCAAACTGTAGAACCTCATGTGCAATGCAGGATAAAGTTGGTGATGCCAGTGGTAACGAGCGATTGGTTGAAATTTCCTCTTTATGTAGGGCACCAATGGAAAACAGTGCACCAGTGAAGCATCCAATTGCACCCCTGCATTGCCTTTGAGAGATTTCAGAGTGAACTGTAATATTAATGCCAGTAGCCTAGAACCACAAGTGCAGACAGCCTCTTTTGCAGTCTATTATTCCCTTCTTCAATCAAACAGCCTCCAAAATGAAACCACTTCATGACTTTGGTCCAAAGATTTTATCGAGTGCATTGCCATACTGCTATGCATGAAGAAAATAAAATATTGTTGGGATGTAATATTAAATATAGAGTGTTTACAGGACTGTCCATTCCACTTGATTTGTATTTTAAACGTATTGAGAAAAAAAATTAGGGTTAATGAATTATGCCTAAATAAATACCAAATCGTTTGTGTTTCTATTTAACCTGAATGGATTAAAATAGGCTCATTGTGCATCCACCTCCTGCTGTATTACCTTAATATCCATGATTTACATTTTCAAATTCCAGTTTCCTTTATCATAGTGTTTTCTTGTAAAGTTGTTATTTTACAGCCCTACTGGTCATGTTTTAGTCAGGTTCTTCATGGCTGCTCTGAATTGTCTCAAGAGGATGTTTGAGTGCTGAACTTAAAAAAACATCAGTGCTGCCTCGAGGATCAAAATTGTAACTTCTTAAGTCATAGATGGGTAACCATTTGCAGGAAGAAATCATTTTGCATGCTACTGAAATTATTCAAAGACTAGATAAACTGCAGCATGAAACCAAACTCCTTTACTCGCTTTCGATCTGCAGATTTAAATATTATTAAAAATTTAATGGATATTCTCAAGCCCAGGCTGAAAACATATACTGTATATCCAAATATTTAAAATGATCAGATATTTTTATTATCCATTTCGGATGCCAATCCTCATCATATTGTTTTCCTAGGTTTGTGCTGGGTCAAAATTGCACCATGTGACCCTCAGTGATTTATCAATGCTTCATTTTTAATAATCAGCTTATCTCATTAGCTTCCACTTCATTTTCTATTGGGGTCATGGGGGAGTATTTCTTATGCCAATCAAGGGGAGAATGTTTGTGTGCTGGGCAGATACACCAGGAAAGGATGCCAATTCATCGTTGGGCAGACACGCACTCACAGCACACATACACTATATAGGGGCAGCAAATTCACCTTGAATCCGTGTTTTCAGACAGTGGAAAGAAAAACAGAGATCGCAAAGAAAATGAGAACATCCACGAGGAAACTCCACTGAGATTGAGAATAGAATCCGGATCCCCAGTGTTGTGAGTTAGATATGCTAACCACTACACCGCCATGACATCCTCAATAATCATCACTAAGAAAGAAATATAGTTATAAAATTTTGTCTTTTTTTAAAGGTCTATATGCTATAAAAGTTTATTCAAAGCCATGCGGTGGAAATAAAAGTAAGCTAAAATTATTTTTTAATCATTTGGTGACACAATCCTACCATAAATATTTTGTGCTTTGTGTACAGTTGGGGTTTTTTTTTGTGAGAAATAATTATTCAGGCCGACTGCAGAACCGGTTGAAATGGCCAAAGGGATATTATTTAAACAGATTTTTTACAGAAGATAGTGGGTTCTTTTAAGATGTAGCTGTAAAAATCGCAGTGAAAACCCACAGCTATTACAGCACAGTATGGGTATATGACTGTATTATAAAGTTTCAATTTTAATTAAATGTACACATCTAACCACAGTATTGGGACACTTACACATTTCAATTACAGGAGCTATTGTTACAGTTTATAATGATTCTGATCAACAGAGTTTCAAGGTGACCGAGTATTTCCTCAACCAGAGTTTACAAAAAAATACTATATGGGGCAATTAGTATCACCGGTTTACCTATCAGCAATGTCTTTAGAATGTGGGAAGAAACCAGAGTACCCAGAGAAAACCCGCTCAGAAGGCACAGGAAGGGCATGGAGACTCCACACAAAAAAAGACTTTAGTTTGACTCCAACTGGGAATCGAACCCTGGACCTCATTGCTGTGAGGCGTTGGCATCAACCACTATTCCACTGGCGCTGCTGAATATATATGACACTAGCCACTTTGCCCAGGCTTGTGAGGATGTTTCCTGCAGACAATGTAAATGTTATTTTGAAAATTCATGAAATTGATTGCAGTTTGTCGATAAAATAGAAATTATTCAAAGTCAAATATTAAAAAATCAATATTAGATATTTCTTCACAAAACTCACGCAGGATTTTAAAACAGATGAGGCGAAAAGACTGAATGAAATATCTGAATTGTGTTTAAAAAATGTACACAAAGTGTATATGCCTATTTGTTTACAGCTATTACGCAGTGATATAGGTAAAATATTTCACATTATATAAGTATCAGGTGGGTGAAAGAATGTTCAGGAATGTGGTTTGTCTGTTAAAGTCAGTACATATGTGAGTTCAAGTGAGGGTGGAGTATACAGTTTGTTTATATAGGATTTTTTAAGCCCAATCACGTAGCACAATGTATTTTTGATAAAAAGTTGGCCAATATGATTATTTGTTTCAGTTCTTGGCAAAACTCTAGAAGCTGCATTTTAAAACATTAAGACTTTATTAAGTAATTTGTTATAAATATCCTGTCGGAAGAAGAAAAATATTGAGACACACCACTTAATCATTAAATGTAGGTGTTTTGTTCAGTCCTATTTGTATAGATGTATAAACTCCTGCACCTACCTTTAAATTTGGACAATTGTATTCATGCAGCTTTCTAGGAACAGCATGATCTAGAGATCCAGAGCACAAAGCAAGGTTCATGAAGGCTTAGTTGGGTGAGGTTAGTGTGGAAGAACTTGACTGTCCCACATAGTTCCCTGTTCAAGCTAACAACTTGAACTGGAATGGAGGCTGTGGGCTAGACCCTCCCTTCCAATATCAGTGTCTGACCGCACAAACTCCTTTCCAGGAGGCACGCCTCTTTATAAGAGTGGAAGCTATTGTAAATGCAAATGGTAGATTACCTGGAATAGAATGAAGTATATATATAGACTTCTCTGCTTACATTTTTTTCTGAGCATAAGTAATTCAAAATGTCTTTGAAAAAATCTAATATAAGAAATCAATACTCTACATTTCAAATCAATATATTTTATGTGCTTAAACCTCATAATGAGATCATAGTTCACTCCCTGGCATTTCATTTGAAGAAAAATTCTGTTACGTTATTTTACACATTATAGTATTAATCGTATTTAGATGCACACTGCTCTAAAGCCTTTAGTCTCATCATGTGATGTTTAAATGTTTTGTATGTCACCAGGATAGTTCAGGGCTCATTTTTATTGCATTGTCTGGGTGCACTGTGCAGTCGTTCCGATGAAAGCTCAACAAGGCACGGCTTACGTGTATGAATGCAGCGACAGAGCCGGAGTCTCAGTGGATAATTTACATAGACGCTCAGACATTTAGCTTTGCTTTCAAGACAAGCAGTGCAGAATGGAGAACACAATAAAAAAGAAGGCATATAAGGGTTGGTAGAAGAAAAAATTTGAGGCAAGACCATCTGAAGAGTGCTGCTTTTGTTTTTTTTTTAAAGCAGGTAATCAAAGCAATAGAAAATGTCACACTGCTTCTGAAGACAATACAAACCAGCCTACAACTAGATTCCTCCAATATAGCCCAGGCTCAAAAGACGACAGGGAAACAGTTCTTCACGAATATTAAAAGTCACAGCAATCTCATGTTTTCCAAGCATGGCTTTCTTTTGCTAATGTCAGGGGAAAGTTCATTTTTTCTTGTTTATTCACTCTGCAGGGCTCCTTGCTTATCAGCATCCCTCTCTGACATGTTACAACACATATTTGAAATGCTCACTTGATTCCACAGCACACACATCCACTGCTGGCTCGTTATTCTGCATACTGGCAGCAATTGGGCTGTTTCTTTGATTTCTATATACAGCAATACTTTTTGTAGTATGTCCATTTATGGAAGGATTTTTTTGCACCAAACTACACACACATTAAATAATAAGGGCATATCGTTAACCCCCTATTCTCGCATTGCATGTGGCTTGCGTTTCGAAGCAAAATAACAAGACGGCATGCAAGCAAAACAACAAAAGAGCATTGCATAAGATCCTCTAAAGCACGGCATGTGAAATATTTAAATGAAAAGTGTTTGAGTTCTTTTTTTCCTAGCGCATAAGCTGATAGAAAACCCTTTCTGTTGGCACCAGACTGTCTGACACAAACTCAAATTGATTCCTAATTGAGTTTGTATGGATTTTGTATCCGGCTTTTGTTGGTTACATTAAGACCTGACTAGTCTCATTTTACTACGGCCTGTGCGAATGAAAGGCAACTGAGATATATATATATATATATATATATATATATATATATATATATATATATATATATATATATATATATATATATATATATGGGTTCAGTTTTAGAGAAACTGTCATTCTAAATCCCCCCCCCCCAAAACACACCCACAGACACACACGTGTGTACTGTACCATGGCATTTAATGGATTATGAACTAATATAGCAGCACAACAAATCACGATACCAAATCATAAAGATGCAATTGCACAGAACAAAGAAGAAGAAAATCTGCAACAGGTACAGACCCTAACAGGCTTTGCTAGTCATGGATACAAACTAAATAGCATGCCCGCCTCTCAGCGCTGAGGATCCAGATTCAAATCCCAATCTGGGTGGAGTCTGGGTTTTCCCTGTGTCTTCGTGGGTTTCATTCATTCATTCATTCATTATCTCCCGCTTTATCCTCTATTAGGGTTGCGGTG
Source organism: Corydoras sp. C115 (assembly GCA_019802505.1). Classification (NCBI taxonomy): domain Eukaryota; kingdom Metazoa; phylum Chordata; class Actinopteri; order Siluriformes; family Callichthyidae; genus Corydoras; species Corydoras sp. C115. Next base: position 1,767,733 of record JAFMOC010000016.1, on the reverse strand, counting down.
GGGTTCCCCATGCCCATCCAGGGGAGAACGTCTCGGGCGCTGGGCAGATAGACCCAGGACAGGGCGCTGCATGGGTTTCCTCCAGGTTTTTCTGCTTTTTCCCATAGTCCAAAAATATGAATAGGATTGGTGAATTGGCTGTTATAAAATATATAAATTATATTGTATGTCTGTGTGAGTGAGTGTGTGCCACGCAATAGATTGGCGTCCTGTTCTGAGTATATCTGCCCAGCACTAGGTACGTTCTCTACAGGATGAGCATGCTCTAAATAAATAAAACACATGTAGCACATACACCACCTTTTTAAATGTCCTTACTAACCTAAGGAATTCAATAGTTCTGTAAATACAATACTGTGCAGTAAAACACGAGGCTTTTAACAGCACATTAAAAAGCACCATCTATATTGTGGTGTACAAGAAACAAGATGAACAAGCAGAGACCTTTCGAGTTACCTTTAAGTCGTGTAAGCTGTGGTATTTGTGTGCCAGCACCGGAGGAGAAGAGCAAACACATATTTGTTCCAGCATCTTCAGGGACAGGGTTTAGCATAGAGGTAAAATATGGACTATGACAAAAATGCATCGAGTAAAGAGGGTGGATGTGGGGTGGCACTGCTGCCCATATGCACATGGGTCTGTGCAAAAGGTCTGCCAGAAAAGTAGAGGGCACCGATCACCCAGACCACATGCATGGCTGGCTTAGTCCAACTACAGCAGGAGCACTATTGTCTGGACCAAAGTTAACATAATGAGATGAGGATGATGTTGTGGCTGACTAACAGAATTGAGCCGACCATGAAAGGTCACAATACCAGTTGACTCTACGTCATGCTTCTCTTTTTATTCATTTAATCATAATCTGCAGCATTGAGTTAGAATCTTGGAGCACAGCTTTGCACAAGGTAAGAGCTCCTCTAGCAGGGCACAATGAGGTTGCAGCTCGTTTTGATTATTCAGACTGGCCAGGCAATAAATTGCATCTTTTTTATCTAGAGAATTCATGCTGTGGAGCTTCGATTGGTGCTGTCAGGGGCCAGATGATTTCCAAATGTAAAGGATTTAGCTTAAAAAAACCTTTACCTTACTGCCAAACATGAGTCAGCAAAGAGGATTTCAACTTACAGAAAAATTTCCAAGCAGCAACCACTGTTAAATTGTGCATTGCATGATAAATATAAAAATAGGTTATAAATTATACAGAACATGTGAAATTATTACACTTACTCATTTAATGATTGTATTGATGTGATTTACTGCACTTTTATACAGTACAGATGATTCTTTTGACATTTAATAAACATTTAGTGAATATAGAGAGAGCAGGTCATTATTAAAAACAGAATGACAGAGGACCCTCTTGTGCTTTAAATCACCATTAAGTGATTTATTTTGCAATGATGACTACTAGATCAAGGTATTTTGCTACCTAATATATATATATATTAGTTTTTTGTATATGTTATTAAATCTTATAACACAGGCAAATTTTGAAAATTATTGGCCTTAAATTAATTTGACTTTTCAAAAATGATAAGCAAATTGTAATTTAATACATAATACAGGAGACTGCATTTAATACGTACTGCTTTTGATGCAAAATAATTAGTATTCAGTATTCAATACATACACATTATCCATCTATCCATCCATTATCTTCCGCTTTATCCTATATTGGGGTCGGGGTCCAGGGGAGAACGTTTCGGGCGCTGGGCAGATACACCCAGGACAGGGCACCAATCTATCGCTGGGCACACACTCACACAGAAATACACACTCTATATGGGGTAATTTGGAGAACTCAATTGACTCGATCCATGTTTTTGGACTGTGGGAGGAAACCGGAGAACCCGGAGGAAACATGCAGACACGGGGAGAACATGGAAACTCCACACAGATGGGGATTCGAACCGGGAATCCCTAGCGCTGAGAGGGGAACTTGCTAACCACTAAGCCACCGTGCCGCCACATACACATTATAAAGTATAAATAATATGTATATGTATACATTGGCCTACTGAGATCATACACTATATGTGATTGAAAAAAAATGTCTGAATATTTAGAAATTACTCATTATTTGGAAAGTTTTAGAGGGAGGTACATGCTTAACTGCCTTGTATTAACAGTTTAATAATCTCATATGGTTAAAAAAAAGTTTAATATTGGAATTATTTTTACTTAAAGTTTATTAATCTTACACCTTTTTTAATATGGTGCATTTTATGCAGAATGTAACTATGGAGTGTTCATCAGTAAAATGTAATTAACTATGTAGTACATGTCGGTAATATAATTTATTATAAAGTGCATGTTAGCATACTGTAATTAATTCTACAGTTAATTTTGGCAAATATTAATTTATTGTGCAGAATAACATAGAAATTAAGCAGCTCAAGGCTAATGACCTGGCTCAAGGGCATAATAGTGGCTTGTAAGATGTTTTTGGTTTTGGACCATCAACATGTTGGCCTGTATTGTCATTGGCATATAAAACTGAAACAGATGACCTTTTCCAAAAACATTTACACAATGTTGTCCAAGCACTTAAAGCACAATAATGGCTTTTTGATTGCTGGGACTGTGTTGTCCAGTGCCCTTAAACCACTGCTATCACCATTTTAACCTTGATAAGCAAAGATTAGTCTCACCATATCAGTTCATCGTGGACTACAGAAGATTCAACAACCTTTACTGGTGAAGTATTCTGACCAGGACTTGCAATGCTTTAGACAACAAAGTGCTGCAAAGTGTTAAGTTGAGCATACATAAGGAAAGTGTGAGGACATAACATAGAAGCATTTTTAGGCCATAAAACTGTAGATGTACAGACACAAAAGGCGATCAATAATGTGATAATATATATGAACCACAAAGAATCAGTCAATCAACTATCTCGCTCGCTCTCTCTCTCTCTCTCTCTCTCTCTCTGTCTCTCTCTCATAGTGACTAAATTTTTCATTCATTCATTCATTCATTATCTCCCGCTTTATCCTCTATTAGGTTCGCGGTGGGGTTCCCCATGCCCATCCAGGGGAGAACGTCTCGGGCGCTGGGCAGATACACCCAGGACAGGGCGCCAATCCATCGCTGGGTAGTGAATAAATTTATCTTGTTAAAATTTCTTAAAATGAGAAACTTCATTTTTCATACTTGGACATCTATTTAAGTAAAAAAAAAAGGATTTTTGATTCCTCAGGACCTGACTGAATTCAACAAAACACAATTTATTCCAATATCCATTAGCAGCAAACAGTGCATGTTAAGCTGTTCAGAACAGATCTTGCCATTTACACGCATGTATGTCAGGAAAAAAAAAAAAAAAGCTAAAGAACCTAATCAACGTTAAGAATAATGGCAAAATGCTCAGACGAATTCCTAGCAAACTGATCCAAGGGGTGCAGCTATAACAAATCTCCAGAGAAGATTAAAAAACAAGAGCATGCCTTGGTGATGGTGGAGCCTTGTTCTTACAGGACAGCTAGGCATTCGGTTAGTTTAGACAACTGGGAGAGGTCCAGCACTTCTAATAATATTTTCCAGCATTTTGTTGCAGACTAGCAGCTTTTGGAAGCAATAACTGAAGATTCAGGTTGGGGTGAGTTGGTAATATTCTTGAGAGAGGTTGGGGCCTCCCCAGCTCCCAGCACAGTGGCTTCAAGACTTGATTGAAAAAAAAACTCCAGTGAAGTACCTGCATCATGGAATGTCCCTAAAGTAAGCAGAGTCAATGGAGTGGCAAAAAGTGCACTGCAACTCAAAAACTGCAATATAGTTTTATTGAGTTTCATTTACATTAGAATGTTTATATGTTAGAAATAATAATAATAAATTCCTATAGCAACTATCCTTGAAATCAGGGTTAAGTGCTTCTATGCTAAAGTGAACGCTATGCAATATACAGCAAGTCAAAGTCCACTCTGGAATTAATAAAATCTCTTTGGCTTATTAGACTGTGCAATTATTCGGATCAAAGCGAAGACGACGGTCGTCAGTGTACTTAATTTAACTGTCTATTCAGTGGGTCAGCTAAAGGGGGTGAAAGCAATTTAACACTCTCTACAGAGACTTCACATTCATTCTAGAACAGACTGATGCATTTTGTGTTTATTGGTCTCAGCCACTTAAGTGATAAAGCACATCAGGCTGGCTGGAACACGGTGACAAAAGAAAAGTAGACCGAAATTCCCAACCTATTAATTTATTGAGGCTTAATTGTTTTTTCTTTCTGACTGTGTAAAAAATGGGAACATAAAGTGAGATTTTAAGAGGCTTAAAATGAACAGCATATACAGGAGCACATTGCAGGAAATCTCACTTCAGAGATTCATTTGGAATTTTAAAAGCATTGTGCTTTACTTCATATTTCATAACACTGAAAATACTGCACAGAGATTATAAATCATGAAATAAACCATGTGGGTTAATTAATACAATTTTAGCAAGTATCTATGGTTTAGTAAATAACACTTCATAACAAATGTTTTTGATGCATGTATTTTTATCATGTTTATATAGAGAACCTTGATTATATTACTTAATTATAATTGTAATTCAAAATAGAACATGCCTGGATAACAAATATTAATGAACAAATAATAACAAAATAAAATAATAATTTTAGAGAATAGTACAGTATTAATATTACAAGTAATTATGGATATACAGGTCGGTGATGATCAAACATTAAATTCCTTAAACTAAACAACTTTTGTGACCGCTTATATCTCCAATAGAAGTTAAATTATTGTAAGTCACTGGTTATTCCTATATTTTCAACAACAACAATATTAATATAGACAGTAGTAACTTAAAGTGTAGCACAGTGTAGTCAACACTGTGTAGTTGGGATATCTTATGCAAACAAGTTCAATTCAGAAAAATAAAGAATAGGTGAAAAAAGATTTGCAAAAAAATAAAATAAAATAAAGTTCCCATATAGAACATGTAAACTTACTTAAAATGTTTTGTCTACACTGGCCAAACTTTTGCTTTGACTATAAATTAATCTACTTCATATTAAAGGTAATTAAAATTTTTTATCATACACAGTGCATTATTATGTTCACTGTGATAATGTTTCATGCTGCTTAATGCCACACACAAGTTTATGACACAGTCAGCATCTTAGTAAAAGTGAGGAATCAACAGATTTACCAAAAAAACGACAAATTTATTAACTAATTTTATGCATATCAGCAAAACGGAGGCAGGGGATTGGTCTGCAGGTGCTAATGAGCTGCTAAACTGAAATACGCGATCAGGTCCATAGTTTGTTTCCTCTCCCATAAGGGTCTTTGGTTGAAAAGTAATAATAGTAATAAAGAAAATAAATAAATAATATGCACATGGTCTCTTTAATGGCATTAGCACAATATGATATGGTAAAAAAGGAAAAAATAGAAAAGAAGAAACACAAAAACAAAGAAAATTATTTATTGTAACCTGACAGGATACATTCTGTAAACTAAACCACCATTGTTACATGTGGATAGTTATTATTTTACATTATTTTACTGATATTCTAATAAATCCATCATAAAATCTATAAACTAAATATCAATCATAAATATATATTCGTTTAGCTTGCAAATTGTGCAGGGTGCTTACAGTCTCAAATTATTGAAACTGGTTTTACAATTAATTAAAAAACAGATCAGCTCATGTCAAACTTTTAGAGCGCAACATCTAATTTCCAAAATGTAATTAATTTGTAAAGAAAAACGTATATTATAAGTAATTAAAAAAAAAAAAAAAAAAAAACAGTAAAACAATGCAAGAAGAATACTCCCGATTTCAACTGGCCGACCAACTGAAGATTACATTGTAAAGTTTAAATTTGTAATTTATTCACAGAATAAATAAATATTATTTGTTGTATACAAAAAAAATTGAATAACAAAAATTTTGTCACGTCCCTATGCATAGTGAGCTCAGAGAGCCTGGAGTTAAGGATTGGGGAGGAGGCTCCTCTCTGCGTAACAGCAACTTAAAACATGATCCATTTTTGCCTCACTGAGTTTTAGGCCATGAGGAATGGAGCTGAGGATCGAAAACGATTTGAGAGACTCTGGAACAGGGCCAGGGTCTGCCATCGTGGTGCTGCTGATCTTATTCTTTCTCGGCTGTTTCTCGGCTAGAGGCACACATGTGAGCGACGAGGCACTAATTACAAGCTGATGATCAGAGACTTACTGTGACATCTTGTCAACTGACCTTCCTTCAGCTTCTGCTGTCAACAGCTGCATCCACAACACAGGGGGAGTGAAGAGCTCGCTCAGGTGCTGCTGAGTTAGTAATGTGAATATGAATGCACAGCATGCGCTGAGAGTGAGTGTGAGTGTGCGAGTGTGTGTGTGTGTGTGTGTGTGTGTGTGTGTGTGTGTGTGTGTGCGCGCACATGTAGTCAAAATATAATCCATCATGGCTCCTGGAATTGCTGTGTTTAAATACTTATTTACCCATAATTCAGTATTTTGATTAGTTTAATAACCCTGTTTTATTCTAACTACACCATGCACACTGTAACAACATTTCCTGTTGTATGTAGGGTCAATTACTTGACCAAAGGTATCCAGTGAAATACTGCAAAGCTAGAAGTATTTTCCACATTGCTGCACCACTCTTGTGGCAAAAATGCATTTTACAAAGATTTACTGTGCCAATCTTTAATACCACAGAGGTTTTTCCCTTTGTTTAAAAAAGAACAGCAAACACATTATAGCAGCAGTATGTTTTAATAAAACACCACGTTTGCTAACTAAGGCAGGACGAAAGCTGAAAAACATCAGTTCCTTAACAGATATATGTTATTTAAAAAATACTTTTCACATATAGTTGTTTGACCCCTGGACCCTACCATTCCATAATGTCTGAAGTAAAACAATTCAGACAGGTGATGGATGAATACATTTAAATTCCTCTGCTCTATACCCTTTTCCACATTACCAAAAGCACTCACAGTCTACCAATCTATATACTGAACTACATATTGCACTTGTGTGCTGAAGCCAATATCGTTATACCTATGTTTAAAACTAATAGCTAAGCACAAATATGGCTTCAGGGTTATTATGTAGGTTTAAAAAACAAAGGTCCTCAAAACAGTCTTTAGATTTCCCGGTGAAAGTGAAACGCTGCAGTGATCAAAGAAAAAAAACAGCATGCAAACTGGTTGAACAAAATCTCTTGAACATGTTGACCATTAGCAGATCCTCTAGCAGGTGCATCAATTACCTTCCTCACCTCCTTGGAGCTGCCTCCCCCTCCCCAACCGGAGTCAGCCTACACTTCTGTCCACCTCTGGACGGTGGATAAAAGGTTTTCACATAGTAATCTTAATGTAAATACAACTTAGTACATTTTTGGGGATGGGAAATCCTGTCTTGTACCTGCTTGAGTCCTAGCATGCATCAACAACTTATCAGCTGCAGACATATATCAACACATACACAACTTTTCCCATGCAGTCATGTCATTTGTTATGTGGCCAAGACTCTATCCCTCCATGTTTCATACCTCATTTAAATACGTTTTTGTTTACATTTGAATATACCTGCACACAAATCACTAGTAGAACTTACAGCAGTTGATTCAGTTTCCACCTTGACATTTTTGGCCCTGCCTCCCACTCATACGCCAGCATCTGATACCGCGGTCACACTTAACTTACTGCTTTTTCGATTCACCATCATTAAAGTAATGTGTTTATTTCAGTCCAATTGCCAAAGTTGTATAAAATATAATCATTAAGCCATGCATTTTTAACTTGTATGAAGAGTTCTTGAGTATATCCAAGTACATAAAGCAAGGAGCAGATCGACAAATATTTGCTGGTATTTTTAAACACCATAGTGTCACTGCCAGACCGAGAACATTCCAACCAAAAATGTTCCAACCAGCATAATTTAAGCACTGATGAAGGATTGGCAGATGATTAAACCACTGACTATGGAGGTGGAGCAATAGGTAGATGTGCCTAATAGAGTGCTTTGTGAATGAGGGCTGTGTTTAGAACAGCACAAAACACACCAACATACCACCGCTGACATAACACAGAATGTAGTGAAACAAATGGACTGCAGTCTGCAATTGTAGAATTATAAGGGTTATCTATATGGCAGGTGGAGCTGATAAAATGGAGAATTAATATAGAAACAAGGAGCTGAACATGGATAAAGTGGCCTGTAGGCATTTTTGAAAATGTTATTATTTAATACTTGTTATTATTATTGTTGTTGTTGCATGTACAAGGTTTATTCATGGTTTTAACAGGAATTTATATTATGAAATATATTATTGATTTTACTTTTGCCTTGAAAGTTTAGAGAGTTAAGAAGTATTTGTGTGCTTGAAGATGACTTAATAAAAAATACTTATTACAAAATGAATAGAAATAAAATAATTATTATTGCCTTCAAAAAGTTAAAAGGGTATGAAAACAACTCTGACAATTTAAAAGCGTACTTATGTTTATGTAAGTTTCAAGGATGTTTCAATTTTTAATAAAAATCCAGAAATGTCTTCCTAAAAAAAAGCATTTGTATTTAATCAACTTGACTTACGCTTTAGTCTCTCACACACATTTCTCATTATGCCTGAAGAACACCACTTGTGACTCTGGTCATGGGGAACATAACAGTTCAGGGTGAGATACTGCAGAGCCGTCTGGATTGATAGCACACGATGTTAAAGCCATATGTTGTATAAAAGGATGCGTGTCATTCTTGGAAATGTTTCTACAGACGGAAGAATGAGCACACAATGAGCTACAGTGCTATCATTGCAGCATGAGTCAGCAAAATGCAACAGTGATAGAAAGCTTTCTATACACCTCCACTTTGCAGAGAAAACCACTTGAGCTTCAGTCACGCAGAGTGAAAACACTTAAACCACTGTTTCAACTTTAATTTATTTGAATAGAATACTAGTGATGAAATGATGTACACTGAATAATGTATTTGGACATCGGCACATTCCACCTGAAGTAACTTTTCTGACGTTTTATTCAATGCTCCCTCAATTTCAACATCTTCCGCTCTACTGTCTTTCTACATGGTTTTGGGGCATGTCTTTGAAAATGTTCTTCCACAGTATACATTCCATACTATTTTGTCCCAACACCTTATTTTGTGGGGATAGGCTAAAAAATGTAAAGCTGCCTTGAAACTTTGTGCTATTGTATGAAGTGTTTTCATCCCATCTCATTAACGTCTGCTTAATTCTCTACTAGGGTTGTGGGGGTTCCCTATGGCCATCCAGGGAAGAATGTTTTGGGTGCGGGGCAGATACAACCAGGACAGGGCACTAATCCATCACTGGTCACATTCTCACTCACACAGAGACACACACATACACACACACACACACACACTGTATAAGGCTAATTTGGGAAAGGACAATTTAGAGTTGGACTGAGGGAGGTAAGCTGAGAACTCAGAGAAAACCCATGCAGACACAGAAAAATTTTTCTCAGATCCTGGTTCCCCAGCACTGAGAGGCGGACGCCACCGTGCTGCCCTGTAAAGAGAACTTAAACAGAAGCAATCATACCAGAATAATACAGGCCTTCCAAAACAAAATTAGAAGCATACATATGTCCAAAATGCATGACTAGATGTGACAACATGATTATATAAAACATGCCCTAATAATGAAGTTGGGTTTCAATACATGTAGAGCAGTGCCAGTGCTAGCAGAGCAGCATAGTATTAATATTAATTGTTATTTACTTACTTATTATTATTATTCATAAGTATTTATTACAGAACAAAATCAAATATGTTGTATGTGTAATCTCACAAACTGTACATAAAACAAAATAATATGGATATCAATTTACAAGTTGTATGATCATGTGAAATTGGACTTTTAATTTTTAAATATGAAGGTGGGCCAAATGGGATGGTGCCTGTAAGTCCCCATGATTCCATGTGTCACAAATTATTTTTAATTGTGTTGTTTTACCCTACACTCACTTTTTTAACTTAACAGATCTGGCATTAGATTAGTAGATCAGATATAGTTAACAATTTAACTAATTTTATATGTCATCAATACATTTAATCTGTAAATTTGCAATTAATATTTACACAGTATTATCAAGGTTCTTTCATAGGTGGCACTTAATTACAATTACAGCAGAATAAAAAATGTGGAAATAGGACTAGATAAAACATCTGAGGTTTGTCCCAATGTCCATACAGTGTTTATATATTTTAGTTATGCAGAACTTTGTTATTCAGTTGGACATTAAAGGTTATTGGGGTTGTTCACTTCACTAACATGTAAATGAGAGTTAACACAGTGTGTTAGAGGTCACAGTTTGATTTTAATATGATCATGCTGGTAAGCTTCTGTTTGTGTTTGGTTTGAATAAAATGGAATCAAATAATTAAATGGTGTTACACTACAACAGCTTTTAGCCCTCAGGTAACTATTAAAACATTAATACATATGAAAATGATTGAGAAATGACAGTGAACATAAAGTGCTGAATGCACCGACGTGGGAAGTCAGACGCTATTTCACAGTGATTGTTTTAGCTAATCAGGTTTCTTATGTGTAAAAAGTAGTAAGGTAGTAAGATGAGTTTTTTGGGAAGAGTCTAATGAGAAACTGCTATGTGGTGTGTCATTCTCTACTCTTCTCAGGGGCTTTTAAGCTGTCAAGGCCTTTTGACAAATGTGTACATCATTGTTTAAGTTTCATCAATTGCATAGACATAATAAAAACTAAAAAGTGAGTAAAGTGCACAGTTCTGTAGTTGAACATATCCGCTGATAATACAAGGAATTGCTTTTTAATAAACAGTAGTAAATTAATGACTATGCCTTATTTCCAACACATCATTTGCGTTTATATTTAAGTAAACTATTATGCAGTTAATAGATAAACAAATCCTAATGGCTGAACAAAGTGAGAAAGTATTTTACAGTCAGCTATCATTTTTTTGTAATATTAAATCAAAGACTCTGACAAATGTCATTTGCTTGGTAATGAACTTCCCTGCTCCACTGGTGTGGTGTTCTGTTGGAATGCAGCACCTTGTTTACTGTTTATGCATTTTTAGAGATTATTCCTGATGAAGGTATTATTGATATTGGAAGATTACAAATGTAATTAAAACTATGATAGTTCATCATAATTAACAAAAGTAGTAGTTGTTTTAGAGAGCTGTGAACAATAAAAATGTATGTAGAAGGTAAAATGTCACGACGTTGAGCCCAACAGAGAGTCAGATATACAGAAGAAAAAACGTGAAAAGGGATTGAAACACGAAACACTGTGGAACATGTACAACTCACACCGGCAACAGAGACAGAGACCACATGCACAAAATGGGCAAACACTGCTGATGAAAATTACCAATGACCAATGACTAATTAGATGAAAAACACTGATGATGAACGAATTAACTCAATTAGTCAAATAAAAGGACAGGACCACGGATAACTGAAAAACACAGTCAATATATGAGTGTCAAAAAGTACTCCTTACAAACATAAAAAGAGACAATCTCAGTACCTGTCTATTCCTTTCTCTTACTTTCCCTCTGGGTGCACACTCTCTAATTCACCGGAGTACTCGCACTTTGCCTTAATTATTTCCCTTATTGCTTCACTTCACTTCCCTATTCATAGGCCTCCTGTTCTCTTCTTGTGTTGGACTGTTGTATGACTATTGTTTTGTTTTTGTTTGCTGTGCTGCCCATGATGGCCAACAACTGTTATATTTTCTACAGTCCCCAACTGCACAATGGCCAGCACGATCACAACTGCTGCTAAGCACAGCTGATAATCGCACAGGGTAACATACATGCCCAGAGGGGCACTGTAATGATGGAAACATTTCTCTGAAGCAAAGTATAATCAATGTCCCAGCGTCCGCATTCCACAGCTAAGAGCCATTTATCAGCAAGATTCTGGGAGTTATTATTGGCTTCAGATGCACCTGCAGTTGTCACAAATCACAGGTGCATCTAAGTCACATCAGGTCAGAGCCATGCACACCATGAAACACAAAGCATTTTCTCATCATTGAATTCAACTGTTTCATTTAGTCCTATGGCCACATGTTGAAAATCAAGCAACAAGCCATGCATTTTGGACAAAAGTATGCTTTTAACATTGTGGGAGCAGTTGCAGGGCAATCCTTCTCTGATCCAGAATGACCCAGTTTTCAAAGCTAGGTCCATAAAGGCATAGTTAAGTGAGGTTAATGTGGAAAAATCTCCCTACCCTGCAGAGCCCTGATCTTAACCTCATCCAAGTTGGGAATGAATTAGAATGGTGATTATGAGCCAGAATCTCCTCACCAACATCATAGCCAATTTTGAAGCACGACTGTTCCATTTTGCAAAAGAGACAAAGGACTAAGTTTGTGTGTGTGTGTGTGTGTGTATATATATATATATAGTATATATAGCGCCCAAAACGTTCTCCTCTGGATGGGCATGGGAAACCCCCCCACGCGACCCTAGTAGAGGGTAAAGCAGAAGATAATGGAGATTTTACATACATATATATATATATATATATATATATATATATATATATATATATATATATATATATATATATATATATACACACATACATGCAGATGTGTCGGGTGCTTAAAAAGGCAATGACATATTTAGATTATAGAATTCATATAAACCAGGTTCACTCATGAAAGAATTATTGAGCCATTAGGCTTTATTCCACTTTCAATATTATTTCCTGTTTTCATTCTTGCAGAGCAGATGATGACACCAATGAACACTCTCATTAGCCAGCGAGTCTGAGATGTGCGCCTGTAATTATTAGGGGTGCGGATGATTGCATCGGAATTGAAATGCTTATTCCAGCTGACTGGTCCAACAACAGACAAAGTTGGGCTGTTTTTGTTAGTTTGTATCACCATAGGAAAGTAAAGTACAAACCCTAACTCAGTAGTGAATCAATATTGGGTACAATGATTCAGCCAGTGGGATCCAAGTGCATGAAAATGCGGCGCTTTAGAAGCTTTCTCCTTTCTTTGCTGAAGAAAGAATAAGCCAGGGAACTAAAGCAGTAAATAGGGAGATACTGTACATCACAATCAACTGGCAATGGGTGTCAGCATGACTTAGCCAAGAAAGGCTATTCAGTCCATTCACTACGAGGCTGAGCTCTTTGCTTTACCTAGCAACTGAGAAAGAGAGAGAGCATTAAAGAGAGAGAAAGAAAAAGAGAGAGAGAGAGGGAAAAGAGAGAGAGAAAAAGACAGAGAGAGAGAAAGAGAGAGATAGAGAGAGAGGGAGAGATAAAGAAAGAGAGAGAGAGAAGAAGAGCTAGAGGGAGTAAACATATAAGATTTGGCATTGGATTGGGAAAAAAAACATTTAAACCAAAGTCACATCTACGATAATGAAAACCAATTGAGTCTAGCCCATAAAAAGGTTTATCCTCCGTACTCATACTAGCCTGCAGGGGCAAGAAAATTAACAATCTGGAAAATGGCGCTGGAAATCTATTAGTCTGTACTTTTCTTTAAATACCTATCTTTATTTTTAACAAATATCCATTTAGTACATAAAGTAAGTGAATTTTAAAGAGACCTCTGACTGGAAAACTGCACGCAAGTAATCACAATGGCTGCTTGCTCTAACTGCTTAATTAGTTTGAGTGGCTTTTTTTTCTCAAGGAAAGTTTTTTGTAAATTTAACAAAATCAATGCAATCAAGATAATCTCTGAACATAAAGAAAGAACGAAGCAAGAACAATAAATCAGATATTAAACATAAAAGAAAACTCGGTAAAGCAAAGTCTCAAACTTTACATCTTCATTTTGAAACCTCTGAAGATATTTTGCAATCTTTAAATGACTGATGATGTAGAAAACCAGAGAGGACATGTTGTGTTAAATTTCACCTTCTACATGAGCAGAAATGTAAAAATAATAAAGAAAAACTGCAATGAATTGCATCTATAAAGCTCAATGACTGTTTAATCTCCATGGATGTGAATCACCATTCTCTGTTTGCTGTTTCACTGCAAAAATATATATAATAATCTACAGATAAACAAATAATAAACCATAAAACATGACAGATTAAAGCTTTAAAATAATTGGACATGGCTAAATATACAGCAGAAGCACTCTTTCTGTTTTTGCTTGCTTCTGGATTTTTGCAGATTAAAACACATTTTTCACTTTTATGTAAGGACACGAAGAAGAGCAGAACAACGTGAGGCATATTCTCTTTATTAACAAACACCCTGACAACTGTTATTGTCTAAATAAACGCGTGGATATTCTTAGTTCATTTTCTTATTTTATTACTGTAAAACTCATGCTGGTAATGATGTATAGTTTACCTGTAATTTGGGTTTGAAGCAAAAACTTTAATAAGTAATTATGACTTATAACTAATAGTTCAAACATGTACATGCTTGCATGTTTACTTGTTCTTGTCTTGTTCAAAACCTTTGTTATATATTTTTTTTTCATTTTTATCCAATTCAAAACCATTTGTCTGAAGGTAAAAGTTAATTATTACAGAATGCAACGGATTAAAAAATGAATAAATGGTTTGTCGTTGTAAAACAATAAAAATGTTTCTGTGTGGCATTTAAACACTGGAAGAAAATGTGTATGTTTCAATAGGCGCTGATAATAAATCAGTAATGAATACTGACACGAGACAAATTTAAAAGTAATGAGATGAGTAGGACAGTTTAGGGAAACTGCAGGAGGAGTGCATTATTAGAGTTTTGTAAAATATTGCGCTTCAAAATGATCCAATATCATTTTCAAAATTATTAGATCCCGCACAGTCCGATATTTTCTCTTGCATCATAATTAAATAGAAAATATTTGTTCTGCACTCTTAAAGTCCAAGAACTTAATTCAATCTGAAAATCATATATATATATATATATATATATATATATATATATATATATATATATATATATATATATATGTGTGTGTGTGTGGATGTGGGTTAGCCAAGTTCTTTCACATCAAACACAATTCATGGAACTTGCATTTTGCACTGTGGCAAGATAAAAGCATAGAGCTGTAAAATGGGCAACTGCTATTACACACAATTTTTAATAATATATATTTATTAATTTCTTTCTCTTTCAAGCCAAATATTATTTTATTGGTCATTTATTAATTCTAATGTATCTGTCATTAATATAAAATAATTAATAATTTAATTATTGGTATATTATTATAATTATTAGAAGTCCTGATCTGATCAATTAAATGTCTTGTCATTATTATTATTATTAAAGTAAAAATTGTTATGATTTAATAAATCTATCAAAATAACATCCAAAATAAAGTCCTCTCTCTATATTAATCTTTTATTAAATTATTATCTACCCATTATATATTATCTAAGCTTTGCAAAATAATGTTAGATTAGGTATTTCTATCGTATTACTACTACAACTAATAATAATAATAATGTATATGTTTTTATTCTGCGTTAAACTACTGATCCTGCAAAATCCTTCCTGACCAAATCTCAGCCCTGAACTCCATAACATTTTTGTTAGACCTCATTGTCTCGTTGGATTATTGCTCCAAATAAAGCAAAAGTAAATATTGGGCTTGCTTTCTCAAAAAACATTTTTGGACAAGTGGATTTGAGTTTTTGCGTCTGAGTGTGGTATAATCACTGTTAGAGCGCATGGCATGAGAATGAGGTAAAACAGAGCCACAGGAGTCTGTGAAGAGAACTGGCCTTTTGGTTTGCTGGAATAAATTGGTGCCATATGGCGCGATGACAGGATCGCTCAATCTTCTGTGCAGCCCAACAGCACATTAATCATTTCGAGTTGGATATTCTTTCACTTTCATCGCAGAGGAATTTCCAAATAGCCTCGGCTTAATTCCTTCACACATGCACAACATTTACATGTAGATTACGTATCCTGCTGTGCAAGTGTGCGCTAACTTTTAAATAATTTTTATGATCTACTTCAACTAAATGAGACAGTTCTTATATTAAGAATCTGATGACTTCACGCTCTATCCACTTACAAAAATGAGAATTCAAACTGCGTGAAAAAAGTTGAACCATGTCTTATTTTGCTACGAGTTATAGAGGAGTCATTTTCTTTTTCTTACTTGATACAATCATATGATCAAACTTTTAGAAGAAAAAAAAATAAGCAAATCATAAAACAAACAACAAAAAAAACATCTAAGACATTTAATGAAATTGTCACGTTATTTATTTTCCAAGGACTGACAGTACTGATTATTATTTTTCTTAGAAATATCCCCATTTGTGTGTTTGTGCGTACGTTTGTGTGTGTGAGGAGGAGGGGTTGTCACCACTGAATAAAGACAATGTGGGCATTTGCACTTGAGAGCAGAAAAGCAGAGAAGCGAGGAGTCGCAGCTCCCCCTTCATGCCAGATGCCTGACATGTCTGTTAACTGCGCCTCGGAGGGAGAGGACTTAACTCTGAAATGGTTTGTTTTGGCCAACGTAAGAGATTCGGAACTTTTTATTTAATCTGGCAGAATTGTTGTTTCCTTATCTCTGCTAGTTTTTACTTTACAGATATTTACTGTACATCACTTGTGTTCTGGACGTTTAAAAAGTTATTTATTGCACGATTAAAGACGCAATTTTATAAGTAATATGTTTTTTTGTCCTATGTGCAGCCTAAATTTCACCAATAGAATTTTGACATGATCACTTCATTCCCTACAGTTGATGTGAAATAAATAAAAAGTAATTATACATTTGCAAATTTGAGCTATAAAAAGAAATATTTTTTTCCTTGTTTTATCAAATCTCAAATATCCATTCTGTATACGCTCACTGGCCACTTTATTAGGAACATCTGGGGTTTTTTTTTACACTTACTGCCCAGTAAATGAGTTCCCTTTTGTCATGGGGAAGAACTGTGTAGTTCATAGACAGTACTCCATCTGTTTCTCTACATACTTTGTAGCCTTTACTCTGTTCTCTAATGATCAGGACCCCCACAGGACCATCAGAAATCAAGCTACCATTTTTGTGGTGAAACATTTCCAGAAATGCATTGACACCAATTAGTTGAGGTGTGTTAGACTATTAGAGTGTATCAGAGACACGAGTCAGAGAAGTGCTGCTGGAGTTTTTTTAAATTATTATTCTCAATCACTGTGTACTCTTATTTTTCCACCTTGTATACATAAAGCTTATGTTGCTGCCTAGAACGGTTGTTTATACTCCTGTTTTTTATCATTGCTCATAGGACGTTGTCTACTGGATGCTGGTGGCTGGATACATTTTGTTTTAGTTAGTATTATTCGAGTCTATTGGTGACAATGGGGTGTTAAAAAGCAGTTTGATCCACCCACAGCGGCACATCATACAGTAACATACTGGTCATTTGTCACTTCATTAAGATGCAGCAGATTTCTGATTATTGAAGGTCAGAGTTAAAAGGACTAATAAAATATATATAGAAATGGATGAAGGAGCATACAGGGGTGTGATTGCTCATTAGTTAAGGTTTAGAGCTATCACTATGAAGGTTGGGATGAAGTCGATTTCTGAGTCCACTAAAGTTACCAGTAAGGCCCTTAACCATAGCTGATTTATAGCTGTATTCTAACGCCAACCATCAAGTTGTCATACATGTAAGGTGCTTTGGATAAAAGCCTTGCGCTTGTACACTGAAGTATATGGTAAATGAAGCTGATCAAATGGACAATGAAGGAAAGTAGAGTAAAAGTCTGATGTACTGAAAGATGTGATTAGATTTAGGTGTGCGAACACAAAAACACAGTAACACAAATGTCTCTCTTTTGTATCTAGTTTGCGTTTTTAAAATATCACTGAAAGCATTGCTGCTAAATGTGAACCTTTGTAGTTTAATGTGAGTAATAATTTATAACCCTGTCATTTTTAACTCTAACAGAGATTCACGACATGGATAATGTCTCGGTTTGATATTTAAATCAACTCTGCTGCTGCTTGGGTAAATAAAAACATCAATTCATGTTAAATGCATAAAAAATTTGGATTGATTTCAAACTTTTGAACAGTAGAGCGCTCAGTCATCCCAAGTGTCTGAATGATGCGTGCTGTAAGAATGCAGCTTCAGTAACCTTCTCACGATTGCAATAATAACCCTCTCAAGAGACAAGAATACAACTTTAAACTGCTGCTTCCTGCATCACCATCAGGACCACATATTGTTTGCCTGGAATTCTTTAGATTTTTTTTTCTTTAGATTGACAGCCAGTCTTTCTCGGTGCACACCCTGCTGCTGAAATATGTTCTCATTATTGCAATCAGGTTACACAGCTAGTTGAGCGCATAAGTGAGCTGCTTGGCCTCGTTCAAAAGAATATTATCACCCATGCTAATTGTCAAGCGGCACACACAATAACTTACATTTGCATTTCTTTATATGAGGTAATCTCAGGCAGGGATGGCACAACAAAAAGTACAAAATGCAAAACCTATTTATACACTGGACATCCCACAGCCTTTTCGTTTCTTCCTAGACTTTGTCTGATTTCAGCAGTGACCGGACCGAATTTGACTGACACATTGGAAACTATTTTTTCCAGACAATTATATCCTCATTTCTACACATAAATGTCAAATGAACTGGGTGAAGCTGGAAACTTTTAGCCATTACTTCTGTCTCAATTATGAGCTTTGTGCCTTCTGCAAGATTCATTTTGAATGAATAATTGTAGACTGTGGCATGAGTTTTGCACAATATAAGGTAATATTATTTGAAAACTAAAAATGGGTGTATTGGAAAATACAAGTGATATATGGAAAAGCAACATGGTTTATGAAATTATGCACATTGTTATTGGCCCCTTCATTAGGTATCTGCTAGTTTCTACACTTCACTCCAGATTAACTTTGTAGTTCTACAATTACAGATCTGTATCTCTACATAGTTTTTAGTTTCTTTAATGGCCAGGACCCTACATATCAGGTATTGTTTAAGCAGTAGATGATTCTCAGCACTACTGTGTGTGTGCAAGAAAATAAGGTTTAATAGGTCAAATGAACCACGCATTAAAGCTGAGTACATCATTCCAAACCAATACAACAACCACTGCCATACCACCAAGCCACCCCAGGCTCCACTCATGCATGTGTTGGTGTTGGACCCTTCTGATTGAATCAGATACATGCATACACACAGATGAGCTTTTCTAGTGCCGTTCCATGACGACACTGGAGTAGTTAATACACACAAGGATACAGCAACAGAAAAAGGGTAGATGAGAAAGGAAAAGGCATTGCAGCATCTCCATGGGTCTGAACCCATATGCGAACAGACTCGCATACTATGCTTTCCAATGTACAGCCAGCCACCTGTGGGTGCTGCTTCATGCCGTTTAGCATTGGCTGCATCAGAGGGCCAACCTTGATGTCCCGTTCCTCCTGACACCGGGATAATCCAGGCCATGGTGATTTGGGGTCCCCACTGTGCCAAGTGTTGGCATCAGAGCAGTTTGTTAGACACAATGGGGAATGTAAATGAAATTTGTCTGTCCAAAATATTGCTTTCATTAAGTTTATCATGCTGGGTTGGCTGGTGGAAAGACAGACACAAATATTAACAGATTGTTGTTTCCAGGTCAGCTTCGCAAGTTGGTCCTTGTCATAGGCAATTTCCTGTTATTTCCACAAAAGATTTTCAACTTTGTTAAGATTTGGTCAATTTGCAGACATTGACATTTTGGGCCCAATCTTACACCCTGCATAGGGCACATTTTGGTGCTCATTGCTATCTTACACACCACCAACAGATTTTCACTATTTTCGACTATTTTCACACCTTGCGACTGCATTGGTTAAATAGCACCCCTGGCCATGGTGGTCTCAAAATAAGGTGTGTTCAGGTACATTGCTGGCATATTGCTATCTTGGAGATGGAAAACACGGGTGCACCACTGACTGAAAACAACCTAGACAGAATGCAATGAATGTCTGACCGTAGACAACTTGGTAGTGAATCAACAACAGAGTTTTGCAACAAACAATGAATCATAATGCATAAATATGTGCTTTATTTTATACACTAGTAGTCTTGACAATGAACCTAAATTTGATTTATAAATGATTGAGGTGTGTATCCCAATTCCTTTCTTTAAATTAAATAACCTGTATCCCAATATAGGTTTTTTAAATTCAAATCATTATTAACAGTGTTTAAATATATAAAGTGTAACATTACTTTTGAACAGGCCATTTTTTATCCTTTGCTTCTTATGTGTTAAATTAATTCAAAAAAACAATTGAAACTTTTATTATTATGACTGTAACTGGTGGGTTTGTCTGGAAAGTTTTGGCACAGAATTTAATCTTACACCTTTACCTTTTATATATTTAAAGTAGATTAAAAAATAAAACAGTGGAGCCAGTTGTAAATGATGACTCATTTATTGATACAACTGAAATGATTTTTTTTCCTTTACTTTTTTGACTGCAGATTTACAGAAGATTCATGAGCACCCAGCCCTGGTACTGAATAAAACATAACCTTTGATAATTGGCCGGGGCAATGTTTTCATTTCTCCTTGCCCTTATTGATAATTTTCTCCCGCAGACTCGGCCAGCTTTCTTTTGAAGATCAAAGTCTCTGTCGCATGCCTCAAGTGGAGAAATGCCGAACCGTGCCGACCCCACTAAATTTTGTTCCTCAGTGCATGATTAAAAAAAATACACACTCAGAGGTGAGGAAGACCAAGAACGAAAGGACAATGGACCGAATGTGCCAACAATTTCCAAGCTTGATTAGGGAAATGTGAATATTTGGGGATTAAGGGGTAAAATTGTACCAATAAAAAATTATGAATAAAAACATGGATTAGGCAAATATTTAAAAAAGCAACCAGCTTTTGTTGTTCAATAAATAATCTTTTGTTAGCCGTTCAAAGCATTTATCTACTCTTCTATTTCAGTTCTGCAGACGAAAGCTTTTCAGTTTGTAGCCATTGCATCGTGAACCAGACAGGCTCGTCTTATGGGCTCACTAAAGTGTACACTTCTCTCCTCCCTAGAGTGCAGTGGCAGTGGTGCAGAAGAAGTGAACTGCCGAGGACCCCACTGTTTAACAAACATTCCTGCTGTGAAGACAAATTAATAATTCAAGGACCAAAGTAACCTCATTTTAGTGGACCAGAATAAGATTGGTCGTCGACATAGAGCTCATATAGCACAAGAATTAATATCCACATTGATGGCATTAGAGAATTAGATATAATTATTCAGCCAATAATGCCCCCAGTTAGATATTTTATTATGTAATTACTATTAACTGTACCATGTTTAAATATGTCATACGGTGCACATAATAATAAATGCTTTATAATAATTAATTATTAGTGTAAAATGTCTTACCGTTTATGTTAATCTGTTTTCCATTAATGGTACATGATTTAAAATAATGTATTGTATATCACGGGATGATACGAGTGTGAAGAGTTTGGAGATGTGCGTTATTTTCAATAACAGACAAACAGCTCTGCCAATCAGCTTTAAGGACTGAAACTACCCATTTTATAAATACATACTATATATATATATATACATACATATATACATACACACACAAATACACACACACACACAGTATATACTGATTCCGTATCACATGAAGCTAAATACTATTTTTGTAAATATAAAAATAAAGTAGGCAAAACTACATACAGCTTATTCTGTGTTTAACATATACATATGCTGTAATACATATACTATTCAGTTTATGTATCTCACAATCATATCTTTGCAGCGTAATACTGATTAATAAACGATGTACTGAGTAGCAGCTGTATCAGCTATGGAAACAAGCAAGTGCAAGTTAGCATGCCCAGTGACAGACAAAAGACAAGACTAGTGTCCCATTTTGCTCAAGTCAGACAGCACCATATGGTAAGTGCTCACTTGTGCTTCTTAGCTGGCGCTCAAATCTGCATTTGTATGCAGTCATAATGGTGATCGCCATTAATTAAAAACACTGGGGGAGCAAGTTCATAGAGTATATACTACAAAACAGAGTCCCCAAAGGCCTTGATGTGTAATGTACGGCAAGTCCTTGAAGGCGTCCATGTACCAAAGACAGCAAAACTTTCTGACTCGCTGTCAGAGCATAAATGTAACACTATAAATTTAGACTGACATTTCAAAATTCTTTATCCCAATTGTTGAATAAAGGTTGGCAATTTTTTAAAGAAAAAACAACAACCTGGCTGCTATGGTATTCGGGGAAAAGATTATTACACATAGATTTTTTTTTTTACTATAAACTGGCCTGTTGTGAAGTTCAGAAAAATTGCATGGGAAAAAAAGATTAAACTGGATTGTAAATGGGTTTAAAAATGAGCCTTTGCCGTTAAAATTTTTTTAGCAAGCGCTTTATAAACAAAACTAATATACATAAGTAATAAGGGACAGAAACTTGCTTTGCCTTACATTAAATACACTTCTTAGGAAATCTTGCTGGACTGATATTTAATAAAAATCATAGGATATGATATCTAAGGTGAATCATATGCAATATACAGCTCATATACACCCACCACTTTATTAGGTATATCTTTTTGTTTTTTTCCACTCTTTTATTGTTTATTCCACACACTTATTGCTATCTTACAACCCATAAACATTCTATAGTCTATATATAGTCAACATAAAGACAATAACACAGCACACAACAATAAAGGCACAATGACACCCAAAATTAAAGACATTGATTAATTTATTCATTCATTCACATAGGTGCCTAATCCATGCCACTAAATGCTAATAAATACCACTGCTTTTGTACAGAGATTGCATTTATGTAGTGTATATTATACTGTGTGTTCTCCGTTCACAGTAAAATGGAACACTTTATGGACAAGTCCAGGTAGATGCATGGTTGAAATAGCAAGCCACCAAACTCAGACTGCACCAGGTACTTAAAGTGAAGTGAAGGCAAGTAACATATTGGCTGATTAATTGAATGTTATGCCCAAAACAAACTTATAAACTAGTTTAATTAAGTTATTCCTCTTCAGAGTTGTGTTTGCATTGTTCTTTACTTTGTTTGTTAATAAACACTCCTGTTTTCATGTTAACCTGGCTTCCTGGTCGTTTCCACACACCACTCAACATGTAACTTCATTATATACAAAAATTATATACAAAATATTACACTTTAGTTTAGCTTGGTACTGGATGGTACAGTTTGGCTGGAAATTATATGGCCGTGTTTGGGTTTTATACGAGGGTCTGTTTTTTCTTTAAACATAGACATTAGCATCATTACTATGGCTTATGTCTGCCATCTGCATGAAATCTCTGAACTTATAAATATACCCTATATGGACAAAAGTATTGGGACACATTCAAATAAAACACACCAAAACATTAAAGGCACATTCCGTTCTAACTATATTATTGATATTTGTTTACGGGAGTAAGAGAAGAAAAATATAATAATGCCCAAAATGGTAAGAAAATGTGACCCATCTTTTATTTACATATTGTATGTACTAATGTTTAGATAACTTACTGTACTAACTAACTTTTTTCTCAAAATTACAAACATATGTTCCTAATTGTACAAAAACCAGATTCCACAATCGTACAGCAATTTGTGGTTTCATTTATACAATATATCAAGTTCAGTCCACAAAGGCCTGATTCATTAGTTGTGATAAATGAGGTAGAACGCCGTCTGGGAAGGTTTCATTGCTGTCTTATGGCGGCATTGTTGATTGAACAATCATGTTTTGTCAATCATCCAAGACTTTATCTGAATCATTAAAACTTTCCCAGTATTAAGAATGCTACCTCTCACAAAGTCAACATTATAAATATTATAAACAAAACAACTATATATAAACAACTAAAACAACAAATACAAATCAATAAAAAGCACAATCAATGGAGCATCAGTTATTCCTGCATCAGTTGCTGTGTGCATGTCACACTTTAATTCAAACCATGTGATGGGCAGATGTTTTCAGATTTGAATATTTTTTTTAATGAATAATGCTTATATTTGTCATTCAAGATGCTGCTTTACCCCACATTTTATACACATGCTATGGCTTCCTGCAAAAGATGTGTAATGGTGATGACCCTCCAGCAGTGGGAGAGGTGGAGATGGAAAAGCTACCAAATGGAAATTGGATATTTCCTTTTGAATGCCTGGTATAGAATTTTAATTGTTCATTCATTCCTTCACTTATGTTTTAATTCACTTATTTTAATTACACTCACATGGAGTGCTGGAACCTATCCCAGCCTTCTTTTTAAATCATTAAATCTATCAAAGGTTCACCACAGAGCAAGTATTAATTAAATGAAAAATGATTCTAAACACTGTGTATTGCTGTATGAGTAGATCAGACGAAGCAGTGTTGATGGAATTTTTCAACAACCCAGTGACAGCTGCACAGAATAACCTACAAACCAAGCAGCATTCTGTAAGCACTGGTGAAGGATTGAAGCATATACACACACACACACACACACACACACACACACACACATACATATATATATATATTACATATATATATATATATATATATATATATATATATATATATATATATATATATATATATATATATATATATATATATATATATATATATATATATATATATATATATATATATATATATATATATATATACACATATATATATATATATATATATATATATATATATATATATATATATATATAAATAAATAATGACTCTACTTTTACAAATATAACAGAAACTGAGCAAAAAGCTAGTGGTGTCTGGTGTGCACATTGTTTTAAAATGCCAGCAGCACTTCAAAGAGTAGGTGGTATGGCAAAAAAACAAGAGTAAAGAAGACCAACAAAGTATCTAAAAATTACTTAAGGCTTTATCTGTAGAACTATGATGTGCATTTATATGTAACTTGAAAATAATAAAATAGTTGAATAGCAATAAG
Organism: Corydoras sp. C115; assembly: GCA_019802505.1. Lineage (NCBI taxonomy): Eukaryota > Metazoa > Chordata > Actinopteri > Siluriformes > Callichthyidae > Corydoras > Corydoras sp. C115. The sequence continues at coordinate 1,742,791 of JAFMOC010000016.1, read as the reverse complement.
AGGCATAGTTAAAAACACTTAGGCAGAGAATATTTAAATATATCTGCATCTTTATATGAATAATTGCTACACACACATATAAATTATTACAATGTGCAAAAGTTGATTCTATGTAGTGGACCTCTGTCATTAAGAGAAGCAATAAAATGTAATTTAACCAGGCATAAACAATAAAATACACAATTTACATTGTGTAAAAAATGTGCTTTGTTTTCTGGTTGTCTAGACAATTTCTTAATTGTATAACTTGTTAGACCATAGAAATGGGGTGAACCATATGTATTGAATCAGCCATTTGATTGAGTCCCAAACCATATTTGAAGTCAAATAACTCAGCCGGCTCAAAAATGCCAGACAGGGTTATCACAAGCAAATCCATAATTAAATATCCAGAAACATGAGCTAGGCTCAATACCAAATGAACATCAAACAAGGCAGGAACCACGCAAGAGTGCCACAGACAGTGTAATGTTACAAAGCTGAGCCTAGAACCAACAAAACTTTAATAGATGTTCTAATCGCATCACAAGAAGAAATGAAGGAACATGAACTATTTAAAAAAAATAACACAGTGAGGAGTAAAAGAAATGAGGCACCCAAAACAGAAGCATATGGCAGCCTATAACCAAAAGCACATGTGGAACAAATGCTGTGGGAACTATGATGTCATATGGATGACCACAGAGTAAGAAACATCTGACCTAAGTGTTTTTGACATATTATTCCCTGTGTTAGTAATTTGTTTGGTGTGGTTTTACTCCTACTGATCTCCTAAAGCAGTATAGTCCATCTTAAAGACTTCATTCACCCAAGGTTAATCGGTTGGCAAACCATATACTGCATCTTATCAAGTTCTTTTGTCATTTTGAGTCAAAATATATAAGAACACTTAAAATAAGATACATTCACTGGCAATTTAGTAGATTTGAGCCCATGTATCTTGATTATAGTGGATTGTTACTTGTTTGAGAATGGAAGATAGAATTATAAAACAAATACAATAAAACAAATACTGTCTCATGACGTTTCATACAATCTCATGAAAAGTTAACATTGCAGGGGTTAAATGCTTTTATTACAGCTCCTATTGCTTTTTAAAGAAAAACAGGAACATATGAACTGGGGCTACATTTACACAAACATGTCTTTATTTGAAATAAAAAATAAAGTGTTTTAGTTTCATATCAGGAATGATCTCCTTTCTATAACAAACATGTGATCAATTATGTTCAATAAGTATCAGGTACATCTAATTAGTTTCCTCTGGCAATGAGTCATTAAGATATGAGTCGGACAAATCGTAGAAGAATAAGTTGAAAATGCCCAGGATCAAAAAACTCAATACACTATAATTGCTTTATACACATAAGGAAAGTTGATCTTTAGTTGTGATGTAAATTCTTTTGTATTTAACAATGTCTGCCATCAGTACTGTCAGTCAACAGAGTACTGATGGAAATTGGACAAAAAAAGAAGGAGGACAAGACAGGAAAAGCAAAAGGCAGAAGGGAAGAGAGGTAGATGTGAGAGTACAAATGTTAAACAAAGAATGCTGATGGCGAACCCACCAGGTAAGAGTAGAGGAAGGCCAAAGAGGAGGTTTTTGGATATGGTGAGTGAGGACATGCAGGAGGTTGGGGTGATGGAGAAGGATGCTAAGCACAGGGCAGGACTGACAAAATAATAATACGTGACTCCTAATGGGAATAGTTTTAAAAAAGTATAATATGAAGCAGTTAAATGGCGCTATAGTTATAGTAACAGAAAAAAGATACTGGGGAGTTCAGAGGACTAATACAACTACTAATCTTATTATAACTATTATTTTTACTTGATTACTTGAAACAGAAGGGCTTTAATCCTTAATCTAGATCCATGAATGGTCAGTATTTGTCTGTTTGTTTAAACTTGTAGTTACCTACACTTATACACTTGATCCTTAGCAGTCAATTGCTGAATTAAGAGGTCTGCTATAGATAAAGTAAAATGTACATTTTATTTTATTTGTACTTCTGCAACCTTTTGTGCTGATCTAACTGTAGAGCAGAGAAAATCTGATCGCTTTTAAAAACAAATGCTTTCTGATTGTACCTTTTATGCAAGAATCATTTACTTTGCTACATCTATTAAGAACAATCACTCTTCACAGTCTGAATGCCATAGACAGCCACGAGGCATCTAAATTTTTAAGCAAACCCTTTTGTTCTCAAACAAGTTAAATATTAACCAGTGGTACAGATGAGAAAGTTCTCTCCTTCTCTCTCCCTCTCTCTGTCTCGTGCTTTCTTTACTATTAATTGAGGACTCACCGTTGTTCGAGCAGCGTGAAATCCATTTTGACTTCTTTTCCATTTGCCTGGAGCTTGGATCAGTTTTAAAACATCGCAGCACAGGAGGGCCATGGCTAACAGGTAATCTGTCTAATTACAGCTTTGGAGGAGTGGCCCAGTTAAATATTTACGAACCCCCATTACCTCTATTTCACCCTCCCTGTGCAGGGTTTGCTCCAGAGACCTGACTCTCTCGGTTTCCTTTCTTTGCCTCCATTAGCTCATGTCTTCATGCCTAGAGGAAGCTGAGCGTGGTGACAGGCAGAGCAGCGTAGCCGCAGAGCTCCAACGACTCAATTCTACCTCTAGCTGCTGAATCAGGATTCTCAGGTTAATCTGTAAAATGAAAATAATAATAAAACTAATAATGATTTGATAAATATACTGTATATATAGTTTTATTCATTCGTTAATGTCCAACCTAAAAAAATTTAAAAGCTCAAAAATATGACATTAAATAAATTTTTGCCATGTCGCATAATCAACGAGCAAGCAAAGCTGTCCTCGAGTTTTAAAGGGAAAATCTGCAACCATTAATAGCAGGACAGTTTACAATAATATTTATTATCCCAGTGGCACAGACTCTGCAAAATTTGATCTCAGTGGGTTTAAAATAAGAGATGACCTTCCGCATGTGTAGAAATAAGTCATCCAGACAGACATGCTGTATATTCTTTATTATCCTCTTATTAACATGCCTGAATTACTGCACAGGACCTTCTCTAAACTTTCTTCTTCCCTTTTTTAATGTTGGATTGAGAAATATTTTCATTATGATCTCTCTAATCACACTTTTCATCATGGGAAAAAGAAAATTAGTAGCTATGCCTTTGCAGCTTAAATTCTGACAGTTGCAGAAAGGTGGAAAGAATTCTTAACAGCCTTGAAGTTTGTGCAAAACAATTACTTTAAAAAGAAAAGCTTTTTAGCCGTGTGAGCACGATTTAAAATGCAGAACACAGCCGAAGCTCAAACACTCTGTCATCATATTTCAATAGATTATGTGACACTTATTCATTTTGTACACTATTGGAAAATGCAAATGCCACTTTTGTTTTGTGTGTGTGTGTGTGTGAATGTGTGTGTGTGTGCGCGCGCACGTGCTAAGAAAAATTTCTTCATAAGTCATGCAAGTATGAATAAACTAAACTGGTTTCATCTTACTGGACTCATAATATCTGGTTCTGTGCAACAACAAATAATACGAGGAAGCAAAAATTTCTCCATTTCACTACACGGTTAAAAAAATGGTTCTTCATTAGAACTCTAGAACTTTAAACATTCATTCATTCATTATCTCCCGCTTAATCCTCTATTAGGGTCGCGGTGGGGTTCCCCATGCCCATCCAGGGGAGAACATCTCGGGCGCTGGGCAGATAGACCCAGGACAGGGCGCCAATCCATCGCTGGGCACACACTCACTCACACACACACACTCTATATGGGGCAATTTGGAGAATTCAATTGACTTGATCCATGTTTTTGGACTGTGGGAGGAAACCGGAGAACCCGGAGAAAACCCACGCAGACACGGGGAGAACATGGAAACTGGAACATGGAAACCCAGATGGGGATTCGAACCGGGAATCCCTAGCGCTGAGAGGCGAACGTGCTAACCACTAAGCCACCGTGCCGCCCAACTTTAAACATGTCAAAGTAAAAAATATGATAATGATGAATATAGACTGGTCTGTGTACATTTTAGCCAAAGTATCTTGAAAATAAATAAATAAATAAAAAGTGTAAATTTGCTTTGAGATAATGTTCTGTTGTAGAAAGTGCTTATTAAATGACTCTGTACTGCAGTGACACTAATACGATAATACTCGATCAGTGTGTGTTGCTGGAGTGGGTGAGACACAATTATGCTGCTGGTGTTTTAAACATTGTGTTTATTGTGTACCTTATAGTTTTATTTAGTACATCTTTTAAATGTAAGGCTAGAGAGTGAAGCTCATTTGTTGCTACATAGTTCGTTTTAGTCTCTTATCCTTCATCAGCGCTCACAGGATGCTGCCAACAACATGCTAATAGCAGCACATTTTTGGTTAGTAAATTATTCCCTGTCCAGTGCTGCATTTATTTGCTGCCAGCGAACAGCTGAGTGGCAACTTCATGTGCACTGTCCCCTACCCCTCATTTGTGGTAGACAGCAGGCATGGCCAAAAACCAGGAATAAAGATGGGGGCCGTAAACCATCTAACCAGCCCAATGAATGATTAATTAGGTCAGAGAGCACAAAAGCTCAGCCAAAATGGGGGCCGTGCTCTCGCGCCTAGTAAACGTGATAGAGGTGAATAAGCGTATGGGTCCGAAAATGTGCGACACCCAGTCAACCTGGAGCTAATCAAAATTAGGTTAATTAGATTAATTAGGTCAGAGAGCAGAGGTTATGCTGTTGTGCTCATCATGGCTGAAGCTAATACATTTAGCCATAAATATATCACATACACAATGTGGGAAATCATTTGCTGGAATCCATGATGACTGATATTTTAATTGTCATTAATAATAAAAGCAATGTAACAGAAAATCAAAACTCTGTCAAAACCATATTCAGTTCATAACTTGTGCTATAGAGTACAGTGGCCAACCTGCATTTCTTGCTGGTTCACCACCTAAATAACAACATAAATACTGTTGTGTTATTTCTTCTAATGGGAAAATAATCTATTCGTAATAAATAAATTCATAAAAAAATCAAGCTATATGGAAAGTTTTACTGATTATTCTAAAAGTTTGAAGTGATGATAATTTAAATTTAAAATTACTTCAACTTCATATTATGTACTCCACTTATACAACTCCATATACAGATTCCCAGTTGAGGTTGGAAATTCCCAGATATGAGCTTAAACATAACATGTCTGTTGATACATGGAGCCAGAAAATGTAAATAGCCCAAAGCATTTTAGGAAATGATTGGCTGCAGGAACATTTTGAAAGTTGACAGCCAATGATATCTATACTAAGTTAGTAATAAGCATAAAATCACAGAAACAAGAAAGAAATAAAAAAACAAAACATGCAGTTATACTGATGTTAAAACTTTCCTGATGAAGAAATATTTTTTTGTTGGTTTCCAGATAAACCATGTTTTCTTCATTCTGCAAGAATCTCCAATGACTAATGTGTGCTTACTGTAAATGTTGCTCTACTGAATACATACTAAAAGAAAAAAAATTAAGAAAAAAAAGGAATCCGTTAGTTTCTACACTCTTTGTTTATTTTTTACATTTGTCCATTTGTTTTTTAGTCCCATTAACCCGGCTCTCTTTTGGTCAGGATTCCTACTGGTCCTATCAGTGACTATTTGGGTGGTGGGATATTCTTAGCATTGCAGTGACACTGATGTGGTTGTGTTATGGTGTATGTGTTGCACTAATATAAGTGGATGAGAAACAGCACTGCTGCTGGAGTGTTTTAACACCTCAGTGAATGAAATTAATTTATCAACCAAAAATGTCCAGCCAGTAAGTTATCCCAGAATAATCCCAGTCCTTGATGAGGAGAAGTAACAGGCTAAATGTGTCTAATAGTTCAGTGAAGGAACAGTGTTAAACTCTAGAAACACACTACCACATCAAATGTCCACCTGCTTTGCTTCATACCTTTCTAGTGGACTACAGTTCACACTTGTAGAAGTACAAAGTGTGTTTTATGGTAAGTAGAGCAGATGGAAATTAAGGGCAGAAATAAGATGAATCAAACAAAAGTGTGTGATGTTTATATAAAGACAGTGTTACAGATTTTGCTAAATAACGATAAAAATATATATATACAGATTCTCATTTGAGGCTAGAAATGAGGCCCAGGTATGAGTTTAAAATTTTCATCCTGTTGACAGGAAACAGTTTAAGGCTTTATGAAAAATAATATACAGTAAATAGTGTAATGCATTATACAGCTTTATACAGTATATTATTGGTCTAATATAGCACAGCAGGCTGTGGGCTCAAATCATGGCACTTATAAATAAGACAAATGAAATGCTTTTTTTATGCAGTTTAGGCCTAAAAGGAGCAACAAAGGGGTGGCGGGTGGCGTTGGTGGTGAAATCCTGTCAGGCAGAATTCCCTCCAAAAGCATAGTACCTCCCAAATCCGCTTAGACAAGGGTGCAACAAGCCATCTGGGGACACTGTCAATCAAACCTGGAAATGTAACCTCTTCAGTGGAGCAGTTTTTTTGTGGTCATTTCTTAGGTTTTTGCTCAAAAAAGGGAAAAAAAAACACTTTATTAAAGCAAGATGTTCACTGTCCTCTGCAGCGGAAACTGAGACAGTTTCAAAGTGGGAGTCGCTGTTTTTATTTTTTTTTTTTTCTACAATGAAAACATTTCTTTGCTGTTTTATGAAAGAAAATATGAAAAAAATGTTTTAAAAAAACATTATATTGCTACTGCAAAAGAATAACCATAATGTTCTGGGGCTCATTGTGTGTTATGAATAACTTCAAGTAAATGAATTAAAATGTTAAGGAAAATATGGAAATCAGTCTCTATAAGGCTTAGGCCTGCAAAATCTTTGCCCAAGGTGTGTTATTTTAATGGATTCCTCAATTATTCAGAATCCCAATAATGTCCAGGATTAAATCTATTCCAGATCTGAAAGAGACATTGGATTAATAATAGATTGTACAATTTCAATGGTCAAACTAATGCTGTCTAGCCTATAGCATGACAATAAAACAAAGAACAGCCTAATACAGAGAAAATATTCCTTAGCTAAAATCTTAATGCAATACATATGGTCCTATGAAAAAGCTTAAGCAGCCTGCTCAAAGCGAATACTTTACTCATGTTAAGTAAGAACACTTCCTCTACAGGGAACATCTGAAGTTGCTGCCGATTTTAAAACACAAAAAATGTGGCTTCTGCAAATAAAATGTTTAATGTATTATTTATCATTTTTTCTATAAATCTGTTAAAGCTTAAAGCATAATTTAAAGCAAAAAATGTGAATTTGCAGAAGAACACTATATTGACAGAGGTATTAGGACACATCTCTTAAACATTAAATACAGATGTTTCATCTCGGTTTCACTTCCACAGTTTTAAATGTACGTAGCCACGTATTTTAGACAACTGTATGCTTCCAGCTTAGTGAGAACAGTTTTGGGAAAGGTCTTTACCTGTTCCAGCATGACTGTGACCCAATGTACAAAACAAAGTCCATAAAGACATGGTTGGGTAAGTTTGCTGTGAAAGAACTTGACAGGCCCACACAGAACCTCGACCTCAATCCCACTGAACACCTTTGAGATAAGGCAGAATGGAGATTGAAAGCCAGGCCCTCACATCCAACTTCAGTGTCTGACATCACAAATACGTTCCCGAATGAATAAACAAAATATATATATCCCACGGACACACACCAAAAAAATGTAGAAAGCCTTCCCAGAAGGGCAGATATTATAGATGTACAGAGACCAACTTATCATAAAACATCTGGTAGGTTTAATAATTTTGCCTCTTATTTCTATAACATTATTTATATTCTGTACACTGTAAATTCACCTGTCGAACAATTTAATGAAAAAATGCTACATTGCACATTATGTTATTTGATCATCAACTATACTTTTCAAAACACAAATTATATTTAGAGGTCTGACTATTTCCTTACAGTAATGATACCAAATGATACAGTCACAGAGAAATTTAGTATCTTCAATATATCTATCAACTTTGGAATGTGGGAGGACTATGGAGCAGAAATTTATTTACACCAACCAGGAATCTAGGACCTTTTTGGAGGTGGAAACGCTAACAGCTGCACCCCTGTGCCACCAACATATATCAGAAACTGTGTTGTTTACTAACACTACCTTAATTAAGACAAGGCAAACCCAGCTCAGAGAAAATCTTTCTCTTTATACATTATTCAGTGTAAAATCTACTGTTTTTGACTGTTTCCTTTCAGTGTAATCCAAATATCCCAAGGTCTCCAATGTGTGAATATCTAAAATCATACTTCCAAAAAGTAAATAACTCAACTGTAAATGATAGAATATACAGTAAGAAACATCGTGACAGAACTGCTGCAGTAAAGGTTATCAATCTGTCAGTGACAACAAAAAAAAAAAACAAATATGACCTTTGCTTGGAAATGTGTACAATCAAAAAAATAATATGAAAAAAAGAAAAGGCCACAAGACAAGTTATGTTGTCTCTCAGTATTTACTTTGGATAAAAAGGCTTTGCATGCTTCATTCAAAAACATCAGCTATGATCTGTTATTTAACAAAAATGTTCATCAATTTGTTCTCTGCATCCACTCAGCTAGTGGTGTTGTAAATTTGGATGCTTCATACTAAAAATAAGGCATTGAAATTTGAAGTTTTTCAACTTTACATAAATAAGACAAGAAATATCCATCATTTTGCTTAAGCATTTAAGCAGTTTAGAAACGTTATATCTGGGTGATCTGTGAAAACATCACAAATTGTGTTGACTGCATTGTCTGCAACAGATGGATGTTCAGCTTAATCGCTTAAGTTTTAAAATGTGACTACAGCTTGGAATAAAGGGGGACAAAAATGCAAACACATTTCCTATATAGAATGTATTAACTGGCATTTTGTGACTTTTTGCACGAGTGCAGGACATATAGAAGATGGTCTGGTTATTATTATTTTTTAGGGTTTGAGGAGTCATTAGTAGGAATTTCTCTAGTGAAAGAACTTGCTGAGTAGCATTTAGATGAAGAAGATGAAGTCCTTTGCTTGGCTTGCGATCTTTGAGCTCAACGAGCATTATATTGGAATTCTTGCTGAGCTGAAGCCTCAGCTATGTGATCGGACGGACGGTTTTAGAACAAAAACATGCTGCAGCCAACATCTGTAGGATGACAGCAACATTAGCCCCCTGCAAATCGCTGCTTGCTATGCATTATAAAGAACGAGAGCAAGACTTTTGAGACCAGAAGCTGAAATCACTGACTCAGGGAATCTGAAGCCCAGGAACTTTTAAAAACACGCCCATTTTGTATGTTTAATATCAAATCTTATGTTAAACTGTGGTATAAATTAATGAATAATTTTTTTATACATTTAAATAAAATTACTGTAAAAATAACAATAAAATATTAGTGTTTACATAATATATATGCAAAAGTATTGTGTTAATATTTTTGATCACATAGAGAGTGTTTGTGTGAATAATTTTTGTTTATATAGTGTGTGTCTTAATACTTTGTGTGTGTGTGTGTGTGTGTGTGTGTGTGTGTGTGTGTAAAAAAAACATACAGATTGTGCTTAAAGTAAAACAAATAAATAAAGTTTACTTTTTTTATATATACTAAAGCCAAAAGGTTAAAAATGTTGAAAGTCTTTTTCTTGCATTTTATTTAAATATTATTTGTTTTTTTTTATTGTTTTATATTTAGTATTTTTCCAGTTCAAGATTGAGTTCAGTCTATCATGTACTTTCCTCTACAGACACCTAATCTAAACTCTATCCAGCGTTAACACTTCTCATTACCTGAAACTTCCAGCTTTATTCAGTAACATCACAAGATTCTCTCTAGAATATGAACGACACAAAGCATTTGATTTTACTAAAACATCACAGAAATCAGAAAACATTCCAAATACCAATTAATTCTGAAAGTCAATAATAAAAAAAAACTTCAAGATTTAGAATCAACAGCTATGTATTCAATTCATATATATTGATATATTCAGTATTATATGATGTAGTTTAATTCTTTATAGCTAAACATACACACTGATCTATTAATAATATTAATAGTAACTGGCTCTGTACCTGTACACTGCACAGTGACAATAAATTTGAACTAATCTATAAAAAAAAATGATAAAAATGTTTATTTAAAAGAGTAAAAATAACAAAACAAACAAACCAAAATGTTACTACTGTGAACTACAAGTGGCTCAATAATAACTAAGTATATTAGTTTGTTTTAGTTTAAATAGTCTACTTCTTTACATTTATAATAATTCCGCATTTATAAATCTTCCGCTTTATCCTCTATTAGGGTCGCGGTGGGGTTCTCCATGCCCATCCAGGGGAGAACGTTTCGGGCGCTGGGCAGATACACCCAGGACAGGGCGCCAATCTATCGCTGGGCACATTTATAATAATAATAATAATAATAATTATAATTATAATTATTATTATTATTTAGTTTCAGAAAGTTTTTAAACAAAAAATGAATAAATAATTTGCTGTATTTTTTCAGACCTATTACTGATAATGATTTGGTTCCTGCTTACATACTCAGATGTTTTTCTGGTCTTCAAAATAAAAAGCACAATAAAAATAACTTACATCAAAAGTAGCATATAGACTTATGATTAATGTCTTGAGAAATTGTGTTTAATGGCAGATTAGGCATAGTTATGCGCAGCCTCATCTATTTTCTCCATCTCATTATTTTCTCAATGATGGCTGAAAAAGCTGTGACGTTATTTGTGCTGTTTAAATGGCTTATTGATTCCCTTTTTCATGTAAACATGTCTGTGACATCCTGCGCTGCTCACAGTGAGAGATCGAGGCATCTTGGCCTCACAGTTTTTAACAATAGAGTGCAATGTTTTCCAAATATCCAAACAAACTTAACTCACATTCAGTCTGTACCGCTGTTTCAGTTCAAATCCAGGTCGATTCCCTCAGAGCTCCTTCCCTGTGAACGCGATCACGAACTATATCACCTACTTTTCGCTAAAATAATAAAAGTTATAAAATAAGAGTCATTGGTCTCTGATGATCTAGTGCCATCTACTGTTTATATGCATAGGATCTAAAATCAAAGTTATAACACACGTTGCAATTACTGCTGTTTTTAACCCTGTACAGTACAGAAAACGTTGCCCTTTTAGTATTTCATGAAGGTATTTCTTAACAATGTACTTATAGCCAAAATTACGTAGACACGTCGTATGTAGACATAATTCCTGTTTGAGTTTAAGTTGGGCATCTTATATCTTTTACAGATATATATATATATTAGACATTCCCAAGGTTTCTAGGTCTAAAATGGCTATGTTTCTGTGCACATAGATTATCTCGACAAGTTTGCTGTGTTGGCAGGAATTTAACGCTGAACCTGATACATCAGCTATTTAATGGATTTGAACGTAAACATGGCATCATGTTCCAACATCAGTGCCGCACCTCCCAAACACTTTCTTTTTAAAGTATTTTCACAGATTTAAACTTTTTTAAATATTAATTTAATTGAATCATGTAAAATATACAGTGGGCCTACCAGTCAAAAGTTTGGACTCACCTCCTTCTTGTCCATTTCCTCCACTTACCAGATTAACTTTTTTTTTTTTGTTTTACAAGTACAGACTTTTTTGGTTAGTCCCCTGTTCTCTGTTGGTCAGGACCATCACAGACTAGGTATAATTTGGGTGGTGGATTGTTTATTGTCAGTTTTACAGTGACACTGATGCTGTGAGGGAGTTTTAGTGCAGCAGTGCTGCTGTAGTTTAAACACCTCAGTGACACTGCTGGAATAGGAATAATGCACCTGCTCTGCGGTGCTAATATTTGGGTCCTGACCATTAGAGAGCAGGGTAAAGGGGACTAACAATATGTACTGTAGTCCACAAACCAATAGACAGTAAGTTGAGCTGATACAATGGATAATAAGAAAAGCAAAAGTAAGTGTGTCCAAAGGTTATATAGTTCAAGTTCAAATTTATTGCTACATTTTCTTAAATTAATGGGCTTACATTTTACATTAAATTTCTATTGCCCTTCCAAATTGTAGGTCATGTATGCACCAGTAGAGGTCACTTAACACAGCCCTTCACCAAAGATTTTTGGCAGGTCTTTTAACACGCACACAAAAAAAATATTATTATATAAATATTATTAAAATATAAATAAATATATATATATATGGCGGCACGGTGGCTTAGTGGTTAGCACGTTCGCCTCTCAGCGCTAGGGATTCCGGTTCGAATCCCCATCTGGGTGGAGTTTCCATGTTCTCCCCGTGTCTGCGTGGGTTTCCTCCGGGTTCTCCGGTTTCCTCCCACAGTCCAAAAACGTGGATCAAGTCAATTGAATTCTCAAAATTGCCCCATATAGAGTGTGTCTGTGTGAGTGAGTGTGTGCCCAGCGTTGGATTGGCACCCTGTCCTGGGTCTATCTGCCCAGCGCCCGAGACATTCTCCCCTGGATGGGCATGGGGAACCCCACCACGACCCTAATAGAGGATAAAGCGGAAGATAATGAATGAATATATATATATATATATATATATATATATATATATATATATATATATATATATATATATATATATATATATAAATTTAATAATAAAAAAAAATCATTTGACACATTGGCTAAAGCATGCACAAAACATCTAAACAAGCAAGCTGAGTTTTAGAAACAAGTGCTGCAAACATAAACTCAAAAGTGTACATTTTTCTGTAAATGTTTTTAGTGTAAATGCTTTTAGTGTAAATGGCACAGTGCTACAGAATCTTTTAAAACAACTTCTCAACTTAACCATTTACCTGTGTTTTACCAGTGGGTCCAAACATTGAAACTCCATATAGATAGGATTCAAACCTGGATTCCAAGCTTTGAGAGACGGACATACTAACCACTATGCCATCGTGCCACCTTGACAAACACATCATATTATTTAAAACAAAAATTAAATGGAAATTGTTTTGAGCCAAAAAAAAAACATGAATACTGAGGCTCAAATGACCACTCCATACAAATTAGATGCACACAATAACAACATGAACAACACTCCAAATATTAAGAAGCCTGGAAAAAATTTATTAGGTGTTAAGCTGTTCCTGATTAATGTCCATGTTGGAATATATAGATTTTTCATGATTAAGTACTCGTCAGCTTGTTAATTAAAAAAGTCTTTCATTGTTTTCTTTGATAAAAAAAGATCTTTTTTAAGACTCACAACTGTAGGTTTTGTAGATACTTTTACTGGCATGATGAATTTGATGTTCAAAAGCTGGTAAAAGAACAAACGTAAGATTCAGAGCTAGTGACTGAAAAAAATTGGAGGTTTAATTGCTAAAAAATTGACTGCAATCACATCACAGCTTGCTGGCCACTAAAACTGATGTGGCTATTAACATCTTGTGAGGATCGTAATGTGTATATAATTTAATGATTAATTATTTTTCAGTAATTTGTAACATTACAGGACCTATGTTTTGGATGACTGATAAAAAATCTGATTATTTATGAGTATTAAGTCTCATATTTAATGGCTCTTCCTGTTATTAAAGGTTCCTTCAGTCAGTGGAAGCTTTTCAAGGCACAGCTTGTATTCTGTAGCACGTATAAGTCATTTTAAATAAATGAAATGGGTGTAAATGTAAAGGTTTAAAACACTCATAGGTGGCCATATATCAGGGCATAAGTGTTTCATTGTGTTTAAGTCTGTTCTCAAATACAAACCTTCAGTCCAGGTGTTTAAAAATATACATTAATCAAGTCTCAATGCCAAATGTGATTTAAAAAATACTACTTCAAGTTTCGAAACAGTGAATCAGAAGTCACAATTTAATTGTTACAGTCAGCTCGGTATTATATATACAGGAATTCCAGCATGGCAATTTCCATCAAATTGTAGATCCTTGTATTCATTTGCATGACATTATCACAGATTAACATAAATTAACATATTTTTCAGTTCCACTCAATCCAGCAATGGGCAGAGCTCAGAACGTCTTAAATTACTGCTATTGTGGAGTGTAATGTCAAAAGTCCTAATCTGTATAAAATAGAATTTATTGCTGACACAGCAGTGGTTGTAGCTCAGGTAGAAAATTGTTACACAAGAATGTCACAGAAAAAGCATTTTCAAATGAAAACTTCCTTTATATTAAGGAAATTGTGTTCTTTTTTTAAATATATAATATAATATATATCACAAATATATTAATTTAAGCTCATGGGGCCTCAATTTATATTGTTATTTTGTAATTTATTTTGATTTCTATTTTAAAGAACACTTAAAGAACACTTTTTATTAACCTATAGATGTTTATAATCACACTCATTAAGTCTCATTAAACAATATGCTTTAATTACAAAGTGACACAAGGCATTTTATAAGATGGTTAGTTAGTTCATGTCCTTAAATCTGATTCGCTAAGTCGTTTGACCAGTCCTAATATTATTGTCAATAATGCACACCTCTGACCGCTTGGCATTCATATTATGGCTATTTTTTTAATATTGTAAGCAAGAGAAATGAAGTCTGTAACTGACCACCATAGTTAATCATCTCTGCATCATACTGCATCCTAATCCAATTAAACGAAGATGTTGGAGCAACATTCTTGCAAGTGCAGGTTTAAATAGACAAAAGGGGAACCACGTAGCAGGAAACACACGTATCATTTAACTAATTAACAACACTCATTAAAGACATGCAGACAGGACAAGTTGAGAAATGAAAACACAGTCTAATCCTTACAGTACCCCCACCCACAAGGGTGGGAAAAGAAATCGCCTGAAAAAACAAAAAACGGGCAAAATCCAAAAATTGCAGTAATAGTAAAATAATAATAAAACAAAGCATCCTAGTCCATCAACACGCAAAATTGCCGTACTATGCAAATGCCTGGAAATAACAGGTGATCCTCGGGGTTCAAAGGTGACGACTGCAATCATGGGTCCTCAAGCGATCCTGGCATGAAAGCCAGGGTCTCCATGCCATCAGTCCTGCTACAATGTCCATCCCACGCCAATGCGTGAAGGCACACTGCAGTGTGCAAATTACTGGAAGAGCAACTGTAGAGGCAACATCAGAGCCAGTGGGGGCAGTAATGGCCAAACGCAGAGTAGAGGGGAGTGTTGAGGGTGGTGCAGTGAGGGGTGTGAGCAAGAGAAGAATGAGGAGCAGGTGGAGGAGCAGCGAGGGAGGCAGGTGAAGGAAGGAAGGAAGCAGCATCTATATGACTGGAGATTAAAAATCCCTGTGTACATCGCCAAGGTGGAATGAGTGGGAAAATACTCCAGTCCCCCAACGAAAAAATATTATTACTATATTGTGGTTTGTGCATTCAAATGACTATATAACAAACAAAATGTTACTAATTGCAAAAACAACAATAACAATAGGAATAATAATCATTATCTGGCGATGACACACTTTAATGCATGCGTATTTTAAGTGCATAAAAATTCACACAATTTTTGGAGAACAAGGTAAAACTTTGCTGGAAACACGATCAGAAATGATTGAGGTGGGATGATTAAAAATGTCTAGGGACAGTGTTCTTCGTATAATTGAGTCCATCAGAAGCTAAACAAGCAGCAACATTATGTGTAGTGAGCCGAGCACTGCAGTCAGTGCTGATGAAATCCCTTGACATAACAAAAGGCGATGAAAGCAATACTCTTGTTATATTTCAGGAATAATATGTTCTGTCTGACTGACTTGATTAGTCTTGTTTTAAAATGTTTGTACCTGTGGGATAGTGAATCGGAAAAACATAATATATGACCCTTAGTGCCAATCTCTTTCCTTTTAGACACTGAAAAGGTGTTTGAATCTGCAAGACTCTTGGTCCCTGATGATGTTTATTAGAATATGTGTCTGTACCTCAAAGAACCAAACCATATTTTATTATTTATTAATGTATATAGAACTTTTTTTACAAAGCAGCTTTACCATTTTGTAAACCTAAACCCTCAAAGAGCAAGCAGAAAGTGACAGTGGCAAGAAAAGTTTCTAGACTGTAGAACTGTAAAGAACAAAACTTACAAAAACTACAATAATATACATCTGCTAAAGTGGTGGTAGATGTAGAAAAAGATAAATAATACTTAATTGTACTTATCCTGGGTGTGTGATATATGTAATGTCTAATGCTGTGTTGTAATGTCTGCACTAATACCATTTGATCACTCGTTGTCTAATCTGATTATCCTTATCAGGGTGGTGGGGGGAGTTGTAGCAACATCCTTGACAGGCCATCAGGCCATCACAGGGTGGACACACAGCCAATCATATTAACACACACATTTGCATGTGTTAAAACAGTAATCTCTAATTGAATTGACTAACCTAGCTCTTTCTTTGTTTGAAGTGCACCACCCTTTACTAATACAGCAGGAATGTGATTATATGCATTAATGAAGGTGTTAATATAAAAGCATTTATACAGACAATATGATGCATTCATCATAGCAATTTTGTAATATAGGTACTAAAATATATGTACTAAATCATGACCATATACACTTATACAGATAATGTAATATATATAAATGAATGGAGGTTTTGTAATATACGATCTTATACAAGTAGGGTGATCATATTAAGTTTTGCAGGTGTAATTATATACACTTATAAAGGTAATGTGTTATATGAATTACTACATGTGTTGCAGGCACTTAGAAATGTAATATATTAAAGATTAAAAATTAGATTCATGTAATGTAAGAAAGCATCTTTGTGTATGAGCACAGTAATACAGGTACTGTAAGCATATGCACTTATACTTGTAATGTTATGCATTAATGTGGGTGTAATATATACACTAATACAGGTAATGTGATCATATCCCTTCAAATAAGTAGTGTGATTACATGCACTTATTAAATGTCTTGTGTATCACATATTTGACTTCTAATTTACAGCTGCTTGGATTTAAAATGAACAGATTTTTAAAACATTGTGAAAACAGATGTTCTCATGTTTTTTTATAATTAAGGGAAACTGCCACATGTCATTATCTGTAAGTGATTTTAAAAACTGTCTGTAATGAAATGAAAACAGAAACTACACAGCTGCAAACTGAGCAAGAGATAATGAAAAATTTCCCAGTAATATTACCAACAATAATAATCTAATAACGTTGTTAATAGCAGTAAAACAGTCCACCTAGATCATGTTTTTAAAAGCTAATCTCCCTTGAGTTAATATTAGTGTAACGATTGTACTTGCGTATAAAACATGCTGTACATGCACTGTATATTCACCCATCAACCAGAGTACTTAAACCACCTCTTTATTTCTGAACCCATTATGCATTTAATCAGCATCATTTATTAGTCAGATGCCGTTCTAGTCTGTATATGTTTTTCAATAAAAGTCGTTAAAACCATGTTCTTTAATATTCATTATCTCCACATGGATGAGATGAGTTTTAATTAAGGTTAATCTTAATTTTTCTAAATTTACCAAAGAAAAGACCACAAACCAAAACTTTCCATTCAACAACATCTTATGGCAGCTGATGACTATTTGTCTGATTTTACATCTACAAGGTAAATTAATTAGCTTAAGAAAAATAGTCTTATAGTAGAGACAGTAAATGGATACAGAAAGAGTTTGCTTCAAAGAGGTTTAAACAAATCCTGTAAATTATGTTTATTAAAGACATATAAATTCAGCAAGTGAAAGAAATATCCAGTCAGACTTGTTAAAAATCAGATTTTAGATTTTAAATGTTAATAATTGTCCAAGCGGCACAGTGGCTTAGTGGTTAGCATGTTCGCCTCTCAGTGCTAGGGATTCCCGGTTCAAATCACAATTTGGTTGGAGTTTCCATGTTCTCCCTGTGTTTCCTCCAGTTTCTTCGGTTTCCTCCCACAGTCCAAAAACATGGATCAAGGTCAATTGAGTTCTCCAAATTGCCCCATATAGAGTGTGTTTGTGTGTGTGTCTGTGTGAGTGAGTGTGTGCCCAGCGATAGATTGGCGCCCTGTCCTGGGTGTATCTGCCCAGTGCCTGAAACGTTCTCCCCTGAATGGGCAACCCCCCCCTCACGACCCTAGTAGAGGATAAAGCGGAAGATGGATGTGGATGGATGGAATAATTGTCCACTAATTTAAGAAACATTGATGAAACATTGAATGAGAAACCAGATAAAGCTTTTAAAAGCTGAAATCCTAACAGTAATATAGAACTTTTTGACTTTGTGTGGGTATAAACTAAAATGTGGTCATGTTATAATGCAAAATTTCTGTTTTGCCGCAAAACGAGTAAGAGCTAGCAGAATCTATTCAACATATGTTGTGCATATGTACAGTAATCAAACACAAACATATATCATATATTTGCATACTGTAAATATATCAATGTGGCAATCAGGGCCTTTCAGGCCATCTGTGAGGATTTCTAAACTCTAATATGTGATTTAAACACACACAAACACACACGTCTCATTTTTACATTATTGGAAATTTACTATCTAAACATATACAGATCTAAGCAAATAAAAATATACAGTGTTTGTTGGAGTGTGAAGGGTTAGCTTAAATAAAAAGATCATCTTGCCTTTTAATCTGAATTGTGCAGTCCTCTGCAGTTGCTGGAATAAGTGATTGTAATTGGCAGTCCAGCAATGAAGTTGCAGTGACTGAGCAGTACTCGAGTCACTGAGAGAGAGGCTCGAATGACAGTTAAATAAACCAGTCATATCCTCTCTTTCTAAATAGGTGGGCTTTGTTATCACGAATAGGATGAAAATCTCTGCATGCTTTCAAGCTCATCACTCACAAGATAAAGAAAAAGAGCTGTTGGTTCCAAATGAAAGGGTGAATAAACATCAATAAGGATAGAAGCATTGAGCCATTATTACACTGTTCATACTTGCCTATTAAAAGAGTTTTAAAAAATACATGTGGTTAATTGTTACAGCAATTCTGCATTAAGATGATGTATATTTTATTTCTTAATAAACCATAACATATACTATTGATTTCTGTTAAATAAATACATTTTAATTATAATGTTGGTTGTTAATAGCTGACGTAATGTAAAAGCTTTAAAAAAGCTGGATTTGTGCAGTTGTGTAGTCTTTCCCTCTCAGACTGGTTAATCATTGTATTATTATGCATTGTATTATTATAGGTGAACTGGCATTACTTTATGGGATTAAGTGTATAACGACATATCATTGTTTCTATACTCATTGTACATTTTATCAGTTCGACTTTCCATAAATGTATTTTGTAGTTCTACATAGTACACATAGTATTGTCCCATACATAGTTTATATAGTATGGTCCCATCTTTTTCTCTGAATTCTTTCTTAGGTCTCCTAACTGTAATTAGTACAATCACAGAGCAGGTATTATTTGGGTGGTGGTTTGTTTTTTTAATTAAAATGATCATACTATAATTCTTTAATACAAATTAATTATATTAGCTCAATATAAATTATTGATGTAATAATTTTAATAAGGTAAACAAGAGACAGTTATATCACTGAGTCAAATCACCTTTTTATTCTTAATCTTTAATGGCAGGATACAAGACCTTAGCTGCTTAACAGACCGTGGACACCATTGTCTGATTTTCTCCTACATAATGCTGCATGCATGTTTAATGTATGGCGGCAGATCTGGACTGCAGGCGAGCCAATTAAGCATACACACCTTATGTCTGTAAAGCCAAGCTGTTGTAGTTCCTGTAGAAATAGGCCTGGTACATCACAAGAGGATGATGATTTCTCAATCAATAACATCTGATTGGTTGATGGCCATGCACATCAGCAGCAACTTCGACGCTTGTTCTTTATACACTGAGATTTTTCCCCACTCCCAGAATATTTCATGACCCGTGTCCTTCATTTCCCTAGAAAGCACTAAAACACTAAGCCTGAACGCCTTTAATTGGTAGCAAGAACACAAATGGAAGGTCAAAATATTTAAAATAAATAAAATAATAATAATAATAATGATAAATTATTTATTTTACTAACATAATACAATAAATAACAGAAACATCGGATAAACAACAAATAAATAAAAACATAAAGAACCTGATGTAATCACACAGTAACCCAAACTACACAAATCAAAATAAAGTAATATGAATACAGAGTGCTAAAAGTGAGTGCACTGGCAACCCGTACACCTAACACAGTGTAAGTAAACATGCAGATGGAGAAACAGAAATAAAAAAATAGAATTAACTGTCATTAAATTAATACAAATCTTTTTTTGTCATTTTTTGCCTGTTAAATAAAGCAAATTACACTAATTAAATAATAAATTAGTTATTACTGAACAGATCTTTATTGTGTATTTGAGGTTTAACATATGTTTTTAATCTCTGTGCACTCACTGTAATACTGTAATGTTGCATATAGTTTTTTTTTTTATTCTTGGTTGTGTTCTTTTGAATGAAGACTGGCAAAAAGATGATTATCATGTTCCTGTAAGCCATCATTATTACTGCCAGCTATCATACGTTTTCCTGCCTGACTTATGAAGAAGAAGGCTGTCTTGCATGTCAGGTTTCAGCGAGGTGGAGCTAAAATCCATACGCAACATTAACCTGTGCAGACTGTTCAGCTGTGTGATTAATGAAATATGTGTATTTGTTTCATTAATGACGAATGGCACTGATAAAATGGCATTTTAATATCATTTATATGCCACTTCATCAGCTTGAGTTATGTGTTAATATCTATCTTTGAATATTTTCTCTGAAAACAGTGAATCTTATATCAAATGTGACACTTCCTTAACCTGACACTCCCAATTTTTAACAATTTACATTTCAAGAAAAAGACATTGAAAACTCAAATGGGTTTTTGCTGCATAACTGACCTTTAAAAATCTTATTCTTTGCAACTTGAAGGACTGTGTTGATTTTAATTTAGTTGAACCATGAAAGACTTCTAAAGACAATGAATGTATTGTTTGACAAGTCCGTTAATAGTTATATAGGTCCTGGGTAAATATTTGGGTAATATCTGGGTAAAACTTATTCTATTACTTCAATAAAATCCATTAGTTAAAATTTTAAATGTAAATTACATTGGTGTTTTATAGAATGATGAACCTATAATGCAATTTAAAAATATGTATGCTTTAACAAAAACATTTTTTTCACATTATACCTACAGTATACTGTATGTGTATAATTATAAATGTATTGTTATTATTATTCATTCATTCATTATCTTCTGCTTTATCCTACATTAGGGTCGCGGTGGGGTTCCCCATGCCCATCCAGGGGAGAACGTCTCGGGCGCTGGTCAGATACACCCAGGACAGGGCGCCAATCAATCGCTGGGCACACACTCACTCACACAGACACGCACGCATACACACTCTATATGGGGCAATTTGGAGAACTCAATTGACTTGCTCCATGTTTTTGGACTGTGGGAGGAAACCGGAGATCCCGGAGGAAACCCACGCAGACACGGGGAGAACATGGAAACTCCACCCAGATGGGGATTCGAACTGGGAATCCCTAGTGCTGAGAGGGGAACATGCTAACCACTAAGCCACAGTGCCGCCTTGTTATTATTATGATTGTTATAATTAATTAAATTCAATATAAATAAATAAATATAAAAACTTTTAAAATTGACAACTATTAGTGCATGATAGGAAAAAAAGCTCAACCAAGAGAGAAAATTATTTCAAAGGGGATCAAGAAGAAAGTAGTGTGGAACGGCAGGAAAGTTAATTAAGGGAAACGAAAAGATTTTAGAAGCTTTAATTATGCTCCTGAATCCTGCACATCACATTATTAGAAAGTTAAAAGTCCATGGTTTCATCAGTATGAGTATGATGATTTTCTTTAAACTTTGTATTTTAATTTAGGTGCTTTTGATGGAAGTCTGGAAGGCAGTGAGTCTCATTAATGCCAGAATGTATGTCTTCCTATTAAAACATTTACCTTTTACTATTTGTTTGGAATATGTGTTTGGAAATTTCTGATATTCAGTTGGTTCAAATTTAGTAAATAAAAAAAACTTACATTAAGATAATACACAAATGTCATTTAGTGTAAAATGAAAAGTTGTTCTAAAAATACAATCAGATTTTGTGCAAATTCTCTGATTCTCTGAACAGATAACAAAGACCCAACATGGAGCTTATTCATACCCAGCTAAGGTGAAATTAAAACTGATGTTTTTAAAATTCACATTAAGTGAAGATTTGTAGGGAAAGGTCAGGACTCCTTAACTATGAAATATAATTACTAAAACTGGTGATGAGGCACATTTGTGGCTTTACAAAGAACAAGTTTTTTTTTCCTAGACCTAGATGCTAATTATTCCTTTTTCCTCCAAAAAATGACCTTCAATAAGGGCCTGTGTTCATCCAACATCTTTTCTCTCACACATCTCATTTTGTCATTTCCTTGTGTCTTAGATGAATAATGCATTTGGAAAGAAGATGGATTAATCAGACACTGAATACTCATTTAAAAGCAAATTTTTTAACACAGAGGCACAATTGATCATAAGCACCAGTGTAACTGGAGTCGGCAGTATGTCATGGTAAGCAAAAACAATATCAGAGACTTTAAAGCCTGTCAATGTCGTACGAGCAGCCCACAGCTGAGGTTTCACCTTATCTTTCTCCAATCAGATGTAGTGGCTTTTGAGAGGACAGCAGGGAGAAGGGAAGGCTCATATCAGCACTCTGAGTCATATCAACTACACCAACTAAAAGGCTTCAACCAGCAATGTTTTTTTCTCATCATCTGGAGACCTGTATTCCAGTCTGTGAACATTATGTTCTGTTTATTGTCTGATAAATAAAATGTATTCTACTGAAATAATAAAAGACAGCAGCCATTTATAGTCATGCCTGTGCCTTTTGTTATCACATTTTACGACCACAAAGTATTCATGCTAGGGCCCATTTAATCCCTCTCAGGCTACAGTTACATAAGGCCAGAGACATCCATTACAACCACTATCCTGTCTGAGCCGCAAAACCATCTTCAGTCTGTGAGCGCACTAAACTACTATGTAGCAATTTAGAAGAAATCTGACCAAACAAAAATAAATTACAGTTGATCTTTTAATAGGACAGTTTCTTGAAGAGTGAATATTATTTCCTTTCTAAATAGTAAATCTTTTGATCTGCAGAAAAGGACTTGCAAAGCACAAGCTAGTGCTGCAAAGAAATACTATGGGTCCACAAGTTTTAACATGAGAACAAGAATATATATCCAGTCATCATTCCTTCAAACACAATTTTTTTTACTAATTATTTGTACTTTAAATGTAAAGTCAATTTTTTTTACTAATTATTTGTACTTTAAATGTAAAATCATTTTTACATTCCTAATCATTTTCTAAATATAACAGAAAACAAAGGAAAAATAAGAGAAATTTAAAGGAGAATAAGTGAAGCCAAAAACTTCTCATGCCCCATGTCCATCCAAGGGAGAACGTTTGGGGTGCTGGGCAGATAAACCTAAAGGTTTAAACCTAAACCTAAAACTTTGGAGGAAAAAAATTAACCTTTAAGACAAGTCAAAGGCATTTTGAAAGTTTTTTTTTTAAGTATTTAAAGAATATTAAGACTATTGCAATAGGGCCAAATACACATACATTATATAGAGGGAATTTAGATAGGGGCAATTTAGATCAGTCAATTCACCTTGAAACCAGCTTTTAGCTTTTAGACTCTGGAAGGAAACAGAAGAACCTAGAAAAAACCCATGTGGACACAGGGAGGACATGTAACTCCACCCAGATAAGAATTCAAACCTGGATCCTCAGCTTAGAGTCGAACATGCTAACCACTACGAGCACACACACACACAATTTAAAATATATATGTAATGAGAGTATTGTTTGCTAATAACCAGAGATGATGGGCAAATAAGGAAGGGATCTAATCTAAAACTTGAAGGTTCTATACACTGTGACATTCCCATTTTCCATCACTTGAATTAAAGGACCCATCTGAAATCCCGCAGAGGCGGTCTACATACATTTTGTCATGCAGTATATGTATTCAGCACATCTACATTATAATCCATAAACACAAGCATGAGTCAATCCTTTAACTGTATTCAGCAAAACAGCTGGAGTGTTAGCGGTTGGGCCACTTGCTGTGCAGGCCAAATTGGAGATTCATGCAGGATTTCAGAGAAGCAGAGCTGAAGAAATTGTCCACGCCCCATGAGGCTGGATCTGTTCATTCGTGTAACTCCGCAGAAGCAAAGTGGATTAGCCGCTCTTGGGCGAGGACAGAATTTTAAAGTTCCAGATAATTTCTGGTAATAAGCATTAAGTGTGCACACAGAAAGGAGGTAAAAGCAGAGTGGCACCGCAAAGAGAGCATCGCTCACAAGCATGAGGAATAAATTAGACACGCAGCAGGGTCACATTCTGTCTAAAAATTCACATCCACTCAAGGAATCTGCGGGGGCATTGAATCAGAAATGCAGTGCCTAATCAGAAAAGGCATGCTTACCCTCACAACACTGCCACCTTCTCTAAAAATGAAATGTTACTAGATAAGGGCACTAGTGTTCCTAATTATAGCACCCTTTAGATTTAAATCTGTCTTAATGATCAATGTGTAGTATGTGAATAACAACACAACTGCTGTTAAACTATCTGCTAATAACCCATAATGTACATTGTTCTGTATTTAATTCAGTTCTGGTACAATTATGGTCACTGTTTGTAATCATTTGGGTCTATTACACACTTTTACTATTACACACAGTATTTTAATAATACTGTAATGGTTGTAATTCATAATTCATATTTTGATGGTAGCAGTAAATACTAAAGGAGCATGTATATATATATATATATATATATATATATATATATATATATATATATATATATATATATATATATATATATATATATATATATATATATAAATATATAAAATACAGCACTTAATTTACAACTATTGTATGATCACATTTCTGGGCTAGATCAAAAAATTACATTAGCGATGCAACTAATGATGAAAAAAATCAATAAAAATGACCAATTACAAGTCCCTTTTGGTACCCAGTGATAGATTGGCACTCTGTCTTGGGTGTATCCAGTGCCCGAAACGTTCTCCCCTGGCTGGGCATGGGGAACCCCACAGCGACCCTAGTAGAGGATAAAGTGGAAGATAATGGATGGATGGAAGTCTCTTTTGGCATAGTCAGTCATGAAAACAGAACAGAAACCATAACTAATACATTATTATTATTATTATTATTATTATTATTATTATTATTATTATTATTATTATCATTATTATTAAAGAGCCGATATCTCATGTTCCGGCTTATTTCACCCCACCACGACTGCTTGATAAGATGTACAGTATTTAGAAGAAAACAGGTGTGATTTTTTGGACAGGTGTGATTTTCAGAAGTGTGAACAACCAAATAAAATACAACTGCTTGACTAACTTGTAAAAATGTAAAAGTCCACTCTGAAACTATAGAAAGAGCCAAAAAAATGTACAAATAAAAATGTTATAAATAAAAGTTGAACCAGACAACTTATATCAAAGTTATTACAGCTGTATCACTACACATCCAGAGCTCTGGCTTGCATGTGATAAGTAACATTGACACAGATGAATGTATTGGAATTTTAAAGAATATATTCTGGACTAGGCAGCATGATGGCTTAGTGCCTACCACTGTCCAGAAACATGTTTGTATATATACATACTGTCTATCTTTTTACTTTTGCTAGTTAAATCAGAATTTAAAAACATTAACAAATCACAGACAATTGGATTTACTGCATTTTACAAAACATCCAGCATCCAGGTTATTATTATTATTATAAATTATTATTATTATTATTATTATTATTATTATTATTATCATTATTATTATTATTATTATTATTATTATTATTATTATTATTATTATTATTATTATTATTTTATTAGTAGTAGTAGTAGTGGTATTTATAATTCTGTCACATCACAAGCTGGGTAAAACAAAATTAATTGCTAATAACTAACAAAGATTGAGGTGATTAATCACGATTACACATTTTCATCGTCTGACACCCCTAATTTATTTATAATAATTTCAGAAATTACACTTTTCTCACTAATGTGATATTGAAGATTTCAAGTGACTCAAATAAGTTTCTGATTTAACACCATAGACAAAACATTGATTTTATTTTAATTCATATTCTGTAAGATGCTGAAACAAACAGATTTTTGTTATTAAAATCCCTGTCCATAATTTGAAATTGTATCTATAGTGTATTTAAATGTATTTGATAAAATGTGATGTTTTTTTAGTCATTAGTTTATAAGCCCTGCTTTGTTAGCTTAGATTTTGACATCTGTCAGTTAGAATTGCACCTATTAACCTAATTGCACTTACAAATTAAACTAGCCTAGTTTTCCCAAGAGGCCAGTGCCCAAACCTGATGGGGTAATGACCACTCTCGACTGTCAACAGGGTAATCCATTTAAACAAACAAGCCGCAGACAAGCGATGACTTTTCCGTGTTCACCCACACAACACAGTAAGTTACAGATCAACAGCATGATAAAAGAGTGACAGCACGAGCACCTTACCTGCCTGCGAGTCCTGTAATTTTACTTACTCACACCTGTCTAGAGCTTTTGTGAATGAGCGCACCATAGTTAGCATGTTTGTCTGTGGGCTCTTTTGCTAGGTGGCTACAACTGACACACTCTTAAAGGTCCGTTGTGAATACACAAGGCCAGCGTAATAGACACTCCAACATAACAAAGACGGATAATCCTGTCTCCTCCAACTGCTCCCATGGTGCCGGCAGACATTTTAAGGGCAGTTAAGTTGCTGTGAGACGACACTGGATGAACTGAGAGTGGAGAGAGATACCCAAAAAGCCATTATCTATGGCAAGAGGCGTCGATTCGCATCAATTAGGATCCGGCCGAAGTGTCAGTGGTGCGGCTTCAAATTAATAATTAAATAAATAAAACCGACCACAAGCGGCTACCATACAGGCTTTTAGTCATCCGAGTCCCCCCCTGGTGCATTGCTACAAAAAGCTTTGAGCCTTCCGTAAGACGATGGAGGGCCGTTTCGCAAACCTCACACCACAGACCCACCAACTACACCACCTTTGTAGCGTCTAATTTAGATTTTAGCAAAAAAATTTACTTTTTTTTTTCCTCTTTCCTCTCCGTTTAATATAATTCATCATTATTACTACTTTGTGTTATTTGTTTATTTATTTATCTGGGAAAAAAAGCTGTGCCTGTATGATTATAAGTGGTGTGGTCTTGGCATGTGCATGGTTTTGTCTTTGAGGTCAAAAGGAAATCATTTATTATTTCAATAGTTGTAAAGACATGGTTATGGGTTTAGATTTGGCATCATTGTGTTTTTATAGTGATTTGTTTTTGCCTCATTTGTTAAAAATCCCTTAAAATGAGACAAACCAAAAAAGCTTTACCAACAAATTAGTTAATAACAATTAAAGCAATAAATTAGCCAAATTTAAGTTAACTTCCAAAAAACTCTGTGCCTGTATCTGCTTTATTGTGTAAAAGGTCAGTTGACATGTTAATAGCTCGGCTGTAACTTTTTTTTCCTAAATCAAGTACTTAAAATTAATGCAATTTAATTAACGCATGAATAAGGGATGTATTAAAACATGGTGGAACACACACCAGAAAATTAAATACAATTTCAAATGACTGGAACTAAAGCTGTTAAAAGCAAATTTCAGCCCAAGATCAGGGTCTTAGTAAAGATTTAAAAGCCTCAGATTTTAACTTGGGTTCATATTGAAACCATCAACCATCAAGTCGGGATACTCGCTAGTCAGTGTCTGCAAAATAACATAATATAATTTAATGCAAGACTACAACCTCTTGAGTGTTAAAAGTTAGTTGATGTACAAAGTAAAAAGTTGGTAATGTACAAAACAATATTTAAAAGGTGTTCACATGTTGAAGGACCTTTTGGCCAAAATATTTATACAAAATACATATTATTTATGAGATAATTACCCTGTTAATACAGTGCAGTTAAAGCATACCTACTCTATAATTATCCTTTACTTATAAATTTATTACATATGATTTTTCAAGGCAATTATCATATAAATACAGTGTAGTTATGTAAATCCTGATTTAATGTCATTGTTTTACATATTAGGGTGTAATAAAAACATGTTAATGTTTTAAAGTACAACCTCAGATGTGGCATTATATATGACATTATACGCTATTAATTTAAAAAAAAAAAGTAAAAATGCAAAAGAAAAAAAAAAGCCTATATTAATGAATTATTTATCAGCAAGAATGATCACCTCTTAAAAAGCAGAAGTTTTGCTTTTGTGTTGGGCTGGAGCATTCGTGTGTGTTAACAAAATGCAAAAGCAGAATGAGATCAGCAGTGATCTTGGAGAAGAAATTTCTACTGCCTAATCTAGGATGTGTCACAATGTCATTTTCAAACACTTCAAAGTCTATCATTTCACAGTGAGAAAGATTATTTACATGTGGAAACTTACAGTGAACACATAATCATAATCTTGGGAAAATGGATGTTTCAGCAAATTTACCGCAAGGTCAGACCATTTAATACTTTGATCAAACGCAAAAAAATACCAAGAGCTAATCTCTACATGTTACAGGTCACAGCACGCTGGTAAATAATGTGGGCATGCTGGACCCAAAGGCAAAGAGACAAATACAAGTTCAAAAGGTTTATTTCACTTCATCAAAGTATTATGAAATCAATACAAATACCTCAGATGCACACATGACCCCTACAAACAAGAATTAGAAACTGACTGCTCTTACTACTGCACAAGCGCAACATCATTTATCTCAGCGCTGTGCACCCTGCCAACCAGCACGTATTGTGTTTTTCAGCATGCTGCTAGCTGTTCGTTTCAGTGAGTGCAGCATGACTTACAGATGCACCTGCAGGTGTAGCAAATCACAGGTGCTTATTGCACTGAGCCATTATTGGGGCATTGCTATTTTACCTCTAGCCATGTTACACTACAGTTGGCATGTTAAATGTTCAAGTTGATGACAGTAAAGCTAGATAAGGAGGGAACAAAATGGGATTATTTGGAGGAGTTGCCAAGGTAACAAAATAGCTGTGGCAAATTTTTTTTTGTCTAGCTATAAAGATCTCAGTAGTGTAGTGCCAATGTTATTTGCTCTAGCTGTGTTTGCACCAGAAGCTAATTTTCTCCCGGCTCTAAGCACAATTAAGTATTTAGCATGTGAGCATTCAAGGCATTAACCTGGGACTTTTACCTTCATTCCGTATTTTAAGTGTTACATTCACATTTATTCATGTTAGTCCTATTATCAGTGCACAGCCCTGGCTATGTTTGAAGCAGCACGCTGACTATTTTGGACCTCGGCTGTAATGCTTAAGGGGCTGGGCCAGCACACAGCATTACACCAATCTGGGTGTCCGCTGACAGCAAAGTCCAGTAAGTCACACGGTTTTCTGTGCACCTCAAGATGTTAAATTTGCTGGAAGGTATATTGAACTCTGAGGGCCAAAAGTCAGGCATAATCTCCACTGCTTGAGGACTGGGTTGGTAGGTAACCTGACTTTTGTCTTTTGTTTCGTTCATTTATCTTTATGTAAGGTGGACATGCTCTCTAAGGTAAACATCTGTGCACAAGCACCGTAAGTAAGTTTGTGCCATCTGAGTTATAATATGGGTTTTCGGGTTACTTTCTGTAACATTTAAATTAAACATTAACAAACATTCTCTTGTAGTTTTCTTGTAGTTTCTGTCTTGTGTGGTACGGTACGGTGTCATCCATGT
Source organism: Corydoras sp. C115 (assembly GCA_019802505.1). NCBI lineage: Eukaryota > Metazoa > Chordata > Actinopteri > Siluriformes > Callichthyidae > Corydoras > Corydoras sp. C115. The sequence goes on along the minus strand of JAFMOC010000016.1, from coordinate 1,712,979 downwards.
TACAGCCAAGAGTAGACTTCTTGTTTCTATAAAGAACATGGCAGCATGGTTTTAATTTGGGAGTGGGAGTGGTAGCTCAGTGGTTAGGGTGTTGGGTTATCAATCTGTAGGTTAGCGGTTCAAATCCCAGGTCCACTGCAGTTACCAATGTGGGTCCTTGAGCAAGACCCTTAACCCTCATTGCTCCAGGGATGTTGTGATTAACCCTGTGCTCACCTTGAAAGTTGCTTTGCATAAAAGCGTCTGCTAAATGACCATTTACATACATTTATATTTAGTCATTTAGCAGAGGCTTTTATCCAAAGCGACTTACAAATGAGAACACCACAAGTCAGAAGCCATGGAGAAAACCAACTATACTGTAAGTTCATCAAACCTGATTGTTATTCGAAGCTGCGCCCCCCCCCCCCTTTTTTTATTTTATTTTTTATTTATTTATTTTTTTTTATAACAGGTATTTGTTAAATAGATGCGTCTTAAGTAGTTTCTTAAAACTGTTTAGAGATTCTGCCTTACGGACAGAGTTGGGAAGATCGTTCCACCATTTTGCAGTGGTGAACGCCACAGAATGAGAATTAGCTCCTCGGTGAGGTGGAATCGCCAGGCGGCAATCATCACTGGAGCGAAGTGAACGAGTCGGAGTGTATTTTGAAATACACTCCGACCAAATGTAAATGTATGTAAATGTAATTTGCAAAGTGACATCTGAACAAAACAAGACTTTTGGAACAATGTTTTTGACAAAACCAAGACCAAAGTTTGGCCATAATGCACTGTGCTACGTTTGGCAAAATATAAACACAGTATATGAGTGTTGCACATCATACTCAATGTGGTAAAAAGGTAATCAGTTTAGATTGTTGTCCCCCGGTGTCCCCCGGCTTCCTGGAGATCTTCATCCATGGCTCTGCTGACGAATACTGGATGGAACCTGACAAAGCGGTCCTGCAGGACGCCCCCTAATGGACTCACATATAGTTTTCCCATTTGTTTAATATCTGTACATGGCTGTCCTACATTGTTGTTGCTGCCTGGCCGCTCAAGGAGGATGAGTCCCCCACTGAGTCTTGGTCCTCTCAAGGTTTCTTCCTTAAATAACAACATAAAAGGGAGTTTTTTCTTGCCACTGTTGCTTCGGCTTGCTCTTTGGGGGTTTAAAGGCTTTTCAATCTGTAAAGCTGCTTTGTGACAATGTACTGTTGTTAAAAGCGCTATATAAATAAATAACTTGAACTTGAACTTGATTGTTTTGCACTCACAGGCAGTGGCGGCTGGTCCATAGGGGGCGCTGGGGCACCGCCCCCCTTAACATTGTTCAGATATTAAACTGAATTAGTTGTGAACTGCAAAATAGTCAAAATGAAATGTACTTATCTGTACTGTGTGTCTAACAGACATGTTAGAATTTATTAAAAGAATAAATAAATACATTTAATTGCTCCCATTGTGCACCTACGTGTGGAGCGCCGGTCTAATGAGTATATATGTTGGCACGCGGACTTTTGGAATCATGTGACCTGAGGCTGAGTTCTAATTGGTTATTTTGGGTTTTTCCACGGGATGCAGCGCGCGCCATTCTAGTGCGTCACTATTGGTTGTGAGTTACTACTGGTTAATTTTATTTAGGCCTCGTGTGATTGGACAATTCCCAAATCGACTCATTAACTCAGGTGCGGTTCATTAGTTCGACTCCCCCTAACGTTTGCAGACTGGAGCAGCATCAAAATAAAGAAAACTCAGTTTTGTGTTTTAAAATAAAATGCATTTAAAAGAGTTCACTGAAGAAAACCGAGGATAAAGGAGCTTGGACCGGATCGTCCCAATTTACAAACACAGCAGCAGGCAAGTGATGAGGACAGGCTGAATGCACTGCCATGCTGTCATTAGAGAAAACACTGATGTTATTCAGAAATTTACAGGCCAGAAGAAAAAAAGGGCAAAATTCATGCTTAAATAAAGCAATTTTTGAAGATTACTTTTTTGTTTGTTTTAAATTTTTCGTTTGTTTGCACCCCTCATTTCTTTTAGCAGCAGCCAGCACTGCTCACAGGACATGGTATTTAAAATTAGATGTAAATATTATACAGCCAAAATTTGTCCAAAACTGGACCATACAACAGCACACCTCGTCAAATCTCCAACAGAATGACCAACAAAGGGGCAAAGGTTTTACATTACTGACAGTTGTACATAAAAAAAATGATTACTGTAAATTCTTGCTGCTGGACATGGTTCACTTTGCTATTCATTTATACATAAGGCTTTTTACACACACTTTTTTTTTCAATATGGCTTCAGATTTCTTAATAAATAATAGTTCATTATTTTAGTAATATATATAGTAATGACGGTGGCATGGTGGCTTAGTAGTTGGCACGTTCGCCTCTCAGCGCTAGGGATTCCCGGTTCGAATCCCCATCTGGATGGAGTTTCCATGTTCTCCCCGTGTCTGCGTGGGTTTCCTCCAGGTTCTCTGGTTTCCTCCCACAGTCCAAAAAGATGGATCAAGTCAGTTGAGTTCTCCAAATTGCCCCATATAGAGTGTGTGTATGTGAGTGAGTGTGCGCCCAGCCATGGATTGGCGTCCTGTCCTGGGTGTATCTGCCCAGCGCCCGAAATGTTCTCATGTTCTCCCCTGGAAGGGCAATGTTCCCCCCCCCCCCCCTGCATCCCCAACATAGGATAAAGCGGAAGATAATGAATGAATGAATGAATATAGTAGTGAATGTGTTTGTTCCCCTAAAGTTCATACTATTTCATTATAATGTCCTGATATGTAGAACACTCTATTTTCACTTCGCTAAACTTAAGTCAGTTTTTCATAGAGACTTACTTTCTAATAAATTGCCTATAATTTAAAGTTCTACCAAAAAGTTATTTTACTTTTATGTTTTATGATGTAAGATTGTGTGAGTCTCAGATGTATTACAAATATGTGTAGTATCTGAATGTGCTGAATGACCAGGTTTAGAGATGTTTTCTCTCCAGACAGCAAAGGCATATTCCAGGATGACATAAATAACACAAATGTTTATATCATGAAAGTGTTTGTGGAGCATGAGGACTATCTATCAAAAAATAAACAGTTTCACACATTAAAATATTGTTGGAATGTGATGCAAAAGATTTTATAGATTGATTCCTCTGTCCCATCATCAAAGCTAAATTCAGGGCATATTTTATGTTGCATAAAAAATGCCATTACTGGTCGCACCTCAAAGGTTTTGCCAGGCAAAGTACATTAAATAGTGAAACTCCAAATTTTACCATAGGTCTGAAAGGGTCATTATTAATTATTAAGTACAATTTCAGTTTATTTGTTAAATTTTCTCATTGCTTTGACCCCAACTTTCCTGGGCCATTTCTTTTGTATTAAAGTACCAAGCTTGCTCTGATATTGTTGCAGTTCAACTACAAACAGATCCTCAACACACCGTCATAATAGAAAGCCCAGAATTCTCTATTGACAGTTTAACCTCTCTGTGCCCCGTCTCTCATTGCTCTACACATCTGTTTTACTGCTGACTCCTCTTCTCCTTTATTGCACCTTATAGTGGCTCTGTTAGGAAACTGACTTAGTATTTACAGTCTGACATTGTTTTATTGTGTTTACTTACAATATTGTTAACATCATTTCAGACAAGAAATTTTATTGGTGAAATAATTTTTGTATTTAGCCTTTCTACTATAAAAACAAATATGAGCTATAGATTTAAAAGCTAAATCACCTTCTTCACTAAATTCACTGATAATCTTAGATTGGTCTGGTTAACTGGGCCTGCATTGGGCTAAATTGTATTTTACTTGATGGCATAACTTTGTAACTATGTCTACGTCTAAAATCACATACTAAATAGCAAATAATGTGCTATTATTATTAAATATTAAATAGCAAATAATGTGCAGGGTGGCTTAGTGGTTATCACGTTTGCTTCTCAGCACTAGGGATTTCCGGTTCGAATCCCAATCTGGGTAGAGGTTCCATGTTCTCCCGTGTCCGTGTTGGTTTCCTCCGGGTTCTCCGGTTTCCTCCCACAGTCAAAAAACATGGATTAAGGTCAATTGAATTCTCCAAATTGCCTCATATAGAGTGTGTCTGTGTGTGTAAGTGAGTGGGTGCCCAGAGATAGATTGGCGCACTGTTCTGGGTATATCTGCCCAGCGCCCAAAACATTCTCCCCTGGATAGGCATGGGACCCCCCCCGCGACCCTATAGAGGATAAAGTGTCAGATAATGGATGGACGTAATAGAAAATAATTTTGATCCAGTAAGTACTATTCAAACAATAAAGTTTGAGTAAGGCTTTTAGACTACACGAATATGTAGCCATGATCCCAGACATGATACATCTGCCTTATGACAAATGTCATTTAAGTTATGTTTAAGATTCATGTTTAATTATTTGAGTATAGCTTTTTACAACAGTACTTGTCTTAAAGCATTTTACAGTGTTCAAAGTCTAAAACCTGAAAGTGCAAACGAAAGCGACAGTGGCAAGAAAAAACTTGCTTGATAGAAACCTTGTAAGGACCAAGGCTTAGTGGGAGACTTATCTTCCTTAAGCGGCCAGGTAGCATCAACAGTGTATCAGGTTTCCATTTGTCTGAAAAAAGAAAAACTGATTTGGTAAACAACCTCTTAATGCATACAATTGTCCTTTGCAGCAACATTCTAGCAGGAATGCAAAGTCACTCGTCCAATGAAAATCCAGGTTCTGTCCATTAAATCAGTGTGTGATCAGAATTATTTTTTTTGAATGAGTTAATTAATCCTTTAATCCTCTGTGAAGATTTAATGCCTCTATGGTCATCGCTGTAAGAAGTGAGTGTAAAATGTTTTCTTACTCATTAAAAATCATAAAAATATTTGGTATTGGACATTTGTTTATTTTTATTTTTGTAGCTGTATTTTACACACACTTGTAAATCGTGACTTCCTGCTTTTTAAATTTTTCTTCTCAGCTAAATCATTTGATTCAGCTTTTGTTAAATCATAATATAGCACAATGGGATTTGGATACTTACTTCAAAATGAACGCCCAGTTCAGAAAGTCATCTGGGGAGTTTTTACATAGACCGACTGATTTATGCCTGGTGCATATTCAGACGCAGGAGTCATTCTCGCCTCCAGCTTTTGTGTTTATATAGCAGGCAGTATGCTATTTTGGACACAGCGTACTGTTTGTTTTGTTTTGAGAATTCTCCATCTAAAGCAACCCCTGGTTTGCAAACCTGATGTGTGTGCTTGTTCAGTGGGTAGGGTGTTAAGCAATCTTCCAAAGGTAGGGGGTCCACCTGTCCACCAAAGCAGCCATTTTGGGTCCATAAGCACTTAACCCTTATAACTTCAGAAGTGCTGTATCATGAGTGGCCCTGTTCTCTGACTCCAACAATCAGGTTGGAATACTTGATAAAATGATCTGCAAAATTATCTCTTTTTTCAATGAAAATTAAAAAAGGACCTTGAAGTGTAATGCGTTGCTTGCTGCTCTCTCAGCTTCCACAATCAGGCCTCTACAACTAATTCAGAACTCTGCAGCCCGACTTGCATTCAACCAGCCCAAGTGAACTCATGTCACTCCACTACTCATTTCTCTCCATTGGCTCCCTGAAGCTGCTGCATTCAGTACAAGTCACTGACTCTGGCCTACTGGACCATTTCTGGATTTCCCCCTCTTAACTTCACTCTATCTTTTCAAAATACACTCCGGCTCGTTCACTTCGCTCTAGTGATGATTGCCGCCTAGTGATTCCACCTCACAGAGGAGCTAATGCTCACTCTGTGGCGTTCACCACTGCAAAATGGTGGAACGACCTTCACAACTCTGTCTGTAAGGCAGAGTCAGTTGGCATTTTTAAGAAACTACTGAAGACGCATCTTTTTAACAAACCTGTTGTAGAAAAAAAAAGGAGGGGGGGGGGGGGGGGGTACAGGATCCGATAACAATCAGGTTTGATATTCTACAGTGTAGCTGGTTTTCTTCATAACTACTGACTTGTGGTGTTCTCTCATTTGTAAGTCGCTTTGGATAAAAGCATCTGCAAAATTACTAAATGTAAATGTCTTCATCACTGTGGACTAGAGTTATTGATCACAAGACTTATACTCAGTCATTTGCACTATTGTTGAACCTGTGATGTACTTGGTCTATGTTGGACTAAAAGCTCATAACCTGTACAATATTATTGTTTATTATTCCATCCATCCTCAACAGTTCACTGAAACAATGCAAACATGCAGATTTTTAAAAACTGTTTGTCCAATAATTTGTTGTTTAAATCACTAAAGGTTTAATATTTTTTACTGTAAGTTTGGGTTATTTTCTTCTTGGAGCTCCTACGTATTAACTGATGAAGGAAAAAAACTATAGTTCCAGCGTTCTTTGAGTAACAAACTTATCTTGGACTAGAGCAGCCTCTACTGGACGCAGAAGGCTTTCAAAAAGCACAGCTCTTAAATTCTCATTTTTCATTGCCTCATTAAAAATGCACAATCCATCTACATGTCATCTACAAAATAATGGTATCTTTCCAATTTTTATTACATTATTATTATTATGTATTTCAAATAAAAGTAATGGAAAACTGTACATTCAAATTAAATAAATACATTTACAATAATCCCACAAAACCGTGTTTACTTTAGAGCGATTCCTGCTTAACATTATTTTATTATATTTCATGAAAGGAACATAATTGAGTTCCACTGTTCCACATTCATTAGAGCTGACTAAAAACAAATGGGGCGTTTTATGAGGGAGGACACATCAATTGTTTTCATAACCCAGTAATAAAAATATTTTTTATAAATCTGTTTTCTATTAAACAAATTTCCCCAATTCTCATTTTGAGCACCTGCAAATGCTGACCTGACCTATAAAGGGGCAGTGGGAATGGAATTAGAGAAGCACCTTTAAAGTTTAAATATTGGGTTATCAGGCATGTAAGGCTTATAACCATTGTCCTCTGCTTAGACACAATACGTCATTTAATCAATAACAAATTAAACCCATATGCAATATAGCCATGTAGAATGACACAAATTGTTTAATAGATCAAGAGTTAAAAAATTACAAAATATTTTGGGTTTTTTTATATTTTGAAGCACTGTATGTGCAAAGTTGCACCCTTATAAATGCCTGAATTAAATACCATATTTCATTCTGTTACTTATTAAAGTTATATAAGTCTAGTTACAGTGGAGTTTCCATGTTCCATGTCCACGTGGGTTTCCTCCGGGTTCTCCGGTTTCCTCCCACAGTGCAAAAACATGGATCAAGTCAATTGAGTTCTCCAAATTGCCCCATATAGAGTGTGTCTGTGTGAGTGTGTGTGTGCCCAGTGATAGTTTGGCGCCCTGTCCTGGGTGTGTCTGCCCTACGCCCAAAACATTCTCCCCTGTATGGGCATGGGGAACCCCCCCACAACCCTAATATAGGATGAAGCGGAAGATAATGGATGGATGGATGGAGGTCTGGTACCAGTGTAGTGTGTAATGTTGTATCCATAGTTTTTTTTTCCTCTAGTCACAAAGCTCATACTCAGCGGTGTGCACTGCAGGGTGGTTGTTAATTGCTCAGGTGTATCCATTATTCATTACACCTGTTGCTGCATCTGAAGCCAATTATGCTATTAGCATTATGCTTTTAAATAGAGATTTAGTTCGATGCTGGGACACAGCTCATACATCGGGAGAAGTGCTTTTCCATGTGCCACACTCCTCATATACGCATGGTTTCACAAATGGCTATAAACTTGGTAGCATCAAAATGCAAACACATTAGCATAAGGTCTGAAGACAGGTTTATCAACAGCACATTAGTTACACTGTCTCTTTACTCACATCATAGAAAACAGCAGCACTAAGGTTGTACACAATTACCGGCTACATTAATATATGTACATTCCTTGTTCGTACGGCTCCTAGGTGTTTTGTAAAAAACTATAAGTTGATGTTTTACCATGAATATGTTTGTTGGTTGTCTTAAGTTTTCCCTCTCTGTCCATTTATGATCAAGTCATATATTTCATGAACATGTGTATACAGGTTTCTGCTGCAAACAGCCTGAAGCAATTGTTTGTTCACCGAAATAAGAAATTCAGTACAGCAGGGGTTTAAATTTGTACTAAAAACGGAGAGAGAAAAAGAATGAAAAGCAAAAATGAATAAAGAAACACGTACAAAAAAACAAGGCAAATTGTCATGGGATAGTAATTCAGTTATTATGATTAGGGAAAAGATAACCCAATTACAAAAAAAGCAGAAGATACAGTTTTCTGAGAAACTTGGTAAAATTCAGGTCTCACTTTAAAAATATAAATATATATATACAATAGGATAAATATATGAATTACTAAAATTCTTGAGTGAGTAGCTGAAGAAGAGAAGACAAGCACAAAAAATGAAGCAAAGGTGATTTTTGCACAATAACTGCAACACTAAAAGCTTTAGAAAATGCAGCAAGTCAGGAGTCTTTTATTTAGTAGACAGATTGTGATTCATCTATGAAAACTGCCAAACAGCTCAAATGGTACAGATTCTTTTGTAGATTGTGACAGAATGCAAACCATTTACATGAATGTTGAAGAAGAAGATAAAAGTAAAGTAAAAGTAGTGCTGTAATTTTACCCACTGGCAAAAAAAAAACCCAGAGGTAGTTTGCAGAAAAAGAAAGAGACCCAACTCACAAAGAAACTATAGGAAAGAAAACAAGTTCAGCCATTGAAGCATAAACAAGACCTCAGGTCATCCTTTGCCTGCAGCTAACAAAACAAACTAGCTCAACATACATGAACACATACATTCAGAATGCAATATAAAGACATTCAGCACTGATGTCTGAAAGCTAAAGAATCAAGAGTTTAAAGCATTGATTCATCTAGTTACTTACATCACCTACATTTCATCAGTAGTGTTTTCAGATAGCAGTTTGAAAAGATTTTTTTGTTCCAACTTGAATGTTTACAATGCTCACAAAAACGTATCATTCAGATAAAACTAATGTGGAAGGATTTAAGTGGCCGACACAAAGCCCAGACTTCAACCCTATTGCACACCTTTGGGATGAACAAGGACAAAGAAGCCAGAACCTCTGGTTGGTCTAACATTTTTATCTGACCTCACAAATGTAAAAAAAAAACATAACCACGCATTACAAGTAATACCTTGTAACATTATTCCTAAGCCTTTGTTAATGTACATAAATGTTCATAATCATGTTTATGAAGAGTCATAATACAAAGTGACATGATGCTTTATAATGCGTATTCTAACTGTAACGGTGAGATAATATAATTTCTTTTAAAATAATCCTTCCATTATAAATTGATAAAAGTATAAAAGTGAAATATATAAAACAACTTTATAAGTAAACTGCATAAATATTTACAGATACCAACTAATAAAAGACCATAAATGCTTTTTACATATGCTCTTTGCATTAAGTAATGTCGAATCATCTTGCATTAAGTAAAAATGTCTACAAACGAAAAATCCAAAAGTTAAGTGAGTTTTTTTATGATATGTTGCTACATGTTGTTTCACTGCCGTATGGCATGTTATTATAACACTTAATACTCAAAATCAAAGTGTTACTGTATCAATAATGAATGTCTGAAAGAAATCCATCCATCCATTATCTTCCACTTTATCCTCTATTAGGGTCGCGGTGGGGTTCCCCATGCCCATCCAGGGGAAAACGTTTTGGGCGCTGGGCAGATACACCCAGGACAGGGTGCCAATCTTATCGCTGGGCACACTCACACAAACACACTATATATGGGGCAATTGACCTTGATCCATGTTTTTGAACTGTGGGAGGAAACCCACGTGGACACAAGGAGAACATGGAAAGTCCACCCAGATTGGGATTCTAATCCCTAGCACGGAACGTGCTAACCACTAAGCCACCGTGCCGCCCGAAAGAAATCCTAAATTTATATTATAATGCGGCGGCACGGTGGCTTAGTGGTTAGCACGTTCGCCTCTCAGCGCTAGGGATTCCCGGTTCGAATCCCCATCTGGGTGGAGTTTCCATGTTCTCCCCGTGTCTGCGTGGGTTTCCTCCGGGTTCTCCGGTTTCCTCCCACAGTCCAAAAACATGGATCAAGTCAATTGAATTCTCAAAATTGCCCCATATAGAGTGTGTCTGTGTGAGTGTGTGCCCAGTGATGGATTGGTGCCCTGTCCTGGGTCTATCTGCCCAGCGCCCGAGATGTTCTCCCCTGGATGGGCATGGGGAACCCCACCGCGACCCTAATAGAGGATAAAGCGGGAGATAATGAATGAATGAATATTATAATGCATTATGTGAATTTGAGTTATAAGGCATCATGTCGCGTTTTTATAACAATTCATGACCATGATTATAAACATCCATCCATCCATCCATTTTTTTTTGCTGTAAATGCTGTAAAATACAGTCTTATAATCAGTTTTATAATCTAAATGATTTGACAGAGACTGCATGGTTAAATAATGAGAAGTAAACTGATGTCTTCTGAAATATTCCTTCTTTAATTTATTATATTTTGTTTTCCAGCAAAAGCCCTGACTCAGGAACCCAGAAAAACTTATTTATGAAACATAACCCCCAAGCTGCAGCTCTCCTCCAAGTGCAAATATACAGTATATGTTGTAATGACATTCACATTGCCTGGACCGTTTGTACAATGAAACCATAAGATTTCAGAAACAAGAACTATAATACAAATGGACTTCACTTGTATCACTCCTGAGACAGTTGAGCCATGGACCTTAAGGGAAGAGCGTGTAATTACAGTGAGAGTGCACAGTGAGTCACTTTCAGGAAGTCTGGCGGTCAAGTGTTCCTCGCTTATTGTTCTTAGGTCTGAGGAAGCTCACCCCTCCCAGGCTTTCATTTCACTCCCAGAACCCACACAGGAATAAGTGGTGGGATAAGAAGTTGCTCAGCTCTGCATGTCATCTTTATTTGAGTGTCTACCAAACACTTATTCTACACAACACTTCTATTACAATTTCAATATATTTCTTCCCCAAGAGTATTTCTTTCTGTTTTCATATCATGTATTAAAATAAAAAAAGCACTTTTGACTGTTGCAGACTGTCAGCATTCCCTTGCTACTTAAAGTATAAATTTATTAGTTTTAAGACTTTTACCATATATAGTTGAAGTAAATGTGCCATATGGGACTTCCTGCATTATACCCTCTTTTTCTGTTTTCATTTTTTATGCTATATCCACTGAGTCAAAATTGTATTATGTAATATTACATAAAATAGTTTTATTAAAATTTTTATGCATTGGTTCAATTCCAAATATAACCTGTATTTTTAATTTAACCTTTTTAGTTTAAAAATCATATAATCATATATTTCATCTATTGCATGGAATTCAACTATAAATGTATATTTTTATTAAAATTACAAAGGCATAACAGAATCTTTAGACATTTTACAGTTTTGGTGTTTTCTTAATGTATTTAAGGTGGATTGTGTGATGTGGACACATTTAAACCATTCCACATTGCTGTTTTATTTAAAACTTTAAAAATCAATAAAGAAAGCACAGTGGGTGTTTAGTCACATTGTATTTTAATGGGCTTCACAGATCATTTGAAACTTCTGGTCCTAAAAGTCATTTAAGTTTGAAAAAAATTATAATGACAAATATAGTTTAAAAAAAGATACAACTTTCAACATTCCATTACTAAAAATGAAACAAACTGCGACTCTGCCTCAAGGAGCCCGCCCACAATAGAGAATAAAGAAGCCTGTCAGAAAAACAACCAAAGGGTCAAAAGTAAATCTGGAGAAGCTAAAAATCCACATCACAAAAAGATAACAACAACAATAATAATAATAATAATAATAATAATAATGCTATAATGGTGGCTTAGTGGTTAGCACGTTCGCCTCTCAGCGTTAGGGATTCCCGGTTCGAATCCCCATCTGGGTGGAGTTTCCATGTTCTCCCCATGTCTGCATGGGTTTCCTCCGGGTTCTCCGGTTTCCTCCCACAGTCCAAAAACATTGATCAAGTCAATTGAGTTCTCCAAATTGCCCCATATAATGTGTGAGTATGTGTGCGTGTCTGTGTGTGTGTGTGCCCAGCGATAGATTGGTGCCCTGTCCTGGGTGGCGCCCTGTCCTGCCCAGCGCCCGAAACGTTCTCCCCTGGATGGGCATGGGGAACCCCCCCGCGACCCTAATATATAGGACAAAGCGGAAGATAATGAATGAATGAATTAATTAATTAATAATAATAATAATAATAATAATAATAATAATAATAATAATAATAATAATTGAGCAAATTTGCATGTGTAATTAAAAAAAATTTTTTTTGAAAGGCTTATTAAAATACAACTTGATTATGATCTTTTTACACACAATTCAAAAGTGTGAAACTCTGTGGAACACTGTGTTCATGATGACAGACATGTCCAGTTATTCAAAATCTTTATTACATTGTAAATGCAATGAGCAACTACAATAATTTTTAGATTGAACTCTAGATAAGACCAGTGGTTCTCCGGTTTACTCCCACAGTCCAAAACAAGGTGAATTGGCTGCTCTCCATTGCCCCTATCTAAATTGCCCCTATAGAGTGTCTGTCTGTGTGAGTAAATGTGTACCCAGGGATGAAGTGGTGCCCTGGGATTATTTTCCTAGCACCCGAAATGTTCATTACATGCCATCAGTGGAGAATCAATATATTTAATTATATATAATATGAATAATAATTTGAAACAGGTTTTATTTTAAATAAAATTTGCTACAAATACCAGGATGCATTGTATTTTATTTTTGACTTTATACACTCATTGCAGTGTTGTTCTGTAAAACTCTAATAAGTGTTTTGCATTGATTCCGTGGTGCTGGTGTGTTCCTCTGTGTTTTGTGTGAGCTGTTCGGGGCCAGCACAGGAAGGGTCAGGTTAAAACAGGAAACTGATAAAAGGAAATGGTGTACGTCACACAGACATGCGACTCCTGGTAAAAGTAAACCAGTCTTGAGGAGCAAATGGAGTCCATCTTAAACTCACCCATTAAACTTTTACTTGTTGCAGGTAAGAGATCATTTTATCTTTTCATCAACTAATGAATAGATTTTTAATATTTGCTTTTGTGTAATATCAAAGATCTGTGTCACTCAGATTCTCTTTCTCTCGTATAAAGTCTGTCTTTCTAGTGTCCTGGAACCAAGCACATTTTCGGAAATTTGCCGGTCATGTCATCAGCAAGCAACTTGTAGGGACAACGGCTGTTACTGCAACCAAGGCTTTTCAGGAGACGGTTTCAAACTTTGTAAAGGTGAGATGCTTTGCTATTACATGTATTTTTTAAAGAAATTTGAGATTAATATTAAAGTAGACTATTCATATTTAAACATCAGATATCAGAAAAGCTTTTTTTTACACAGTGAGGCACAATGATGGTTTTGCTGAGAATTTTTTTATGTAAGAACAGATAATCATGTTTGTGGTGCAGAGAACAAGCATTTTTTTTAATTATTAGATTATTTTTTGATACCGTGAATAAATAAACAAATAATATATTTTCCAATAAAACGGCATATTTTAAAGAAGTGTAGGTCACATATGAGCACATTATGTTTTATGAGCAGATTTCCAAATTTATATAATAGTTGATATATTTTCAAATTTCAAATGACTTATTATAATTATTTCTTTTTAAACATGGTAAAGTATTTACAAAAAGTAGAAAGTGAATTAGGGCCAATTTCAGGGGCATTGTATAATTTGGTATTTGACAATAATGTGACTTTAATTCCTGTTTTATTAGAAATATTATTAGATTTATTCGGTTTTAAGCAGAACCTGTTAAACTTATCAGAGGATTTTATCGAATTAAGAAAATAGTGGCTACAGATTTAAAAGTCTGCTGAGGGAAAGCTGGTGGAAACTGCTTTAAGCTGGCAGAGGAATGAAATGTGTTGCTTTTCACTAAATCATTTAATTTCTAAAAATTTGTGAATTCACATTGACACTGGCTAATACAGTGGTATTGGTGTCAAGACCTTTTGAAATTTTGTTCTTTGCACATTAGTTTAATGATATGAAAATAAAAAATGTAATAGCACTAATATGAGCGGAAACTCTGACAACCCTGTATTTCTCTCAGGAAATGCACCACAAGAACAATGACAATGTTTTATTCATGTGTTCATTTATCTTGTTTGCATTAAAATAAATGGCAAAACTGGTATCTTTTCTCTAAGAACTACAAAAAATGAACTGGATGAAATTATTTTCACTCTCAAATCAACTGCTGCATGTAGTTAATTTATTCTTATATCTCTCTACCACTCTTCTTTTATCAGGTCTCTGTGTAAGGTCTCTCAGATTTAAAAGGTTTCTACTACAAATTATTGTTTTATGATTTCTCAATGGGAGCTCTATAGGATTTAGATCTGGACTCACTGTTGGACATTTCAGAACTTTCTGGAGCTGGATATTGTTATGAAGTATATTTGGAGTTAAAAAAAACATGAACATCTATATTACTATGATCTTGATTTTTTAAAAAGGATATAATATGAATCCATGTATTAGCTTGCCAATCTTTTCTCAGCCTTTACTAATCTTTGCTTTGATGCACTTATGTAAATTTTTCATAAAGTTATTTGACATTCAAATAGCACAGTGTAAATTAGGATTTGAAAAACAATTTAATTATTTGTTTACTGACAGTTAAATTGTTTTTATTTCAATATGTAGATGATGATGAGTGTGCAAATGTCACTCATATCTGTGGTGAGAATGCCAACTGCACAAACACAGAAGGAAGCTATTACTGCACCTGCATTAAGGGATATAAATCAACAGGAAAAACTGATTTTAATCCAAATGATGGAACCCATTGTACCGGTGAGATTCAAATTTTTTTAGAATGTGATACAAATGAGAACCTCTATGTCTAGCAGTTAAAAAAAAAAATTGATAATGTAATCAAACAAAACTTTGACCTCATCTTAAGCTCAGTTATGCATCTGTTATGTCTGATTGGAATTAATATTGGAGTCAACATTTATAAAAGAACCTAAATAAAAACTGTTTCTGAATCTGTTTCTGAATCTTTTAATATATATATATATATATATATATATATATATATATATATATATATATATATATATATATATATATATATATATATATATATATATATATATATATTTTTGTTGGTTATTACTATCAGTAAAATAGTTTCTGGCATTTATTCCTTGAAGTGGGTAAAGCCATAAGACAAACTTCATTCTTCGTTGATACTGAGTAACCTGTTGATACTGAGTAACCTGTTGATGCTGAGTAATCCTCTTTGAAAAGTGTACTGTCATGAGTGTTAATGTCAAGGTTTAAGACGTGCATTTAATTCAACTTGCATTTATGTCTTTTAGATATTGATGAGTGTCAGAATGTTCAAGTTTGTGGCAATTTCTCTCAGTGTCATAACACCAATGGTTCTGCATACTGCACATGCCGAAGAGATTTTATCACAAAGACGGGCCAGATCAGGTTTCATCCAAACAATAATATAGAATGCATAGGTAATAAAAAGCAACTGCCTCAGTTTAGTTTAGTTTAGTTTAGTTTAGTTTAGTTTAAAATGTAAGGTTTGGCTTCTAAACATACATATTTTTTACAGAGGACCCAAAAAAGGATTGTCATCAAGACAACAAATGTGTTTTCAAGACTGTTAATATTACAATTAAAAATGTAAGTATGCTGCCATGTACAGTACAAATGTAAAGAATGTCTTTGCTGGATTTGTTAATTTATAGATATTATATTATATATTGATGTCATTCAGTTCAATGAGTAAATGAAACGCATGAAAATGATAACTATTTTTACACAAATAAGTTTGAATATGAACATCAACACACATATATGTATATACTATATATACAAAACTTATCAATTTTTGGAATTGTTTTTAATTTAATGATAGATTATTTTATTAAATAATATACAATATCTTGTTTGAAGTTGAAAATTTCATACTGAAGTACATGGAGAACTGAACATTTCTATAACAAACATATGCAGTTCTCTCACTGGTATATTCTTATAATTTCAAATTCTATAGTACTGACTACTCAAATAAGGTATTGCTCAGTAACTAAAAGTTATGCTGGTCTTTACTAAAAAAAGGTTTAAATATGATTTATCAAACAAACTAATGTTTTAAGTCTCTGAGTATTATGTTATTGCTGTTTGCATTCCCGCTAATAGTAATATGTTTATCTAATGAAATAAATGCTTTTTTGCCAAGACAAGCTTTTTAAAAAATTTTTCAAAGGCCAGTTTCTGGCATTAAATATATGCTGTTTGACCTGCTTCACTGATATCTTTGATATATTTGGATGTTCAGGAAACAGCTGTTAATAAAATAGTACATCATGCACTTCCACCCTCATCATGGGCTTTCTGGGAAAATGCATTTAAGTCCAGACAGAATTCCGGTTTTATCTTTGCAGATGAAAGTTCAACATTTTTTAAATTATTATTATTATTATTATTATTATTATTATTATTATTATTATTATTATTATTATTATTATTATTCATTCATCATCTTCCGCTTTATCCTCTATTAGGGTTGCGGTGGGGTTCCCCATGCCCATCCAGGGGAGAACGTTTCGGGCGCTGGGCAGATACACACAGGACAGGGCGCCAACCTATCGCTGGGCACACACTCACTCACACACACACACTCTACATGGGGCAATTTGGAGAACTCAATTGACTTGATCCATGTTTTTGGACTGTGGGAGGAAACCGGAGAACCTGGAGGAAACCCACACGGACACGGGGAGAGCATGGAAACTCCACCCAGATGGGGATTTGAACCGGGAATTCCTAGCGCTGAGAGGCGAACGTGCTAACCACTAAGCCACCGTGCCGCCTATTATTATTATTATTATTATTATTATTATTATTATTATTATTATTATATATTCATTATTATTATTATATATTTTACTATTCATAGTTTGTATTGCACTTTGCTAAAATCAGTTTGAACACAGTTCAGTATAACAGGTGGTTTTTTGTTTTATATAGTTATGCCCATATTAAACCCTAATTTGAAGATTCAATTTATTTCTGCTATTAATAATGTTTAGACCAAGACTGGTGATAATGATCATAATAAGCACTTATGTCATACATAAACCTACTTGTTTATGTATGACATAATATTTACATTTGATTCACAGAAATAAGTTTTTATAACACTTTAAGTTTTTCTTGAGAAAAACAAATAATGTGGACTTTAAAGCATAAATAACATTTTTATTGAAGAATATTAGTATGAATACTTCCTTTCAGTTTATCACAATCCTTCTATCACCATCCTGCCTGCTCTGTATGTTTTTTTTTAAAGAGGCTGCCTATTGTTGAATCACACACATTGAAAGCCTGACATGCTTTTGTGCACGTATTTTCACTCCAATGGAACAAGGTGACATTGAAACCTAAAGGAAGTGTATCTTCACTGTTGAAAGCAACCCCCCATGCTACATACTTTTTTGTTGACCAGTCTGATTAGGCTTTGGTACGTGGTAGAGTTTGTAATTTGCTTTAGACCTACTGAAATGTGATAATGAAGGCCCAAATTTGCCCTTGCTCTTATTGGCTCTGCTGCCCCCACATCACCCATTACTTCAAGTGTGATTAGACATCAGAGGCAGTCAGTGAAGCAAACATTTCCAATTGCTGTAATTTAGTGTAAATGCTGTCACTGGATGGTTGCTCACATCTCACAATGGTGCTTAAAACCTCTTAATCTGTCTCATCTTTGTAGATCATTAACCTGCCAGATCCACAGCAGCAAATGGAAGAGATAAAAAAACAAACATCAGGTGACCTTGCTCCAGTTGCAATAATCTCGTATGTCGACGCGATGGCAGTTTCTGCATTGCATTTTGCAAATGAGACTTGGAAAGAAAATGCCATTAATGCAACAATCAGGGTAATTGTAAAATGTTTTAAGTGTATTTACAGTGCCAAATCAAATTAGCTGTAATATCATATGTATCTGATCAAATAGCCATACAAACTATTATGTTTTATTGTTTGTATTTAATTAAATTGTATTTACAGTTTAACACACATTAGATGGTTACAGTTAAAGAGTTTCATTTATATTTTATTAGTTACAATGACTCATTAAACTTCCTTTCAAGTTTAAATTTGTAACACTGCACATTAGAATGATGCACCACCACTCCAGATTCACCTAGATCTTTGATGTAGGTATAATATGTATATATTTGAAATCAGATCAGGTAACCACATATTGCAGCTTTAATTTGGACATTTCATCCACTACACTGACATCTACAAATAATATATCAGTTGACAGGACAAAAAAATGTCTCACTTCCTTTTTGGTTCTGAGAACTTCAGGAACAGAATTTTTCTTCTAGCAATTAATTTAGACCTAAAAAGATATGAAGTCAACACCAAAACATTATCAGTGACATTATCATATCTTAAATATGATTAAATTAAAATGTATATTTTCTTTTTATTCTATTAAAATGTTCACTGACAAATACAGAATGTAGTTTCTTATGTACAGGTCACATTCATTTCTATACTTGATATGTGTACATTTGTCTGAAATATACAGATTTTTGCATTACCTTTAGGTCTGTCATTCATACAAACCATATACTCTTTTTGTATAGAATCTGGTTCAAAGTGTGAATAATCTGGTGGAGAAGGATGAAATGGTGGCTTGGAACAGATTAAAAGAGGAAGATAAGGACTACTACATCACAAAATTACTTCACACTACAGAGCAAAGCATAATGACACTCTCTGAAGCTTATAAACATGCTGCTGAGGTGGAAGTTAAGAAAGGTGATGTAGGTAATACAAAGACTTTTTCAATGTATATAAATTGCCAGATATTTTCTTTTTTTTATCTGTTTAAACATTTTTTTCAGCATTTATTAATTAATTCATTTTCTAATCTCTGATCATTGGTCTCAACTCAATGACTGATCAGAGTTGACAGATCTGAAGCCTAACCCAACACTCAACAGTTGTCTAGGTTACTTTACATAAAACTGACTGTTAAGGATTTCACATATTGAAGATTATAATAATATAAAATGACTAAAGTTTTTTAAGACACAAGCCAACAGAAGAATACAGAAAAATATATCAAAAAGCCCTTGTTTAGATTGAATAATCCTTCGAAACTGAAAAATGAAGCAGAATAATAATGATCCTGAAAATTACCAGAAGATCCAAATCATCGTGTAAAGATGATTTGGATCTTCTGGTGTCTCATAAGCCAAAACACAGTGTCATCAAAAATGCACAATGCCTATTATGAAGCATGGTAGTGGCAACAAATTGAGTTTTGTTAGTGCGCAGTTAGGCAGATTTAACAGGGATATGTATGATGGTAAATACACAAAAATTTTAAGGATAATTACAGAAAAAAATCAAACCTTACTTAAATAAGGATTAATAATAGAAGAGGACTGTTAAAGTTTCAAATTAGTTATTCTTAATCTTTTTTTATGATTGGACAAAATGGCATAATTGTCACAGTGGTTAGCAATTTCACCTAAAAACCTACGCCCAAGGTTCCATTTCTTGAGCTTTATTAAATTGCTGTAAGACCAATTACCTGTCCAGTATGTTTCACTGTCTCACTCTTTGAACACTGGAATAGATTATAGGACCTTCCTAAATGCTATAAAAAGCTCAAAATATATGTTAACACTAATTAAATGATTTTCCATTACTTGAATGTAATGAAAAGTTGCATTGTGTAAGTAAACTATAGAAAGTGTTTCAAAACATGTGAAATGTTTTATATTTTTATCGTAATTTTAGAATCCTTAATTCTTATTTTATGTTATATCATATTAAAAAAGAATGTCCCACATTGTGCTGTAAAAGAAATGTCAAGACTAAATATAACCATCATACATTTTGTTATTTACAGAGTTAAAACTTTATAAATTTGATCTCCCAAAAAAAGAGTGGATGAAAATCTCAACCATAATCGAAGGAAATGTTATTTCAGTTAGTCCAAAAAGGAACGAAAACAAAAATGGTAAGCGTTCAGATGTTATTCTTAATAGAGGTCATGAGCGACTATTGTTGATCACGAGACACATACTCTATTATTTTTTAGGCAGTGTCTCCATCATATTCCTACAATACCACAGCATTGGAACACTGCTGAAGCCAAGCTTTGATCCTGGTGTAACAGACTACAATCGATATGCAGAAAGTGGAGAAATCACAGTAAATTCACCTGTAATCGCTGCTGCAATATCTTCATCAACTGTTTTCCCATTGAGTCATGTGACCTTTACATTAAAGCACATCAAGGTATGATATTGTATAAAGTATTGCCAAATTGCTGACAAATGTTAAGAGGGGATTCATAAAAACTTCACATACATAAAATGGTTTAAATCTGGCAGATATTATGACATTTCTTTATGGGCAGTATTATTAACACTCTATGATGTAATAATGTCTGTGTTTTATCGTCTTGCTGTGCTCATTAAACATTATTACAGAATACATATTAAAATATTTATTATATGGAATTCTATTGTAGTATACATCATGGATTTACATACCCCTTTTTAAATATCTATAAAGAATTTTTTTATTAAATCTTTATGAAAAACATTTTTTACTGCAGTTAACATACAGAAATACATCGGATATGTGCCACTAATTTTGAGTCAGCCACATATCATGGTTAATTTTTGGCACATAATGTTTTGTCAGCATCAGTATTATCATACATCCACCTCACCATAAAAAGGTCCTGGTTTTGACTATCAGACAGGCTGTATAAAAGCCTCTCTGTATGCAATTGGTTCTACTTGCGTTAGTGTAGGTTTATGTGAGCTCTGGCCTGCTCCTACAGTCTAAAAACATACTGGTAGGTAAGTTGGAGATACTGTACTAAATACTCCCTAGATGTAAATATCCTTGTCTGGGTGTCTGCCCTGTGATGAACTGGCAACCACTCCAGGGTGTTTCCCAAATCAGTGCTGGAATAGATAACTGCACGCCTGTCATTAATGTCAGGTTCAAAGTCAATAAATAGCAACTGTGCAATAAACATGTGCTCAAATATACAACATTTTACAGCTGCTGTATATGAAGGTTAGTGAAAGGTGTAAATTTAAAAAATCTTTATATACACTCACTTAATACACTAATCAGCTTTCCTTTAATACAATCTTGCATTAACTATTGTTTTTCCCATGAAGCCAATAGAGCCCGAAAGTGATGAAACTAAATGTGCATTCTGGGACTATTCTGCGAGCAGCATGAAGGGTCAGTGGTCCATTAAAGGCTGTGAGCGCTCTCATGTCAACAAGACCCACACCAGCTGCTCCTGCAATCATCTGACCCACTTCGCCATACTCATGTCCTCTGCTCGCGCCAACGTGAGTCAACAAATAAAAGCATCAGGGTCAAACTGTTACATAATTCCCTACTGATAGTGTTTAAGCAAGGTTTTTTTTACACACATTACATTTCTTCTAATCATATTTCCACTCTTAATTCGACAGTATAGTACATATTGGTTTAATTTGATGAATCTACTTTAAAAACTTTCTCTCCACAGCTTGCTGCTCACCACAATGTCCTCAGTCGCATCACTCAGCTGGGCATGGTGATTTCCATCATTTGCCTCTTTATGTGCATCTTCACTTTCTGGTTCTTCAGTGAGATGCAGAGCACCAGAACAACCATCCACAAGAACCTGTGTTGCAGTCTATTCATGGCGGAATTTATATTTCTGATTGGGATAAATATGTACTCGCATAAGGTGAGACTACAGGTTCTAACACTTGATGCATATTTATATAATTCAGTCACATAGTACCCTTAAGCAACTGTGCTGCAGTATCACACCCCCCACCCTACTCAACCTTTCATTCTGGCTCATTACAGTTTAAACACTTTGTCCCATTAAACAATAATAGCTTTTTATTTAATGTATAACGGTTAGCCTGATGGCATGCTAGTTAGCACGTCTGCCACACAGTGCTAGGGATCCAGGTTCAAATACAAATCTGGGTGGATTTTCCATGTTCCATGTTCCATGTTCTCTTCTTGATGTTTCAGCTGTTTTGCTCAATCATAGCTGGATTGTTGCATTACTTCTTCCTGGCTGCTTTTGCCTGGATGTTTATAGAAGGAATTCACCTGTACCTCATCGTTGTTGGAGTAATCTACAACAAAGCCTTCCTGCATCGTAACTTTTACATATTTGGATATGGCAGTCCCGCAGTTGTTGTTGGAATCTCTGTTACTCTCGGATATAAATATTATGGCACCAATAATGCGTGAGTAATGCTGATAATAAACTATTACTTTAAAGATGCACTAAGTATAATTTGGTTTGAGAAATTTCTGAAATGTGTTTATTAACACTTGGCGAGTAGCATGTAAATGGATGATCGATTCCTGAAACATTCAACAATTAAAAATATTATGGACTGACAGAAAATTTTGTGTTTATTTTAACATTTAATCACCTTGAAGATTGGTATGTAACAGAATGTGTTATTTAGACAGACAAAAAATATTTCTGACTTTATTTTATATTTTTGATGCATTTGAAAGGTGTTGGTTAAGCACAGAGAGGAATTTCATCTGGAGTTTCATTGGACCTGCTTGTTTAATTATTTTGGTGAGTCAACATTTTTTACCTTCATACTTTACAAATAATAAACAAATAAATTAAAAGGAACAATTTACATTTATTTCCTAAGCAATGTTTAGTAAAATTCTGTTTTAAATGGACTGCCATAAAACCCCAGAATATAAAGGTTCATATAGTGAAACATGAATTTACCATATTCTAAAGCACATTTTACAGTTTTGTTAGAACCCATAAAGTCTAGTGTTAAATCAGTGAAGGTCCACTATATTCAGAGCCCATTAAGACATTTTTTGAGACAAGAATTTTCTTTTTAAATCAAACTACTCAATTGATTCTTTACCTACGTTTTCCTTGCCTTCTGCTCTAGGTCAATTTATTGGCATTTGTTGTAATTATCTTTAAAGTCTATCGTCACACTGCCATGAAGAAGCCTGAGATCAGTCACTATGAAAATATCAGGTAAATTCTTCTACTCTGTTTTTTGTTAAATGTCATTGGAATTAATGTGCACCGCAATAACATCATATTTAATCTTCCAGATCTTGTGCAAGAGGTGCTCTCGCACTTTTATTTGTCCTTGGAGCTACATGGACCCTTGGAGTAGTGCATGTTCTAAATGAGACCACGCTCACAGCTTACCTCTTTACATTTGCTAATGCCTTTCAAGGAATGTTCATTTTCATCTTCCTCTGTGTCCTGTCTAGAAAGGTAACATTTTCGTCGTGTTGCTGGTTTGTAAAAATAATGTTTAAATACTAAACTAACGTGTCTGTAATGTCTCCTGTTCATAGGTTCAGGAAGAGTATTACAGAATGTTCAAGAATGTACCCTGTTGTTTTGAATTTTTGAGGTGAAGACGTCATCACTGAAACTGTAACATGTAGCAAATCTAAATTGCATTATTATATTTATAATAAAGAGATTATTTACAACATTGCATGTAAACATGAAAACAGCTGCATACATACATTTTTTTACCTGCACTGAGTTAATTACAATACAATCTAAAGTCAAAAATTCTGCAGGAGGAGTACAATTTGGAGTTCTAAAAAAAGGATTTAGGTAGGCTTCGTAAACGAAATAAAACATAGTAAACATAGTAAACGAAATAAGAAGTATTCAAGTATTCAAGTATTTTATATTGTGGAATGACAAACAAAAAACTTGAATACTTGAATACTTTTTATTTCGTTTACTATGTGTTATTACTATGTGTTATTGCAAAAAACGCATATAGTCTTTCCAGAAATTAATTAAAAATTATGGCACAGTGGCGTTATGGTTAGTACATGTGCCTTTCAGCACTCAGATCCAGGTTTGTATCTCTATATGGGTGGTGATTCCCCAGGTCTATGTGGGTTTTCTTTGAATTCTATGGGTTTTGATTGTGTCTGTCTGTGTGAGTGAGAGTGTGCCCAGTGATAGATTGGCACCCTGTCCTGCAAAGTGCTCCAATTTTTTTTCCCTGGATGGGCATAGAGAACTCTCCCTTCCAGTGACCCTAATATAGGATTAAGTGGTCAAGATAAGGAAATGATGAAATAGGGGATGTTTGCCTGCTGTGCATTTTTAATGGTCTTTTTTGTAATTAAAACTAATCAAATATGTTGGCCTTTCCAAATGTCTTTTGTTGGCTGGACAAGTCTTTCAGATTTTTACAATCGTCAAATGTTTATTAATAACATGTTTATTTTTTACCCTTGGTAAAACCCTTAGCAGTTATTTTGGGCTCTTTAATGGAATTTTATATCTTTTTAGCCAGCGTTGCTACCTTTCCTATCTGTGTTGTCTATCCATGTGTCTTTTCTTTTTGTGTATATATTTTGCTATTTACTGTTGTTTTCAAAACTTAATTAAGAAATGATGGCCTCTTCTTGGATCTCTGTGGCAACCTTTAGACGGAATCCTGTCAACATTCACGTCATACTTTCCTTTGTGGCCATCTTGCACTATTATTCAGATTGATTCCTGCATTTTGAAATGAACTTTTTATACTATAGCTATATCTTTTTATAACATTTTTTTAGTTCTTTTTAATCAGAGTATTGTTTACAGAGTATTTAAGTTTGTCTGATCTGTGCTTCCAGTTTATTGTAAAATTATATATTGTTAATGTGCGCAATGAACTGTACTGAGTTCTTCCAATAAAAGATAATCCTAAAGATAGCAAAAAGTGTGGAAGTGTAAAGTTTTGGCTAAATTATTTTTTTTATTGCATTAAAATTGACTTAAATGAAGATTATGATTACGAGTTGAAAGAAATGTATATTAATACATTTTTAATATTAATACATTTTAATATTAAACATTAACAAATTTGATTTTTTGTTGATTAGATTAGATTAACATTGTTTATTAGTTATTGCACTGCTGGGTTTGCATCATTACACACCCACAATGTAAATCTCCCATCTGCATCTTAAGCGTAACTGGACAGGTTTGGTGGGTAGGTGGTCAAAACAAGGATTATTACTGATTACAGATTTTTTCAACTGTGGAAATTACTGACCACATCAACATATTTCTCATTAAATATATTTCTACTGGGACCAATGACGTGAACTTCTCACTAGATGTCAGTAACTTCCCAAGTTAGTTCCATGCAAATAAATCAAAACAAAAAGCATTGAACACGTTTCCTGACATGTATTTAACGTATATAAATAATTTAAATGTATTTAACTGACCAACCATGGTGGACTAGCAACTATTGATCCCCTTACACTTTCTTTCTATATGTTGACATGCTCTACATGTTTTTAGCCTTTCATGTTGTGTTCATGAGTGCACAAATAATTGTATGAATGAAAACAATGGAGGGGTTTGACAAAATTAAATATTAGAAATGTGATTTACATTTATTCAATAATGTTTTTTAAAATATTTTATAGCTTTTTGAATTACTGGAAACAAAGACATTAAAGAAACACAAGAAATTGTAAAATAAAGGGAAAACATTTATTTATTAATTGTTCAAAGTAAATTAAACCCCAATGACCAAATAGTTTTGTGAATTTGGTCAACTAGTTTAAATTATTATGACTCATAAAATGACTTAATCAAATACATCGTTTTCTTATGATTTTTAAATTGTTTATAAAGGAAAAGTCAAAAGTCCATTTTTTTTAGAAAGCGCTGTGTATTTGCAGAACATTTACAGGACGCGTTGACATTGTTAGCGGTCATGGTGGACACACACCTTGTCCTCTCCCACTGTCACAAGATCAGCACATAATAAATTGCAGCCATGAGGTTCCCATTCCATGCTTTCTCAAAAACAATTAACATGGCAAAGGTCAGATTCAGTGCCCTACAAGTTTATAGGTTCAAAATCACTTTTTAGCAATAAACTTCCACCTGTGCAGCAGCACGCTCCAGAATAGCGATGATAGAAACGTAGCAGGTCATTTCACCCTAATGATTCTGAACAAAACAGATAAGGAGGGGAGGAGAAGAAGGGCTAAGGGCTATATCAGCCATATATAAACTGATGCCTGAACATGTGATATCACTCCTGGCACTCGCAATGCATTGGCTTCTGCTCTGCCTCTTTGTGGCCTTGGCTGGTAAGTATAAAATAATCTATCATGATTTGGAAATGTTAAGCATATATTTCCTAAATACCCAAATGGAATAAAACAGTTACAAATATACATAAACACATCAAAATACATCGTTTGACATTTTTTAAATTGAGATTTAAAATTAAGATTTTTGTAAATATAAAAGTTTCTTTGTTCATGTAAGCATTTTATATTTGCATATTAAATTATGAACCTATCAGATTTTTATTTTGGTGATAAATAATAATGTAAAAACTTACAGTTCTTATTTTGGAAACCTTTATTACATTTGTAACCTCATAATCTTATAACATTATTTGAACATTATGAGGGATTTTACCAGTAATTTTTTAAAATTTCAGTAGGTATTTGCACATGTTCATTTTTATACATTTAGTTAACAATTTACTTATTTACTTATTTTTCAGAAACAAAATGTACATCATTTATAATCTTTACTAAACTAAATTTTTTTTTTTACTGAATACTACATAATATTAATTATATTTAATAAACTAAAGCTGTTTTCTTACTATAAATTTATTAAACATTTTTATAAATTTATGTTTATACTGTATGTAAATGTTGGTAAGGACTGTAAAAGTGAACTAAAATACACTATATATATGATATATTGTAAATAATACTGTCATTATGTTTTATATACATAGTAATAATGTGATTTTCTGTTCTATATTAGCAAGTGAGAGCATTAATTATGGTAAGTTTTAATATTTACCCACTTTGTATTAATCATTTTGTTATTTAGGAATGTTTTATTGTATCGTAACATAATAACAATAATAATATTATTATTACAACAACAATATTACTACTACTACTACTACTACTACTACTACTACTAATAATAATAATAATAATAATAATAATAATAATAATAATAATAATAATATTATTATTATTATTATTATTATTATCATTATTATTAAGAGGGTTAAGCTTTCAATATGAGCTGTTCTGAGTTGTAACCATAAACACTTACTTATTTACTTGACACTTAAAAACACATTTACAATACAAACACATTTTCTAGAATATATTCCTAAATAGGGCGGCACAGTGGCTTAGTGGTTAGCACGTTCGCATCTCAGCGCTAGGGATTCCCGGTTCTAATCCCCATCTGGGTGGAGTTTCCATGTTCTCCCCGTGTCCGCATGGGTTTCCTCCGGGTTCTCCGGTTTCCCACAGTCCAAAAACATGGATCAAGATTAACTGAATTCTCCAAATTGCCCCATATAGAGTGTGTCTGTGTGAGTGAGTGTGTGTCCAGCGATGGATTGGCGCCCTGTCCTGGGCCTATCTGCCCAGTGCCCGAAACGTTCTCCCCTGTCCTTCCCCATGGGGAACCCCACCGCGACCCTAATAGAGGATAAAGCGGGAGATAATGAATGAATATTCCTAAATACTTTTATAAAATATAAAACATGTGTAATTTGTTACTTTTTTCACTTAAAATCTTTATTTAACTGACAAAAGAGCTTTTATTAGCTCTGTGGTCTTTCAATTTATGTTGCAGTTACAGGAGTCATGTCACTGTGGGTAATGACAATGTCTTACCAGCTTCAGCTTTTTCACAAGGACTTTTTTTCTACTCTGGGGATAAAATGTACATTTTGCACTATAACATGCTTATCTCTGACACAGAACCTGCCTCTATCCTGAGTGGTATATTGGCTAAACATTCACATGGTTCTTATACTTGTGTATAATTTTGAAATATAATTTTTATTATAGCGGCACGGTGGCTTAGTGGTTAGCACGTTCGCCTCTCACCACTAGGGATTCCCGGTTCGAATCCCCATCTGGGTGGAATTTCCATGTTCTCCCCGTGTCTGCATGGGTTTCCTCCGGGTTCTCCGGTTTCCTCCCACAGTCCAAAAACATGGATCAAGTCAATTGAATTCCCAAAATTGCCCCATATACAGTGTGTCTGTGTGAGTGAGTGTGTGCTCAGCGATGGATTGTCGCCCTGTCCTGGATGAATCTGCCCAGCGCCCGAGACGTTCTCCCCTGGATGGGCATGGGGAACCCCACTACGACCCTAATAGAGGATAAAGCGGAAGATAATGAATGAATGAATTTTTATTATTACTAATAACAATTGAATGTTATTAGTAGAAACTATACTTGTGTATAATTTTGAAATATATTTTTTATTATTACTAATTAATATTAATAATAATTCTCTACAATAATAATTCTCTTTATTTTACCATTTAGCAAATAAAAATAATTTTGATAACAGATTAACAGATTAGTCACAAAGAAAATTATGTTTTATATATTAAATAATAACTTTCTTATAATATTTAACATTCTTGTATATGGACAGGTTTTACTGTTGCACATTGGGTTGGACCTCACAATATAGCAATAACAGTAAACACAGTGTAACACACCCAACCAGAGCTGAATGCTGGCACATGGTTTAAGAGTCCATTGAGTAAAAAAAAAGGGTAAAATAAAGGTTATCACACTCTTTAAATACACAACTGAATACAAACCTAGCTTCCTGTGTGAAAATAGCAACCTCTAACCACTTTGTTTTTGGACTTTAAAATAAAATATTTTACTCCTGAGACAAGTTCTTTTCTTGTTAATGTGAAATATCTTCTAAGTGTTTTATTGCTTGCTACTTGTATATGCTTGTTTATTTCATAGTTTGTTTTTTTCTATTTCAGAGCCTATGCTAAACCCCAAAAAGACATATGACTATAAATATGAAGGAGTGGTAACAGTGGGGCGAGACATCCAGGACCTGGCTGAGTCTGGAGTAAAATTGCTGTGCAGTTTTAAAATCACAGGTGTTTCTTTGCAAACATTTTTACTTCAGGTATGCATTATTTAAGTATAACATCAACTATTCACCAATCTTTACACTTAAAAAAAAAAACTATAAATAAACAAGGAGTTACAGTAGTCACTCTAGAGACATTTTTTACAATTTACCTGCCTTATACACACAAATTTATATATGTCTCATATTCTTGTTCTTAAATTATAAATGTGTTTCTTTACAGATCTCCAGTGTGACATTTGAAGAGTTTAATGGAATTCCAGGAGAGAATTCCTTTAAGGTCTCTCCCAAACTCACCAAACGTTTAGCAGCTGAGCTCACCAAACCTTTTACATTTGATTATGCAAAAGGACAAGTGGTGGGAATTAAGTCAGCACCTGAGGTCTCTAATACTGTTGTGAACCTAGTGCGAGGCATTCTTAGCTCTCTGCATGTTACAATTAAAACCACACAGCAGATGTATGAGCTTAATGAGGTAACAGTAACATATTTATTGGTACAGGATTGAAATTTAAATAGAATTTAGATTATTTACTTATTTTTATTCATGCAGCTGGGGATTCATGGAGTCTGTCATAGTGTCTATGCCATTGAAGAGAATGTGGAGGTTAAAGAATTACAAGTGACTAAAAATGTGGACATTAACAACTGCAGTCCAAAAGCAGAAGTATATGATGGAATGGCTCTGACTGAAGAAAGCAAAATCAGTAAAGAGGTATGTACTCTCATTTGTAGATGTGGTAAACAGCATAAGGTATGGTGATTGATTTATATCATCTACAAGACTCTATGAAGGAGACTGCAATGATATCAGTACATATTGACTCATATTAATGCAATAAGGCATGAGAGGATGTGCAGTTATAAAATAAATCACAGAAAACGGGTGTGACACAACGTGACCCTCCATATCTGCTATCTATCATTTACTGCTAAAGGGTGGGATGATTGTTTAGAATCCTAAGACATTTAGCATTTTCAAGAAACAAATCAGATACACACATCTGTTCTTTATGGACTTGCTATATATTTTTTTACTTTAAAACAGGGTGAGAGAAATTAAAACCATATTAACAATTAATAATAATTAATCAAACTGCAGTGGCTTGGTGGCTTAGTGGTTAGCACGTTCTCCTCTCAGCACTAGGGATTCCCGGTTCAAATCCCAATCTGGGTGGAGTTTCCATGTCCTCCCCGTGTCCGCGTAGGTTTCCTCCGGGTTCTCCGGTTTCCTCCCAAAGTCCAAAAACATGCATCAAAGTCAATTGAATTCTCAAAATTGCCCCATATAGAGTGTGTCTGTGTGAGTGAGTGTGTGCCCAGTGATAGATTGGTGCCCTGTGTTGGGTCTAACTGCCCAGCTCCCGAAATGTCCCCCCCCCCCCCACGACCCTAGTAAAGGATAAAGCGGAAGATAATGGATGAATGGATGGATGGATGGATAATCAAACTGCAGTTCAGCTGGTTTCTCATTCAATTACTAACTTCTGAGGTTCTCTCTCTTGTGTGTCACTGTTCATAAAAGCATCTGCTAAATTATTAAAAGTATTGTAATGTCATGGAAGCCTTAAAGTAAAAGCCGAAACAGATCACGCTTTTCCTTGTTCGTCATCTGTGTGTTTCGGCTATTTTTTTGTTATTACATTTTGCACACACCACATTTGATGTAGTTCCCCAAATAAATGACTCTATATCCTCTTGCACAGTTTGTGAAGTGACTTTTCAGATTATACATAGCATTTAATATTTATAATTATAGTATAGATCAACTAGACTGAGAACAGTCTACCAGCCTAAAATGTTCAGTACCAGCATGCACTGATAAAGGGTGAGAGACTAAACATAATGTGCAACAACAGATGGACTACTGTTTCTGATTCTACCTATACAAGGTGGAACAATAAAGTAGATGCAGAGCACAGAGAGTAAAACTCCAGTAGCTCTGCTGTGGTACATGTTTTATCATTTGAAAATATTTGTTTTTGAATTAATAAATTGTATAAATGGTATTTTATAGAGAGGTCAAAACGTGGTTGGTACCGTGACTTATGCTTATACACTGAAGTCGACAGCAAAAGGTGCTCTTATTACAAAGGCGTCTGCTCATGAACGGCATTTCTTTTCTCCATTCAATGTGAAAAGTGACAACTCCAAACTGAAAGCCGTGTAAGTTTTTTTACATTATGTACAGTTCCAATGATTTATCGCCATCTGAAACTGCAACACAGTTTAATTTTGCAGGTGGAACGTCACATTGCTTAAAGAAACAGACATCAGCGGTAAACCTGTGACAGGTCTGGTGAAAAGCCAGGGGAATCTGATGTATAAGGTGGAGAATGGTTTAGGACCAATGCCATTTTTGATGATTAATCTTTCCAACCCAGTGCCTAAGGTTTGTCAATCATGTAAAAGTATTAATTCAAGTACATTCACTGTTAATTTGACTAACCATACGTTTAATTGCAAACAGATTTCAGAGCTGATCAGACATCTGGCTCAAGCTAACATCAACAAAGTGAACTTCGATACGAGTTCTGAAGTCATGAATTTGATTCAGCTGCTTCGTGCAACAACTTATGAAGATCTGGAGCTGCTGTGGAAGCAGCTGTCAACAAATGATGAGCACCGGTCAGTAATCACTAGTCTAGATGAAAAAGATGAGATTGATGGAGTTTTTCTGATGGGTGTCAGTCTGTGATGTGTAGACGCTGGTTACTGGACACCATTGTTGAGGTGACAGATGAGAGGTTGCTTAAATTCCTGAAAAACAGAATCAAAACTGGAGACTTTTCTGCAAGTGAGGCTGGACAGGCACTTCTGGTGGGATTCAATCATCTGTCTGCTAAACTGGAATTAGTGGAAATGGCAAAGGTACTGAACTTAAAATCAACTTAAAATAACTTGACTGAGAGAAACCTTCAGATTTAAAAATGCATTATGCTCTTTCATTATTATCATATAATGTCTTTTAGGAGTTCTTAACCATCCCCTTTAGTAGATCTAATCGTTTATTGTGGAACATTGTGGTGCTTTCTTATGGTTCTCTGGTATATAGAGTCTGTGCTCATGTGAATCCTTGCCCAGTCATCACAGTACAGGTATGGCATTATTTTCCTCTTTAAGTATAATACATCATACAGTTGTTATATTATTGGTTGTCATCTTTGTAGCCGTTGCTTGATATGGCAACCAACAGCCAAACTAAAGGACAGAATGATGACATGGTGCTTGCTCTTAAGGCTTTGGGAAATGCAGGTCATCCTTTAAGTCTTAAGACCATTATGAAATTTCTTCCTGGGTTTTCAGTTAAAGCTGACAGCCTGTCCATTCGCGTTCAGAAAGAGGCTGTGCAGTCTCTTCGACACCTGGCTATTAGAGATCCACACAATGTAAGCATTAAAATTGTATACATTTTTGTTTATTTGTATTATTTCAGACATTTCAGACATTCAGACATTCAGTGTCATTTCAGATACGCAGTGTATTTTATACAGAATTTCAGGTTTATATTGACTGAATGTCTTTGATTTTACTCCATATTTTTATGGACAACCAATTAATAATCAAACACAAACAATAAAATACAGAAATATTTTTGTTGGCAGGTCCAGGATATTGCTTTAACTATATTTGCACAAAGGAATGCACCAGCCGAAATAAGGCAACTAGCTTCTGTGGTCCTGTTAGAGACCAAGCCATCAGTGGCTTTAATTTCAGCTTTAACTGAGCTCCTGCTTCACGAAAGTGACCTTCAGGTGGCAAGTTTCACCTACACACAACTTAAAGCTATCTCACTGTCACGCACCCCCGACAACCATTACCTGTAAGAGCTCCATTTTAACTCCTTTCTAATTCAAGGTCTTCTACATAAATCAATAGTCTTATAATCATTTCTCTTTCAGCTCCACGACTTGTAATATCGCCGTGAAAATACTGTCTCGGAAATTTGATCGCTTAAGACATCGATTCAGTAGGACTGTACGTTTGGACTGGTTTAATGGTGAGTTCAATCCTGCATTTATATTTTATTTAACGGCTGTATGACATATTGGCGCATTAGTATTAAAAAGTAGATTTGTTAAATAAAACAAATAATTAAAATACATCTTAGATAACCTCACCACCCAGGTTGGTTTCATATCACTGTCTATTAGGCAAAATATTTTTCATAGGGAAAAAAATACAAGCATCTAAATTTCCATAATTTGATGAAAGGTGTGTTTCTGATTTGTGTTGAAAAAGTCTTATGTCACATTGTTACAACACTTATTTACCATGATTGTATTTACTATGATCTACAGTGCATGAACAGAAGCTTATGACAAATGTTTTTAAGCATTAAGTTTTACTTAAATACATTAAAATACATTAAAACATTTCAAGAGCTAGTAATTGTCAAATATTGTCATTTACGTATACACACTTTAAAATACATTTTAGTGTTTTTAACAGGTTATTTAAGTATTTTTTTTGTGTCCTTTTTGTCTCTTACATTACTGTTTAAGTCTCTGCTGATGTTATAGATCCACCATTGTGCTTATGCTTCTCCAGAAATAAAATGTATATTACACATTTACAATTATATTTTTTGCATCTGAATTTTCTTATCTAGTATTTTATTTGAATGTAATTCATTCATTCATTATCTCCCGCTTTATCCTCTATTAGGGTCGTGGTGGGGTTCCCCATGTCCATCCAGGGAAGAACGTCTCGGGCGCTGGGCTGATAGACCAAGGACAGGGCGCCAATACATCGCTGGGCACACACTCACTCACTCACACACACTCTATATGGGGCAATTTGGAGAACTCAATTAACTTGATCCATGTTTTTGGACTGTGGGAGGAAACCGGAGAACCCGGAGGAAACCCACGCGGATACGGGGAGAACATGGAAACTCCACCCAGATGGGGATTCGAACCGGGAATCCCTAGCGCTGAGAGGCGAAGGTGCTAACCACTAAGCCACCGTGCCGCCCATTTGAATTTAATACTGTTCAATCAAGTATGCTCTACTAGTAATAAATAGCATCAGTCTAGTTGGTGAATTTAGGAGGCTGTACGATTTGTTTTCTTCTTTTTTTTTTTTTTTACAGATGAGCTTTTGAGTGGAGCATCCAGTGAGCTTTTCTTGCTGAAAAATGGATCTAGTGCAATTCCCACAGAAATCATTTCTAAAGCAAGGCTTTATTTTATTGGCAGAATGCTTCAACTATTTGAGGTAATAATGTTACATTTTCTAAAAAAAAATTGTAAAACAGCTTTATATTATTTAGTAGAAGTGACATTTATTTGACATCCATAATGACACAGGTTGGTGTTCATTCAGAGGGTTTGAGAGAGCTTTTCCAAGGCAGACCTGGTGTCAGTGAAGATTTTGAAGTCACTGACTTTGCAGCAATTATGAAAATAGTAAGTGATCATTTGGATAAATGGACTTATATCTGTGTTGTATACCAAACATTGTCCCTCGTTTTCCCTTCTAGCTTTCAGACTGGCAGTCTCTTCCTAAAGATATGCCTCTCTTATCTGTATATACAAAAATATTTGGACAAGAAGTTTCATTTTTAGATCTGAATCAAGATGTTGTACAGCAAATTATAAAGGTAAATAAATATCTTTAATAGATTCATGATTTACTTAATGAAAAATCCAAAACCTTTACTGTTTAATATACTGTATTTGCAAAACTGAAACTTTAGACCAATAATACTTAATAAATATTTCCTTTTACACAATGTGAAAAATTAAAATATTATGTTTTGTTTATTTTTTTTATTCTGAAAGTCTATGACTTTTGCTACAAGTAAAGAAAATAAAGTTTGGAACATGATTCAGCAACTGCATCACGGACTTTCATGGAACTGGACAAAACCATACCTCATCTTCGAAACCAGATATGTTCAGCCGACTTGTCTTGGACTTCCAGTTGAAATCAGCAAATATTATTCTTCATTAGGAGTCGTTAATATAAATGGTAACAACTTTATCTTACATGACAGATGATCTACATAAGAACTAAGAACTTCTGCTTTTTAATTGATAAGTTTTAATTATATATACAGTATATATATATATATATATATATATATATATATATATATATATATATATATATATATATATATATATATATTTCATATTATCATTAAATTTAATAAAAAGTCATTTCAATATTTTGATTGTAGCTAAAACTACCATTAATCCACCACTAAAAGAAAAGCTGTGGGAACTGATGAACACGGATATTTCCCTGGAAACTGATGGATTTATTGGGTATCTTCAAATAATTTTTCTATTATTATTATTATTATTATTATTATTATTATTATTATTATTATTACGGGCAGCACGGTGGCTATTACTGGTTAGCACGTTTGCCTATCAGCACTAGGGATTCCCGGTTCGAATCCCCATCTTGGTGGAGTTTCCATGTTCTCCCCGTGTCCGCGTGGGTTTCCTCCGGGTTCTCCGGTTTCCTCCCACAGTCCAAAAACATGGATCAAGTTAATTGAGTTCTCCAAATTGCCCCATGTAGAGTGTGTTTGTGTGCGTGTCTGTGTGTGTGAGTGTGTGCCCAGCAATATATTGGCACCCTGTCCTGGGTGTATCTGCCCAGCGCCCGAAACGTTCTCCCCTGGATGGGCATGGGGAACCCCCCATGCGACCCTAATATAGGATAAAGCGGGAGATAATGAATGAATGAATTATTATTATTATTAATATTATTATTATAATACAGCTGTTATACAGGTTATACAGGTGTTACGGGAAAATATGTTTTGATGGCAAATATTGTATATTTTTTATATTTTTTTAGTGTGGCGATGGATTATTTTGTTTTCCATGGAATAAGTACTGATTTGTTTCAGTCTGGTGTGCAACTTAGTGGCAAAACAGTCCTGTCTTTGCCTTGGGAAGTTGACTTTAAAAAGAATGTTAAAGATAAGAAATTTGAGATTATCCTTCCTCCTTGCAAAAAAGACACGGAGTTCCTGAAAATCAAGTAAACTTATTTATTTTCTGTTTTTTTTATGTTTATGCGTACTACTATATATTTATCCTATACAAACTTTAAAACTAACAAACAACTGTTTTTAAAGTCTTTTGGTGGTAAAGATATCTAATGATGGGATTTTCAATTTTAAAGATTGTTTCTGTTACAAATCTAATAGTCACTGTTACAAATCTAATAGTCACTAAAAGTCAATGTTTTAAAGCTGCTACTATTCTCTGACAGATCAGATGTTTTTGCCGTGTCGCGAAATATTGAAGATCCACTGTTAGAAAAAATGACGCCCATGATAAAAGAATTCAGTGATGGAAAATACAAAGATGATTCCAATGTGTATCAGGTATGAATTGGTTACCATGCAGCTTACCAAAAATTAAATATCAAGTTTCAAATATCAAAATTAAACTTTAATTTTTGTTCACAGCAAAGAGGTTCTGAACTTTATCACCCAAAGGTGAAGTACTGTGGTGTATCTAGTGTTTTTGGAACAACAATCTGCACTGAACTAGAAGCTAAACGAGTGCAAAACTCTAAAGAAAAGCCTTTGAACTACTTTATGGGATACACCCATTTTACATGTCAACTTGAGCCAGGTACTTTCTATGTTTATAATTGAAAAAAATAAATTATATATAGTTTTACACAGATTTGAAAAGTATACTGTATAAAAATTTTATTTTATAAAAATTTTCCAAATATATGTATTTCTAAATATAAATATATATTAGTCTGTGTGATTTATTTCTGATGTATTTAAACATTTATTAATTCATTAATTTGTTTCATTTCATTTCCCAATAGTCAAGCCTGTTAAATCAGTAGAACAGATCAAAATTGAAATAGATGCTGGTTCTCACAAAGGTTCATCACAGAAGAGAAAAAAGGCTGGTTCTCAGGGAAAGTCTAAGGTACTATACTTTCAATACTCATCCTTCTATCTGTCTGTCTGTCTGTCTGTGCATCTTAGTTCTTTTAAAAGGTAATAAAAAGTCACAGCATGTCTAAATAATATTATGCAAACACTTTATATACGAATCCTTCTTTATATTATATTTTTTTTAAATGCTTGTTGTTTTTCCTGATCTGGTGTGTTTTTAACACAAATATTTTTGTTGGAAACACCCAGTAATTAATACTAATAACACCTAATAATAAATAATTATAAAATAATTATTAAATAATTAATAATAAATAAGTAGTTATAACATCTATTACTCTTGTCATTTTTTTATTATAATCAATAAACTGCAGTGCTGTTTCTGAACCCTCTTTCTGTCTGGCCTGTAGATGGTGGAAACCACTCCTGATCCTGTTTTAACAGTGAAGGTCTTAGCTTTAGATGATAATGCAAAACCGTTGGGTTATGAGGGTGCTGCTTATTACACCCCAGTTGCACAAAAATATGACATGCAATTGATTATTTCTGAGATCGCCGAAGAGGCAAACTGGAAAATATGTGTTGATGCCAATATTGATAAAATTCATAAAGGAGCAAAGGTATTTTAAAGAAAACTTTCTGATGCTTAATATTTTATTATAAATTAATGATGCTATTGATTTGCAAATGAGAGTTAAATTAATTGCACCCTGAATATGTTATATCCATTAATGTCTGTAACTGGCTGCAGCGCGAATTTATTTGTTTTTAAAAGTAATGTAGATTCTGAGTGAGGTTTAGATCAGGTAACTGAAAACAGCTATTCTTTGTCATCAGAAAGTAGTATGATTAGTATGTAAGATTAGTATGTATGTACAGTATGTGCTCATAATTATTAAAGTAGAACTTCTGGAAATTATATGTATTTTATGACATATTTAAATGATAGTTTTATTTCACTAACCACATGCTATTTTTCATGTGCCTCCTAGGGCCACTTTAAGTGGGGAGCTGAGTGTCAATCTTATGAAGTGGCTGTGAAGCTTAATAATTCAGACAGAAGTGGATCAAAGTCTAGTGTAACTGCAGAAGTAAACTGGCGAGAGGTTCCCGCATATATCCAAACCATGGGAAAAAGGTAGACTAAAATTAATCTAGTTTCAAATTTTATGTGCATGGAACAAAAACAAATTCTTGAAATAATCAAAACAACCCATCTGGTGCCAACAACCATTCCTGTCAAAATCAATTCTTTTGATTCTGCTAATTTAAAATTACTTAAAGCTACCTGAGTTTGTTTACAACACATGCTGCTACATGATTGGCTGTTTAAATTATTACATGGAATTATATTACTTAATTATATTACAATTAGCTGGTTTGGCACTCTTGCATTTCTCCAGAAAATTATTGGGACTAAAATCTGTTTGTCCTTGTTCCCTGTAAGACTTTTTCTTTTAAAACAAAAACAATACCAGTGAGTTTTTTTGCCACTGTCACTTTGGCTTGCTGTTTGGAGGGGTTCAGACTTAAAACACATAAAGCTGCTTTGAGAAGAATACATTACCGTATAAAGCACTGAATAAATTACTAGAATTTGAACATAAAGAATTTATACAGTGCTCAGGTGTTTAGTTTTACACATTTGAATATTGTATATTATATTTTAAGTTTGATGTATTTTTTAAGTGCAAAAATATTTCAAGTGACTTTCAACTTTTGTTTTTGCAGCATTCGTGAGTATTTGCCTGGAGTGTCTTTCAGCTGGGGATTCAATCAAAAACATGAGAGAAACACAGAACAGGAGGCTTCAGCAACCCTGGAGGCTTCCACTCAAGAAGGATTTGACCTTAGTGTCAAAGTTCCTGAGGTAAAACTATGTTTCTGGAATTTCTTTGTATAGGTTTATATTATTAGCTATGTTTAGTTTTACATTGCCAAATATTAATATTGTGTATTACAACAAAATAAAATTGTGGATCAGTACTCAAGACTGCATTTTCTTTTGCTAGTTTTAAGTAAAGATTAAAGTGTGGACCCACCTTTTAATAATGTGTCTAAAGGGTGATCCTGGTCACCTTTAACATGCTTCTTTTACAGATTAACAGATTTTGTGTTTTTAACAGCTCACGGTGTATCGTCATGGAATCACCATTCCATTTGAAATTCTGGAACTGGAAACTGCAGAGGAAACTGATTAACTCATCAGATCACATTTTCAATTAACAGGAGAAGAGAAGATTCAGTAGTTATTTTAAATGTTAAATTTTCTGTGCTTTTGCCTGTTTAAATACTTTAAATATTTGTTTTTATTTTTCAGTCATTGAAAAGTTATTTTCACATTTTTTATTTACTTTCTTATTTTTTATTTTGCTTTTTGCATGAAGAATATAATATAAGAAAGTTCTGTTTTATTGTGATTCAGGTTTCATATCAGCAGATTTAAAAAAGTGTTAACAATATAACCAGATTTATTATCATTAATGATGATTTTTGCTACAGAACATTTAGACAAGCCAGATAATTTGTGCTTTAAATTTAAGAGGTTAAATAATACTCTTTGTCCTTTAACAGTAACTTTAACAAAAAGGAAGCCAAAAAAGGAACTTGATATTATAATTTCCTGTTTTGATGTTGCTGCAATATAGTGGATTCCAGCTACAACAATTGAGACTCAAAAATGTTTGTGTAAAATACTATTTTTAATGACAAGCTCTATTTGTTAAAACTGAGCATGTTTTTTTTTATTAATGTCTGCAACATAATTTAAAAATTTCCTAATATTTTCTTTTTAAATTATACTTTTTAATCAGTTGTGAATTGCCGTTACTAATTTCAAGATGAAATTTTAAAGTATATTTCACTATATTTCACATACCTTTCCGAAAAGGACTAAGTAAAACACCAAATTCATTGGTTGGGAAGTGTGTCCCAATGCTTGTCTTGTGTCCATATAATGCATATGCAATTGCACACATGACATTGACACTAATTTATTCGCTCACAAATGCTGGTTGATGTAGATTTCATTTCTGATCGGTTTTCCAAAACATCTTAAACATAGATTTTGTCTGACGAGAGAACACTTACAGGCATTTCTGCACAATGTTCAGATAAAGCTTCCACTTTGCATGATGCATTTTTATGTTGTATTTCTTGACGCAGTGACATACTGTTGATAACATAATAATGATGCTGAAGAAAAAGTACTGATGAACCCATGTTATTATGGGGGGGGGGGGGTAGTTAAAGGTGTTAAACACACTTGCACTTTTACAAATATTTTGCTGTCATGTTGTATTTTATTTCTTATGTTTCTGTTGAAACAATACAACAAAAAAATCCATTCTACATTTTTTAATATTATATTGGTATTATATCCTTTTAAAGCAATGACTGAAATTAGTGGATTCCTGGAACCATTATTAAGGTTCTTACATCTCTCTACTGCAAATTAGACCAGTTTTCTACCCATAAACTGTAAAACCTAGCTTTTTGACAATGGGCTCTACATC
Organism: Corydoras sp. C115; assembly: GCA_019802505.1. NCBI lineage: Eukaryota > Metazoa > Chordata > Actinopteri > Siluriformes > Callichthyidae > Corydoras > Corydoras sp. C115. The sequence goes on along the minus strand of JAFMOC010000016.1, from coordinate 1,672,512 downwards.
GTACACAGACATTATTCCACGCGCTGCAAACTTCTTAATTACATAGTGCACACTGGATACAGTCACATTCACATTAAGGAAAACATTAAGTTTCAGGCTTTTAATTGCTAATTGGTTTACAGCTTCAGCTCTGAGTTGCCAAGTATCAAGCACTCAGAGAAACAACAGACAGACACGATTATATTAGGCCTCTTAAAACAAGGTTTATTCACACAGTTTTTATAGACAGAAACCAGCCGTCTTGTCCAAAATGGGTGTGATAAAAAAAAGCATTTCTGTAGGAAAGTTGTGCAACAAAATTAGTCGGACACTTCTCTAAATAATTGATGTCAGGTGTTTTCATTTAATCCTATTGACTGTGGGTCAGCCCATCTTACCACCAGTGTCTGACCTCACCAAAGTTTTTATAGTTCAAATATAGCTGTCATGAAATCTCCTGTAAATTTGGTTAGTGTCCTAAGACTGTGTGTAATACAATGTGTATTAACCTGTCTAATACTCTGTGTATGTGCAAAAAAATGAAGCAGTCATAGGCTTGTGGTTAAGGAAGGTCCCCGGTTTGATTCCCCGTCCCACCTAGAACTATGACTGAAGTGCCCTTGAGCAAGGCAGCTAAACCAATTGTTCCCCGGGCACTGGGTACAGGGCTGCCCACCACTCTGGGCACATGTGATCACTTCACTGTGTGTGTGTGTATATGTGTGTGTTTCACTGCATGCATGGGTTAAATGCATGGGTTAAATGTGAAGGGCTAATTCCTCTGTGTGTAAGTATAGTAGACAAAATAGTAAAAGAAATAATAGGTTATATAGGTTAATAGGTGGGAGTGGTAGCTCAGTGGTCAGGGTGTTGGGTTATTAATCTGAAGGTTGGGGGTTCAAATCCCAGGTCCACTGCAGTTACCAATGTGGGTCCTTGAGCAAGACCCTTAACCCTCATTGCTCCAGGGATGTTGTGATTAACCCTGTGCTCACCTTGTGAGTCACTTTGGATAAAAGTGTCTGCTAAATGACTGTAATCTAAATAAATGTAATGTAATGTAAAATGTGTGTGTGTGTGTGTGTATGTATGTATATATATATATATATATATATATATATATATATATATACTTGTATATATATCGCTTTGGATATATACTATAATATAATATATATATATATATATATATATATATATATATATATATATATATATATATATATATATATATATATATATATATATATATATATATATATATATATATATATATATATATATATATATATATATATATATATATAATAGGCTAATAGGCGGCACGGTGGCTTAGTGGTTAGCACATTCGCCTCTCAGCGTTAGGGATTCCCGGTTCGAATCCCCATCTGTTTCCATGTTCTCCCCGTGTGGGTTTCCTCCGGGTTCTCCGGTTTCCTCCCACAGTCCAAAAACATGGATCAAGTCAATTGAATTCTCAAAATTGCCCCATATAGTGTGTCTGTGTGAGTGAGTGTGTGCCCAGCGATGGATTGGTGTACTGTCCTGGGTCTATCTGCCCAGCGCCCGAAACGTTCTCCACTGGATGGGCTGGGGAACCCCCGCCACCGCGACCCTAATAGAGGATAAAGCGGGAGAGAATGAATGAATGAATATATATAAAAGAGTAGGTTTGTGTTGTACACAGAATTACTCAGCAGATGGCAGTATTGTGCGATGTTACAGCAGCTCGATCGCGTTCTGAACGGACAGGGACTTTTATTTTGAAATCCTCCGGCGTACGTCTGAAAGTTAAGCGCTGTCGCTGTGAGGAGCATGGCTCTGTCGCGTTTCTTATTAGAACTTGAGCTCGTTTCAGTTTAAGGACCTTCATGTTGCCGCTTTATGTTTATTTGTAAACTTAAGAAGCTTTAGTAGAACTGCATTGCCACGCTGTAGGCTAACCATGATCCCGCGCAGTAAAGACTTGCTCGTGCGCATCGCTTTCTACTGGAAGCCGCTGTTTTCAGGGAGATTCTTGATCGTCACCAACGTGCTGAGCAGCGGCGGCATGCTGGCGGCCGGGGACTGCATCCAACAGAGCCGCGAGAAGAGCCGAGGGAACAGCCCGGAGAACAGCCCCGAGAACAGCCCCGAGAACAGCCCCGAGAACAGCCCCGAGAACAGCCGCGCACCCGAGAAACACCGGGACTGGCACCGCACAGGTCTGAAACACCACCGCTGGCTTCAGCATGCTCTCACAGACGTTCACTCCATCCATCATCTCCCGCTTTATCCTCTATTAGGGTCGCGGGGGGGGGGGGTTCCTCATGTCATCCAGAGGAGAACATTTCGGTGGGCAGATAGACCCAGGACAGGGCGCCAATCCATCGCTGGTCACACACTCACTCACACAGACACACTCTATATGGGGCAATTCGGAGAACTCAGTTGACTTGATCCATGTTTGGACTGTGGGAGGAAACCGGAGAACCCGGAGGAAACCCATCCACCCACGCGGACACGGGGAGAACATGGAAACTCCACCCAGATACGGATTCGAACCGGGAAGCCCTAGTGCTGAGAGGCGAACGTGCTAATCACTAAGCCACCGTGCCGCCCTGAGGTTGATGTTAATCATACAAAAGAGACACTATATATATATATATATATATATATATATATATATATATATATATATATATATATAGCTATATAACTATTCATACATTTTCTGTTTTATTTACGTTTTTGTTTTTACTTTTAATTTTATGGCACTGAACCTGTGAAGTTAAAGGGGATTTGTGGATGACGTGTAGAACAGATGATCGCCGTGTCAGACTGACTTAAACTGTTTTAAATTAGATGTAAATAAATATAAGGACAATTAAATAAAAAAATAAATAAATAGAAGACGCGACTGTAAGGTTGACACATCATGTATGTTTAAGAACTCGTATTTCTGATTGAGCTCGTTTTAGTTTTAGTTTCAGTCTTACTGAGAGTTACATAATCCAGGATTCTGAGAGGAAGGAAGCAATGAAGTCTGACTGAGCAGACAGCTCTCTGAATCCTCAGGGCTGAATTAAAATAAACTGTTGAAATTATTAAATTATGTATGAATGATGTTTGTTACTGTTGTTATTAATAATTATTAAATTATTAATGAATTATGTTTGTTATTGCTGTAAAGCTTTTTATTTGTAACCTGTTCTATGCTGTAAAAACATTTTTCAAGGTAAAAGCTATAAGATTACAAAAGTTTTTTGTACCCTAATGGACCATAAATGCATGATCTCAGCTCATTCCCTGGCTCTCATTCATTAATCTGTGCTTGATTGCAGCTGCACATCACAGTGTTGTAAATAATCCAAAAATTGTGTTTGTATTTCAAATTGTTTTAAATTCAAATTTTTAAATTTGAATTAAAAACTATTTTCTGCATCTTAAGAGGTGAGTTTTTGTAAAAATAATAATAGTAAAAACCCTGATGCCATTATGTTCTGCTTTACCTGGTGTTTTTTATGCAATGGCCAATTGTTTTAAATTTAAAAATGAAAAATAAAAAAAATAGTTACATTGTTTTTACACAATTAATTTACACAAATTTAAACATTTAATCATTTAAATAATTCACCACCCACTAGAACTGACCACTAGAGAACCTATTAAAGAGGAGGTGAGAAGTGAGTTAAGACACAAATTGAATATAGCCTTAAATTATGTCTGTATGTTGCACTGTTGCTATATTTTCAAATGGCCTTGGCTTTGATGAGTGCTCTACATCCAATCTAGAAAAAAAAAAAATTAAAACATTTCTTTTTTTTATTTCAGGACGGATGGCTGCAGTTGGATGTTCTATGGGCCCCTTCCTGCACTACTGGTATCAGTGGCTGGATAAAGTCTATTCAGGCAAAATTGTAAAGACTGTTGCCAAGAAAGTTCTGATAGACCAGCTCATTGCTTCTCCCCTTCTTGGCGCCTGGTATTTCATAGGTAATGTATCGGTCTTGTGTGATATATGTTACATTTTACCCACTCTGTTTAAATATAATGTTTTGTGGATTCTTTTCAGGTATGGGTGTCATGGAGGGTCGTGGCTGGGTGTCGGGTTGCACTGAATTTAAAGCTAAGTTTTGGGAATTTTACAAGGTAAGATTGTTGTTCCCTTTTTATTTGAATTTGGACATGTTTTTAGGGACTAGTTGTAAATTTATTTTCTAAAATTGTTTCCCACTTAAACCCAGACTTTAAAATTATGTCACAAATCACATATTTTAAATAAAATTTAAAAGATGACTGTGTTAATGTTAATTTTCGTGTAATTGGTCGTGAAAAGATTTAAAAAAAAATTTTTAATGTGACTCACAAAACACACCCATGAATAATGTTGTCATGATAGCGACATGGACGTACTGATACATCCTAATACAAGTTACGTGGTTGACCGCACACTAAAGATCGCCAAAATAAAGTCCCATGAGCCACTTCTGGTGATTCTAAAGAAAAAAATTTGGAGCGGTTGAACATCCTATGTGACATGCATAGCATAAAACAGCCTTCAAAGGCATGTGACCTCTAAAACCAATACCATACCTCAGGTGACACACTACACTTACTACTATTCTTGGCCACAACTCGGAGACGACACCACCCTACACAAAACAATACGAAAAGAACTAAAAGCAAGGGTAGCACTGGGTCGGTGTTTCTAGTATATAGTATCTGCGCTAACTGTGCTAAGCCACTAGGTGGAGCCCCTGTCCAATATACGTGCTTTCAGTCTTCTGAGTTTGTTTCATGACCAGTAAATTTAGCAGCTTATTGCATGCTGTTCACCGTTGACACTGCACGCTGCCCAGACCCTTTAGCGCAATGGCCAAAACCGGCTGCTTAAATCCTGAGCTGGTCGCTGTGTATTTGCGAGGGAGGCAACTAGGGTTATTAAACTGCTCATGCCACCCTGTAGGGCATTGGTGCCCTGTCCTGGGTGTATCTGCCCAGCGCTCGAAACGTTCTCCCCTGGATGGGCATTGGGAACCCCCCCCCCCCCTGCGAAGATAATGGATGGATGAATGGTAATAATTTGACTTTTTTCTCAGGCAGACTGGTGCGTTTGGCCGACTGCACAGATGATTAACTTCTACTTCCTACCTGCAAAGTTTCGGGTTTTATACGTAAACACAGTAACACTGGGCTGGGACACCTACCTCTCATACCTCAAACACAGGGTAAGTTATCACAGCTCCCATGTCCTTTTCATTTGATACATGATGTGACAGTAGCACGTCAGTTGTGGGGGGGGGGGGGGTTAGAGTCAGTGGTGGTGTTTATTGAGAGTAATTAATGCACCTGATGCGACTCTGCCTGATGAACATGTGCAGTCTTTATAAGCTGTGACCTCTCATGCCATCATGTGATCTAATTGGGCAATCACCCTCAAAATCCATGTAAAGAAAATGTATAAAATTACATGTTATCTTTCTCTTTCTGTCTGAGACAGAATAATACAGACACAGACCCACTTGGAATGTATTTGTGGAACTAAGTACCTTCAGGCACATTTTTGTATTTCACTTTACATCTTATATTTCAGTAATTTGCTGTATGATCGATGATTAACAAGTTCAAAAGAAAGTCAATCATTTATGATTCATGATTTCTAGTTTCTGCAGTGCAAGTACATCCGAGTACATCAGTTCCAAAAGCTATGAAAAAAATAGTCCCCACATTCATAATCATCATATTTACACTGTACCTAATTAAACAAATAAAGACATCTCAATGCAAGAGTAAATTAGACAAAACAAAAAATGAACATTGACTTTATTTGTTAACAGGAAGAACCACACATGCACAAAACTGAACAAGATCCCCAGGAATCCGCTCTTCCTCTTGCCTCTGAAAAAACACTGGATGATAAACTGTAGTCTCACTCTGATGAAAGAATGACGTTCGGGTTCTTGGATGGAAAATCATAACCTCAATCAGTCACCGGTTAGATCCATAAGTAATCCACAATGTAACCGAAGTTATTCATTCACTCTGCAGGGAACATTTCTCTCCCTTTCTCAGAACATCTCCAATCAGATTCTTATCAAACTTTCTTGCTGTGCCGTGATTTTCTCAGTACTGTTTCATGTCATTCACAGACATTTATCTACAGTAACTGTACTTGAAGATTGAAAACGTTTTCAGTTCTGTGAGTGTAAAGTCCATTTCAAAAGCAAAAGGCTGAAAAACGTCCATTCCACTTGCTTTTCCAGTGTAACATAAATCTTTATATTTAAGCTTTTTGATATTTTGGTTGATATTTATTTTAGATATACAGTATACAATTTAAAAAAAAATAGCTGATACAAAATGCATTTGGAAATGTTTGTTGCAAACTTCTGCACATGTACAAATAACGGTTTGGGAAGTATCTTGCTTATTACTCACATAAATAACAAAAAAAATAACAAACACACATTATTCCATTATTCAGTATATATTTTGACTTCCCAATCTTGTGTATTGTACATTTAAATGGACTTTAAGTATATAGCAATGTTTTCTGCTCACTGCCACCTTAACATTACACTTTCATGTGGATTTATACCTTTTTTATTATCCAAATCTTTTTTAGTTCTGTCTATTACATATTTGCCAAATGCTCCTGATTTTAAGTCTTCTTTTAAAGTCTAAACTTGTAAACACTTTCTCACTCAATGATTCCTAATTAATAGGTTCCTCCAAATAATCTCCCAATCGCCGTTTTATAATTTTATAATTAAACATTTTTTCCAATCAAAGCACTTTTTAGACATTATAAGAAAAAGAGGAGAACTGCAGTTTTAACCTCTAGAATCTGTTAGTAATGTCTGATTTACAAGTCGTTCTATTGGATCGACTCTAATAATGAAAGATTTAAATATATTTCACTGTCATTTATTGATGAATCAATTTTTTTCACTTTCATTTCTATAATATTTACATCAAAAAAATGTACTTTAAAAAATAAACGCAAACATTCATGAAATGTAATAAAATAATTTTTATTATATCTTTAAAGACTCTCTTCTGCTAATGGATACATTACCCCATCACATGTCATGTTAGCTGTGGTTATACTTATGTTGTCTTTATCCTGTTAAGTCTGCGGTGTAGGTTTATATAGTAATGAGGTGTTTGAGGGTTGACTATGCATGTGAACATGATGGCTACTTTGTGCATCCTGCATCCATTTAATGCGTCAGTTGTGCACATGCTCAAAATAATTCCATACATTTACAAAGTACAGTAAACATAACAGTAGATACAGTGCAGACACTCAGCTTTAAAAAGCAGTAAGTTTAGAAAGGTGTGATCGAGTCCACCATTACTCACATTGGTGTGATGTGTGTGACTTATGTTTGTCATAACAGCTAATTCAAGTTTGATATTATGTTAAAAGAAAATGGGGAATACAAATCTTAAGTCTGTTCTGTCCATTTATTGCACAATAATGTGGTCAGTAATCTCTGGTCTGCCCTCTAGTGGAAGCCTTCAATAACAAGCATAGCGCTCTAGCAAGTGTGTAGACAACATGCATTTGCTTTTCATGGTTCAAAGTGATTTCTCTTTTTTGCTCTTCATTATACATTGTCACCACAAGCCAGTGATCAGAAATGTACTTTTTATCAGAAAAGCTACAAATTTCATAGATTTAGACTATAATTAATGTCATTATATACTGTAAATAAGTTTAGATAAGTTTGTAAATGTGGTTGGATCCATTTAAATACCGACATGCTATAAACTGAGTTTAACCCAGTAACAACTATTTCACTTATCCTGATTAGAGTTATGAGGAGCTGGATTACCAGCTCATTACAGGGCATATACACAGATGAACATTTATTTACATTTAAGGAGAATTTTATCTCACAAGTTTACCTATAAGCATGTTCTTAAACGGTGGGAGAAAACTGGAACTTCAAGAGGAAGCCCATACAGAAACAACATGCTGACTTCTCACTTAAGGAGAGTGAGGTCCATTAATTACCTTTTTTTTCCACTGAACAGAAGAAATAAAAAAAAAACATGCGTAATGAATATGCTGTTCCTTTTATATAGGCCAGAATAAATAGTACAATAAATAAATAATAGTCCCTTAATAAATAGTAACCCTGAAGAATATGATTTTAATGATTTACACTTATTAATAAAATGATTGAAAACATGGACTAACATCAAAAATAAAGTGTTTGAGAATTTATTTCCGTTTATCCAGCAGAGCAGCTGTGATGTCAAACAGTGATGTTAGATGAGAGGGAGCCTCGCTCACAATCACATTCTTGTTTATTCAAAAAGTGTTCAATGATGTTGAGGGCAAAGCTCTGTGTGGGGCAGTCACACTCTTCTGCACCAGACTCACCCAACCATGTCTTTATGTACATTAGTCTGTACACTCTGTACACTGATCCTGGAACAGAGTAGGGCCTTGCCTTGCCCAAACTGTTACCACAAATCTGGAAACATGCAGTTGACTAAAATCCCAATCTTGTTGCTTGTTTTTATGCAACTGAGGCAATAGCACTAAATAAAACTGAATTTAATGATATCCACAACTTTTGTCCATATACTGTGGATTTCCTTAAGCATTTATGTTAAAAAAAAAAAAAAAAAAAAACTAATGATCTTTGATTTTTGTAGTTTACAACCTTACAGAAAATAAAATATGAAATATCTTACTGTCTTTACATAAACACACATACAGGAAGTGATATATCATCTTTCTCTACTGCTAATAGGATTTATTACAACCATTACAACATGAATCTGAGAGTGAATACACAGGATATGGAAAAGTTTGAAATATTTTTACACCGCACCAAATTATGGATCTTTCCATCCAGGGTCAAAAAGAACTATGATAATTTTTCATAATAGCATAAAAACTTAATAGTAATGCTATCAAATTATGTTTTTTTTTTCACAGGGATGGGCTCCAACATCTCTCGGCTTAAAAAATAATGTGGCCAGTATAAAATAGTATTAGCATAAATTTGATCATCCACATTTATTGTAATGGATACTTAAGAGATATTTATTATAATAAACATTATTGTTATGAATTCACTACTGTTTTTTTACAGTTCTGCATTTCTATTGTTTATATAAATAAATTATTTTATTAACAAGTACTAGATTTGTTTGGCTTGATTGGTGGTGCAGTGCTTAGTGCGCTCTCCTCACAGTGAGAGAATCCTGAGTTAAATTCTTGGACAAGCGAGGGTGCATGTTTTTCCTGTTTGTATGGGTTTCCTTGGGAGCTTCTGCTTCCTTGCACCGTCCAAAAACATGTCATCAGATGAACTGTGGTTACTTAATTATCTGAGCTGTAAAGTGTATTCATGAACCACCACATCCATCAGGTTAGGTATTTTCACAAACACCATTTCTAATTAAATGACGCATGTGATGGGCATAAAAAAAGACTGTTGGAAGGGTGTAAGATAACAAAAGAAATTTACTAAAAATACTGATGAATAAATGACAGTGTGGTTTTATTATTAAGAATTCTTAAAGTATAAATTTCACTTGATCATCTCATCGTCTCTTATGTAACAATAAACTTGAAAATGGTAGAATGACTATTTCTTAGTGGCAGTCTTGTTTTAAAAAAAAAAGTGTGCAAACAGTGAGTAAGCCATCAGATACTACTGATTTATTTACATTTCAGAAGCCACACCTCTGCTACCTGGACACATCCTGTTCAGAATCTTGTTCCTGACTTTATGAGAATTTTTGATCACCTATGTGCTCCTTCTATACATCTGAGTAACAGTGGCTGAGACGATGGCGACAGTGCTACATGCCCTTACCACTTTTGTAATAGCATTGAGCTTATCCCAAGGTAAGATTTGCAGAGGATTTTAAATCAGTTGGTATTATTGCTGTGCAGCTTTTGTGTTATTCAAATGAAGCTCATGCAAATTCATGCAAACTCTAGTTGGCCTCTAGTTGAGAAGGTCCACAGTGCTACAGATCTTGTTTTTGGTTCTGTTAAGAACTTTTTGGAAAAAGTTATAGGACATTTTTCATAGTGCATAAATTCCTTCGGATCAAAATAAACATGCATTGAGTAAACAGTAATGTTTGGCAGCAAACATTCTGCTGATCTTTGCAAAAGCTTTCAACAGCTGGTTCCTTTGTGGCATCTCCCTATTCCCTGTATGCGTGCCTGTGTGTGTGTCACCTACACACTTACCAAACTGCAATGCATTATGGTCATTTCTTTTAACAATTGCATTTGACTCATGGACACACTGTGTATAATGTGTTTAAACTGTTTAAAATGATGTAACAGCTTAAAATGTATTTGGTTTTTATGTAATTGTAAAATAATGTTTAAATGATCTTAAGCCTGATTTAAGATCAACTGTTAATTGAATCATTTTCCAAACAATTGTTTAATAATTAAGTAGATATTAAGTAGTCATTGTTACCATAGTCTGTCTTCTCTTTTCATTCTGTAGTTCACTCTGATGGAGAAACTACTTCATCAGTACCACTGAGCAGTCACTCTTCGGCAATGAAGCAACTTGTCTCCATAATTGCGACAGTATCACAGAACAAATCCATCACTCATAACTCTACACCTCATTCCTTAGGTTCCACAACTGCAAATCATATTAATATTACAAAACAAGATGAGAAATCACTAGCAACAACCACCAATTCTACAGCATCAAGACAACCTTTAGAATCACCAAGAACTACTCACCAAGAAACAAACACCACAGGAAAAGAAACAACTTTATCTAGCAGCATTAGAACCACTGCACCGAAGACCAGCAATCAGTCCATGCTGACTTCTGTCCTAATAATATTTTCCCAACATACAAAGAAGTCGACTGTTCCTGCAAACAAAACAGACTCGACCTCAGCTGAAGGTACTATAGCATAGGGCGTAAGTATGAAGACAGTAAAACTAAAATTGTATATTAACACAGATTTTTTACATGTTAATCTTCATTAATGTTTCTCCTTAAAACAGACTCAACGGATGTGAATGCAAACAGCTTAGTGAGGAATCCAGGCCTTTTGGCTATTCTCTGCATTTTTTGCATAATTCTGGCTTTAGGGCTTGTGGTTGTGATTGCCAAGGTTATAAGTTGCAGGAATCATCAGTTTGAAAGACTGGAAGAGGTACCAATGGTGAGGAATTGTTTGATTATTATTATATTGTGTTGTATTTTTGTATTAAAATAAGTATAATTAGTAAAGGACTAAGAAAACATACATATATTTTTCATATGTAGATGTTTCACACCAAATTCTTCAAAAAGTACAAGATAATGTATATCTGATTGTTAAAGGGGAAAAAAACACTGATACTTTATGAGACCACTGACATTAACAGCACTGGCACCAGATATTTTCTTATTATTTTCTTTATTTTTATTGCTTGAACAGATGGCACGGTGGTGCAGTGCTTAGCGCTTCCACCTCAAAGCAAAAGGTCCTGTGTCTGAGTGAGTTCACTCCATGTACTCAGGTTTCCTCCCTACATTCCAAAGACATACTGGTATATTGGAGATACTAAAAACTGCCCCTTTGCCTGTATGGTCTTTAACTTTTCCTGTTAGGAAAATGGCCCAGTAGTGTAATGTTCCGACATTAAACTCCTACATAAACCAAATGTTGTATGAACATGTCATGACTTCACACTTAAATGATGTTTTTTGTTTTCATTATATATTTGATTTATTTTCATGGTTTTTGCAGAACAAGATAAATGAGGATTCACCGTTTGCCAGATATCCCACGAAATAAAGACTGTATAAGACTCATCGTCATTGTGCACTAAAAGTAATTTTACTTCTTCAGACGCTGAAATGTCATGTGGTGACACAAATTTAAATGATATTTTGGATGAAACCTGTGACACATTTTATGTATTTTTTTATGTTCGATTCAGTAAATGCTAACTGCATTCAATCAGGAAAATGTTTGTTTATTTTAAAGCAGATTTTTATAAGGAATTCTTATAATAAAAGGAAATTAACAGAAAATTTGATGTATATTTCTAAGATATATTCTCTTATGAGCACTTGTAATTTGGTTCCCACTGGTTTATTAAACTGTGTATAAAAATGTATTTTTGGTATATCTATTTATTACCTAAAGTTTAAAAAATCTAAATATTTTATATGCAATGAATCAAGAATCAGATAGTCACACATCTATTTAAAAATTTAGCACAGTGTATTATGTATAACTAACAACTCGTGTTTATCAAAATTTTGAAGTATTAAAGTGCTAATAAAATGATTAGTCTTGATACTATTGTTGTTGAAGATCCATTGTGGCAACCGTTGTTATAATGAAATAGAGTAAATGTAGCAACCATTTTCTTTTTTCTATTGCGCACTGACAGAAACAAATTAAATAATATTTGGATATAAATTTGAAGATTATTTCTTACATTACCATCAATATAACATATGCACTGAATTATACACTCACTCCTTGTTTCTACATCATCCCTTTCATCATTTCTATTTTTCATATAGATAAACTTTGTAGATCTGTTTTGCTACATACACTGTTTGATGGCAGTGCTGTGATTAAACATGGAGATTTTGAATAAAAGGTGAGGCGAGGGAAGCAGGCAAGGTGAGCTAATATATTTTCCATGTAACTCTGTTGTCAGACATTTTAGAAAGGGGGCGGGGAGGGGGGGAGAATAAACATTGCAGTTCAAGGAAGACACGGCTATACAATTATACACTCATAATTTGGGTCTGGCAAATCCTGTCTCTAATCCTCACTGTGTTCAGGCATTTTAAACATTGTTAGACCCCTTTACTTTGTTATTTAGTGATCAAAACACCCAACAAACCACCATAGAGCAGATATTTTTCAAGTGATGCACTATTCCCAACACTGCAGTAACAGTAGTGTGGTGGTGGTGAGTTTGTTTGTTGCATTTGTACTTTTAGATCAGACAAAGCAGATACTGACCATTATACGACAAAACATTAAAAACATTTATCCAGTGAACCAGACCATCACACAAGTGAGAACCATCGTAACCAATAACCAATATGTAACCAATATGTCTCTCAGTGTTCAAAATATGTGCTATTCAACAAGTCAAGTCAGAACATGTCTCTAAATGCTGGAAACCTCATCAGCATAACCAGTTAAAACCTGCTTGTTTCCAAAACACCTGAACAAAGTAAAACAAGACTGGCGTGAGCAACCAGAACAAGAATGACCAGCTAGAAGCAACCTGTTGATTTCCAGATGTCCTCCAAAAGTTGCAGAGAACATGTGTGACAGAAATAACTCATTTAATAATGAATACATAAATAATAACAAATAGGTCCAAACCGGGCAGCACGGTGGCTTAGTGGTTAGCACGTTCGCCTCTCAGCGCTAGGGATTCCCGGTTCGAATCCCCATCTGGGTGGAGTTTCCATGTTCTCCACGTGTCCGCGTGAGTTTCCTCCGGGTTCTCCGGTTTCCTCCCAGTCCAAAAAAATGGATCAAGTTAATTGAGTTCTCTAAATTGCCCCATATAGAGTGTGTCTGTGTGTGTGTGAGTGTGTGCCCAACGATGGATTGGCACCCTGTCCTGGGTCTATCTGCCCAGCGCCCGAGACGTTCTCCCCTGGATGGGCATGGGGAACCCCACCGCGACCCTAATAGAGGATAAAGCGGGAGAGAATGAATGAATGAATAGGTCCAAACCAAAACCAATCAGAAAGTTTTGAGAACTTTTTCTAAAAACAACAAACACCGTGACAAGTTAGATCAAAAAGTCCACTAAATGTGTCAAAGGACGACCCTCAGGCTCAACTAGCCCATCTTAATCCTCTATGGCAGAATGCTGGGACTCTTCAAAACTGAATATTAAGCTTTGAACACTGCAAACAGCTGCAGCGCGTTTTAGATGCCTGGAGTTCACATGTTCATTTCATAGAAACACATGAACGCAGCTTTTAAACTACAAACAACAAGTGAAATACTACAAACGTGAAGCCGCGTTTCGTGCGATCGCACGCCGCTTTGTTTACATCTGGGGTTACTCGTTTCCTGCCACGTGACCCGAACCGCGTCATTGACAGTGAAGTCGGTGTTGCAGATTGACAGTCACAGCAGCCGAACAGACGCGAATTAAAGTGAGTTTAATCTGAATTCATCAACCAAACTGCACCGCGACGAAGAGCCGATAACACACACACACAGCCGCGGGACGGCGGGACGGCGCGCTGCTCACAGAGGGCTGAAACTACAAGTAAGTAATAAAGTCGATTAATAAACTCTGCAGTCACTTTACTGACGAGTTCTGCGTTTCTATCACTCAAAGCGGATCAGTTTAGATCAGATGAGATCAGATCAGATGAGTTGAGTTCTGTTGAGCTGAGTTTAGATGAGTTGAGTTCTGTTGAGCTGAGTTTAGTTGAGCTGAGTTTAGATGAGTTGAGTTCAGTTGAGCTGAGTTTAGATGAGTTGAGTTCAGTTGAGCTGAGTTTAGTTGAGCTGAGTTTAGATGAGTTGAGTTCAGTTGAGCTGAGTTTAGATGAGTTGAGTTCTGTTGAGCTGAGTTTAGATGAGTTGAGTTCAGTTGAGCTGAGTTTAGTTGAGCTGAGTTTAGATGAGCTGAGTTCAGTTGAGCTGAGTTTAGATGAGTTGAGTTCAGTTGAGTTGAGTTCAGATGAGCTGAGTTTAGATGAGTTGAGTTCAGCTGAGCTGAGTTCCGTTGAGCTGAGTTCAGTTGAGTTGAGTTCCGATGAGCTGAGTTCAGATGAGCTGAGTTCAGATGAGCTGAGTTCAGATGAGCTGAGTTCAGATGAGCTGAGTTTAGATGAGTTGAGTTTAGATGAGTTGAGTTTAGATGAGTTGAGTTTAGATGAGCTGAGTTTAGATGAGCTGAGTTTAGATGAGCTGAGTTTAGATGAGTTGAGTTTAGATGAGTTGAGTTCAGTTGAGTTGAGTTCAGTTGAGCTGAGTTCTGTTGAGCTGAGTTCTGTTGAGCTGAGTTCAGTTGAGCTGAGTTCAGATGTTTCCCAGTGGAGGAACAAAACTTACAGCATGTTTTTATTTTTTGTTTGTTTCATCTCTTTCACTCCTGTATTTTCTTGAGAAGTGTGCACTCCTGGATGTTTGATGCAGTCAGGAAAAAGGTCCAAAATATTTATGCCTCTCTTTTGGGTTGAAGCTCATTTGAAAAGCAAATGAAGCTGATGCACGGACTGCACTGCTGCTTTAAACAGTTAAAAGTTACAGCACCATCATTTTTACTAAACTATCAACAATTTCTTCAATATGGTTAATAAAATCACTTGAGGAACTCTCAGTATTATTAAAAAACTGACTGCAGTTTAATGCAAAGTTTTGCTGATTTACAAAAATGCACCACACTGTTTCTCAGGTGATGCTACTCTTACTAGAACATGTGCACATGTACAGATGTTTATTTTAGAAAGCATGCAGACCCAACACAAAAATAAATGAAATTAAATAAACGAGAAGGTTTCTACCAATTCGATCCTGGAAATAAACACAACTGAAGGCCCTTGTCTTTCACCAGTTAAGCTTTAAGAGTAGCAATATATAAAAAATGTAAGTTTAAAACTATAATACTTTTATAGTTTTTATATAGTTTAAAACTATAGTGCAAAATACAATTACAACATGCATAAAGCAGAAATATAAAACTAAACTATAAAGTCTAAGATATAAATATGTAAATAGAAGAAAAAATATTTTAAGTAATTAAAAATTAAAATATATATATTTTTAAATGTAAACAATTTTTTTTGTACAAGGCTGAAAAGTTGTGCCAAGAAAAATTTATAATAAAAAAAATAAACAAAGTGCATAATGGAGTACATAAAGAAATGCTGTTTTGTCCATAGTATATAACCAAAGATGCTCTGCTGCTGGAGCTGAAAATACGTTTGAAAAAAACGCTCGCAATGCATTTCGGGGAATGATAATTGGCTTTAGAATCATTTACTGTCTCTTTAGAGAGACACAAATGAACAAATGAAAGAGACACAAATGGACAAATGAGTTTGAGTGTTCAAAGAACTCATTTGTATTGCTTAATATAAACATAATTATGAAATTAATGTCAAAAACAAAAGTAAAATGTTGAGACAGATGCATGTGTAAGGGATTTAGTGTGAATGAACTAAATGACCAAACCAACTCACTACAAAGAGAAAAAACAGCCAGAGGGCCAAAAGGCAGGGTTGCATGAACAACTGGAAATTTATTTTAAATTTATTTAATTTATTTAAGTTTATTTAAATTTTTATTTATTTAAATAAAAAAAAGGAAGGAGGCCTCTGTGTTGACCCCTCAACGCCCACCACAGGAGGGTAGCATATGAGGTTCAGCTCCATGTAGTAAGGAGTCACTGGAATAGAGGCATGTGGCAGGAATAATTTTGTGCCTGGTATGGAGGCCCCAAGTCATAGGTTCATCCCAGGATCACCATTAAGAGGCCATGGGTTCTTGAGAAAGTGCACACTTTGACTTGGAACCTCTGGAAGTGTTGGTTACCTTGCTGGAATTACAGGAACTGGGCATGAGTGCACTGGAATCACTGCAGGCAGTCTTGAATTGGGGGGGGGCTTAGTTACACAGAGTAGACTGGAGGCCAGCTTGTGAACACAGAGACATGTAGCTGCAGGTGTCTTGACTCCGGGAAACTCGGGTGGCACCTGAGGTGCCAGTGGAAATAAGAGCCAGCCAACAAGCTTGATGTTGCCATCACGGGTGCTGTCAGTCTCAGTGGTGGACTCAGGTGTGACTGTTTGGGTGCTGACCGGGGCAGAAGCAATTACTAGTACGTTCGCATGTTCAAGAAGTTTGAATAAAGTTGCGTGCTGGTATGTAAACACAGGTGTAAACAGACTGAAAATCCTCTGTAGATATAGAGTAAGACAGGGTGTCCTTTACAAGTGGGATAATGCAAAAGTGAAAAAAGGACACATTTTTACACAGAGAAATGTGTAGAACTTCCTATTCTACACACAATATGGAGCCATCTGCTGGACTGACAAAGGGACTCACTACCTGACTGACTGTATTAATGGTACTATCATGTCATGCCTCTTCAAAGGATGAGAATGAACAAGAAGGCAGAAGATATAACAAAAACAAAGAAGACTCACATATGCAGAGAACGGATAAAGCTCAAGCAATTATAACACGATAATAGGGGAGAAGTATATAAAGGTATAGAGGGGAGAAGTGTGACTGATACAGCAAGTGAGGGAAATTACCAATGACTAGAGACCAATCACACAGATGAATAATTAACAAATGATAATTAACAGAGGAGGAAGGAACCAAACAAGTAGAATTAGGAATGCACCATGGTGCTCCTGACAACATTGTTCACACATACCATGCACACTGTTGCACCTTCATCCCATCTCAGATGCTGATTTTTGCACTTTCATTAGTAATAGTCAGTGTTATTTTTGGCATGTAGAGTCTGTTATTATGTTTTTAACATAAAGAGTAGAAATATTGACCCATATAACCAAACAAAAGATTTTTCCTAGAACCTCTCAGTGCCGGGGATTTCCAGTTTGTATTACAATCTGGATGGAGTTTCCATGTTCTCCCTGTTTCCTCCCACAGTCCAAAAAAATGGATAAAGGAAAATTGAATTCTCCTAACTGCCCCATGGAGGGTGTGTTTGTGTGAGTGTGTGTTTGTGTGTGTTTGTGTGTGTGTGTGTGTGTGTGTGTGTGTGTTTTGTGTGTGACTGACCTGTCCTGGGTGTATCTGCCCAGCGCCTGAAACATTCTCCGCTGGATGGGCATTGAGAACCCCCCCCCCCCCCCCCCCCCACAACCCTAGTAGAGGATTCAGTGGAAGATAATGATGGATGGAGAAATCCTAATAAAACTTACAGAACCATATATGTTCTATTAAACTGCTTTTAAAGAACATGTTATTGTATGATGTATATCAATACATCAATATATCAATATATCAATATTAATATTATTATTATGGATAGTTTATTCTCTGTGTACACTTTTATGAATCCAATATTCAGAATGTATTGTTAATGCATTCATAAACCTAAATACAATATTAATCACAGGTAATCATTTTAATTAACACTTAATTATTTAAGTTCATGAATAACAATAATGTTATCTTTAGTTTTTTTTATCCACACATTTTCCTGTTTTTTTTTATCAGATTTTATTCATTTATTATTATATTTTTTTGATATGCTAACAAGGGTAATGGTGTGTGATTCTCCCCAACTCACTCACTCACACCCCCTCCCATTACCTACTGCACATAGGCACGAGAAATGTGTTTCACCTTCAGTCTAGCATCAGCATCTTACGCTAATGGAAACCTAATGAAGTGTGTGTTTAACGCAGGATCATTAAAGTGTTTAGTCAAACACAATTTAAAATGGTTTAAACTACTGCACTTAATTTGAAAACGGCTGCAGGTTCTGAACTGGATTTAGAGCAGCTACTTATTCGTTTGATGTTTTGAGTGAGTCCTGATGAGTATGTCAGTATGTGTTCATAATCATTCCTTTCTTACTGATGCTCCGCTGAGTTGCGCTTGCTTTCATCCCTGACTGAGTGAGGCAGAGTGATGCTGCTTCAGTACTGTTTATTATATTTAAAGTTTTATTATATATTATTTATATATTATATATAATGACACATCATTCTTGCTCCATTGTCTATTTCCTCTACAGTAATATAGATAAACATTGAAGTTACAGTTATTATGTTTTAATAACATCCTTATTCTTTTTTTTGTTAGTCCCCTGTTGGTTCTCTGTTTTCTATTGGTTAAGGCCATCACAGAACACGTCTAATTTGGGTGGATTGTTTATTGTTAGTTCTGCAGTGACACTGTTGTGGTGAGGGAGTTTTATTGCAGCAGTGCTGCTGTATTTTCATTTAAACATCTCAGTAACACTGCTGGGTTAGGAATAATGACTACTGTGGAATAAACCTGCTCTGTGTTGGGACTATTGGGATTCTGACCATTAGAGCAGAGTAAAGGGGGCTAACACAGTATATACTCTAGTCCACAAACAGATGGACTACTGTAGAACTACATAGTCCATCTTTACAATAAGTGTATCTGAGAACAGCAAAAGAATGTGTGGCCTATTAACCAAAACTGCACATTGTGATTTCATCATATTTATTTATTTATTTATTTTGCTATACTGACCTGTATAGTGAACTTTACACTTTTGCAACCTTAACAGTTTTGCAGAAAACTCTCTGAGTTGTGAGTTTTCTGGGGAATTTACGTTTATTTAAAACATTAATCAATCAACAATTAGCTCATCTAGCAACAGTACTTGTGTATATCTGCAGAATTCCAGCCACCAAACATGCACAATTTACTTTGTCCTTTTTTTATATGCATTCAAAGCTTTATCTTGGGTTTTCTACAGATGGAAATGATAGTGATTGTGTGATGTTTCAGCAGAAAATAAGAACCTCAGAAACTAACATCCGTTGACTTTTTTTCTTTAGTGGTTGCATATTTAGGACTTGTCTCAGATGTACTTTTGTCTCTTTTTTATGTAGTAGTGACAACATTCTAGAAATGTGTCACTTCAATAATCAGAAAATGTCTGTATGTTTCTTGTTTTATTTTGAACTTTGGTGTCAGTTTAATGGGTTTCAGCTGGTTTAGCCCACATACCAATGACAGCATTAATCAATGTAATGCTGTTTTTAAAAATTAGATTTCATCAAAGGCATATTTGATTTAAATATAATATTTTGAACTCTTAGGTTTATAGTTATATATCAGTTGGATATATACTGGATTATATGTTGGATGGGGAATTTCCAGTTTTATTATAGTATTTTTTTTCCACTAGAGTCTTGAGCAACAGGTCAGAGTTTCATTAAAACATATGACTGCTTTGCTTCACACATTAACAACATAACTGTTGTGTAAAGCAAAGTGTGTCAAGGAGCAGTCCTGTTATGAATCAGCCCTCTTTATGGCTACAGACAATAGTGCAAATCTGCGTCATAGTGCCGAAGACTTCACAGTAACTCTGAAGTGTATTTTACGACAGCCTGGTGATAAATGATTTGGGTCACACAGTTTCGTGGACTGAACCCTGCTAATGGTTAATATTTAAAAGAATGCATCCTTAAGGACTCAAGTTGAGATAAAGTATATGGATGCAGTAATCTGTAAATATGTTTAGCTACTAGTTCAACCCTTTCTGTTTCTGAAAATGTTTATGACTGTAAATGTGATCTGTGCCATGTCACCCATTTAGTCACTATTTTAATTCTTTCCTCGTTGCTGTTGATTTGTCATTTCAGGTTAGCCATCATCTTATAAAATACAAGAGGGAAAACTCACCATCAAGGCGATGTCTCGTTTTTCAGCCGAGGTACCGTTCTACAAATTAATCATTTTAAACTATACAAATTATTCTGACCTTGCTGGCATCCTCAAGATTAATGGTACCTTTAGTATGTCTGTTAGGAAAGGAAATAGTAAAAGACATGTTTGTACTGTATAGAGAGTTTTTTATGTATTCTATGAGGATACTGTTTAATTTAACATGTTTTTACTTCTGCACATAAAGGGAGCATTATGGAGCATGCTCACATGCAAATGCACATAGATATCCTACAGCTAATAATTATGTTCATCATTGATAAATCTGACAATTCTCAGTTAATAGATTTCTGAATTACAACATGAAAAAACAGCAAAAAATAAAGCCTTAAAATTTTCATGTGCAGGCTGAGCACATGTTGGATTATAAAATTTATAGATATAAAAACTATGGTGTTGGATCATGTAGAAATTTGCATGTTTTTACTAATACTTTGTACTCAATGTGAAACCTAAATGGTAGCCAATGCAAATTCTTTCCTGTGCTTAAACAAGTTGTAGTTTAGATAGGAGCTGGCACGGTGGCATGGTTAACATGTCTGCTCCTTAGTGCTGGGAATCCAGGTTTGAATCTGAATCTGAGAATCTGAGTGTAGTCTCTCCCCGTGTCTGCGTAGGTTTTTCCCAGGTTTTCCGGTTTCACCACAGTCGACAGTTGAATGCTGTTCTAAATTGCCACTATATAGTATGTATGTTTTACCAAAGTAATCAGAGGACCAATGTGTGAAAGCAAAAATGGCTAGTGAGATTTTTAAAACATGGTTGAATTAATGTCATGGTTTGGTGTGAGGGTGTGAATAAGATGAGTCAGTAGATGGGAAGCAAAGTCAGGGAATCCCAATCCTGGGAAGCAAAGTCAGGGAATCCTGGGTTTCTATGGTCTCCCTGTGGGTTTTTTCCATGTTTTTTTCTAAATTCCCCTATATAGTGAGTGAGTGTGTGCCCTGCAATAGATTGGAAGGTTTTCCTTGGTTTAGCTACCTGACATCCGAAATGTTCTAAATTCTTGGTCAATGAATGTGTCTAATTCCAACTCATCAGGCATTTGACCTCTATTAATGACCAATATCAATCTGGGATATCAATCAATATCAATTTATTGCTGCTCATGCAACATCTAGAAAGCTGTTACTCACCCAAAGAGTGTTGTTGTGACAGAATTTCATGTTTCATGGAAAACATTTCATGTTCCAAATGCTTGAATATACTTAGACACCATTATATGCAAAATATTCCAGTAATGTTTAGCAGTGAAGAACATTAATATGTCATAGTGCAATACAGAACTCTTTCCATAAAGGTATATTGGTAACACTACCTTTGGGTGGAGTGGAGTTTATCTTGGCTTATCTAGCATACGTTAGGTACCTGTGTAAGATCACATTACACATCCAAGCTAAGATCAGAGTACATCCAAATACCTGCTGGCCTGAGTGAATTTACCTCATATTAACACTCCATGAGAAGATAAAAACATCACCATATGCCAAGGTTACCAAGCAAATCAGTGTTGAATGATTATTGGAAGAATGCTAAAAAGAACCTTTGTCACAGCTGAAGAAAAGTAATTTTAAGAATATTTGATGTTAATTTATTATCATTAGCTGATTTAAAATGGGTCACGCGTACAGAAGATGCCAGGGATATTGTATGTGGTCAAAGGTCATATTACAAAAAAACATCCAAACACCTAGTCATTTATATATGTTAAAACACTTTATAACATAAAGTGAAATGTTTTTTAGTTTGTTTTCTTTTATAAAATGTTAAAGAGGGTAAACAAAATGGCTTATAGCGATTGGACAGAGGAATAGAGGTGGACAGAATATACAGCAGGTTAGAATGATAAAGGTTGCAGGTGGGACTATTTTGTCAAACAAAGAGAATGTACCAAATTCCCCAGATAAATTACTGAACTGTATACCATTTTGTAGTAAGCACAGAAAACAACCACAAAAATAAACACAAAACAATAAGATTATGTCCAACATTAAATAGCTTCGGCGGCACGGTGGCTTAGTGGTTAGCACGTTCGCCTCTCAGCGCTAGGGATTCCCGGTTCGAATCCCCATCTGGGTGGAGTTTCCATGTTCTCCCCGTGTCTGCGTGGGTTTCCTCCGGGTTCTCCGGTTTCCTCCCACAGTCCAAAAACATGGATCAAGTCAATTGAATTCTCAAAATTGCCTCATATAGAGTGTGTGTGTGTGTGAGTGTGTGCCCAGTGATGGATTGGCGCCCTGTCCTGGGTCTATCTGCCCAGCACCCGAGACGTTCTCCCCTGGATGGGCATGGGGAACCCCACCGCGACCCTAATAGGGGATAAAGCGGGAGATAATGATTGATTGATTGATTAAATAGCTTCGGTTTATTTAATTAGCAGTGGAACATTTACAGTGTGGAATATGACCGCTACCATAATAAAAGGGGTGCATTATGTCCGAGGTTGCATGGTTCTTAGATGTGTCATATTTATTTCTCTGGAGTCTTATAGTTTGAAACCCGATCTGTTTTCATGTTCTCAACGTGTCTGCATAGGTTTTGTCCGCGTTCTCCGGTTTATTCCCACAATCCCACAGGTGATTTGGCGTCTCTAAACTGTCCAATCTAAACATAACGAGATGAGATACATGAGATGACATGTCTTTTCTGTCACTGAGTAACTGCCATTTTCGCTGATATGTGATTGCAACATGTTATTTGGTTGCACCTCATTGCTGAGCAGATGGCGACACTGTCAGACCTCAGTCCTGTTCTGTGGTGACTCGTGTGGTTTGTTTGAAATAATTGCTTTGAAATAAAGCAACAAAGTAGGTCAAAGCCACATATTCACCTTATTCACATCATTATTCTCAAGCTTCGAAACTCATCGCAGACGGTTCGTCACCACTTAGGTCTTAGGTCTGCTATCCTTTTTACACATCGCTAGCAAATTAGCTGAAGCTATGCATTTATTCTGTTAGTAATTTGCTAATGTCTTAAAGTTGTCCAAATGCAACTCAACTGTGTAGAGATTTGAGTCATTACCTCCATACCACTACTCAGTGCTTAAAACCCCCTGCCACCCTCTGCCTTCTCTCAGTGTGAATTGAGAAACCTTTGGATTCTTTCTCATTTGATTGTGATAAATATGCCCTTTAGTGCCATGAGTGGTTTCTTTTTCAAAGTTCAGATGAAATGTATGCATAGGATAATTGTCCAAATGCATTCTGGGGCTTCTCTGAACAAATCTCGTACTTTTTTCTTCAGCTGTTCTAATGAGTTTTAATGTTTCAAGTTCATTTTATATGTCTGTAGCATAATTTCATTGTTAATACACTATGTTAAATTATTAACTCTTATGGGGTATTGACCATTTAAAGAACAGATTAAGGGGACTCACAAATGAGTGTTAGAAACAGATAACCTACAGTCGTTAACAGTATAACAAATAGCAAAGTACAGAGTGCATTTGTATAGTAATTGACACTGGTATAAATGATAAGGACTGTAAAATCAAGTACATGTCAATGTCTGTATGCTGTTCTCAGATCAGATCAGTGTAACAGCCGAAATGGTTTTGTTTTGGCCTTACCACCTCGAAATAAAATGTGAAAAAAACATGAGTTTGTTACAGTGGTACAGGTTTTGTTAAAGTGGTACTGGTTTTGTTCCAGTGCTAATGCTTTGTTACCATGATGGTCTAGTTACAGTGCTAGTGCTAGTTGAATGGTTCTCCATCTTTCAGCTTCTTCTCATTAGGGGTCGCCACAGCCACTGTATTTGGCTTGGCACAGTTTGTCAGCAGATGCCCTTTCTGACACTACACTTCTCTTTATCCAGGCTTGTATACATGTACATACATAAATACATACATAAGCACATACATACCCCCAATCGTTAGTACAATTTGGTGTCTCTAGTTGGAGAACTTGAAAAAAACTCACATTGGACCCACAGACTTTACACAGAAAGGAACTGTGTTACACCCCACCAGAAATCAAACCTTGGACCATCTTGCCATGGGGATGAATGCTTAAAATGATTAAAAATAAAATCAGAATTTCAGAATTTCACCAGCACAGATTTATAATACACTAAAAGAATAAAGGATAAAATACTGTACAATAAGCACTTCTTTAAAAATCAGAAGAAAAATGCAATATAATCAAATATTAAAGTACCAATAGCAATATAAATACAAATACCTTTGTCCATTTAACCAATTAAAACATTTTTGCTGTTATTATTGATGATGTCTCATAGTATAATATGTGCTTTTACATCTCTGTTTAAGAGAGTTATTCCAATGATCTAGTTTTGTATTCATCACACTATCTGAAACAGATGGCAGCAGACGGCCTGGCACAAACATGATGCCATGCAAAGAACAAAATCCTGGGCAAGCAGAAACACAGTAATGGAATTAGTCTCTCCAGGAATATTACAATGTTCCAAATATAAAGCCTGTGTGTAGCTTATCACAAAGACACAGACATATAATGTGTATACATACAGATCAGCTCAATTTGAAAACATTTCACAGGTCATTAGACTTTTCACAATTGGGCTTAAAATTACGTGTCTTTTAAATAAATCTCACCTACAAAGGTTCATCGGTTTAATATTTAGAATTAACTTTAGTACCCCTGATCCCAATACTATAATTATTAATGTGGAGTTACCACATGTGTGGATAATGTGGAGTTTTTTTATGGAAAATCCCAAGAGATGTGCAGTTACAAAAATACTCAAACGAGCCCATCTGGTGTCAACCATCAAAATACCAAGGACCTTTTCCCTGCTACTGTCACATCAGCCTGCTCCATAAAGGTTCAGATGGAATAATATTGTAAAACTGCTGTGAAACAATGCAACATTGTAAACATCACAATGTATACAAACCCTTGCAAAAATAGTGGAATTACCACAGGATATATTTTGATACATTTTCCCAAAATGTCAACCTTCTGGCAATAAGAAACAATAAAACAAGATAAGTAATTGTTGCTGTCTCTAAATTGCCCCTATATAATGTCCAGCAATGTATTTGTGCCATGAACAATAAGTGGAGCAAAAAAGAGGTGTGTCCAAATTATTGACTGGTTTTGTACTTATTACAAAATGACTTTTTCCAGAAATAAAATTAGTTGGCTTGAAACTTCAACAAATTTAGAATTTTTTTCTGTAAAACAATCAGTTTTGGGGTGGCACGGTGACTTAGTGGTTAGCACGTTCGCCTCTCAGCACTAGGGATTCCCGGCTCGAATCCCGTGTCTGCGTGGGTTTCCTCCGGGTTCTCCGGTTTCCTCCCACAGTCCAAAAACATGGATCAAGTTTGCTTTGATTGCCCCATATAGAGTGTGTTTGTGTGAGTGTGTGTTTGTGTGAGTGAGTGTGTCTGCCCAGCAATAGATTGGCGCCCTGTCCAGGGTGTATCTGCCCTAGTGCCCGAAACGTTCTCCTCTGATTGGGCATGTGGGAACCCCCCACGACCCTAGTAAAGGATAAAGTGGAAGATAATGGATGGAAGGGACGATCAGTTTTGAAACAGTTGGGAATGCATCAGGAAATGCAACATGAAACTGTATTGTGCAAAAAGAAAGCCATTTAAAGATTTGATCACAAATGCAAGTCCAGATTACAGCTTTTTTCTGTAAAAATTCAGTTTCTGTGGTAAGGGACTATGTGAAAAAACATTGCAACATTTAACAGCCAGGTGGCACACCACACTTACTAGATGCATTTGCATACGGAGAGAAACACAAGGAGCATGCACACCCAAAACCATCCATCCATCCCATTATCTTCTGCTTTATCCTCTACTAGGGTCCCCATGCCCATCCAGGGGAGAACGTTTCAGGCGCTGGGCAGATACATCCAGGACAGGGCGCCAATTTATCGCTGGGCACACACTCACTCACACAAACACGCACACAAACATACTCTATATGACGCAATTTTAGAGCATTGAATTCTTGATCCATGTTTCTGGACTGTGGGAGGAAACCGGAGAAGCTGGAGGAAACCCACGCAGACACGGGGAGAACTCCTAGCGCTGAGAGGCGAACGTGCTAACCACTAAGCCACCGTGCTGCCCGTCCACCCAACACCAGATAAATAAAAAACAAAAAGCAAAAGAAGGGTTCTAACTTTGATCAGTCAGTCGCATTGACCATGCTATGACATCAGGGGGAGACCCTGTCCACTTGGATAGAGCACCTTAGAGCCTCATGGTCTACGTGACAGCCTTGTTTCGTAGCTTACCAAAAAAATAAATAAATAAATAAATAGTAACTAATAACTAATGCTTAATATTCATAGAATCTCTTTTTTAAAAACATTTTCATGGTATTCATGATATTACAAATAGATTAACATGTTATGGGATTTTAATAGTAATATATAGAGAAGGACATATTCTGTTCATCTCCTTTACATGTTCATGTAACAACAGTGTACACCAGTAGCCTTGCAATGTAAAAAATACAATTTTCTTGCTGATAGTTATCTCTTGAAATATAAGGTCATTCCCACAGAGCCCTTTATAAAGCACAGGAGCTAAAATACAGCACCTGTGGTATTTCATGTGTGGATGTAAGATCTCCTACGTCTGCTTAACTAATAGGAAAAGGCAGTGTGAAGTGCACTTTCGTTGTATTATGTAGTGACTCAAACACTTGTATAATAGTTTCACACCTCACAGCCCCACTGAGGCAAAACAGTGTGAAAGAAATGGTGAGATGATGCTTTTGGTTCTGCTTACTGATTATAATTTAGTTTTTTACTCTTGCAGTTTTAAGAAACTGTGATAACGTAAGTGTCATGAAAACAAACAGCACAGGACTTAATATATCCAAGTTAAATAAGACTAGAATTTTAGCAATGTGATCTTTGTATATATACACAAATATCATATCAAATATTATAAAAAGATATGTTTTTTGATTTGTGATACGTTTTCTTAATCTGTCAGTTTAACCACAAGATTTTAACATTTAAGTAAAGCAAATATAATTTATTCGTTTGTTTAATTCTTGATGATTTTTAGAATTCATTAAGGGAAGACTGGGTTAACTAAGCACAGCGATGGAAACTCTACCCAGATTGGGATTCGAACCTGAAATCCCCTGCAATGATAGGCGAATGTGTTAACCACTAGGCCACCGTGCCGCCATCATATAACATGAGAAATGTGTTTATAATGAATGATTTAAATATTTGAATTTTAAACATTAATACCAAAGACACTAAAGGCACGTTATTTTTTCGTTCATAGCTACACTGCTCTGTTTCCACATTGTGTGTTTTTCTTTTTCATGTCACCTTGTGATTGATTGTTCTGGGTTCATTTCACTGTCCTCAGTCTGACCTTGTTTTTTTCGACTGGTTCCCCCTCATTGTCTCACACCTGTTCACTGTCTCATGCTCATTAGTCTGGTTCTTTATGTTTTATGTCCATCGTACATCATTATTTCTGAGCTTCATTGCTTTTCTGTTGTCATGTTTTTTTTTATTATTTAAGTTTATGTTCATTGTTCTGGTCATTTTTTTAAACTCGGCTGCACAGTTGTCACCACACTAACACACCTGCGTCCTGCGTCCAGCTTTCTCGGTTAAATCTGGTGTTGAAAAAAGCATGATAACATTTGCAGACTGATTTAAAAAAGAAGCGATTCAAACAAGTGAGGGTTTAGGGTCAATGATTGATGTCTACTGACAATCAAACTGCATTAACTAAGCGAGCATCAATATTATTGTTATTATGTGTCCCGGATTTGGGACACAACCATATGAAATTATTCAAAATCAGTTTTGTTTTTTAGATTTTGCAATATTTTTACATTTTGGTCTTTTTATGTTTGCAGAGGCACCGCGACTCCCTGGGCCTCCTTGGACCGGAGTCAATGCACAAACAAAGTTATGCTGTACGCCGTCGTTTTTCTGGCCCACTGCTATTACCTCCACTCTCACGCCGTCACTCCACTCTGGATACCACTAAACTTCTGGACCTTGAGGCTCTGTACAAATCAGCTCTAGCCAACATTGAGACTAATCGACTGGATGTTATAAGCAGCACACAAAGGTATTGCTTTTTTAATGTTTGTCTTTTTGTTGGTGGTTCAGTAGATGGATCTTAAATACTAAACCAAGATAAGGTAATTGCTGTTTGCTAGCTTTAACAAAAATATCCTTGTGAGGGCCTTTTGATTAGGCATGTGATGTAGAATGTGTAATTAAAGCTGATGTTTTGTGGTAAGAGTTAACAGTCCTGCCCAGCGATAGATTGGCGCCCTGTCCTGGGTGTATCTGCCCAGCGCCCGAAACGTTTTCTCCTGGATGGGCATGGGGAACCCCCCCCCCCCACGACACTAATAGAGGATAAAGCGGAAGATAATGAATGGATGGAGTTAACAGTCCTGAAGGTGCAGGTGGACAAAATAGACTTTATAAATCTCCATTCGATATCTATATTCACAACTTGAAAAATTGTTACCACGTTCGCCTCTCAGCGCTGGGGATTCCTGGTTTGAATCCCAATCTGGGTGCAGTTTCCATTTCATAAGATGCTGGTTTAAGACATAAAATCCCAGATCAGAAGAGATAAAAAGAAATCCGTTTGGGTAAAAATTAATGATCTGTACGAATTACTAGTCATCCATCAGCTTATTAAATTATGTTTATGAACTTGTTTACACTACAAAACATAAAATCTTTTTTCCCTGTTGCCATACATCTGAAACCTAAGGCATGATATCACAGCATAAGGAAGGACCTGATACATTGGGTCCTGACCTACATAAAAGTTTGTTCATGTTTACCAGCTGCTACTCACTTTAAATTTGTAAGAAACTAAACAACTTCAGCATTGTAGATTTGTTCGTGCATTTATCAGCACGTTTCTCTGTGTGACAGAGGTGCACTGATTTGGCTCTGTCCTTCTCCACATGCGACACCACATCAGACACGCAGTAGGAAGTCTGTTTTGCAGCTGTACATTAATAATGTCTCCGTATCCAATGAATGCTAACAAGTGCAGTGATCAAAGTGCAGCAAGATTAAAATTAAGAAAAAGGTCAGAGAAGCAAACAGAGTGGGAGGCTTCATCTCGATGATACTTTTCACTTTTTTTTTCACTTTTACACTTACTCATCATTTACTTCTTCTATTCTTATATTAGCAGTGAAAGAATAGAATGGCATGAAACAGAAATGAGTTAGGCTTTTTTTTAGCAAAATTATACACTAGGATTACTTTAAATATTTGTATTATTATTAATTTAGTCTGATTGTAATGAGTACCATAAGACTGTTAAAATAATTACCTTTACAAATTCAGTAACATTGTTACTGATATTTGAGAAGGTTTGTTACTTGTTAATGGTCTTGTGTGAAAATATTAATAGTGGCAGACTAAAGGACAATTGCTGACTGTCTTCCAAATTAAAGGTTTGGCCAGCTCTGGCCAGTTTAATTTGTTTGGTTTCTTGTTTGTTAATTTCTTTGGTGTACAACACTGGCCAAAGTTATTGTGGTTTTAACTTATATTTTCTCTAGCACAAATCTGCTAACCACATCTTTTCGCCAAAAGCGGAAATGTTCTACAGAAGGTGTTTACTGTGCAAAGCAAAGCTTCTTTGCAGCAGAGGTAGCTTTACCAATCAGACTGTTGGCACCTACTGGTGTAGGTGTGACAGTAAATAACTCACCAAGCCAAAGATATCATTAGCTGGATCTACCAAAGTAGTGTGATAGAACATTAGAGCTTTAGATCTCCAAGTTGGCTAATACAGACCTTGGCTAATACAGACCTTTATTATACTTGTATTTGAGGCTGGACCTATGAATGTTCCATAAATATTCAAGAACCCTTTTATATAAAGTTGTAATAGTGAACTCTATTACTTCAATCTGCATGCATAATTTTGTATAATACAGTAATTATGAGGCGGCACAGTGGCTTAGTGGTTAGCACGTTCGCCTCTCAGCACTAGGGGTTCCTGGTTCGAATCCACATCTGGGTGGAGTTTCCATGTTCTCCCCGTGTCTGCGTGGGTTTCCTCTGGGTTCTCCGGTTTCCTCCCACAGTCCAAAAACATGGATCAAGTCAATTGAATTCTCAAAATTGCCCCATATAGAGTGTGTCTGTGTGAGTGAGTGTGTGCCCAGCGATGGATTGGCGCCCTGTCCTGGGTCTATCTGCCCAGCGCCCGAGATGTTCTCCCCTGCATGGGCATGGGGAACCCCACCGCGACCCTAATAGAGGATAAAGCGGATGATAATGAATGAATGAATGAACAATAATTATGTACTAACAGTCACTTAGAGGAAATGGTTTGAGTGTTTTTGAAATTGGATGGAATATATTTATTTACAGTTATTATAAAATATATAAAATTACTGAGAACTTTAAATAATAGTCCAAAAAGTATCCTAAAATCTAAACTATAAAAGGAATTAATCCACTTATTGAGGCAACACCGTGGTGCAAGAGGTTAGTGTTTCTGACTCACAGCATGAAGAGCTAAGTTTTGTGTCCCAGTTGGGGGGAAAAAAGGGCAAAGATCTATTTTCCGTGGGGTCTGCATGTCCTCCCTGTGCGTGAGTGTGCTTACTCCATGTATGCCAATTTCATCCTGCATTCCACCTTAAATTGCCACAATGACTTAAAAAGGTGTCCATACCTCATGTCCACCTTGTAAATAGAAATGTATACATACAGTTTCTGCACAGTTAATTATAGTTATCCCTAAATATAGCATTAGTTTTTAAAGGACACTGCAATGGGTGTTGATGGATTTTGGTTCCTGGAATATTTTCAGTCCAGCAGTGACACCAGTGTTTAAAAACTAATTCACTCAAACCAACACAACCCACAAACACACCACCACATCAGTCATTGTAGTGCTGAGAATTATCTTCCATTCAAATAATATCTGGTCCTGCAGGGGTACTAACTATTAAAAAAACAAAGTGGAAGTAACACAGAGTGTATAGAAAAACAAATAGACAAAAGTCTGTAACTGTAGAACTACAACGTGAACATATTCTGAGAAGTCCTGTATTTTATTCTGGTAAATGACACCTAATGCATTAATTTATTCATTAATTCATATGAACTTTAGAGCAGTGCTCATAAAGGTTCTGTTTACTTTAATGTTGTTTTTTGCCAAAAGGTTGCTTGGTTGTCTTTTGAGGACTATATGGGCAATTTGTTTATTTAAAGAAAATCTGTAATGATGTTTTATTTGAATGAGTGGTGAACAGTATAGCTATATATATATATATATATATATATATATATATATATATATATATATATATATATATATATATATATATATATACTCTATATACTCTATATATATATATATATATATATATATATATATATATATATATATATATATATATATATATATATATATATATATATTATTGTTGCACCTCTTAAAAACCTATAAAGATTGGTGTTTAGTGGTCCACAAATATTAGGCGTTGGATTCGAAATGAACCGGGGCGGCACGGAGGCTTAGTGGTTAGCACGTTCTCCTCTCAGCACTAGGGATTCCCAGTTCGAATCCCAATCTGGTTGGAGTTTCCATGTTATCCCCGTGTCCGTCTGGGTTTCCTCCGGGTTCTCCGGTTTCCTCCCACAGTCGATAAACATTGATGAAGTCAGTTCAATTCTCCAAATTGCCCCATATAGAGTGTGTTTGTGTGAGTGAGTGTGTGCCCCGCGATAGATTGGCACCCTGTCCTGGGTCTATCTGCCCAGCGCCCAACACGTTCTCCCCTGAATGGGCATGAGGAACCCCAGTCCCCACCCCTTCCCCGCGACCCTAATAGAGGATAAAGCGGAAGATAATGGATGGATGGATTTGAAATGAACCTGTGAGGTGAGAGATGCTGTGATGTCACGAGGCTGTGAGGTTGGTTCAGCCTGCCTCCTGATTTTCTTCACTTCCTTTTCGTCTGAGCTGGATGATGAAGTTTAGCAGCCTCACCTCTGAGGAGGATGGACGAGAAGAAGTGAATGCGCTGAATTCTCCGTTGCTTTTAGTTCGAGCTTGAAAAGAGAACAACCGGCGTTTGAAGATCTCAAAGCTCTGCAACTTTTCAGGACCGGCGTTGTGAGAACAGCTCCCCGCTCACTGCAGCAGCATCTGAAGTTACGGTTGCAGGTGAACGTGACGTCTGCTCGCTCTGAACTGGGATATTGTAGTTGCTGCAGACAGCATGGACTGCGCGGCGCTCAGTCGAGAAGGCGCGGGTTTCGCCAAACCGCCGAAACATTTATGGAGACAGCCGCGGACGCACATCCGCATCCAGCAGCGCTTCCACTCCGACACGGAGCGCTACCTGCACCGCCACAGCGCCGCGGAGCAGCGGCCCGGCCTCAAAAAGCCCCGCATGTCCTGGCCATCAGCCTCCCACCGACGGTAAACCTCATGTGCTCGTTTCATTGAGATTCTTTTAAAACCATGAGGGTGTTTAACATTTTCAATTTTAGAACTACCCAATGGTGGCTTAGTGGTTAGCACGTTCGCCTCTCAGCGCTAGGGATTCCTGGTTCGAATCCCCATCTGGGTGGAGTTTCCATGTTCTCCCCGTGTCTGCGTGGGTTTCCTCCGGGTTCTCCGGTTTCCTCCCACAGTCCAAAAACATGGATCAAGTCAATTGAATTCTCAAATTTGCCCCATATAGAGTGTGTCTGTGTGAGTGAGTGTGTGTCCAGCGATGGATTGGCGCCCTGTCCTGGGTCTATTTGCCCAGCGCCCGAGACGTTCTCCCCTGGATGGGCATGGGGAACCCCACCGCGACCCTAATAGAGGATAAAGATAGATTCATTGATAGATAGATTCATTGTTCATTGATAGATTTTTTTTCATTTAAGAAAAAGCCAGACAGCCAAGCTAACCTAATACTGGTAATTTTTGTTACAAAATTTTATGCACAATCCTATTTTTTGTATAAATATAAAATGATGCAAAAAGATTTGATACAGGAAGGAACCTAAAAGTATTGTTTTAAATAAATGTTCTATTTGTTCACAGTGTCGTTTCATCTTGTCAATCACATCATTTAAACAAAATTTATAGACCATTCGAACTGAAATATCGTTTCTGAATCAAATCGTGACCTCAAAAATCGGAATCAAATCGAATGGCCAGACACTGAGAGATTCGCACCCCTATTCCCCAATCTCACATACTCACTCTCACATGATTTCCAGTGAGCGTGTTGTTTTTTGGCTGGTTTTAACATGGCTACCCTCTGGTAGTTGAACATTAAGACTTTAACCTGCAGGGTGTATTTGGAAGCAAAGTGCCGTAAGCCGCACTCACCCCCTGCCAGCTTCAGAGGCTCTTGTAGCTTTTGTTAGCAGTGCTCATGTTCCCGAACTTTTTATGTTTTATCTATTTTCATATTGGGTGTGCACACTCTCTAAGAATGCACAATAGTAAAAGTGGAAAGATGGACCTGAGATGATTTGGGTTGAAGTGGTCATGTGCCACATAACGTGGTGTTTTATGCTATGTATGGTATGTGAGATGTGCACGTGCTTTGAGGTATTTTATTTTTCTTGTATTGTGCTTTTTTTTTTGTTTGGGTCCAGTTAAACCTACAGTTTCCACCATGCCGTCCCCATTACACCACTGTGCTGCTATGATGAAGGATTAAATGATAACTTACAAACTGTGTAACAACAAATGAGGAATTATTTCTGAAGTTACATCTACAAGATAGAGCAATAAATGTGTCTAAAATAAATGTACATTTATTAGACACTGCACAAAACTGTAACACATCAGCACCACATCAGTGTCACTGTAGTGCTAAAAATGAGTTACCACCTAAATAATACATGCCTTGTTTGTGGCACATTCATATTTTATGTTAATTACAGATGCAGCACAGTGGTTAGTGTTCTGAACCCTTTTGAGTGTTGGATTTGCATGTTCTCCCAAGTCTGTATAAGTTTCCTCTGAAAGTCTAAAAACATACTTCTAGGCAGATGTGTCTCTGCTGAGATGGACTTGTATACTATCTAGAGCAGCATTTCTCAAAGTGTGCAGAGTAATTTTTTGTCAAATAAATTAGTCAGAGAGTTTTTTTGTCAAATAAATTAGAAATTTTACTTCATGGCATTCCTATAATAATTTCCTAGTGGGCGGCACGGTGGCTTAGTGGTTAGCACGTTCGCCTCTCAGCGCTAGGGATTCCCGGTTCGAATCCCCATCTGGGTGGAGTTTCCATGATCTCCCTGTGTCCGCGTGGGTTTCCTCCGGGTTCTCCGGTTTGCGTGCGTGTCTGTATGAGTGAGTGTGTGCCCAGCGATAGATTGGCGCCCTGTCCTGGGTCTATTTGCCCAGCGCCCGAAACGTTCTCCCCTGGATGGGCATGGGGAACCCCCCCGCGACCCTAATAGAGGATAAAGCGGAAGATAATGAATGAATGAATGAATATATACTATATAACAAAGTCTCACTGACTGAGGTGTATTGGTTCGTGTACTACGCTATGCATTGTGGACAAAAACTAAAATTATCATTTAAAAATGTGATATGATTAAGTGGTAAATATCCATTCAGATCAGTGTGGCTTTTTGCTTTTGTTTAACAGCATTACAGTCATCAATTCTTATATTTGTTCATTTTTAATAAATATAATTATGTTAATTGTTGAAAATGTTTTCATATTTTATTCTGTTAAATAATTGTTTAGGTGAATTACAAAATTCATTCTCATCATAATTCAAATGTATTATAAATTATAATAATGTATTATTATTTTTTAAAAATGATCACATTTTTAATATGAGCACCAAGTTTTGCCCCTTGTGTAATGTCCAGTACATGTCAGATCCAGTGTGGTACACATGCGTATGATTATATATCTTTGAATGAGATAAACAAAACTGCGTACAATCTGGCCTTAAAAAAACAACAAGGTGAAAGTTTGCTGTGTTTTTGTTTGGCATTGAATTTTGAATAGCATTGAATCACAGAAAACCCGAGGTAGGTGTAGGAACATGACTCACTGCTTTCAGCTTTATTTATTTATTTATTTATTTGGTTTATTTCTATATATTATTGCCGAAGCCCCCTGGAATTTATATCCTCCACAGTAGATGAGTCAGTTCATATGGACAAGGTGAAGAGACGCCTGCTGAGGTCAGGCAGGATAGGTATGATCCATCTCTAGCTGACACATTGTGGTGTGAGAAACACAGTGCTGGTGCTTTCTGAAGTATGACATTTTTTGGTTATTTACCATGATGTTCCATGTGACTGACAAATTAATAACATTATTTTTCTCCAGATTCAGTCAGGGGCCTGGATTGTGCTTCTGATTCTTCTGTTATTATTTCAAATCTGTCATGTCTTAGATCTGGATCTTAGCTGGCAACCAATTTCTCCCTGAT
The DNA here is from genome assembly GCA_019802505.1 of Corydoras sp. C115. NCBI lineage: Eukaryota > Metazoa > Chordata > Actinopteri > Siluriformes > Callichthyidae > Corydoras > Corydoras sp. C115. The sequence goes on along the minus strand of JAFMOC010000016.1, from coordinate 1,636,722 downwards.
TTTCTGCCTACCGTGGGTGTAAACGGTGTGCAGTCCAGATTTTAACGATACACAGTCAAAGCCGGAGCCTCCTGGCTTCCCCGCTGGCATCCGTCCAATAACTTATCAAGCTGCAGCACAGTGAGATGTCCTTGAAGGCATACCCAGAGTGAACCACATGCTTTTTTCCATACTGGAACCCCTCTGGTTTTCTTTTTTGCTGCGCTCTCCAATTTATTTATTGTATAATGCATAATATGCATAAAATTATACCCATATTATTTATTAAAACAGACTGAAAATAATCCTGAGGAATGACACCTAAAATAACCTATTTTGCTTCTTAAAAAGTTCAGCTGTATTTAAAATAAATACAGAATACATAAATACATAAATTTAAGATTTACTAAAACTGAATCATTTAGCAACTAAGAATTAGAACAATGACATGTGTGTGTGTGTGTGTGTGTGTGTGTGTGTGTGTGTGTGTGTGTCCAGCGATGGATTGGTGTCCTGAGTGTATCTACCCAGTGCCCAAAATGTTTTCACCTGGATGGGCATGGGCAACTGCCACTAAAAGTCATGTTTCTCATTTATCCAGAAGCAAATGCAGATGTGCTTGTAATTGAGACCCAATGAGACTAAGACTTGCTGAAAATCCAGAATTAGTTTTCTACATCTTATAAAATAAAATCATTTGCATGACATTGAAGTTATTAAATGTTGAAGGCAGATGGAAGTTTTTAGTATTAAATAACAGTCCTGGCTTAAATTGATTTGTACAAATTCATTTGGTTGTTTTTTGAAAGATTACTGCTTTTTGTTGTTTACATCTGTGAATTTGGATTTGCAGGGGTTTGATAGTAAACAATTATGTCTTTTGCGATGACCCCTGTTTAGGGTTCACAATGTGAGCTGTTCATATTGTACGCCAATTAAGTGTTTTTCATCAGATGTTTGCAAGGTTTTTGTAACTGTGGTCTTCATATACTTCTGCATGTTTTCAAGTCAGATTTGACTGTGACCATAACTAACATCTCCTTGGTTCAGGCAATTTTTACTGAAGGTTCAGATAACTTCCGTGGTTATACACATGCATCCTGTCTCCTTAATGCTCAAGGAAACAACTTATAGTATTCATTAAAATCTGAAACAGGAAAAGTTCTTTTCTCTTCTTACTCACATTAGATTTCAAAGTGAATCATAATACTCGCATTCAGATGATTATTACTTGAAGAAGTTCAATCTGTTCTTAGAAACTTTTTGATTATGTATCTTTATTGTATCATCTAAAATCTGCTGCACAATGTTCACAATGTGACAAAGCACATTGATCAGAACTATAATTCCATGAATGCAAGAATAGATCACAATTTGAATACAAATCCTATGAAACAAACAAATCTAAGCCCAAATAAATGAACCCTTGTACACAACGTTCCCTACTTTACATCCGTATTGTGATTATACACTCAGAACAAAAGATTTAAAAAAATTGTACCACAAACCAATAGCCTAATTTGCAAACACTTCCTTTTCTGTCTGTTTTATGTTTCATTTCTGAAAACATGTTTTTCTCTTTTTGATGAGTCTTAAGATTGATACATGACTAAGATTAGAATCTCAAGGAGAACAGACTGCATTAGGTCATTTCTTCTCTTTCATTATTACAAATCATTTGAAAGGAATATGCATGATTGAGTGTAGAGAGCATAAAATAATTATCACACTATTATCAAAAGTATAATACAACATTTAGTACCTTACATGACGTTAAACAGCTATACCTCCCCCATTATCACACCTCGCAGCTCATTCCGACCATGTGGTGATGTGGTGATATTTTGTGCTGGCTGTGAGAATTCTTCCATGTTGTTTCATTAAATTACACTGCCCTGCTTTGTGGTTGCTTTAACTCAATATTGAATTATTATTATTATTATTATTTATCAGTATTGACTTGAAAAATCTGGCTCCTGAAGAGATGCAAAATAAGGACTCATGCTGCAAAAAGATTTGACTATACAATTATTAATCTTAAATTTGCAGTAAAATTTGCTAAAAAAACAAGAGAAATGCTAATTATCATTATTTAATAAATTTAAAGAGCTGTTGGCAAATGAAGCCAGTGCAGATGCATCATTTGTCCTTATGTGCATCTTGATTGGCAGTTGAAGCTGCAGGTGGTGAAGCACAGAAATGAATGCTGCAGAGAAGTGTCTGACTCATAGCTTCTAGGAATGAGCAGCAATCAACAATCAACAATATTTCTGACTTGCAGACTGCAACATAAAAGAGCCATGTCTCATTATTAAACCTGCTAAAGGAAAATTTATTTTAAGTTATTATATATTATTAGATTTTAAAGTACTATTTACATTTCACTGTATGGCAAAATGTTCCATTGTGAATTGCACACTGTCATTTAAAAATATTCCTTGTTGGCTGCCAACAGTTTAATTAAAAAATTCTGAAGCATTGACCACTTTTTTTTCTTTCTTTCTTTCTTTATTTGTGTGTTTTTTCACGGTAGCATGGTAGATTGGTTTAGTGTCCTGGGCTTGTTTCCCTGGTGGCTGCCAGGGTTCTTTCTGTGTGGAGTTTACTCTATTATGTTTAATTACTCTATTATGTTTAATTGTCTCTTTGCTGGTTTCCTCCAAAAATTCCAGCACATTCCAGAATCAAGCTAGTTGGTAAATGTGTGTATGTGTTTTTGTCTGTTTATCTGCAGTGTACTAGCAACCTGATCGGGATGTTTCTACCCTTTACTCAATGTGCACCTCCTCCCTAACTTTATCTTTATTACATTCCAACAGTAAAAAAGACCTTTACTCACAAACACAACTATAATTTAGGGGCAATTTAGTACCTTTAATTCATCAACTATCATGTTTTTTGGATTGTGGAAGATGGCATGTCTTTAGGGCCTTTTATGTACTATAATAAAAATGATGTGCAAATTTAAGTTGTCTTTGTTAATTATTAGATAATAAGCACCTTGGCTAGTGGCAGTTCCAGGGTTTTTTTTTAGTAAAAATTCGATCAACTTAAGAGGCTCTTAATGGTCTTTTTGTGCTCTACTTTTATTTGTCACAAGAGGGCAGTGTTTCAAAAGTTGTTTGAATTGATTTCAGAAACATGGTAATAAATTTTAAATAGTTTTATTTAAAATAGTATGTTACACTTACAAAGAACTTTTAAAATGAAAGTTTTATCTCACATTAAATGCTAGCACCATTTTTGGCAACATCCATATTATGAACTTGCTTAGTTTATCATAACTTACTTGAACACAAGTTGAAGTTTTATGACACGTTGATTCATTTATGGTATGCTATGCCATCTGACCGCATTTCTTCGACCTGTAGCACAGAGCTTACTCACTTATAGTAAATCTCTCTCCAGCCCACTTGTATACCCAAACCTATGAGCCCCCATGACTGGATAATATGAACCTCTTTTTCTATAAAATAAGAAGAACGTAGTTCTTTGGAAAGAAGACAGTAAAGAACCCAATGAAATATGTTCATTCAAGACCACTGTGTGAAGCAGGAGCATAAAGCAGTAACAAAATGATCAAATTATATGTGAAAATAAATGAACTCATCCACAACAGAGAACAAACATATATTTTACATATGAATGTAACATATTACCAATATAATAACTTGTGCTTACTACAAAACTATTTTTTCAATAAATTGGGAGAAATTAATAGAATAGCAGCATGTGCAAGGTCAGACATTGATGTTAAATTATATATACATATAATTTGAAGGGTACTAACCACAAAAAAGGAGAGGACAATCTGTAAAACCTGGGCTTTTTGTTTTAAAAATGCCTCAGTGAAGCATGAAATTAAATGTAGGATTTCTTATCTTAGGAGACTGTGAAGCACTTGTATTAATGAAATGGTCTTCTAATTAGATTTGCACTGTGTGTGTGTGTGTGTGTGTGTGTGTGTGTGTGTTCTCTAGATGATGAAATTCTGTCTGTTAGAGCTCCATCTGCTGCCGTGATTTAGCCAGTATTCATTTATCAGCATATTTTTTATCCGGTAGTTGTACAGTCATATGTTCTTTCCACCAAGTTAATGGAAGCTTTTTCAACCAGTATTAAATTTAATTGAAAACAGCTTGTTTTTGGAAGGCTCATTTTGACTTTGGGTCGCTTTTACAGATTTGCTTGCCTACTGCGGGCTGCATTGCAATTGAGGTTATTAGTATTAATAAATATATAAGCATCAAGCAGGTTTCCATTTCTGGTGATTAGGGATTAATAACATATATATTCTGCTCAGTAAACCTGAATAAATGGCAGGTATTTTTGGCTTTTTTTCGCTTCACCTGATTACTGCTGCCCATTAGCATCCTGCCTTTCAGCAAACACAGCAATATGGTCATGTGTCCTAACATGTTAAACTGACTCCACTAGAACCCTCAAAGTGTTCTGTGGTATTGGACATCAAGATGTAAGCAGCAAATCCTTGGGGTCAGCATGGTCACACTGACTGGTCTGCAGCTATGTAGCTCCGTACACAATAAATTGTGATGCACTGTGTATCTGACAAATTTCTATCAGATCCAGCAGTAACTTCTTCAGCAATCTGATCTACAGTACCTGTAGTACAGTATCTGTTGGATCGGATCACACGGTCCAGCCTTTCTTCCACATATGAATCAATGAGCCTCTGCCTCATGGCCTTGTCATCAGTTTACCATGGTTCCTTACTTATACAACTTTTAATGGACACTGACCCTGACACCCCACAAGAGCTGCAGTTTTGGGGTTGTTCTTCCCCAGTTACACAAATCCTTATAATTGTTAATGTGTAACAAACATTTATTTTTCTGCAAAGGCCCTGGAACAATAGACATTATGAAGTAGTATAAACTGGATTTCTCACTTAATAACATACAACATTGCAACTTGTTTCTGGAACTAAAACTTCAGGAACAAATTCTGCAAAACAGAAGAAATATTTGTATTCATTTGGCCGAATGCTGTGCTTAGATTCTTTAAATATTTTAGTCTTTGCTCACAGAGATACATAACATTTTTATCATTTATGCCAATCATTTTGAATCTCAGAGTTCAGCATCATGTTGTTCGAAAAAAGTGCATCTGATCTGAGGAACATGACTCCATTGTGACTGCACTGCTGCCTCATGGGTTGGCATTCGGCTTTCTCTATTTTTTTTTCCTCTGCTCTGCTCTAGGCTCATATGACTAACCCTTGTAACCGTAAAGAACGAGTGAAGCAGACAAAAGACTGCAAGCTGAAAGCGTGTTTTAGCCTGAGACAGACCAGCAGTTTGGAAAGCACTGCCAAAGGGCCTGTAGAGGGGGAGAGGGTGGTTAATGTTTATATACAGATGGGCTGAGAAAGGAAATGATTATGGAGGGAACATTTTTCCCCATTTACTCTGACCAAAAAGATCTTTGTGGGCTTTCTACCCCTTCCTTTTTCTTTTCCATTTCACGCAGCCTCTAGTCCCTTCTCCAAGCCATTCACCTTCAAACCTTCAGTAATTCTTCTGACCATATTTAGTCAGGAGGAGGGAGGGAACTTTGCAAATGTAAATAAGGCATGGACTGAAAGTCAGACTAGTTCACAACATCCTGGGTTTATCTATGTCTGTTAGACTTACTCAGCAGCTTTTCTGAGTTAAATTGGACCATGTAACTGGACCTCTAAAGAGTCATGTCCAACCATTAAAGTTAATGTGACTGTTCCACAGCAAGAAGGTAACACAGGACTTCTGCAGGAAGACATTGAGAAATCTCAGGACTATGGGTGAGAATTCAAAGACAGATGATTCGGTCAGTACAGGCCCAGAACCTATAAAAGTAAAGCCGAGGTCACCGGCGGACTCTCCAGCCAGCTCTCCAACCTCCAAACAGTCTCCTCGCAACTCGCCCCGCAATTCACCTCTTCTGTTTAGGAAACTCCTGATGAATCGCAGCATCGTCCTGCAGCGCCGCTTCACTCTGGCCCACACACCCAGGTAGTGTCATGCATCTTTGCCATGAATGTCTGTGCTATATGGTCAACATGTTCATTTTATGATCCCGCTGTAAGGTCAGACTTTCTGAGGCCTTCTTTTTGAGCAGTGTCACATTGCCGGTTTGCTTTTGCATATCAGGCAAATCGAAGCATCACGAGGAGGTTCAGGGACAAAAGGCAAGTTTAAAACACTAGAAAAGGCGGCCGATGTGTTTCTGAAGAAAGCTCTTACGTGAAGGCTTTAAAAAGAGTCTTTTGTTCTGTTGAAGGTTCAGGCCTTTGCTTCTGCCTCAGGTGTTTCAGCTCAATGTTAACTACCAGAAATAGGCTATCAGCAGGCTCTGCTGTGCTCGGCTCTCCTGCCTTTGTACAAAGTCTCAGCTAAAGTAAGGAGAGGGGTTGGTTCATCAACTCTCTTCTTATGTGTGGTAGCTTCATTTTATTCTGCTACACAAGGCTTAACTGCACTGTATTTAAAACGATTAAAAATGGCTTTTAGACAGCAGTATTGCTCTTCTGGCTTGTGTCCAACATATATTATACTAGACATTGGATACATATTTTAATGTTGTAGCAGTTTATAAATAGACAGGATATTTTACACTCCTTAGTCGATTTTTGCTACTTTTTCTGAAAATATGTAATTTCCATCATTACACTAAATTACTGGACTTATAGATTGTGAGATTTTAACTTGTTGCAGAACCAAAGAAAGATGTGCAATAATGTGTTACCCAGGAGAAACAGAGTAAACAGCACGTGGAACAGCAATTACATAAACATAAAACAAAAACGACGAACAGCATCATGTTCATTATTGGGAATATTGAGTCAGCATCACCTGTACGGATTGTAGAGAGAGCCTGGAAACATAAATTGCTTGCACAAGGCAGATGTTGCTTCCGACCCCCCCCCCCCCCCATCCCCCCACTTTAAATATTTCTGCAGAACTGGACATGTAGCTACAAGAACCAAAATAAAACTACTGCATAACTTGTAAAATAATCAAAATTGTTAATGTTTCAATACTATGTGTCTAATTTGTAATCCTTATAAAAATGTTTGGCTTTTGAGTGGACTTGTTCAGATATGAATAGCTGGATTACTGCTAATTATACAACTTCCTCCAACTGTCAGCTCTGCCCCTCCAACTAGTGCCAACTCTTGGTGCAGACTGAATCAAATCAGTCTAAAAATCATGTAGTATAACCCTGATTTAATACAGTTTGTATCTAACCTATCTGTGCAGTGAAACACATGCATATATGGTCGGCAGCCCTGTATACGGTGCCCAGGGAGCATTTGGGGTTGGGTCCCTTGCCCAAGGGCATTTCACGCATAATAATTGGTGGGATCGGGAATCGAACTGGGAACCTACAGGTTGCAAGGCTGCTTACTTAACCACAAGACACGCAGCTGTATCTGCATCTGGTACATTAAAAGCAACTGGAGAACACAAAAGTTTATATAAGAACATTTTAAACAAAAAAAAAACATTGATACTCATATTAATATCCTGTTACCCTTATGTGGATGCATGATGCCATTTTATTTAATATTAAATGCTCAATTCACTTACTCTGACTAAGAGTATAATACATAAATATATGATTAAAAAGCTAAATAATTTGTTGCGTATAAAGTTTGATAAATTTAGCTATGTTCATGCAAATCAAAATGTTTTTTTATACCCATAAACATGTAAACAGGTAAGACATTTTTCAAACAGAAAACATTTTTGTATTGTTTAATAAACACTACAAGTGGAGAGGCACTAACTATTTCAGCCCACTTCTTTACGCTACTACTGTATATAGTAGGGTTGCAAAATGTTGTAAATAATTAATTGCAATATTCTTTCTCTGTTAAGATATGACAATATACTACTTTTACCAAATGACTTAACTAGTTTCATAAAATAAAATGTTAGAACTATTATTTTAAGAGGAAGTGTTACAGACATTTTGGTACAGAGTGTTCTTATATAAACTTTAGTACTGTCCTGTTAGTTTTAATGTACCAGACGCAGACACAGCTGAGTGCGGTAAATACTGTTCTAAAGTGATTTTAAGAGGGAACATTAGGTAGACTGATACTCACCATGACTCCATTGCATTTATATAACACATTTGATTAATTCAGTCTCAAGTCACAGCTTAATGTGCACAGCTTGCGTTGTTACTATTGTGCATAACTATTATAATGATTTGATGTTTAATGATATATATTACACAGCTCTACTATATGGTACAGAGGAAAGACATTTTTGTTTTTTAGTGGCTTCTTTCTGTTATCCTTGTGGTTCTGTGGAAACTTAAATCTTTATTCCTCCTGCTTCACTGGCAGCTTAAGGCTTTATATTATTTATATCCCTGGATCTATTGTACATTTACAGTTAGAATACATTATATTTATCTAACCTCACATTTCTTTTGGGTTTTGTTTAAATGAAAGGATGCTGTTGACATAAAATGCGTATATCATGATGTCGCTGTCTGAGGAAGTTCTTTGATAAATGATCTGAATCTGAATTGTGCATTCAGTTGCTCATATAAACATCTCCTGCTGAAACACTGCCTCGAGAGATGGATTTCTCACTTCTCACAGCTATTGTTGATAATAGTTCAAATTTAAAAGATTTTTTCAAGAGCCTTGACTTCAGAAAAACAAATGTATGGGAGAATATTAGTATTTTACAAAACATAAATTTTTACATTTCGGCTTTGTTTAAATACACTAAGTGTTGTCCCTAGTTTCACCAAAAGACAGTCATTGCTGCAAAAAATGAGTATGTATAGAAGTGTAATCGCTAATCATTTTAAAGGCTCATTTTATATTTCCCTTATAAAAGTGCCAAGTGCACCTGGATTTGTTTTGTACAGATAGTGTTTACTAAATAAAGTATCATATGGACAACATTACAAAACAAACAGCTTTGCTTACAAATAAAACAAACAGCTATAGGGAAATTAAAATGCATCTACATCTGTCCATCAGTAGAACGCTGTTCAGTAAAGTTGATAACTGTTTTAGTTGATTGGAACCTTTTAATTTATTGTTTAGATTTTAAAAATGGACAGTTTTAGGCATTTAGACATATTTAAAGCTAGGATGCATATCTAACTGTCCATCACTCAAATTAGATACAGTAAGTAAAGGTAACATTAGATGGGTACTCTCTGAAGTATAGGAAACTGACAAATTATAAAAAGAAACAGATTAACTGTAGTATGTAATCTATATAAATACAAACGGCAACTGTGTGTTAGCCCAAAACAATATTCCATAACTTTTTATCAGTGCTGCCATAAATTTTATAAAAATATTTAATGCAACAGCTTGTTTTAACACAAAACTCAGAGCATTTTATAATGTTGGGCACAGAACAGAATATTTTTAGGCAACAAATGTGTTTGATCTGCGCTTTTATTAATTTCCTCCAGCGGTTTTGGCTACTGTACAATCTGATGCTTCCAAATGACCTTGTTTGAAATTTACAGAGATCAAACATAATGACTTAATTGTTTTAAGCAATCAGAATCAGTAATTATCAGTAATGACTAACAGATTTTGCATTTAATAATACTCAGTCTGATTTTAATGTGATCATTCTAATTGGATTTTTTTGCACATTGGAAAATTGAGCCCAGGTAGTTAAGGATTCTCTTTAATGTCTTAACCAGTAGAAAGAGTATGATCATCTATTTCACTGTAGGAGTGAATTATTGTAAAAGCATTAAATCATTTTAAATTGTTGTTCATGTAGATACATCTCTATCTTTGTAGTCCACTTTTTAATGTTTCTGGTTTTTAACACTGGTATGCAAAATGATGTAAAAGAGACAGGATTTATCAGGCAAAGAGATAAGTTTAGTTCACATATAAACATTACAAGTAATATGTAATTGTCACAGAGCTTCCATTCTTTCACTGCAGCATACTCTCTTCATGCTCCATGTCTCGCTTCTCATTTCCAATATCTGGAATGAATGGATGGTTGGTATGTTTTCCTCTTGCTGTATTAACACTGCGCTCATGATCACATCGCCCCTCACATCAGCTCTTCTACTGAGTGGCATACCAACTCCATGCTACCATGCCAACTTTTACACAAAATATATACCAATATACAAATGTGGCTAGCTATACTTCAAATAATTATTTACCTGAATTGTAATATTGACTTAGCATGAAGTTAGCATGTCTCCCATGTATATATAGAGTCAAATCATTCCAACATTATATATATATATGCGCTGGGTGTTTATATTAATTGTGATTTACATTTGCATTTGGGCATTCAGGAGATGCTTTTATCAAAAGTGAGAAAGCTGAACTGCAGTGTTATCAATCATGATCATTTGCCGATTTGGATTCAAATTTTTATGTAAATGCTTTAAATGCACATGGAATCCAGAAATTTTAAGTTCCATTAAATTCAGGTTTAGAAAAAAAGTAAATCTGTAATTTATAAAAGAAAATTTGAAAAAGGCACTAAGAGCTTTTTGATTTCATTGTATAATGACAATAACAGCTTTCTATTCTACATAACATTATTTCACACACACACACACACACATACATTTATTTATTTATTTATATATATATATATATATATATATATATATATATATAGAGAGAGAGAGAGAGAGAGAGAGAGAGAGAGAGAGAGAGAGAGAGAGTGCACCAGCCCCAAAATGTGTTTCACTGCAATAGCAGATAAAGGATCCATCAACCACTAAAGAAGATAGAGAACTCAGACACTGTGATTACTCCTAAGTGGAATACAGTCTCCATTATCAGTGATTACCTCTAGTGCACTAAAAGATAAAGCCAGTGTTTGCTTCTTAAGGAGAGAGCTTAAGCACCAGCAGCTAAAGATATTCACAGCTACAGAAATATCATATCACCAGCTTATGCTGAAGTATTCTGAAATGATTCTAAAATTATGTGTCATTAATAAGCATTAACTCACATTTTACCAATTGAAAAATCCTGTTAGTAAGTTCATCAAACTTTATCACATAAAGTCAGTTATTAGTGAATGCAATTTTGAAATTGAAAAATTAAAAAAAAGAAATGAAATGTCTCTTTTTACCACACAAACTGTTTTACTGAATGGCTGTTTGAACATCATACTACACCATTACGGTTCTGCAGTATGTTATATGAAGTTAAACAATATAACATTTAAATATACCAAAACGCAGTTGTTATTTCAGAAAAGGCAATGTGAGTAATGACCTGCAAATTAATCATCACTTCCTCATCTGGGGTTGTCATTATTCTCTTTGTCTTATCACACACCGGATGTAGGTGTTTCAACATTTGGTTCTAAAATCTGTTGAAATGCAGCTCGTTATCATGTTAACAAAACTGTGTACAGTGTGTAACTTTTCGGGTTGGGTAGTGGGTTTCACACTGGGCTTAATTCGTTCGTGGTTTTTAAAGACAAGTGACTAAATAAAATAGCACAATTATTTCTCTGTTTTACTTTTTGGAGAACTCTGTGTAATTACGTCTTAAAATTGGAGAATCATACTTCAGCCAGCTATAAATTTGGAGATTTAAAGGAGCTTTATGTAGCTTACCAGGCAGTGATGTTGATCACTCTGACTCATAAATCTGCAGTAAATAATAACATGAATGAGACAAGGCCGAGCAGGTTGTGAAATAATGCAAGGATTCCAGGTAACTGAAAAACTGAGGTTGAATTGTTCAAAGGAAGTGTCAGCTTTTTCAAAGAATAATTTATCACCATTTTCGTCTTGTTCGCCTTTTTTTTTTTTACTTCCTTCACCATGTGGCTCATGACATTTTTTGGTTTTTGGCATCTCTTATCAGCGCTAACAATGCACAATGTAGTTTGTGTATGCATGTTGCTAATGCCTCGTGGGGATGCAGTGTGCTTCCACGTGTTAGGCTGGGCCAGTGTAGGCAGGCAGAGAGGAGACACCCAGCGCTGGCTCCGGCAAGTCAGAACACACACACACACATTCACACACACCACCACCACCCACACACACACATACATACACAGACAGGCATACACAGACTATCCTAGTGTATGAGCATGCACTATACTTTGGGCTTATTTTCTCTATTCTTAATAGTTGAGTGCCTCTTATAAATGTGTAACTGGTACAGACCTTCTCTCCATTTTCTTCCTTAAACCCCGCAGCCTTTGCTCTATTCCAACTTTGGATAACCATCCCCAGCACAACAAATATGGAAATTTAGCAGGACCTCGTACCCCTAGCGCACGTCTCCTGGGATCCCGCGGTCCCTGTTCACAGAGGAAAAAGGTCGACGCTCTGCAAAATCATTTTCTTTTCTCTTCCACCACTCTACAGAGGACATCTGCACCAGCATTATGAAGACAAGTTCCGTTTTATTTTTCTCAGTCAAAGTTAACTCCTGCCCAGACCTGTGTTGCCTGAGGATCTGATACAAACTTTAAAGCCCACGATGAGCGAGTTGCAGAGGACCTGAGGCTCTTGTTCTAATTCTGACTTAGACGTTTTTCACTCTGCCCGTGTCTTTGCTTGACATCCTGTTATGATGTCTAAAACAAGCGAACTCTGATCAAATCAGCGCGACAAAATGTGTCTTTGTAATAAACCACCAGGTTCACCCTGCTGATCTCATTAAAGTCATTCCTGGAGCTGTGTGAATTCGACACCATGCACAAAGATCACAGATTTCCTCGCAAAAGTTCGATTTTTAACTTTGGCTCAGGTCGGCGGAGGCACTCGTGCATTGGGTATGTTCTCATTTATTCATTTTATGGATTACTGTGGCGATCTCAGTAAAATCGGTCATGCTTGATTGTGGCATAAAGTATGTAAACATGTGAATACTCATGACCTCTAACACTACAGTCTATTTATTTTAAAAGAAAAAATCACAGGTCACATAACATTCTTTACTAATTTAAAAAGCAGCCCTATGGTAATGTCATTACTGTGTGGGTCACGTCTGCATTCTTTTTAAATTCTTCTTATTTTGTCATTTGGATTTTCTGATCGTTGAGTCACTGAGTCATGTATTTACTCACTGACTTACTAAATCACTGTCTGAATTACATACCGATTCACTGACTCACTTCCATTCACTGCATTGCCTACTGGTGCACTGACAGACTAAATTAATTACTGACTCACTGCATTACTAAGAAACTGAATCTGAACAATTTGCTGACTTGCTCAATCATTTATTTAATACAATAATCTCTATTACCTGTTTACTGACTGAATCATTACTGAGCCCTGAGAGATTGAATTACTGACTCACTGCTGAAATCATTTTTTGACTATCATTTATAGACAATTATTTTCTGACCTACTGACAAATGAAAATCATTTACTAATTCACTGAGTTTTTATTTATTCAATGCATTACTAATTAATAAATAACTTCCATATTTACTCACTGACTCAAATGACTGAGTTCATAACTGACTCACTCACTTATGTACTGAATGATTTGTCTTTTTTACTTGAGTAAGTCTTTTTCTTAAGTCACTTAATCACTGTTTCACTGACTAAACACTTACAACTTGTATTAGTGTAACTTGTTTGTTTGTGATATATTGTAATTATTATGATGCATGTAAAAAATATTTTTAGTCGTGTGTGTGTGTGTGTACTGACAGTTCAGAAATCAATGTTTGCCCCTTAGCTTTTTTTATTGTGTCTGACTATTTTTGTGTGTGTGTGTTGGGGGAAGGGGCTGGTTGGGATGAGGACATGGTGCCATCATCAGCCTGGCACAGTAGTGATGTCAAAGACCATTCAATACATGATTCTAAACAATGTTTACAACAAAGCACTGAGCTGTCCATTTGACTTATTTCGTCTCTGTTGTCATGGAGCTGCATGAAGCTGATGCAAATCAGATGCAAACTTTTGTTTCAAGGCAAAAACAATTTACAGCACAACAAAATTCTGTGTAAACAATTGTAATGTTGTGTTAAAATATTTCTCTAGAGAAGTAAGAAAAAATAACAAATATTTAAAAAAAGACTCCATGTAACATTTAATTAAAAGCAATGCAGCAGTCAGTGAGATCCACTGTGGGATTAGTTATAATGACATGCAAAATTTCACGATATCAAAGTTCTGACTGAGGAGTTATTTTGGAATTTTCCCGCATGTGTGTAATTTTGATTAAATATTTCTTAGTAGATGACGTTAACATTATCAAACAATGTAACAAACTTGTAATTGCGTGTTGTTTGTCCTTTGCAAAGGACTTTAGAGATATAGTTTAGCAATAGGCCACCTGTCATTCACCTACCACATGAGGACCTGACAATCCTAATCTTATGAATAGTTTTATTTTCTGATGTAAAATGATCTTGCTTTGCACTCTTTTTTACATATTTCATTTTTTACCCACAAAAGCACTTGTGTGTCACTATAGTCTGGTCCCCTATGGTACAGTTTACTCTCATGTCCTCCCTCTAGAGTACTCCAACGTCTGGTTACTAAGTACATATATGTTTCCTAACTGTAAATAAGAGTACCACAGAGGGTTCCACCCCAGTGACCAGCATTCTACAAGGTTGTACACTGTTTCTGAATGTGGTTCATAGAATCTATTACTATACATTATAGAGTAGATATATAATTGTATCATTTAAACATAATAATAATATTGTTAATAATTCTTTAGGACAAAATGCATCACAAGGTTTGTCTCAGGTTCTTTTTGGTTTGCCCGTCCTTAACCTTCAATCTGTTTATTAATGTAGATTGGTGGTGTGCTTACCTCACAACAAGAACATTCTGGGTTTGATTCAGAGTAGAGCTGTCAAGTGCCCTTCTGTGTGGAGTTTGCATGTTCTTTCTGTGTCTGATTTGCTTTTCTTGCTTTTCTTTGTGGGAAAAATGAAAGATACTAGATAGGTATAAATGTTTGTGTGATTTTTTTTATTGTCTACTGTCTAAATGGATTGACAACCTGTCCTGGGTTGTCTAATATACTAACACACAAAAAAACTAGACTTGATTGACAACTATAAACTTTATTCATTAAACTGTGAGTTGAACCCAACACCCAACCTTTCCTCCTGAAGAAAAACAGGCAGAAGTAATAATAAATCCAGCCATTGCCAGTTTAGATATTCTTAGATGTGCCCTTTTTTAGAGAAAGGCCGACCGCTCTTCCCCATCGGACTCTCTTTCCGTCTGTAATCTGTTCCAGATGTGCTGATGTCACAGACACATAAATGCATCAAAGCTTTAAAGTGCAGCAGTCTGCGTATGAGGAGACGCTGGTTTAATTACCTACCCCGGGAGAGCACAGCATTTCCTTCAGAGCTGCCAGGAGCAGTGGGTCCCTCGAAACACCCGTCATATGCACGTACCACAAAATATTAAGTAATTATAAGGCTGGGGATATTTATAAGAGAAATGCAGAACCAGCTCAATATGTGACAGCAGCCTGATTACAGAAACAGAAGATGCTGTGTAGAGGAAATAAGGGCCGGAAAGACTTATACAGAGAGAATGTGTTAAATATGGCTGTTTAACATTTAAATCTTTTACAAGGGCAAGATTAAGAGCATCGTTCTGTCTCAGTGAGGTCAGACAGGTGTTCCATATGTGCTGTTCAAGCTCTTCAGTAAAAATGCAAACCATCAGGATCATGAGCATCCAAAAATCTAGTGACACATTTCCTTGAGCTCAGCCGATCTAAACGTTAATCTTTCTTTCTTTCAAACAGATTTGGTAGAGGTATTTTTCTATGCATAAGCTAATAACTCATAACGATTTTATGATTGGAACTACCTGATTTATAATGGTCTGTAACCGAGAGCTGCTCCAGATACCCCTGTTATATGTAAGACCTTCATTGTATCATAATCAAATTAGAGAATTGCATGTGCATTTATCAGATTTTACAATTATTAGATAATGAATAGGATGAACCCGAAAGGTCATGGGGATTTCCGAACATTTTAAGAGCTTCTTTCCAAGCATGTTCAAGGTCTTTATTCAGATTCCCAGAGCTGCTCTTTCCTTTCTCATGGCTTTAAAGCGAGTGTGACATTTCAAACAGTCCGATTCGGAGAATGCTACACTCTGACATTTCCCTTCTATCAGATGTAATGCTATCAGTGTTCGGATTGTTAGCAACCACTTTAAAACCTCACCTAACTATCAAAGGTACACCGATGGACAAAAGAAAAGAAACAATTGGAACTCTAACTACAAGAAAATGAACAGAGAGTAAGAAAATACTCTCCTGAGAACCAAAACAGTCTTCTAGTCACTGAACTGTTGGAAGGGAAAACTGTAAATTGGGAATCTACCATACATCATCTTCTTGCACACAAAGATAGTATCATTTATTATTTATTTTTTAAATCTAAAGACGATGTTTAGGGAAATCAAAGGGGAAGTGATTTTTATTTGTTTAGTTGGAAATCTCACAGACGTTTTTTGCTGTTCCAAAGAGTGTCTTTTAAAGAGGTAACCCTCACAACAAAAAGCCAAAAGTATCTTTAAGGTGATGTTAATGTAAAACAAAAAAGTAATGCAAAGCATTTAAATGGTACAAAAAATAACTGCAACCACCAAAAATGTGCGTGATGCATGCCATTGCTTCCACGTGCAGTCAGCAATTTAACAGCGTACTATACTTCGCCTGCTCTTCAACTCCCAGGCTTGCAAAGCTTTGCTGGCTTACTTCATGCTTCCTCAGCCCCATAAATGTTACGGCCAGCGCGGAAAACCAGAAAAAAACAGCAGGCTCAAGCCTGATTTGGGCTCTGTGCTACAAATATGGAAGAAGGGGCAACTAACACGTATGGATGTAGACACGCCATAGGCAATAACATTCAAAGAGGTGGCAACATTTTCTTAGTCATGTTGTAAGATGTGCATCGTTTCTTCACAGTAATGATTCATTCAAGCAAAAAGCATCAAGACAACTATATTTTTGGGGAATTAAGACATAATTGAATTAGCACTTGAATCAGAAGATGCTAAAGGGTTGTGTAAACCAATGAAGAGAAAAGCACTGCAGTGGGTTCAGTACAGCTTTTGGCTGCTGATCCAGCTGTATGAAAGTCAAATCGATAGGTTAATTGCTAATTGGCTGTTATATTGCTGCTCCGAACCGCAGAGAATGTAGATTGAAAGTACATCCTTTTCAGACATAGCATGCACTGGAAAAAGAGAGAGAGGCGATTAATAAAACGATAACAGAGTTTGTGACTGGTCCCAAAATATCCTCCGGAGTCTGGAACGCTTCCCAGAGTGAAGGCAGCAGTGTGATTAGGGTGTCTGCCTGCGTCAATGCCCCATCCCTGCTCACAGCATGGTTGACCTTCCAATCGATCCCTAATGAACAAATCCAATGTGCATTATATCATGCTGTTCTTTCTCTTGCTGTTATCACTACAGTTATTAGTACATGTAAGAAGCAAGAGCTCTGAGCACCGAGGTAGAAGCATTCTCAGAAAGCTATTAATGTGTAATACAGCTAAGTGTTTCAGGATATAATTTGCAGTTGTTTTTTTCTGCCGGATTGGGCCTGAACTTTGTTTTTTCTTTTTAACTTGTATTTGAGTTAGGGGAGGGGAGTGGTAGAGACATCTGCTGGTTGAATTAATTTCTCAATTCAATCATTGTAACAATCTTTGTATTTTGTACTGCACATAAAAAATACATATTGGGCAGTTTAGATCTACAGTGCCAGAATGGAGGAGGTTGGAGGTTGGGTACTGTCTATCTAATTTTTATTATAATTACAATATTTATATGTTAATTCCAAACTATTAATCCATCTCCTTCAAATCCCCATCTGGGTGGAGTTTCCATGTTCTCCCCGTGTCTGCGTGGGTTTCCTCCGGGTTCTCCGGTTTCCTCCCACAGTCCAAAAACATGGATCAAGTCAATTGAGTTCTCCAAATTGCCCCATATAGAGTGTGTCTGTGTGAGTGAGTGTGTGCCCAGCGATAGATTGGCGCCCTGTCCTGGGTCTATCTGCCAGCGCCCGAAACGTTCTCCCCTGGATGGGCATGGGGAACCCCACCGCGACCCTAATATAGGATAAAGCGGAAGATAATGAATGAATGAATGAATAATCCATCTCCTCCAAAACAAGGCTGTAAAATTAATGCCTTGCCGTTAATGTCCCTTACAACTGTACACAGCAGCTTAATGCAGTTCAGCTAAGGATGTGAAAATAAAGTGACCTGTAATCTACATGTACTCACCTACCAAGGCAGAAGAAAAAAAACTTTAATGAATTTATTACAAGTCTCACTGAAGATTTTTTTTTAAATAATTAAAAAAGCCTAAATTTTGTAATGTCCTTATAATAATTCACACAAACGGACAACTTTATTTAAAAGGCAAAAAAACAAAAGAAGATTTTGAGTGTTGAATCATTGGGCCCTATCATACACCATATCATACATCATCGCACCACCAACAGTCTATTTTCACACCTTGTGCCGGCACCTTTTAAATAGCAATGGTTATATCTATATCGATGGACATGATGGTTTTGAAATTAGATGTGTGCACAGGTGCACCAGGAGTTTTTTCCTGCCATTGTTGCTTCGGCTTGCTCTTTGGAGGTTCAGGATTGGAACACGGTAAAGCTGCATTAAGACGATCTACTATTGAAAAAAGAGCTAGATAAATAAATAACCTTGAAACTTGATAACAACCTAAACAGACGTCAAGAGTCAGATGTTCAATGCTATCTTGGTTGTGAATCATCAACACAGGCGTGCACAAATGGACACGCAGCAATGCACAAACCCATATCGCATGCCAGTTGGCAACTATGCAAACTTTAACATCAACAATAAACAAAATACAAAATAAAACTACATTATTATTTAGCAACAGAAAATTGTGCCCTTGCGCACTGTTCAGTTGAAATAGCAGTCTGTCAAAGACGTCAGACGGCACCCGACTATTGGAGGAAACTGAGGCTCGCAGAGTAAACTCATATAAGGAGACATGGGAGGAACATGCAAACTCCACCCAAAAGGAACCTTGTCTGCCCTAATTTAAATATCATTACATTTAAAATGTGCTTAGCAATCATTTAACATCAAAAACATGAAAAAATGGTTTAAAACAAAGTTAAATTTACACCTAAAATCTATTTAGTTGACACTTTTTAGTGACTCATGTTACATGGAGTCTTCGGATTTTTTTATTCTGTACTGAATCTGTGACTTTAATAATTTATCCTTCTGTACTGACATATTTTATCAACTTCTTTTAATAATTGCAGCTCTATGAGTTACTAAAATAGATTAAATGTTTCAAATTCCCAAACATAACAAAAAAGTCGATCAATTTAAACAAATTTCATTGGCAAATTTTTGGACACATGACTGTTACACCTATTATTTATTTTAAGGGATTCTTTTTTAAGAGTGAGACAAGACTTTAAGATTTGGAAGGCTTATTATTAAACTTAACTACATGTCTGTGGGAACTCATTTAATTGAAGAAGAATTTGTTAGATGCTTAGTAATCCATCCCAAAAGTATCAGTGGGGTTGAGGTCAGAACTTTGATAGCGCAAGTTCCTCCAGTACAGATTCTTTAAAACACGAGGTTCCACAGGGGAGCAGTCATGCTGAAACAGGAAGAGCAACAAAGCATATCACTGTTTAAAGAACTTTAATGTGGGGTACCATTAACCTTAACCTCTCTGAAAATAAAGGGGCCTTAGCCAAACCTTGAACTGCAACTACTATTCACAGAATTTTAATTATATTGTTAGTGAACAATCAAATCTAAATCTGACAGCACTGAGCTGAAAGGTTTATGTCCTCTATAAATTCAAAAACATTTTAATAATGCTTTATACGTTGTTGTTCTATTAGCTTAAAAGTCATATTAACTTAACTGACATTTTGTCCTCTAATTTTACTATTTTTTATTCTCATTTTACTATTTTTGAACCTAACTTATCATTTCCTTATGAATTTAGGCAAAATTCAGACTTTTATAGACAGAATGCCTTAAACTGCAACTCAGCTAACAGGTCTGTGCTTGTCGTAAGTCAACAAAGTGTTAAAAACTGCTGCTGTGACAACTGAAGCCTGAAGTTGGTAAAAAGATAGGGGTGTGTTACACGTTGCACTTTAAGTGACCGTTAATTTAAATAATGACAAATTTCCACATTTTTTGATCTGAGAAATATAATATTGAGAATGAGCTGATGACGATTATCTTAATTATATAATATAACCACATTATGAAAACATTGTGGAATCATCTCATTATCTCACACTGATACCCGAGTGATGGATGTTAATTTCACTTTTTAACTTTTGCTTTGATACCTAAATGAACTTTGTGTTCAGAAGTTTAATGTAAACAGTGTTTGCATTTAAATGGCTGTAAGTGTAAATATATGAAAACCTTTCCTGTTCATTCCTGTCAAGCGTTGAATTAAGTCAGTCCGCTCGTGTGTTCGTTTGTGCATGTGTGTTCTTTTTTCCCAGTGTTTTGGGCATTAAAACCCTTTTTCTTTTCACTTTGGACATTTTTATGCCAAAAAGGCAGCAGAATTGTAACATACATACAACCACAGGTGCACAAGACATGATAAACTACACAATGTCATTAGAACATTGAAGCTAACATGCAAAGATAATAAATAAGTAAGCCCTTACTGTATCTATGGGTATTAAAAGGGTTCCGCTGCGGTCAGGTTTTGACAATCATATGCCTTTGATTCATTGATTGTTTTCAAACATAACTTCATCTATAAAAGTAGTTTTGTCGGTTTGCAGTTCTGGAGAATTTAGATGTGTGTGAAACCTTGTGAGGACCAAGGCTCAGTGAAGGACACATCTTTTAGTGTCTGGACAATGTTTAGCACATGGAACAATATAGATGTGCAGATTATATACATATTCAAATGTTTGTTTAAAATTTAAATCATTTAAAAAAATAAATCACCAATAAATAAAGTGATTCAGTTCAGTTATTTAATTCTGATAAAAATCCCTCTAATTTATTATTAGACAAAAAGAGTAATGTTTAGTGTTTGTTTTTATACATTTTGAGTCACAAATGCTTCTCATAATTCTCTTTATAAATTTAAATGATTATTAAATAATTACTTGACTATTTGGATAATTAATTAAATTAATATAATAATAATAAAATAGGGGTTTAAAATAATAGATTTTAGATCTCGAGAGCTGCTCTAGTAACAACAGCTGTTGGGTGATTTATTCTTCATATCTGATTTTGGGTGCATTAACTCTTGTTTCTTTGAGATTTGTCCCTATAAAGCTATAAAAACCTGTAATAACCAGTTCACATTTAAGAGAAAACAAACGTGTCATCTAATCAGGTCAGGCTTACACTGACTGAATAAAAGTAACCATGCTGTTGTCAAAGGCATACACTAGGTGGCGATATTTCCTTGTCATAGGATTTGCTTTTGTCTACACAGTAGTTTTAGTTCAGTTTTTTGCAGAACTAAATGCAGTGGCCGTTTTATCTATTTTAGTTGCCCTTGTGTTACAGTCAACTGTAATTTTCTATAGAATTTATTTACCCGTTTATATTTGCCCAATGTATTGTGCAATTCCAACCAACTGTAAAGCCAGTATCTGCCTCCACTGAGGAACAGTCATGCTACTTTTTTAGTTCATTTCTATTTCATGTAAAGTCTTTAAAACTAGTCCTGCCCTGACCCTGGAGTCTGAGCTTACACGTTTATGATTGCAGTAGATACTGTATGAGGATCATTGTATTGTACATTATACATGGTGTGGCACTTTTTCGAGGGTATGGAGTTGGGAGAAAGATTCAAAGATTCAAAGCTTTTATTGTCATATGCACATATAGAAACGTTTCCCTGCGCAATGAAATTCTTAGAAAGGCGTTTCCTCAACTTCCTTGAGATGTCATAAGCAGATGTTTATTTTTTATTAGAACAGGGTAGCATTTCAGCTACAGGGAAACTGAGGTTCCATCCATGTAATGAAGCCACCAGCCCCATCCCTAAAGTTTCCATGCCTCTGAGGTGAGAGTGTAGGTGACCTGATTGTGTTTCAGTTTTTCATTTTAATTAACATATTGACTGACGATCGATCTCTCTGTCCCTGTCTCTGGTGCTTTTGACACTAGAACTTTGTCTCAAACATATTTAAAGCATGGCAGTGTTTGTTATTTTTTCACTTTTTCATTTTGCAAACATTTTATTCAAATTAATTAACAAGTGAGAAAACAACAGAACAGGTCAGTAAATCAAAGAGCTACAAGCTGAACCACAGAGTCACCAAATCCATACCTGTAAACACAGACAAGGACACTATTTTCAATTGTTGCTGCCTAATTTGTAGTTATGACAGAATATTTTGGGGATTTTAAACATCCCAGTTTTGGTGCTGTGCTGTTGCTGTGCTGAGTAAAAGTCCTGGCTTGTGTTTTGCTGCTCTGTCTTTAACAAAGACTTAACTCAAAAGACTTTCACCGCGAACACTGGAGCCGCTTGCCCTTTGGGTCCTCAAACCCCTCCACATCACCCCCCCATCCTTTAGTGCTGTGACCTCACTGTTCAATTGGCAGTCGTTCAAGAACGTTAAAACACACGTGCACCCAGCCGCAAAGAGACACCCAGGCGTGCACTCTATATCGGGTGGGGAGCCTTCATTCGCATATGAGTTCATCCGTCAGAGGAGCTGTGAAGGGGGAAGAACGAGGGGGCTGAAGATTACGAAAGAAAGCCCCTTTAGAGAACATGGGCAGACGATCAACCACATTACTGATCCACACAATAACACAGGAAGAGAAGCGACCAGGAGGAAAGTCGGGCAAGTTGTTTTTTTTCTCTCTCCGCCTCTGTCTGGATGGGGTTTGTTCGTTCACTCAAAGCAGAGCTGTGCGCCGGACTCTTTGTGCACATGTAAAGCATGTGCTGAGTCTTCACAGCCAGAATCACACACATGGCTTCGTATCAGGAAGAGATCAAGAAGTCGTTTAGCCAGCAGCATGCTCAACAGCTGAAGCCTTATTAAACTGTTCATCCACAGAAGAGAATGTTGAACACTTCGGACTTCGATGCGGTCCTCGTGCCACTTTGGCTTCTTTTGTGTTGACTTGTCAGCAGTGAGACCGACGTGTGCCCTCATGGGCTTGCGAAAGGAAACGCTGAAGAGTGGAGGACAAACCCAGGGGCCAAACTAGAAAGAGATACAAAACTATGAGTCTGCCGACTAACTGCGTCTTTTTGGCGCCTGCCGACCACTCCTTCAAAGTGAGAAATGGGAATATCTGTGGCTCACCGTGTGCAGTCAACCGACCAATCGACATCTTACAGAAACGCAGGCGGTAATTCTTTTTTTTCTTCTCTTTTTTCGATCACAAAAAAGAAGTTTGCATGCTTAGTGTAGGCTTAGTGGGTTCTTGGTACACACACGCTTGGCTTTGTTGATTTTGGTAACATTAGAGTGCTGAGCGTTAGATGTCCTTTTATTGCTTCGGTTTTAATGCAAATTAATTTAGAAGCACATGTTTCTGTTGCACAGGTGGCTGCAGGATCCAAGGCTTCTTTTCTATCACCATTCTAAAGAGTGTTGCTTCTCCTCTGTCTGAACTGTATTATGATTAAATATAAAACATATGTCACGTTTAAAGAGTAATTTCAAAGAACCACATTTATAACTATTTAACACTCATTATTGTGATTTACCTTAACTTACTAAGCCTTCATCTTTATCAGGTCATGCAGGCATCTGCTCGAGCGAGTGAATGTCTATCACATTCCAGAAACATAAGTAAACAAATTCCCACACACATTCATATCTAAAGGAAATTTAGATTTTCTGTTTCCCTCGTTTTGCATGTATTTGGACAGGGAGGAAACCAGAGGAAACCATTACAGGCCGGCAACGAATATTCAAACTCCAAGCAGAAAAAACCTATTCCTCTTACTGTGAAGAGAGACTGTCAACCACTGTACCTATTATTATTATTTTAGAATATTGTAAACGTAGTGCAATATTTACAATGGTAATAACGGTAAAGGATGTTATATTAACAGTACAACCCCAATTCTTTAAAACTTTGGACATTATATTAAAAAAAGAAAGCAATGATTTGCAATTTTCGGGTGCTGGGCAGATACTCCCACGACAGGGTGCCAATCCATCACTGTGCACACACTTACCCAGACACACACTATATAGAACATGCAATTTACCTTGAATCCACGTTTTTGGACTGTAGGAGGAAACCACTGCTCCCTGAGAAAACCCACATGAAAACGGGTAGAACATGGAAACTCAACCCAGATCAGGATACAAACCTGGATCCCCAGCACTGAGAGACACTCAGATTACTTACCACTCAGCCACCGTGCCACCCCATCATTTCATTTCAAAATGGGTTTGTGAGATTTTCATTCATTCATTCATTATCTTCCGCTTTATCCTATATTAAGGTCGCGGGGGGGAGTTCCCCATGCCCATCCAGGGGAGAAAGTTTCGGGAGCTGTGCAGATACACCCAGGACAGGGTGCCAATCTATCGCTGGGCAGACACTCACACACACAGACACGCACACAAACACACTCTATATGGGGCAATTTGGAGAACTCAATTGACTTGATCCATGTATTTGGACTGTGGGAAGAAACCGGAGAACCCGGAGGAAACCCACACGGACACGGGGAGAACATGGAAACTCCACCCAGAAGGGGATTCGAACCGGGAATCCCTAGTGCTGAGAGGCGAACGTGCTAACCACTAAGCCACCGTGCCGCCCGGGTTCGTGAGATTTTCAGATCATTGCATTTTGTTTTTGTAACATGGCTAAAGGCTTTTTAACATCTAGCCATGTAGTTCAAACTCAGTAGCTGTGCAGCTCTTATGGCCCAGATGCATCTGTGTTTCGTTACACCTGCAGATACATCTGGAGATCATTATGTTTATTGCTGGGACAATGAATGATCATGTTGCGTCAGAGAAACGCAGTTTAATTTG
Source organism: Corydoras sp. C115 (assembly GCA_019802505.1). Taxonomy (NCBI): domain Eukaryota; kingdom Metazoa; phylum Chordata; class Actinopteri; order Siluriformes; family Callichthyidae; genus Corydoras; species Corydoras sp. C115. Next base: position 1,611,746 of record JAFMOC010000016.1, on the reverse strand, counting down.
GGAAGCTCGTGGTACAGGCTTGACTTGGCAGCAGATAATTGAGATAATTGTAAGTAGTGCTTGGCACGCCCAGAGTTTAGTTTTTCCTTTTTTTTTTTACTGTACTGGCCATCATGACGGCTCTCCCCCACCGAATGATAAAGCAGGTAGTAAGCCATGATATGTGCTGGCCACAACAGTCTCTGCACACGTTATAGGAGCTTCTAAAGTGAACTGATCCCCCCTAGTGTCAGCACAGTCCATGCAGCTGCTGATGTCCAAATCGGTATGCACCCTTTTTTGCATTTTGGTTTCTTTCATTCATTTTTGTAGGGGGCGCACACTTTCTAAAGGAAATGTCTTTACGCTCGTGCTGTAAGTTTAGAGTCAACCTGATTGATTTTTGTTTGTAGGGGTCAAGTGTGCATCTCAGCTATGTAGTATTAAAGGTGATAGTAATTGTGTCAGAAATTGTAGAAGTAGTTGTAGTATCAATTTAAGTAATGGTAATGGTAATATTGGTTGTGATGATGGTAGTGGGGAGGCACGGTGGCGTAGTGGCCAGCAATGAGGATCCATATTCGAATCCCTTTCTCGGTGGAGTTTACATTTTCCACATGGGTTTTCTCCGGGTTCTCCAGTTTCCTCCCACAGGCCACAAACCATGGACCTGTCCCACCATGCACAACTATAATAGAGGATTAAGCTAAAGATAATGAGATGAGATAATAATAGTTGTAGAAGTAGTAGTAGTGGTAATTATGGTAATTATTGTAGCTCCAGTGGGTGTAGTATTATCAATAATACCGAATGTTATTTTAGTATAAGAATATGCCTCTACACAAAAAGGACCTGGACCCCTCTGTCTGGGAAGTTTTACCAAAAACAAATTGCTAATCATTGCACCACCATACACCACATTGTTAACAAAAATAAATCATAATAATTATTACTATTATTATTGCTATTATTAATATTACTATTAATATTATATGTGTTTGTAGTTGTGATACAAAATTTTCAGTTAAAGTGAATAATTTCTTATCAGTAATGTTGCTTTATTTATTTTAGGCATTTCACTTTGAGTCCATGATCAGTGCAGTTGTTCACCCACTACCACATCAGCAAAGCAGGACAGTTCCCCTCTGTGAGAACTAAATATTAAGGCCTTATAGATGGACAGGAAGTTTGATCATGCCTGTTGTTTTTAACCAGATTTTACAACCCTGTATCTTCCTGTCCATCCGATGTCCTGTGCTGATGACAGTTTCAGGTTAATACAGTTTAAAATGACTGGATGACTGAGCTGAGTATCTGAATTCTTTCAGAGACTTTCAGAAGCTGGTTTATAATCAGAGACTACAACCTGGGGTGTCCTAAAAAAGACCACGTAATAGAAAACCTAGAATGAATTATTCTTATGATTGCAGTAGTAATGATAGTAGTGTTCTATAATAGTAGTAGTAATTTACAGTAATGTACAGTCATTCTTTTTGGTATAGTTCACAGAGAAACCCATTCATGGTGAAATATCACGTCAAGCTTCTCTGATATGAATTCTTCACTACCAAGAAAACCTTTTTTTTAAATGAACCCCAAACAGACGTAATGATTCAGCGTAAGGCGTCTGATTTGTATGTTATGTGGATGAAGCCTGAGAGCAAGCAGTAGGATAATGACACTAAAGGGAGCCGTTTGGGACTGGATTCCTTAAGATGTGATTGTATGCTTTCAATGGCAGGAAACTCACCAGGAATTGTCTTTTATTTGTGCTTTGTGTCCATCCTGGTGGAATTTCACATTTATGAAGGGGTCAGATCACTGTAACTTTTGCAAAACAACTTTTTTTGAAGAAAAAAAATGAAATTGCATGAATTATATTTCCTCTTTAAATAAATGTTGCCATTCCCAAATTGTTAGCTTTCATGCTTCATAAAAATGTCCTATGTCTAAATTCTAATACGGATGGTGCAAATCTAATTAGTGTTGAGTTTGCATGTTCTCCCTTTATCTGTGTAATTTTCCTCTTAAAGCACTGGTTTTCTTTACAGTTCAGGAACCTGCTTGGCAATACAGACTGGCCACTAGAAGTGAATGTGTTTGTATATCTGGCACCCTGTTATCCTGTGTTTTTGATTGTTTATATAATTCCTATTGTCCATAATTTAAGATTAATGGATAATTCTGAACCTTCATATTGTTCTTAAGTAAAACTTGTGAAGTCTTACATTATGCAAAAGGTCTTCATGTTAACACTGGTCTTCTTTATTGGTAATAATGTACCTTATTCGTCTGTATTTTAAGTAAATGCACTTTGAACTTGACTTTGCTTTCGTGTCCATCGACCTGGTGGAATTCTACAACAACAGGCTATATGAACATCCTGACTTGGGCGTTAGGTTGATCGCAGGGGAAAACAGGCGGGTGCGTGAGAACCACAGCCTCAGTAACCCAACTCTCATATTTAAGAGAGTTAAACAGTTAAAGGGAGATTTTAAACAACTCTAAGTCTCATAAGATTTCAGTGTCTCTGTGGTGGTTTATCTCATGTTATCTAGTAAACTTAACCACAACTGACGTCAGACGCAGAGCTGTGCATGGTGACAGGCCTTTGTGGTCACTGTTTATATTAGCATGTGTGTGTGCGTTTGTGTATGTGTGTGCTTAAGTAATCTGCCTGTGGGTGTGTTTCAGAATTTTATCGAACATTTCCCAGTTGTGACGTCCTCATAGAAATTAACTGGAACCACCTCTTTTTCATTTCATCTAAATCTGACTCTAAACAAAAATACACCCGCTCATGAAAACGTTAGGATTTAGTGAAAATGACATGTTAAGTTTGTCTGCCGTGAATAAAGTGAAAAGTTATTATATTCTTACATATAAATACAAAGCCTCCCTCAGACCTTTCACTTTATTGTATTTCTAAAATATTTCTATATAACAATTTGGAATGTCCTAATAAAAGAAATGAACCTTGATAAAAGGCACAACGTTCATGAACAGTTTCATGAACTGATAAGACCAAAAGAGGAAGAGAAGATAAAATGTACAAGCTGATCTGTGAAACATGGTGGTGGTAGTGTCATAGCTTAGGCTTGAATTGCTCTACAGACACATTCATCATTACTGATGAAGGGACTAAGCAGCAACAGAATAAATTCAGAACATTTAATGAATCAGGAGGGAATTTATTTTAAGATATGTGTTGCACGATCACATCACTTACATTTACATTTAGTCATTTAGCAGACGCTTTTATGCAAAGTGACTTACAAATGAGAACACCACAAGTCAGTAGTTATGAAGAAAACCAGCTACACTGTGGAATTATCAAACCTGATCGTTATGATCCTGCACCCCCCCCCCCCCCCCACACACACACACCTTTTTTTTTTTTTTCCTCTACAAATGGTATTTGTTAAAAAGATGCGTCTTTAGTAGTTTCTTAATAAAGGACATTATCCAAAAGCAAAGTTTGAAGTTTTAGCTTGAACAAGTAAGCTTTTATTATTTTTTTACTATTCATATATATATATATATATATATATATATATATATATGAATAGAGAGAGAGAGAGAGAGAGAGAAAGGGTCTTGTATGTACTTTACTTCGATGAGAAAGTGGTCGAACTTGCTTCACCCCTAAGGTTCCAATCAGTTGTTTATCAAAACGTGCCTATAAGACCTACATCTGCACAGCGAATCAAAGACCAGCCCTCTTTACCTCCTGTCTGCTCTTGAGTCTTACCCCAGCCATGTATTAAACCAGGTTCTTTGCTACTTAATTGCTTTTGCTTGGCAAGTGATGCACACTGTCCTATCAGGATCGATGCATCAGTTCAAAAAAAGCCTGGATCTGCTGAGTGCTTAATCAGACCCAGCAGTGAGAAGAGTGGATCCGGGCGAGCGCTGAGTTCTGGATGAGTCCCTGTACTATCCTTAATGATGCTACTCAACACAACACTGCACTCAGACCACCACCGGAGAGTATCGACTGCACTACACCTTATCTGCTCATTTTTAAAAATATTTTCTGGCATCCGTCTGTAATTTAATCTTCTACAGTGAGAAAATATAGCATAGTCCAAGTAAAGGTGATGGATCAGAGGTTAAGGTCCCGAAATACTGACCATAAGATTAACAGCCCTAAAAATAACTGTTGGGCCACTGTGCAGGAACTATAACCCTGTATTGGTTCCTGAACTGGATCATGTATAGACATGTAGGCACATCTGCTTTATACTGTACCTGAAAATGCGTGCATTTCCAGATGTTTTTTTAAATCAACCACTGATCGATTTGAGGGCAAGATGTTTTAAATCTGTTCAGGTCACACAGCTGGTTGCAGTCAAGAACAAATAATGTCTTGCTCTTTTCTCTAGTTCCTACAGTTCTCAATTGAGCTCTCAGGAATACTGTAATAGAAAAAATGTCAATAAAGCTTTTTTGCCTATTTAAGATGTCATAACTCATTCAGACCATGTTGGTCCATTAACAAAAATAAAAAGTGATAAAAATTGTTTTGTAATGCACATACTAAAGTTTAAATTGAAATCCATTTTGTCAGATAACATTGCAAACCAGTCAGTGGCAAAATATTCAGGTTAGTGCCATTTTGAAGTTGCATGCTTTTGCATTTAAATTTAACACGGGATTTAACCTTTAAATAAATATACCTAAACTGAGCAGACTGGTGGAAGGTGGCTTAGTGGTTAGCACGTTCGCCTCTCAGCGCTAGGGATTCCCGTTCGAAACCCCATCTGGGTGGAGTTTCCATGTTCTCCCCGTGTCTGTGTGGGTTTCCTCCGGGTTCTCCGGTTTCCTCCCACAGTCCAAAAACATGGATCAAGTCAATTGTATTCTCAAAATTGCCCCATATAGAGTGTGTCTGTGTGAGTGAGTGTGTGCCCAGCGATGGATTGGTGCCCTGTCCTGGGTCTATCTGCCCAGCACCCGAGACGTTCTCCCCTGGATGGGCATGGGGAACCCCACCGCGACCCTAATAGAGGATTAAGCGGAAGATAATGAATGAATGAATGAGCTGACTGGTTAAATCTCAGTTACATCAAGCTCTGGTAATTATGTAGGTCAATTACTGTAGTTACTTTGTAGAGCAAAATCAGCTGACAGACTGTGTGAAAAGCCAGTGCAGCTAATAACTAAATACCAAAAGAAGAAGGAAGTGTTAATATTAGATTAAATGTTACATAGACATGACTCTTGAACCATCATTTGAAGACTCTCAGAGCCTTTGATAAGCTTAGAAAGATTGCAGCTGGTAAAGATATTAAATGTGTTAGATTTGATGTGAGATTTCGATTGATCAAGTTCAGTTACTTGTATGTGTATTATGTAAAGCCTTGGACTTGTAAACACGTGTATACATACAATCCGCAAATATATGAATACACATATATACATACATCTTTATCTTTTTCTGGATGTTCCTGACAGGTGTCATAACAGTGGGTCATCATTCTCTATCTCATTCTGTCCTGCGTTTCCTCCTCTAACCACTTGCATGTCCTTCTGCACCGCATCCATAATCCTCCTCTTTGATCTTCCACCTCCTCCTCCTGCCTAGTGGCTCCATCCTCAGCATTCTTCTGCCAATATAAACCTCTTCCCTGTTCATGTCCAAACCTCTATACTGTCTGTCTTCCCTCTGTGTGTTATCCAGTTAATGTACTCATTTCAAATCTCAGCCATCTTTGTCATTCCCAAAACATGTAAATCTACAAACACGTACACATACATACTCAAAACACACATATGCATACACATACATACACAGACATGTAAAGAAAATGTATTAACATTATGTTAAAGTGATTTGTTGCCTCTTTTACTTTATATGAGATAGTTATAAACGTGTTTATCTTTAATAATGGGGAATGCAGTACAGTTTGGACACACCTTCTTCTTGCTACATTGTCTATTTTCTTCACATACCATATGGATGCATTTCATAGTTTTACATTTATAGACTGTATTACATCTGTTTTCTGATTTTTGTTAATGCCCTGTTGATTCTCTGTTCTCTATTGGTCAGGACCATCACAGAAAATAGGTTTAATTAGGGTGGTGGATTTTTTATTGTCAGCTCTGCAGTGACACTGATGAGGGAGTGAGGGGGTTCTAGTGCAGCAGTGGTGCTTTCATTTAAACACCTCAGTGACACTGCTGGGATAGGAATAATGCACCAACCATATAATACCTGCTCTGTGGTGCTACTATTGGTGTCCTGACCATTAGAACAGAGTAAAGGGGACTAACACACTATGTACTTTAGTCCAGAAACAGATGGACTACAGTCTGTAATTGTAGAACTACAAAGTTCATCTTTACTGTAAATGGAACCGATAACATGGACAATAAGTGGAGCAAAAATGACTAAAATAACTTAAAAATAATCCTTTTTCTGATGTCACCAAGAAAAAATACACTGTACTGATTTAGAATGCCAGAAATGGTTATAGAAACTCTGCAGTTTAAAGTTGTTTCTTACTTGATAAATGTACTACTCCACCTAACACTGATCATTCTGCAAATATGGCTCAAGTACAACAATGTTCATTACTAAACTCTGGAAGTGTAGTATGTTTTAAAATAAAAGTCTGTTCATGTATTAATGTTACAAAACGTTCTAGGGTGTCTGAATCTTTCAGATCACTCACTGTTTACTTACTGAAACGAACTTGGGACTTACACAAGGATAAGAAAGAATAAAATGGATGTAAAGACTTTTGTTCATGTGGTAAAGGCAGGAACCTGGGATTGAACCCTTTTTATTCTATTAGCTTAAATAATAAAAGGTTTTTGTAATAATTGTGCAAAGCCAGGTTTCAGGTTTTACCTCAGATCACCAACTGTTCTTCAACTGACTTAACTTTTAACATAGTCAGTTTATTTATTCACAAAAGATTTTGCTATTCCAATGATTTTAAATACTTTTTTTCAGAGTAGGTCATTTAAATAAAAGAATTTAAGTAAAAGAAAATGGATAGGTTCCATTTTCTTGCCATTTTCATGACGTAGGAGAATGACAAGGATTCCTTTTCACTGAGGTTCTTAATGATTGTTGAGCTTTGTGTGATGAGGTTCCCATCACACTCATGTGTAGTAAGTGAACAGTCACAAGCAGAAAGGATAGGGATCTCAGCACTAGGTATCCAGGTTTGAATCCCCATCTATGTGGAGTTTCCATGTTCTCGTGAGTATTATTATTATTATTTTTTTTTTTTATTATTATTGACATTTACATGTAAGCATCATATATGCAATTATTTGTGAATAAGTAGCTCAATGGAGGTGATTTAACCAGAGCATCTTCACTGCTTAGGGATCTCACAGTGGCGAGTGCTATTAATCTTTTAGAGAACCTCCATAGGGTACTAAAAATAAACGGTAACACACATATGTATCACACTTCTGTGTTTCACTTAAACTGAACACAGCTAGTGTTTTTCCCCGTTGCTTGAGGGGGTATATGCTGGAGTTAAAAATAGAAGCTTATTTGTAAAGCAGTTGCATGCCAAGGAGACACAGCATTGCAAAGATGGTTGAATTTTGCTTCACCTGAGACGCTATAAATAGTGAACCCCACTCTGTCGGTTATTTATAGCTTTCCACAGTCATGCCATGTGACTTTCCCGGTTGCACCATCCGTCACTCTTACGTCACACTGCACACTGATCATTTACATTCCTTTTGAAAATGCCCAGGATGCTCAGATGAGACAGTCCTTCACTGTTGTCAGTCCCACCCCCTTACAGGGAGCCTGGGTGCCACCTCGTCATCACTATGGCTCTGTTTTTTCATTGGATGATTTCTTGTGCTCTCATTCCTCATGAATAAAATGGGTCTCATTCAGAAGTGATTACATAACATTTCTGCTTAAATTTATGAATAGAGCCACAGAGCCATGTTAAATCATAGCTAAAGATATCAGTGTCGTAGAAAACCAGATGGTGAAAGCCATGAAAAGTGCATTTTTGAAGAAATTTTTTTAAATATTTTTTGTCAAAATACATATGATCTTACAAGCATAACCATAAATTTTAGGTATCAATTTAAAATAAAATGATGATCTATGCCTTCTGTGCTGACACACGGAGGAATTTGTCCTCCACATTTTACCCATCCGTGCATTGAAGTAAGCACACATGCTCAGAGTGGTGGGCAGCCTTGTATATGGCGCCCAGGGAGTAACTGTGGTTAGGTGCCCACCGCAACAGTACTTCAGCCATAGTACTTGGTGGTAGCGGGGAATCAAATTGTGGACCTTTTACGTCGCAAGGCTGGTCCCTTAACCACAAGCCTACCACTGCCCAATTGTTTGGGTCTTGCCATGACATTACAAACTCTGTACTTCTCAAAGTAGAATACTGTATATGGACAAAAATATTTGGAAACACCTTATAATTATTGAATTCCAATGTTTTATTCAGTTGCTATAAGTATATAAAGTCAACCACTTGGCCGTCCATTTTTGACATTTGTTAGGAATTATTATTTTTTTCTGTTTCAGAATGACTTTAGTGCTTTAGTGCATAATACAAGGTCTGGAAAGTCATGTGTAGTTTGATCTGAGCTGAGTTTGATCTGAAATACCTTGAACGGCCCAAACAAAATAGAACCCCAAAACAATCATAGAACCCAAATATTTGGATTGAACTAGAAGAAAAATTACAAGCCAGATCATTTCATCTTTCCCCACAGATCTCTGTTCTTTAAATAACATTGTAATGCAACATTATGACCTGATATTACAGCATTGTTTAACATACCAGAGGATTTATGTTTGGTTATAACTTTATATTTATTTGGTGTTTACAGGTCTAAAAATACATTAACAAAGCCTTCTTTCTCTGTATCTGTACTGTCTTTAAGCCTCCTGCTTTTGCTTACATTATTAATAGCACTTATACTAAGTTCAGGTTCTGTGTTCACATTATTAACCTAAAAAAACCAAAATCTGATAGATTGTGCAGGAACTATATTTGAAAAAGCAGTGAAGATGTCATAGCTTGGTATTGAGGCCCTAGCTGTGTAATCTTATCTGCACAGAGTTCATGTGGTTGCAGGTTTGTACGCAGCAGCGGCTGTTTAAAGGCCAACTGCTGAATCTTTGTACCGTGTCTAGCTGCTGCTCAGTTAATATGAAAACCTACAGCCACACCAAAGCACCAAAGCAATGAACTGTTTCATTACTGCACCATTAGGTCTAGCATTCAAAGTTATTTACAGACACCCATATCCAAAGGCAGAATTTGTGACAACTGAAGGTTAAAGTGTTTTTTTCACAAAGGCTGAGCCACCAGCTAACACAGTTCCAAAGCGCAGTTTCAGGCAGGATTCTCAGGCAGGTGTTTTTAAATCACTAATTTCTGGGCAAATGACGTGTTTTTAAATCACTAATGTTAATATGTTTAATTATTTTCTTATATAACACATTGAAATGACATTTTTACAGCTTTTCATTTTGATGAACTGTGCTATAAATCAATAGTGTAAATTTAATATGTAAATAATAAATATGAATTTAAATGTATGAAGATTTATTTGATTTAAAATATTTTTAAAATAATAAATGAAGTTTAAAGTAAGTTTACTGAAGCATGATTTTAAAATCAAATAACCAACTGTGACTATGGTAGTAAGATCAAAACAAAACAAAAGTACATACCCAACCTGGAGCTTTAATCCAAAGCATTAATTAAACTAAAGCTTTAAAGTCAAGAAACAAGCTCAACCTGAGACTTTAAAACCAAGATACATACCAAACTGTCATTTTAAAATCAAGATACTGTACATAGCAAACATGACTCAAAAACCAAGATGCATACCAAACTGTAGTTTAAAAAACAGGATATGTAGTGAACAGTGACTTTAAAACCAAGATGAACAAGTGACACAGTGGGAAGCACAAATGTGTCTGTTTCTGCCTTGCAAAGGTCTGATGAGCTGTCCAGGGTATTTTCCTAAACTTAAACATGTATTGTCTCATTTTGAAGAAATTTCTCATTTTGTGTCAGTTGTTTTTATTATTTAATTAATATTTATGTTGTAAACAATGAAATAGAGGCTTCAGGATCAGTTGTCCTTATTCAAGGGTTCATTGCTCAGTACGACCAGCTTACTGTGAACCGTCATTTACTAAAAAAATAGTTTAAGCTAAAGTTATTAGACTTATGCAAATGTTTGACACTTCAATTCTGCTTTTTTCCCCTCTGATGCAGTTTTGACGTTGAGAATGGGCCATCAGTGGGGCGAGTGCTGGACGCTCAGGTCAGTCCAAGCTCTGGCCTGGTCCTACAGGGTAACTTTCCTCATAGCCAGCGGCGGGAGTCCTTCCTATACCGCTCTGATTCGGACTTCGACATCTCGCCAAAGGCCATGTCTCGAAACTCCTCCACTACCAGTGAGCTGTGAGTACAAACATCTCGAACAGCATGCAGATGTTATATGAGAGAGGTTATCACGCATGACAGCAGGATCACTGTAGGTTATTACTACAAACTACTTCAGTGTAAATTGCGAAATATTTATATGTAGCTGTTTTCTGTTTACCTATCCTCCTCAGTGTTGAAATTCTATTGAAGCCCTAAATCTTTTTTGCCCAAACATCCGAGTTAAGTAATGCGACTCCTTTTGTTTTTTTCTCAAGGGAAGAGGGCTTGAAACAGTGGGAAGTCAGTTGCCTGCCTCGGTGAGATAAGCGTGTGGCAACATTATTTTCCTTTAACAAGTTAAAACAAGTGTCCTACCATCTACTGACATCTCTATGGCCACCCGATATCCGCCAACCCCCCCATCACCCGAACCCTAAACCGCAACCCCGCTCCACACCCACCCACACATACATATCCCACTTAAATACTGGTTTCCTCATTTGAGCACGTTGATATAATGCATGCAACTTTTTTTATATTTTCCCTATTCTTGCAAGAGTTTTCCTTGTGCATGACCCACAGTTTAAACAATGATTTTAAAAATCTTCAGTTTACAAGTCCGCAGGACTGGAATACAGAATAAGGTTCAGTAAAAAATACAGTAAAAATCATCTGTAACAAGTGTTGAACTAATTGTTTGTAGTCATTGGTACAATAAAAGAATATAAGAATCCTACTTTATTAAAACTACATTATCATTAATAATATAAACTAGAAAAACCTATAATGTAATAATCCTAGATTATTGTTTCTCTGACTAAAATTCTTTATAAAAATATATAACATCATTAGATGACTGCTCATGACATGATTTTGACAATTGCAATTCATGAATCTGTTTTTAATTTCTAGAACTTTTCCTATTTTGGTAAAGTAGTGGGCCATTTTTTTTTAAATGACACCATGTGAGAAGTTAAGAAGGGAACAATTTCAATTTGATGGAGCTGTTAAAAACTTTAATCTGAAATGTGACTATCAATTCAATCTTAAACAGTAAGTTGTATTTTTAAAAGCTTTTTATTTTATCAATTGTGTAAAATCTTCATATTAAATGTATATAATAACTAAGTAACTAAAGCTAGTAAATATACATAGTAAATAAGTTCCTTGTGGAGTAAAACTATAAAGTATTATTAAATGGAAAAACTTATCTCCAAATTGTACTTATGTGATTAAATAAATGTATCTTTTCACCCCGTCCTTAAGGTTGAATTTAACACTCAGGTCTTGTAAACTGAAGTGATCCAGACCTCTTACTACCCTCTCTGGACGTTGTGGTTTGCACAGTGACTCATGTCGCAGATCTGCTGGATTAGTCACATTCTGATTCTGTGGGAATAAGTTTTTAAGTGGATTTGAGTATGAACACAGTCTTTCTGCATGAGACTGAGTTTAATTTCTTACCCAATTCAGTATAACTTTTGATCCTAAGATAATAAACCCTTCACACCCTGAACATTCTGAGATGCAGGTTCATGTTTATTATCAGATGCTTCAGTAAGCAATTTCTCTTCTCTTTCAGGCACGAAGACATGATAGTAACCCCATTTGCCCAGGTAAGTGTGATCTTGTACATTATGTGTCTCATTTACAAGATTGAACATTTAAACTGCTTTAGCAAACTAATTATAATGGAGAGCTTCAGTGGTGGATCAGGGAAGAAGTCCACTAGATACTTGCTTTGATTTCCAGGTGGAATTTTGTGTGGGGTTTGCATGTTCTCCCCAAGCTGGGTTTCTTTTATGAGCTGTGAATTTGGGTAAACTAAAGATACTAAACTAAACTAAAGATACTTACTCCTAAGTAAAAATTTGGAAGATGGGCTAATTTGCAATGGACTGTCCAGGGTATTTTGCCCGGTGCTGGGATAAGCTCCAGCCCACAATGACCTTAATTAGGATGATGATCTTTGTTGATGATCAGTCCAAAAGAGTAAAACTTAGGGTGAGTGTAACAATCAAAGCAGCATTTAAATTCTACATTATTTTAAAAGAGAACTACAGTCTATAATCCCAATAAAATGTTAATAATTATTTCAAATATAGTATGTAATTTATCTTTCTTTAAGTTTGATATTTTTATGCCTTTTTATATTTATATTTATTTTATTGTACGTTTGATTTTTTTATCTATAAAGAAAACTAAGTATAACACTTAACCAGATTTATTAAACAGCTGAATGTAAACCTCAGTGGTCATCATTTGTGTTTGCAGCCACAGTATTGTGGACGCCCTTGCTTTAGTAACATGGGTTGGCCATTCTTTTAGACACAGCTGTCCTGGAACGATTAGAGTATCCCAATACAATTGTTAGACATGTGACTCGGAAGTGCAAAAAAATATATATTACATAACGAAAAATCAAGTCTGCAAGTTTTGTGTGGATCAGTTTTGGTGTGAATCCACATTAGAATGGAAAAAAGTAGTGATCTGAGCAACAACACATAGTCATTAGGGCTAGACTGACTGGAGACCAGTATTTCTTTGTGTGGTTCTGCTTATTTTCATGTTATCTAGGAAAATGTTTACAAAAAAAGTAAACCCTGTGGATATAAACACAAAAAGAAATCAAAGGTGGATATGAAGAATGTTTCTTATGAACTGGTGGTGCAGTTACAGGTTATAATGCTAGTGATCCAACAGCTCCTTAAAACAGATGACCTGTTCGAGTGTCATTGCTGTGTATGAGAAACAACTCAGAAACAGAAAAGGCAAAAAAATAAATAACAAGCAAGAAAATGGAGCACTGGTCAGTGGGAAAATGTCAGGACATGTCAGGATGTGGCACAAGCATTATGAGCTGATGAACCTTTTTTGTCAGGAGTCAAGAGTTCAGGCTGGTGGAATAATTATGAGGGGACTGTTTCCTGGCACACCCTCGGGTTCTCTAATACCTGTAGATGGATGTTTGGACAGTAAAGTTTACATAAACATTGAGGTTGACCAAGTTCATGGAAGCTGTTTAACCTTTGGCAGATGGACACTCTGAGCAGGACAGTGCATATGGTCATGAATTGGTTCCAGGAACATGAGAATGAGTTTTCCATAAACTTTTCTATCCCCAGATCTCAATCCTGTGAAGTCCATGGGACAGAGCAGAAAGAGCTCCTCAGGGCATGTCAATACCCCGACTAATACAGCATTTTGACACCTATTGTAATTTATTCCACACTTCATTGCTGTGGTTCTGATGGTCGAATGGTCGAACTTTCTTTAAACTAGAAGTTCTCCTCTTATATCATGGCTTTCTAGTGTGTGTAGTGTTTAATATGGCATTATTCCTCAAGACTTTATTATATAATTAACCTATTTGCTAAATTTGTATCCTGTAATTGTATCATTATATTTGTACAGGCCACTTTTAAACATTTTTATTTAATGAATACTCTCACCTGATTATGGGATCCAGGTAAGAATCCCAATCTAGGAGGAGTTTCCATGTTCCCCCTGTGTCCATTTTCTGGGTTCTAATATAATGAGATAATGAAATGAGATTAAAAAAAAACATACATAGAACCTGGATATCTGTAGTTATCATATCTTGGTTCTATGTAGGTCCTGGCCAGTCTGCGAACAGTACGAAGCAACTTTGCAGCGTTAACTCATCAGCAGGATCGAGGAAGTTGCAAGTAAGAGAGGTTGTCTGGTTTTTATTTGTCCATGAGATTGTTTTTGTTTATTTGTTGATTATCTGTGTTTCACAGACAGAGAGCAAAAGAGTTTATATTCTGTAAACATCCAGTATTTTTTTTCTTTTTAGACGACCAACAAGCACCAACCCTCCATCTATGTGCAAGCAGAGCATACAAGGTTAGTGTATGAGGCTTTTTGCTTTAAGAAAATCCAATATTACATTACATTAGTTCATTTAGCACACGACCTTCACAGGACCTCCAAGAGTAAGTATGTCAAATGCAGCAGTGTGAATTTGTATAGGGAACAAACACACACACACACACACACACACACACACTTGCCCATATTTATAAGATACAATGCTTGTCTTTTCAGTTTAATGTGAGAACTTTATTGTCATGTACCATGAAGTTTTATCTGTATAATAATGTCATTGTGTACCCATGTTGGTACAATAAAGTTATTTATTAACTCTCATAATTTAATTACATTTGTAATTCCAATTATTTTTAGATGAATTTAATGACTATATGACTGTATATCATTCATGTTTATATACATAATTTAATGTACAAGTGTACATTAAAACTGGTTTTGAGATAACAGACCAAGAACTACAGCAAGTTTATTATAACTTTCAAATTATATCCCCACTGTTTAAACCTGTTGGTTGTTAAAACTGTAGAGTTCACAGAAAACAGCCTGAATTGATTCTTTATTTAACAAATTAACCCACGTTCAACTTTCTGTATTATTAAGTAAACATCATTCAAGCAAATGTTGAAAAAGTTCAAATGAAAACATAAAAGCAATGGATCTTCAGAGAGCAGAGGTTTAACTGAGTCTGTATCTCAGCAGATGAGGCGTACCAGAAGTTGGCTGTTGAAACACTGGAAGAGCTAGACTGGTGTCTGGATCAGCTGGAGACGCTGCAAACCCGCCACTCTGTCAGTGAGATGGCTTCCAATAAGGTATTTATGATTCATTAATTTATCTTTCTTCATGTATTAACCATTTTTTTTACATTTTATATAAATAAGAATTAGGCAGCATGGTGGTCTAAAGGTTAAGGTGTGTTTTGGAATTAGCATGTTTTCCTAATGGCTGCATGGATGCCTCTGAGAGCTTGTTCACTGCCAAAGTCAGCCTGGCGACCTTTTCAAGGTGTTTTCACACCTTTTGGCAACACCCCTCCCCCTTCATGATCGAGATCAGAGGATCAGAAAATGAATTAATATAAATAATTTATGGATGCTGCATTATGACTTCACCATGTTTGGAAATCTTAGCTCTAAAGCTAAGTAAATATCTAGGCTTCATTCTATGTTCTTAATCTTTATCAGGATTTTGCTAAAATTTGGACTCAAATTTGACATTAATGTAACATGCTTCATTTTATAATATTATATGTTATAAAGGTGATGAGAGGGATACTGGCGCCATTGGTTCAGCTCATGCACTGATCTGTCTTAACTCATTCATGCGCAGATTCATTCTCATGCACACCCCGCACTTGCATTACAAACGTGAACATGCGCATCAGAGGCGATGTCATGGGACACCACCAGGGAATCGGCTGCAGCTTGTCTGATTGGCTAGTTCAAGGACTTCAGTTCTGTCTCAAAGACTGCCATGTGTGAGGATCCTGAAGCTCTCACACACATATGTGGGGGTGTAATTGAATGTTCTATAAATAGCTTGATGCTAAATATAGACCTCTCTTGTACCAGGTTTCTTCTTGTGCAAGTTTTGCATTAAGAAATTTGCCTTGTAATACAGTACCCATAAATAAATAAATAGGATTTAATAAATTAATAAGTACAATTCAAAAATAAATAGTAAAATATATAAATAAAGGGTTAAAAAAGACACAAAATTTGTCACAAAATTTTTGTTAGTGTTTTGTTGTATTATTATTATTATTGTATTGTTTTTTTTAAATAATTGTTATAACCAGTGTTGTAATGATTACACTTTTAAAAGCTTTTTAATTATTTTATATTTACACCTGGTTCTTAAATTTCTTCTTGCCATTTGCACACCGATCGTGTATGCAGGGCACGAGTATACACACTCACAGTCCCATGTGCGTGCATGCACACACCTCCCTGCATGCTCTGCAGCCAATCAGTAGGGAGGAGCCTCTGTTGTCAGGAGCAGCTGATTGGAAGCTCTAAAGCATACACACTCTGTATTTACACACAGTGCAAGAAGCCAGTGACCATGATTATAATCCGTTCTTGCTTTGCAGGGATGCCTTACTGTTTTTTGTTTGTATTTGGTGCATGACAACAGTTTTGACATTTAGTCTGTTCAGATGTGCATGTCTACAATTTAAGAGCTCTTGATTAACTTAATGGATAATAAAATGTGAAACCCCAGCTTTGCCCTACAGTCACCTACAGCAATGGGTTTATATGTGTTTGCTTGGCTGAGGCTCAGCATTTGTTTCCTGTGACGTTCTTTAGGTAAGTGCAGTTATGCTTAGCTCGTGTCTTTTTCTGGATGATTTATAGTCTTTGTGATTGAAATGCACGTGGCTTTGCTTGTTATGATAAGACGCATGTCTGGGAAACCATCTAGGACTTTCGACAGAGCCACAGTATCTTACCCATTATACCTGTTGGTAGTTTTAGGACCACTGATCAATATGGGGCCTGTCTCATTGCCCAGTGAACTGAGTCTCCCTACAATTAGCAGTTTATAAGAGGGCATGCTGATCTCTTACTACTTAGCTGCTTTAAAAAAATGTAAATGTCTGGACATCTAATAGGGCACATTCTTGACAAAAACATTTTTATACAATACGTTCACATATAATAATAATACTGTACATGTCTTTGGTTGAGGAGGAAAAAACCCTTATTTTCCTAACCTGGCAATCAAACCCAGGACTATTCCTATTTGCTATGAGAGTTGAGTGCAAATCTCACATCTATATATATATATATATATATATATATATATATATATATATATATATATATATATATATATATATATATATATATATATATATACAGTGGCTTAGTGGTTAGCATGTTCGCCTCTCAGCGCTAGGGATTCCCGGTTCGAATCCCCATCTGGGTGGAGTTTCCATTTTCTCCCCGTGTCCGTGTGGGTTTCCTCCAGGTTCTCCGGTTTCCTCCCACAGTCCAAAAACATGGATCAAGTCAATTGAGTTCTTCAAATTGCCCCATGTAGAGCGTGTGTGTGTGTGTGAGTGAGTGTGTGCCCAGCCATAGGTTGGCGCCCTGTCCTGTGTGTATCTGCCCAGCGCCCGAAACGTTCTCCCCTGGATGGGCATGGGGAATCCCACCGCGACCCTAATAGAGGATAAAGCGGAAGATAATGAATGAATATATATATATATATATATATATATATATATATATATATATATATATATATATATATATATATATACCTAGGACTTTAGAAATGATCTCTCTTAATTAATTCACCTGTCAATAACTATTTTATGGCTATAAAAACATATTATTATGCAGAAATGCAGTATAAAGAGCCATTGCATTACATATAGATAAATTTTTTAAAAGTCTATTTTTTGTTGGCCTTTCCATCACTTTGATGTTATCAATGAATACAATGTAGTTTCATGTTTATATGTTTCTGCAAATGCTAAGCTCACACATTACACGTTTTCTTTCCAATGGTGAAATGTGATACTGTCATCCCTGCATATTGGAGTGTTTTTTTTTGTTTTTTTTTTATAGTTCTCACAATGTTCTTGGTATCAATTGTTTAATAAAATGTTTTTACAGTCTGTTATTTAATCTTTAGATTGAAATTGCTTGTATTTTGTGTGCAGTTTAAGAGAATGCTGAACCGTGAGCTGACCCAGCTTTCAGAAACCAGCCGCTCAGGAAACCAAGTCTCAGAGTATATAGCACGCACGTTTTTAGGTGAGTCTCAGAGGAAATATGAATTCATTAAAATAGGTTCAACCGCAAAGATACTGAATGTTTAATACGTTTAGTTACAACTAAATTGTTTCACATATAACTTTTAAATATAAAGTTTAGACATTATATTATAATATTTATTTTTACTTTACTTATTGTAGCATCTACATAGATTGTGCACACCTCAGTAAAATTTGTTATCATAAATAGGCGGGGGTCATTTCTATTTTTCTGTATGCTATTGTATATTATTTACAGATTATTCATACATACTGTTAATTTACTTTCATTTACTTCATTAATAACTCTGATACTGTATTAATTAACTAAAAGTAAACTCGAGCTTGCCCAGCGATAGATTGGCGCCCTGTCCTGGGTGTATCTGCCCAGCGCCCGAAACGTTCTCCCCTGGATGGGCATGGGGAACCCCCCTCCTGTGACCCTAATAGAGGATAAAGCGGAAGATAATGAGTGAGAGTCAGTAAACTCGAGCTTCTTTACAGATAGTTAAGATCTGTTTCCAAAATTTGGTGGGGTTTAATTGAATCCAGTTCCCTGTCAAAATAAAAGCCAAATAAACTTTGTTACAGCAGCTTCACAAAACCCTCATATCAATAAAATTGATATTACTTTTACAACAGGCCTTTTATTTGCAATAAACCAGCTTTAACCAATCAGGCTGCTTAAAACGTGCATAGAAACTACCTTATCGACTACACAAGCCATCACAAGCTCATTTTTATAAAATGGTTGAAAACTAAAGATATATTTATATATATATATATTTATTTAAAGATATATCTACCTTGCCCAGCGATAGATTGGCGCCCTGTCCTGGGTGTATCTGCCCAGCGCTCGAAACATTCTCCCCTGGATGGGCATGGGGAACCCCCCCGCGACCCTAATATAAGATAATGAATAAATTAATGAATATATCTACCTAAATAATTATTCATTTGATTTGGGTCCCAAATCATTCATGTAACTGTATACTGTACACAATATTACATCTCCCGAGCTTTATTGTTACAAAACTGTAGCTGCTTCATCAGTGTTCACAACTGAAATTTTATTTAAAACTGAATATTGAAATTTTAGTTGTAAAAGTCAGATCTGCACTTGCGTTTATGTAATCAATGGGTGTTGCAGAGAAGCAACATGACATGGAGATTCATTCTCCACCACCAAAAGAAAAGGAGAAGAAGCGACGCCCCATGTCCCAGATCAGTGGAGTGAAGAAGCTGACACACAGCCCGAGTCTGGCGCCCAGCTGTATCCCGCGCTTCGGGGTCAGCACTGAGCATGAGAACCTGCTGGCCAAGGTCAGTCTGCACACATACACGCATGCACACAGAGAGAGACAGAGAAAAAAGGGAGAGTGATAGAGATTAATATAGACATTTTAAACACATCTTAGTACTACTTAAAATAAATAGCTAAACAATTTCAGAGTAATAGAATTCCTACAACACATTCTCTAAACATATAGCACCAAGGTGGTTCTTTACAGAAAGAATGCCATGGTTGCATCCGAAATCGCCTACTACACTGTAGTACTAAATTTGATATTATTATAAAATTTAAATTTAGTAAATACAGTTTAAGAACCTAGGACAAGAAGTGTCCGCCAAATGACAAAACTCTTAAAATATTCCGCGCTTATTCCGCCACTCCCTATTATAAATCATAATGCTGTTTGATGTTGGTAATCACATTTTATCATGTTCATTGTTTTATGTAAATAGTTGACTTCCACATCCAAATGCCTTTTCCTTTCTCAGTTCGATCACATGATGTAGCTTCAGTTCAATCAAGGGATATTCACTACAAAATGGTGTCCAGTTGAATAGTGATTTTACTGATTTGTGTCTGGTGCAACGTCAGACATACTAGTCAATACTAGTTCTTTGTTTCTCACGTGATCATGTGGGCTTCATCAGGAGCTCCAGTTTCCTACCACATTCCTCCTGTTAGCAGGTGATGTGGGGACACTAAATGGTTCTGTCTGCCCCGCAATGTTTCCCTTTCTTTTTCCCTGTGGGATCTAGACTTTCAAATGTTCATCTCTACCCCAATCGTATAAAAATAATTCTTTCTGCAGTCAGTGTCTTACTCTTTTTTTTTTTCTTGAGTCCATGTTGAATGATGAAGGAATTTCTTCTGTACATATTTGTGTCTGTAAAACTCACTTACAATAACATTAATAACCTGTCAGTGGCAAATATAAAAGGTTTTATTTTAACATGAATAAGTGCCCCATGAAAGGACATTGTATTTCCTTTTTGTTGGATTTTGTTTAATACTGGAACAATTTTAATAATTGAGTAGATTAATATTTTTCTTTATTAAGTATAAACTGATTATTTGAACATGACGGGCACACATGAGTATTGATGGATTTAGCCAATTTATTTAAAACCTTTTAAATTACTAATAAACAATAAGAAAGTAAAATAAAATACTCAATGAGTCACTAGCGTGTGAAAAGCCATTGTGAAATAACTGTGGGAGTGACACCAGGAAACAGATGCGTTGGTTTTATTGTAGCCAGCACCAAATTCTACAAAACAGAAATGCTGGGCAAACTGTATGTTCTCGGGTTAGTTCTGTTTGTGATGCTCTGTCTTGGACAGTCAAGTCTCTCTCTCCCTCCAGACTGCTTTCAGCCTCCTGTTACCACAAAAACAGGCATTAATCACAGGCAGGTGTTACTGTTTACCTGATCTATGTCCTAAATCTGCCTCTCATCCACAGGCTCTGCTCACTCACACTCTCGTGGTGAGCTGTGTTAAATAGACAATGCTGCACAAAATTCACAGAAAAGACATACACAGCATGGTGGGAAATATGGGCATTATCAGATTAAACCACACAAGGCAGTAATTAGGATAAGAGGTGCACAGGTGTTAATACTTTGGGACGTAAAGAGGGCAGAACAGGGGTGACAGGTGTTCATAAACTGAACGTTCTTTAAATTGCAGGAACTTGAAGACATTAATCGCTGGGGACTTGACATCTTCAAGGTAGCAGATCATTCAGGGAATCGTCCTCTGACGGCCATCATGTACACTATTTTTCAGGTAAAACGTGTATGGACCACTTTATTGTAATTGCAGCTTTATTGGCTGAGCAGAACGATTGATTTCATGTTTGTATTTTTTAGGAACGTGACTTGCTAAAGTGCTTTAAGATCCCAACCAACACCTTTATAACTTTCATGATGACTCTGGAAGATCACTACCATGCAGACGTGGCCTATCACAACAGCATCCATGCCGCCGATGTTGTGCAGTCTACCCACGTACTTCTGTCCTCACCTGCTTTAGAGGTTCCTGAAATGTCCTCAGTCAATGGGATTTTGGACATGTGTAACAAGCTATTAGTAATCACCTGCAAATGTTTTGTTTCAGGCTGTCTTCACTGACCTTGAAATCATGGCTGCGCTGTTCGCTAGTGCCATTCACGACGTGGACCATCCTGGAGTGTCCAACCAGTTTCTCATCAACACCAGTATGTTCCATTACAGTTGTTCTGAAAGATTTTACAATAGAATATTTCACAAAACAGAGCCAGAAAATTCCACGGGCTTTACTCTGAGTGTGCTACATTGACCCTGGGTGTTGCATGAGCAGCAGTACAGAAAAATACAGCTGACTGGCTTTATGTTCCTAAGAAAAGTGTGTAATAGTGTAATAGAGTAATACTTTCTGGATGGTAGCCATCATTTAATCGAGGAGAGGGGCTCAGGCCTAAATTGTTGGAATATTAAACAAATAATAATTTTATTATCAATTTATCTACTGCGGCACGGTGGCTTAGTGGTTAGCACGTTCTCCTCTCAGCACTAGGGATTCCCGGTTCAAAACCCAGGACTATTCCTATTTGCTATGAGAGTTGAGTGCTCTCACCTCACATATATATATATATATATATATATATATATATATATATATATATATATATATATATATATATATATATATACGGTGGCTTAGTGGTTAGCATATTCGCCTCTCAGCGCTAGGGATTCCCGGTTCGAATCCCCATCTGGGTGGAGTTTCCATGTTCTCCCCGTGTCTGCGTGGGTTTCCTCCGGGTTCTCCGGTTTCCTCCCACAGTCCAAAAACATGGATCAAGTCAAATGAATTCTCCAAATTGCCCCATATAGAGTGTGTCTGTGTGAGTGAATGTGTGCCCAGCGATGGATTGGCGCCCTGTCCTGGGTGTATCTGCCCAGTGCCCGAAACGTTCTCCCCTGGATGGGCATGGGGAACCCCACCGCGACCCTAATAGAGGATAAAGCGGTAGATAATGAATGAATAATGAATGAATTTATCTTCTTTAAAGGCTTCAAAGTTATTTTGGATATTTTCTTTTGTTTACAATACTCTCATTAATATAATGTGGGATTATAACCAATAAAAGTTATGTAATAATATAATGATTTACTTTTGTTTTTAGATATTAAGACTTTTAATTTTAAAATAGTCATGTGATAAAATTATCCTACAGATTCTGAGCTGGCACTAATGTATAACGATGCATCAGTGCTGGAGAACCACCACCTGGCTGTAGGCTTTAAACTACTGCAGGAGGAGAACTGTGACTTCCTCCAGAACCTAAGCACAAAACAGCGGCAGTCACTCCGGACGATGGTCATCGACATGGTGAGTTCTAACTCTCATCTCATTTTATTATCTTCCTCTTAATCCTTCACTAGGGGAGGGGAGGGGATGTTTTGGGAGCTGAGCACCAGCCAGGACAGGGTGCCAATCCATCACTGGGCACACACTCACATACACACAATATACGGGCAATTTATATAGGGGCAATATAGAGCAGCAATTTACCTTGTAAATCCATGTCTTTGGACTGTGAGAGGAAACCCGAAAACTCAGAGAAAAGCCACTCGGACACGGGGAGAACATGGAAACTCTGCTTGGATAAAATGTTTTATTTTTTTATTGGGCATATTTATATTGAATTACTCATGTGGTTAATGAATTTCAGGTTTTAGCAACAGATATGTCCAAACACATGAATTTCCTGGCCGACCTGAAGACCATGGTGGAGACCAAGAAAGTCACCAGTCTCGGAGTGCTGTTGCTCGACAACTACTCAGACAGAATACAGGTTGGTTTTTTTTTTCACCTAATATCCATTTTTAAAGTATTTTTTTAACTTAAAAATGACCTTATCTAAAAACATGGTTTTAGGTTCTTCAAAACATGGTGCACTGCGCTGATCTAAGCAACCCAACCAAACCTTTGGAGATCTACCGGCAGTGGACAGACCGGATCATGGTGGAATATTTCACCCAGGGTGACAGGGAGCGAGACAGAGGCATGGAGATCAGCCCCATGTGTGATAAACACACTGCTTCAGTGGAAAAGTCCCAGGTACAAAACATAACTTCATAAAATCATAAATAATAGCAGAAGTGTGTGTGTGTTTCCCTATCCAAATCCACACCATTTCTTTGATTACCACATTTGACATACTGACTCTTCAGGACCCTGCAGAGGTTTTGTAAAGCAATAAGGTGCGAGAGGTTGTGCATTATTGTGAATAAATCACAGGGGAAAAAATGTTTTATTATTATTTTTTTTAGTTTATTTTGTTTCATGTTAGTTAAATAAATTTCTTTTTTCCAAAAAGCATGACGCCAAGAAACAACCAATTATGAGTAAATTACAACATTTGAAGGAAATGTAATCACAGCCAGTAGAAGCTAGTTAACATTATTTTTAGGAGTAAAAGATGTATTTTTTAAAAAGCGGCATTAATACGTACTGTGACTGGTTCTCATTTTTTTTATATTTTGTCATCCTTACACATTGCACTTACACTGCGCTTATCTATACCACAAACCAAAATAAAAAAAAAACAATCATTACAAACCTTATACAAACCTTCTACAAACCTTTAAGGAGAGCAGTAAATTGGAGGAGTACACAACATTGGCTTAAAAACATATAGAGATAGTAAAGTTCATGTAAAATTGTGGATTTGACATATTCAGCATCATATTCAGCTTCACAAACACTCTTCTGGATAAAAATTTGGAAATTCCCAAAATCTGACCCAATAGACCCAAAATCTGACAGAAAGAAAACAGTGAGTTCAACCTGAAAACCATTGTGAAACTCTTTAGAACAGATACGTAGAAAATATGCTGTATGAGCTATTTACTGCTGCTGCAACAGTGGCCTCTGCTGGCAACTTGACGTACTGTCATTGCGATTAATAGGATATACAGTAAGAACTTGAATAAATCCATACACTTATAATTTAGCAAATTATAATTATAATGTGCAGATAATCAATTTGCAATTAACCAGCAACATTAACCTTATAAAATCTATACAAATCTATTACTAAAGTATTTGTTAGCTGTATACTTTGTCGCTGCAACAAAGAGGATTAATCAAGCGGTAGTAATTAAGGTATCACTCATCTTATCTTAAACAAAGTTTATTGTTGATTAATTAATTAGTCTGTTTTGATGATGATTTGTCACATAGTCTGAAGTATGTAATGTGTGTGCACATCATTTTAAACACTATACACTTAAAAACAAATTTTGGTTTTAGCTAAAGTACATGGACAAATATATTGGGATACACCTTTAGATTTAATTGACTTGAATTGAGGTGTTTTAATCAGTCCTAATGACACAGGTGTTTAAAGTCAGTCCAGAACCTAGGTCCATGTTGGACACTTTGTTAGCAAGACTATGCCCCAGTGCACAAAGCAAGGTCTATAAATGCTTGTTTGGTTGAGTTTAGCATTGAAGAACTTGACTGGACTGCACAGACACTGATTTCAACCCTGGATGGATATTGCAAAATTGACCCTTTCATCCCCTTCATTCAACATTGATGTCTGACCTCACAAATGCTCCTCTGCATTCGTCCAAATAGGCTTTTTTACAGACACAATCCAAAAAGCATTTTCAGATACATGAAAGCTCTTACAGTTGCTAAGGGGAAACCAACATTAAAGTCATTAAAATGTGCAATATGTGGGTGTCCCAATACTTTTGGACATATTAGGTATGCACATTTCATATGCCTTCATGAAAAATACAAACAATATTATTTTGAAATGTAATCCATATGAATACATTAAAGATATCATAACAATAGATGAAGTCATTTCCTGAAGGTTTGGCACACATCACTCACTGCTGCAGGCTCTAAAATAAATGTAATCTTACTTTTCCAAAGTTTACTGATAAATATCTGAGTGACTGCAACAACATTTATATGTGTTTTTTTATAATTAGACTGCAGATCATAGGGTTCCATTATGAATCTGTGATGCTGTATATTAGTATTCAGTAATAAAAACTTTTCTTACTGTTGAGCATTGTTTTTTATCTCTCATTTTAAGGTGGGCTTTATTGACTACATTGTACATCCTCTGTGGGAGACTTGGGCTGACCTAGTCCACCCTGACGCTCAGGAGATCCTGGACACGCTGGAGGACAATAGGGAGTGGTACCAGAGCATGATTCCCCACAGTCCATCTCCTACACCTGACGACCAGGAATCACATGGTGCCGCAGCAGCATCAACTAGTGAGAAATTCCAGTTTGAGCTGACGCTGGAGGAGGAAGAGGGTGAAACGGACTCAGAGAGCCCCCAGGACGATGAGAATCCCGAATCCGACAGCTGCTGCAGGACGTTGTACTCTGACAAGACAAACAATACCAGTGTCAGAGGACAAGACTGAAGAGCTTGCGGGACCGTGGACAGCACTATCTGAGACGAGCATGGCTCCAATCAGAGACAATCCTGAATCTGTGATCCACTTAGTCTGGCAATAGAAGCTTCCAAAAGAGCAATGCATTCCACACCCGTAGACTCTATTTACTTTTAAAGCTGCAGTAGGTAAGATTAAGTAGAGAGTGGAGCTGAAATATTTGAACACGTACCTCCAAGCTCCTTTCCTTCCCCTCTCCTCTGAATTTCAGCTCAGCACCCAAAGCCTCTTCGGGCGGAGAGGGCTTTCGTGCATGCTGATGACGCTCATCTAAAATATTGAGCTTGATAGAGCAGGGGGGTTGCCTTGTGTGCTTAAGAAGTGATGGACACGCTGGCAGACACTCCCCCTAGCTGATTGGTTGTGACCTGTTCACAGTAGAATCTTGTCAATGGCATTAGGAGCAATAGGTGGAGCCAGTGGAGACTGATTCTTTTCACAGATCTTTGTCATGTACTACTGTCAGAACATAGTGACATTTTCAATTTGAAAAAGCTATTGTAATACGGGTTTCCTCCTGCAGCTTTAAGACTTATTCGATACATTTCTTTCTTTCTGCCTATTGCGCCCAGGTTATTAGGAGACATGGGTGTCTAGCACACAGGTGACTGTATAGACCTGACTTGCTCAATTGAGAAGGCCTTCTGAGAAAGAGAGTCTTCCTTCCAGTGACGTACATGTACATTACTGTAAAGAAATGTGTGCTATTTATAGTAACTGTACAGGGTCTAGAATGTTTTGCACCGTACTAGTTCATGAGATGGAGATTCTTTAGGATCTTTTATATTATTCATTTAGCGTTCTTTAATACTTTTAGCCACATGGATTTAATCCTACGAATGAACAATGAAATGCCAAATACTGAAACAAGATAAACTAAGAACACTAATAACCTCAGGATGTACAGTGAGGGAAGAAGTATTCAACCACTTTTGTTTTTGTTAGTGATCCTACTGTTTTTACATGTGCATGATGCATTTAAACTTAAGCAAACCTTTTAACTCCACCAATCAAATTCCATTTCACTGATTTTATAAAGACAAAAGTAAATATTTTATCTACACGGCAATAACTTCTGCACATTTTAAAGTGCAGGCTTATTTACTTAATTTAATGTGGCTTGTACAAAGGTTAACTACATTTTGTAGTTTTTGTCCCACAGTAAAACAAAATTATTGGGGTTTCTTAACATTAAAAGAAAACAATTCATATTAAAATAGATGTGCTAACGTACTGACACAAAACCTATAAACAAGAAATTAAAGCAGGTGTGTGACCTCTTGCATAAAACCATATGCATAAGCATAAATAAATAAATAGTTACGCATTTAATAAATAGCAATTGTCAGTAAAAAAAAAAAAATGTTCACACATTTTGTATTCTAAGCATGACAACCTGCATCCTGTATTCTTTGTGCTAAAACAAAGCTTAAAGTTAAAGATCAGAGATCTTTAGTAAAAACTCACTATGTTTATGTTCAGAGGTAAATCCAAGAGGGTAAACATTTGCATGGTACTAATGTTCTCTGAGTACCTGTGTGGTCACTGCACTTTTTAAATAACGCCCTGGCTATTTCAGGGAATGTTAATAAATTTACCTTCATACTTTTATAAAGGAAAATGTCCTAACATGCTTCAGAGGATTTGTTTTATATTTTTTCATATTGAACTGTACAAATAATTTAAGTAAACTCTCTTAGCTTAGCATTTCGCAACATCCTTCATGACAAACCTAATGCTTTGTATTTTAGCCCAAATGTTTTTATTTGTAGCAATAATTATTAGAACATTTTGTATTTGTCATGTTTTAAGATATGTAAATCTCTTATATATATATATATATATATATATATATATATATATATATATATATATATATATATATATATATATCCTTTTTAAATGACACCTTTGTTTATGCTCATAGTGACAGCGTTTTCATACTTATAAATATAAAACATTCACGAAATTGAGTTAGATTAAAAAACAAACCTAATAATGGTTGAATACTTGTTTCTCCTCACTGTAAATTTTTATTTCTCTTTAATGTAGCAGAGGTACCCCTGTATATTATTCCATTCTTTCTTTCATATTTCGTTTCACTTATTATGACTATTTTTAAACACATTACCATATGACTGATAAAAAAACAGGCTACACTTGTCGATTTAATTGTTTTTTAATCAGTTAAGTGTTTACACCTGACATAGGTGAAGGAGCTAGAGTTCTTATAACAGGGGAAATGGGATAGCCTCTGCTGGATGTTTAAGCCACCAACACTGCCGCTGCATCATAATGGCCTTTCTTTCATTGCAGTGCAAATGCAGAATTAGAATTAAATATAATATATGTATATGTATTTGGGACATGTGCACTTTTTACTTACTGGAGAGTTTATTATGTTTCATTCTAAATTGGTCCCCATTTGCAGCTGTAACAGCTTTCTACAAGATTAAAAAAATTTTGGCATCAGCCACTGACTGACATTGAACGAGAGGTTCTAAAAGGGCATTTCCTTGTACACTGAGGGCACAGTCATGCTGGAACAGAAACATTTGGCTAAACAATGCATGACCAGATGATTAATCTTGTATATGTGTGCCAATGGGACTGAATTAAACACATGGTTTTAATGAGAGGTGTAAAGAAGGGCAAGCTAATTCTTTTTGTTTTTAAAAAAGTACCAAATTCTAAAGCTGCTCCAAAATCTGTGTGAGCATTTCTTTTTAAATTAAGATAAGGATGTATAACTTAATGTCAGTACTAAAGTGGGTCCAAATATCTTCATATAAAATAATAATAGACTGAACCTCATTTATGTAGGGTTTGTTTATTACGAAGCAGCTCTACAAAATTCTGGAACAATTACAGACTGTAGTACATTTGTTTTTTTTTTTTTTTTATACATGCTTTATTGATTCCTTCTTACTCTTATTTTCTAATGTATAGTGGATGATTCTCAGCACTAAAGTGAAAGTGACATGGTGGTGCATCAGTGTATTCTGCACTCTTATGAGTTGATCTTATTCCTTAATCTTTTAGATGTGAAAACAGAAACAGTAGCTTATCTGTTCTTGCAGGTTTTGTAATTTTGCCACAGGACACTGGTAATGGGAATATTCTCAGTCCAGCAATGACTCCGAGGGTCTGTTCCATTTAAACCAGCGCAACACAACACCACCATGTCTGAATCACTGCACAATGAGAACCAAATTACCACCACCCAAATAATACCCACTTTGTGAAGGTCATGTGATGGTCCTGAAAAACAAATGGACTACAGTATGTAATTGTATACAAAGTTTATCTATCTGGTGAGATATGATATTATAAAATAGACAGCGTGTAAAAACAAGTGTAGCTAATAAAGTGGCCAGTGTTTAAACATGCTTTTAAAATGGTTTAACGAGCTGGAGTGAAAATATACAGGGGTACTGGATCCGTTTTTTATTTAATCTGTTTTTAATTTTAATTCTCACTGGTGTCTGTGTCGTGTATTGTCCTTATGTCCTCATCCTCTGCATTATGTTATTGTTCAGATGCCCTCAGTTAAGACTCGGTGGTCAGACGATTGACTGTGTAATTGTTTTCAATGTTTTATTCAAGTTGAATGAAATTTGCAGCACTTTTAAAGGGCTAGACATGTACCAGCCTGCTGAAATCTTTACCTAACCTATTTGCAACCTCCTCAAACAGTGTTTTAAAAAACCTTAATTCATTGAATAATCTCACAAGTGGCTTCAGGCCAGGCTGAATAATTCTTTCATCGTTAGACTGATAGAAAAATGTTAACGTGGTTTTAGATTTAACTGCTGCCTTTCTTTGCATTTCACGCTGCCTGATGTCCCGTGCAAAAAAGAATCAATCTCATATAATTTTCTTTTCTGAGTGCACTTAACCTAAATTCTGTGAACAGTAATGAAATGTGCACTTTTCTTTTTCACTGTTTATTTTGTTTCTTGTCTACTGATGTGCCAGGTGTCCTCTTTGTCCAACATCTGATGATGGCAAAGTTATTTATTTCTATTAATGTTTGACACCATCTGGTATCACAAGAAAACAAGTCCTTTGTGTGTAAATGTGTTTTTGCCACTTTTACCCCTCTTCCTGTACCCCATGTGCCACTTTCAAAACCAAAAACCTCTGACTACTTCAGGTTGTTCTTTAGAACCAATGTCAATAAATTAACTTAAGCTTCTTGTCCATGTTTCCTTGTGATCTGATGCTGAGACCATCCTGAGCTCATGTCTGCTGAGTGGGTGACTCCAGGCCGGTGCAACAGGGCAAGCAAACCAACCAATTGCATAGAGCCACAAACTGGATTAGTGCCCCAGACAACGACTGGTTATGAATTTAATCAAATGACAAACTGTGTGAGCGCTCCTTTAAATTATGTGATGGTCAATGCACTAAGGTTCAAGGTACAGTATAGGTACAGTATGTTTGCTGAGGTAAAATTGATACTTAAATTCTGTTTCTTGGTTTAACGGGTTCCTAAAAATCTGCTGTTGGTTATGATGGAAAGCAGTTGCTGGTCTAGCTGGTTACCATATGTCTGTTGCTACATTTGACTGACAATCAAAGACTTTTTTGCTTATTAAAAGTCTGTTGCAGTCTTAATTGGTTACCTAAGGTCTGTTGCTGGGTTAAGCAATTATCTAAAGTTCTATTGGTACTTCAGGTACTTGGGTACGTCAGCAAGTACCTAAAGATCAGTTTGTAGGTTAAAGTTGCTGTTGCTGGGTTAAACCGGTCACTATAAGTCTGACACGTGTAAACATTTTACTGATGGTCTCTTGATGAGTTACTAAAAGCCTGGGTCTGGGTTAAACTGGTAACTTAATGTTTGTTGCTGGGTTATTCTTGTTAGTATAGTATTGTATTGTTGTTGGGGAAACCCTGACTCTTAAGGTCTGTTTTAGGTATCTAAAATCTGTTGCTGGGTTAAGATGGTTAGTTTGGGTTAGTTGGAATGTTAAACCAATTACTTTATGTCTGTTGGTGGGTTAAACCTCAAGTTTATTGATTATATATATATATATATATATATATATATATATATATATATATATAGATATAGATATAGATATACTGGTTGCTTAATACCATCTATAGTTTCTTCAGATCTGTTGCTAGGTTAAGCTAGTTAAAAAGATCTGTTGCTGGGTTAAGGTGGTTAATATGGGTCTATTTCTGGCTTTAGCAGGTTCCTAAAGATCGTTTGGCGATTTATGCTGGTTATTACAGGTCTGTTGCTGGGTTAAGAATGTTGCTAGAAATGTGTAGCTGAGTTAAGAAATTTAAGACTCTGTTTCTTGGTTAAATGGCTTACTGTTGACCTGTTGATTAGTTGAACTGGATACTCATGGTTTAATCTTGAGTCAAGCTAGTTACTAAAGGTTTGGGGTGACATTAAATGGGTACTAAAGGTCAAACATTTTACTAAAAGTATATTGCAGAGGGTAACTAATTACCAAAGACCTGCTGGTTGATTAAACTGGTTTTATGAGATGTCTTACACTGGTTACTGTATCTGGGTTTTACATGATTGCTTTTTAGTGAACTGTGTCTGGTAATTATCCTGGAGCACTGGTTACACTACCATTCTTGTAACCTTTAATTTATTGAAATCAGGAAACTTGCAGAAACATTTTTCTTCATTTATCAAAATTTTATTTTACTTTAGAGACTTATTGAAATTATTTGGAAGCTATTTTCTAATGAGCTAGTTTCTATATAATTTCTTTAACTATGGTGATATTCTACAAAGTTTAAAAAACAAAAACAAATGAAACAATTCAACAAAAAAAAAAAAGCTACTATTAAAATGTGTTATTCAGTTAGTAAATTATCCCTATATGTATTCATTGCCCGGTAGAACATTATATGATTATTTTTTTATTCTGCATGTTCCCCACCAACTTTACATAATATATCAAACTCCAGAACATTTTGAAGAACTCTGTAAGTTGACACACAGAACCCTTTTTTTTAAAGAAATGAACACGTTTCTGGCACCTCGATAATAAATTATGGATCGACTTAAACCTACATAATGCATGGCGGTGAAAATAAAGGCTTTGTTTAATATTTAAAGTAACTTGATAGGTGTGCTCCCATTAGTGCGCCGAGCTGTCAATCACGCCTCTGAATGAATCGAACCCCTCCCGTGTTGTGCGTCACGCGCCCGTCAGGTGACGTCAGAGTTTCTGCAGGTGCTGGGTGAAGTGCAGCATTGGCATAACGCGCTTAAAAAACACCTCACACGGTAAGAATGGCTTTTTCAACATTTTCTTGCTTTGGTGCGACGTGTGCGACGTTAACGCGATAGCCAGCTGTAATTACATTTAAAAGCTCGACAAAGGAAAGGTTTAATAATGATAAAAGAATAACCTTCATTTGACATGAAGCATCGCTGTATGGCTTCAGAATACAGGGCTTTGAAAAGCACATCTGGCCTGATGTTTACCTCATCTTGTTGGAGTTTATGTCATTTCGCATATTCTGGAATATATCCGCGTTGTTTTTCACGTAGAAAAATAAAAGCGCAAAATCCAATCTGTGTTGCTGATGAACTGAGGCAGGGAGCACATTTTGATGGATTGGCTTTTCCACTTACACACGGATGCACAAAAAGAATGAGGAATGAAGCGCGAGGACGTGCTGTGATGCGGAATCCAACGCAATGCAACGAAGAGGCGCATCTGAGAATGACGCGCACCGAAGCCGCACCGCCATCATCCACCCAGAGCTACAGCCTCTCCATTAGCTTCCACAGCGAGTCCTGCTCATCCACAGAACCCACGGGCTCAGCCCGTCTCCCTCTGCAGCCGTGGACGATTTTGATCAGAATTGGTTTTTGTACATCCCTCCGAGATGCTTCATTATACACCGGCATCTTCGGTTAAACCGACTCATCGTCATAATAATCGTATCTTTATAATGCTTCATGAAAATACAAGAAAAGCAGGAGCATCACCCATAGTGAGAAAATATCAGAAATCTGGGGCTATAGCGCCTGAAAAAGATTTTTGGTTGTGGGACTGAACCTTTTGCCAAACGGTTCAGCCATTTTTGACCGTCTCTTAACTGCTGTGGTGAACATCACTGCCTTTCAGCACATTACTGAACTACACCCCCTAAATAGATTTCTTGGGTAGAACAAACAAGGTTCTGTTCAAAGACCATTTATTTTGCTGTTGACACATTAAAAATGAGATACCGTTTTCACTTGATGTGAAGTATTCGTTGTAATTACCAGTAAGAAACCCTGAAAGCTCATCTTTACAGAAGCAAACATGGTTCCTCTGTGGTAGCTAATGGACTATTTTGATAGCACAGATGTAAAAGGTCTACCATTGTCATTTGATATGTAAGATCAAATCTACTACCATACTGTTTTAAACAAGGTGCTTTAGAATGATTACAAAAATGGTTTGAAAGTGGTGAAAAACAATTTATTTGTTGGTAATGAGAGACATGATGAGGGATTCGTCACTGCAACAATGAACCTTAAACCATGTTTGACGACTCTTGCAAAATTGTGTCATGATGCTGATTGATGGAGAAAGCGCTTGACAGTTGTCATCATCCTTGGGTAGTGATTTGGGCAGAAGAAATAGTGCAAGCACTAATGAAGTTAAACTAGCTTTGATCCAATTTGATTTGCTTTTGGAATTAAATATAACATTTTATTCACTACAACACTAAAGCAGCCTGAAAAGTTGTTTTTAATGCCACAGAAGAAACATTTTAATTTCCAACTTATTAAATATTGTTATAAGAGAATGTTTTTCCCACATTGAAGGAAAATGGACCAAATCCATGTTTTAAATTATAAGAAAAAGATGACAAAGTAAGAAAATGCATCCCTAAGACCTGAGCCAGCATCTTATTTCAGTTGGTTGTTGCACTCTTAGGTGGTGAAGTGGGGTGGGGGTGGATTTAGAAAACTGGAAAAATCACTTGCATATTCATCTCGCATTTAAAAGATTTAAATACATGGAATATACAAGAAATATTTAATACATTATGTTTAAATCTTCAGAATAAAAAGAAAATATATTGAGTGTGAATAAATTCTCAAGCAAAATTTGAGGCTCTGGAACTAAGCTTCTTTATCTTTTTTTTAATTAAATTCTGTTTTTTTTTGTGATAATTGATTTTTTTTTTTTTTCAGGACCATTAAGCTTAATATATTTTAATTTCAGGTATCAGACCTATTTTTTGCTCCTGTGAAGTAAAAATGTTAATAATTTATTTGGACACCAAAAATGTCATTGCTGCACCTTTAGTTTCAGACGATATGAATCATCATTATAATGTTTTTTACAAGACAAACAATATGGTTCATATTTTGCTTTTATTTTGATGATATGGAATTCAAAATAAACCTTGGAAGAGGAAAAAGGTGGTTGGTCTGCAGCAGCGGCTGTGACGCTGATAAACTCTTCACATCATGTGTTTCTAAAAGTGGGACTCTATATTTAGGATGCTCTGGCTGTGTGATATCTGCAGAAATCCTGAGGGCGCTCAATGTTTGATGCTGCACAGAAGAGTTCAGCATTAAATTACTTGCTTTTTGAGTTAATAAATTATGAATGGCTGAATTGTGGTAAAAATCAATCTGCCATTAAAGGGCACAATACTGCTATGGCATTTGCTTTAGCATCAGTGTATGACAACAAAGGACCGGAGTTCAGAAACGACCACAGTCAATAAACATCTAGAGGTTTGGATGAAGAGAGATGACAGGTCTTATGTAAGGTTATACTGTGATTCTTTAATAGTGATGAAAGTTCATTAGTGGAAGGTGAATAAATTAAGCTACTCAAAACAAAAACAGGCAAACCTAAAAAGAAAATGTATGACAGCCAAAATCGTTTTGCATCAAATACCCAAGTACTGATACAGCAGGATTTCCAGTCACAGTAAAGTGCAGCCATGACTGAACCGCTGACGTCTCTTAAAAAATGACTGTGGTTGTAAGAAGTACTTAAATTTGCCGTTTCACTAGCTTGCTAGCAAACATAGATTTTTCTGATAGGCAATCAAATCTGAGAGAGGGGGAGAAAAAAAAATGTAAATTTGTAAAGTTTACAAAAATGCTGCCAGAAAAAGATCTTTAGTTTGTGATGCCTGCAGAGCTGAACATAACAAATGTTTGTGCTTTGTACGTCTGTCCACGAAAGAATCAGCGGTTACCACACCTATTGTAATCCCTCATAAACAAGGTTGCTACAAATATTATAATCCCTCATAAACAACAGCTGCCACAAGTATTGTAGTCGCATAACTACATTCAAAAGAAATCTGGTTTTGGGCTTTTCATTAATTTTTATTTATATATTAATAATGACTGATGCATGTAAAAATATGGTGAAGCAGAAAGTATTATATTACTATCATGAAAGAATAAAATAACAAAGGAATTTGAGTAAAGTACCTCAAGTACAGAACTAAAGTAAATGCACTTCCAGCAACAAAAATGAGGGGTAGTGTTTTATTTCTACTATTGTTTTTAATAATCACAGTCTGCCAGCAGCTTTGAATAGAATGTAATTATACACACTCAAGGAAATGCTTTCCTTTACCTGATTCCCACCGCTCTGCACCATTTGGAACATGTTTTACAGGCATATTCCTTCTCTGGCATGTTTGGTTTCAGTTCAGAATGTATGACTAAGATTTTCTAATGATTAAAGTTTCATGATTAAAATAAATTCAACATAATAATGTTATTTATTTTTTAGAAATTTTTAACAAACTAAAATGTTTATCGGGTGGCACAGTGGCTTAGTGGTGGTTAAGGAGGAGCAAAAAATGGAGAATATTATCGGACTATATTTTCATTATTTTTCAAATTAATACATGCTCAGTTACACAGCACTCAGTTACTGGCTATACAGCACAGCTGCTCTATGGAAGCTTATGGGGCACTCGTTCATGTCAGCATAAACAATTTATTTAACCTCTGACAGGTTCATTATA
Organism: Corydoras sp. C115; assembly: GCA_019802505.1. Taxonomy (NCBI): domain Eukaryota; kingdom Metazoa; phylum Chordata; class Actinopteri; order Siluriformes; family Callichthyidae; genus Corydoras; species Corydoras sp. C115. The sequence continues at coordinate 1,575,991 of JAFMOC010000016.1, read as the reverse complement.
TTGAGTATTAAATATGGGCTGAATTGTTAGAGACCTCGCTGTGTGCATCAGGAAACGACTGTCCAAATGTGCTGCTGCAGCTCAGACAGTAAAGAAAAGTAAAGTAAGACAGTCACTGTAGAAACAGAAACCTTATTCATTTTCTTTACATTTAGTTAGTCATCCATGGACAGTTCTGTGTCTTCAGTGCAAAAACAAAGTGTTTACTTTAAACTGGATGGTTGATGGATGGTCATTATGGTGGTTGTGTCATTTTTGTGTTATAACTCAATAGTAAAATAAATGTAAAGATTTATTTCTCTTTCTTTCTCTTTCGGCTGTTCCCATTAGGTGGTGCTACAGCAGATTATTATTCTCCATCTCTTCCTGTTCTAAGCATACTCCATCACCTCAACCACCTGCATGTCCTTACTCATCACATCCATAAAGCTTCTATTTAGCATTTCTCTCCTCCTCCTGCCTGGAGGCTCCATCCACAGCATTCCTCTGGCAATATAAACATTTAATTGCATTTATTTTTGCGCCAATTAAAAATACAGAATCAAAGAGAAGGGCCATGGCTGAAATATCATATGTAAGAATCTACATAGCCTACTACATAGACAAAAGCTATAGGCAAGTATGGAAACTATGTCGTCAGGGGAATAATCACCTTCTACTTGATACATATTCAGACAAAGTGAATTGGAAGCCATTTTGAAGTAAGCGTCCACAGCACACTGTGCTACCCAATCACATGATCAAGCTGAAAAAATAGAATGTCAAACAGTGGAGAGTCGACCGTTTATAAATTAAAGTATAAACAAGTTACAACCACAATAAAATAACAAAATCACAGTTATGTTCAACATCTAATAACACTATAATCTTTACTGAACAGTGAAACATTAACAGTGGCAGTGTGACCTCTTACAATAAATGAGGTAATGTTATACATGATGTGTGCTTACTTTAAAGGCTTACTGCTTTACCAGTTTTTACTAAGATTAAAATTAGTACCTACAGTTTTTGGTGATTTCGGATGCAGCTATAATGTGTTAAATATGTGTTGCATGATGGATCAGATTATATTTAAGTTGTACATTCATTCATTTAATGATTTTATTAGTTATCTATCATGATTATGGTTGAGAGGATGTGATGTGTGTCACAGCTTAGACCAAATGTCAAAGACATTTCAAATTCATTCCAGTGCAGATACACTGCACTCAGCATTTCTAATTTGCTAATCAGCATGTTTTTCAATTGAGAGGGTAAATTAAAAAAATCCCAAAACTAAGCTCAGACACACATAAAGAGAACATGCAAACTTTAAATAGAAAGGACTTTGACTACCTCTCCAGGAATCAAACCCAGGAACGTTTACTATATGGAGACAGTGATGTCTGCTGTGCAACAATGACAGCAACTACTAAAACATGTTCAATCTAATGTATCTAATGAATCAGTTCCACTCTGTTATTCTCATTTACTCTGTTTAATGTAATAAAGTGAGTGGGTACAGTGTCAAAAACCTGCAGTTGCCCTGCTCTGTCTGATCTTCTCATACCGGAACAACACACTAAATACAGCACCACCACATCAATGTAACTGCAACACTGAGAATGCTCCATCACCCAAATAGTACCTGCTTTGTGGAGGGTCCTAATCATTAATTTTTTTTTTAAAGTGCTACATAACTAAGTAACAGATGGAATTTAGTCAGTGGAACTAATAAAATGGACCAGAAGTGTAAAATCAATTTGTATTCAAAAAAGGGGTTTGTGATTGTGCATTTCCACTGATTAAAGACAAAATCATTTCATTATCCTTTTTCTCCAGGGGTCTTAAATACAGAAAGGTAAACATCGATTGATTTTTGTACAAATTGATATTTTGAGCTTAGAGCTATTAATTTTGCAGAACAACCAGAATTAAACCCCTGTGTCAGACCCTGCATCAGATATCATTAAGTGCAGGAAGCTTCACCATGTGAATCATCATGATTAAGATCGAATCACCCCTCCCTGTGCTCGCTTTCAACATCAGCCACATCTCACTGAACCAGCAGAGTCATCAGAACATGTTGTGTAGATGATGGCTGCATGACAAGCATTGTTACTCACTCTCTCTCTCACACACACACACACACACACACACACACACACACACACACACACACAGGTAAGGGTTTCTGTCATGGCTGCACATTACTCTTACTTTACGTCTTAACCTAGTAAACAGTTTTCACTCAAGTGCTGGCTTTGTTTTTTTTTTTATTTGACATCACTCACACATCACCTGGTATTGCTCCACCTATTCACAGCCTGCTGTTTACAAAAAGTTTACTTTGTGTTTGGGTAAAACATGGTTTTAAATAATTGGTGACAGAATTACATTTATATCAGTATAAATTTAACTATGCTGTTGATATTCTGGAGGCAGAATGAAATTGTTTCGATGAGTTAGTCCATATGAATAATTGTTTTAGATTACACAACATAAGGCCAGTCACCATGCAGTCAAACTTAATGCCACACCACTTAAAATATTGTTAATTAAAACAAACGACAAATAATCTTTTTCAGGATTGATTCATTTTGAATTGTGGTGATGATTACCCAAATTGTGGTTTTTACCCAAATCAGTAAAATCTGTGTTCTCTTGTACTGAACAAACTGCAATGATGTAATTTAAAACTTCCTGTTGAGTTGTTTTTTAATGAAGAAACCTTGGGTGGAACAAAGCTCAGTGGTGGTTCATCCATCCATGTACAGATTGCACAAATTTAAAAATTTGAAAAAGGCCATCCTTGCAGGTTGGAAAAGCCACTAATCCAATAGATGATGGTAAACCACAAATTCATTGATATGATAAGAATTAAATGATAAAATACACAAAAATAGTGTGAAAACAGTAAACCTAATAAAATGGACAGTGAGTGTGCTGTTCCACATCAAGAACATATATCATATAAACAGGGATGTCCATAAATGCATATGCATTTAGCTGGATTTGTTATAACATCAATGTAAAAGCAGAGATTCTGCACCGTGTGGAATCAGATTTCAGCATCACTGACTATAACATCATAACTGTAAAAGACAAATCAGAAGGTTGCATGGCCATGAAGTTTCATTGTGATGTCAGCATTCCACCATTAACTGATTTGAGCTGAAAAGTGGTGGCATGAGATCAACAACAATGTCAGGTTGCTTTAAAAGACACACCTTCAAATGATATTGCTTATGGAGGATGAGTCCCCAACTGAGCCTTGGTCCCCACAAAGCCTCCAAAGCCGTGTTAATGTTTTGTCCACACCCTGTTACATAATATATATTATATCAGCAGAACCTGATATAAGCATCAGTTCTCAGTACACTTTATTTTGGTCTCAGTGAAACAGGACAGTAACAATATCACTAGCTCCATTTTTAGATTCTCTGTGTTCAGACAGATGGAGCCTGTGCTATATTGATCGGCTGGCAGAATGAAGGCTGATAGATGCGTGGCTTTGGCATCTCATGAAGAATAACATTTCCTTCCTGTGTAAATTATTTTATTTTATTTGACAGCAGCGGGTAAACGCTGATAATTTTAGATGTTACTTTAGATGTTAGATGTTATTTTAGATGTTATTTCCAGCTATTCCAGCTAACAGTTCGGGGAAGCCCACTGTACACGGCAAGGTCCATTTAGGAAAAATCTCTATTTATAATATCTGTAATTTGTTCATAGCTTTCCTCAACCTTTAGAAGATCAAAAACAATTAAAACAAAAGCATTTCACGTATGTATATAACTTGTGCTGTAAGCTCTTATGCCCCCTATACATCAAAGCTGATGTATGATATTACTATCTAAATGGACTGATTTTACTTTATTGTTGAATTCAGCATCCAGTGACCAAAAACAAACTGAAAAGTCAACTTATATGACCACAAAAAAAAAAAAAAAAAAAAAAAAAAAAAAACAGTTTTGACCATATCCATTTTCTACCCCAAGCGAATGCTGTTGGTGTGTGTTTGTGTCGGTGGGAGATTTTAAATCCACAACACTGCTGACTGTCAACTTCTGTTAATGTATGGATCATCCTATTCAATAAATTGATTGATTTATCCAAAGTCAAAAGGTATGAAGTTTGTGATTCTGAACTCCCAATAAGAGAAGGAGTCAATAACTGCTAAGAACAATACACCACAAATGTAATGGCTTATAATTATTGATTACGCTAAAAGTCGTTACAATTGTCTTTTGGTCCATTGTTTGAAAACTTGCATCCATTCATTCATTATCTTCATTATCTATTTTATCCTTTACTAGGGTCATGGGTAGGCCCATCCAGGTGAGAACATTTTGGGCACTAGGCACATACACCCAGGATAGGGCGCCAATACACCACAACTCACACACACACAGACAGACACTATTAAGGCAATTAAGAGCAGCCAATTCACCTTGAAGTCATACTGTTAGACTTTGGCAATAAGCTGGAGAACCTGGCGAATACTCACATGGACACGAGGTGAACATGAAAACTACACCCAGATCGGGATGCAAACCTGTAGTGCGTTATTGTAAACAGTGAAAATATTTTGATGTTCTTTTGTCTGTCAAAGTTTTAAGAAAAATTAACAAATTATAAACTACAAAGACTATTGTGTGATATGTAGTTGTATCTTAAACGTGTGCAAGTGTCTGGTCCATATAATGTATGTACTTATAATTCTAAATAAATAATTATTCATAGTCATGCAAATGCAGGTATACAACAAAACATTTCTCATTTCCATTTTTTTTTATTCTCAGATGGCTTCTGCTACAGATAACCGTTATGGACAGAAGGAGTCCTCTGACCAGAACTTTGACTACATGTTTAAGATCCTGATCATTGGTAACAGCAGCGTGGGAAAGACCAGCTTCCTGTTTCGCTACGCCGATGACTCTTTCACTCCAGCCTTTGTCAGTACAGTGGGCATTGACTTCAAAGTGAAGACCATCTACAGAAACGACAAGAGGATCAAGCTTCAGATTTGGGTAAAAATGGTTCTCAAATGTCTGACTGGCTGAGTGAATGCATTAGGTAATGATATCCTCTAGCAGAAGCTCTGTAATTATTGAGATTTCATTTCCATCCTATAAAAAACAATTATAAATTTTTAAAACCTGCAGTGAATAAGAACCAAACACAAGCTTCAGATGACGGCTGGTTTTATTTGTGAAGGCCAGTAGCCAGGCAGCAAAAGAAGGGCATGAGCAACCGACAATGCTGTCAGCCCAGAGCCAATCAAAACCTCACAACACAACTGCCCCTCCCCTTCAGAGCATCATGTTTCTCTTTGTTATGCCCCATTTATTGAGTTCCCCTCCCCCCTTCAGCTCAGTGAAGGCCGTGCTGGATGGATCTTGTCCTGAAGCTGGCCTATAGAGCAGACATATTATGGTGTACAACTAGAAACATGTCGCATAATAATACAGTACAGTTACATGTGTATGTGCTTCTGGACAAATTCTCTAATTTGCCAAATATTACGTTTTTAATAAATTAGGAAGTTTAACTTCAACATTTAAAGTTTCTAAATAAAAAATATACTAAGAAATCTACCCTACTTGTTTTTAATAATTTCTTGTTAAGACAACAAAATGCATGTCCCAGCACGTATTCATACACACTATAGGAACATATCCAAATCATTTAGTTTCAGTTTTTTATTTGGTCTCATTATCTCATGTGTATAAAATCAAACATTGTGCATTGTTTGTGCATCTTGGACAACTTGTTTGCTTCAGCTTCGTGGGAACATTTTGAAGAAGTCCGTTTCCTGTTTCAGCCCGACTGTCCCTGGTACACAAAGCATGGTTCATAAAGCCCTGGCCTAAACTCCTTGGACCTTCACATGGTTCAGCATGCAAGCAATTGTGGATTCAACCTAATGAGGCAGTAAACGAACAGAGACATGACCTGTGCACATCCTACATACCATGCCTTGAACCATACCTTGGATGTACACGTGACACCAGCGAACAAACCATACATTAGGTGGACCACTACACTTACTACTGCACATGCACAGACATGCAAATCTCAGAGCAGCAGGAAGCAAGAGATGACCCTCTGCTTTTGCCAATGACAGTGGATTAGCATCTTACGGCTTGGAAGCATTTTTCTTTTTAGCAGGTATTCAGCATCTGAATACTGATGAATATACCAAGCAGAGTAGTAAATGAATAATTCTGAATAGTTTGAGTTACAGACACAGTTAACATCATATCTCTCCAGTAGCTAACACATTAACCAACCATGAAAGCCATGGTTGGTTAATGTAGCCATGGTAACTTGAACATTAACTTAATGTTTAACTTCTTTATTTTGAGTCTAAGACACTATTTCTTCTGTGTATTTATCGGACATCACTTGCTGGTTTTGCTCTATGTTTAAGGTTTTTTTTTTTTTTTTTTTTACATACAATGTTTATGGCGATTGTTTTATAGGTATGAACTAAATAGCTTTGTACTCATTATATATAAACTCATGCACAAAAATATGAGGTATACCGTTATCATGACCTGACCATCAAATTAATGGCTTCTCTAACCGACTCTGTAAGCTTGGTTTCCCAACAGACACACAGCGTAAATGATCTGATCAGGTCACTAAATCTGCCTGTTGCTGCTGATTCATTCTGTATAACATCAGGAAGATCAGTCCTTTTTTGACTGAACAGGCTTCTCAGTTGCTAGTACAGGCTCTTAGCCTATCCTGGCTTGACTATGTAATGCATTGCTTGCCGGCCTCCCAGCTTCTATAATCAGGTCTCTACAGCTGATTCAAAACTGAGCAATGTTCAAACAAGTGAAAACAAGGCTTCCTGTAGACATTTGCATTCAATAAAACACACTGACTCTGGCCTACAGGACAATCTCTGGATCTGCTTCTAACTCTATTTTTCACAGATACATTGCGACTCGTTCAGAGTGTTCAAATTCGCCTGATGATTATACCTCACCGTGATGCACTCATTTTCATCCATCTCCTTATCATTGATCATCAGTGACCTGTTCTGCTGTTACTACAGAGTTTCCACATGCTGAAGGTCATCATATAATGAGAAGGCATAAAAATGAACATATATTATTATTATATTATTTAATATTAATCAAATATTTCAACATAACCAGTAAATAATAATTCACAAAATAAATAGTAATTAAGAACAGGAACACTGAGGACTCACTTTATTTTTTCCAGTTTAAGAGAGAAGTGCAGAGCAATGGATACAAATGGGGGTGGTGTGAAATTCCCCAACTCAAAAAAATCTCTAGTACTACTCTAAATAAAAGTGTTCTAAAAGGAAAGAAGGCGCTTTAACAGATGAGATGGTTAATATATAACTGCAGATAAGGTGTGACTAATTAGAATAGGGGGTGTGGCTTTCGTAATCTCATCATGTTTTCTGGAAAAGCCATATTTACCTAAACAGCTCAAAATCATGTAAATGCAGAGGCGAGCCTTGAGAGTGTAGAAATAAATAAATAAACATATGTTTGTTTTGTTAAATGCTTTTTAAGTCCTAGTATTTATACAGTACATTTTATTAGTTTCAATTATGATTATCTATTCTACTTGTAGAACTCCAGAATGGAGATCCAGGTTTAAATGTGTCTGTGTGAGTGAGTGTGTGCCCATCAACAGATTGGCACCCTGTTCAGGGTGTATCTTCCCAGCACCTAAAATGTTCTCCCCTGGATGGGGTTGGGTGTTAGGATATTAAATTTCTAAACAGCTGCAGTGATGTAATAAAAAATTATGGATTTAATACATTTTTTAAGAATTGTTATAACTTATTGAGGGTGGGGTGTCACAGAGAACATATTTATAGATTATTTTTTCTACTGATTAGGACACAGCCGGGCAGGAGCGCTACAGGACCATCACCACAGCTTATTACAGAGGAGCCATGGGCTTCATCCTCATGTATGACATCACAAATGAGGAATCGTTTGCCGCAGTTCAGGACTGGTGAGTAATTTCCATTATGGTCCATTTAAATGCAGTTACTGATCAAAAATGTTTCTAAAAGTGTTCCCCGAAAATAAATACTCATCACTTTTTACCCTCAGCTTTATCAGTATTTCTCTTTAAAATAATTTTAATCCTCCAGTTAATATGATGTTATTCTGAAGATGTGTCCATGAAAGTAAACAGTGATTGTTATGTACAATGCCTGTGTATTTTTGAGTGAAACACTGGGGAACATATGAATGAGCTAAGCAGAAATGACTTGTTTCGATGTTCAGACAGCAACAATAGAAAAAGGCAGGGCTTGAAAACAAACAGAGGAACACACATGATGGTAAAACACAGCTGATAATGGCAGGACTGATTAACTAATTAACATGCATTAATTAACTATTAAAATCTCTCAAAATTAAAACTACTAAAAGATCCACAGAAAAAAAACAAAAATGCACTCATTTTTATAATTTTATTTTCTTTTTTTTCATAATTTCAACTACCCTTTTTGTAAAAACCAAAATGACAGGAATATTACAAGTCATTATCAAATATAAGTAATTATATTAAATTTTTTGGCTTCAGATGAGAAATAGTAAAGTAAAGCAGCCATTTAAATAGTTTTGTAACTTCATCCACTAATGTTTTGGTAAAAAGAACAAACTTTCATATTTAAAAGAAACAAATTTAATATTCTAACAATGTTTTTGTCCTTGTTAAGGTCCACACAGATTAAAACATACTCATGGGACAATGCCCAAGTGCTTTTGGTGGGCAACAAGTGTGACATGGATGATGAACGAGTTGTGGCATCTGAGAGGGCTCGGCAACTCTCTGAACATCTTGGTGAGTTTAAATATTGAAATAAAATAATGTCAATAAATGTAGGGTGTTTTTTATAACTTTAAATGCATTTTGGGGTGCTTATTTTCATGTGTTAAACAATATACAAATTGAAAGTAGAATTGAAATTGAAAGTACGTAAATACATTACATTACATTAGATCATTCAACAGATGCTTTTATTCAATGTGACTTACAAGTATCCCAACTTGATATTTGGGGTCAGAGCACATGCTTGGCCATTCTAGAGTAATGGGTCTTGATGATTGACTTAATTATAACCTTTTAATCACCATGCTTGACAGTTGCTATGGTTGTATGCTGAAAAGATGTGGTGTTTGTTTGCCAAATGTGTGCTGTGCATTATGGATCAACATTTCCACTCCTGTCTTGTCTGTTGTCATTTTCACTACAATGAAATTCAAGTATTATTATCATAAAGTTCTACTGAATGTTGTTGCAGGTTGCTTTGCTTTCACCCTTCTGTCCAGTTCATGAATAGCATTCATGTATAGAGACAGTGCATTGGTTTTTATTTCATGTCTTCTAACGTAGTTCTAATTGATCCTAAAAGTAAGTTTTTTTGCTGAAATAAAAACCCCATAACCACTAAGCGTAGAACAGATGGTATTGAATGAAGCTTCAAAATGCTATTAGTAGGCATTTATGTCCAGTCTGACCTTTCCAAACCTCACTTTTTTGTCTCAATTTAAACTCAAATTAATATGATCATTTGGGGAGTTGTGAATACATGTATCACACCAAAACAACTTTAATAAGACCTTAATAAGATGATGCTATTCTTGGTCTGGTTCAGAAAAAAATATATACTCTGTTTAACATTGAAATGTTAGTTTTAAGATGCCCTTACAGTTAATTCTGCATTCCGGTGCAGTAGTCTCACCTGATACAGAGTCCAGATAATTACAACAGCTCGAAAAATATTCTATCTTCGTTGTTGTTGTTTCATTGTTAATATGCACTGGTTTATTCTTCCTGTATATGTGTCCTGCCCATTCAAACCAAAGGAAATCTGTTTTTGTGAATTTAAAGTGCTGAAACTCTAACCTGATTAGACCTTACACAGGATGAAGCTCAGTCAGAATTTTCCCAACACATTAAGCAGCAAAACCAGAACAGTTTTAATCTTTGTCTTATACAGCACACAACCACTAACTAATAAAATCTTTGTTCGGTTGAATTGTGACTGGTGTTTTTTTCTCAGGGTTTGAGTTTTTCGAGGCCAGTGCCAAAGACAACATTAACGTGAAGCAGACCTTTGAGCGTCTGGTGGACATCATCTGCGAGAAGATGTCTGAGAGTCTGGACGCCGGAGACCCTGCGGTCACCGGAGCTAAGCAGGGTCCGCAGCTCACCGAGCAGCCTGCCGCACCACACCAGGACTGCGCATGTTAAAAAATTATTACCTGGCCTCTCCAAGTACACTGCCCTGCACTATTCCACACCGAAAATAAAAGGTAGAGTTAAAAAAAGAAAGGAATTAAGATAAAGGAAATCAGAACCTAGCTCCAACTGGAATAACCTCCCGTTTTGTATCCTGTATGTGCTGAATCATTTTGCTGCCCACTGCTGTTTTGGAGAGGGGTAGCCATACTTTAGAGTTTGGTGAAGCACAAATTATTAATGCGTTAGCTTCTTTCCCCTCAGTAAAACTGCATTCAGCAGCTCTCCCTTCTGGCGTCATGTGCCGTGTTTTGACCCTTCTCTCTTGTTTTTTTTTCTTCCTGTATTATATGATTATGCTCTTAAATGAAAACTGAACAAATACTAGAAGAGAACTTACTGTATATTTATTCCAGAGATGTATATAGATAATGTGCAGTATTTAATTGGTACAGGTATAGTAACATATTTAAAAATGTTTTCCATAATTCAGAGAATAATAAAGAAAATAAGAGATCATGTAATGTTTTTGTGCTCATCCTCAGCATTGCTTGTCACCTAGTGCCACTCAGCTGCTCTCTTTCCTCAGTAATGAGACTCGTGACAGTCCAATATGTAGACATTCCTCAGTGTAAATGCATGGAATGGAAATTAAGCCATCTAGGGAACTAGGTTTAGGATTCTACACTGTCCATTGCTTTACTATAATCTGCTCTAGAAATGGAATTCAGTTAGCGCACAGTTACCTGCAGCTTCTCTTATAGATTAAAGCTGCACATCATCAATTCTTAAAGATCAAAGAACTAATCGGCATTGTTAAGCAAGTACAGATGCAAATACGACAAAACGTGGTGTTGGTAAGCCGTTGTTTGGAGCCACCCTAAAAAAGGTTTCAGTGCAAATTTTTTTGCCTCGTACGTATTTAACGTCGTCGTAGTTTTCACCTCGTCTGACTGACAGACCGAGCCCACAATCTCAGGCTACTCAAATACTTGAATGCGTATTGACTTTCCACTTGTAACTACTGAGAATTCGTGAAAGGCAAGGCTGCAGGGTTTTGCAATGATACATGTCAGCCAAAGAGGGTGTCAAATTTTAGACTAATCAACAGTAACATACTGCAGCTTTAAGGAACCTTTAATCACAGTAACCTGATGTCTTTAATGTGTAAATCATGCTTATTAATGAAGATAAAGATGGGAGTGATGTGCAGAAAAGATGTACGATTGAGAAAATTACTGGTAATAGATAACACCACCTGTTTCTATAGATTAGGGGTGTAATGGTACACAAATTCTACTGTTCGTGGTATGGACCCCACGGTTCGATACTAAGTCTGAGTGTCTGTGGGGGGGGGGGGGGGGTCGAGTACTTTTATTAAATGCCTGAAAGCCAGGGTCCACAATACAGCATATGAAGCATATCGCGGATCAACTTGCGCGTTTGTTTTGGTTTTGTTTTTTAATAGATCTAATTGTGCATCAGAGTTTTCGCCATATTGCAGCGATTTGCCCTACATATGTTGCCAAATTCCCGTCTGATTAAGAGTTTAGCACGTGTTTAACAGCATACAAAGAGTTTCAACGAGTGCGAGAATAAACATAAATAAGAAAATTATTATTAAAAAAACATAACCCTGTTCTGACAAAGGATCAGGAGCATGTTCACAAAGGAAAAAAATCGTAGGTTTAGACAAATTAGTGTTTAAAAGTAGCTGAGATGAATCTTTGGGTTGCAGTTGGTTATGAGCTCTGGTTATTGATGTGGATGATTTTGCGGAATAAGCGTTACATGTTAAAGTTTCCAAAACATACCTCCCTACTGCTGCATGACGTCAGCAAACTGTCCGTGTTTGATGTCCCGCGCTGCTGTGGTGCTGCTGTAATCAGAGACGCAGGCTGCTTCAGGTGGTTGAATTTAAACGCAGTGATGTCTGTCTGTGTTGTTTCATCTGAACTGAGCCACACGAAGCATGGCGTGCTTACAGACAGTACTGTACACGCGTACCGAACCATGTGACCCGCACTGAACGTACCACTACACCCCTAAATATAAATATATATAACTGTATATTGATATAAAAATATATATCTGTAAGTGTAATTGTAAAATTATCTCACCCATAATGTTGATTAACATTGAGGTCAAATGTTGTGCTCTTATAAAACTACCCAGCTCACAGACAGGACTGTTACAAGGCTGAAAATGCTCGAGTGGATCACTTAGAGCCCCTCCCGGTTTTTGTTACTAAAGTAATCTCTTAAATAATAGTTTAAAAGCCTTTTATTTCCCCTTTGCTATGCTGTCTTCCTGAAATTCCCTGTAAATACGTATACTTTAGTTTTATGTGTGGTTGTGCTGTATTGACCCTGGGCTATAAAAAAGAAAGAACATTTATTATATGTGATCTATTTGTTATCGTGTATGCCTGCTTGTGAATGAATGTGATATTTTATTACAAAGCAATATTGGGAAAAAAATTCCAAAAGTGTTTTATCATTTCATTTCACCCCAGAGCGAAAATGAGGAGCATTCCGGGTCTTTGCAGGGATCTCTATGCCAGAGCCAACCTCTCAAACTTCATTAATGTGACAATTTAAACGATCATCAGTGTGGAACCAAATTCGAATTGACTTGAATGAATTAAAGGACTGATTTGACAGAAGTTTCCTCAACCTGCTTTAGTTGTTGAGATGATACATTAAAGTACTGCGATTATTATTAACTGGAAACAAGTCAGCAGTCAGTGATCTATCAGGACAAAAGTTACCAGGAAATGTTTTATAGTCTTTGTCTCTTTCGTTTGTTTATTTTCTTCCTGATTTTAATATGTTGTGTATTTTCTACTTTATTTATTTTTTATTTATGTTTTCTAAAAATGGAAATTCTGTGAACATTCAAGAAAAAAGATCAACTATTATGCAGTAGTACATTTAGTCAGAATACAATAAGGGGCATGGTGTCAAATGTTCAATGGTGAAGTTTACCAAATCAGCTGTCTATGTTGTGGAAATGAATGAAATGAAAAATATTAATAAAGGTTTGTGCTGTTAAGTTAAACTTAATGTCTCGATGTTCCAGTGCTGTCTTTAATTTAGAGATTTAGTGTTATTCCCTTTATACTAAGGTATGTAGCAGTTTTCAATGCTGTGTAGTGTACTGAAAAATATGATAAAAATCAAATATAGATGCGAATCAAGGGGCAGTAAAATAGAATTGCCCCTTAATCCTTTATTTTCAAAAGGTGTTTTGAGGTTATTACCATACAATCATGTTATAGGAATAAAAAACAAAAACAAACACAAACATAATAATGTTATGACATAATGATGTAAATCCAGAGAGAATTCTAACATATTATAATTTTAACAGCATAATTAAAATAAAAAATCCCGGAGTATAACTTATCCATCAGAGCTAAACTGGAACCAAGTTTAACTCCAATACTATTCAAATCTGTTCCTCATCAATATGAAAAGTGCTTTATTATTATATTAAAAACACTACTGAAACAGTAGTGCAGGTATATATATATATATATATATATATATATATATATATATATATATATATATATATATATATAAGGATGGAACGGGAAGAGGGTGTGTCCAAACTTTTGACAAAATATAATTTTTACATGTTTATTGTAATAGTTCATTTGCAAGTCAAGCATGTGTGGGCTGATTTACTATTCAGTTCGCCAGTATGACGTCACAAAAAGCCAGGTAAGGAACTGTCTAAACACACACACCAGGGGGCACTAGAGGACACCATGTCATTGCCAGTGATTTAAAAATAGCTTCTTGCCTGTGTGACAAATCTGATGTCATGCTAGGTTTTTTGTTTTGCCATGGCAACAAATGCATTATGGTCATACAACTAACACAGAGCTGTGTGACATTTACACTACACAGGTTCTTCTGATTATTTTTTATGCACATACTTTGGAATATATAAGGAAATTATTTAACTTCAAAATGTCTACATGAAAATGTTTTTATTTAAAAGTAAATATCAGAAACCAGTATAAAACAGTAATACTATACAGTCAATGCAGTGAATTTTAATGCAACACATCCAATTTATTAGTATTGCCAATGCAATATTTTTAGTGTGTACTTAAGAGTAACATACACCAAAAAGGATGTATTCATGTCCTTCTATTCTTAAATTGCAATATGCATGTACTCGATTTTACAAAATAAATATTTAAAGATCATTGATATTGATATTACAATACCCAGGGCAGTGGTTTAGTGTGCTTGCCACATATCAAAATAGTTTGGTTTAAATCCCATCAGTGAAAACATTCATTCATTATCTTCCGCTTTATCCTCTATTAGGGTCACGGTGGGGGGTTCCCCATGCCCATCCAGGGGAGAACGTTTCGGGTGCTGGGCAGATACACCCAGGACAGGGCGCCAATCTATCGCTGGGCACACACTCACTCACACAGACACACACATATACACACTCTATATGGGGCAATTTGGAAAACTCAATTGACTTGATCCATGTTTTTGGACTGTGGAAGGAAACCGGAGAACCCGGAGGAAACCCACGCAGACACAGGGAGAACATGGAAACTCCACCCAGATGGGGATTCGAACCGGGAATCCCTAGTGCTGAGAGGCGAACGTGCTAACCACTAAGCCACCGTGCCACCTCAGTGAAAACAAATAACTGTTTATATGATGTTTATGCTGCATGTTCTCCTTGTTTCAGGTTTTATTTAAATACTGGTTTAAATCCATGGTTAAATTTGTGGAATTTGTGGAGATCTTTATTTCCCTCAGGTTTAAATGGAAGCCACATTAATGAAATCAAAAGATAACAAAAAAGGTATTTATTGATACATTTTCTGAACATATTTTACAGCATTGTTTACTAATCCACTTTCAAAAAATAGAAACCAAAACAAATTAACTGGATGGATGCGTGTTCGTACAGGAACAGTTAAACGAGAGACTAGAGCAACTAAATACAAAGAAATACAGTTTTAGTCAAAGTGACTTCTCTCTTCTTAAATCAGAAAGAGTGTTGTAAAGCAGAATGATTTCAGCCGGTGCAAAATGTCACCTTGGACACACGCCATCATGTCAGCTTGTAAACGAAAATAATCTAATAAAATCTAAACAATGCAGAGTTACATCTTTATTGTACAAACAAGAAACAAAACCACCTTGCATCGTTCAGTGCTGGTTTTTGACACCCTGTGGTTTTCCAGGTTTCTTTTCCTGCTGCTGTCCTCGTCCAGCACCTGTCATCCCCCTTCCACGTCCCCCAAACACACCTAAAGAACATGGTTCATTTAAAATACTGCGTAACTCTTAAATCTTAATAACAATGTCCAAACCTTACAATGCACCTCACCTCGTCCAGCTCCGCCCCCTCTACCTTTTCCCTGCTGTTTATTCTGCTGCATGCCTCCTCTTCCTCGCCCCTTGGACACAACTTCTTCTTTCACCATATCAATGATTTCATCTGGGATGCGCAGGTATTTAATGGTGCTTCCTCGGATGTAGCATTCAGGCATTCTCCAGAACTTATCTCCATCCTGCACCAATGTCAGCAGAAGTAGCGTTAGTCAATTTATAGGTAACTTTTGTTCTTGTTTTCCTCCATTATTTTAGGACCAGTGTCTCTCCTTTCATCTACAAGTCTGAAAACCAGGAAGTGAAGGATCTCAGCATTTCCCCAAATTTTAGTTTTACACCTGAAATCTATGGAACACTTGTAAAATCAGAATCTGCTATTGTCAGAGGGGACATTCACAAAATAAAACATCTCAGACTTGTCCTTATTTTTTAAGGTGCATCAGCTATGATGTTACAACGATGTTACTTATGATGAAGTTTGCAATAAGCCAGCTCAGTTTTTGATTAATAATCAACTGAACTTTTCATTTGGCAGACGACATTTTCAACTTCAGCATTCGACTATTATCAACTGAAGTTCCCAAATCTCATTGTCTTTCATGTTTTAAACTCAAATACTTTTACTGTTTTGCATGAAGCTGGCAATTGAAACACCAACACGCCCACTCACACTCTAAATTCAACTCTATTACTGGTAGGTCTAGTTACCAGTAAAGTTTAGGTTTGCAGTGATTGTTTAAAATAGACAAATCACATGATTTTTTCTTATAGTTTTGGCACCATTTAAAGCTGCTAATTTTGTCATGATAATTAGTAAATTCATTCATGTATTTGTAATGGAGGTTAAAGAGTTTGTGCAGTGTGTGGGTCCTTTCCTTCTGATTAGGTGAACATGTGTTAGATCAATTAGAATACATTATTAATCTCTGGGGGTTGTATGGCTTAAGTGGTAAGTTGTTTATTATTTTTTTTCAAACCATCCTCTTCTAAGGTTTAATCATGATGATCAGATGTAGATGTATTTTTGTACATTTGTTGTTGTGTTGTGGACCCTTGTTCTATTTCAATAACCACTTTGAGTTCAGCTTGACAGATGAACTTGCATCTCTCCATGTGTTCAGTGTTGTAAGGAAATACTCTTATTTACCCGAGAGGTGCAGATGACTTCTCTCAAATTGATATTCATCCAGTTGTCGCAGCTCACCAGGTGACCGTTATACGTCTCTCCATTCTTCAACTCCACCAGCTGGAAACACACCACACATCATACCATCAGATGAAAAGGAAAGCTAACTGCCTCAACATGCAGGACAGACATCAAGATAAGCAAATAAACTTTTAAGTCAGTGCTTCTTAAAATTTCCCTGTTACATTTCCCTGTTACTTACCCAGCAAATGATTAAAGTTTAGAGAAATATTAGAACTAGCTTTTGTAGCAGATCAGGGCAACAAAACAAGTGGTTAGAGCAATGTCTGATTAAATATAATTATCAAATAAAAGTATTTCCTTTTGATAATGTACAGTTACAATACAAAGCAGCCAAAGTAACTAAGCATTTTGTGGAATGCCACTCCCTTTCCCTCAAAGGCATTTCTAATTTTAATACATGAGAGAGTAAATACAAGGCAGTAGAGTGAATACTCACCATTGGGTGGTTCTGTGCCGTTTTTAATAAAGACAATGGAAGCTGTAAAAAGAAAGAAAGAAAATGGTATTTTATGAGTGATTCATCCATTTCTGCCAATATTCCCGTTATCTAAGGATGCACATTTGCAACATAACTATTAACACTAACAAGTATACAACACAACATAGCCTTACATTATTAAACTAAACAAATGTTAAACATGACATTCCTTTAAAAATACACTTTATGAACTATAAATACACAGTAGCAACACCACTTGCACTGACACCTCAGTGTCACTGCAGAACTATAATGATCCAGCACCCAAATCCTAGCTTCTCTGTTCTGATCATTAGGGAACAAAGTGAAGGAGGCGAATGTTTGTAAAGAAACAGAACCCACCGTCTGTATTAGAAATTAAAATATGCATCTACATATTACGTAAAAATGATATAATAAATCGGCGGCACGGGGGCTTAGTGGTTAGCACGTTCGCCTCTCAGCGCTAGGGATTCCCGGTTCGAATCCCCATCTGGGTGGAGTTTCCATGTTCTCCCCGTGTCTGCGTGGGTTTCCTCCGGGTTCTCCGGTTTCCTCCCACAGTCTAAAAACATGGATCAAGTCAATTGAATTCTCCAAATTGCCCCATATAGAGTGTTTCTGTGTGAGTGAGTGTGTGCCCAGCGATGGATTGGTGCCCTGTCCTGGATGTGTCTGCCCAGCGCCCGAAACGTTCTCCCCAGGATGGGCATGGGGAACCCCACCGCGACCCTAATAGAGGATAAAGCAGGAGATAATGAATGAATGAATGATATAATAAATAAATCAATACTGTAGAATAAAGAAGGTGAAACAAATAAAATTCCGGAAAACTGGGATTCAATTCTTTGTAACTTGGTGCAAACTAAACACTAAACGACACTTAAGTCTACATCTTTGCGAGTTATAAATTTTGCCATAAAATAACACGGCTTATGGTTTAAGGTTAATGTTTTTATTCAGTTTATAATGATGTTCGAATCTTTTAATGACGCTGTTTGCTTCGCACGCTTAGCTCGCGCGCCGCACGTTTTATACGCACCTTCACATTTTTTCTCTTAATTTGAAACAGATCGCTAAACTCACCATGGCGTTTGATTTAATCAGCTCTCTGCTCTCTGACTTTATAAAATAAGTGAAATGATTCCGTTTGAACTCTTTATCGGGGTTTTGTCATAAACACATAATGCTAAACCAGCGACTGGTTCAATCCTGCTGCGGCACGGAACTACGCAAAATAAAAGTCCTCCTTAATAAAAGCTCCTTTCTTTGCAGGATTGAATGTATTGTTAGTAGATGGGTCATACAAATTCATATATTCAGCTGTGTTTTATTACAGTAATGCAAATGATTAAATTGCTGTTTTTTTTATTACATAACTTACTGTCGGGTGAATAATCTGCGCTCTAATAAAATCTAATTATCTGGACTTTTAATATATGAGTTTATTATGGATGATATGTCATTTAAAAGCTGTGACGAAATGCAGGTGAGATCTGAGATGGGAACACGACATGTCATTGAGAAGCTTCCTCTAATATTCATTCATTCATTATCTCCCGCTTTATCCTCTATTAGGGTCGCGGTGGGGTTCCCCATGCCCATCCAGGGGAGAACGTTTCAGGCACTGGGCAGATAGACCCAGGACAGGGTGCCAATCCATCGCTGGGCACACACTTACTCACACAGACACGCATGCATACACACTCTATAGGGGCAATTTGGAGAACTCAATTGACTTGATCCATGTTTTTGGACTGTGGGAGGAAACCGGAGAACCCAGAGGAAACCCACGCAGACACGGGGAGAACATGGAAACTCCACCCAGATGGGGATTCGAACCGGGAATCCCTAGCGCTGAGAGGCGAACGTGCTAACCACTAAGCCACCGTGCCGCCTCCTTTAATATTATTCATTCATTCATTCTCTCCCGCTCTATCCTCTATTAGGGTCGCGGTGGGGTTCCCCATGCCCATCCAGGGGAGAAAGTCTCGGGCGCTGGGCAGATACACCCAGGACAGGGTGCCAATCTATCGCTGGGCACACACTCACTCACACAGACACACTCTATATTGGGCAAATTGGAGAATTCAATTGACTTGATCCATGTTTTTGGACTGTGGGAGGAAATCGGAGAACCCGGAGGAAACCCACGCAGACACGGGAGAACATGGAAACTCCACCCAGATGGGGATTCAAACCCCATCGGGAATCCCTAGTGCTGAGAGGAGAACATGCTAACCACTAAGCCACCGTGCCGCCTCCTCTAATATTAGCATGGCATATTCAGTAACTGGATTATGAGTTGTTAGAGATATAAATCTACTGTAAATAGAACGATGCCCCTAATTGTTATTAAATTACATTTGTTGTATTTTTAAGAAACTAAAATGTCATTTAAAAAATGTTATTTTATTGCTTCAAGTGTAACTGTATGCATAAATGTGTTAGTGTGTATGCTTTAAGTGCTGGGATAGGTCCCAGGCCAGCACCCGTCTTGTTCTACTGAAAGTTATCAAAGTTGTTTTCTGGTAATTTTCTTGAGCAGAACCCTTAACCCTCATTGCTTCAGTGATGCTGCATCAACCCTGTGTTGGGATACACTGATAATGTACTGTGGTTGCTTTCTGAATCCCTCTAGTGGTCAGAACACCAAACTGCAGCTTTCCCCAGGTTCCCCATGCCCATCCAGGGGAGAACGTCTCGGGCGCTGGGCAGATAGACCCAGGACAGGGCGCCAATCCATCGCTGGGTACACACTCAAACAAACTCTATATGGGGCAATTTAGAGAACTCAATTAACTTGATCCATGTTTTTTTGGACTGTGGGAGGAAACCGAAGAACCCGGAGGAAACCCACGCGGACACGGGGAGAACATGGAAACTCCACCCAGATGGGGATTCAAACCGGGAATCCCTAGCGCTGAGAGGCGAACGTGCTAACCACTAAGCCACCGTGCCGCCCCAAACCTTTAATGATTAATATATTTGTTCAGTTCATATAAGTTGTTTCTTGATAATGCAAAATGTCTCGGTTTTATTTCATCATTTAGCAGTGGACAAGGACATTGAACTGAAATGAAAAAAGTGTAGTATTTTGAAAACTTGGATTTTATAACCTCCAGATCACAAAATAGCAGTTTATGTTATTTTACATTTACTTTATTTACAGTTTTATCCTCCAATTAAACCATTGAAAGAAAAAAATATATAAAAAGTTACACTGCAGTTACAAACAGAACATCATGATGGACCTGCAGGAGTCTGGCCTGGAACTTTCTTTTCTTTTTTCTTCAATATCTTCTGTTTCTTTTTCTTGATGGATTCCTGAATGTTTCTTTTGAATTTCTTTTGTCCTCTTTTTATCTTCGCACGTTCGTTTTTTATCTTTTCCTCCAGGTCGGGATCCTAAACAAATAAGCAGAATGATCAGTGTGTTTCAAAACTCATGTTTAAATCACTCATACCAGCACAACATACTAACACCACCCTCATGCCAAAGTCATTTCAGTGCTAAGATTTATCCACCATCCGTAGAATACCTGTTCTGGGGAGTCCTGACAATTCAAGTCCAGAGTAAGGTGATTTAACAAAGCATTTAAAAACTGGACTGGACTTTTAAAAACTGAAATGGACTGCAGTCTGTAAGTGTGAACTACGAAGTGTATGTTTATATTAAGTGGAAGTGATGCAAGTATAGTATAGTAAGTGGATAAACATGGTACTTGGTAAAACCACAGTCATGTTGAACAGTTTTTCTTAATTAGGGCCGGAAAGTTAAAGACATGTTATTACTGTTTAAAAGGGCTACATTTCTTACATTCAAATGACTTTATTTTGCAGATGTTTTGATCACAAGGTCCAAGCTACAGTGTTGTAACTGATGCCTTGATTTTTTTGCTTCAATTTATTCACAACAAGCCTCCCCCTCCCCCCATTTAGCCAGAAAGCTGAGATCTGGGCACAAATACCTCCAGCAGGACACACTGTATTTAAGTTATCTCAAAACTTAACTGCTATCTCAAAGAAAAGTGTGCCAGAATTCGTTCTGTTACAAATAACTTATTTTAAAAAGGGAATATTCTAAGAAACGTATACAAGATTAAGTGTTCAATTTGAATAAAGCAAATAAAAGTTAAAAGTATAATCGTTATAAGAAATCAAAAACACATCAACTCCCAACAGACTGTGCAGCAATAAAGTATAAAAGAAATGAAATAGAATACTGAAATCTAAAAGTACTGAAAGTTTACACAACAAATAAGTTCTGACCTTTCCTTCCAGGATCAGCTGCTTCTTTTTGTTAATCTCCTTCTTTTCATTAAAATCCGTTGACTCAAGTTTCTAAGAAGTAAAAATATATCATCTTATTTACACGAATAAAAAAAAAAAGTAAAATCAAACTGAATCCACTGTGCGTCTTACGATTTCACACTGTCGCCTCGTCACGTTGACCTGGGTCAGAATCTTCAACACCTCTTTCTCTTCAACTGGATAATCCTTCAGTTTGGTCTCTAAAAGTGTGGAAAGGCAGTCTTAATACTTTATATGTAAAATAAATTACATACAGTTCACAACAGGAAAGGTTTAATGTTAACAAAAAGCTAAATGGCGTAACTACAACTGTTGCTTTTGATATCCATTATGTCTTGTAATAAAACTTATAAAAGTAAATTTGCTGTATAAGTAAAATTGATCTGTATTTCAATTAATGGTATGTGATTTAAAATATTGTATTCGTATCACATTGATATGAATGTGAAGCGGTCAGAAGTGTGCATTACTGTCAATCAGATTTAAGGACTGGACTAACCCATCCCAAAATTTTTGTTCATATATTATGATAACAATTACACAGCCGTTTATCCTGAAACATTTGTAAAACCGAGTTATTTTTAAACACGTAATTGTGCTGTTTGAACTTACGGATCTGTTCCTCAATGGCATTGACTAAGTGAATGTCATACTGCGTGACCAGCGTAATTGCAACGCCGTTTCTTCCTAAAACACAAAAATAGCAATATAATCAGAACTGAAGGAGCTGGTACACAGCATATTCTGTATGAGAAAATAAAGATACCTGCTCGTGCAGTTCTGCCCACTCTGTGAATGTAGATTTTGGGCAGGCCTGGGGTATTATGATTAATGACAACTTGCACGGTGGGAATATCCAAACCCCTTTCAGACAAAAAATAAAAACAGAAACGTTGAGACAATATGAAAAAAGCACGTGAAAGAACACATTTTCATTTGCATTCACTTTGTCTTTTATTTTATTGCAGACAGATAACTGAAGGTTTGAAATATTATTTGTGAATGTAAATCTGTATTGTATCTTGCCTTTGTGGTTATGAGTTATTGTAATGGCAGTTTCTGATGCCATGCTGTCTAGGGGATCAAGCTTGTCCCCTCGACCTTTATAAACTAAATTTTCTCTTGAAATTGAATTTTTTAATAAAGATATTCATTGTAAAGGGACAAATGTGCAAATGTCATCCAATCTTAACTTGAGGTACAGTGATTTTAAAGATTTTAATAATTTTCTCATGTATGAAACAAACTTTCCTCACTGAAGCCTTTTTCAGGATTTAGCTTTTTTTCAAATCATAACCTGTTTTTTTTTATTAATTACTAGCTTTAATTGACTTTATTTAACGTTCTGTAGGCCAGAAAATCATAATCAAAGTTTATATTAAAAAAAAAGTGTGATTTTTTTTATATGTGTTTTCCAAACTGTTTCATCATTATCTAATTTGGGTTTGTATGAACAGAATCAGAGACATTTTCTAGGCCCTGGAGGCTGCAAAATATTTGTCAATGCTGTCTGTACCTGGCAGCAACGTCAGTAGCTATGAGAATCTTGAAGACGTTTGACTTGAACTTGCCGAGATTTGCAAATCTCTGTTTCTGGAGAACATAAAGAAGAAAACTGATTTAGGATTTTAGACCATGACGGACAATTTAATTAAATTACAAATTACAGCCTCTTCACATATGAAAAAAACAGTACATGTATATTTTTCATACAAGACAGTAATGAAGTACTTTACTTCTACAAATCTATCACCTCAGGGCCCTTAAGCACTCTTCGTGCCGCCGAAAGAAAATGGCGTAAGTCTGGTCTGTCTTCAGATTTAGAAACATACCTGTCCTCACTTGCCACTTTCTCGAAGGATGTAACTGCTGCTAAATCTTGTTCTTCCAGTCCAAGGTAACATGCATCTCAGATGCCCGCACCTTATTCAGTACCTTCAACTCACTACTAACTCCTCCCTCTCCCACTCCTAACACTTCTCTGTCAGTTGCTGTCTTTGCAACCTTTTTTACAGAAAAGTAAACTCTCACATTTCTCACCATTTCCACAACACTACATCTCACACATCCAGCCATCCAACCCTCGAAATTGACGGCTCCACAATCTCCCCAACCAATTTGGTCCGGAACCTTGGTTTCATAATAGACTTCCACCTTTAACTCTCTGATCATGTTATCAAAACCGCCCATTCCTGCAGATTCCTTCTTTACAACATAAGGAAGATCAGACCCTTCTTGACTTAACATGCTACCCAACTGCTTGTTCAAGCCCTAGTCCTATCTCGGCTTGATTATTGTAATGCGTTACTTGCCGGTATCCCAGCTTCCACAATCAGACCTAATTCAAAACTCTGCAGCCCGGCTTGTGTTTAACCCCCAAGCGAACTCATGTCACTCCACTTCTCATTTCCCTCCATTGGCTTCCTGTAGCTGCTCGCATTCAGTACAAGTCACTGACTCTGGCCTACAGAACCATTTCTGGATCTTTCCCCTCCTACCTTAACTCTATCTTTTCAAAATACACTCCAACTCGTTCACTTCACTCCAGTGATGATTGCTGCCTGGTGATTCCACCTCACCGAGGAGCTAATTCTCACTCCGTGGCGTTCACCACTGCAAAATGTTGGAACGATCTTCCCAACTTTGTCCGTAAGGCAGAATCACTAAGCAGCGTTAAGAAACTACTGAATATGCATCTCTTTTAAAAATACGCATCTCTTATAGAGAAAGAAAGAAAAAGAAGAAAAAAAAAAGGGGGAGGGGGGGCGCAGCATCAAATAACAATCGGGTTTGATGAATTTACAGTATAGTTGGTTTTCTCCATAACTTCTGACTTGTCATGTTCTCATTTGTAAGTCGCTTTGGATAAAAGTATCTGCTAAATGACTAAATGTAAATGTTAAGCAAGGCCCTCAATTCTGAAATCTGCTCCATTATTGATTGTATGATATAATGACTGGATAAGGGATTCTGTTGAGTGGTGTGGAAGCTCAGTGGTTACGGTCTGGGGCTATCAATCTGATGGTTGGGGGTTTATATTAGTATTTTAACCTCAGTTAAAATCCACTGGATTTATCAGTGTGCTTCTTTAAGCAAAAAAAAAGACTTTAACCCTCATTGCTGTTTCAGAACCTGTTAAAGCTACACAATACACACAAAATTCTACAAACATACATGATACTCATTGAATTCAAAAGCCATAGGTGAATCAATTTAAACATCTAACTACGAGTTGATGATTCTAGTGTGGGAACAGTGTCGATCAGCCACATGTAATCGTGTTTGTACATGAGGTTAGGGGGATAAGAGAGACTCTCATGGATAGAGAAATAACTGGGGAGTGAGGGGCAGGTGGGTATGTGGAGTTAAAGCCAGTTTCAAAATCATCATATGTCTGTCTTTAGCATCCTGCTTGCCAAGTTGGCTGGCAAAATCTTTTCATATTTCCATATGAGTGTCCCTCAGACCATAAAGCAAGAGCCACTCCAAAACATGGTTGAGTGAGACTTGATTGGCTAGTACAGAGTGCCAACCTCAGCCCCATCAAACACCTTTATGAATAACCAAATGAGACTGTGAGCCAGACCTTCTCATCTGAGAGTATCTGACCTGGCAAATGAATGACTCAGCAAAAATTCACACAAAAGTCTTGCAGAAAGTCTTTCCAGAAGAATAGGTGTTATATGTATAAAGGGAGACCAGTTAGGAATGGGATATTATAAAGACATTATAAAGGCTATATGTGCAAGATTTAGGCGATCCATTTGTTTTGTCCATACAGTGTCCATACCATCTTTAGATTAAGAGTCATGCAGCATCAGCTAATAAGAGACAGATTTCACCCACAGGCCATCAGGTCGCTGAACATGAAATATGGGCTACAATAATCTGATTACATAAACCCCATTTAACCTAATGAAGTTATTACAATGTGAAATATTGTGTGTAGTTCACACTGCACTGGACCTTCCCCTTTTTATTTCCATATCCACTCAATTACTGACACACATACAACCAGATTTTGCCTATTGTATACTTTTGGTGGATTCTATATTATTTGAGTTGCTGATAATGGGGGAAAAAATATTAAACTCCACTAAAAAAAAATCTTTCACTTAAAACTGCTCCCGGTTGCTAATCTCTACATCAACTGGTTCCACCTCCCAAGATAAAGCAGGAAATATTACCTTACAAAAAGCTGATTGCATAAAAGCAGAAAAGAAGTTTTTAACAATAGCTTTAAAACATTACAGGGAATCTAAAATAGGAACAGCATGTTCTGAAACCTTCATATACATTTCAATATAGATCATACATATTAATGAAGAGTGAGGTCAGTTGATAACAAGTGGCTGTAACAAAGTCATTTGTCGCATACAGAGCGGCGTGAACACATTTCATTACCTGTTTCATCATGGAGTGCAAAGCGATGGCTGGAAATTTAAATTCTCGAAGCATCATGGTGAGTATCTGGCAGTTTCTGAGCAGGAACAAAAACCATTAAAATATTGTTTACATATTTATAAGGTTTAATATCTGAGTCTGAATTAAAGTGCTTACTTGCATGTGTTCGTAAAAATCATGATGGACCAGTCATCATGTTCATCCTGGAATTTCTGTATAAGATGCACCAGGTAGGCATCTTTAACTTTCTCCGGTGTAAGAATGTACCTCTGATCCAACTCCTCCACTGTTCGAACCCTATAAAAAAAAATAAATAACTGAATGTGCTAATACAGACTTACAGCATATTACTAGAACACCAAGTATGAAAAAGTTTTAACTGAGTTGTGCTTTAAACGTGATGTAATCCACCGATATACAATAGCAGAAGACAAATTAATGTGCAATTAATCAGAAAAAAATGCCGCTGTTGAACACAAACTACCCGTATAACCCAACATGGTGCAAAGATTTTTATGAAAGCAAATTTGTCTACGAAAGATAACTGTAGGTCTGGCAACCATTTGGTATAAGGGATTATACTAGTTGTTGCAACTGTTGATCACAAAAAATACTGTTGGGTATAAGCGATTTTAGTAGTTGATACATTTAATTTTAAACTTTAATTTAGGGGGGCACTATAACAGTTTTGGCAACTGTTGTCTAAGAGATTATAGCAGTTGTGACAACAGTTGTTTATATCAGACAAATACTAGCGAAATAATACAAGGATGAAGATGATAAAAGTGAGATTTTGCTTCTTACTCAGATTTTTGCTCCCAGAAAAATGGCTCATTCATTGCAATACGTTTAAGTTCCTGCAGCGTGTCAGTCAAAGTAGCACTGAAAAGCAGAGTTTGGCGTTTTGCCGGAACGACGCTAAGAATAACCTCCAAGTCCTTAGTGAAATCTGTGCATCCCTGCTCCAGCAAACGATCTGCCTCATCCAGGATCTGTGGAAAATCCAAACTTAATTAACAAAGAACTGCATGGACTGGAGGAGACAGAGAACAAAAAAGAAAGAAGCTGGGAAAAGAGAGTGAAGGAGAAAAGGAGTGATGAAGAGAAAGACAAAAGAGAGAGACTGACTGACTGACGTACCAAAAATCGGATTCTTTTCATGTTAACTGAATCAGAACTGCGGATGTGATCAGCTAATCTCCCCGGTGTAGCAACCACAACATGCGGTTTCTTGGACAGCTCCAAAGCCTGAGTCACCATGTCTTTAACAACATAAACAAGAATTGATCAACTGTCAATTTTAGACACAGCTTTTTCTTGCTCCATTGTCTACTTTCTTCACATATCTTATAGAAGAAATTTGTAGTTTTACAATTACAGACTGCAGTACATCTGGTTGCTTTTTCTTGTTAGTTCCATGTTGGGATCTTTGTTCTCTATTGTTCAGGACCTTCACTGAACAGGTATAATTTGGTTGGTGTATTGTTTATTGTCAGTTCTGCAGTGACACTGGTGCAGTGAAGGGGTTTTAATGCAGCAATGCTGCTGTATTTTTATTTAAACACCTCGGTGACACTGCTGGGATAGGAATAATGCACAAACAAATAATACCTGCTCTGTGGTGCTAATATTGGGGTCCTGACCATTAGAGAAAAGAGTAGAGGGGACTAACACAGTATGTACTGTGAAACGATCTTCCCAACTCTGTACGTAAGGCAGAGTCACTAGGCATTTTTAAGAAACTACTAAAGACACATCTTTTAAACAAATACCTGTTGTAGAGGGGAAAAAAGAAAAAGGGGGGGGATGCAGTATCATATAACAATCAGGTTTGATAATTCTACAGTGTAGCTAGTTTTATTCATAACTACTGACTTTTGATGTTCTTATTTGTAAGTCGCTTTGGATAAAAGAATCTGCTAAATGACTATATGTAAATGTAATGTACTGTAGTCCACAAACAGATGGACTACAGTCTGTAATTGTAAAATATGTCTTTACAGTAAGTGGAACTGATAATATGGACAAGAAATATCCAACAATTTGACTGGTATTGTGTATATATTAATGCTCATAAACCAACAGGAAGTTTAAATCATTAATGGTTTTAGGTCAGACATTATATGTTATAGAAGTTCCTCAGTGAAAACGGAAGTAAACAAACAAATGAACTAAAAAATCATTAGCAGCATTATTTATAAAGCAGAATCTCAGCTGGATAATTAGTTTAACTGAGGTTGTGTACATTTAACTCATACCCATTCCACCAACAATGATGCAGTCCTTCAGGCCAAGAGGTTTTCCCAACACTCTGAATTGTTCGGCTATCTGATAAGCCAGCTCTCTGCAGAGAAAAATGGCAAATAAAAAAGATTGAATTATAAATATTAAGTTAAAACACAACCTCTAAACAAATCATTGGAAAAGCTGAACAACCTTGTAGGTGTTAAAACCAGGCAGAAGATGCCGTATGGATCTTCAGACAGCTTTTGCAGCACCGGTAACACGAATGCCGCCGTTTTCCCACTGCCAGTTTTTGCACATCCCATGCAGTCACGACCTGAATGCACAGTGTATGGAGACAGAGTTTAATAATGATGCAATTAAAAAAAAACATTTTATACAAACTTGTAAAACTTTAGATTCAAGCTTAAGAACATGAATCTGTGGCACTACGCCACTAGTTACATGAAAAAATGTAAATAAAGTGTATTTCTGTAGTTTATTTAGTACACTGTTTAAGAACAAGGTGTTTAAAAACATGATTTGTGTTGCATGACAAATGTATAACATAACATCTGTAGCAGAAAATCCCTCAGCAAAACACAGTAATCAAATCAAAACTGAGATTTTTTTAAATCTTTATGGCCTTATACATCCATCCATCCATTATCCTTTATTAGGGTCGCAGTGGGGTTCCCCATGCCCATCCAGGGGAGAACGTCTCGGGCGCTGGGCAGATACACACAGGACAGGGCGCCAATCCATCGCTGGGCACACACTCACTCACACAGACACACTCGATATGGGGCAATTTGGAGAATTCAATTGACTTGATCCGTGTTTTTGGACTGTGGGAGGAAACCGGAGAACCCGGAGGAAACCTACGCAGACACGGGGAGAACATGGAAACTCCACCCAGATGGAGATTCGAACCAGGAATCCCTAGTGCTGAGAGGTGAACATGCTAACCACTAAGCTACCTGGCCTTATACAGATATATAAAAATCAGTTTTGATACAAATACCTGATACTTTATCAAACACATGTTCTTGTTTCCTTACCATATTTATGGACTTTGTAATACAGACTGTAGTACATTTGTTTCCCTACAGACAGTTAGTCCTCTGAACTCTATGCTCTTATCATGAATTCCCTACAGGACCATGACAGATCAGGTAATGTTTGGGTGGTGGATCATACTCAGCACATCAGTGACACTGCAGTAATCCAGCAGTTGTTTAAATCTTTATATTCATTCTATATTCAAAGGTATTTATAATTTATCTGTGAAACGTTAGGTTTTTTTCGTATGAAATACGCCAGCCATTTGGTTTGGAACAGTTCGATTATCCGAAGTAGACGGTGAAAGTGTGTGTGTGTGTGTGTGTGTGTGTGTGTGTGTGTGTGTGTGTGTGTGTGCAGTACAGATGTGGATTCTGTACCCTGCAAAACAGCTGGAATGCACTGCTCCTGCACCGCGGTCGCTCGGCTGATGCCCAGCTGTTTACATTGTCGGATCAGCCACTCGGAAAGTCCAAGAGAATCGAATGTTGTCATCCTCGCTGCGTCGGAAAAGTTGTTCTGATGATGTTTATAACTCCAAAAAAGCGCGTCCTTAATTAAAAACGCAAACGTCACAGTAAACACGAACCTCTGCCCTCCTCGTGCTATACAGTCGGCGAGGAGCTCTTACGTCATTCAACTGCGACCAAAAGTCTACGGGGGGGGGGGGGGGCGCTCGATCACAAACAGAAACTCAGCTTTGAATTTAAGACACTTCGTTATTTCTTTCGGCTATTCTATATCTATTCTATTCTATATCTATTCTATTCTATATCTATTCTATTCTATATCTATTCTATATCTATTCTATATCTATTATTCAAAGAGATAAGGTTCATGGGCGTCATGCTGTATTTTTTTCATGTAGATCACGAGTACGAATCACAACCATTCTGGGTCTGATTTAAGGTGCAGGGAATTTTGACCCATTAATCCTGCGATGGGCGGCACGGTGGCTTAGTGGTTTAGCACGTTCTCCTCTCAGCACTAGGAATTCCCGGTTCGAATCCCCTTCTGGGTGGAGTTTCCATGTTCTCCCCGTGTCTGCGTGGGTTTCCTCCGGGTTCTCCGGTTTCCTCCCACAGTCCAAAAACATGGATCAAGTCAATTGAGTTCTCAAAATTGCCCCTATAGAGTGTGTCTGTGTGAGTGAGTGTGTGCCCAGTGATAGGTTGGCGCCCTGTCCTGGGTGTATCTGCCCAGCGCCCGAGACGTTCTCCCCTGGATGGGCATGGGGAACCCCACCGCGACCCTAATAGAGGATAAAGCAGGAGATAATGAATGAATGAATGAATAATCCTGCGATGAAGTGATTAAGTGATCTATCTGACCTGCTGTGCTTACACACAGATATACAGGACTTTGTGAAAACACATATGCCTCTTAGCGCTGGGGATCCAGGTTTGAGTCCTGTTCTGGGTGGTATTGGTATTGAACAATACTTGCGTAAAAAGATCGATACTCAAGACAGCAGCCACGTGGGCTCAGCCTGACCTGCCCAAGTCGACACGTCACAGTACGGAGAGAGAGACTCGGAGTGGGAGATAAAAAAAGATGTCTGAAAGAAAGAGAAGCGCTGTTCGGCTGTATTTTACAGCCGAAAATGCGACATCAGCAACCTGTTCAGTTTGCAATAAGTCTATTAGTTACACAGGAAACACAACAAACTTATTGACACTTATTAATTAATTATTTACTATAATAATTAATCATTAATTATTAACAAACTTATTAACATGAAAAACCACACAGCACACCCAAAACCAGACACAAAATTCTATTTGAAAAAAAAATACAAAGAAAGAAAAAAAACGGTCTAGTGAGGGGAACATTTTTACTTTATATTTGTATTGTCGTTTCTTACCTCAAAATATATATATTTTCCTCACGTTAAAGCAAACTTTGTTTTATTACTGTTCCATTGTTTCTAAACAAAGATGTGGATTGGGATACATTATTTTGTTGTCACCTACAATGTTTGGCGAAATTCTATACTAGGTCTTTTGGATCATTCATTATCTCCCGCTTTATCCTCTATTAGGGTCGCGGTGGGGTTCCCCATGCCCATCCAGGGGAGAACGTTTCGGGCGCTGGGCAGATGGACCCAGGACAGGGCGCCAATCCATCGCTGGGCACACTCTTTTGGATCAATGAAGCTTAAATATTAAAAAGTATCGGTATCGAATATCGCGATATTGGCCCTGTATTTACTTGGTATCGGATCGATACCAAAATTCTTGGTATCGCACAGCTCTACTCTTTAGTGGAGCACCACTGAGCTGTTATCTGGGTGGCGGATGGTTGTCCATTATTGGTCCAAATTCTAATAAGAAACGCACGCCGTCCAATCACGTTCGTCTGCGCTAGCCAATGTTAAACTCGAAGGCGGGAGTTGTCGGAAAAGCGGTAGGAACATAATTAATCGGGTTGAAAGGACAGCAGGGCGCTTTAAACAGAAACGAGCTCGTTTTAAAGCTTCAGTATCAGCAGCACTCTGCCTCCTCAAACAGCATCACACTGAACCCGCCGCGTCTTCACAGCACGAGTTTAAACGGCTCGCTGACGTAACGGACCGGCCGCAAAGAGCGGCGGCTGAACCTTCCCGAAACTTAAGAGAGATGACGTAGCGCTCATCAGAACACAGCAGGTGAGCGGAGAGGCTGCGGCGGACTCACTGTTTGTTTACATTCGGCAGGACGCGTGCTTCGTGTCGGAGCTTGCTGTCTGACCTCCGCGGGTTCAGAGCGGGGAGAGGATTCGGACAGCCGGACTGCACGCGCGGCTCCCGCCGGCCGCTGCGATGAGCGCGCACTCGCACCATGAGACACGATGAGCTTCATCTCCCTCCACAGAGCTGAACATGGCGGAGCTGGGTGGAGGAGAATGTGCTGCAAACCATCCACAAAGCAGGTCAGCTGGCGCTGGTTACCAACGACATCTGTATGCTACTTACTCCCCATCTTCATACTTATCGTCTTCCTCTTGCATGTCCATGTGTTCATCCTCTCAATCCTTGTTTGTCATCCTCTCCTCCTTTATCCTTTTCTTTATCTGAATTCGAACCATGTAAATTCTCTGTTTAGAACTTTTTAGTCTTTCTCATTTTCCATTTGTTCCTTACTCTCATCTTCTGCTCTATAATCTCTATCGTCTTCATCCTTGGTTCAAACTCCAGAGTGAAACAAACTAACCGCCTGTTGATACCTGTTTAAAATTCCCTAAACCAACATTATAAATTGCTCAAAAACAAGCCGAACATATTGCACTGTACAGTTATAATCTTAAGTCAGTGGCAACAAGTAGGATTTAGAAACGTGTGCACATGTGGAATCACAAGATGTCCAGCATGTACAGTACAAGGTAACTGTCAACCACCATTAAATTGTATAAAATCAAGCACATTGGTATGCATTTTGTGTAGTTGTTTGCTTCAAACCTTGTGAGAACAGTTTGGACAAGGCATATTTTTACATTATTACTGTAACCTTAACACCCCCCCCCCCCCCCCACGACCCTAGTAGAGGATAAAGTGGAAGATAATTGATGGATGGATGGCCCACACGTTTACCAAAATTAGCAAGAAGACCAATGTCCAAAAGCAAAAACTGCTTATGATCTCATTTCTGAAACATGGTAGAGGTAGTGTCATGGCTTGGCCTTGATTTCCTGTGTGACATGAGAATTGGATTGAGCAGAGTCTGTGGATGGGAATCAGAAAAACAGATCAGGTACTGTCGCTATGTGATTGAGTTTTATTTTCTCTTGCTCTCAATAAAAGGACAAAATTATTACATTTATTCAATTCATACTGGCATATTGGTGGAGTCGATTGTGTTTTGTGGATGAAACATAGCACATATATGAGAAAATACCTCATTAAACATCAAAAATATTTATTGACATTTTTTGACAGCAGAATTTGAAGTTCAAATGAAAAGCTTCACTACTTTGTGGATCATTATTTAGCTTTTATAACTTTTAACAAAGATTTTTGTTAAGTGCTGACAAACTTCTTCTGCCTCTCAGTTGGAGCCTTGACGTTTGAGCCTCTTTTAAATCCCATCAAAGATTTTCAATCGGATTTAAATCTGATTACTGTGATGGCCAATCCAGGATGTTACAGGATCTTTTGACTTAGAGGTATGCATGGGATTATTGTTTTGCTGGAAAGTCCATTAATCACCAAGGTTTATTTTGTCAACAAGCAGCATCACACTCCTTTTAAACCAGACCCAATACTAGGTTCTTATGGGAATTTATGATGTCAGGTACTTGACCGAGATTACATGAAAAGCACCCCCACATCATAAGTGACCCAACTCCATACTTGACTGTGGGGGTTGGTATTCTTCTGGTTGTCAGACTAGCCTTTTGCGAATTCGACTGTATTTCCAAACTGTTCTAGTTTGGTTTTTATCAATCCATAGTCTGTAGTTTTAATGTTCCCTGTGGTCAGGAGTTAAGTGCATCTTGGGGTCTGGCCATGAAATTCTTTATTTAATCAGTTTATCCACAATTTTATAGTTGCTATCGAAGCACTTTTTCCAGACCTTACTGGGTAATCTTGTAGACATTTTTCCTTAGTTGTCTTGGCTTTTAACCAGATTGGAATATCTGTTCAGTATTGATACTACTGATTGATAGTCAGTTCCTAACTTACTGACTTATATTCTTACAAGACTACATAAAAATGTGATTATTACATACCTATAATTTCTGTCTTGGCCAATATGAAATATTTTTTTAAAGAAGCTTTTTACACAAGTAAACATTTGTGCTCTTCTGCACCTTCATTAGCATCCCACTGTCCCATTGCATGACCTTTATTTTGCTCTGCCTATTTATTTATAAATGATTTAATAACAATATTAAATAATGATTTGTTCATGATGCCAGGTTGAGTCTGTAAGATAGGATTTGTCAGACTTGTGTAGATTCAATGCTGTTTGTAGATATACTTTAGCTTACATCTCTAAATGGGTTATTAAATAAATTATTGACACTTGATCAATAATTAAGAGAAACTGCTGTTGCAGGTGTCAGGTTGGTTCCTGCTCAGAAGCTACGGAGTCACGGAAACCAGGGTAGTCTGAGCCATTCCAAGAGACTAATGGATGACTCTTTCATGTTCTGAAAATTTCCACTGTTTAAATTTTTTTTTTTACTTTCCCCTTAGCATGGCTAACAATAAGAACAGCACACTTCGCTGCACGTTCTCAGCGCCGGGTCACAGTAATGCTCTCTTGAGAGGTCTATCTACTCTGAGAGAACAAGGACAGTTACTGGATGTAGAGCTGGCTATCAACAACCAACGCTTTCAGGTGCACAGAGCAGTGTTGGCTTCCTGCAGCGACTACTTCAGGTATGTCAACTTATTTACAACAGACATTTTATATTCAAGCAGTTTCTATATTAATTTTAATAACCATTTACTACTTCTCAAAATAATTCTTACTGATTGCCTATATAAATTCTCCTTGAATAGGTGGTTACAACCAGTATATATTATGAGATGTTGCATATTTCTTCTTCTATGCAACGATTGAATAGTTTTTTGTTACATGGGCCATAGTTCCGTAATGATCAGTTGTGATATGGGATCTGTAGTGTGGATTTCTGAGTAAGACGTGGAGCCTGATAATCAGATAAGGTGATGGCTTCCAACTTGCACAGGTTTGCATTAAAGGTCTTTGTCTTGTTACGGCTTGAAGGAGCGTGTGCAGAGAATTCCTGACTACAGACCATCATTCAGCAGTTTTATCTCTGTCTGCTGAGAACTCTCTCCTCTCCCCCTCTCAGTCTCGATTCCCATAAAAGCCTTAACAACAAAGACCATTAACTTGAAGTCCCAGGTGAAAGCCATCACCTCAACTGATTCACTTTATACCTATTTATTTCGCTCTTCATAGCAGCTTCATCACATTGACTAATGAGTATTATACACTTAATATACAAACGTATTGAGATACCTACACATTATTCCTACAAACGCTTTTAAACAGTTTAACCCCACTGCATCTATACCTGTTTCCACTTTTCTAGCACAGCTTTAAAAAATATTTTAGCTGTGTTGGTCAAATATATGATGCGTCCACATTGATCATTTGAAAAGGATTTGTGTCGAAATGCGTTTCATTCACATAGGCTGGGTTAAACCTGCTGATTAAACAGGAAGCAGATGCCTGACTGACTGAGAGGGAGATGTAGATAGAAAATTCATCCATCCATCCATTATCTTCTGCTTTATCCTATATTAGGGTCGCAGGAGGGTTCCCCATGCCCATCCAGGGGATAACGTTTTAGGCGCTGGGCAGATACACCCAGGACAGGGCACCAATCCATCGCTGGGTACACACTCACTCACACAAACACACTCTATATGGGGCAATTTGGAGAACTCAATTTACTTGATCCATGTTTTTGGACTGTGGGAGGAAACCTGAGAACCCGGAGGAAACCCATGCGGACAGGAGGAGAACATGGAAACTCCACCCAGATGGGGATTCGAACCAGGAATCCCTAGTGCTGAGAGGCGAGCGTGTTAACCACTAAGCCGTTCAGTACAGTAAGCAAAAAAAAAACCACATGCTGTGAGAAAAAGGGGAAAACTTTACACAGATACTTA
Organism: Corydoras sp. C115; assembly: GCA_019802505.1. Lineage (NCBI taxonomy): Eukaryota > Metazoa > Chordata > Actinopteri > Siluriformes > Callichthyidae > Corydoras > Corydoras sp. C115. Next base: position 1,540,076 of record JAFMOC010000016.1, on the reverse strand, counting down.
TTGCACCGGTCACAAACCTGTGTGAATAGATTGCGTCTGGAACAACATCCAGGCACTTTGTTATCCTACAGTTACAGATTGTTGTCCATTTGTATTTCTCTCTATACATTGTTAATCACCTTTACATTATTTTCTAATAATTAGAACTACCACAAAGCACATATATTGGTGGGGGTTGATTCTCAAAACTGACGTTGTTGTTGGTGGTGCTGGTGGGGGTCAGTTTTACTGGCATGAGTGACTCAGACAGTTCTTCTGCACTAATTCAACAGCAACGTCATTCAACCACATGTTTCGTGTTGGCAGCCTGTTTACAGATTACGTTACTTTTCATTTTAAACCCAAAATATTAATGTTGGTTAGCACATGGTTGTGTTCACTTGGTGTCAAGAACTTGACTTAACAGGCTTATTTTGAGCCTTTGGAGTGAACTAGAACAAGAGATTGTAATCCAGATTTTTCAGCTCGTCTAACATCAGTGTCTGATTCAATACTTCAGTCTATAATTACTATACTGTATTGAATTTAAATCTTTAAATAGTTTTTGTTAAAAAAAATTTAACATGGCAACTCTTTTCCAAGTGAAGTCCTCTGAAACGTGATACACTTTACTTAATTATTTAAGCACTTAGTGAGCACTTCCCCAGTTAATGGCTTGTATCATTAAAATATCTGCTGCAGCTGAAGGTGTAATGGATTTTTTTTTCTTGTGTGATGGATGTAAAGTGATCTATTATTGATTAGTTAAATAACACTTCTATTTGCTGTGTTATTTTTAAAACATAAAATCATTACATTAAAAGCTTATATTTTTAGTTTTGTGAATTAATATTTTTTAACCAGATCTGAACCAAAATAAAGCCATATTGAAACTTTGAGCGCTTTGGGCCAAATGATGCTGTTCTTATTTAAGAACTCGAACATTAGACACAATCCTTATCCACAGCTACTTAAAATTCATTATTGTGTTCTATGTAAATGTTTAATCACCCAAATTGTGCAGTAATGTATGAGCTGCTGTTTTTGTTTGATGTCTGGTGACTTAACAGGGTTCTCAGTGAGTGAACAGTGTGTAAAACCCACACACTTATACCAGCATACCATACACTATACCAAATATAGTGCAGTGCTGAGAATAATTCCTGCACTGTGGGGGTCCTAAACATTAGAGTAAAGAAAACTAATAAATTATGTAAAGAAACAGATGGACCACAGTCTGTTGTTGTAGATATACCACTGTGGAATTCCAACAGAACAACTTTCAAATATGGTCAGTACTCAGTATTTATCTGGATCAGTACATTTCATGTTTATTTATTGCCTCTTTACAGAGCTATGTTTACTGGTGGAATGAGGGAGTCAAATCAAGACACGATTGAATTAAAGGGCCTGTCTGCTCGTGGCCTGAAACATATAATCGAATTTGCCTACAGTTCAGAAGTGACCCTGGACCTGGACTGCATCCAGGATGTCCTCGGGGCAGCTGTCTTCCTTCAGATGGTGACAGTGGTGGAGCTTTGTGAAGAGTTCCTGAAATCAGCCATGAGCGTGGAGACATGCTTAAACATTGGTCAGATGGCTGCCACCTTCAGCCTGTCATCTCTGAAGGAGTCTGTAGACACGTTTACATTCCGCCACTTCCTGCAGATTGCGGAGGAGGAGGACTTCCTGCACATTCCCATGGAGCGCTTGGTGTTTTTCCTGCAGAGCAACAAGCTGAAGGGCTGCAACGAGATCGATTTGTTTCACGCAGCTGTACGATGGCTTCGGTACGATGAGTCACGGCGACCAGCCGCCAGCGAGGTGCTCCGGCATGTACGCTTCCCGCTGATGCGTTCCTCAGAACTGGTGGACCGTGTCCAGACTGTGGACTTCATGGTTGAAGATGTGTTGTGCAGGCAGTATCTGCTGGAGGCCTTTAACTATCAGATCCTTCCCTTTCGGCAGCATGAGATGCAGTCACCCCGTACCCTGATCCGCTCTGACGTCGTCTCGCTAATCACTTTCGGCGGCACGCCATACACCGACAATGATCGCACCGTAAGCGCCAAGGTCTACTGTTTGGCTGACAGCAGTGTGCGGCAATTTAAGGAGCTCACTGACATGGAGTCAGGCTGCAGCCACGCGTGCGTTTCTGTTCTGGATAATTTTGTGTACGTGGTTGGAGGCCAGCACTTGCAGTATCGCAGTGGGGAAGGTGCCGTCGATGTCTGCTTCCGTTATGATCCACATCTCAACCACTGGTTGCGTATCAAGCCGATGCAGGAAGGTCGTATTCAATTCCAACTAACTGTACTGCAGGGGCGCCTGTATGCCACAGGGGGGCGCAACAGGTCCGGGAGTCTGTCTTCTGTGGAATGCTACTGTCCTAGGAAAAATGAATGGACCTATGTTGATTCTTTAAAGAGAAGAATATGGGGTCATGCTGGAGCAGCGTGTGGCGACAAACTCTACATTTCTGGGGGATATGGTGTTTCCGTGGAGGACAAGAAAACGATGCATTGCTATGATCCAGCTGCAGACCGCTGGGACTTTAAAAGTCCGATGAATGAGCCAAGAGTGCTACATGCCATGATCAGTGTAAACAATCGCATATATGCTCTTGGAGGCAGAATGGATCATGTGGACCGCTGCTTTGATGTTCTTGCTGTGGAATATTACCATCCTGAGGCAGATCAGTGGACGACGGTCAGTCCCATGCGAGCGGGCCAATCGGAGGCTGGCTGCTGCTCGTTGGATAGAAAAATTTACATTGTTGGGGGATACAATTGGCACCTGAATAACGTCACAAGCATAGTCCAGGTTTATAACACAGAGCTGGATGAGTGGGAGAGGGATCTACACTTCCCAGAATCCTTTGCTGGAATTGCCTGTACACCTGTTATATTGCCGCAGACGGCCACGCAGCGCTGAGCGTGCAGCTGTGACCTGTTGTTACTGAAGATCAGACTTTCAAAATGCAGCAAGAATATACTGCAGTGTACTTTCTCTCTGTTTATAGAACTCTCACACCTCTTACACATTCTGATTCTCAGGGTAGATTCACATTGCAGTGGAGTGTTTCAGGATTATCATGCTTAAGCTTTTAGCTGCATTTAGCTTTCGGAAGTTTGATTAAAGTGCACTTGTCCTGTGAAATGTTTGAACTTGGTTAATCCCGATCTAGAAGCTTCTGTGTAATTTCCTCATTTTCTGTGTCTCATTTTTAAAAGCTTGTATAATCTGCCTTTACTGAACCAAAAATTATCTAACTATTATTCATGCATCAGTCTCATATTTCACTTTTCCTTAGAAACAGAACATGCCACCATCACTATTGACTCCGACATTATAGCGGTATGTACTCTATGTAATGGATTTGTAAATTTGCTAAAACTTGACACTTTCTTGTTCATTCATTCATTATGAACTTCCAGTTCCTCTAAATTCCAAATCACTAAATTATACTGCTGAACAAAGAAAAGTCCACTAAACAATATCCAGCCACCAACAACATCCTGTTTAGCACTGATCAAGAATTAAGTGTATAAAAATTCTAGCAGCACTGATCCACATGCACTAATGCAAAACACAAACACATCACTATCACTGTGGTACCAAGAATAATGTATTATTGTTGCATTACCATCCATCCATCCATTATCTCCCGCTTTATCCTCTATTAGGGTCATGGTGGGGTTCTTCATGCCCATCCAGGGGAGAGCTTCTCGGGCGCTGGGCAGATAGACCCAGGACAGGGCGCCAATCCATCGCTGGGCACACACTCACTCACACAGACACACTCTATATGGGGCAATTTTGAGAATTCAATTGACTTGATCCATGCTTTTGGACTGTGGGAGGAAACCGGAGAACCCGGAGGAAACCCACGCAGACACGGGGAGAACATGGAAACTCCACCCAGATGGGGATTCAAACTGGGAATCCCTAGCGCTGAGAGGCGAACGTGCTAACCACTAAGCCACCGTGCCGCCTTGTTGCATTACATTACATAATTTTGCAGATGCTTTTATTCAAAGTTACTTATAAGTATCTCATTTTGTTGGCTGAACTCATCAGCCCTGAATGAATGAGGGTTAAGGGCGTTACTCAAGTGCCAAATTGTCGACATTGGTTTGTCTCTTACCCTCAGGTTAACATTTTAACCACTGAGCTACCACACCCCACCAAAATAATATCTGCTCTGTGAGGTTCCTGGCAATTGGAGAACAGATTAAAGGGAACTGATATAGTATGGGACAGACAGACTGCAGTTTGTAATTGTAGGACTAGGCCTGTTTGCTCAATGAGCATCAAATGAAATGTAGGGGTTCAAACCTCAATTGTAAGATTTTGAGCAATGGCCTTAACCCCTAATTGCTCTAGAAGCAACAGAATGTGTCTAAGTAGCTGGTAAATTAGTAAAAATGAGGACATTTTAAAAGTATTTTATAACTCTAAAATCATGTGTTTATTATAAATACTTAATAAACAAAAGTGCAAGTAAATCCTCAGCTGATGGCACTATTAGTATTGATGCTAAATCATAAGAAATGACTTGAAGCATCATTTATTAATTGGTGTGGCTTTCATTAAAAAGATGGTAAATTAGTCATTACTATGCACCTCCTCAGTGTTTTGACATAATCAGCAGGGCATTAAGAACCAAAGCTCAATAGCCTTGACATGTACAGTGCAACGGTTCCTTTTTTGGATTTTTGTTTAAATTAATTGTCATTGTACTTTTGGTTAATTTGCTCTACATCTTGTTCCTGTAAAAAAACACTGAGACTGACCAGCAGCTCGATCTGATTTTAACCATTTAACACTGAAAATGGTGCCATTATTCCTGGATGTGAATATTTGTTTTAATTTGCAGTGATTGTCTTTTTACATAAAACAGTGCTCTTTACAGCAGAGAGACAAATCTTTAAATGTATATTTTTTTTCTCCATTAACTACCGGCTGGAGCTTCTCTTTTCATGGCTGTTTTGAAGTGAATTTTAATGCTTCAGCAAACACATTTTAGATTTACCTTCAGTGAGACTTGACACCTTATTCAAGGTTCATGACGACATGGTTTGATTAATTTAGTGTGGAAGACTTTACACAGACAAGAGTCATTTTAATATCAGTTCTAGAAAAGGATTTCCGATAAGATGAATAATGTAAATGTTAATTGCTCCTTGTTCAATTCTGCACAGCATTCTGCGAAGTGAAACGTCTTTAGTGTCACTTTGACTGAAGGTTCAGTGACAGTATATTGAAGTTTTACTGGTATTGTGTTCTCACTGTGTATGAATATTAGTATTAAAAGTATTAAATATTACTTTTTACAATAGTACAATATTTCAAAGCAGCTTTACAGTGTTTTAAGCATAAACCCCCAAAGGTCAAGCCAAAGCCGCAGTGGCAAGGAAAAACTACTTGGTGCTGAGGTTTTTTTTAAGGTAGAAACTTTGTGAGGACCGAGGCTCAGTGAGGAACTCTTCCTCCTCATGCACTATTTACGGTGCAGGACTCCATGCACAGATTGTGTAATAATAACATGATATTATTATGTTACTATCTAAAAAATGTGTATTGTGAGCTTCCTAAAGTAGTTATCCCTTTTATACATATCACACATTAAAACAGGAGACTTTTTGGATCAGTAATGGTAGAGTTCTAATTCATGGCAAAGGTTTTCAGTGATATTGGGGTTAAGCAGCTTTATGTCCTCCCCACTAAATTATCTACACCATGTCTGTATGAATTTTATTAAATTTACAGGCAGAAGTCACACAGCTTTGATTTGGGGCCTCACATAGAACATCTGCAATAAAACAATGGATTGTCCAGTGTTAGTATCACAGCATTACTGCATCCCTATAAAAAGCAAAAATTTCACTTATTAGATATGATGTTCTAAAACAGTGAGCATTCTCATATTGTACTTAAAAACTGAAAAGAAATGTTTTTTTTTTTAACATCTGACCTCTGAGTGTTTTAATTGATGTACAGAGCACTGCCGGCTCACTTTGTGGTCATTACTATTTGTAAAGCACATGTTTAAAAGCAGAAGGTGTGCCTTCATATTGATTTGGCATTTTGTTTTCATCTTTCTCAGTCTGTACTGTAAGCTGAGTTTGTAATACTTTTTATGACAATATGAATCCACAACGCTGCAATATCCAAGTGCCCGCTACATTTTACCTTCACTGTGATGGCTAACTGGAATACTACAGCAGCTGGACTGAACCTTCCACTCTGATCATAAAAGCACTTCACTAAAGATTATGTACATTTATTGCAGATTGTAAAATAGAACAGAAACAGGATGCTAATCCCTCTGGACCTGAATGTAACCTTCACCTCTGTCTTAAATACTGCCATTTTCAGATCAGACCATAACAGCAGAATCTTTCCCTAACTTCTCTTTGTTCTCTATACAATGAAAAAACAGGTTCAACAGCAAGTGCTGAACATAATGATCAGTTATTAATTTTAGCAATTAATACTGAATTAATGATTGTATTTCATCCAACCTGATTTCTTTTCCTCGCTGTTTCATTTGTATTTTCTTTCCAACTGTGATTTGTGCCAGTTCCCATCAGCACTGTGTCCTCCCAAGTATCTGTCACAGGCTTATTCCATCAATATGCAGTTTCATAGTTTTTAGAAATTGTAAAACAGTGAAGGGATACTAAGTTTTATCTCACAGATAGAAAACACTCTTTACAAGAACTAAAAGTAAATCTAGTTCTTAGAACTTCATATTTCACTCCAGAGTAGGTATATTTGGAACAGATTGGAAGCATGTGTGATGGATATTGGTTAAACCACAGATGGATAAAAATCAAAGGTGCTGTTTTTTAATGTATGTATGAGGTATTGGCTGCATAAGTAATATCATAGAACTGAAATAGATAAGCACACAGACAAATAGACAGATCATTATATCTATAGTATATATCTTTATTTCAGCTTGCTTTGTTGCAGTGAGATTTACCGACTACTCATTTTGCCTGTTGAGTGGGTAGATCTCTTACATAAAGGTTAACCTAAAAGCATTCATTAACTATTACCAGTCCAGTGGCATGCAGGATTTACTGTTCTCCTGCCTCCAGTTCTGGTTCCCAGGACAGTATAAGTTGCTGTAGCAGTAATTTTTTTTTAATATGAAGGTGTGGGTCACTGCTTATGATTTAAAGTAAATGATACAGCTGCACAATTAATATTTGTGTCATTGTATTATTCTTAACCCCATTTGTGTTTTCACAAACAACTTGTGTAGTCAGGATCACATGGGTTGCCAGTTTTTTAGTTTGCCAGATGCACATAAGGAGGAAGATTAATACATCAGTAGTAGTAGAATTTGACGAACCTTGGCAGGAACCAGGGAAGAACATGCAAATCTCTGTAGAGAAAGGACATTGTCTGACCTTCCAGGGAGTTGAAGCCAGACACTTCTTGCTGTAAAGCAAGAGCTTAAAAAAACAAACACAGCACAAAAACCGAACACCGAGGTCAAGTATGTGGCAGTGTCTAGACATGACCTGAACACCTCAGTGTTTTTACCTTCAGTCCAGTATCTACTGAGGGGAATTAAGAATAATGAATTTATGAGCTTGTGCTCTACTGTCACTTTTTCTGTCACATTTACTTTCAATTTGGAATTGGACGTCACAAAAGCTCCTGCAGAAGCTCCTCCTTTAACGGATTTGTTAGATGCTGAATTGTTAAATCCATAAAAACACACTAATATGTGGATCATGATCATGATGCTGCATTTATTTCCTTCAGAGTTGCGTTAGTTTTAGCTGGAGAATAAGACCTTGTGAAATCTTTTCCAGCATATCTCAGATACTTTCGAGACCTCAGGTAAACACTTCATGTGTAAAAATGTTCCTTGTGCATTATGAATCCCTCTGTCATGATTCCAGGATGATGAACCAAGTTGTCATTCTGGAATATGCTGGATAAACCTTGTCATTCAACACGTTTAGATATTCGGCTGATTTTAAAGGACACTTTTGCAAAAGAAATTTGTGATCTCAGAAGTTTTAATCAGGTTAAATAAAGGTAAATAAATAAAATGGCTGCCACACAATATTACTGAACCTCGACCTGACCGATTAAAGCAGCATCAATGTTTGTCAGTCTTTAAAATATTGATGCACAGACATTGTTTTGATGTAAACGTTGAATCTTCCTGTTTCACTGACTGATAAACAGTTCACTCAAGAACACTATATTACATGACATTATAGAGCATGAACTGAACAGCTTTTCCCCCAGGACTAATAATCCTCGAGTTTTCATGGCGTCTACTGTAACTGTGACCTATATCTGCACTTATGTTGTACAGTCATTTAAATGCACTGATCATCACCTCTTTCCCGTCCACCGTCTTCCTGATGTTTCTCATTAAAACTCAATAGATTCCTCCACTTATGTTCTAGATGATTATGGTGATTAATGTTGTCCAACAGTATTGTTATAAATTTAAATACAATGAATGTATGAAAATGCACAATGAAGATTTTGTATATATTTTTTGTTTGTACAATTGTAATAAAATAACAAAGACCAACAAACTCAGTGGTCTATGTTGGTAAATTTTAAAAAGTGATTTTTTCTTTTACCATAATCATCATGAGATTGCATTTCTTTTTTATATATTTTACTGTAACGATAAACATCAACATTAATTCAAACACCCGGCAAACATTTAATTAGTTAATGTTCAAATACCACCTGGTTCTTATTCTTATTATGGTTATTAAAATCCACCTGAAACCCATTATAATGTTACAATAAACCAGCTTTTTTTCTCTGACTATAAACACAACATGGACAAAAGTATTAGAACAGCTATTAAATCCAGTTGTTTTATTCAGCCCCATTGCACAGCTGGATGAAATCAGGCACTTTGGACAATAACATGCTTCCAACTCTGGGAAACAGTTTGGGGAAGGCATGTTTTGTTTCCAGCATGACTTTGCCCTCATTGCTCAAAACATGGTCCATAAAGGAATGGCTGGGTAAGGAAATATGCTGACCTCAGCTCCATTTTACCCCTTCTAGTTCCAGATAGGCGGCACAGTGGCTTAGTGGTTAGCACGTTTGCCTCTCAGCGCTAGAGATTCCTGGTTCGAATCCCCATCTGGGTGAAGTTTCCATGTTCTCCCCGTGTCTGCGTGGGTTTTCTCCGGGTTCTCCGGTTTCCTCCCACAGTCCAAAAACATGGATCAAGTCAATTGAATTCTCAAAAATTGCCCCATATAGAGTGTGTCTGTGTGAGTGAGTGTGTGGCCAGCAATGGATTGGCGCCCTGTCCTGGGTCTATCTGCCCAGCGCCCGAGACGTTCTCCCCTGGATGGGCATGGGGAACCCCACCGTGACCCTAATAGAGGATAAAGCAGGAGATAATGAATGAATGAATAGCCCTCGTGTCTGATGTCAGAAATACTCTTCTAGATAAACTGACAAAGGGTCCCACAGACACAAATCTTGTAAAATGCTTTATGTAAAGAGTAGTCACCGTTACACAAATTTCCTCTTGATCACAACTCCAATATCACAGCGTGCTACTGTCAAAATAGTGTGAAAAAAATGTTTACTGACTTATTAATGTTGGTGGTAGCCACAGTCAGCCACCACATTCACCACCACCATGTCAGTGTCACTGTAGTTCTGATAATCATCCTCCACCCAGAGAAATGTTACTCTATGGTGGTTCTGTGGGGGTATCAGTTATTGGAAAACAAAACAAAGCATGTATAGAATCAGGTGAAATATTGTCTGTGTTTGTAGGGTGAACCTAATAAGGAAGGAGGTGATTTTATATGACACCTAAGAATTAGAAGCTAGGAACTAAATTTAAAGGTCCGTCGGCCGACATTTCTGGGCGGTCTCAAAACTCCAAAGCCCGTGAGGCTTTGCGCGCTTACGAAGTCACGGCACCGCTCACGTCTCGCGCACAGGTCTGTTTTGGAGAAGAACGGAAGATGGCGACCTCAAACAATCCGCGAAAATTCAGCGAGAAGATCGCGCTCCACAACCAGAAACAGGCGGAGGAGACCGCGGCGTTCGAGGAAGTCATGAAGGACCTGAGCATTACACGAGCCGCGCGGGTACGTCCTCCCCCGAGATGCGCTTCCTCTCCGTCCGCTCTTCAGACGCGCATCCTCCGCGTTCGGACTGGCTCGGTGCCGCGCTCTGACCACGGCAGCCCGGAGCTCCGCGCACACACGCCGGGGGGCAGCTTCCCTGCCGCGGCGTCCGTGTTCCTTCATTCCCGCAAAATGAAAACAAAACCCCGATAGCGACCGCTTTTGTGGCGGGCAGCCTCCTGGCGTCACTGAGCGCGCGCTGAACGCGACGTGGGGATGCGCATTAAAGCGATTTAAAACGAAACACGGGCTCCAGATGTGCTGCGCATCTGCACCGCTGGACGCATCCCGTGCAGCTGGAATGATCTTATCCGCTTCGAACGAGGCGCCTTTGTAAATCTGGCTTCGCGGTTGTAGGCGCCAGAAGACGCGGCATGTGTTGCAACAGAGATCCAGTCGCGTCTTGCTTCCAAAGCAAAGGCCAGATTTGTGTACTTCACTCCAAAATGAATAGAAGCAATACCAACCCGCTCCTAAAACCGTTCTGCTGATCTGCTTTTGTTTTCGCGCTTGATGCATCAGATTTTGTGAGCATGATGGTGTTTGAGTTTGGTTCATTCATGCATTCATGCTGTCATTCACTCTGGCACTCATTCATGCACTTTTATTTTGCACAGCTGCAGTTACAGAAGACCCAGTATTTGCAACTGGGCCAGAATCGTGCTCAGTGCTATGGAGGTTCACTGCCAAATGTCAATCAGATTGGAAATAGCAACACTGACCTGCCATTTCAGGTGAGCCTTCAGAAACTGTATCAATGCAGGGTGGGAAGTGGTATTTTTTTTGTTTGTAACTGTTTTGGCGGGGTTTGTGTCTGAACAAGTTGTGTGGTGCATCCTGTTAAGGTGCTTTCAGTCAAATAAGCTTTAAATTGATTGGATGTAAAATAGATTTAAAATAGATTGGATGCTGTGTTGTTGATTGGTCCAGTTTGAGTTTCCTCCTGGTGGAGAGTCTGAAATATTATCCAGGCTTCTTCTGAGCAGGGGATTCCTGCTGAACGTCATGCCCTAAACAAGTCTTAGTCTTTGGAAATGTGTGTGTAAGAGAGAGAGATCCAGTCTTTTTGACAATGTATCTGTAATTTTGACTTATTTCTTATATAGAAAGTCCCTTTAATACCCAATGATCTGAATTACTTGCTGTGAAGAAATTTACTTTATGTAGGCTTATTTTGGTTTATGCTCATATGTACAGTATTGTGTCAGATAGTTTCTTTAAACTCCTGACACTTTATTAGCTGTTTCCTCCTTTTTTTTTCTTCTTTTATTGTCTGTTTTATAATTTTCACTGATCATATAGATGAACTTTGAAGTTCTACAATTACAGATTGTAGTCCATATCTTTCTTTACACATTTTTTAGTCCATATTGACTCTATTCTTATTATTTGTGTGGTGGAAAGACAATGATGTGGTGCTAATGTGTTGTGCTGGAAGTAAATTACAAACCGCAATGTACTATTTTGCACCCAAAATAATACATCCACCTGGATTTTGTAGGTCCTTTGAGCTGTGATGAAGGATTAGAGGATGACAAAGTGCATCTGAGAAAGCAGGGGGTGTATCTAATAATGTGGCCATTTTATTTGGTATTTTTTATTGCTAAATTAAAGAAAATTTCTGCTTTTATTATCATTATTTATTTGCATATGTTTAGTGATAAATGGTTAAAATGGATAAAAGTGTCTGCTAAATGACTAAATGTAATTTAAGTATAATTATTAAGAAATATAAGACTTAAATTATTAACCAAAATAATGCTACTTAATTATTACTATTGTAGTAAGAACAATAAATAGTACATGCACTATTAACATTTATGAAATGTATGTAAATTCAGAGAGTTTAAAGGTTTCGACAATGTAGACTGCAGGACCAGTCTGATTTTATCCTGAAGTTAAACACATTTAAAGTGGCCTTGTTGTGTTCTGAAAGTTTTGCAGCAAAGACTTTGAAAAAATGCTGCACCACTCTGTTTGTTTTGGAAACACCGGGTCTGATCTTTAGCGTGACCATAGAAGAAATTCAGTTTTCCAAAAATATTAACACAAACATTGAATTTGGTTTCGAATTTAGTCTTTGATTCATCACCTTCAGCGACCAGATTTCTGACTTGTTCTAGTTTATTGTATTCTCTGTAACTAAGCAACAAAGTAGATCTCTGCTTTATGTTTAACTGGTAATTGTCTGCCAAGTGTGCATCAGTGATTGTGCGATATTCGTTCTGCAGCTGTTTCTATAGCAGTTGTCTGAATTGTTTATGCCAAAAACATGTTATAATGTAAATGTTAATGTGAATGAAGCATTAAAGAAGCTGCTGCTAAAGTATTTATTCCAGATACCATATAGTACATCTCCAAAAAGTGCAACCTGAAGCCTGTATTATGTGAAGACAAAGTCCAAATTTTGAGCACAAATGAACCCACATTTATCTGAATGGACTGAGAGACAGTGGAAACATGTTCTGTGGTCAGACGCGGCTATGTTTTAACCTGCTAAAAAATGTCGAAAAGACCACCCATATTGTTGACTATAAACGGTGCATTTGCATGCATCAGTGCTCAGCTTAAACATAATGGTTACATTGATGCATAGTTTTGTGTTTTATAAGGGTATATGTTGTTGGCAATATGATGCTCTTACACATAAATTTTTGTTTTAATTTTAGAAGAACAGTGCTAGGTCTTATTCTGCACAAGTTTAAACTATATGGCTTTGTGAACATGGTGTGTGGGTGCTTGAGCAGCCCTCCCTCAGTCCAGATTGGTCTGCTTTTAAAAATGTATGATGCATCATGAGTAGAATAATCAGACACTGATGAACACAGATTTTTGGCAGCCCAAGTATTGTATACAGCAAGAATAGACAAAAATCTCATTCCAAGAAGCTGTATATTTAAAGTAAAATTCTAAAATTTAAAGGTGATATGACCCAGTACTGAAGATGCATCTGTCATGTTAAGGTTTTTTTGAGTCTATTGCAGGCAATTTTGAAATTTATTTATATTTACCAAAAAAAACTGTTAATTATTAAAAACCCTGATTATTGTTTTTTTATAATTCTCTGTTAAGAACAAGTTAAGAGTAAGTTAATTAACAGGTTTCAGTTTCTTATATATTATTTTATCCATCCATCCATTTTCTTCCGCTTTATCCTCTACTAGGTTCGATAAAGATACACCCAGGACAGGGTGCCTATCTATCACTGAGCACACAGTCACTCACACACTCACTCACACAAACTTAATCCATGGTTTTGGACTGTGGGAGGAAACCGGAGAACCCGGAGGAAACCCACGCGGACTCAGGGAGAACATGGAAACTCAGATTGGGATTCGATAAATAAACAGAATTTTATTAATATTAATAATAATAATAATAATAATAATAATAATAATAACTAAAGTGTGTATTACTAGTGTATTACTAGTGTATTACCAGCTATATGATTGTGATATCATATATATGATAAATATTAATTCATAATTTCTAACAACCATTAATTAATTAATAATTAAAGACAACTTCTAAAGCGAATCATTACATGACACATCAGACATCTACTGAATAAACATAAATATATAAATAATGGTATGCTCAGAGTAACTGGAGTAGTCTTAGTGTCAGTGCTGTCTGTCTCAGACCCAAATAAAACAAGTTTACATTTTAAATAAAAAAATCATTCATGGTCTTTCAGGAAGCAGCCAGTCTGAGAGAAAAATCACCTGTCTGTGAAGAACAAATAACCTTCACTGTGTGCAACTAGTCTCATGTATTAATATATAAAAAGGACAAACATCTAAAATGTATGTATTAAAGAATGAAATGCTAAAACAAAACAATGGTCACTTATGCATAGTATTATGAATGAAATCTGAGACTGAACTGTTTATGTTCAGTGTTAAACCTTCTGTGAGTGACATTGGAATGAGGTTTGTGTTATAGACTGATGGAACATGAAGCTTTGGTTTGTATTTAAAGTTTAAAAAGTGCTTGTTATTTGGTCTCACACACTGAAAACCTCAGCAGGTGAAGCCTTTTTGTTTATTTCCACCCAGAGGTGGATAAAGCTCAGAGAACAATTTCCGAAATAATTTTAGAACAACTAGGCAGGTGTGATGTTTTTACAGAATGCTCAAATATGTTTCTGTGATTCCTTCAGTGAGTATGATTTTAGTGTGCATGCATGTTTGAGAGTGTGTAGTTAAAACATAGTCCATGCATGTATGAGTGTAATAAATACTGATGAATTTAGTATTAAAATATCACTCTAAAATTTTGTGCATGTGTGTTTGATGTATATTAATATGTATGAATCTTTTACGATCTTAAATTTGATATTATAAGCATTATAATAAAATAATTATAATAGCTGACTCTTCAAACCTTGTTTTACCAGCTTCTAAAATGCTTTTTTAAACACTATATGAGATGAAATAATTATAGTAATAATAATAATAATAATAATAATAGTATTAATGGTATTTTTATTATATCCATTAAGAGGTTCCGCCCTCACCCTGTGTCCTGTGCTGTTATTTGTTGATGCAAAGTGCTGAAGTTATAACTGATTTATAATGTAAGAGATTTGTCAGTTGGCCTGTAATTACTTTTTTTTTCATTTTTCTTTATTTTTTAAAAATATGGATAAATCCATCACAACTTAGCTGCCTAATATTTGGGCTGATGCTTGTGGTCTAAAATTTATCATCAGCTGGAAAATTGAGATTAAAATGTAGTGTAGCGTCGATTATCAATAACACTGACTATAATATTTGTTTAAAAAATATTTTGATGCTCTCAGAGCAATAAAAGATTATCCAAGTTTTTTTTAATAGTTGTGTAATAATGTAATACAGAAACAGTTAGATGTTATCAATAACATTTTTTAACAAACAGGCTTGAACATTATTATAAAGAATTATAAAATTCCCATTTGAGTGTGAATAGTGCTACTAAAATTGTGTTCTTGTGGGAGCTGTGCCTCCTTAGTTAGATCTGTAAAGTTTAAATTTGGTTTTAAATTTTAGTGTTAAAATTAGTTCTTTGTCCATGTCACATAGTGTTTTTTTGGAAACCTTCAATGTATTAAATTAAAATGATTTAATAAACTTTCCAGCAGTGATTCATTTGAAAAAGCCCTTTGCAACATTCATAATAACCCCCACCCCTGTGGACTTATTAAATATTGTTGAGCGGTTGCCATTTCTGCCTTTAACATTGCTTTTCATATTTAAAGCATTTAGCAACTTTTGTTTTTGTGCTGTCATACTGCAGTTCATCCTTTTAATAAAAATGCTAAAGTGCCTTTATTTGTTAAAATCTGAGATTAAAGAAAACCAGAAATCAATGCTGCATTTAACTTCTCAGCTTCCATTTCAGACCACAGTTCTGGATACCAGCCGGACAACTCGGCACCACGGTTTGGTGGACCGTGTGTACCGGGACAGGAACCGGATCACATCGCCACATCGCAGGCCTTTGTCTGTGGACAAACATGGACGGCAGATATCCTTTCAAAGAGCCGTTATTCTGTGCTGGATATACAACCTTGATTCTTTCAGATGACAACATATATATATACATATACAGAAGCGTTCTGCTTCTGAGGCGTAGGCTTCTCAGTCACATTTGTAGCTGACAGTGGAGAACGTGCACGGTTTTTCGGTGTTCTGCTTTCAATAAAGACCAGCTGAATACGAGTGTTGTCCATCCCCAAATTTGATGTCCTACAAGGTCAGGAATAAACAGACATGATGCAAAGCATCAAAACATGGTGCCATCCGTATCACCATGCAGTGTCCCAGCACTATATTTGCTATATAAATAAAGTTTACTTACTTACTACCTAGGCACTGTGAGATTAAATAAGGCTGAGATTAAATAAGTGCAACTGTACCAGCTCCTCACTATTTGACGCTGAGCTGAGAACCTGCTTTTGCTATCTTCATGGCTAGAACAAAAAACATTTCTATCTAGAGATATTGCTTTACAGTTGTTGCAGGAAATGAATTCTAATGACAAATTCTGTTTGATGAGACTATAATGATTTTAAGGCAGTTATTTTAGCACTGAATAAGTAAATTTATGCTTTAGTTTAATTTGGTCTGGTTCCTAGCTCCATCATACAGTGTTGTGTTTGTTTGTAAAGCATAGCAAACATTTTCTGTATGCATGTGAAAAAGGCATCATTCTTAACACTGAGTATTACATCGACAGCTGTCCTTATGGCTCAGTTTATCTGTCACCTCCACCCGACACCAGCTGGAGGAGGTAAGCCATTAAACCACTGGCCATTAAGCATTATTATACATGCTATATAATTCCAAGGACACTTTACCAAACTCACATTTCTGTTCCAGGACTAATTCTGACTCCGCGCTACACCAGAGTGCCATGAATCCTACTCCACAAGACACGTTTGTTGGAGGGTCACAAGAACTACAGCCAAAACGAGGTACTTTCAGATCTTTAAGATTAAAGAGATTCCTGATGTTTTAATATATGTGTGTGTTTATTTTATTATCTATATATACAACTTCTATCATTTTTCATGAAATCTTGGTGCCGCAGGTAATATAATCCAGCATAAACAACAGTTATTACAAGTACTATACTCGTGAACAATGCTTGCCACAATTACTATATAGTCATGTCATGTGTGGTCATGGCAACATTCTGTTATGAAGATGTTTCTGGTGAATATTTTATAAAAATCTTTTCAAATCGTGGTATTGTCTGGCAGATTGATAAAGACAAGTGTTTGCTTTAACTTTAAACTTGATATGAGGTCCAAAAAAAGACTCACAAAGAAAAGAAAATATACACAAGAGTGAAGGTCTGTGAGTCACAGCACTTTTCTGAACCTGACTGAAATCTGCAGTTTTCTGAGCTCTTCTGTGGTTTCACTTCTTTTTACTCTTTTCTTTATTTTATTTACATGTTACTGAAGTACTTATGTAAAAAAAAATCTACATACATTTTTAAAATTTTGTCAATTACACAAATTAAATGTTTAATAGGACTATTAATTTAACTTAACTGATAATAAACTTAATGCTTACTGTTTATCGTTCTAGTTCTATTACTCACGCCTCCAGATACAGATGAACCTGAATCAGAAATGGAAAAAGATGATCAGAAGACAGCACTGCACCCCAAATCTCATGACGTGCCAGGGATAAAGTAAGTATAGACTAATTACTGACATTATAAAATGACATTATAGCAAACACAACACAATACAATCAGATATGACATTTTTCCTCCATGAAGCATAATATTTGTAATAAAACAAAATCATGCAAGCTGAAGCAATGTCTGGAGACTTGCATGTTATTTCAAGCTTAAAGATGTACATAAATCTGCAGTATAAATGGTAGAGCTTGTAAATTCTTAACAAGATTATAATGGACTTTTTTATAGTTTTTTTTAACATCTCAGTCAAAATTTAAACAGTTTATGATATAGAGCTTTATTTCAGCTAATAGACCTGAGGAGATGGAAGTCATTAACTTAACTGTCAGTGCAAACTAAAAATAATGTTGTATGTTTCCATCCTGCAAATCTGGTCTATTCATTGCTGTTTGAGAAACAATTTAATATAAAATATTGTTTTTCATTAATGAGGTCTGTGCCTCAAAGAATCCAGGTCATCATAAAATCTGGATACAGGGCCATAACATCAATAAGGAGATTCATCACTTTATCACAGTAATGGGTGCTACAAGTTTTTTACTTAAACAATCAGTTGTTACTTAGTTGCATGCACCTGCTCAGTCTGCAGGATTACCTGCAAAATTAGAACATTTAAGGAAATCAAAGAGACAGGATTTTATACTGTGTTACACTTGTACACTTGATTGGGGTATGGTAGCTCAGTGATTAGGGTAGTGGGCTATTAGTCTGAAGGTTGTGGTTTCAAGTCCCAGGTCCAATGAAGTTACCAATTTGTTTCCATGAGCGAGGCCTTAAACCCTCATTGCTCCATGGGTGCTGTATCATGGCTAACCCTGTGTTTTGACCTCATCCATCAATTAAGATGTTTGTAAGTCTTTCTGACTTTTATCTTTGGGTAAAAGTATCTGCTAAATGACCCAATCTTTTTATTTTGATTTGTGTAAAGTTTATTTTTGAAATTTTCTATTTAATGGTTCTATTCTGCAGTTGTGGGGAGACTGGTGTTTAACTATCTGTTTTTGTTCAGTGCTTTAGCGGTTTACCTTGTTTTTTTCCCAGCATATATCCCTCCCCTGATCAAGAAGTGAATGCCACTTTGATGCCAGGTGCACACAACACGGGCGGCTCTTTACCAGACCTCACCAACATCCAGTTCCCTCCTCCACTGCCCACCCCGTTGGACCCAGATGATCCAGTGACTTTCCCAGCACCCAGCACCTCCAGCAGCACAGGGAATCTGAGCACCAACCTCACTCATCTGGGCATCAGCGCTGCCAGCCATGTGGCTGCCTCCGGCACTGCACCCGCCGGCGTCACACTTACTCTCAATCTTGATGGCCAACAGCAGCAGCAGCAATGCCCACAGCAGCTCTCACCCACACTCTCACCCACCCTCTCACCTCAGATGCCCATTACTCAGGTAAACATTTTATACTTCTGCTTTATATCTGACATAGTATTTTGATAATAATGTATTTAACAAAGTGCATGTATTTTCACTTCCCTTTTTCCCTCTTTTTGCCCTCACTGCATTTTGACTGAAATTACTTTTTATTTTTTTGTTAGTTATGCACAGCTTGACCCTAAAAAATGTAGAGCTGTTGACAAATAACATTAATGATAGCATCACATACAGTTTTGCCTAGTGATTCACAGAAATAAACTTTTTTTAATGCTTTTGACAATTCATATGGCGCGGCTCATTACGCTGCTCCATCTGGCTGCCTCAAAAACCAGTCTGGTTTAGGAGATTGTCAGATAAATGTTACATGACTGACTGCATTTTGTCTAGCGTAAAGCTACTGTAAAGTGTAGTGCAGGGCTTTAGCATACAAGAGCATTTTGAACAATTGTGTTTTTGTAAACAATTTTTAAAAAGGTCATGATGGGATGATGGTGACCCAGTCCAGCTCAATACAGGCATGCTTAAGTGAGTTTGGTGTGAAAATACCTGACTGACCCACAAAAAACCTAAATTAAAAAAAAAAACATTAAACACTTTGGGAACGTTCTAAATTGGTGTCTGTGAGACAGGCATTCTCACACTATGTCAATGTCTGACCTCACACATGCTCTTTTTAATGTATAGGTAAATATTTCCTTCTCATAAGTGTGAAGGCCTTTATTTAGCTAAAGATGGGGTACCTATTTAAAATGTGAAATTTAAAAAGGGCCAGTACATTTGCTCATGTGGTATGTGGCATGTTTTATTAGTAAGACTAAATTATGTGCACCACAATTACTAATTATCACTTGTATCTCCAGAAGTATTTATCACAAGAAATTGTCTTAAAATTAATACAACAAAATGATGTAGAATCAAAGGAATTAAGTTTGGTATGTTCCTTCCTTGTTTATATTATGAAGCAAATCACAATGGACAGCATGTCTCTGGAGCAGCAGCTGTCTCAGTATTCACTGCTCAGCCTTCTGAGTGACCTGCAGAAGCAGCAGCAGACACTGCCTCAGAACATCCGCCTTATCCAGCTGCCGCCAATCACCGTCAGTTCTGTCTCCAGTACGCCACAGACAGCTTTATCCAGCCAGTCACCAACAGGAACAAGCCCCACGGTCAGCTCGGTAAGTACAAACATGACCAAGAGCTTTATTAGATGTGAAAATTATCGGTTTAATAATAAACTCTTTGAATGCAAGTAAAGGATCTCTAGCAATAAACTACCTGTACGCCTGTCATTGATCCATATAATAATAAAATATCTGAATCCCTGTAAACGTTTTGTATAATAATAAACGTCCTGATGCCCGCCAATCATCTGTTTCATAAGAAACGCTACGCGTGGTTTTCCATCGGGTCCTTCGGTTTCCTCCCATAGTCCAAAAACATGGATTTAAGGTAAATTGAATGCTATAAAGTGCCCCATATAGTGTGTGTCTGTGTGAGTGAGTGTGCCCAGCAATAGATTGGCACCCTGTCCTGGGTGTATTTGCCCAGCGCCCGAAACATTCTCCCCTGGAGGGGCATGGGGAACCCCCTGTGGCCCTAGTAGAGGATAAAGCGGAAGATAATGAATCATTGAAAACTAGTCAAATATCTGAAAACGATATGTATTTTCACTAAAATTGAATTAGCATAAACTACCTGATTGCATTTCATTGACATGTATAAAAGTAAACTACCCATACATTTGTTACTAAACTGTATTATTATAAACTGCCCAAATGGCTGCCAAACACCTTTAAACGATCTGTATAATAATAAATTACTCTACTTTACTTCTGTATTATAACTACCTGTATTTTTAACCCCTGTCATCAATTTGGGGGACTTGCGTCTGCAAAATAACCTTATATAATGTAATGTAACAACCTTAATTTTTCGCATAAAACTGCAAAACCCCATTTTAACAGCAAAAGTGGTAAAAGAGAAAAGAAAACGGAACCAGTTAAGAGGATAAGGAAACTTTGCTACACTTGGTGCTGATTTAAACAATTCATGCCAAATAATTAAAATGCTTTAAGCCACATATCAGTCATCTGCAGCAGTTGAAAGACAAAATGATGCTGCTTCATTTTTTCCTTTTTGTATTAATTATCACTTTGAGAGCTTCAGCATTAGTTTTTTTTTGTGAATTTTGCTAACATGTTAACAGTCCACTAAACTGTTCAAAGGGGTCATGATTTTTGAATAACTGGTAATTAAATCAAATATATGTATTCTGTGGATATTGTCTTATTTTGTACAATTGCTGTGTTGAATTAGCTAACACAATAAAGATATCAGATGGTGGCGATGCAAATAAAAGCGTTTGAAACAATTATGTAGGTATTTAGAAAAAGAAATCAAATAAAAGGAAATGAGGTGAACTGAGGGAAGGTGTTCTAGTTTCCTTTGTTATTTATGGCTAATTTCATTTGATCTTGAAAAGGGTTTGGCTTCAACAAGTAAATGGTTTAAACTTTTGCATGCAGTAAACAAATGTTAAAGCTTCTTTTCTTGTCTTCTGTTTTGGATATTCAAACAATTGGGGAAATTGAGGTATTCAAAGAGTAGTAAACATTATACCCATCCCTGGTAGACATAAAATGCCATTCTGAAAGGCCTCTTCCTTTCAGCAGTATCGCAATCAGACTGGCTCTCCGGCCAACCAGTCTCCAACCTCGCCAGTCTCCAACCAAGGCTTCTCGCCTGGAGGCTCGCCTCAAGTAAGGGCGGAATCCCCCTCTCACCACGTCTGCTTGTTGTGCTTTTGGCCGCTCATCACTGTCATTGCACTCTGTTCTCCCACCTTCTGTCTTCCATTTCAGCTCCATGCTCATTGCTCAGATCATGCTGTGATCTCATTAATTAGTATGTTTGTTGGTGCCACTAAGACAGGTTAATTGATTGGGTAAGGAATTAAAGAGTCATTACTGTTTCAGCATTATCATTATACCACTAGCTACAGTGCTGTCATGTTTTACTGTAAGCTCGAATAATGGTACCCGCAACAGTACTGGATCCACAGACTGTGACAGGAAGTGCAGACAATTTACAGAGAATTTAAATGTGAAGTCGGTTTAGATTTAAGGTAAGGTGTAACTGAAATAAGCTTATTTGTTAATCTTGACTGTTTATAGGGATTTCAATGATGGCAGGCTTGACCTTTACCTCTCCAGGCTTTTTACAAACTTAAAATGTTTTGAAAAATAATGATTTGGGCAAAAAAGGCATACAATTTCTTATGGATGCTTAAGTGACATCATTAAAAAAAGTCTCCAGTAATTCGCCACACTCACACAAGTTAGGTGGGAGGTCAGACAAGAGATTTCATGCAAGAACTTTTGTTGTCTGGTCAAGAATTTAGTATCCGTGATGTAATAAAAGATGGAACCCTGCCAATGGGGTGGTGAAAGCATTTGTCCATAATGCAAGTCTAACAAAGTACATAACAGCTGTAACTAAAGTAGTTTGAATGTTTGATTTTTATTCAGTGCCTGTAGTTTGTTTTAACACTTCTCGGGATCAACTGTTGTAATGGTTTGGAGGTCCTGAGAGGGGATGGGATTGGGAATGGGTTGACCTTTACTAACTTGTCTGCCCCTCAGAATTGTATATATTTTTTTAATGGCAGTAAGACTAAAATGTTTTATAAATAATCGATTGGATGGTTGGTTGGCACAGTGTTGTAAATGCTTAGCATGTTACTACAGAGGAGTGTGTTTAAACTGAGCAAACAATGAGACATACATTAAACACTATTATTTGTGATGCGCTTGTAAGTGCTTCTAATCTTTTATCATTTCCCCTTTGCTCAGTCTCATTATGACTTCATTACTTTGCTTTATCAGTGACAGTGAAACTGGAATGTCAGACGACATTCCCACTGGTCCATAAGATATAAATAACTCACCTGCAATCCAATAAGCTTCTCTCCTTCTTCATTAAGCGCCATTAAACATGTCCCTTGCTCTGGTATAACCTACTTTTATGTAAGTTGCCCATGTACATAGATCACTGTTGACAGTTTGGGAGGAACACCTGCTTTCAGGGACTATTTCTTTATTAGTTATCAGATTCAGTCCATGGTAATGTTTAATTGCAGAACTGTGGGTGGCTTACAGAGGCAGCTTTCTCCCTGTGAGCATCTGTTTAAACGTCAGCTGTCTAAATGTAAAAACAGATAATTGTTTTCATGTCAGTTTTGCTTTAAGCAGCTTTAACTGTTGACATTTAACTGTATCAACTGAGTTTTGTCTTTTGTTTATGTTCAGGTGTTCATGTGTATCTTGGCAAAACTATATAACCTCCACAATTTGGCAAATGGCTACAGCACAAAAATATTTCCCTCTTGAGCATCATCTCAGGCTTTGGAGTTAATGTATTGGATTAGATGGCTAGATTAGATTAGATTTAACACCTATTACATATAGAAAAGTTCAGTAAATACGGAGGAAACACAGACTTAATAAGAAATCAATTAGGGAGGGAAGCTAGAGGGAATATGGTGTTTAGGTGGTGCAGTGATTTACATGAAATTACATTAATGTGGGAAACAGGGTTGTCCTGATGTCCAGGTGAAGCCTCAGGACTAGCTTCACACTTTTAAAGGTAAAATTGCCTCTTGTCAGATTGATGTGAGGTCAGAAGGAGATTTCCTTACTTCTACATCAACAATTTCTGCTGTTCAAGGTGCTAACACTAGGGGGCGAGGAGATGAAGGAAGTGTGGTGTGTATCTTCTCTCTACACACTGGACAGCTCCTGTAGGCAGGTCCAGTTTCTTTAACTCTCAGCCCCCAGGCTGATGAAGAGGAAGAAGTGTCACACTATGTGCTAATTAAAGTGAAAGGCAGATTATGAAATCTGAGTAAATTAAATTTGAGTAACAGCACATTAGTTTAAAAATATCAAAGAAGGTGAACCTCAATAAATGGCCGATCACTGTACTTAGAAAGAATGTAAAATTGTGTGTGGTGAGTGTAGTTAGTTATTTCCTAATAAATAATTTCTGAGTAGATTTTGACACTGTTTTTGTGGAATTTGCCACACTGTGGACACTTTGCCAGCAAATGCACTAAATGAGCCCCGTTGCTTCTGTACAAGTCACAGCTTTTTAACAGATGTCCCCGGCTTTCCTTGCGTGGATGTCTTGCTGCAGACATTCCCGCGTGTGTCAGCGTCTTGCACATTTGTTCTGATATGTACAAACAAACAGACGTGTTCACAGTCTGACTGAAGCCATTGCCACCTCTTGCTGTATTTGTAGCACATTCCGGTGGTGGGCAGCATTTTCGGAGATTCCTTCTATGAGCACCAGCTCGCATCGAGGCAAACCAACGCTCTGTCTCATCAGGTTCGTCTCAATGTTCTTGTCTTTTTTAATGTTTCTTTATAGATAAATGGTGCTACTTTTGCGTTGTATGCATTTACCTCATTTTTACTAATATTGTTTCTTTTAGTCTTATATGTTTTAATATATATAAGCCTGATCTGTCGTCCTGTCACACATTTATTAATGTAAAATAAAACTGTTGAACTCCCAAGATGATCACAAACTAATATTTGCAATATGTAATGTAATTGATTGTGAACCATGCAGTAATGTAATGTAGTTGTAACAGATGCCCCATTTACAGTGTTACAATATACAAAAAGGATGAAAGTACTACCACTACTTATAATAATAAGTGCATCAAAAAGTTACAAAGAATTAGATGCAATATAATTTAAATTTATTTCAAATTTAAACACAAAATAATAAATAAAGTGGCTGTGGCAATGTTATATATTGACATATATTGCACTTGTGAGTCATGAGTATTGTATTCCTACCCACTGGTAGGAATGACTTCATGTGGCAAATGTGGTGCATTTAGGAAAAAAAATTCTTAAACTGAATATGCTCCTGTGTCGTTCCAGTGTGTCGAATAGAGAATCTTTTTTTTTCTGTCGTTGGCGATTAAGGTTTGATTTATACTGTCATTGATTCTTGATTGATTTTTCTTAATATATTTTGTTCCCCTGCAGCTCGAACAGTTCAATATGAACATGATCGAGAATCCCAGCAGTTCAAACAGCCTTTACAATCCATGTTCAACGCTCAACTACACACAGGCAGCAATGATGGGTTTAACCGGGAGCCACGGCAGCTTGCAGGACACACAGCAACTAGGCTACAGTAACCATGGCAACATTCCCAACATCATCCTAACTGGTATCTGTTCTTCATTAATTATACATTATTTTCTTTTGCAGGACTGTTGGCTGAGCATAGAGTTTGTGGAGGGTTGCATGCAGTTTGGTCCACAGTTTAGTTCTTTAAAAACATCTTTTAAAATATAAATACATTTATTAGAAATATTTTTGGTGGTAATATGGTAACTGATGCCATATATACCAGAAGCCTGAAAGGTTACATGCTAATTTAGCTGTTGTGAGAATATTGTACTATTATGCCTTTGGCTTAATCCTCCACTAGGAGTCACAGGAGGTTTTCCTATTGTTATCTAGGAGAGAACATTTCGGGCGCTGGGCAGATACACACAGGCCAAGGTGCCAAATCCATCACTGAGCACAAACTCACAGAGACACACACCTGCACACACACAATATATATATATATAGGGTCAATTTTAGACTGGGACGATTTAGAGCAGCCAATTCACTTTGAATCCATGTTTTTGGATTGTGGAAGGAAACCTGAGAACCCAGAAAAAACCCACACAGACCATGGAAACTCCACCCAGATTTGTCAAAAAATGTTAATGCAGGATTGAGGATGTTTTGATGTGGAATTTTTGTTCTTGTTTAAATTTATGACTGCAGAATCAGTGAAATCCTACAAAGATATAGATTTTTTTTATTTGGAAAATATCTCTTGTGGCTAGGGGTCAAACATTTTGGCAGTGAAGAGTAAAGTTTGTTCCACATTTCGGCATCTTTAACATACTTTAAAGCATTGAACAAATAAATACTTTGTAATGGAAAATCAAAGAATAATTTTGAAAATTATTTTAATTAAAATTATTAAACTGATTCTAAATTATAGGGCGGCACGGTGGCTTAGTGGTTAGCACGTTCGCCTCTCAGCGCTAGGGATTCCCGGTTCGAATCCCCATCTGGGTGGAGTTTCCATGTTCTCCCCGTGTCCGCGTGGGTTTCCTCCGGGTTCTCCGGTTTCCTCCCACAGTCCAAAAACATGGATCAAGTCAATTGAATTCTCAAAATTGCCCCATATAGAGTGTGTCTGTGTGAGTGAGTGTGTGCCCAGCGATGGATTGGCGCCCTGTCCTGGATCTATCTGCCCAGCGCCCGAGACATTCTCCCCTGGATGGGCATGGGGAACCCCACCGCGACCCTAATAGAGGATAAAGCGGGAGATAATGAATGAATGAATGATTCTAAATTTTGGACATCAATGTTACCACTTGTGCAGATATAACGACTAAACACAATAGAGACATTCATTCTAGGCAAGTTTGTTTATAGAGCACCTGTCATACAAAAGCAATTTAAAGTGCGTTACAGAGTAATTAACATCAGCATTTTAAACAGCAATTCAGATGTTGTTCAGAACGTTCTATATGCTGCCTCAGCAGATTTCAAAAGGTTTTAATGATGGTTCTTATTGTGTGGAAATGAATTATGCTACCTGTCTCATAGCTGGAGAGTTAAAGCACTGTGGCAGAGAATATCTAGGCCTTAGCTGTAAGCAACGATCATCACTACCCTAAAACATTAAATGATTTTTTTGGAATTGCTGACATGATTTTACTGAACTTTAGTCACAGGTGAATCACCACCCAGTCTTTCCAAGGAGCTGAGCAGCTCGCTGGCCGGCGTGGGTGATGTCAGCTTCGATGCAGACTCCCAGTTCCCGCTGGACGAGTTGAAGATTGACCCACTGACCCTTGATGGACTGCATATGCTCAACGATCCGGACATAGTGCTTGCTGACCCTGCCACCGAGGACACATTCCGCATGGACCGCCTGTGAAGCGTCCAAACAAAAACGGAAAACGAGGAGAAACTTGGAGATGTGCTCATTGTGCAGCTGCATGGCCACCTGGTTTTATCATTGCACTTGCGGCTCTCGCTGCCCTTCACCCCCTACATGGCATCTTTGATAGCATGCTGCCAATGCCAGTGCCAATGTCCGGGGAAGGGGGCACTCAAGCACAGTAGTGGACGTGGCATCACTCAATCCACGCTGCCTAGTTTTGGAAGGTGGCTCTTTCAAACCACGTTGTGCAAGTGGCTCTCAAATGTTATACCTGGTTTCTTTAGTTTCCTCATGTCGTTCACGTAATTTATTAATTTAAAAATAGAGTATGTGTGTATATATTGAACCTTAATATTCAGACTGACTAAGAGAGTTTCCCCTGGAAAATATTTTTACAGAGTCCTTCACCTGTGTTGGTTCTATTTGTTTTGTCTTTTTGTGAATCGTTCTTCGTTTGATGTGTTTATTATTTGTTTGTTAGGTCTGTTTTCTGTTTGTGTGAAATGCATATATTTAAGACTACAGATTATTTATTTGACATAATTATTTAATATTAAGGAGTACTACTCCCCCCCCCCCCCCACACCCACATCAGTCTTTTTAAAAGGTTTAAAAGAGCAGCACTTTTGCTTCATTCTGTATTTTATTAATTAAAAAGCAAAAGTTAGACTTTACAAACAGATTTCTAATGCTCTATATTTAAAGAAAGGGAACACTGGCAGCCCTACGCTTGCTGATGTGGTTATTTCAGCGTGAAATTGACCCAGGTGCAGTCCTGCTTTTTGTTTTTGTGGTATTGTACGTGTAGGTAAAATCTCCTCACCTTCTTTTATCGTCAGGGCAGTGTTCTGCATGACAAGGCCGTCCTCGTTTAGAGCTGAAGGATTTACACTAAAGCTACTAAACTCATCACTGTGAGTTGACCTGATTTTGCCTTACGAACAAAAATGCTGTTTTTAATCTGTCTGTGTGGCAAGGAGTCTCGTTAGCATTTTACTCTTGTGTCCTGACGAAATTTTTCCAATCATGCACGATCAGTGGCAGTATTACACACACACACATGCGCACACACACACACACACACACACACACACACACACACAAAGTTTTTTACTGAAGTACTGTAGAGCAGGTAGGATTGAGACTGGTGTGATTGGTCTGAGCTGCTTTCTAAAAGTCAGGGGAGGGTACTGCTCCTTATTCACAGTGCTGTTTACAACAGTGTCCTTTGTATATTTCTATGTATGTGTATATATATTATATATATATCAATATTCCTTTATTTTTGTCTTGTCTGACATTCAGTGATGTCTCATATCATTGTGTTGTTGAAGGTTATTTTAGGGAAATCACATATTTATATTTTGTGTACACTATAAACTAACAGGAACACTTTTATTTGGTGCCGCTTCACATGAACATCCTTGCTCAAGGATCCTGCTTAATGCAGCCTGAATATCTCGTCTCTCAAACCACAGTCAGATGCCTAGATTACTACGACCAACTAATTGGCCCTAATGAGAACCAATTAGTTTAAAATTCTGTTTTATAAACATTAAAATCATTTACAAAAATCTGAATTTAAACCAAATTTCTAGGAGAATCTTATTTGTGGTAGAAAATTCACATCCATACTGGGTGAACATGGCTTTTTCATCATGGAAAGCACTATTTTAAGTTGGATTTAAACAAGTTTGTTAAATCTTTTTTTTCTTTTCCTCTTCAAATTTTTTTTTTTTTTTTTTTTTACTCATCGTTGATGAATAAGATCATAAAACAATCTTTACAACAACTTTGCTAGTTCAGTGCATTCTAAAACAGTATAAATTTTGTCATTATACATTATGGCTTCATCAACATGGACCTTTTTAAAAATGTCAAGTCCAGAATGCTGCTTTCTGTCATCCCCTCACAGCCTGACGGTGGCAGTTTTGTTAATGTGCTTTTTAATTACCATATGCAAACCTCTTGTCATATTTCTTGCACTGGATCTGATTAAGAGGTAACATTTTACTTCAGTTTTACATTTTTATAACTTTGAATGCAAACTTTGTCCATTGCCTTGCCCTGCTGACTCCCAAATATTTTTAATTTTTAGAAAAAAACATTTAACATTTTAGTTAAAATGCAAATTTGAAATACATTTTACTATTGAGGCAGTCTTACCTAATTTTTAAAAGTGAAAAGTCAAATAATGAGGAAATCTAGCCGACTGTTAAATGTGCTTTAGCTATTAATGCTCTTTTATTTTCAAGATATTAATTTTGTTTTAGTGATTGGATTTTCTTTAAGTTGTCTTCTGGATGCTCATAAAGAATCCATTAGTTTTTGCCCTGTAGAGTAAATATACTTTGTAGTTCTATATTTACATGCAGTAATCCGTTTGTTTCTCTGACTACTATATTTTCTAATGACCGTGAGCCCCACAGAGCAGGTGTTATTTGAGTGATGGAGTGACACTATCATGATGGTGTTTTTTAAGTTCGATACATCTACCATGGGGTGGCACAGTGTTGTAGTGGTTAGCACTGGGCATCCAGTTTGAATCCCCATCAGGGTGGAGTTTCCATGTTCTCTCTGTGTTCGCAAAGGTTTCCTCTTTCTCTAGTCTGTTCCAACATTCCAAAAACATGGATTCATGGTGAACTGGCTGCCAGTGAATATATATTTTTAAGATGATGAACAATTATGGAATTATGAGCCATGGTAATGTTACTATGGTTCTTAAAATCATTTACCTCCCAAATAATATCAAGTAATTGTTTTGAAGAGCAAGGTCATTATAGAACCAGGGGACCAGTTTTGAACAGGACCAGTAAAGAACAGTGGACTCAATATGTACAGTGAGAAACAGATGGACTGTAGTCAGTGATTATAGCATTACAAAGTGCATCTGCTCTCCTGATGTATATCTTTCTGTTCTAATAGTTTTTTTTTAATTCATTTTAACACTATGCAGTTATTTAGAGGAGGATAAATCTCTATGCAGACATTTGCAGATAGTGATAGTGTAGTAGACATTTGCAGATAGCCGTATGCTCAAATTTGAGCCAATTGCTGTTCTATTATTAATGTATTGTTCAAATACTTGAGAAAAAAATCTGAAAGTGATAATCATGCTTTGTTTCACTGCTGTAGACACCAAGAGATGTTCTTTAGATCTTTAATAAGAATAATAAGAACAGTGGAGTTGTGGCCGCTTTCTTTATGAAATGTCCTTAAATCTAAATGTTGGTATGTTTGTTTTGTGGTAGTGTACATGAAGGTAAAATCTCATGTTCTTTTATTTCTGGCTGATAGTAACCAATAATATTAATAATCACATTAATCGATTAAGCAAAAAATCATCAAAAAAAATTACTTTACAGACTAAATAGAATTACAAAACTAATTTCGTGTTTCATCCTTCACCCAGTATACAGATGTGAATACACCTTTAACTGAATGTTTAGGACTTCTCTCTCTCTGTTCTGATCCAGAATAATGTGGTGCAGAACCACGAAGAAGTACTCATTTACTCTGTAGTCTTTGTATCAAGTTTAACAAAACACTGTTTAATGTGAAATGTACAAATGTGTGATTCCTATGCAAACCACAGAAATTATTAACCTACAATAGAATATACCTTGTTAAGTGAACTGTATTGTATTGTTTTTAAAAACTAGTCCACAGACAGCTTTGGTTCTGAAAAGCTTTCAGTACTAAAGGCGAGTTAACAGCAGGGTACATCCCTCTTACCCGCAGTCTTACAGGTTTTTATTCACGTCTCCCGTTTTTGCTGTTTGTTCACAGATTGTTTCCAAATGTACTTTTTAGATTAAAGGTGAAGGCTGCGGTTTGGTCAGAATGAAAACCTGTAGCTGCCGCGGGTGACCGGAGAGAGGTATCCTGGGTTATGGTATGCACAGTGTTTCACATAGAGCCACATTTTAACTAAGAAGTATGCTATTTTACACTATACACTATAAGGACAAAAGTATTTGGACAGACATCTAAAGGACTGAAAAAAGATGTTGGACAATTCCAACTTTGTGGAGTCTGGGGAAGGACCTTTTCTGTTCCTGCATGACTACCACAGTGCAAAAAATAAGGTCCATAGAGACATGGTTAAACTGAGTGTGGTGTAAAAGAATTTGCGTGGTCCTGACCTCAACCCATCCAACACCTGTAGAACAAATTAGTGAGAGATTGTGCGACAGGTCCTCTTATTTAACATAATTTACTGATGCGCTTCTGGATGAATTGGGGGGGAAAAAAAAACTATTCTCAAAATCTGCAAAGATAACTGCAAAGGGAAAAAAACGACATTTTAGTCGAATGTCACAAACTCTGTATGTGTTCTAATACTTTTGTCTATACAGTGTACTTTACCCCTACAAACAAATGCCATTCACCTTCTATAGATGGATGTTGAACATTTTGTTTTTGTTTTAGATGTAATTAATTTAACCACTTGTATGATAAACACTGTACATAAAGCTTAACTCTAGACTTAACGATGACTGCATGTCAAAAAACAAGTATCTCGAGTACGAGGCCTTCCTTTGCTTGGCTGATTTCATTCAAAAATATGCTGCACATGATACAATACAGATTCTTCAGTACGATGCAACGCATGCACTGATTTAAAAAAACTAAAGTTGTGCTTTCGTTTGATTGAACATCCCTCACGTTTGCGTTCTGTCAACCGATCACCTCGGGTGTACGGGGTTTAAACCTGAGATGTTGTACATCACACCAAATTATTATTGCTTGACCAAAGCGGTTTTTGTTCCTTCCATATTGTGACTGCTTGTTGGCTGGGACACTTTAAATCAGTTTTTTATTCGTGTGTGCATTTTGCTTTGGCATGTTCGCCTTGTTTTGTTTTTTAATCACCCTGATTGTAGCAACTTATAATTTCTGTTCTTATTGTTGATTTTTTTTTTTTATTGTTTTTTTTTTTTATCAGCTCAGACACTGTTGCTTAGCTTAGCCCCATGCACATGGAGTCTTTTTCCAGGTCACATCCATATCAGTTACTGATATATATATCACTAAACAGGTCACTGATATATATGGCAGCTTTTGTGATAGTTGTGTCTCTTTTTGTAACATTTCTTGGCGTGTTGCTTTGCACTTTACCTGTGGCTGTATGGCATTAAATTTGGACTGTTTAATCCTCTAAGAACTCTGACTGTTCAGGTCTGTAGATGTAATCATCTTTGTTATCTCAGTGGATGGTGAAACCCATCATCATATTTCCTTGTTTTTTTTCCCCCCAATGTGCAGTTCTTCTGGGTGAGTTGCCCACTGTTTTGCACATTAAAACAGATCACGTTGAAAGATAACACTTTGGGAGTAAATATTGTACCTTTTCAATGCAAAAAAAAAAAAAACATAAATCAAGGGCTTGGCCTTTGCGCTCTGAATTGATGAAATTGGGAGATGCAGCCGGAATGTATGGACGATCCTTTTCCTCTGTAGACCTGCAGAACTTTTTCCTCATTCATGATCATTTAACAGGCTGTTTGGGGCTTTTTCCTCAACAGCTTCTCGAAAAAAAATTTTTTTTTGAGTTATTCATTTCTTAACGCAGAGCCCCTTTAATGGAGCCACCCGAAGTCTCCCCAATAAGCCTTAAAAGGACTGCTGGGCAGTTGCTATAGTTCTCGATTATCCATGGATTATACACCACAGACGTAGTTCTCTAATTTGGTCAGTTATTTAGATGACCTATATAAAGTAGATAGATAGTCATTCAGCAAACATTATTGCTGTCTGCTTTTTTATTAAGTTAAAAATAGTGTCCAAGTGGCTCTTTAAAAAAAAAGAAACACAAAAATGTTTTAAGAATTTACTTACAACTTGCAGTCAGATCCGAGCCACTGCTGTATATGCATTTTAAAGATCTAAATAAAGGACTGGCTGGAGCTTTCAAACAAACAAATCATGTGTGAGAAAAATCACATCAACTGTTAAAAAAAGACGTTCTATTCACAGATGTAGAGCTCATGTAACTAGACTTTCTGGTCTGATCCAGTCATGCCTCATGTTTGTGGAAAATGGTCAAAGAAGGCCACTTTCTCTCTGTACATAGTCTGTGATCGTTTCATGGCTGTTTTGCGTTCTCAAAAGTATGCTATGGATGTGCATGATGTCTCGGCTACATACATCAGATTGTTCTTATGACATCATCTATATTTTGTAACCTGTATTTCTGTACGTGTTTTTCAAATATATACATTCAAACTGCTGGATTTGTGGTTTCAGTATCACCAACAATTCTTCATTTTCACCCCTCAATGCAACGGGTTGCCTATCTTTTTATTAGCTAATGGTTTTGGTTTGCAAGAAGAGGAAAAAAATATTTTAAAAACATATTTAAGCTTGGGCAGCATGGTGGCTTAGTGGTTAGCATGTTTGCCTCTCATTCCCGGTTTGAATCTAGATGGAGTTTCCATGTTCTCCCCGTGTCTGCGTGGGTTTCCTCTGGGTTCTCCAGTTTCCTACCACAGTCCAATAACATGGATCAAGGTCAATTGAATTCTCCAAATTACCCCATATAGTGTGTTTGTGTGTGAGTGAGTGTGTGCCGGTGATAGATCGGCGCCCTGTCCTGGGTGTATCTACCCGGCGCCCGAAACGTTCTCCCCTGGATGGGCATGGGGAGCCCCCCCGCGACCCTATTAGAGGATAAAGTGGAAGATCATGGATGGATGAATATTTAAGCTTGTTAATTAGCACTGACATGCATTGGGTGCTTATGTGCAGTGTGAGGTGAGACAGGCAGTAAGCACTCAAAAGTTTATCCTGGATTTAACCACTTATAATTAACAATACATATACAGATGGGGCAGCATGATGGGACTGTGGTACATGCTTACAAGCACAAAGGCAGTGTGGAGTACTATTTATGTGTCCCAATGTCTGTGTGGACCTCCTCCTGTAGCTTTGACACAGTCACCAGCTTATGAATTATATACCTACTGTACTTTGTCTCTGGGTGTAACAGTCTATATAAATGCGATTGTCAGTGATCTGAGAACCAAGTAAAAGAGAGTGACAATGTATGGATAAACAGAGGAATACAGTATGTAATTGTCAAACTACTAATTGCATCAATAAAATTCAACTCGATCAACTCTGATGAATAGCCTGAAATGGTCAAAAGGAAGAAGGTATTATGAATGACTGATGAATCAAAGTTTGACCAGTTGCAGATTATATAAATCAGATTTATGGACTGGAACTATCCATTTTATAATGTCCATTAATCTGGGATATGTTATTGTAAGGTCCATTATTTCACAGTGAGAGATTATTCAGTGCGTAATATTGAGTTGTGTGTGTCTATATATATATATATATATATATATATATATATATATATATATATATATATATATATATATATATACACACACAACTTTTAGTAAATATATATATATAAGTCCTCAATCACTTTTGCCAGGTTTCGTGTGCTTTGAATAATCAATATTCTTGAAATAATGGGGCAAATAAACAAAGAGGTAAACAACATCTTTGTTTCTAAAGCATTTTTAAAACCAGAATGTGGTGCAGTCTTGTCGGGGTCATATTTATGTTGTGAGTAGTGTAAGAACTGAGGGTTATGTTTTTAGATTTTAAGCCATTCTGTTCATTAAACAGCAGAACAATATTAAGAAGAATACATGTTAATAAAGCATTAAGGTTTGATCACATAAAATGCTTAATTGATATTTGAAAATAAAACATATTTGGGAGTAATTTAGGTTTATTTCAGATACACTTTCAATCACTACACGTTTAACATTTTACAAATACAATCAAGTTTAAACTATTGTAATCTTACTTTTAACATCTTGAAAACAGAATGCAGTAGCTATCAAACAGTTCAACACTGCGGGCTGTCGATGCCGATGTCAGTCTCTGTTCTAAATCTCACCTTCTTCCAGTTTTCCACAGTGTCAGTGAAATTTAGAAGTGCAGAGATGAGTGCTAGTGTTAAACTTAAAGCTGGATTTGCTGGACTCGGTATGTCTCAAAGTCCTCTGGAATAGTATCTAAAGAAAGAAAGGAGTTGCAGGTTAGCGATGAAGATGACGTTAGTGTGTTGATTGTGAGGTTGAGACAAAACCTGGTTCCTTTGTAAAGAGGAATGTCAATTACTGCACAGACTTCTGTTCTTATTTCCAATGAGCCCTTTGGTTGACAAATGGTTGAGTTAATTTGAAACTCCTTTTTTTAGTAAAACATTCATTCATTCATGATCTTCCACTTTATCCTCTATTAGGGTCGCGGTGGGGTTCCCCATGCCCATCCAGAGGAGAACGTCTCGGGCACCGGGCAGATACACCCAGGACAGGGCGCCAACCTATCGCTGGGCATAGTAAAACATTATTTATATAAAGATATATCTCCTCTCATCATCTTCCACAGCGGCACGGTGGCTTAGTGGTTAGCATGTTCTCCTCTCAGCACTAGGGATTCTCAGTTCGAATCCCAATCTGGGTGGAGTTTCCATGTTCTCCCCATGTCCACATGGGTTTCCTCCGGGTTCTCCGGTTTCCTCCCACAGTCCAAACACATGGATCAAGGTCAATTGAATTCTCCAAATTACCCCATATATAGTGTGTTTGTGTGAGTGAGTGTGTGCCCAGTGATAGATTGGTGCCCTGTCCTGGGTGTATCTGCCCAGCGCCCGACACGTTCTCCCCCACGACCCTAGTAGAGGATAAAGTGGAATATATTGGATGGATGGATCATCTTCCACGTTCCCCATATCCATCAAGGGGAGATCGATTCGGTTTTGACAATACACCCAGTCCGATGGTATCTGCTGTGTTCCTGCAGCTTGTGGTCAATCTCTACGCACACTTTCATCACGCGGAGCTCCTGCTCCAATGACTTATCTATCTGCAATGCAACAGCTCTTTATACCGCATTTCTGCATAATAAGATGGTTTTATATTCATAAAATAGTTATTGACAGGTGGATTGATTTAGGCGGCACATCACTGAAGAGTGAAGACTGCCTAGTAGTGAAATGCATGGCCTGCCCCTGTGTTAATGGAACTGTAACGTGTATTCCTTTGTGTTATATTTATATTTACAGTTCTGTATGATAGTTCTGACATTAATAATAAATGAGAAATCATAAATAAGCCTTTTTAAAATCTTATTTAGAAATCATAAATAAGATATAAATGAGATTATTACCATTGCATCTGTATCGCAGGTTGGCCCAGATAATGTTCTCCTGTGAGAAGCAGAACACGCCGAGTCGGCCTCCTCTCATGGTTGTGTCGATAATAATTCCTGTATCAGCAACCATCTTCGTACTCTCATAAAATCGAACCCTGTAAAATAAAGGCAGTTAGTTTGTTGGCAGGACTGAGTCAGAGGTGGTAAATAGAACTATGACAAAAAGAGGCTGTTCTACCTGATGTACCCATCATGGGGTCTGTGCTGCAGGAACCAGCGGTAAGAAGTCTTGTCCTTCCAGCCGACATTCCTGGGATCTTTCCATAGCAGCTTCACCTGGTCGGTTGTATCACCTGTATGCCACAGGGAGTTGCGAAGGTTCTCTCCCGGCCCTGTGCTTGATTTCACAGCCTGCAGGCAGCATTTAGTTGGGAAAAACTTCCATTTTCATGACCTTAATAGATACCTGGGATGCACACAGTTGTACATAAACGATACGAGAAACCAGTGTCGAACCTTGAGCTGGATTCCTGGTTCAGCCACAGCGCGGAAAGGATTGGACTGCCAGTAGATCTGTTCCACCTGCTTCCACATAACCACATAAAAGCTCGAACTGTCCTGATAACCAAAAATAAACCCAGCGTAATCGTCATCTGTTAAAGTATTGACATGAAATGTCCCTTCAAAGTCCACGCCGTTAAATGCAGTGTAACCTGCAAGAAACAAAAGAATGGATTGATGTATTTATACTGTTTATCTGGTGCATTAAATCTAGATTTTAACATTATAACTGCCGCACAAATTTTTATTTAATCTGATTAATGTAATGTAAAGAAGGGTCTTTTCTCACAGCAGCAAAGCACCTAATTATATTATTACAGTGTTAAAAGCAGTTTTATTTATTTGTGAATTTGCAAGGTGAGATTATTACATATCAATTACACTCAGTACCCATTGTTTATCCCCACCTACTTGGTTTTACTCCCTCTTCCTCTTTCTCCTCCTCCCCGTCTCTTCCACTTAGCATTCATGCAATTAAACTCCTTGTGCAACCTAATAGCAAATGCTTAAAACATCTCGCACATAACTAAAATTTTAATAAAAATGAAAATATTTTACCAACTGCTAGTCCTGGATCACTGTTCATAGTTTGTATGATCTCCATTCCCTGTTTGATAAAAAAAAAACATGGCTGATTGGTTCGATTTCTTCTCGAGAACGAAGAATAAAATGTAAGAATAATGACCTGATTGAGCACAACCCAGTTTGGATCGATCTGTGCATCTCCTTCTGGGTCCAGCACCACGGTCTGATAGGCTCTGAAGTCAGTAAGAGTGACCTCTGCGTTTTCAGGGCACACGTCAATTATGTCTACATATGTATCGTTGTCGTAATCCTTTTCACACACGTTTCCAATTCCATTCCCTAAAGGTGAGAAAATGTTATATATAAATTCTCACAGTCTACAGATATGTGATGTGGAAAAACAAAAGGAAAAATAAATTATGCAAAACTACAGCAGATTAAATGAGATTAAAAAAAACTGCTGAGTTCAAGCTGACCATCTAAATCTTCCTGGAGAGGATTGGGGATGAGTCTGCAGTTATCTGGTCCAGGAGGAAGGAGATCTGGAATCCCATCATTGTCATCATCTTCATCACATTCATCCCCTTTACCATCTTTATCTGTGTCCAACTGAGAGCTGTTTATAACTGCAGGGCAATTATCTCGAGAGTCTTGATGTCCATCTCCATCACTGAACAAACAAGATCAAGCATTTATAAACTTCATTGAGCACATATTGATGTCTGTGTCAATGTAGTTTTGACAGTGTTACAGTTTTATTTTATTAGATTTTGTTTGAGTTTAAGGACCATTGTCCTTACACAAATAGAATTGTGGTCTTGGGTTCGATTCCTGGATTTGTGTGGCGTTTGAATGTCTCTGCCTGAGTGGGTTTTCTCTGGGTAATCCAGTTTTCTCTCACATTTTATAGACATGCTGATCAGATCATTTGTTAACTACAGTTGATGAAAGACCTGGTGACCTACCTCAAGTAGAACCCTCACCATAAGACTATATAGATCTTTATATAATCATTATAACTGGCTCAGAATTTAATCAGGACTCTTGATGAGTGTTTCTTTCCTAAATAATATTGCAATTGTGTATGGTTACAGTTGGTGATTTTTTTTATGTGTGGCTACGCAAGTTATTTTTGTGATGCAATACTCTCTATACTGAATTTCTGTATAATAAGATGTTTTTATAGCCATAAAATAGTTATTGATGGGTGGATTGATTCAGATAGAGTATGAAGGCCTAGGAGTGAAATGCAAGCCTGCCACTGCTATACAATCAATGTTCAAGTATATTATGGTGTTCCACAAGGGTCAGTAGTGAAACAACTTCTGTTTGCCCTAAAAAATAGAATAATACCTGTCTTTGTTAGTGTCGCAAGGATCACCAATCAGATCATTATCAGCATCCATCTGAAATTACATTATAAACAAATAACAAGTTGATGATTGAATACATTTTTGTATATCAGTATATAAATACTTGTTTTTTTCAGTTTAAAAAAATATTAAAAGTCATAAAGTATCAATAAATTTTGATATTTTGTGATTTGTTAATTATTGAACAATGTTACTTATACAAAAAAAACAGAAAGCGAAATTCTCAGCAAAAGTATTACAAAAAGTGGTTCTTTACTGCATGAGTGTAAAAGTCTTACATAATGGTGAAATGGACTGTTAAAGTGTGTAGAAGTGACTAAATGTAAATGTAATGTAAATGCAGAATTATGGTATTAATATCATACATATATGTATGATACATAAATAGTCTTTATATATTAATATGAGTGCATGTTTGACAGTAGTATCATGACTCCTCACCTGATCAGGATTGCGAATGTAAGGACAGCTGTCACATGCATCACCAACATTATCACCATCTCGATCGATCTGGTCAGCATTGGGAACCTTCTTGCAGTTGTCATTGTCATTTTTTATACCTGGGGCAACAACACAATGTCACTCAAATAGTGACGAACAAGCTAGACCTGAGTGGTTTAAAAACTATAGCCAGAATCCAACATACCATCACCATCAATGTCATCATCACATTCATCTCCACTACCATCACTGTCTGTGTCTTTCTGATCATTATTTTTGATTAAGCGGCAGTTATCACAAGCATCTCCAAAATCATCCTGGTCAACATTCAACTGGTTGATGTTTGGCACAAGCACACAGTTGTCCTAAAAAAGCAAAGAGCAGAATTTTAACAGAGTCTGTTACTTATTAATACATTGTTATTCATGTTGTTAATGTGACTGCAGTGATTGAGTTACCTCTGTATTTAGGATACCATCTCCATCTGCATCGTCATCACATGCATCTCCAATGCGGTCATTATCAGCATCCTCTTGGCCAGAGTTTGGTACAGTGAGACAGTTATCCTATATGAGCACAGAAGGTATGCCATCAGATTCCACTTTCAGAATGGGTGAGGGTTCAAATACACTGCGGAGTGTCTGGGTGGAGTTTCATGTTCTCCCCATGTCCACATGGGTTTACTCCGGGTTCTCTGGTTTTCTCCCACTGTCAGAAAACGTGCATTCAATGTGAATGGCCCCATATAATGTGTATGTGTAAGTGTTTGCCCAGCCATGAATTGGCACCCTGTCCTGCCCAGGACCTGAAACGTTTTTGCCTGGATGGGCATGGGCATCCCACGACTTTAATATAGAATTAAGTGAGAGATAATGGGCATTTGACTTTTAATCAGTAAGCAGACAAGCTGGAAATAAATCAGAAAAGGAAATGTTAAAGACAGATCAAGTAGTTACTGATGAAACATACTGTATATAAGTCAAAGTGAGTATCTGCATCATTTTTTTTGTGTATTTGTACTGTCAACACTAAAACAGAGACCCCGCCTCTTTACCCTAACATGGGATTAAATGTTTTTAAAATTCATTGAAATCCTCCCTTTCCCTGCTTTATTTCACTCACTTTTCCCCGTCCCAGTGTATCATTCCTATTATTCTGTCATTTAGTGG
This sequence comes from Corydoras sp. C115, assembly GCA_019802505.1. Classification (NCBI taxonomy): domain Eukaryota; kingdom Metazoa; phylum Chordata; class Actinopteri; order Siluriformes; family Callichthyidae; genus Corydoras; species Corydoras sp. C115. The sequence continues at coordinate 1,500,064 of JAFMOC010000016.1, read as the reverse complement.
GCTAAAACCACATGTTCTCAAACATGCTATCACTGAGCTGTTTCCTGATCACTCCTCAAAGCATGTGATCCGTAAACACCTGAGTCTGGGACTAACTATATTAGGTTCTGGATTCACACTACTGTTCACAAAGTCTTGTTATGATTTATTCCATGTGTACTGAGCTGTGTTCTCTGTTTGCTGTGTGGTTGACCTATGTCTGTACTATGGTGATACTTCAGCCTTCCAAAAGGTTTGCTGTTCATCACCACTTCTGTGATAATGCATGTTTTATAGAAAAACTTATTTTGATTTGAATCTGGCAGGTGCCTGCACTCTGTCTGAACTTGTTACACCCAGCCCTCTGTTTATCCCATCTGCAGTCCCCTTTACCCTTTCCCCTTTTTCTCCTTTACCCGTCTTTTTCCTCTCCTCAAAAATCTAAAACCTGAAGACAGATTTGTGTATCAGAAGGTTTTTCTTCTAATTAATAACATCACCCCTTAGATTGGTGTCTCTGTATATAAAGTAATTAAAATAAGCTCCACCTCCAGCAGCTACAACAGCAACCTGACATAGATGCTTTATCATTAATCATCCTATGATGCCATATTGTAACATATTAGTCAGATGACTAATTGACTATTGATGACTACTTTAATTTGCTGTTCTGATATTTTAAGCCAAATATGGAATTTGAACTGTGAATGTTACACAGAGAATGCTGAATAAAACAAACATACTTTGGTATTTCATATCACTTTATATCATTAAAAACTGTTATATTACATGTTATCATTTCATATGGGCTCATAAAGATTAAAAAGGTTCTTGCCATGATATTATAATTATGCCCAAACTACATAACTGATTTGAGATTCATAGAATCACATTTAATTAGACATCATTACTCCATTAACAAAACATATTTGGTATATATGTACAATTAGGGGTGGCATGGTGGCTTAGTGGTTAGCACGTTCGCCTCTCAGCACTAGAGATTACCGGTTCGAATCCCCATCTGTGTGGAGTTTCCATGTTCTCCCCATGTCCGCGTGGGTTTCCTCCGGGTTCTCCGGTTTCCTCCCACAGTCCAAAAACGTGGATCAAGTCAATTGAGTTCTCCAAATTTCCCCATGTAGAGTGTGTTTGTGTGAGTGAGTGTGTGCCCAGCGATAGATTGGCGCCCTGTCCTGGGTGTATCTGCCTAGCGCCCGAAACGTTCTCCCCTGGATGGGCATGGGGAACCCCCCCGCGACCCTAATAGAGGATAAAGCGGAAGATAATGAATTAATGAATGAATGAATGTACAATTAGCTAAAAACTGTATTTTCCCACCTTAGCACAGTTCCTGTCAGAACACTGCAGTTGTTCATCAGGGAAACCGTCAATGTCCATATCCGATCCACATAAGTATCCGTTACCAGCCCAGCCAACTCCACACTATTTACACAGAGTGAGGGTCTGCTTAATTATTTCATGGCATTTATTTTAATTGTGTTCTATAAAACAATGTGTGTGTGTCAGTCTGCTCACAGCACACTCGATATTTCCATCCCGATGAACAATACATGTAGCACTGGAATGGCAAGGGTTGGGCTGTCCATTTCCACAAGCCCTCTCAGGTTTACAACCTTGGATCTGATCTCCAATAAAACCAGATTTACAGCGGCCACAGCGGAAAGATCCCTGTTACATACAAACACAAATTCATTACCATAAGTATAAAAAACATATTGTTGATATTGTTTTTATATTCCCTTTGGCTAGTTATTTTTAGATATGACTCTCCCATGATCCCAGTCCCTGGCTTCCATATATTTCCCTAATTTCTTTTATTTCATCTTCCTGCTTCTATTCCTTCTTTCCCCACCCTCTTTCCTTTTTCTTGACTTTTCATTCCCTCCCTTCCATTTCCTAACACCTGCAGTATGGATTCTTCATTTACCTTCAGATTGTGGCAGAGTTTATATAATATCTGTAAGTCTTTAATAGGTTTCAAATCATCTAAAATTGCTTATTGTAAGAATCTATGAAGACTCGGTACAGTTTACTAGTAGCCTTGTAGATTTAGCATAATGTATAAAATACATTATATATTTATTAATATTTAACTTTTCTTCAGTTTCTTTGTTTCCCACCCCTTTCCCCCACTTCATTTCATCTTTTCTGCCACCTCTCCCTACCCCTCTCTTGCCCTTTTACCCTTCCTTTTGCACAGGGACAGCAGAGGTCATTGTTGACAGGTGACAACTTTTAAGGGATGTGTTTACCGCTGTGTTCTGGCAGATGGAGTTCTCCACACAGCCCCCATTTAAGGTTTCACACTCGTTAATGTCTCGACAAACCTGTCAAGTATTAAACAAAGAGGAACGTGTTTTTAATTTTAAACTGTAATGACGTTTAGTAAATTTGCATTTAAATCAGAAACTGAAGAAAAGCCACCTGTTTATTTGTGGTAGCATATTCAAGTCCAACACCTTGCACCTGAGGACCAGCATAACCAGAAGGACACTGCCCACAACGGAAACCAGGGGCGGTGTTGATACATCTTACTCCCATATGGCAAGGCTTTACAGAACACTACAAACATAAAAAATAAGAGTTAACCCTTTAAACCATCATTATTCAATAACAAAATACATTTTAATCAGAATTCAGATCTGGAATGTTCTTCAGTGAGCATTAGACAGACTTGTTTTTACCTCATCGATGTCTGCGCAGTGAGTGCCATTTCCCTCCATTCCCTCAGGACATGGTCCACAACTGATACCACCAACAGTCTCAGTACACTTCACTCCTGGGTGGCATGGATTTGGATCACAGGAACCCTTTTGTGTTGGTTCTGTACATTCTCCACGCATTCCTGCATATAAAGATAAATTATATAATAGTAACCTACATTTTGGATTTTTTAAAAATAGCATCACTAGAGAAGTGATAAAACATTTCCTTTTATCCAATAACATTCTGGAAAAACTTTATGTAAAGGATTTAAACAGATTAAAAGATTAGATATCTCAAAATTAAGAAATCAGTTCTGGACTTGGTGTTGGTTCTGGTCACTGGTTTTAATGAAGTGTACATGTAAATGACTGATTATGATTTTTATTTATATACAGTAGTTTTTATTATTGTACATAATGGTCTTGTATATAGAAATCAATGCTTTATCTATTTAATTTATAAATTCTTTTTATAGTTTGAGCAGCTTACAATAGGCATGTACAATAAAAAGCACATGCTCACAAACTAAATGTATGGTTTTTTCCAGCAGTTTGTTTTAACTGGACAAATTTAGTACATAATGTTGAAATATGCCATTTAGACGAACCTGCCCTCAGAAAAACAGTAAAAATAATAATAAAAATAAAAAAAAATAAAATCACACATAGAAATGTAATAATTTTAATATAAAAGCATATAATATGGTTTTGGTTATAATGGTTATGTTTATATATTATGGTTATAATATGGCATTATGGGTGGCAGGTGATGAGGTAGTTGGCACATTTGCCCCACAGTAAAATTATCCTTGCTTGGCCGTCCTCTCTTCTCCCCAAGATTCGGAGGACTTATAATGCCAGTCCCAGCCCAGGGTTATATACACAGTCAAACCCCTTAATTAGGAACAACTGTTCAATTGCTTGTTAACACAATCACGAATTAGCCAATCATATGGATGCAACTGCATTTAGACATGTAGAGGAGGTGAAGACAAGTTGCTTAAGTGAAAACCGAGCACCAGAAAAGGGAAGTGACTTTGAATGTGGTATGAACATGAAAGCATGGATCCATCCTGTGTTGTATCAGCGGTTCAGTCTGGTGGTGGTGGTGTAATGATGAGGAGGATTTTATTTTTTATTTAACAATTTGGGTCCATTAGTACCATTTGAGCATCATTTAAATGCCACAGCCTATACCATGTCCATCCTGTTACGACTGCAATGTGTAATCTGCTGATGACTTCCAACAGGATAATACACCATGTCCCAAATCTGATCATCGCAAACTGGTTTCTTGAACATGACAGTCATATTAGTGTACTCCAAAAACCTCCACATTCACCGGATCTCAATCGAATAAGCACCATTGGGATGTTTTGGAATGGGAGATTCTCATCATAGACGTGCAGCTGACAAATCTGCAGCAACTGCATCATGGTATCATATCTATATGGACTAAAATCTGGACCAAATTCACACCGGAGTTATTTAACCCCCCAAAATGTCATCAGTTTTGGAGAATAAACAGGTAAAATCATCACAACTTAATGGTTTACTGTATTATTTTATAATAATAATCATTATTTTTACTCACCACAGGCTTCACACTCCATAACTGTGTTTTTCAAGAAAACTATTTCTTCTATCTACACGAGAAGGTAAGAAATCAGCAATGTCTTTAAAGTGAAATCTAAACCTGATTTTTTTTCCATCACATTCATTTTACCTGTTGCTTTAGCAGTTCCTTTATATCAGCCAGTGCCTGGTTTGTGCTTTTAAGCTCAATAATCATCTCATCATCTGCAAGAGAACCTTAGACTTTTCAGATTTTAAACACATCCACCAAACAGTACAAGGTAAAAAACAACAAAGTGTGTCATCAATCAAACAGCTTATGTTGTGTAATGTAGAAAACAGATCCGTAAGCTTTTATATTTTAATTTCAGTTTTCCACCAGGCTTTTGTGAGCCTCTCATGTCAGCACTCTGATGGATGATGTTCTGTTGTAAAATGAGAAGAGCCAGATATTTAAAAGGTTCATTTATCATTTTCTTAAGCCTTGTGGAACTGAGGTTTGATGCTGGTTTTAGTGTTAGTGGTTGTGATCTGTGTCTACAAAAGAAAGACCTATAGCCAAGCACTTGGGTGAATAAAAAGTGAACTAGGAAAGCCACACTGGGTTCTTAAGGTTTACTGACAAATGTATTGTATTGTATGTACTCTAATGTTAAATTATGATTCCTTATGCTAAGTGCATTTTTATATAAACATAGTAAATCTTGTCTTTTAGCCAAAAACTATATTTAAATTTATTTATATAACTCAATTAATTATCGATAACTACATTACATTACTTTGCTTTATTTATATAAAACCATTATATTCAAATGTATATAATTTCTATGATGATTCTTTGTTCAGTCACAACACTGAAACCACATGCTTGTGTTGCTCTGTTTAATAAATAACTTGATAACTTTGTAGTTTAATTATCAGGACCAATATAGAGGAGCGGTTATTTGGGTGATGGATCATATTTAACACTGCAGTGCAATGGTACATGGTGATAGTAATGTTTGCATCAGACCCTGCAATGCTGCTTACATTTTTAAACACTGCAGGGTCTTTGCTGGTATATATCTGAGGTCTGAAACCTGCATGGTGGTTCAATGTGGTAGGTGTGTTCAATAAAGTGGACATTGAGTAAGCACAGTGATTAATGAGATTGTGATCCAGACTGTTTGCTGGCAGGGTTACTGAGTAATTACTGTTTTCCTGAAGAAAGTTCACTTTTTTCTTTTTTTTTCTCTACTTCTTTGCTTTGTGGCAAGATGGATTAAATGTTTTGGGTTATGTTGCAAAGGCTTTTATCCAATGTTTTCTGACTGTTTCTATTAGATGTCACCAGAGAGGATCATTGTTCTCCATTTTGCCTTATTCTGAGTATCCTCATCATCAACAACACCTGCATGTCCTCCCTCACACATCCTTAAACCTCCTTGCTGGCCTTTTAGTTAAGCGGTTTTACCAATGTGAGAAGTGGACCACATTTGCACCAGATTAGGGCCATGTGTTAGCCAGTGAATCACATGTGGGTAGCACTTAATTTTTACTAGATGTAAACAAAAGATGTTTTTGAACAAGTTGCCTATATGCATTTTTGAGACATGGGACACTTATGTCTCACATATTGGTTGCTGTTCCATATGTCTGCCAAAAAAATGTGACAAAAATTACATTTGTAATGCAGAAGATTAATTACAAAACTAGTTGAAAAGTAATAATGGCACAGTTTTATAACAAAATATTGGATTTAGAATCAATTCATTTATTCACCAAGCATTAGTGCTCTGAAAGTCTATGAAAAGAACTATCAATGTGAACTCCTAAGGGAGTGAGCTGTTCCACAGGGAGAAAGAACATTCTTCTTACTCTCTCAACACATCACTCTTTATTTAGAATCTGATCCTAAATCAGAGCTTATTTTGAGAAAGTTTCACCTTCTGAAAGCTTTTTTCTGCCCGTGATGTCCCAGACTTGAATAAAAGTAAATGTGGTGTTTCCATTAAGTACTATGTTTTTCAGCATGCATACCTTAAAAAAACCCAGGAGGTTTCAGAAACACTGCTGCATGTGTGAAATACATTAAGGCTATTATTTACAATTTCAATTTAATTTCCATAAGCAGATAATATCACAAAAGTAATAAGTAAAAAGGACACAGGGCAGTCAGATTAGAAACAAATCAAAAGATAAACTAAAATCTAAAAGAGCAGTGATTCTCCATTAAATACAAAGTACAAACTGTTATCCAAACAATAAATAAAATATTTAGTCCTACACGTGGACTGTTTATTTAAATCATGTTATACTAAACACTGTATAATATATATATATATTTTTTTTTTTTTTACCTTTGTGTGCTTTTTGTCCGGACACGATGCAGCTCAGATTAAGAAATCCAGGTAGGAACAGAATAAAGAATCCAGATGTTAACATACTTGCTGTGTTGTGAGGATCAGACTGACTGTGAGAGTATGTTCCCTTTCTTCACTTTTATACTCCTCTCCACCTCTGACATCACTGAAGTCAATGCAGTCAGACCCCTCTAGCTCCTATAAAGTTCAGAGTGAACATATTTGCCCATTTCCATCTAGAAAAAATAAATGTATATATGAATGTGTGTGTGTATATATGTATGTATGTGTATAGATATGCATACAAGTACTAAATGTGTTTGTGTGTGTGTGTATATATATGTATATATATATATATATATATATATATATATATATATATATATATATATATATATATAATTTCGTGTGTGTTTGCATAACAGCATAAAAAATATTTTACATTTACATATTACAAAAGCTTTTTCAATAAGGTCTTCAAAAGTAAAGGTTTAAAAACAATTAAATAGATTTTCAGTTTGGGCCTCAGTTGGAGTTCTTTCCTTGTGATGTTGACATGTTTATACAGTCTGTCTTGGTGGCCAGTGAATGCATCTGCAGATGTGGGTTTAGTTCCAGCTCCGTGACCCCTGGGGTTCAGTGTTGTACTTCGACAGGTTTACGTTTCCTGCAGAAAGTTTAGAGTTCTCACAGAAAAACATTCAAGTGATTAGACTTTTACTCTAATTTTGTTGCCAGACAAACTTCATAAGAAATTCAACTACAGCATCAGCTGGGCAATCAGTTCTCAGAATTAACATGTTTATCTAGATTCTTCTCTGTAAGTTTTGAGTCCCAATGCCCTTCATACAGTCACAATTAGCCAGGATAAAAAGGCTTTATGTGAAAAACACTTCATGATTCAGTAGCTTGTACGTAGAATGACCTTAAGCAAAAAAAAATCACATTGTTTTGTCGAAACTTAACTGCTTTAGGTCATTAAAGTGGTTAGGCCTTTCTTAATAGACAGCCTATTTAAATACCATTTATTAACATTAAATATTAACCATTAAATAGGTTTATACTGTAATGATTTTCATGTTTAGTGTGTGTATTGGATCATTTTCCATACCATTAACATGACAAAGTTTTGGCCATGGTATTGCAGGTGACTGTGTGGAATTATTTGTTGTTGTCTTCTTTAAGTTACTCTTTGCACCTAAAAAATGGCAAGAGGTGGAACTGATGGAGTTTCTTGTACCTGTGTGAATGTGATGTTTGCATGAATGCACTAAAGAGTTTTTGTGGGTTTGTTAGGAGAAAAAAATGAATTATAATGATTGTAAATAAAAGAAAAAAATGTGACTGAAAAATAGTTTTATTTTTGAAACATTGTACAGTAATATGCAACATAGTTTCAAACACATTCACTTTACGTTGGCCATTCATTTAGAATGCAGTGTTGCCTGAGGGTGCTTCCTTTCCTCTAAAAAGCTTAAGCAGATTCACCCTTCATCAGTTCAACAACTCAGACTTATTGTCCATAAGGTGGATCATCACAAACAGTAGAGGGAGCTGCACTAATAAAAACAATGTACATTATAAACAGTGATGAACATTAAATTTATGGAAAGGAAGTAAAACAGTACAGAATCTTATAATATCTCTAATTTGAAGCACCACCAAAAAACTTGCACTGGAGATCATAAGATTTTTGCCTCATTTTGTTAAACAGACCCCCCTTTAATCGCCATATGGTCTAAGAGCAGACAACTGGTATGTAGATGTTATTTTGCTTCTTCGCCAAACATTTCAGGTCTATTCTGCTTTTTTAGCTTTTCTCTTGCGAGTGCTTTCGCTCAGCTCCTCCTTGCTTTTAGCTGGAGACACAGGGCCGATTCCGGCAGCTGGGGCTGAGTGATGATGTTCGTGAGCATCCTCAATAGCAAGAGAAGATCCAAACAACAGGTGGGACACCCAAGACTCAATAAGAGCGAAGGGGGAGCCATGAGAGTGACGAGCAGTCAAAAAGGCCTGCAAAAGCAAACAACCATGTCGGTTCAAATTATATGACATTATTTTGTTACTATTACTGCAATAAATACATATAAATCCAGTCCAGGTGAACAGGAACTTCATAGGAAGCTGAATATAAAGGACTCATGCTGTACCTTGGAAGTGGCCATGAAAAGAGTGAAGAGGCAGATAAGAGTGCTCTTTGACACAGGTATCCAGTGTGCCTCCTGAAGTGTAAACAGAATGGCTCCATATAGACTGGCTTTGGTAGGGCTGCGAAAACATAAGTTAATATATTAAGCACAGATATTAACTGCTTAATGATTGTGGTCAGATGAAAAGCAGGTTATAAATTAGCAATCACAAAGTCTTTTCAGATGATACAACGGATGGAGGTTTTTATCTAAGCATGGCCATTTAATGGCATTTACCCTGCCCCCCCCCCATACACCATGGACCATATATTGCTTACTTAAGTTAATAAAAGTAAAATAAAATAAAAAAAAGCACACATTCTTTACAAGCAACTTATAAAGAGTGCAAGATGTCTAGTAAGTTTAAGCAATTAGTGGGAGGGACCTTATTAAGAGGGATCATTGTGAGCATCCATTGAGAACCAGCTCAGGGCCCTGTTGCAATGGGACTGTATCTTAGCAGGTTTTGTGTGCTTTACTTTAAACCCTGTTTCCGTCTCATATGATTATTCTCCTTTTGATGGTGTCACAAATCTGTTCCTAATTGTGTCCCTTATTTAAGGTCTTCGCTTCCTTTCCCATTGTTTAGCTTCTTGAGGCATTTGCTTGCCTACCAAATTGTTTGTTTTGTTTTTTAAAGCTATGAATGTTTTTTTTTAGTATACTTATTACAATGTTGCAATTGAGCTTTTTTTCCAGCTGAGCAGAGGATAGTCACAATTTTTTGGGCATTTTTTGGTTTAAAACAGATTTTAAGTATTTTTTGTTTGTTTCTGGCTTTTATTTTATTGCATCCTTTGTTAATGATTGTGTTTTATTGTCATGTTATTTTTTTGTTGCAAGTGTCAAGTTAGTGGAAGTTTTAGTAGGTGCAGGGGATTCAGTTTAGTGTGACCAAAATCTATTCCATATTGTGTAATCCATTCTATGTTGAAGATTCATGGTTAGACTGGTGTTTATGGTTGAGTTTATCTCTCAAAGTTGATTGATTTCCTGGTCTTCTCACTCCTGTTGCTATAGTTTTATGATGTATGATTGTATAGTTGGCTTTTTCTGCTTTTGGCTACCAAATGATTCTGCATCATGAACCATCAAATGTTAGTTTTAAACCAAAAACAAACACTTACAATGACATGTTGAGTATTTCATTGGTCTCTGGCCTCCACACTCCACGCAGAAGTTGCTCAAAATTTGACATGAGTGCGACTCCAGATCCTGTGAAAAGTTGTGTGCAACTTTATTTTGACCTCTGAACACATTATAAAGGTTTTCTTTCATGACAAATATCAACATTATGCCAATGTGATAAAAGCATTAATTCAACCCCAGATCAGAAGAGTGACTCTTCTGACAACTCAGAAGAGTTAACAAAACACCTGTAGTTGTAATTAGTGTGTAGTGTGGAGGAAATCAAGACACGGCAGTACTAAATACTGCATTTTTTTTATTTTACACACCACCAACAGTCTATTTTCACACTTTACTGTAGTATGGAAACTGTAGAACCTACACAGACAAAAACCTAGGTCTTTGAACAGAGTTTAAACTTTTTTTTTTTTAAATCATCAATCAGTGAGTTGGCCTGAAAGTGAGATTTCTATTTTTTCTTATTTTAAATGTCATCAAAACACTTTATTTAAAATTATACTTCCAGATAAAATTGTATAAAACAAAATTTGTATTTTTAATTTACCAACAATGGCGTCATTAAAGAAATGAAATATCACTTACTCACCCTTAACATAGCCAGTAATGATCATGATGAACCAGCCATGATGATAAGCATGGTGAGCGTGATGGACTCCGGCAGCAATTTTGCGAGTACGAACAACCTCCTTCATGGCTACGAGCACGAGTTTGATGGGCAGGAGTGAGACACATTTGTAGAATAAGTTAAGAGGACAGTAGAAAACAAGGTACCTGTGATTGACAGGGAAAAGTTTAAATAAGCAATAATAAAAATAGCAATAGAAGGTATAACAAAAAATGTATAGTGGCATGCAAATGTTCTGAAGTCCCTCATCAAAATTTTATTTTTATTATTTGTAAAATAATAAAATGAACATATATAAAAACAGCAAACAAGCAGTTTGTTATTTTCTGTGATTATGGATTAGTGTCTCTATGACTGCACATTATTCTACAAAATATATACAACCATTGTTTATTAGGAATCAAAGCTGTTTATGGAGTATTATTATAGTTGAGGCAACGGTCAGTGATGAAGGATTACAGTGGTTGTGGCAACCATTGTTTATGAGGGATAAGTAAGATGTGGCAACTGTTGGCAAATGGACACAAGTGAAATAATATAAGAAAGTCTGATCTATATGAACAGAAATATTAGGACACACATCTTACGGAATTTAAGTTTTTCATACAGCACCATTTTAAAATTATAAATAATCAAGCACATAGCATTTTTGCATTTTGCAACTTTGCATGAGCAATTTGGAGAATTTCAGTTGTAGAGAGCCATAAAGTGAGTTTGGTGTGGAACTTAATTGGCTTCCACAGAGCGCTGACTTTAACCCCAGTATAGTCCTTTGGGATGAACAAGAACAGGGATTGCGATTCAGTGCTTTTTGTATATCATAGTCTGGCTCTTTTGGATGGATTGTCACAGTCACACACACATCCTCAAGTCTTCACATAAGAGTGAAATATGTTGTAGCTGCAAAGGCATGGCTGACGTAGAACAGCTTCTTTATGTATAATCTATAGGTGTTTTAATACCTTTGTTTATATACTTTTATCGTCAAACTAATATTTTATAAGATTCACTCTTCACTTTATTTAATTCAGTAACAATTTATATATAACCATCTTTGCGACTAAAGATATTTTTTTTATGTGTAATGACCACTCTGGATTTAAGCTCTGAACACATTGTAGTTGTTAGGAGGCATGTAAATTTTATCCAAATCATTCTGCTTACTCAATCCACCTGGGTCTAGAAAGACTGGATTATAGGCAAAGTAAAATACTTTTACCAGACAGCTGAGGCCAGGAGAATGTGGCTGTTATTATGGAAATAATCAATGGGACTGTGTCCGAGCATGATGTCTGCGAGGATGTAGCTCCCAAAGCAATAGAGCATTGCGCAGAGCCAGGATGCTACAGGACTCCTGCGCGAGACCTCCACCGAGCCTGAAAAAAAAAAACCTCTTCTTAATGACTTAATTTAAATGATGTTTAATTTGATGTTGACGTTCTTCACCACTGTATTTTCACATCTTATCTCATCATCTTCCATTTAATCCTCTACTACGGGGGGGCAAGCAGCTTTACAGTAGACAGTACATTGCTTTTTACAATTTTGTAATAATGCAGAAATAAACATAGACATTACGATAAGTCCAGAAACAAACAATGGTGGGAGCAACACACTTACGGCCATATAATGTATTCTCCTCATGTGTCACATCTACTAGTGAACCATCATCAGTTAATTTGAGTATAATTAGTTTAACAGGGCAGCGTGTGTAATCCAGAATGCCATGAACAAGCAGATCTTATGGAACAGGTGTGGCCTCCAGGCATTCTGAAGGAGAACTGATCCTATCAAATGCTAACTATAAATAAACAGTCTGCAGCAGCCCGGTCGTACAAACTGGCGAGCCTGCATGGATCTTTGACCTCTAGCTTGGCCATTTGTGCATGAGCCTGATGATATGGTGTGCGTCATATGAGAACAGCTCTCAGAGCAACAAATGCACAGAGTATTTTAGTCAGCAGTGTTCAACCCTCTTAAAAATAAAAGTTCCTTCAAGCAGCATTGTAGAAGAACCATCTTTGGTTCTGTGGAGACCCTTCAAAAGACGGGCTCCATGGTCATTTCTGGTGATGTCACGCTGAACGTAGGACTTAACCCTCAATACAAAGCATCATGCAAAATATTCCTGTTGGAAACCGATTCTTGTGACCAACAATTAATCATCCATCTTAAAGATGTTGAAGCACCAGATAAGTTCAATTTGAAGATGCAGTTAAAGTAATATTTGAAAGTTATTTTAGTATTTATTAAGTTACAATTAGGTGCAGGTAAGAGTCACTTCAAATGCAAATTTGTTCTTTGTAATTTGCAATATGATTAAATTACTAAATCATTTGCAGATTTATTTATTGTTTTCAGAACACTGCTTTAAATATACTGTTTCTTTACTGTAACTCAACAAACTCAACTTTTCAAAGCATCTTTATTTGTACATATGTTTAAATGTTAATTTTGTATGATACAATAAGCAGATGTTAAATTGTATATGGATAATCGTATTGTAACAGAATGTCAGAAATAAGTGAACAAATTGAGAAAGTTCTGTTGCCAAGGTTGAAATCAGCCACTTTAACTGCTGGGTCCGTGTCTGTTCCTTTGGGGGCCAAAAATGTACAAGTAAGTCTTTTTATGGTACAGTTTTAATGACAAGCAGTGTAACCCTCAAAGTACAAAGTAGTAGTTTATTTTAGGTTAGTTTATTAAAGTAAGTTTGCATTACTTTATATTACTGCATCTTGACCTGATGGTTGGGGTCAGAGCATAGGGTCACAATACAGCCCTCCTGGAGTAATAAGAGTTAAGGGCCTTGCTAAAGGGCCCAAAGTGACAACTTTGCTGGACTCCAGGTTTGGATCCCCAACCTTTAAATTGATAGCCCAACCCTGTAATCACTGAGATACCCCCCCCCCCCCATTTCCGGTGTGTGTACCTATTCAAATCTTTACATTACACCTTCACAATCTTATATGACACCCCATTTAAGTTGGATCTTCCATTGCAGTTTTAACGACTTCCAGTCTACTGAAAGGGTTTTCTACAAGATTTTGGTAAGTGTTTGAGGATTTCTAGAGTTAGCTTTATGCACAGTGGAGATGAAATAGAAAGGGGCCTTCCCCAAACTGTTCACACGGAACTGGACGCATACAACAGTTCAAAATGCATGGCTAGATAATTGAGTTTTACACCCATGACAAGGGCGTTTATTAAAACACTTGAATGTAGTATTTGGTGGATGAGTCCCAACACTTCTCACCAGATGTGTATTTTGGGTCGAACTGTGGTGTAATATGTTTAAATATCGGCGTGTTTACTGCATAGATAAATCATAATTTATATCCATAATAAGGTCATAATATGACTGAGCTGCTAGTAAATCCCGGAATCTTAATAATCTTAATAATGCATGCATCTTTTAACAACTTTGTCTTAAAAACAGCTGCAGTTGTTCAACTTCTGTAAAAAAAAAAAAAAAAAAATTAAAAAATAACTCGGACCAGTTCAGCACTCTTACTTTTGCTGCTGTCTATTTATGGCATGTCTATTTATTACAATGTTGGTATGTGCATGACATCGATCGGGTTTCAGATTCAGGGTCTCGATTCACTTTAAACTGTAAAAAGTGCGACGCAATCCAGAAAAACCGCCGTGCGCGAGTATTAACGACCTATCACCTGTAAGAATGAATAAACACCCACAGCGACAAATCGAGCCTTAATCGAGTTATAAACCTGAGTTTTTATACATTAAACAGCAGAATATTGATGACTGTCGGGTTGAAGAGCACGCGGATGAAGGTTCTAACGATCTGAACGCCGGGGCGCGCGAGCGACGCGTCTCGGTTATCCGCACACGATCAGAACTCCGTTCTCTTACCTGGTTCGTACTTGAGGTAGAGTATAGAAACTATATAATAGGCAAGATCGAAAACAGGAAACATGGCCATTTTGGAAAAATATTGGGCGAATTCGCCCAGATTCAGTGCGTCCATTACTTCCATAGTTTCTGGTGCGGAGCTCGGGATCAGAACCTGCGACAGAGCTGCTGAAAGGCCGCGGGACGGCGTGGCCCTGATGACAGGCTGAAAGAGGCTAAACACATGGATTCTCCTATTAATATACAGCTCCACGCAAGGACTCGGCTTAAATGAACGCTGCAGGAGGGCACGGAGACGGTGGTGGAGCTCGACTGCCCCCTATGGGTGCCATTGAGAATATCTTACAATCCTTATGGAAACATGTCCGGCTTGATCCTAACCCGTCTCTCTGTATGACGAACCAACAAAACAGCGTTCAGTCAGCGCCTGAAGCAAGATTGATCTAATGTGGTGTAATCAGAACACCTGCCCTGCACTTCCATCCATCCATTATCTTCCACTTTATCTTCTACTAGGGTCGCGGGGCGGGGGGGTTGGGGGGGTTCGCTGGGCAGATACACCCAGGACAGGGCGCCACTCACACTATCTATACGGGGGCATTAGAAGAATTCAAATTAACTTCATGTTTTTGGACTGTGGGAGAAAACTCCACCCAGATTGGGATTCGAACCAGGAATCCCTAGTGCTGAGAGGCGAACGTGCTAACCACTAAGCCACCGTGCCTTGTCTTGGGTGTATCTGCCCAGTTAAAATGTTAAACCCACCTGCAATCTAGTCCCTAGTGTAGGATTAAGCGAAAGATCCATCCATTATCTTCCGCTTTATCCTATATTAGGGTCGCGGGGGGGTTCCCCATGCCCATCCAGGGGAGAACGTTTCGGGCGCTGGGCAGATACACCCAGGACAGGGTCCCAATCTATCGCTGGGCACACACTCACTCACACAAACACATTCTATATGAGGCAATTTGGAGAACTCAATTGACTTGATTCATGTTTTTGGACTGTGGAAGGAAACCGGAGAACCCGAAGGAAACCCACACGGACACGGGGAGAACATGGAAACTCCACCCAGATTGGGATTCGAACTGAGAATCCCTAGCGCTGAGAGGCGAACGTACTAACCACTAAGCCACTTGTCTTGGGTGTATCTGCCCAGCTCAAATGTTAAACCCACCTGCAATCCTAGTCCCTAGTGTAGGATTAAGCGAAAAATGATGAAATAAAATTAAGATACCAATTACAAGAATCAAGTAGTAAAATTGCAGGGGCGCAGCTTTGAAAAACTAATATTGCAGGGGCGCAGCTTCGAATAACAATCAGGTTTGATGAATTTACAGTATAGTTAGTTTTCTATATGGCTTCTGACTTGTGGTGTTCTCATTTGTATGTCGCTTTTGATAAAAGCGTCTGCTAAATGACTAAATGTAAATGTAATGTAAATGTAAAATTGCTGGACAGACTGTCCCAGATCACCAACTCAACAATGCTCAATATCAGTGCTGCTCCTTCATCTGTGCATCCTTGAACTAAAAAATAAAGATGGTTGTGTTTCAAAATGCATAATAGTGACAGGCAGGTAGGCTGTTACACAGTTAGGAAGGGTTGTAAAATAATAATCTGTCCACAGCACTCGTTTTGTTTGTTCTAGAGACTAAAGAAAGCCAGCAATATTTCAAGCAGAGTGCATGTTAAATTATAAGATGTATTTTATTTAAATACTGTGGTTTCTGACCATGTGGTACTTAGTATGTTATTACTAGAAATTTGTATTTAGTGCAAAACCCAACAGAGAGCCCTTACAAGTTCGATAAAATTCACTTCGAACTACAGGAGCTTTTATGACATTTCATTTTTAGTAGCACCTTTTCATTTACATGTTCGAATCTTCTGTTTTCTACAATATTTTAAAGTGTGTACATGGACATTTTTGTACATTTATCCAGAAGAACATTTGTGAAGCCAGGCACTGATTTGGGACAAGAAGTCTGTGTTCTACGTTCTGTGTGGACATTAAGTTCTCACACATAAAATTAATCCAACCTTGTCTTACTAAAGCTTGTTGAGTTCCACAGTCATGGCTGAACAGAACACTGTTCCCACACGACTTCCAAAAGTGGGAAACAATTGTCCTTAATACATGGATAGTTGCTTTTCGTGATATACTTTTGGTAACAGTAGTGAATGGACCACTGTTTAATATGTGTGTTCTAATATGTTTATTCACATAGTGCAGCTTTACCTCCTGCCACAAGCTACAAGATCATAATAAAATACTTTGTTGACCACTCGTCAGTCTTCTTTTAGCAAATGTGTAAAAGTCACTAAACCTAAAAGTAATGGGTGCCTAAAAAGAAACAGTTAAAGGATGCTTCATGCTTTTAGATGATATTACAACGTGTAATCTAATCCTGGCGGTACAGTGGCTTAGTGGTTAGCACGTTCGCCTCTCAGCGCTAGGGATTCCCGGTTCGAATCCCCATCTGGGTGGAGTTTCCATGTTCTCCCCGTGTCTGCGTGGGTTTCCTCCGGGTTCTCCGGTTTCCTCCCACAGTCCAAAAACATGGATCAAGTCAATTGAATTCTCAAAATTGCCCCATATAGAGTGTGTCTGTGTGAGTGAGTGTGTGCCCAGTGATGGATTGGCGCCCTGTCCTGGGTCTATCTGCCTAGCGCCCGAGACGTTCTCCCCTGGATGGGCATGGGGAACCCCACCACGACCCTAATAGAGGATAAAGCGGGAGATAATGAATGAATAATCTAATCCTAATAACAAATCGGGTGAAAATGGGGCGTGTTGGTGTAGTGTTCGTCTCTAACCTGCAGGGGGCAATGTACTGTGTAGTGAAAATTAAACTTCTTGGTGTCAGTTCCGAAGAAGTCGCGTTAGTGTTTTCAGGATGATCGGGGATCTGCTCATATTCGGGTAAATTGTTCTTATTTAATCAGAAACTTCTTTTAGTGTTAAATACAGATGGCTAACAATATAGATGGTGTAAAGCAGCTTGGCAGGTTCGTTTGGTTCTGTTGTAATGTGTTTGTTGGGATTCTCCACGTCACTGCTTGTTGTTTTCAGGACTCTGCTGATGAACGCCGGCGCTGTGTTAAACTTTAAACTGTAAGTATCTCACAAATCGCTACTGAACATCAACACAACACGTTAATAATATCACATATTCGAATGTTCTGCAATCTCAATCGATCTGTGTGCTGACAGGAAAAGGAAAGAGGCTCCGTCACACGGGTTCGGAGATGATCCAGGTTTATCCAGGACAGGTATGAACTCCTATGAGCCTGTAGATATATTCAGACACATCCATCCATTATCTCCCGCTTTATCCTCTATTAGGGTCGCGGGGGTTCCCCATGCCCATCCAGGGGAGAACGTTTCGGGTGCTGGGCAGATAGACCCAGGACAGGGCAACAATCAATCGCTGGGCACACACTCACTCACACACACACACTCTATATGGGGCAATTTGGAGAATTCAAATGAACTTGATCCATGTTTTTGGACTGTGGGAGGAAACCGGAGAACCCGGAGGAAACCCACGCAGACACGGGGAGAACATGGAAACTCCACCCAGATTGAGATTCGAACCTGGAATCCCTAGTGCTGAGAGGAGAACGTGCTAACCACTAAGCCACCGTGCCGCCCGGCTCAGACACGTTCAATGTCTATTTCTTCCATCAACAATATGGATGGACTTTGTAGTTTTACATTTACAGACTGTAGTCCATCTGTTTTCTTTTTTTGTTAGTCCCTGTTGGTTCTGTTCTCTATTGGGAACACCGGGATCACAGAACAGGTAGAATTTGGGTGGTGGATTGTTTGTCACTTCTGCAGTAACACTGATGCAGTGAGGGGGTTTTAGTGCAGCAGTGCCTCTGTAGATTCATTTCTCCACCTCAGTGACACTGCTGGGATAGGAATAATGCACTAACCAAATAATACCTGCTCTGTGGTGCCTCTATTGGGGTTCCGACCATCAGAGAAAATAGTAAAGGGAACAAACACTGTATGTACTGTTTTCCACAAACATATGGACTACAGTCTGGAATTGGAAAAGGTCCATTGAATGATGCAGAATTATGTTGTGATCACAAATGCTTGAATTAGTCATAATAGAACTTTATTCTAACAGGCTCCCGATCAGTTTTCTGATTGGTCATATATGCAAATAGAGCCACTAATGGGATTTGGTAATTACATCACGTGGCTGCTGCAAAATAAGAGTGATACAAACATTTAAACAAGACATCAGAGTGTGATTTCTGAGATTTAAAAACATTTGCTGGCAGAAGTTCAGACTGAAATTTGAACAGCTGCAGATTAATTTATGAAAATATAAACAGATGGTGTTACTGTAGCTTTGTACTATTTGCATTATGTCCTGCTGCACACAGGCACCACTCCTTCAGAATCTGTAAGAACATCTGTGGGCTGCATTTATGGAAGCACAGCTCAAAAAATATCAATTCATGATTCAACAGTTGTTAGTCATGTTTGATAACTGTATCTGTCTTTCACAAACACATCTTTATAAAAGACACTTGAACAATTTTAAATAGTATAAACAGTGTTATATAGTGGAACCCATAGATATCCTCTATAATGACCCTTCCATCAGGTACATTTGAAAAACTGCAGCCTTTTTTCTTTATTGCTGTTTGTGATTTTCTTATTTAGGAGACAACATCAGAGAATTCTTACTGAGTCTGCGTTACTTCCGCATCTTCATAGCACTGTGGAATATTTTCATCATGTTCTGCATGATCCTGTGAGTATTAATGGATATTCTGTTATTTGGTGCCTACAAAAGTTAGTGTTGGATTTTTATATATAAAATGCTGGACTACAACCCTGACATTCTGCTTCTTATGCAGTTGTGTTGAGTTTTTTTTGTTTTATAGATTTGTTGTGTTTGACTTTTTTAATGATTTGGTATTGGATCATTTAAATCTCATCATTTGGCAGTTTCAAGTTTGGCCCAATTTAGTTTTAAGGCTGTGTACATGCTGTACAGCTGTAATTAGACAGTATACAATGTTTAATCCAAAATGGTCTACTAAACTGTAGGTATTAATTTTGATCAAGTTCTGTTTAGCTGGTAAAGTAAACAGTCATTTTAAATAAGTAAGTATGTAGTAACGATGCAACATCTGACATGATGCATGATGCAATAACATCATAATTCTGTTTGATGTTGGACATAAATAAACCTTAAAAAATATTTTCTGAGCTTTATTTCTTGGATCTTAATTGCTGAGAGTCGAACATGCTCACCACTAATCCACCTGCTGTCCTGTAGACAATTACCATTACTAATAAATCTTTCTGAAAGTATTTCTGTTCTATTATCATTGTTTTTATAAAATGATTCATTAGCTTCATTCAGCTTAATTTCAAGACAGTGCTCCTTTTTTACATTATTGTCTTACATGATTGAATTGTTTAAAGAATAAACTAGTATATATAGTATTTCACATCTGTTTTTGAAAAAACAAAAGTTAAATATAGAAAATTTTTTTTTTTTTTCTCATTTGGGAACACTGTTTATATAAATTTTGTATTCATAATATTAAGAGCACAGATATGTTTTAATATTGTAGCTGATGAGTGTAGGTTTATATTGTGGGGTTAAAGGCAGGGCTTTGTAAAGACCTCCACAAAAACCCGTGAGCCTCATGGAGGAGGAGTAAAGCTTAAATAGGAAACAGGAAACGATCATGAGGTCTTAATCAAACCCTAAATACAGAAGGTCCACTAATTTTTTTTAAATCTGTATTTATATGATTTTTGTCTGATTGTGTTTTCTCTTCTTTTATTTTAGGTTATTTGGATCATAACCATCTGCATTCCCATATTAAGATGAACAGCAGTGTTTGTTCTTTTAGATTTCCTAATTCAGCTCTGTTTCAGCCTTTTATTTAAAGTAATTTTTGGATATGGAAATTAGTTTATCCTTTTCTCCCTCTGTTCCAGTTAGTCAGGGCACAAGGGCTGCTCTTTTTTTCTGACAGAATCACACCTAAATTTGCATGTCAGTTGATGCTCTACTGCAAATCTGTTTTTCAGTTTTAGCTGCACTATATATAGCAGTGTGCTGTAATATATTGGATACATTACTTTCGGGAGCCGTACATTTTCACAGAGTGATAGATAAGTTATCTTATATCATATGATGCTTTACAAAGTGTATGTTTTGGTAAAAATATAGAATTACTTGTATGTGGTGTAAGGTTTATGTCTTTAAGGTTTATGCAGATGAACGTAGTTTTTCTGTCCAGGTTTTATGAGGTAACATATAAATCTAATCAGCTATGTAACCAGGTCACATGGGATATTCCTCAGTATCACAGCTGCACCTGGAACAATTTGCGGCTTTTCCTGTTAAAACCCATGAACTGCGTTTATTAAAACTGATCGACACTAAAATACAATGAGATCTTTTATTATTATTAAATGAATCATTTGTAAACTTTTGTTCAGTTGTGTTTTCTTTACTGATGTTGATTTTACACCACATTCTGCTCCTCTCCCTGCTCACTGCTGCGGTCTTCACCTACAACCTGCTGTTTCTGGAGTGTCGCTGTCACTCGAGACTACTACAGCAATGAACATATCTGTGATCTTGGTGCATTTTGCAGCATCTACAAAGACACTTCTTACTCTTTTTCTCATACAACTTCTCCACAGCCTCTTCCTTTCACTCAGTTTCTCCATGCTGCCAGTCCTTTAACACACATGCTCCACACTGAAACTAGAGGGAGTCATTGTTCCCAACTCCGCAGTAAGAAAAGGAGCTATTGGCTGTCCAATTCTTTCAGGGGAAACTGCAATTCCCCCCTGGGATCAATAAAGTATTCTGATTCTAATTCTGATCCCAAAAGTCACTAAATGATTCTATTACCTAATATGCATGATTGTCAATTTGTATGTATTTGAAACTGTGGAGTAAAAGAATTACGTAGGAGAGGAAAAAAGTGGCTTAAAACCACACAAAATATGTCAAAACTGCAAATAAACTCTATTTTCTAGGTTTTATAAATCAATACTATCCACAGAGTATAATGGAATGTTCCCAACAACTTTGGAACATTGAGAGTGGTGGTTGCCATAGCAATAGAACTAAAGGAAGAATGTTAGATTGTATAGATTGAAGACCTGAAGAGTGTTAGATTGTATTCAAATTGTGATTTGTCAGATTATTTAAGATTCCACAAATAAGTTCAGGTAAGTGAAATGTGACTGAACACTGAAATGTTAGACTTTTACTAAGATATAATGTTGGTTTAAGTGAGGTTATTGACTGACACCTTGTAAGAGAAATGCATTCACATTTACATTCTGCTCTGGAATGGGGTGTTGGGGTCAGTGGCAGCTTTGGGCATGTGCAGTTCAGCTGCAGTGTGGAAGTGGAGCAATGTGGGTCTGCTCTGACTGTGTGACTGAGCACTGAGCGTTTTTTTCAACCAGGACTCATGACAGAACCCTCTGCTCACTGAGACAGAAAACAATAAATAAGTGTAAATATAAGTGGTTAAAATGTGTACATGTATTGTTTACAGGGATGGTTCCTTTATAATGTCCTGCTTTATGTCCTCACATAGGACAGATTTTAGATTTAGAATTGTGTAATTTAACACCAATTGATCATTAATAATGAAGATGCTCTTTTCTTCGTCTTCTTTTGGCATTTTTACCCTTTGTTATTTAAAGTACACCACAGCGATGTACTCGCATTTAAGACTTGCCAGTGTGTTACGCCGGATGCCCTTTCTGACGACCCTCACACTCTACCGGGCCTGGAGACATGCAGACTATAGTGACAATTTACAGCAGCGGATTTACCTTAAATCCATGTTTTTGGACTGTGGAAGGAAACCGGCGAGCAGACACGGGAGAGCATGGAGGCTTTCATTCATTTATTCATTCATTATCTTCCGCTTTGTCTATATTAGGGTCGCGGGGGGGTTCCCCATGCCCATCCAGGGGAGAACGTTTCGGGCGCTGGGCAGACACATCCAGGACAGGGCGCCAATCTATCGCTGGGCACACACTAACACAGACACGCACACATACACACACTATATGGGGCAATTTGGAACTCAATTGATTCCCGGTGCTGAGAGGAGAACATGCTAATCACCATGCCACCTTACCACCCCTTATAATGAAGAGACTAACAGACGTGTCATTCAGTTGTGACAGATCAACATGTCAACCTTAAAATGTCGATTAATATTTTGTCACATTAAACGTTTAAAAAGGTGGCTTAGTGGTTAGCACGTTCTCCTCTCAGCGCTAGGGATTCCCGGTTCGAATCCCCATCTGGGTGGAGTTTCCATGTTCTCCCCGTGTCTGCGTGGGTTTCCTCCGGGTTCTCTGGTTTCCTCCCACAGTCCAAAAACATAGATCAAGTCAATTGAATTCTCAAAATTGCCCCATATAGAGTGTGTCTGTGTGAGTGAGTGTGTGCCCAGCGATGGATTGGCGCCCTGTCCTGGGTGTATCTGCCCAGCGCCCGAGACGTTCTCCCCTGGATGGGCATGGGGAACCCCACCGCGACCCTAATAGAGGATAAAGCGGGAGATAATGAATGAATGAATGAATGAATGAATAAACGTTTAAAAAGAGCTTGGAGAAAAAAAAAAAACATTTTAGTGCATCCACGTATAATCAATCATTAAAATGATGTTGAATTTAAATCCTGTCTGTATAATATACTTTAAAATACAGTGACTTTGTGGCTGGTTTTGTTGTATAGGATGAGAGTGAATGGACAGAAAGACGCTGGTTGCTTTAATTGTGACACAGATAACAGAACAACGTTCCTCACCACTAAACGTTGTGTAATAGAATCTGAGGCGATGTGGCGCCGAAGACTTTTTTTCGTCCTAAATCAGATTTTACTTCCTCTTTAGGTGCCCTATATAGGGCTGCTACAATAATGGATTTGGGTGAAGGTAGCACCCTACGTGCGGGATAAGCAGCCATTTGGGTTTGAGCTCAATATTTCCCATCATGCAACACGGCAGGCTCGTAGGCATTGGTTCAGCTCCGGCACCTGACAGACAGACAGCGGCTCGCGGTCGCAGCGGGAGGAGCTGAGCGGTGACCTGACCGCCGTTTAAAAACAAAGCGCTTTTACTGAAAACCAACGCGCTCTGAGTTTGCGATGCGTCGTTCGAAACTTTCGCAAACATTCCAATCGTTTGAAATCGTTCTGTTTCCGTAACTAAGGGCTTGTTTGCGGCTGTTATGGCAGTGACAGCGCCGTCGGTCAATCCGCAGCAGCTCAGAGAGAGACTGCTCCAAGCCACCGACTCCCACTGCAACGTAAGTACAGCTTTAAACATCTATTATAAACATGTCCTCTCTATTATAAACATGTCCTCTCTATTATAAACATGTCCTCTGTATTATAAACATGTCCTCTCTATTATAAACATGTCCTCTCTATTATAAACATGTCCTCTCTATTATAAACATGTCCTCTCTATTATAAACATGTCCTCTCTATTATAAACACGTAGTCTCTATTATAAACATGTCTCTATTATAAACATGTCTATTATAAACATGTCCTCTCTATTATAAACATGTCCTCTCTATTATAAACACGTCCTCTCTATTATAAACATGTCCTCTCTATTATAAACACGTAGTCTCTATTATAAACATGTCTCTATTATAAACATGTCTATTATAAACATGTCCTCTCTATTATAAACATGTCCTCTCTATTATAAACACGTCCTCTCTATTATAAACATGTCCTCTCTATTATAAACATGTCCTCTCTATTATAAACATGTCCTCTCTATTATAAACATGTCCTCTCTATTATAAACATGTCCTCTGTATTATAAACATGTCCTCTGTATTATAAACATGTCCTCTCTATTATAAACATGTCCTCTCTATTATAAACATGTCCTCTGTATTATAAACATGTCCTCTGTATTATAAACATGTCCTCTCTATTATAAACATGTCCTCTCTATTATAAACATGTCCTCTCTATTATAAACATGTCCTCTGTATTATAAACATGTCCTCTCTATTATAAACATGTCCTCTCTATTATAAACATGTCCTCTCTATTATAAACATGTCCTCTCCATTATAAACATGTCCTCTCTATTATAAACATGTCCTCTCTATTATAAACATGTCCTCTCTATTATAAACATGTCCTCTCCATTATAAACATGTCCTCTCCATTATAAACATGTAGTCTCTATTATAAACATGTCCTCTGTATTATAAACATGTCCTCTCTATTATAAACATGTCCTCTCTATTATAAACATGTCCTCTCCATTATAAACATGTCCTCTCCATTATAAACATGTCCTCTCTATTATAAACATGTCCTCTCTATTATAAACATGTCCTCTCCATTATAAACATGTCCTCTCCATTATAAACATGTCCTCTGTATTATAAACATGTCCTCTCTATTATAAACATGTCCTCTCTATTATAAACATGTCCTCTCCATTATAAACATGTCCTCTCTATTATAAACATGTCCTCTCTATTATAAACATGTCCTCTCTATTATAAACATGTAGTCTCTATTATAAACATGTAGTCTCTATTATAAACATGTCCTCTCTATTATAAACATGTCCTCTCTATTATAAACATGTCCTCTCTATTATAAACATGTCCTCTCTATTATAAACATGTAGTCTATTATAAACATGTCCTCTGTATTATAAACATGTCCTCTCTATTATAAACATGTCCTCTCTATTATAAACATGTCCTCTCTATTATAAACATGTAGTCTCTATTATAAACATGTAGTCTCTATTATAAACATGTCCTCTCTATTATAAACATGTAGTCTCTATTATAAACATGTAGTCTCTATTATAAACACGTAGTCTCTATTATAAATATGTAGTCTCTATTATAAATATGTAGTCTATTATAAACATGTAGTCTCTATTATAAACATGTAGTCTCTATTATAAACACGTAGTCTCTATTATAAACATGTAGTCTCTATTATAAACACGTAGTCTCTATTATAAACACGTAGTCTCTATTATAAAAATGTGCATGAACACACCATATCTTTATTAGTGGTATAAAACAAAATTCACCTGTTTCTCTCCAGAGTCCTGTCACTTACCGAGTTATGAAGCAGTTCACAACGTTCACTCCAGTTAGATTTATTAAGTTTAGTTTAAAGTTAATATATATAAGTCATCACAAAACATATACACATAGTTTATTTATTTTACTTTTAAATTGAGTAAAATTCGTGATATATTTATTTAAAAAAAAAGGAATAAGTGTTTATTTGTTTCTCAATTATTTAAACCATTGAATCATTTATTTGTATATGACAGCATTATTATTTTTCATATGAAGTGCTTGTCAACTACAAGGACATAAATACATAAAGAACAGAACTAATTCTATCAGAGAACTCATGATAGAAACCAACTGATTGCTGAAAAGTATGAATTTGCATTTTTCTGTGAGATATGTTGAACTGAAACATGTAACGGTTAAAGTTTCAGCAATAAACTGCAGGTGCACATTTCAAACACAGTTTATTCAAATATGATAAAACTCCTTCCGGTTTTCAGATTAATGGCACTGATGTATGCTACTTCCCACCACCCCAGGATTATCACAACTGAAATGTATTTTAATAAATGTGATAATTTTTTGACAGATCCGGAACATGGTGGCTGTTCTAGATGTGATCTCCACCCTGGAGAAATACCCCATCACCAAGGAAGCACTTGAAGTAAGTTCTGTTTAAATACCTTAAGAATTTTACCTGGTTAGTAAATTTGAGGACATTTGAGGTTGTTATTTGTTATCCCATTTCTCCACTAGTATTAATGCTTAGTGATAACTGAACTGAACTGGTTACTAGTTTGTGGTTGTTTCCCCTCTTCTTTTGCTCCATAAGTGCTGGAATAGGTTTCAATACCCTTTACCATACTCATGAAGATGAAATGGTTTTTAAAATCAATTGATAATTAAATATACATATATATTCATTCATTCATTATCTCCCACTTTATCCTCTAGTAGGGTCGCGGTGGGGTTCCCCATGCCCATCCAGGGGAGAACTTTTCGGGCGCTGGGCAGATACAACCAGGACAGGGCGCCAATCTATTGCTGGGCAGACACACTCACTCACACAGACACACTCTATATGGGGCAATTTGGAGAATTTAATACACTTGATCCATGTTTTTGGACTGTGGGGGGGAAACCGGAGAACCCGGAGGAAACCCACGCGGACATGGGGAGAACATGGAAACTCCACCCAGATTGGGATTCGAACCGGGAATCCCTAGCGCTGAGAGGAGAACGTGCTAACCACTAAGCCACCGTGCCGCCATATAGTTTTAATACTGGCTGATCAGTCCAGTTACTTCTGTTACCAGTTAATGAGTAGCTTGTTGGACCACTAGAGGGCGTAAAACACCATACTTTAGGTCTGTTCACAAGAAAACAAAGGAGAAGGAAAGGTTCGGGTAAAAAAAAAAAAAAAAAAAAACCTGAATTTTTTCCAAGACGAAATTTTATTTATTTATTCATAATAAATAATAAATATAAATATAAAATAAATTAATTATCCAGAAGAGCATTTGTAAAGTCAGACACTTTACTAATGCATGAGAGGGCCTGTCTCTCAGTCCTTATTCTAGTTCAAACCAAAAGGTGTTGACTGTGTCGTTCAGGATGCTGAGAGTTTAAAGAGAATTTTAAAATGTTTTTCAACACAAGATTGCAAAAACATGTAGGTCATCCACCACAGTTCCGACAACCTCATTTTGCAAAGGGCAATGTGGAAACTACAGCTGCTGCTGTGTGTAACGAATTTTGGTGCTAGTGTGTAAGAAACTTTGTTTTTAATCTAAAAGGTGGCAAAAGGAATAAATCCAAAAGGAATAAAGGATACTTTAGACTAGCTGGGTGTAGAATACCACTTCTTAGATGTGCATGTCTCCCCAGGCAACCAGAGTCAATACAAACTGCAAGAAAAGATCAGCTGAATGAAGTGATAAAGACTTGTTCTACATAAACAGCTTTACATGTCACATTTCTGTCTAAACAGTGTCATTCATATAGCAAGTGATCGATATCTGTCTTAACTGTAGAAACGTCTGACCTCCAATATGGCGCATGTGCAAACACAATGATCCCTATATGAACACATTATTTGCATGACCATCAACAAAACACGTAGTTTGACAGACGGGACAAATAGGTATTGTAGCTCATGAATACAGTGTTTTTTTTTTTTTTTTTAAATCAAGCAGCTTCAGATAATGTTCAGAGGAGCTTTACAGGTCTATGTAAAATGTCATGAGACAGAGTATTAATTGAACAAATATAAATATGTTATACATTTATAAGCTACTGGAAGTCTGCAGTTACTCAGAATGAACATTCCTAATCTTAAATATTTTAAAAAGGTCTACTCAGAATTAGTACAGCTCTGTAAGAGAACAGTGTTTAGTTAATAGGAAACTTGTTTTTTTTAATCTTTTTTTTTATCATGGATCCTGTTTTAACATCTTTTAGGGTCCAGATTCTTACTAGGTCAAAAATCAATGACCACAGTCCAGTATGAGTGAGAACACAAAAGCCAGCAACCCAAAAAAATGGATATATATATATACTACGTAAATGCTTTTATAAGCAATAACATAGCTCCTTCTCATTTTGTTAGACCTGATAACCTTAGCCGTCAGTGGTGCAGACAAGTGGCTATCGATAATGCCATTTTGGGGTTCTAGCTGCTTAGCAGTTGTCTCCCACCGTTTTCTTAATCTTAACAACCAATGTGTTTTTTGTTTAAGGACACCCGTCTAGGGAAGTTGATCAATGATCTGAGGAGGAAGAACAGGGATGAAGATTTGGTCAAACGTGCAAAAAAGTTACTGCGTAGCTGGCAGAAGCTGATTGAGCCTCAGCACAAGGACATTTTGCCCAAAGAACCTTCAAGTATTTTAAACACTGCTGTCTCCTGTTATCGGACTCAAACCCTTTCTTTTTCTAAAACTTCAGGGAATGACAAGAAATCAGTTTTAAACAGTGTTGACTCTTTAAACACGGATCAAAAAGCTGCAAATCACAAAAATGAACAGAAAGCAGAAAAAAACTCACAAATATCAAAAGTGAATAAACCCACAGTTTCTGGAAACATGGATGGTCCAGAAGTGAAGAAGGAATCTGCTCCTGGAGTGCTCAAGACGACAGTATTACAGCAGCACAAACAAGCTGAGAGAATGAAGTGCAAATCTCCTGGGTACAGCAAAACAGGACTGCGTTCAACAGCGAGAAAGAGGCCGCTGTCATTTAATGCCTCTGATTCAGAACCACTGTCTGCCCGGCCAGTAAACTCGTTTAGTCCTGGTTTGCACACAGAGTGTCACAAAGACAATGCGCTACATGAAAATGAGTCTCACTTGAAGAACGAGCGGAAATTTGAAACTGTCAATAGCTCACAGCACAACTTCAAATGTTCAGCGCGACTTCAGCCAGGTTTACTCGGTGAGGTTACCAACATGGACAAAGAGAAAGATCACAATCCATCAGAAGTAAAGAGGAGGATGTCCCACTGTAAAGATCAGTCAGTGCAATTGGAAGAGCGTTCGGCAGACGAGGACAATTTGCCTCGAATAAAAAATCGTAAATTGACTTTTGATCCGATTACTAAGCAAATCCGGACACTGTCGGACACATGTAACGAGGAGCCGCACAACTCGAAAGTAGACGTTAATGAGTCGCTCAACCTGAAGCAGAGCCCATCCTCGTCATCACCCGGTGCTTTGTACAAACCAAACTGGAAAGAAGTGTCGCAAAATGAAACGGTCAAGCATTATTTAAACCTTCAAAATAACATATTAAAGACCTCTGGGTGTCAGAGTCCACAAGCATTACCTACTGAGAAACCTGAAGAAAGGACGCAGGAGTTGAACAAAACCCACATCCTGGTGCCAAGCTACTCACCGGAGGCACTACCAGGACATAGCCGTGACATCACCAGAGAGGATGTTCACAGAATAAACAGTAAACCCTGGCCGGGAGTCAACGGTTGTCATGACAGCAGGGGCAACTGGTACAGCTGGACTGAATGTTTATCCCTGGATGTGTACGGGGATGGAAGTAAATTGGATATTTTACCATATGTTTGTATAGATTAATTTTAATTGTATCACACAAATACATTAAAAATGAAGGATTTTAAACCACACACTAAGCAGCTTTGCTGTGGATTCAATATCCGGGTACTCAGTGGTGCTTTGGATTTTTTTTGTTGACTTAGGGTGATGGTTCACACAGATCATTTAAGAGCTCCGTCCTGGCTTTGACACATCATTTTAACTGATAGTATCTCAAATCTGAGAATAAAATGAGTAATGTTCATTTACAACTGCTCCTTAATATTGTCTTAGTATTTATTTGAATAATTTTATCTGTAAATGTGTTCATGTATCTATTTTTGTCGGTTTAGCTTTAAAATGGCTTGCACAGTGTAAAAGCACCTGCTGGTTTCCTCACAGGAAGACTTTGTACATTTGAATGAAAATAATAAAAGCTTGTTGATCCTTTACTACAACTTTATTATAACTATACACTCACCAGCCACTCCCATTCTGTACAGTTGTACTAGTGTAAGTGGGTCAGACACAGCAGTGATGCTGCAGATTTTATGCCTTGTCCAGCTACTGTACACTCTTTCAGACAAATCATCATTATTGCTCCAATTGTAAAATAATATTTGTTGTTGCACAGTTTGTCAGTGAGTACAGGATGCTGGTGATTGGATGCTTTGGGATAATGGACTATATTTACATCCACCAGTGGTGTCCACTGAGGTGTTAAACTCTAACAGCTCTCCTGTGTCTTAAATTAGCCCAACACACACAAACACACCATGTGAATGTCATTTCAGTGCTGAGAATCACCAGGTCAAGGCTGTCTGCAGGGCAGTAGAGCTCTTCCACACCAGACAGAAATGCTTTTCCGCACCTTGCTTTGTGTATGGCACAGTCATGCTAAAATAGAAAAGGGCCTTCCTGAGCTGAGCCTACAAAGCTGGAAAATGTTCCAAAATTGTTCAAAATATGTGGCTGTGTACTTGACACTTGTAGTAATATCTAAATTCACTTCCTTTGATACATAGTTTATGTCTAATGTGTGATGTTCTGCATCCTGCATATATGTATTTGTACTTGTATATAAACATTCACTTAATTGTTTTTATGAACTGTGGATTGTGAGGAACTTCATATTAAGACTTGAATCTGGAACAGGAATAAATAGTCTTGTGATATTAAGTAGTATATCATGAGGACATCAGATTTGGTCATTATGGTACTTTTAAAGGATCATAGCATGATCTATGTGAATTAAGTTCAAGTTATTTATTTCTATAGCGCTTTTTACAACAGTACATTGTCACAGAGCAGCTTTACAGAATGAAAAGCCTTTAAACCCCCAAAGAGCAAGCCGAAGCGACAGTGGCAAGAAAAGACTCCCTTTTATGTTGTTATTTAAGGAAGAAACCTTGGGAGGACCAAGATTCAGTGGGGGACTCATCCTCCTTGAGCAGCCAGGCAGTAACAACAGTGTAGGACAGCTATGTACAGATATTTATTAATTCATTCATTCATTATCTCCCGCTTTATCCTCTATTAGGGTCGCGGTGGGGTTCCCCATGCCCATCCAGGGGAGAACGTCTCGGGCGCTGGGCAGATAGACCCAGGACAGGGCGCCAATCCATCGCTGGGCATACAGATATTTAACAAATGGAAAAACTCTAACAACTGGAAAACTATATGTGAGTCCATTAGGGGGCGTCCTGCAGGACCGCCAGTCCAATTAATATTCAGGTTCCATCCAGTATTCATCAGCAGAGCCATGGATGAAGATCTCCAGGAAGCCGGTCACATTTGTCTGATCAGTAACCAGCCAATTCATTCACATCCATCATCACATCCATATAACATTCCATTTACAAATCTATCATAAAGAGTTATTGACATCTGGTTTAAATGTAGGTCAGCACTGAACTCACAGAACCAGGTATATGACTTAATAATACCCCTCATTAAATCATACTTGGGCCGCACGGTGGCTTAGTGGTTAACACGTTCACCTCTCAGCACTAGGGATTCCTGGTTTGAATCCCAATCTGGGTGGAGTTTCCATGTTCTCCCCGTGCTCGCGAGGCTTTCCTCCGGGTTCTCCGGTTTCCTCCCACAGTCCAAAAAACATGGATCAAGTCAATTGAATTCTCCAAATCGCCCCATATAGAGTGTGTCTGTGTGAGTGAGTGTGTGCCCAGTGATAGATTGGCGCCCTGTCCTGGTGTATCTGCCCAGCGCCTGAAACGTTCTCCCCTGGATGGGCATGGGGAACCCCACCGCGACCCTAATATAGGATAAAGCGGAAGATAATGGATGAATGGGTTGAACAGAACAGGGCGGCACGGTGGCTTAGTGTTTAGCATGTTCTCCTTTCATGTCCTCCCGTGTCTGTGTGGGGTTCCTCCGGGTTCTCCGGTTTCCTCCCACAGTCCAAAAACATGGATCAAGTCAATTGAATTCTCCAAAGTGTGTCTGTGTGAGTGAGTGTGTGTCCAGCAATATGTTGGCGCCCTGTCCTGGGTGTATCTGCCCAGCACCCGAAACGTTCTCCCCTGGATGGACATGGGGACGAAGATAATGGGTGGATGGATGTTTCCATCTATGACGTCTTTATATACAACTCTTCCATGATGTTACAGGACCTTTCGGTGCCTTCATCTCCACAGAGGACAAAACCTAAATGACTGAACTCAAGGAGTAAAACCATTAATTCATTCATTCATTATCTCCCGCTTTATCCTCTATTAGGGTCGCGGTGGGGTTCCCCATGCCCATCCAGGGGAGAACGTTTCAGGCGCTGGGCAGATACACCAGGACAGGGTGCCAATCTATCACTGGGCACACACTCACTCACACAGACACACTCTATATGGGGCGATTTGGAGAATTCAATTGACTTGATCCATGTTTTTTGGACTGTGGGAGGAAACCGGAGAACCCGGAGGAAAGCCTCGCGGGCACGGGGAGAACATGGAAACTCCACCCAGATTGGGATTCAAACCAGGAATCCCTAGTGCTGAGAGGTGAACGTGCTAACCACTAAGCCACCGTGCCGCCCAAGTATGATTTAATGAGGGGTATTATTAAATCATATACCTGGTTCTGTGAGTTCAGTGCTGACCTACATTTAAACCAGATGTCAATAACTCTTTATGATAGATTTGTGAATGGAATGTTATATGGATGTGATGATGAATGTGACCGGCTTCCTGGAGATCTTCATCCATAGCTCTGCTGACGAATACTGGATGGAACCTGAATATTAATTGGACTGGCGGTCCTGCAGGACACCTCCTAATGGACTCACATATAGTTTTCCAGTTGTTAGAGTTTTTCCATTTGTTAAATATCTGTATGCCCAGCGATGGATTGGCGCCCTGTCCTGGGTCTATCTGCCCAGCGCCTGAGACGTTCTTCCCTGGATGGGCATGGGGAACCCCACCGCGACCCTAATAGAGGATAAAGCGGGAGATAATGAATGAATGAATAACCGTATAGCACATGTTAACACTGTTTTGACACCCAAGATGGATGGGTTCCCCGAAAAATCTCACTCATGTTTATCTAATTCACCGTCTTTCGGAGTTTATGTTTTAAAGAGTTGTAAAGCTTTTTGAAGACAGTGCACTATTGTAGAAAGCGCCGTAGAAATAAATAACAGCAGAGTATGAAACATCCCCACCCACTGCCATTCTACCCTCCTGCCCCTTCCCCCCCCCCCCCCCCCCCCGCTCCCGGCTCTGCACCAATCAGCGATCGTGGCAGGAAGTTGGAGCACCACGTAGGAAGAAGCAGTGCACCGGTTCAGAGACACGGGGGGAAACATGGCGGCGGTGGAGCGTCCGCCAATGAAAGAGGCGCTGCGGATCTCGCTGCTGTGTTTGTGCTGGTACACGGTCAGCTCCGGGGGCAACGTCGTGAACAAAATCATCTTGAACGGATTCCCGCATCCGGTCACCGTGTCGCTCTTTCACATCCTCTCCATTGTGATTTTCTTGCCGCCGCTGCTCCGCGCCTGGGCCGTCCCCAAATTGGAGGTACCGGCCGGCTACTACCGCTGGTACATCCTGCCCCTGGCCTTCGGCAAATACTTCGCCTCGGTCTCCGCGCACTTCAGCATCTGGAAGGTTCCCGTGTCGTACGCGCACACCGGTAACTACAACCTGCTTACCGCTTTCATCTGATTCAAACTGCGCCAGGTAGCATTTTGCTAACGTGACGTCACTGTATTTACTGGTTGTGTCATTTTAAAGTCCTCTGAACTTTCAGGGTTAAATTTTATGCAACATGTCACGAATACGCTGAACTTAAAGCGATTCGAACTGCGGTGGTTTTAAAACCTTTAGTCATAACAACGCGCGTGGACGACTGTCAAAACTTAACTATCAATAGCGATCGAGCTGGAAATAGTCCCGGGTTGCGTTACAGACCGCGGGGCTGGCGAGTGTCTGGCGATTCGATTCCGATTTTCGAGGTCACGATTCGATTCAGAATCGATTTTCGATTGACAGTCGATTTTCGATTCAGAAACGATTTTTCAGTTCAAATGCTCCGAATTTAGTTTAAATGATGTGATTGAAAAGATGAAACGACCCTGTAAACATATAGAACATTTATTTAAAACAATACTTTCAGGTTCAAATCTTTTTGCATCGTTTTATATTTATACAAATAAAATCGGATTGCGCTAAATTAAAATGAGCAGTATTAGGTTCGCTTAGCTGCCTGGCTTTTTCTTACATAAAAAGCATCCATCAATGAAAAATAATTCTAAATATTCATTCATTCATTATCTTCCGCTTTATCCTCTATTAGGGTCGCGGTGGGGTTCCCCATGCCCATCCCGGGGAGAACGTCTCGGGCGCTGGGCAGATAGACCCAGGACAGGGCGCCAATCCATCTCTGGGCACACACTCACTCACACAGTCACACTCTATATGGGGCAATTTTGAGAATTCAATTGACTTGATCCATGTTTTTGGACTGTGGGAGGAAACCAGAGAACCCGGAGGAAACCCACGCAGACACGGGGAGAACATGGAAACTCCACCCAGATAGGGATTCAAACCGGGAACCCCTAGCGCTGAGAGGCGAACGTGCTAACCACTAAGCCACCGTGCCGCCCTAATTCTAAATATATTAATACAAAAGTTTATCATAGTGCATCAGCCTTTAATCGAAATTAAAATACATGTGCACTTATATTTTGCAAATCTTTAAAACTTAACATTAAAAAATAAAATGCATACTTTTAACAATATTGCACCAACATTCGCTACATTTTTAAAACTTGTTTTTAAATATTAAATATATTTTTCAACATTTCAACTTCTTTTAGTTCAGGGTGATGTCGTGCCAAACGGGCTCGTGCATTTGTTGTATTTCCAAAGTACCTCGATTTCATTTTACACTCGTTGTAAACAGTTGTGCTCATGTCGAGCTCTCTCTTCCTGGCTTTAAAAACAAAACATCGGCTTTTCCAGCTCTCCCCCTGCTCCATACTTCCCACTAGCATGCCAGCGAACTACAACGGGAGCTGGTTAACAAGCTTGCTGTACGGTGGCCAAGTGGATCTGTAATGCGATATGCAGTACGATCGGGAGGGGGGCGCCAAAAAATAAAACTTAAACACATTTTTTAAAAATCGATTCTTGGACATTTTGAATCGATTCCGAATCGCCTGGACTACGAATCGCGATTCATTGAAGAATCTATTTTTTTTCAGCACCCCTACTATGTACTATGTGGGGACCCTCGGTGTCGTTAAGCGGGTAGTTGTACTTCGTACTTTCAAGTGCGGCAGACTGCGGTCTTGGACACAGCCAGTAAGATTCCTTTCTGAGTTGCTACGTGGTTCATTAAATACAATATTGACTTAAAGTTTATTGCTCTGTTGTACTTCAAGTCTGATGTAAATACGTGAATCATATGTTTTTATATATGTATGTATAAGTATAATTTATAAATTTGGTCAGATGGTGAGAAAAATCTTCAGGTTCTCTATATTATTGTTTATTTCCACAGTAAAAGCCACCATGCCGATATGGGTTGTGCTGTTATCACGGATAATTATGAAGGAAAAGCAAACCACGAAGGTAAGCTCTTTGTAAGAAAGCAAATATTTACAGAGCAGTGGTGGCCTGATAGAAGTTCAAGTGCACGAATAGTTTGTGCAAATAACTTGTGAGGTTTTCTTTTGTAGGTTTACACGTCACTCATACCCATCATAGGTGGGGTTCTGTTGGCCACAGTAACAGAGCTGTCTTTTGATCTGTCTGGTTTGATCAGCGCTCTGGCTGCCACGCTTTGCTTCTCTTTGCAAAACATCTTCTCTAAAAAGGTATTTGGATCCAGTTCTTCTTTTCTGTATACTATGTAAAACAGTTGTTCAGTCAGTGTCAACATTGGGGAGTGGCTTCCTGGTTGTATTGCATTATTTACTTTTATCAGTTAATGCAGCAGCAATTCCTCAAATATGGGCCCCGGACCCCAAAGGGTATTTGACACTATTCCAGGGGTCTATGAAAGCTTTTTCATTCAGATTTATTACATTTATACATTTATAAACAGCCGTGCACATATTGTTGGTCTGGTTTTCCTTTCTGGTTCTCACCTGAAGATATTGCTTGATGCTCGGTGCAGCTGTTTTTACAGGAATTCTTGCGTTTCTTAAGGCGTTACTTTCAAAGTAATGACGTTTCTTGGGCATAAAGTTGATGAATTGATAGAAATGCTAAAATCAGTCGAATAATAAGCTAGTTATAAAGTAAGCTCTCTGGATACTAACTATGTCTGTAACCATAGCCCAAACATATGCAACATGCTGTGCATTTTAACCATGCTTTTGCTCCTGCACACTACTTTTGTGCACCCCTGTTTATTACTAGTATGTTGGTTATTTATTTTAGTGTATTTGAGCTGATTAAATAGACTGAATGTAGAAATAAGGTGTTTAACAAAGTGGTAAGTGTGTAAAAAAAAAAAAAAAATTCTAATTGTGCTGCCCTTCAGTTGAGTCTGTTATCCATAAACCTAATCCACATATATTTACATTTACAGTTCATAGCAGCCAGTCTCTTATTCTGTAATTGTCCCTGAGCTGGGCGGCACGGTGGCTTAGTGGTTAGCATGTTCTCCTCTCAGCACTAGGGATTCCCGGTTCGAATCCCCATCTGGGTGGAGTTTCCATGTTCTCCCCGTGTCTGCGTGGGTTTCCTCCGGGTTCTCCGGTTTCCTCCCACAGTCCAAAAACATGGATCAAGTCAATTGAGTTCTCCAAATTGCCCCATATAGAGTGTGTCTGTGTGAGTGAGTGTGTGCCCAGCGATAGATTGGCGCCCTGTCCTGGGTGTATCTGCCCAGCGCCCGAAACGTTCTCCCCTGGATGGGCATGGGGAACCCCACCGCGACCCTAATAGAGGATAAAGCGGAAGATAATCGATGAATGAATGTCCCTGAGCTGTTTGTTCTGAATGAATGCTGCTTTGTTGTGGATAGATGTTCATATACTTTTGCCATAAATGTTTTTTTAAGACCATAATCAATATTCTGTTTACTAAATTATCTGTACCACACCAACATATTTATTTTTTTTATTTTATTTACGTGAACAAACTGCAGACTCACATGTTTGTGTTTACTCTTTAGGTATTGCGTGATACGAGGATACATCATCTCCAACTTCTGAGCACCCTTGGCTTTAACGCAGTGTTGTTCATGCTGCCAACCTGGATATTTATTGATCTTTCTGCTTTTCTGGTTGATGGTAACTTTGTAAGTAACATAGTTTCCTCTGCACATCTGATGGAAGCTTAGAATCAGTCTGTGTTGTCTTTTAATGGTGATGTTTATAAACTTCAAAATACAGACAAAACCTCAGTATTTTAATCTGCTCCAGAGACTTACATCTGATTGTGTATATTTAGAGCCATTAATTCTTGGACGTGGCACAGTGGCTTAGTGTGGTTAGCACATTCGCCTCTCAGCGCTAGGGATTCCCGGTTCAAATCCCCATCTGGGTGGAGTTTCCATGTTCTCCCCGTGTCTGCGTGGGTTTCCTCCAGGTTCTCCGGTTTCCTCCCACAGTCCAAAAACATGGATCAAGTCAATTGAATTCTCAAAAATTGTCCCATATAGAGTGTGTCTGTGTGAGTGTGTGCCCAGCGATGGATTGGCGCCCTGTCCTGGGTCTATCTGCCCAGCGCCCGAGACGTTCTCCCCTGGATGGGCATGGGGAACCCCACCGCGACCCTAATAGAGGATAAAGCGGAAGATAATGAATGAATGAATGAATAATTCTTGGACTTTGTGTTGAAGATAAACTGATGATCTAGATGAGAAATTTTAAACATGAAATAGTTTGTTTTAAACTAGTTGTATGAACGGCAGCACTTGTTTTCAGATTTCCTAGTCAAACCACTTGTTTTGAGGATTAATACCTAAAATATTTATTTAAGCCGAATAAAGCTAAATGTGTATGATTTACAATACATTTACATGGTTCAGTTCTGTAAACTGTGAGACCCTTGTTCTTGTTTCAACTGCGGCATCTGACCAGGTCAGAAATTTCACAATTACCTCTTACAATCCACTCCCCTCCAACCCCCAGACTGAAACTGTCACCTCACACGGTAGTGCTGGGCAGTATGACCGTTTGTTCACTATGTAGGCTTTAATTATCTATATGATATGTATTGTTCATTTACAGCCATAATGTGGCTTTTATTTTGTGTTCAAGCTGTACCAGCTGAGTCTGAGCACTTAGAGCTTATTGCTTCTCTAAATGCAACCTCAGAATATGCATTGGGGTTAAACCTGACTCTAATGTACATTGGCCTTTAGAAATGGAGTTTAGGTAAAGTATATCTTCAAGTTTCAGGGCATTATATCTTTGATCTCACCAAGTCCTTGAATTCTTCCATCATTATGATTAAAAGAGTGCAACATCATCACATAGGCTTAATAAAACCTGATGCATGCAAACAGCATTTCAGTATGTTACAGCGACTGCACCGTATCGGACCACAAAGTGCTCCAGTGGGTTTAAAAAAACTGCCCAACACATCACAGGCATCCAGTTACTCACCATAGAGAGCATCTATTGCAAGTGCTGTTTGGGTAGCTCATGTCATGGACTTTACATATTACAAACATCTTTTAAGGCAAGAGGTCACGACCCCTGGGAGGGGGGGGGGTCTGGTCACTAAAAACAGTGTGCTTCAAATACAACAAAATGGCATCCAGTTAAAGCTTGTGGTCCAATAAATGTACATACCTCTTCCTTCATGTTAAAGATTTCTATGAAAATGAAGCTCTAATTAAAATAAATTCTAAATAGGATGAAGAATTCAACAAAACTATCTAATTTTTTTGTTTACTTATTTTTTCAGTCAGAGATTTCCAATTCAACCGGAACGTTGGTCCTGCTCATCATCAGCGGTATCTGTAACTTTGCACAGAACATGATTGCGTTTAGTGTGTTAAACCTGGTCAGTCCCCTCAGCTATGCAGTCGCTAACGCTACCAAGCGAATCATGGTTATTACTATATCGCTACTGATGCTCAGAAACCCCGTCACTTCGTCCAACATCCTGGGCATGATGACGGCCATTCTGGGAGTTTTCCTGTATAATAAGGTAAGTACAGTTTCTTTTATAGTTTCAGCTAAAATAATTATAACATCACATGGTAGTATTAAATGTTTAAACTGGCTTAATACCAGGAATAAAATAACTTGTATTAACAACATTATAACAGTACATTCTACTACTTTTTACAACTTTTTAATAATTGCTGGGCGGGAGGGAGAGATGGTGTGGGAAGGAGGGACAAACACACTCTATATGGGGCAATTTGGAGCATTCAATTTACCTTGATCCATGTTTTTGGACTGTGGGAGAAAACCGGAGAACTCGGAGGAAAACCACGTGGACACGGGGAGAACATGAAAACTCTTCGGACCTGGAATCTCTAGCGCTGAGAGGCGAACGTGCTAACCACTAAGCCACTGTGCCACCCTTAGCTTGTTCTATGTTCTATAAATAAGAGATGTCTTTTCTCCCCCTTCAGGCAAAATACGATGCCAATAAGGAGGCTAAGAAGAAACTGCTGCCCGTGGCATCTCAGGACACAGTATCATACAACAAACTCCAGGCCAACGGCTCACCATCTTTCAAAGATGTCTCAGAATTGCAGTATAATCGCAACAACGTGCTCAGCGATCACTTTCAGTACAGCAGACAGACCTACACAATGGACTATGGCTCCAAACAATACGTGGTCTAAATGGAGAACTTTTTCCTCTGCTATTGTCGATTCCCATATTTATTTCTCTTTTTTCAAGTTAGGAAATCACTCCATGTTTGAGTGAAAAGAGGAATTTATTATTATTTTTTATTATTTTTTTTTTTATGAATGTGGTGGAGTGTGGTTAAGAGTTACAGTATATTGTCCTGGTCCTGGGGAGTGTTTAAAAAAAAATGTTGCTTTCAAATCATGTTTTGGAAAAAAATAGGAAAAGCTTCAAATGCTGGAGGGGGGCAGGGGGGCAGGTCATCATGTAGCGTCTGCACAAGACGGTACTTAAAATCCCTAAACTGGAGTCCGGCTTCTATTTATAAATATTTTCATGTATTTATTTTTGTAGAAGTTCTGAGTGAGGCATATCATGAAGTTTTTGTGAGAGGAATCCTGTTCGTCTCGCTCTGTTTCTGTGATCAGTGTTTCCGAGGCTTGTGCTTTTACAGGTTTGAAATCAACCAGGAATGCTACTTTTTAGGAAAGAAATACCATGGTTGCATTAAACTGATGAGGAATTGACAGCAGCTTTCAGTATATGTATATAGTTGTGTTAATTAAACAAATTGTCAGTAATTACAGCCTCATTCACGCTTTTTTCCCATGGGCCTCAGATGGTTCCCTGTTATCAGTCGACAGCTGTCAATCATGTTATGTATTTATTATTATCAAGTACTTAATTATTATATAAAACAAGATACTTGCAGGAAACCTGAGCTTAAAGATGCCCATGATTGGCTAATATCATTGTGATTGAGGTGTTGCTCATGATACCCCTCCTCCCCAAGAGCATTGGGCAGTCTGTTGCACTGATGTGCCATCATTGGTGTTCAAACCCATGGCTTCTGATCTGTGCAGGCTCTGAGAGCAGTGTTTCAGTTCCAAAGCTTAAGACGAGTAATGTAAAGAAGACGATTGCAATCTAAACAAAATGGCTACATCCAAACAATATTCCAGATACCTCATCTTTAGTTCAGTGCCAGCGATTTGGTTTTGACATAACCTTTCCCAAAATTATTTCAGACTTTTAACATTATATATAGATAAAAGTATCTCGTTCTCATCACACGTACAGAAGCTGTGTGGACATCCCAATCCAAGACAGAATTCTATTTTAGCCCAAAAGTTTTTGGTCCTGTGTTAATTGACTCACCAGCAGGTCAAGTTCACCCACCAAAAAAAAAAAATTCAGTTTTGTGCACTGGGGGGCAGTCATGCTAGAAAAAATCCATTGCCCACAAATTTGGAAACATACTGTTGTTCAAACTGTCTGGTTCATAAATATATATAGCCTGCAACAATGAAACTGAAATGCCCTGAATTCGGTGATTAAGCTGCTTAAGCTGCTTAACCTTAAATTAACACTGCCACTGTCAAACATATTTGATGTGAGCAGTTAAGTTTATAATAAAACTATTGTATCCAGTTTGATTTTTGTACTGAAAGCCCTCAACCTGTTGTGCATCTGGTTTTAAATGTGTGTTTAGCTGAGGACCTGGTTTTAGACAAAAACCATTTATAAATGTTTGTCTAATTACTGAGTAGTGTTTAATTAGGAATCTTAAATATGTAGCTTGAAAATGTTCTAAGAAAAAGAAAGAATGAGGTCATAAAATTGGTTTACTGCTGCCTTGGTGAAAACAAAAAGTCGTTCTGGATGATTTCAAAACTACATTGCCACAGTCTCTGGATCCACCTTTATCATGTATTTTTTGTTTTTTTACTTTTTTATTATTTTGATATCAGAAGTGTCACATGATGTTAAACAGTAGGTGGTGAAACTTATTATTGTTGTTAAATCAGTATATTCAGAAATATTTCCCTGATTATTTATCGGTGGTAAGATTTCTTTGTATTAATCTTATTTTTAAGACACTGAGTTCCTGTGATTGTATAAGTACACTATGTGGACAAATGCATTGGGATATGAAAAGTAGCTTGTATAACCATCCCTTCAAAATCCCTCCCCTTTTGCAGCTATAACACTCCTGGAAAAGGCTTTTACAAAACTGTGGACTTTGTGAATTATTACTCTGTTCATCCAAAAACTTAATTTGTGAGGTTAGATACTGATATTGGGTGGAAGCTTACTCACAATCTGCATTATATTTCATTCCACATGTGTTTGATGGGATGGAGATCAGGGCTCTGTGGGCCAGTCAAGATATTCATATTCCAGCAACCAGGTTTATAGGCCTTGTTTCATATGCTATGGCACAGTCATGCATGAACCCAAGTGAGCCTTCCCCAGTCTGTTCCTACCATATTGGAACCAAACAGTTATCCAACATACATGGCTGTATGTGTGCTTTTATTCACCTGTAGATACAGTACTGAGTGAAAGACCAGAATTCACTGATTCAGTAGCATCTCAGTAGTTTTGTCCATGTAGTGTATGTAGCTACAGTATTCTGCAAAAGTTTACTCACTTCTGATTCAATTCCACATTTCAAAGAATTGCTAATTTAATGCAAGATGTCTACAGAGGAAACCAATTCATTTTAATTGCACATGGCCTATCTATGATTTTTGTGGCCAGTTAATAAGGTTAATTTAGATAAGATACAATTCAATTCTGCAAAAAATAACCTAACAACCATAAAGTTAAAATGTCAGAACTGTTTCCTTATTGAATTTACATTTAGAAAATGAACAAAACGTGTTATTTAATCAGAGGTCTCCAAACTTTTGCACTAGACTGTAAATGTTCTAAACTCTGACAATGTTGATTTACTGCACACGGTGTGTGGATCAGCTGATTTACGCAGTCCAGAGAGAAACGCAT
Source organism: Corydoras sp. C115 (assembly GCA_019802505.1). Taxonomy (NCBI): domain Eukaryota; kingdom Metazoa; phylum Chordata; class Actinopteri; order Siluriformes; family Callichthyidae; genus Corydoras; species Corydoras sp. C115. The sequence goes on along the minus strand of JAFMOC010000016.1, from coordinate 1,457,372 downwards.
ATCGGATGTTTTATTTATTTTGTTTAAACTGCTGACAGTCTGCTGTGGAGCCTCAGAACGGTGCCTGTGTCTTATGGCCTTGTGATTAAAGGTGCAATGTGCGAGAGTCTGAATGATTCTTTAGGATTTTTATTTGCACAGTGAGTTTTTCTGGGTCTGTTTAATTTTTTACTCGAAATAGTTCCTCGGTGTGTTTCATTTTATTGTCAGGAAAATATGTTTTGGATATTTTGTCTTGACTGCCGGGTAGTTGGACAGAATTTTAATAAAGGACTTGTAAATGACTCTCCATAGTGAGTGAGGGATGAGTCAATGATCGGTGTGTTTATATGTAAATGTTCATTTGTTGATTAATGTACGGAACCTGCAAAATTAGATTTTCTCATAAAAAATTCTGATGTGCGTTTTTATTTTATTTTATGTTGAATTATTCCATTTTTCACCTCCTACTATTTTTACAGCTTCAACTTTATTTTACAAAGGTTTCCTCTTAGATTCTGAAATGTTTCTGATAATTTTTTCCCCTTTATTTATAAATACATTTGTGAAGTCAGACACTAAAATTGGATGAGAGAACCTGCCTCACAGACTCTGCTCCAGTTCATTCCAAAGGGGTGTAATGAGGTTGTAGTCTGGGCATTGTTCTGAGCTGTCAAGTTCTTTCACTTCACAGTTGCCCGATCATGCTGTCATGCTTTGGTGTACAGTCATGCTGCAACACAAGGGCCTTCCCCAAACTGGGACCACAAAGTTAGAAGCATCCAATTGTCAAAATACATGAAAAACCTGAAATTAGTGATTAAGAGGTGTGTGAATATTTATGGAAATGCAGTGTACAACATACAGTGTCTATAAACTAGCAAAATCCTAAGTAAAATAGATGGCTTTAAACTCAATTCATGCTTCACTTGGTACTATAGGTACTAGAACTATACAGGTACTGGGTAGCATCTCCTTTGCCCTCGTGTCAGTTTCAGTTCACTTATGTATATACTGAGTATGAATGATCTGCGTAACTAGGTTTGTGTCAGCTTACAGTTTACCTTTCTCATCATCACATTGTAAGTGATGCTCACTTTTGTTACTGTTTTAAAATGACTGAATTCTGTATGTAAAAATTTATAGAATGGTATTAATGGAAATAAACCAGCTCATCTGGTTCCAACAGTCATGCCAGTCTTTAGCTGTGAAGCTACATGAATATCTGCATCACTGTGCTACTTCACTGCTGGCTTTGCATGAATGGTAGATATACAGGTTCCTAATAAAGTGTTTGGAGGAAAGTAGTGATGTGTTTCACCTTCTGCAATAAGCATTTTAAAACTTTACAAGCGTACATTGTTTTTTTTACACTCTGTGGGCAGATTTACAAATCTCAAATGCCTGAATCCCTAGATCTAGTCAAGGTGACAATGGAGAGAATAAAAACCTTGAGCAGTCCAGGCCTCAGAGGAGAGCAATTGTCTTTAGGCCAGCTAGTGGTAATAACAGAGATTTTAAATACTATCACTCACTGTGTGCTCTGTTAGACACATTCACCTCATGTGACATCAGAGACCGTAGATCATCTTTAGCTGCACAGTTTGTGTTAGTCATCCTCTAATCCTTTATTGATCACAGGGATCTGCATGCAGGAGGCTTTTCAGTGCAGAAGTGTACACTAACCACCACCACAACGTCAATGTCAAAGTGTATATAGTACATTTTATATATATATATATATATATATATATATATATATATATATATATATATATATATATATATCTCCGTTACTTGGGCTAAAGGGCTTAGGGCAAAATGTATTCACTTTAGAAAAAAATATCTTCTGATTTAACACCTGCAAACATTTACCAGTGGTGACATTATTACATATGTTGTATTGCAGAAAACTGATTTCACTGGCGGCACTAAGAGCAGAAACTGAAAATGCATGCAGCACTCCTTTTGGCCAATGTTGCCCAAGTGGTATTTAATAAATACAACAAACATACTATTAAATGTCAGGATACTGTTGTATTAATGCTTAATATACTTATAATTAATAATGCAATATGCTGTTACACATTTACAGGCTTGCTAACGTTTGATTGGTCACTGCAGAAATGAAGAAAATGGACATTGAACCAGACCCTGTACCGATGGGAACCTTTTGAAGATCCGGAGACTTGTGTGGAGACTGACCTGCTGCACTGAAGAAGAAATGCTCCATTGAGATGCAGGCCAGTCCTGAGCAGAAAGGAAGTCCTTAAAAGGAAGTGTGGACAAGAGCAGCAGAAGGTCATCTGGAGGCAAAGAACCTTTGAAGCCATCATTGTTGTTCGGTGAAGAGTTCTTTAAGAAGTTTGGGAAGAACGATTGATAATGATCCTCTACAGGAGATGATATTATATTGTTACTTTAAAAAGAACATATTAATCTTTTTTACTAATATCCAGGTTCAAGCCTCCTGGGTTTCCTCCGGGTTCTCCGGTTTCCTCCCACAGTCCAAAAACATTGATTCAAGGTGAATTGGCTGTTCTAAATTGCCCCTATTTTGTGAGTGTGTGTTTGCCAGTGATAGATTGGCACCCTGTTTCTGGTATGTTTATAAAGCTACCAAAATCAGTTTTCTTATGTCATCTTTGTCCTTGATGTGAAAATAATTGTAAGACCATGAGTTTATATGAGAGAAATTTCTAGGGTGTGGTGAATGTTTTTACAAGCTATAAAAAGTAATAAATAAAATATAGCTAGAAAGATTTCTGTCCATTCCTGTACATGTATTCAGTTTACTTTTTACATGTATTCAGTTTACTACCCTGAACTGTCTCTTTAATCCTGATTGACGTGCTCTTGTAACCAGAACAGAATAAAGAGCGGATGAGGAAACTGTTGAACAGTTCAGCTTTCAGCGACGGTGGGGAACTACAGCCACTCAGAGGACTGGATATTCAACCAGGTTTATTTAGCCTTTTCATTTCAAACCTCCCTGCTCTCTTTTCTGGGGTCTACTTCATGTTTGTATATCTTTTTAATTCACATTTAATCTCCTGTATTTTCTTGCATAAAAATCTTAGATCTGCATGTTTAGTTTTACCTGGAGAGATGAACGCAGATGTCATGGACCTGGTCTGGAAATGAAACATTGCTCAAACTTTGCTCATGGTAAGACAAATTATACATTTTAAATAATGATTTAAAACAATGATGATCATCTGCCATTTGGTTTTAACATTTTTCTGCCTGAAGAGAGCAGCTTACTTTACTGGCTTGTTTATTTGAAAATGCTGTTATATTACAAGCTCTGCATTTGCATTTTATTTCACCGAATTTGTCAGACAAATTTTTTAACTGTAAATAGGCTGGAACTGTAGTTCATTCACAACAGGGACGGCTGTACATTTCTGTTTGAACATGGCTGGAGTTTCTCAGCTTTTAACAAAATCAAATGCACTGACACAAATCATACATAACAACAGGAATCATCATTAGATCTCAGCGTTTTTAAAATATATACACCTTTAAATCAAAAGGGTTCTGTGTAATCTGTAATCCTATACACACACCAAACACCATGAACATCACATATCTGTTTGGTTGGTAGATTTTTTAGATAAATCTGCAGTTTACAATTTCTGCAGTGATCATTATAAGTAAAAAAATTTTTTGCTATTTTTTTTAGCAAAGTCAACTTTTGTGGTTAGAACTGATTTAAGTGTTAAAACAATTTGAGGAACTAAAACTGGTACATCTATGGCATCGCTCAATTTTCATAGACTTGCTTTTCTATCTTTCCAGAAGTATTTTATGGATTAAAATATCTTCAAAACTATACATGGAACTAATATTAACTTTTCATTTAAACACCCTGTAGTATTACTGTTATATTTACTTGTCATATTTTATATGTCTCACATCAGTGTTATTAATCTCCTAAAAACATCGGAACCTGCTGATAAGTTTCTATACCAAAGAAAGATTCAGATTAGAAATATACTTTATTATTTCATATATATAAATCACTTTTGACAAACTATAATGTTTAATTAATAATATTTAATGTATAATGTTGTCAAGCTTTGTTGTATATGTATAATGTAAAATGTTGCTGAGGTTTCAAGGACTCCAGTTTAAGAGTCAGTGTTATAAAGTGTCCAGACTTCCTTTAAGAAACTAGGGCAACATTCAAAATGAACCTGGGATTAGAAACACTGCCCATTTTTTATCAGTACTTTAAAAAAAGTTACTTTTTTACTTTAAGGATTAGAACCATTACAGGTCCTTTAAGGACTTATAAACCTTCATCTGGACTTTATGGGTTAATATAATTTTGTCTGACAAAATGTGACCTAGTTTTTTTTTTTTTTTCTTAAAAACAAAGGTTATTATTTTATAAAGCAAGCACACTGCAGTTTCTGTATACTTTCATATTTAAGGTGGTTTATCATACAACATTGTAGAGCAGAAGGACTGTGGCATTTCCTTTTGCCCTTTTTCCAACAGTGTCTCGGTAGCAGAGCATGCTGCTGATTGGTTTATCTGTAACACCCACCAGTACAGAGAGCATCACAGAGTGAAGTGTGTCATGTAGTTGTATAGGTGTGTGGTTGGAGGCACTTCCTGTGAACCTCTATTGTTCAAAATCCGCATTTTACATCTCTGTATGTAAAAGTTGTCAGCACTTTACATATTAAAATTATATTTCAAACTAAAGTTTAGCTTAGCTTATATTTCCAAGAAATAATTAAACTAGTAAGAGGTTGCAGCAGTTACTTCATTTCTGCGATTTAAAGAAAAGAATGGTTCCTAAAATGATTGTAATCAGCTTTTAGAATATTAAAAGGTGTTATACAGAATTAGTTTTTTATTACAAGGGCATGTGGAGAAATATAAACAATATAGTAAATAAATATAAACAACCAAATTTTCCTAGAAATTTGGTTATATCAGGAAGATTTTACACAAGAGCAGATAAGATATAAGACTTTTCCACATAAAAGCTTTTCCATAAAAAACACAATAAAATCTCTTCCAGATTCAACAAAGGAGGAATGAAGCACTGTGTCACATTTATTTTTAGTCCACTTCTCTAGATCAGAGGTGTTGAGTGCCGAAGCCTATCCCATTACTTATAGGACAAAAGGCAGAGAAACACCCTGAACAATGTTCTTCTGCATAAGACAGTCCCAGATAGTGAAGGGGTGCATCAGAAAGAGTACCTAGAGTGTGTCAGATGTACTGTATGGTTTTTGACTGTTACCCTAATCAGAAGTAGCTGAAAAATGACTGTCTTCATAAAAACATTGATAAGGACTAAAGGACTTAATGGTTGCTCAGTCGATTCTGGCTCTTTTATTTTTTACCTGCAGGTTTTTCATAATCCTTTTTTAAAAATCGCATGTCTTTAGTTTTCATATTTTACTTTTTAAAATAAATGTACAATTTTCTCTCTCTGCAGCAGTAATGCATCTCATTCCTGCGACACCTGCCACCTCACTAGATGAATTCACATGTTGAACTAATTGAAACTCGTATGTTCTGTATACACATTTGGTTTAACGGGTTTCCTCTTTGTTCAACATGTGGTGAACTGTAATTTCAGATCATACACATGTGGCCTTCTATTTGTCTTATTTTCAGTTCCATTTATTGGTTCCAAACCCCCCAACCCCATTCTGACTGACACCTGACCATGTGGTCTTCATAAGTTAAAAAGGTACAAAAAGTGAGAGTTGTTAAACTGTCCCAGCTCACTGTTTCTGCTTTTGCTTTGCTTTGGTAGAAAATGAAAGTCAACCATCAGAACATTTTATTATTAAAAAACGAAGCTACAAACAAAAAATGTTTTAAAAATAAGCAGTGCTTCAGTGGTGTGGGATTAATTCTAGTTTCAGATTATAGACATGCATTTTGCTAAAAATAAAACATGCTGAAGGACAGTCTCTTAATGTTGCTTGCGACTGTTCCTATAAAAAAAAGTCTTATAATGGCAACACTGAGTAACAGACAAGAAAAAATGCAACTGTGATTATTTCAAATAGATTATAAACACTGGAACAGATTTCAAACTAGAACATTTGAGTTTAATGTGTTCAATTAGGATTGTCATGCGATTATTAAGTTCGATTATTATCATTTGGATTATTGCTTGTTTCTGCCTCTTACTGACTTTTGTTTGTTGTTGAATATGAAGTTCTAATTATCTGTTGTTAATTAGCTCTTTGTAGAAAGCTGTATAAAATTTGTATTATCTTTATTTGAAATTTGCAATTTCCATTTCAAAAATCACAATTGTATATTTTCCCCTTTAGATAAACTTTCTGAAAATTAACACTAAGTGTGTGTGAAAATTAAAGTCAAAATTAGGTAATTGTATGAAAGGCTTTGTTGTTGGTTTTGAATTGTGTAGTTTGCAACATTCTTTTCATGTAGATGAACAGAATTTTACAATTTCCAGTTGGGTGACTTACAGAGATCATTACTTTCTATAATTCAAACATAGTAAGATGGGCGACACAGTGGCGTAGTATCGCATCTGTCTCAGCGTTGGGGATCCAGATTCAAATCCCGAGCTGGGTTTCCATGTTCCCACTGTGTCCGAATGGGTTTGCTTCCCACAGTCCAAACACATGGATTCACAGTGAATTGGCTGCTCTAAATTGCTAATTTATAGTGTGTGTGCGTCTGTGTGGATGTGTGTGTGTCTGTGTGTGTTTGTCTGAGTGAGTGTGTGCCAAACAATGGATTGGGGCACAGTCCTGGGTGCCCAGAGCCCAAAACATTCTCTTCAAGATGGAAATGGGAAACTGCAGTGCTAGATATTTATTTATTTCCATATGACAATATTGAATTAATGAATTTATCAATTAATTTAATTTGTCTTTTTTTATTAGGGGGACAGTGTAGATGTTAAGGCCCTCAGGGCCAAGTTTCATACCCAGGCAGAAAGAGGAGTTCTGGCTGGAATTGCACAGTCAAGACCTCACACAGCCAGCCATTTGAGCGATGCATCGGATAATGGTGTGATTCGAAGCAAACCTTCTCCTACAGCACTGAGACCAGTGCTTCCAATAAACTCTCCCAGTGAACCTAAGAAATCGATCCAGAGTCCACATGGAGTGTTTCCCAGACCTCCACCCACTCATCGCGTGCCAGCTAAGGAGGAACCTAAAGAGATCCCATCCGACTCGGACAATGTAAATCGAGTAAAAGTGACAGGTGAACTTCTTCAAAACAAGATGCTACAACACCTTAGTGAGAGAAAATTTCAAACCCCGCACAGATCTCCACTGCCAAGTCAGAGGAGTATGACAGATGTACCGCCCCTAAGAAAACCTCTTCCTGCAGTTGGGGCTCGACCTGCAAAACCCAAACGACCACCCTCTGTCTGCCTGGATCGTTATTGGCCGAGAACCTCGGCTCCTCCACCCCCAGGCCGAATGGAGATTAGGAAACAGGAGGGTAAGTGCACTTGATTTGCTTTTGGACACCATTTTAATGGCTGAATAAATATATGGATTAGCTGTTGTGGGTAGATGGGTGGATGGATGATGTATGGAAGAGTGAGGGCTGATGTGTTGGTGTGGGTGGGTGGTTTAATGTGTAATGGAAGAGTTAGTGGATAAACAGATGTATGGATGAATTAGTTGGTGTGGGTGGATATTGAGCCATGTTAAGATGCATCCAGGTTTATATAAAAAGCTAAGCCTCTAACCACAGTGCTATCTACATCATGATTTACTGTTGGAGGTTTTGCATTTCTATTTTTGACAAGAACAACATTTTTTGTAGACTCACAGGCTTTACTGTCAAAGTAACATTACTTAAACTGCAGAAGTTTGTGAATCTTAATTTCTTTCTTTATTGGAGTGTTTTTCGCTGAAACACAAGAGAATGGATGAGCTCATGTCAGTGTTTTATGGGATTTTCCTTTACATTTTGCATTAGTGCATGCTGTGCTCATGATTTTATCTCTGCAGAAAACCCACTCTCGAGGGATGAAACAGTAATGAAAATTCTTGAATATGCAACCATGTACTTTTAAATTAAATCAAATTAAATCAAACAACATCATCATTTACCTGATTACAGTGTGGGCTAAAATTCGGACTGAATTCTAATAATTTACATTAAAATGTTTGTGGATTCTTATTTGGATTGAAATTGTAGTAATGTTTTGTGGAGTTTAAGTACAAATCCGGGTGTGTATAATTTTGCCTGTGAATTCATAGAACTTTATCTGATCACTCATGTAATTTAATAAAAAATTTTTAATTCAATTAAATTTGACTTAACTGAATGAACAGAATACATTTATTAATCATTTCTATGACTACTTTACTGTTCAAATCACATGTTATCTAATAATGTTTAGTTACATTTCATTGCTACATTTGTCATCATCATTACATCATCAGGACCTTTAGAATTATACTTCAACTTCCGCCATCACAGTTTTGTCTTTGTTTAACTCAATTAAATCCTTACACTTTGTCCTTTTTCTGGCCTTGAATATCAACTTTTGCATAACAGCTGCCGTTATGAAAAGATAATGATTGTATTTCATTTCACCTGTCAGTGATCATGTTATACCTGGTTGGTGTATGTCGGTGTTGATCAGTTTTCAAGTTCTGTATTTAAGCTTGCATTACATTTCTGTGTAGTTGGTTTAAGTACCGGTAGCTTTTTTTTTTTGTAAATCAGAGACTATCAAGAATTTGACCATATATTTGAAGTTTTGAAGCCTCGTGTGATAACTTTCACTGTTTTCCCCTTTTTCAGCTCCAGCACGTCCACCAAAAACTCCTTTCACACCAACCCAAGACTTTTCAAAAATGTAAGTACATTATGTTTATGTTTTATTATTATTTATAAACTTATAGAAAAATTATGTAAAAATATATTTAAATACAATAGAAAACGCTGAAGATTAATTCGTTTTTTGGTAAATATAAATCAATTAATCGTGCATTCATGGGGTTTTGCATATCGGTGCAGTGCAGCTGCACTACAAAGAAAAACCATAAGGATTTTGCAGAAACCACTGCAGGGAATCAGCAAACCATGCTCTGCAAAGTGCAAACTAACCAGCTGAAAAGATGCTACACAAAATAAAAGTCCAGCTGCTAAACCAGAGCCCATGCATTCAGTTTTAATATTTAAAATTTTTTATCCTTATTTAGAAATATTGATCAGGAGCAGGACACGTATGATGACATCGACTTACCTCCCCCTCCTCCACCTCCCCCAAAGCATACATCAACTGGTAAACTGGCATTTCTAAAAATGACCTATTGCATTTATTATTGTAGGTTCTCTAATAAAACATTTCATGTTCATGACTGAGGTAACGTGTATTTCTATGTGTTGGTTAAATGATTACGTCAGTTTTATTAATAGTCTGATGTTGTCACAAGGCAGCCAAGCATATCTAATCTAGTTATGAGTGAGAAAGAAATACTATAAATTCCTTACAAAGGATGAAAATAAAGACAGACCTGACAGACATAAAATTTTTATTTTTATTTTGTACAGAATCATGGCCAGGCAGTGTTTCATCTCAGACGGAGGAGGTGAGATTGTTTTACTCCAGACTCCTGAGAACACAAAGATTATTTTCCAATCATCACTGAATTGTTCCATCTAAAAAACTGTTTAACACATGGCTGCTGTTGTTTTTATTTTTAGGAAAGTGATCAGGGTGAAATTTATGAACACATTGAGGAGTAAGTCACATGTGTCCTGGTTTTCATGAAACAGTAATGTTAACCATTGATATAAAAACAATGCAGATTGTAATGGTGAGTTTCATTTGATCTGTTTTGCTGAATTGCAGTCAGGAGGAGATTACACCACCTGTGGTTTTAGAAAGAAAAAAACCAAAGGATCACAAACAGCTACAAGAACTGGAAAAAAAGGAACAGAAGGAGAGGCTGAAAAAAGAACAAGAGTATCGCAAAAGATTTAAAGTAGGAAATTTTATTTAATTTCATATTTAAACTTTATATTTTTATATTAAAACAGTGTTGTGAAACAGTTGGTAGTGATGTCCAGAATCTTCAGTTCAAGCCTAAGCTTTGTGATTTCTGAGTCAAGTTTGTATGTTATCCATTCATATTTTTTCTTAATTTCTGTTTCATTCAGCTCTCAAAAATATGCTAAATAAAACAGACATTTGTCCAACAGAAGTGATGGAGTGCTTAAATATGTGTTCTTCAAAATATTATATTATGAAATGGAATGAATTTAAAAGATCCTGGATAAGCAGTTATAAAGATGAAAGGGCAGCATTGCGGGAAAGATGGGAAATACCTTGGATACATCACCCATTCATCACAAACATTAACACATATTCACATCCAGAATTACTTTAAAGTGTGACAGAAACCCAGAGCTTCTTTAAGAAATCCACAGAGACATATGGAGAACATGCCAACTTCACACAGAATAGTCTTAGACCATCCATCCAGGCACTGAACAAAACACTTTTTTCTTCTCTGAGGTGACAGTTACCTACTGCCATTAAAAAAAAACTTTCAAATGCTGCCTTTGTAATAGAATAATAATTTTAAAAACATTAAAGCTAAATGATTCTGAAATTCTAAACACTGATGTGCGATGTACACTGTTGATTAAAGCTGACAGGAGAAATTGGGGTGATCCACATAGCTCGAGTGAGGGAGGACTGGCAGGGTGGAAAAAACGATCTGCGAGTACGACAAGGCGAGAGTGTGGACATTATACGACTGAAGAACAACCCTGAAGGGAAATGGCTGGCCCGAAACATAAATGGGGATTGTGAGTTTTAAATTTACTTTTGATAATTTGAGCTTCTGTAGTGGACAATCTACTGACAAATCTTCCTTTAACCATTTTAAATTCACTTCACCTTTCACATCCATATATAGAAATGAAAACCGGAATTGCTTATGTGCATAACTACAGTTATATAATAACAAACAACAACTGAATGAAGTTTCTCACGTACAGTTAGTCCAGTTTTTTTAAGGTGTGTGATTGTGTGTGTGTGCACATGTGCGCTTTTTGAAAAGAAATTCATCACTTTATCAATGTGTACAAATACACAATACAGTCAAAAGTATTGGGACACCTATATATTAGACCTACTAAAGCTTTTATGACATTCAGTTGTTTTTACATCTATAACATACACCATTCTTCTTGGATGCCTTTCTTTAAGTGGAGTTTATCTAAAAGTTTTTTATATATATTAATCTAAAGGGCATTTGTTATTATGTAAAATAAGAAAGCCTGGCTTTGTTCTAGTTCATGTTAAAGATGTCTGTCAGGTTTGACGTCTGGGCTCTATGTGGACCAGTCAAATTCTCCTCCAAAGATCACTTAACCATGACTTCTTTTTCATGCTTTGTACACTGTGTCATGACAAAACAGAATAGGACCTTCCCCAAACTGTTTCCACAAAATTCAGCTGGCCATGATACATTTGTAATGTGTAAGAGGTTTGTCACAATACTTTGAACAATGTCATGACCATCAGAGAGCACAGTAATGAGGATTTAACTATGCAGAGAAACCGATGGACTGAAGTCTGTAATTGTAAAACTACAATGTGCAGTAAGAATGGAGCTGATAAAATGGACATTTGGTGTAGAAATAAGGACGTGAAACTAATAAAGTGGCTGATGAGTGCTTTTTATTTACCAGAATTCTGTAAAACCGCTCAGATTTACCCATAAGACAGCAAAATAACCCAACTCTGCAAACCTAATTTCATTCCATTGATGATCTGTGTGACTCTTGTTGGCTTCATGAACTGCACTTTAAAACTTTACTCTGCTTCTGAACAGGTGGCTACATCAGTAATAAATGTATTGATGTGGACTATGAGGAAGTTAAGCGGAAAATTACCAGCGTTCTGCATTCTCCCCTTCCTCCTCCCATCCATGATGATGATGATGTGTATGATGATGTGGGTTCAGACCCATTAAACAGGTCATTTACAAAAGTGTAATGAACTTTATGCTAAAATATTAAGAGAATTGATTAAATAAAGAACTCATGTTTCATTTCTGTGTAACTTTGCAGCAGTCTGAATGTGAGTGGTGGTAAGTGATGTGATAACTATTGAGGTTTATCTAATTATAATCTGATTACAGATGCACTGTATCTCATGTGATCTGTTCTTTCAGAGGTATATGATGATGTGGACCACACTATTCCAGATGACTTCCCCCTGCCTCCACCTGAGATATGGTACATGTGATTTAGTCTTTTATACTGTGGATTTTTTTTGGCGTATAATACTTCTAATTCTAAATGTTAAATGAGGTTGATCTAGTTCTGTCCTGTTAGTACAGTATACTTACTGATCAAGGATCACTTGTATCCTGGTATCTTTATTATTACCTCTTCTGGTTAATGACTTACATTATGATCACAGTTTAGTGAATAAAGCTTTGTTTCAGGTGCTCATATTAACAATTATGGAAAACATTTACTACTGTGGTGGACGTTATACAACCTGTTTTCATGAGGTGTAACAAAAGCTGTGTATATATAAAAACATGACATAATTATGTGCAGCTCATATAAACGACACATTTTCTTTAAAATACGAGCTTTTTTTATTATCTGTTTATAAAAAGCATTTTAATAACTTTTGACTTTTATTTATTTTCTATGATCATTTATCAAGGCTGCATTTGTTGCTCATCCTAGTTCTCATAGTGCCAGTCCATCACATGTCACAATCACAAATATACTGACTTGTAGTGGTTAACACATCCAGGGGATCCAGATTCAAAGCCTGATCTGGGTGGAGTTTCCATGATCTCCCCTGTCTGTGTCTGTGTAGGTTTTCTCCGGTTCCTCTAAAAGAATTGACTGCTCCAAATTGCCACTATAAAGTTTGTGTGATTGAATCTGCTCAGCGATGGATCAGCATGTTATGTATCTGCCCAGTGCCCGAAAGGTTCCCCCTTGGATGAACATGGGGAATCCCCACCGCCTATGTGACCCTAGTAGAGGATTAAGTGTAATATAATGAGATAAGATGAGATTATTTCCTAGCATATTCAAATTATTAAAGGAATTGAAATGTATTGTAGACGATGTAGACAAGAAGAGAACCTACAAAACCCCTTGTCTTTCCTAACCAGGATTGTATCCAGGACAGTCTTTCTGTGAGCCACTGTGCCACTGGGTTGCCTTATTTTTCTTTTTTTTTTCTATAGAGTATATAGTATTTAATATTTGTGATTGCATGACAGGACTCTTTTATATGGAGCCATGTTGTTGTAAAATCAGAGAATGTTGCTGATGGCAGCATATGTTTTTCCATAATGTATGTATAGTGTTCAGCATTAATGGAGCCATCACTGATAACCATGTCAATCACAATGATGTGTGTTTATTTTAAGTTTAAATTTTGTTCAAAAGGAATGTTCAAACCTGACAGCATTCTTTAATAAATTCATGATAGTTGATATTTAATGACAAACCTCTGATTTCCTCAGCCATGATCCCAGAATAAACAAAAAGCTCGAAAAGGAGGAGAAGGAGTTTAGAAAAAAGTTTAAGGTATAGTTAAATATTCAGTCTTGTACTGTTATCATCCTTTTGATTCAATTGTGGTAAACTATTAATAATAACAACAATTGTGAACTATCAATAAGCACATTCTGTTTTTTGGCAGTATGAAGGACCAATCACTGTCCTGTTCTCTATGATGGTGGATCCAAATGCCAACATCAAGAAAGGTGGTGGAAAGGATTTGTCTGTCAGGAAGGGAGAAATTCTGCATGTCGTACAGCAGACCAGTGAGAAGAAATTCCTCTGCCGCAATGATCAGGGCAAATGTATGTAACGTGCGCCCTCTTGTGGGAAACAGAAACACAGGCACATAAAGCTACAGTATTTCATTTTTGAAAGGCATGTTTATAGTGAGATAAAAATATGAAACTAGTCTTCAAACACATCTAAGTTAGAATAAAACAGTTCTATGCTTAGTAAATAAAATAATAGTTCATCTGTCGTGAGAAAGCTGTTTTAAATTGAATTCCTTTTAAATTCAAATAAACAGATTTTTTAATGTATTCAAACTAAATCTAAGTCTAAGTGATAATACTTTTTTTTTACACACAAATAAAAAATAATCTTATTTAGCATTTAAAATGTGCTTACTGCAGCCATATGGTTTACTGATTTTGCTATTTAATGTGAAAATTTATATAATCGATTAAAATTATTTCAATTTTTTTTAGATGGATATGTGCCAAAGAGCTACCTTCTTCCAGAGTATGTATTATTATTTTTTATTTTTATTATTTAAATATTGATTATATAAGTGTTTTATGGTTTAATGGTATAATTACATAATAGTGTTGTTAGTATAAATGACTGATATCATACTTTTTAATTTTCTTTTCTTTCAGGGAAAATGAAATATATGATGATATTGACAACATACCAGGTATGTGAACTGAATAAAATAATTTTATAAACTTTTAATCTTCATTCTTAGAGCACTTTGCACCCACTTTTGTTCTGTTTTAATATTGTTTGAATATTGATATGTTTTAACATTGGGCTTCTGATTTCTCTCTCAGATGTTTATGATAACGAGAGGTCGTGAGGTCCTGAGGGTCATCATCAGAGTCCCGTTGAAGAGAATTGATGTAAAATAAAAACATTGACATTAATTTTGAACTCCTGAGGCTTCATGGGTGCAGGCTGTAAAATGACTGTTCATTTAAAAAAATATTGTTCACTCATAAAATAAATACATATTTTGATAATAAAAATGGACCATAATTTATTTAATGTAATGCAACATGTCCTGAAAGATATAAAAACATAACTCATGTCTTACTTAAAAAAAAATAAAGGTGTTACTTAAACATATTGGCTAATATTTTATTAATACAAATTAATTAATAAAATTAATCCCAATGGTGATTATGCTAAATCCTTTCCACTGTTGCCGTTTCTTGTTCTTTGGAGGTCCAGACCCGAGAGTTCTGTAAATCTACTTTAATACTGAAAAAGCAGAACAGAAATACACTAGTTCATATTTATTATGAAGTGTAGCATGTGTAGTAGGGAGGCATGGTGGACACTGCTCTCACTGAGAAGGTCCTGGGTTTGATTTCTGTGCCAAGAGGACAAGTAGTTCCCATGTGTAGTTCCTAATATTCAGTTCCCATGTTCTCTCATGGCTCCCTGTGTTTTCTTTGAGTTATTTGCATGTTTTATATGCATTGTGCAATTTACAGACATTTTTCAAAATGCATTATGTTTAGTACGCTGCATGTAGTATACATTATGTAATAATAAGTATAACCTACACATGTAAGCTTTGTATAATATCTGGTATGTAGTAGAAAGAGGGGCGACACGGTGGCTTAGTGGTTAGCACGTTCGCCTCTCGGTTTGAATCCCAATCTGGGTGGAGTTTCCATGTTCTCCCCGTGTCCGCATGGGTTTCCTCCGTGTTCTCCGGTTTCTTCCCACAGTTCAAAAACACGGATTAAGTCAATTGAGTTCTCCAAATTGCCCCATATAGAGTGTATCTGTGTGAGTGAGTGTGTTGCCCAGCGATGGATTAGCACCCTGTCCTGGGTCTATCTGCCCAGCGCCCGAAACCTTCTCCCCTGGATGGACATGGGGAACCCCACCGCGACCCTAATAGAGGATAAAGTGGAAGACAATGGATGAATGAATAGTAGAAAGAGGGGCGGCTTAGTGGTTAGCACGCTTGCCTGTTGGTTTGAATCCCAATCTGGGTGGAGTTTCCATGTTCTCCCCGTGGATTTCCTCCGGGTTCTCCGGTTTCCTCCCATAGTCCAAAAACATGGATCAAGGTCAATTGAATTCTCAAAATTAGCCCAAATTGTTTGTGAGCATGTCTGTGTGTGCCCAGCGATAGATTGGTGCCCTGTCCTGGGTGTACCTGCCCTGCACCCGAAATGTTCTCACCTGGATGTGCAAGGGGAACCCCCCGCGACCCTAATAGAGGATAAAGCGGAAGATAATGGATGGAGTTTCCAGCGATGGTGGGTTGGGTTCTCCGGTTTCTGTCCTGGGTGTATCTGCCCATATAGAGCCCGAGAGTGAGTGTGTGCCCAGCGATGGATGGCGCCCTGTCCTGGGGATCTGCCCAGCGCCCGAGACCCCCCTAATCCCGAGGAACCCCGGAAAGCGGGAGATAATGAATGAATGAATGAATAATGGATGGATGGATAGATAGTAGAAAGTTCAAGCAGTCATGGGGCAGTCGTGGGCTTGTGGTTAAGGAACCAGCTTTGTGACCTGAAGGTCTCTGGTTCGATTCCCTGTCCCACTAAGTACTATGGCTGAAGTGCCCATGGGCAAGACACCCGACCCCAATTGCCCCGCCGTAATCAAGGCTGCCCACCGCTCCGGGCACATGTGCTCATTTCAGCAGTGTGTGTGTGTGTGTGTGTGTGTGTGTGTGTGTGTTTCACTGCACGGATGGGTTAAATGTGGAGGACAAACTCCTCTGTGTGTAAGTACATTAGGCAAAATAAATCACTTTATCGCTTTAAGTGTGTGTTCGATGATAGTGAATAGGCGATGTGTTATTTCGGTCTGGGACGGTAACATTCAGTCTAAAGTTCATTGTTGCTGTGGAAACGCTTTACTCAGTAAGTTTACTAACAGCTAGTTAAAGGACGTTTAACGGATTAGTAATTAATGAACTTTGACAGTGTAATAATGAGCGCTTTCTCTGTATCCGCAGTTTTAATCAGCTGTATTGTGGAACGTGCGAGCACTAGCTGTTAGCTGCTGCTGTTTAAATCAATAGATTAATGTTCAGCTTTTTACAGTAAACACGAACATGGAGCAGTCTGTTCATTCCGCTGTGACTTTACTGGAGTCTTACAGAGGGAGAGATAAAGTGGTAAGTGTTTTTTTTTTGTGAAAACTCTATTATGTGAAATTCTGTATTAATTATTCTTATCTGGGGTCGGGGGGGTTCCCCATGCCCATTCAGGGGAGAATGTTTCGGGTGCTGGGCAGATACACCCAGGACAGGGTGCCAATCTATCGCTGGGCACACACTCACTCAAACAAACACACTCTATATGGGGCAATTTGGAGAACTCAATTGACCTTAATCAATGTTTTTTGGACTGTGGGAGGAAACCGGAGAACCAGGAGGAAACCCACGCGGACACGGGGAGAACATGGAAACTCCACCCAGATGGGGATTCGAACCGGGAATCCCTAGCGCTGAGAGGCGAACGTGCTAACCACTAAACCACCGTGCCACATTCTGTATGGGATAGAACAAATAATTAGGAAAGGGATAAAATAGATATTCATTCATTCATTCATTCATTATCTCCCGCTTTATCCTCTATTAGGGTCGCGGTGGGGTTCCCCATGCCCATCCAGGGGAGAACGTCTCGGGAGCCGGGCAGATACACCCAGGACAGGGTGCCAATCCATCGCTGGGCACACACTCACTCACACAGACACACTATATGGGGCAATTTGGGGAACTCACTTGACCTTAATCAATGTTTTTGGACTGTGGGAGGAAACCGGAGAACCCGGAGGAAACCCACGTAGACACAGGAAGAACATGGAAACTCCACCCAGATGGGGATTCGAACCGGGAATCCCTAGTGCTGAGAGAAGAACGTGCTAACCACTAAGCCACCGTGCCACATTCTGTATGGGATAGAACAAATAATTAGGAAAGGGATAAAATAGATATTCATTCATTCATTATCTCCCGCTTTCTCCTCTATTAGGGACGCGGTGGGGTTCCCCATGCCCATCCAGGGGAGAACGTTTCGGGCGCTGGGCAGATAGACCCAGGACAGGGCGCCAATCCATCGCTGGGATAAAATAGATATTGAACATTAAAGTAATCCTTGCTTTTGGCTTGACTCTAGATAAGGACACTGTGCTATGGATCTCAGCTGGTTGGTGGTGTCATTTCTCAAAAGGCTGGTGATTCTTCTCAGCTCGGTAAAAGTCTGCTGCTGTTCTCCGCTCAGCTCAGTCACTGTCGGACTGTCCTGCGGCTGTTCGATGACCTTTCTATGGCTGCATACTCGCATAGCTACGGCCTTGGGGCCACGGTGAAGTAAAAGTTCAGCTGGAGCTGTTGTTCAGTTAAGGTGGAACTAAACTGTATCTAATGGGTGTTAAAATTTTCAGGAGGAGGACAAGGTGGTCCGCTGGCTGTCCATCTTGGTTAATGTTGCTGATCAGCTCTATTATCCTTGTGAACATGTAGCCTGGGCAGCAGATACAAAGCTTATTAAAGTCAAGTCTGACCGATGGTGGACACTGAGCACGATCCTATGGGGTTTGTCTCTGCTTCTGGGCACTCTCAGGTATAATGAATCATTAAAGATTTAATTATTATATCATTCTAAATGAACCCTGGAGTACCGATGGTTGATAATTATAATGAATTATAATGATTGTTCAACTTTATCATTATGCACCAGGGTTAACTAATAAATGACTTTTTAATACTTCTTTTTTTAAATGATTTCCTAAACTTCATCAGGATTACAAAACTCTTGGTTTCAGATCTCTGAGAATAATCAAGGTCTTAATGAGGAAAAAACAAAGATGCAGAAAGACAGGACCAGACGTCAGCAGGTAGGTTCTAATACTGACATTCAAGTCTGGTCCATGATTATCTTTATCCCCTAATATAAACATTATTGAATATTTGTAGGAGGAGCTAAAAATGTGGTTTAGTACAAAGTGATTCTGCAGTACATCACAAAATTCTAAAAGTCGTTTTAGGTTAAAGGTATTTTTTTATTGGATTTCTTGTTTGGAAGATTACAGAAGTATTTTATTTTATCATTCCATCTGGCACCTGCAGACATTACAGTAGTTACCTTATTTCAATATAAGAATATCTTAAATATTTCAAAATATAATTTACAGATTCTACAAAATACAAACTGTAACATGCTTTACAATTTTAAGCATGTTACAGTTTGTATTTTGTAGAATCTGTTTGTAGAATTTTTATAAATGCAGCAATTATTGAAGCTGTTTTGGAACATTATATCAGATACCACCATTGTTAGTCTGATGTTGGTTCTCTGTTCTATATTGGGATCATCAGGACCATCACAGAACAGGTATACCCATTAGGGTGGTGTATTGTTTAATAATAATTCTGCAGTGGCACTGCATTGCTGCTGCATTTCATTTCATTTAAACACCTCAGTGACACAGCTGGGATAGGAATAATGCACCAAACCAAATAATACCTGCTCTGTGGGGGTCCTGACCGTTAGAGAACAGAATAAAGGGGACTAACACAGTATGTACTGTAGTCCACAAACAGATAGATTACAGTCTTTAACTGTAGAACTACAAAGTCTATCTTCACGGTAAATGGAACTGAGAACATGGACAATAAGAGAAGCAAATAGGAGGTGTGTCCAAACTTTTGACTGGTATGTTGCATATTGTTCTAAACATACATATTGTATACATTTTTTGCTACCGGTTGATGCGAGGGTCTTCTCGTCGTTAGAACATCATCTCTTTAGCGTGATGGATTTTTTCTCATTCTCTGTGAAACTTCAGTTTTCTTATTGGTTGCTGCTCATCTTATGATTTCTTTGCTGTGTTTCAGAGAAAACGCAGTTCCTTCTGAGTCGGAGATGCAGAGGCAGATTCGAGGAGAAGTTTTTAATATTCTCGGCAGCTGCGCAGACCTTTGTAACGCAATACATTGGATGCCACCGGGATTTCTGTGGGCAGGCCGGTTCCCTACCTGGATGGTGGGTCTAATGGGAACCATTTCGTCTCTGCTTGGCCTGCAACAAGCATCATTTAGTGACTAATGTTTCTACCTGACCTAAAGATTCACAGCAACCTAAATACACTGGAAGCTGTTTTGCACATTAGTTGATTTTTAACAGAGAAATCCTGAAACAAGGGACCAAATGAGTTTTAATGAGTAAAAACGATAAATTCCTTAATTAAATTTGCAATTAATAACTAAATTTAACTAACTACACCATAAGCAATGTTGATTGTAGATAAAATATTTCTGTGATACAATGGTCTAAGCACTAGCAAGCCACTGCAGGATTACCAGAGGTATTAGTTTTCATGCTGCTGCTGCAGCAGTGACTCCCATTTGCTGTTCGAGGCATCATCACTGTGGGACAGGAAATGAGAACAACTAAAGTGTGCATGTTTCAGCTTCCTGCAGAAGCCTTTGTCTGAAAAATAGCTCAGAAAAAAAAAACATTTTATTTAATAATTTAGCAATCCATTTATTCAGATTATGGTTATAAGGAGTGCTGTGGCTTAAGGTGAAAGCAAGAGAACGCCCCGGCAAGGCCTTTGATCCATTGGAGGGCAGACACAATTAAAATATAAATATAAAATTGTCACATAACAAAAAAAATACAGCGTCTTATATTCTTATAAAGGGTGGCACGGTGGCTTAGTGGTTAGCACGTTCTCCTCTCAGCGCTAGGGATTCCCGGTTCAAATCCCCATCTGGGTGGAGTTTCCATGTTCTCCCCGTGTCCGCGTGGGTTTCCTCCGGGTTCTCCGGTTTCCTCCCACAGTCCAAAAACATGGATCAAGTTAATTGAGTTCTCTAAATTGCCCCATATAGAGTGTATCTGTGTGAGTGAGTGTGTGCCCAGCGATGGATTGGCGTCTATCTGTCCTGGGTGTATCTGCCCAGCGCCCGAGACGTTCTCCCCTGGATGGGCATGGGGAACCCCACTGCGACCCTAATAGAGGATATAGCGGGAGATAATGAATGAATGAATATTCTTATAAAACTACTCAGTTTTGAAATTGTGGAAGAAAACACAGGTTTTTCTGTTCAGCTGCTCGGTGACTCAGTGAGTTTTTTAAAACATTCCCAATTACATCAGTTTTGTTTGAAATATCATTCTTACTTCATCCACTTCACTGAGCAAAGTCATAGAGGCAGGTTGAATAATTAAATATGTAAACAAGTTTTTACAGATAATTGTACAAAGTTATTAATGTATGTAATTATGTCAATGTTTATATTTACAATTAAAGTGTAAATTCTGATGAATCATTTTGTATTCATGTTAAGGTGACACTTTAATAAATCTAATTTCTAGTTATTATGTTCTATTTCATAAAAAGGTTGATTAACCTAACAATTAGTTTATTCTAATCTGAATCTGCACTTTATTTTTTTGAGATATGATGATGCTGGCTTTATTGTTAGTATTAAGTGTTATAAAATAAGGACGTGCCATGCACTGGTTTTACCATCATCCATTACTGACAGAAGAAAACACGGATCACTGGTGAAACCAAAAATGCAGCGCAGTACAAAGAATTTAGCTAAGCTAAAGAAATAGATGAAAAATATTTATTTGGACATGTTTTTTTGTGGGTAAGAACTAAGAAAGCAGATAATATTCAATGGAATGATATATACATTCTCTCTCTCTCTCTCTCTCTCTATATATATATATAAGGGCAGCTCAGTGGCTTAGTGGTTAGCATGTTCTCCTCTCAGCACTAGGGATTCCCGGTTCGAATCCCCATCTGGGTGGAGTTTCCATGTTCTCCCCGTGTCCGCGTGGGTTTCCTCCGGGTTCTCTGGTTTCCTCCCACAGTCCAAAAACATGGATCAAGTCAATTGAATTCTCCAAATTGCCCCATATAGAGTGTGTCTGTGTGAGTGAGTGAGTGTGTGCCCTGCGATAGATTGGCATCCTGTCCTGGGTGTATCTGCCCAGCGCCCAAAACGTTCTCCCCTGGATGGGCATGGGGAACCCCCCCACGACACTAATAGAAGATAAAGCTGAAGATAATGGAGTTTTCATGTTCCCCCCCATGTCTGCGTGGGTTTCCTCCGGGTTCTCCGGTTTCCTCCCACAGTCCAAAAACATGGATGAAGGTCAATTGAATTCTCAAAATTGCCCCATATAGAGTGTGTCTGTGTGAGTGAGTGTGTGAGTGAGTGTGTGACCAGCGATAGATTGGTACCCTATCCTGGGTCTATCTGCCCAGCGCCCAAGTCGTTCTCCCCTGGATGGGCATGGAGAACCCCACCGCGACCCTAGTAGAGGAGAGAGAGCGGGAGATAATGAATGAATGAATGAATGAATGAATGAATGAATGAAATTGCCCCATATAGAGTGTCTGTGTGAGTGAGCATGTGCCCAGAGATAGATTGGCACCCTGTCCTGGGTCTATCTGCCCAGCGCCCAAAACGTTCTCCCCTAGATGGGCATGTGGACACTAATATAGGATAAAGTGGAAGATAATGGATGGATGGATAAATATATAGTTTGTTTTATTCTATAGATTTGAATATTATTTGTAATGATTTGTCATACATTTTACTAGCCCTGTGTCTGCACTGACTTTTCCATCGACCATCGATTAGTCCTGCCTTCGTCCTTGACGCATGCGCAGTCGTATAGTGAACTTCGTTGGCAGTGGAAGTTTGGGATGAATCAGTCTGTGTTTGTTTTGTTTGTTTTGTTTTTATTTAATTCTCTAATTCTGTAGTTTGTGAGTTTAAATCATGAAACTTTGATAAACATGCACGAGAATAAACCAGACGGTAATGATGACGCGCGTGAAGTTTGTGTGAGTGAAATAAAAGGTAAGGATTGGCTTTGTTTTGATTCGGTTGTAGTTTTTAATGATCAGAATCAGAATCAGAATCAGAATCTTTATTGTCATTATAGCAGGTATAACGAAATGAAGGTGCCATACTTTTCGGTGTCACATACTTAAATTTACACAGATAAAGAGACTTAAAAGAGTACACTATAATTTACAATTTACAAAAAAATTTGAAAGTAAGAACGAATTTATTTACGATAGTGTATAAGAATGTACAACCTGAGTTGAATTTGTATTTATATAATATATATTTATATTATATTGCACTTTTTTTTATTGCACGTTCAAAAATTGCACGTTCAAGAGTGAATTATGACTGTAAAAATTTACAATGCACCATTTAGTGTTCGTACAGCGGTCGGGTAGAAGCTATTTCTGAGCCGGTTTGTTTTTGTTTTTATCGCTCTGTAACGTCATCAGGACCTTCACATAGCGGGGTATTTGGGTGGTGGATGGTTATTTGGGTGGTGGATGGTTATTTGGGTGGTGGATGGTTATTTGGGTGATGGATGTTTATTTGGGTGGTGGATGGTTATTTGGGTGGTGGATGGTTATTTGGGTGATGGATGTTTATTTGGGTGATGGATGTTTATTTGGGTGGGTGGTGGATGTTGATTTGGGTGGTGGATGTTGATTTGGGTGGTGGATGTTGATTTGGGTGGTGGATGTTTATTTGGGTGGTGGATGTTGATTTGGGTGGTGGATGTTTATTTGGGTGGTGGATGTTTATTTGGGTGGTGGATGTTGATTTGGGTGGTGGATGTTTATTTGGGTGGTGGATGTTTATTTGGGTGGTGGATGGTTATTTGGGTGGTGGATGTTTATTTGGGTGGTGGGTGGATGTTTATTTGAGTGGTGGGTGGATGCTTATTTGGGTGGTGGATGTTTATTTGGGTGGGTGGTGGATGTTGATTTGGGTGGTGGATGTTTATTTGGGTGGTGGGTGGATGTTTATTTGGGTGGTGGATGTTTATTTGGGTGGGTGGTGGATGTTGATTTGGGTGGTGGATGTTTATTTGGGTGGTGGATGTTGATTTGGGTGGTGGATGATTATTTGGGTGGTGGATGTTGATTTGGGTGGTGGATGTTGATTTGGGTGGTGGATGTTGATTTGGTTGGTGGATGTTTATTTGGGTGGTGGATGTTTATTTAGGTCGTGGATGTTAATTTGGGTGGTGGATGTTGATTTGGGTGGTGGATGTTGATTTGGGTGGTGGATGTTTATTTAGGTCGTGGATGTTGAACTGGGTGGTGGATGTTGATTTGGGTGGTGGATGATGATTTGGGTGGTGGATGTTGGTGGATGATTATTTGGGTGGTGGATGTTGATTTAGGTGGTGGATGTTGATTTGGGTGGTGGATGTTGATTTGGGTGGTGGATGATGATTTGGGTGGTGGATGTTGATTTGGGTGGTGGATGTTTATTTAGGTCGTGGATGTTGAACTGGGTGGTGGATGTTGATTTGGGTGGTGGATGATGATTTGGGTGGTGGATGTTGGTGGATGATGATTTGGGTGGTGGATGTTGATTTGGGTGGTGGATGTTGATTTGGGTGGTGGATGTTTATTTAGGTCGTGGATGTTGAACTGGGTGGTGGATGTTGATTTGGGTGGTGGATGATGATTTGGGTGGTGGATGTTGATTTGGGTGGTGGATGATGATTTGGGTGGTGGATGTTGGTGGATGATGATTTGGGTGGTGGATGATGATTTGGGTGGTGGATGTTGGTGGATGATGATTTGGGTGGTGGATGATGATTTGGGTGGTGGATGTTGGTGGATGTTGATTTGGGTGGTGGATGTTGATTTGGGTGGTGGATGTTGATTTGGGTGGTGGATGTTGATTTGGGTGGTGGATGTTGATTTGGGTGGTGGATGTTGATTTGGGTGGTGGATGTTTATTTGGGTGGTGGATGTTTATTTGGGTGGTGGATGTTTATTTAGGTCGTGGATGTTGATTTGGGTGGTGGATGTTGATTTGGGTGGTGGATGATTATTTGGGTGGTGGATGTTGATTTGGGTGGTGGATGTTGATTTGGGTGGTGGATGTTTCGTAACGCTGCAGTGACTCTGACACAGTGCTGCTGAAGTTCTGATACACTGCATCCATTCACTGCTCCCTGTGTGAACACATCCACCTTAATCTTTATTTTTAGTTCAGCAGTGAAGGTGTTAAAAACTCCATACCATTCCACCTGCACCAGCGCGACAAACACCGATCTCTGATCTGAAACACACTCACGTCTCCTGTCACTGATCAGGATTAAGTATCTGTAAATGAAAGGGTAGAAAAACTTACCCCCCCCCCTTTTTTCATTCATTAATTCATTCATTCATTATCTCCTGCTTTATCCTCTATTAGGGTCGTGGGGGGGGGGGTTGCCAATGCCCATCCAGGGGAGAAGGTTTCGGGCGCTGGGCAGATACACCCAGGACAGGGCGCCAATATATCGCTGGGCACACATTCACTCACACAGACACACACTATATAGGGTAATTTGGAGAACTCAATTGACTTGATCCATGACCTTGATCAGTGACTTGACCCGGAGGAATCCCACACGGACACGTGGAGAACATGCACACTCCACCCAGATGGGGATTTGAACCGGGAATCCCTAGTGCTGAGAGGAGAACGTGCTAACCACTAAGCCACTGTGCCGCCCCTCCTTTTTTAAAATGATATTTATTTACCTTTACAGATTAAGAACTGTGTGCCTTGAATGTTGCGATGGAGGAACAAAATCTTATCACATCATCACAAACTGATAACGATGACGGAAGTTTTCCACCTGAAGAGCTGGATTCTTATAATCTAATAGAGCCTCCACCTCTTGACTGGAGATCTGACTCTTCTAGTGAAGCATGTTCTCTCAGGGATGAAGCTGGATTGTTTTGCACAGATGTGGAGGAATGTTTTGATGTTGGAGCTCAGAACAGAACCATCACTCCACAGACTGATGATCTCAGAGTAAAGAAACCAAATATTGTTGGAGCCCAAGAGAACCATGCAAAGGCAATGAATAATAACCGAGAAGGAGGCATCAGAACATGGGATGCAGACCACTCTCACATTCAGACCTTAATTGATCGACTTCAGTGCTCATATCCTCAAAATCCTCCTAAAGAAACTGAACCTTCATGTTTGGCTCCAGAGCGAAGCAAGGTCTCTGGTCTTCTCTTCACTGAGAGCCATCAAAAAGATCTTTTAAAGCTGCTGGAGGAGCCAGAACCTCACCAAACACCAAACAATCATCCAACCCAGACCTCTGAGTGCAGTTCAAGGCAAGGCTCACGGGTGTCTGATGGCCACAGGGAGGAGCATCTGTCGCAGGCTGCTGAGGAGATGTCTGGGTTATGTGACTCCAGTACCTGGCACTTTCAGGATGAGGATTTCAGGATGATGCTGAGCTACTCAGAGAACCAGATTTCAGATTGGGTGAAGGAGAGTAAAGCTGAGTCTAAGCATGAACAGAGCTCACATGGTGCTCAGGAGGTGGGTCCATTTTTTTAATGGTTATATTAGAAAGTTGTGTGGTCCAATAATCATAGTCATGATGAATAACAGTGAAGTAACTGGAAGCATTAAGCTTTCATTTAAAACAGAGTGCTACTGTATGTGAGGGAACCGAAACAGAAACCAGACAATGTCGAAAAAGAACGCAACGTTCTCTCATGTTGTTCTTAATTTTGGATTTTTAGGTCAGTGTAATTTAGCTTGAATAGGGTGTAATTGGACATAAAAGTTTTTATTAATAGATTACTAACTTAGTTCCATCTCCACATGTACTATGTCTTGGTCTGGTTCACCTATTTCTAATGTAATTTTATTATGTATCACAATTTTTTTTCTGGCGGCACGGTGGCTTAGTGGTTAACACGTTCGCCTCTCAGCGCTAGGGATTCCCGGTTCGAATCCCCATCTGGGTGGAGTTTCCATGTTCTCCCCGTGTCTGCGTTGGTTTCCTCCGGGTTCTCCGGTTTCCTCCCACAGTCCAAAAACATGGATCAAGTCAATTGAATTCTCAAAAATTGCCCCATACAGAGTGTGTCTGTGCCCAGCGATGGATTGGCGCCCTGTCCTGGGTGTATCTGCCCAGCGCCCGAAACGTTCTCCCCTGGATGGGCATGGGGAACCCCCACCGTGACCCTAATAGAGGATAAAGTGGAAGATAATGAATGAATGAATGAATTTTTTTTCTGTAATTGTTGTTTTTGAAATGCATTGCTTTAATCATCTACTTTAAATCTCTGTTTTGTTTTATTTTGTCACTGAACAGGAAACTGAACCGGGGTCTCAACCTTCATTTAAAAATGGTGAGAGAATAATGAACCTCGTTAAACCTTTAATAACCTTTAACCTTGAATACTGATGTTATTGTTATTTGTGTTAGTTCCGGGTCCTTGTGATCCTGAGGATCTTTTGGAGGGGATTGTCTTTGGAGCTAATTATCTCGGTTCCACTCAGCTGCAGTCAGAGAGAAACCCTTCCACCAACGCTCGCATGGCTCAGGCTCAGGAGGCTGTGGATCGCATCAAGGTCCAACTCACATTCACCATCAGTTTGTTGTACCAATACACTGCTCGTAACCCCTCTGTATTTTTATCAGAATCCCACTTCTATTATTAAATGTTAAACCCACTTCCATTTTCTAATACAAAATCTAATTCTTTTCTATGTACTTAACTTTCATTATCTTATCTCACTCACCTCTGTTCTCCAATCTGAACCCAACCTTTAGTCACTAATTTGAACCCGTATGCTATTCACTAAATTCCACCTTTATTCTCTATTCTTAATCTCACCTCTATTTTGTAATCTGAACCCAATCCCTGAGCTTTAATATTAATTCCAGCTCTCTTCTGTAATGTAATGTGAAACACTGTGGTATTATATCTTTATGCTTCTCACCATTGATTCAGGCTCCTGAAGGCGAGTCACAGCCGATGACTGAGGTGGATCTTTTTATTTCCACACAGAGAATTAAAGTGCTGAATGCAGTCTCTCAGGTTTGTCAGAGCTTTTGTTTAAATTTGCTCAGGCTTACTTTTCTGAGACTTTTCTTTTCTTTGTCTCTAGGAGGCAATGATGGATCATTCTCTGCAGATGATCTCTTATATAGCAGACATTGGGAATCTTCTGGTTCTGATGGTGCGCAGAAAGTCAGCAGGTCATAATAACACAGACTCGGCAGCTGCTTCCTCTTCAACACCCAAGAAGTGCTGGATGATCTGCCATGTGTTCACCTCTGTGGATGTAACACCCCTGAGCTTCTAAATTGTTTGGTTTTGTTACTAAACTGAATCGAATACTGAGTTGTATCACTCTGGTTTAGGCTCATGTCATAGCTCAGGCAATTGGCCAGGCGTTTGGAGTGGCATATCAGCAATTTCTGCATGAGAACGGCATCAACGCTGATGAATTACGACCGGGAGAGTACTGCCTCAGCACCCAGGAGCTCTATAATGGGGATTTGGTCCATTTTTCACAATCAGAAAATATCAAAGAGGTGAGGGATGCATCAGCTGCCTGCTCAGGTGAGAAACTGCACCACTGCTCTCTTGACTGCCAAAGCCATCTTCTCTGGGTAGGTTTGCATCTCAAAGCCGGTTGGAGAGATCCTGGGTATAGCAATAGTGGAATCTGGTTGGGGCTCCATCTTGCCCACCGTGGTGGTGGCCAACCTTCTGCATGGCGGCGCGGCTGAGCGCTCCGGTGAGCTGAGCATTGGGGACCGTATCATGTCTGTGAATGGTGCCAGCCTTGTGGGGCTTTCCATCACTGCCTGCCATGACATCATCCGAGTAAGTTCTGTAGCTTCTGATAGATGCTCTGTATTTTACATTGTTTTATATTTTGTCCAGTTTATTATAATATAAATTGATTATTTTAAGTTTTCATTTAACTGAATTTCCAGTTTTATAACATTTTGGTGGGTACAGAAGGGCCATGTGCACTGGAGTTTCTGTTAACCAAACCCTTTGAGGGGCAGTCCCCTGTGCTATGGCATTGTTCACCTCAATAAACAGAAATCTTTATATAACCAGGAGAATTGTGTTTTAACTGATTGTAAATGAACAATACAATTTTAAAGAGTGTTGTTTTTTTTTGTTCAACAGGATTTGAAAGGCCACTCACGGGTGACGCTCAGTATAGTTCATTGCCCCCCTGTCACCATGGCCATTATCAAGCGTCCTGACCCTAAGTACCAGCTGGGCTTCAGCGTCGAGGATGGGATTGTACGGTGACCAGTTTTAGTGCTATTTAATAAATCATAGTGAGAATTCTGATCCAGTTTTATATTGGATTCTGTGCAGATCTGCAGTTTAATGCGTGGAGGCATCGCGGAGCGAGGTGGCATTCGGGTCGGCCATCGCATTATTGAAGTCAACGGGCAAAGCGTTGTAGCTACACCTCACGAAAAAATCATTCAGATTCTAACAAATGCAGTGGGAGAGGTAGGGCTTCAGCCTGATACATTTGTTACAATGTTTTGATATACTAACATAGATATACTACTAATAATAATATATATAAATAATAAAAAGAGATATACTAATTACGTCTTATTTATTTAATAGATTCATTTGAAGACAATGCCAGTGTCTACATATCGGCTTCTAACAGGACAAGACCAACCAGTGTATCTCTGAAAGAGAAATCAATCACAGCAAACCGCACATCATTTGTTTTTATTATTATGAAGCGCCAGTGAATTGATTTTCAGATTTTTTAGTAGAAGTGCCCAGCTGAATTTGTCTTAATGTAAAGATCTGAAGAACTATCTTAATGGAACCTTCTGATCCTTGCAAGTTTCCACCTAAACAAGACGCATCAGTTAGAGCTGGTCTTCATGTTTTGGATATGTTCACACCTGGTGTTCCGATTCGATGCATCATTGCTGGTCTAATAACAGAACGGTAAGAGGTTGAGGTTACGTGTAGAACCTCAGATTCAGCTCTTGTATGAACCCGTCAAACCCCTTTTCTCATTTTTTTTTTTTTTTTTTTTTTTTTAACAGAATTATCTCTTGATTATACTTTTCCTTCATGTGAGGGTTGCTGCAAATGTCTTCCTTAGTGGTTGTTTAGAACTGCGGTTCTCCGGTTGCATGTGCTGCAGGTGGTAGACAAAAAAGCACTAAACAGTATTAGTGCTATAAACCCTACTGGTTTGATAAGATGACTTGAAGAGCTCTGTCACTGATGTCACATGTATAACTCTTCATCAAGCTATACTGTTGTGGGAAGTTACTTTTTAACGACATTTTTGGAAGTTCTGAAGTTAGATGATGATAGATGAGAAAGCCTGGCTCACAATCTCTGTTCTAGCTCCTCCCAAAGATGTTTAATAAGGTTAAGTTCTTTCACATCAGACTCTGCCTTCATAGAACTTAAATTGTACACAGGAGCACAATCATGCTGGAACAGGGAGACTGCTTTCCCAAACTGTTCCCACAAAATTGGAACCAAACAAGTGTTTAAAATGCTTGGCTAGGTGCTTAATTTATACACATGTGGCAATAGGACTAAATGAAACACTTGAAGTTAGTTGAAATTGAACTACAGTTGTCACAATGCGTTTGTCTGGTGTTTGACCCCTTTTTTGGATTAAAACATGGCTTATTGGTCGACGCCAGATGGATTTTGAATACCAAGCATCGCTAGAGTTGTCTTTGCTGTAATTTGAGTGAATCATGACAGAGCACCTGTTCTGTAGTGTCCTATTTACATCAGCATAAGTGTAGTTTGTGTATGTCACTGAAAATAGATGCATTTTAAAGAAATTCAGTATAGATTTATAAAGAGAAAATGTGTGATTGTAAAATAGCTGTTGATTCAATACAGTTTAAAAGTAAAAAGTCAGTAGCACGGGTGCATCATCCACTTTTCATATGAATGCACATGCTTACTACTATCAGCTCCACCAGAAAAAAAGGGTCTTAGTAAAAACCTGTGCATGTTGAGACTCAAGCTTAAGTGTTAACTTTCGAACCAGGAATTTAGCTTCATTATGAATATTTTTATGCATTTTACACATTGTGCATTCATCATCCACCGTGCCTTTGAAAAGCAACAAGGAATAAATGCATTCATATGTGATGTTTAGAAATCTCATTGTAACAAAGGAATCCACACTGATATGTTTTTGGACCTGTTTTAATGTCTACTGTTTTAAATTATACAAAAAAATTAAAGTATATAAAAATTGTATAATCATTTATTTACTTGGGAGGCTTAGTGGTTTAGCATGTTCTCTTCTCAGCTCTAGGGATTCCCGGTTCGATTCCCCATCTGGGTGGAGTTTCCATGTTCTCCCCGTGTCCGCGTGGGTTTCCTCCGGGTTCTCCGGTTTCCTCCCACAGTCCAAAAACATGGATCAAGTCCATTGAATTCTCCAAATTGCCCCATATAGAGTGTGTATGTGTGAGTGAGTGTGTGCCCAGCGATAGATTGGCGCCCTGTCCTGGGTCTATCTGCCCAACGCCCGAAACGTTCTCCCCTGGATGGGCATGGGGAACCCCACCGCGACCCTAATAGAGGATACAGCGGAAGATAATGGATGGATTTATTTACTTTAAAATCTTTTAGTCACAATTCTTGCTACTTGAAAATAGTCTTTTTCAAGTAACGATTCTTTTATTTTAAATGAAATTGTACATAAAAATAAGTCCTGATCACGAGATATATTTTATGGCATGATAAGGAGAAAAACTAGTGATCATAAGATATAACAACAATTTGTTAAAAACTAAGCAGCTGTCCTGTCTGTACTTCAGTAGAAAAAGAAAAACAAAACAGTAACTAGGCGGCACGGTGGCTTAGTGGTTAGCACGTTCTCCTCTCAGCGCTAGGGATTCCCGGTTCGAATCCCCATCTGGGTGGAGTTTCCATGTTCTGCCCGTTTCCGTGTGGGTTTCCTCCGGGTTCTCCGGTTTCCTCCCACAGTCCAAAAAGCACGTTCGCCTCTCAGCACTAGGGATTCCCGGTTCGAATCCCCATCTGGGTGGAGTTTCCATGTTCTCCCCGTGTCTGCGTGGGTTTCCTCCGGGTTCTCCGGTTTCCTCCCACAGTCCAAAAACATGGATCAAGTCAATTGAATTCTCAAAAATGCCCCATATATAGTGTGTGTTTGAGTGAGTGGGTGTGTGCCCAGCGATAGGTTGGCGCCCTGTCCTGGGTCTATCTGCCCAGCGCCCGAGATGTTCTCCCCTGGATGGGCATGGGGAACCCCACCGCGACCCTAATAGAGGATAAAGCAAGAGATAATGAATGAATGAACAGTAACTAAAATAACATGGTTTTGTATAGACAGTGTACAAACTGTATAATTGTGTGTTGTGTTGAATATGATTGTTATTTAAACTTCTTTATTAATTTTCAGAGCATTATAAATCACATACAGATATTCAGGCATCGCAGTCTAAACTGCCGTAAAATGCCGGAAGCTGTTGTAAACATTAACCACTGTGGGTGGGTTTTAAACACAAAACCGAATGTGATTGGCTAAAATCTCCACGCGTCTGCAGTGTTTTCCTGAAAGCCACGCCCACCATCTGTCCTTCGTTTCATCCTGTTCGGAGACGCCGGTGTGACGTCAGCGGAATGAACCGGTACAGAGTGAAGACTCATTAAACACGACGTTTGTGTTAAAAACAGGTAAATATACAATTATAACAATTATATAATTTATTTTACTGAAGCCACAAGATGTGTTAAAAAGAAAGTGAAATTTAGACGCTGCAGAAACCTGTTTAACTGGTTCCTGATACGAGGAACAGCTTCGGTCTGCAATTTCATGTTTTCTTTACCTATAGATGGACTTTGTAGTTTTACATTTACAGACTGTAGTCCAGCAGTTTTCTTTTTTGTTAGTCCCTGTTGGTTCTGTTCTCTATTAGGAACACCGGGATCACAGAACAGGTAGAATTTGGGTGCTGGAGGTGAGGTACAGATACAGTGAGGGGGTTGTAGTGCAGCAGTGCTGCTGTAGTTTCATTTCTCCATCCTCAGTGACACTGCTGGGGTAGGAATGATGCACACACCAAATAATTCATTCATTCATTCATTATCTCCCGCTTTATCCTCTATTAGGGTCGCGGTGGGGTTCCCCATGCCCATCCAGGGGAGAACGTCTCGGGCGCTGGGCAGATAGACCCAGGACAGGGCGCCAATCCATCGCTGGGCACACACTCACTCACACAGACACACTCTATATGGGGCAATTTTAAGAATTCAATTGACTTGATCCATGTTTTTGGACTGTGGGAGGAAACCGGAGAACCCGGAGGAAACCCACGCAGACACGGGGAGAACATGGAAACTTCACCCAGATGGGGATTCGAACCGGGAATCCCTAGTGCTGAGAGGCGAACGTGCTAACCACTAAGCCACCGTGCCGTGCCACACCAAATAATAATAATAATAATAATAATAATACATTTTATTTCATAGGCGCCTTTCTGAAACTCAAGTAAAGATAGCAAGTAAAGCAAGCAAGTAAAGCAAGTAAAGATAACAAAAGAAGACAGAATAAAACAATCAAAGGGCATATGCAATTTTAAAAAGATGGGTTTTTAGTGAGGACATGAATAGTGACGGTGAGTATATGTTCCGAATGTGTGGTGGTAGAGAATTCCAGAGATGGGGGGCTGAATGGCTAATAATACCTGCTCTGCTACTATTGGGTGCTACTATTGGGGTCATGACTATTAGTAAAGGGAACTTTACTTGTAGAACTAAAAAGTTGATCTTTACAATAAGTGGAACTGATAACATGAACAATATATTGCTTATATATAAGGTGGGTGGCACGGTGGCTTAGTGGTTAGCACGTTCGCCTCTCAGCACTAGGGATTCCTGGTTTGAATCCCCATCTGGTTGGAATTTCCATGTTCTCCCTGTGTCCACGTGGGTTTCCTCCGGGTTCTCCGGTTTCCTCCCACAGTCCAAAAACATGGATCAAGCTAATTGAGTTCTCTGAATTGCCCCATATAGCGTGTGTTTGAGCATGTGAGTGTGTACCCAGAGATGGATTGGCGCCCTGTCCTGGGTGTATCTGCCCAGCGCCTGAGACGTTCTCCCCTGGATGGGCATGGGGAACCCCACCGCGACCCTAATAGAGGATAAAGCGGGAGATAATGAATGAATGAATATATAAGGTGCCAGTGTATATATAGTGTATACACTATACTAACTGTTAGTATAGACTAACTGTATACACTGTTTGATTTTTTAAGTTCCACTGATCAGACAGATGGATTAATAGTTCTACAATTACAGACTGTTACATATTACATACAATTACATATGCTTCTTTGCATACTTTGTTAGTTTGCTTTAGTATTTTTTCTGGATCCCCACAGAGCAGGTATTAGGGTGGTGGATGATTGTCAGTACTGCAGTGATACTGATGTGGTGGTGATGCGTTATTGTGTTTTGTGCTGGTACAGGTTAATCAGACACAGCAGTGCTGCTGGACAGAGAACAGAACAGAACACCAATCAAAACATACAGATGTCTTATCCAAATAATACCTGCTCTGTGTGGCCCTGATCATTTGAGAACTAAGTAAAAGAGACTAACAAAGTTTAAAAAATAAGCATATGGACTACAGAATGTAATTGTAGAACTGCAAATTCCATCTATATGGTAAGTAGAGAAACAACGGGCTGTACCTAATAAAATGTTTTTTTTTTTGATAAATTTACAATCAGCATGTTAGCATTAGATCCACGATTTAGGATTAATAAAAGTAGTGGCTTGTTTTTATTGCTTCAGATTGTTTTCCATGTGGATTGTTAGGTGTGTGTGTGTGTGTGAGTGTGTGTGATGTGCATGTGCATAATTTATTTGGAAAAGAGGTAACTAGCACAATAGAAAGACCTCACTCAGTGGTTTGTGTTCTGAAAAAAGTTTTGTTTTGAATCTGATTTGAAAATGTACCACCATTCTAACGTAGCTCACCAAGTTCCCCACCTCATGGTGACTGTTTACTGATATCAGCACTTTTTTTTACATGAGCTCAGCCATATTACTACAATGTTTAAAAAGCTTAAGGTTCAAGTTGACCTGGCCTCCAAATTCTGAGACCCTGTCAGTCATCTGAGGGATGAATTGTACAAAACAGGTCTGATCCTCAACACCACAACTCACAAACTACAGGGCAAAATGGCTTGGTGCCAGATATCACAGGTTACCTTCAGAGATGTGACAGGGTTCATGTTGTGAAGATCTGACTGATGTCTGTTCTTTAAGTAAAACTTGGCATTCACTCATCTTATTTAAACAAGGAGAGAATGTTTTGGGTGCAGGGCAGATACACCCTAAACAGGGTGGCATTTCATTGCTGGGCACACACTTACTTACCTTACACTGCATTGGGGCAATTTATATGTGGCAGTTTAGAGCATCCAATTCAACTTTAATCCATGTTTTCGACTGTGAGAGGAAATGGGAAACCTCTTTCTGTCATACATGACAATAGCTTCATTCGCACAGGAAGAAGTCAGTGATTTAATAAGCTTAATTCAGCAAGCCAGTTATCGTAAAGCAGATTAGTGCAGGTACAGTCAAGATCAAGCTTTGCTCTTCTGGTGGATTCTGTTTGCTGGTGATTGGTCTTAAATTAATGACTGTGATATAATTTGTACAGCATTCTACAATGGCAATCTAGCATCTCTGCACCATGGCTGTAGGAACGCAGCTCTTACTTCTGCTGTGGAAGAACTTCACCTACCGCAGAAGGAACAAGGTGCTACATACGGTTACTTTCAGGACACATCATTACTTCTAGTAAAGATACTATGAAACAGTGTCATTAAAGTTTGTGTTTCCACAGGTCCAACTGATCATCGAGCTGTTCTGGCCACTCTTCCTGTTTTTCATTCTGATCGCTGTACGTCACTCTCATCCTCCCTACAAGCAGAGCCAGTGTAAGTGGTGGAGTGATCCCCGCTTGCCCCACAACAACAAATAAGCTGATTAAGCAGCAGTAATTCAGGGGTGTTATATGCTTCCTCTTGTTTTGTTTTTTAATATACTATCATTATGCATAGACTCCTGAATTGATGATTCGGTGTTTGAGCTGTTTGGAATTTTAGTTGAATTTCAAATTTGTTTTCTAAATGACAAGAAAACATCCGTATATATTTCTCATGTGGTCAATCAGAGTTAGTAGTGTACTAAGCTGATAATTGAATCTAACAATGGTACTAACTCACAGGAACGACTGGCCCTGATTAGTAGGTGTATTGCTTTGAAAGCTTCCACTAACCCTAGGTCATTGTTACACAGTAGTTTGGTATCTTAGAATTAATCATTTAATAATGGCCTACGCAGTAAATTGAGGGGGAGGGGGGGTTGGTTCCCATTCCCTTCTAGGGGAGAATATTTCTGGCGCTGGGAAGATAACCAGACAATCACTTGTCATATATATATATATATATATATATATATATATATATATATATATATATATATATATATATATATATATATATATATATATATATATATACACACACACACACATACATGCACACATATGGGTGATTTAGATAAGGGCAGCCAATTTAACTTATAACCACAAAATAGTGAGAAATGTATAAATACAGTTTAATGCTTAAATGTCAGTAATTTTATTTAAAAGTATATGAAATAAAAATATTAATTTTGCATGAGAAAATGTTTGAAGTCAAATGTTCAAGTGTTTTATCAGGTTTACAGGCAACAAAAAAAAAAGCTAAAAACCTGGATTATTCATTATTTATTACCAACAATAATTCCTTTAGTTAATCAGTAAGTTAAAATCAATAAGATATGCAAGAAAAAATCAAAGTACCTCATATTTAACTAAAGAATTAAAGAAATATTCTTATAAATAGATATCTACCTATATTCCAAATTGACTACACTATGCAATATAAATTACATGAGGTTATACACAGATGCATTTATCCAAAGGAATTAATAGGTATCCCAAATTAATGATAGGGCCAGATCACAGGGATTGCACCTCTGAAGCAGTGAAGGTTAAAGGTTTTGTAGACTTTGTGTTTGAATCCCAAACCTTCAGACTGACTGTTCTAGCCACCCAACTAACACACCTAATGAAGTAAACAATACGTACGTATAATGGGTAGGTGTCCTAATACTTTTGTCCGTATTTTGTATTTCTGACTCACAGTCTGTAAACATTGTATTATATATGAAACATATGTGTGTCTGTGTGTTTTTTCATGTTTCAGGTCACTTCCCCAACAAGCCCCTTCCCTCTGCAGGCACTTTAGCATGGGTTCAGGGGATTATCTGCAACATCAACAACCCGTGCTTCCATCATCCAACTCCAGGGGAGACCCCGGGACAAGTCGACAACTTTGAAAACTCCATGTCAGTGAGTCTAAATTTAGTTTAAATAGACTTCAGTTCATTTGGGGCTGATGCTTTTGTTTTCTGTCTTTCTCAGACTTTCTCGTGTGTTGGTGGACCTCAGGACTGTATTCACTCATGCTGGAAACCAGAGCACCTTTTCATCTTTGGATGATTTCTACCTCGAACTTCGGAGACTGTCTGAAAAGGCGGATGCTTGGCCGGGTAGATCTCATTTTCAGAACCTTTTAGTTCCTGAGTGAATCAATCAAAGCTCTTTCTGCTGCAGCATTCCTGCAGCTTTAAAGAGCTTCTGTAATCCTCTTTGTCTGGCTTTTAAATGGAGAATATATTTAGTGGTGGTAATAATGGCTTGGGCTAAATCTGGAGTGTGTGGTACTGCTCACTGTTGCTGCTTATTTTGATTATTATTAGAATTTTTAAAGATTTTTTTTTCTTTGCAGCACTTTTCTTTTTTTCTTTTTGGAATTTCCCATCATATTTTAGCGCAGGGTGATAGGGTTGTACTGGAAACTGTAAATTGGAAGTCTGTTTTATTATTTATGTTTATTTATTCATCTTTAACAGTAGTTGCTGTTGTAGCAGCAGAGTGGAAATCAGGTCCACAGTTTTTCCTCTCACTCATCAAACACCTTCAATTGTGCCATTGGAGATTTTAGCCAGACTGATGCCCTGTCTTACATACTCTCTTAACTCTCCTGTAGTGGCATGAAAGCAATGGTGTCTCAGTAATGAGGGTACTGCATTGTTAACCAGAAGGTTCTGGGTTAACTCTAGTTTGTTCGGTTTTCAGAGGTGTTCAAATCTTGTATGTTAGTCAAAATATAAATCCACCATCGTCCTTTACAGGTTCATTATTCTTGTCAGAAAATCTGAACTTTAGAACATTTGCCCGCTCATTTTTCTTTGGTCAGGAACAAGATATTTACAGTTTTATGTAAGAGAGTTAGGAGACATCACCTTAGTGTAGGTGTCTTGAGAGGGAAATTAAATCACATTATTTAATTAATTGTGCAACATCTGAAATTAAAAGGAACTAATCAAATGTCATTTGGTAGAAAGTTTAATATTTTCATCTAAAATGTAATAGTGGATGTTTGATGTATTAACAGTAACTTACATTTTTACTCAAATACAGAACTTGAGTAAATGTATTTTGTTGTTTTCCCACCCTTCAATGTCTTGAGTTTAATTACTCTGGAGCATCTGCTAACCTTCAAAGGCTCAATTTCTGTTAAAATGTCTGTCTTGGTTGTTGTTTTCTTTTTAAGCTCTCCCAGTTAAAGAATATCTGAAGCCCAATGAGACCTTCTCTTCCTTTTTGAGAACCAGAAGCAATCTGAACTCTTTATCTGTGGATGAGCTTCTAAACGCGCAACTCAACTTGCAGGTTTTTATTCTGAGATGCTTCATTAACATCTAGAACATCAGTCATACAAAGATTTTACTACATCAGCGTTCCACGTTTTATAGTTTTTGATGTTACCAATATGACCGACCTTAGAAAGAGTCTTTTAGAAATGATTTGTTGACTCCTTCTTTTTAAATGATTTTACCATTTAAAACTTGAACTAAAACTTAACCTATTCTTTTTGGCCTGTGTTCCTGTTGATGGTGTAGGTGGTGGTGGCCGGTGCTGGGATGAGTTTGTCAGAAATCGTGTGCAAAGCCACTCTTTTGAAACGCTTCCTGATCATGAAAGGAAACTCATCGTTCACAGAGCTGCAGGAAAACCTGTGCAGTGTTCCTGCAGATTTGCTAGAACAAGCTGAACAAATCTTCTTTTCAGAACTGGACTTTAGCAAGATAATCACAGTAAGAGTTCAAAACATGACCTATTACCTGCTACATTACTGTTAAATTAAGCTGGCTTTTTGTTTACTGAAATAATTAGGTAATGTACACTTTATCATCAAGAAATGTTCAGTGTATTAATATGAACGAATTAAGAATCAATTCATTGATAAAATCTTAAAGAGGGATCTCTTGTTTGCAGTTTTATACTCTTATAAGAACACTTTTCATTTACCAAAGGGGGGGCCATGACAAAAAAAAGATTTAGGAACCACTGATATAATACTCTATACACAGATTATACAAATCATAGCACCATCTCCTTACCCATATGTAAATAACAAGTCATTTTATAGTTAAACTAGTTTTAAACTTGTAACCAGTAGCTTTGCATATCTGTGCAGAGAGAGCGCTTACGCTCCAGCTTTACTGAACTGCTGCCCCTCAGACAGGCCGTGCTTTCTGTGACTCGCCAACTCGCCTCCTTCACGGATTATGTAAGCACTGCTGTCTCACTAAAGTGTTCTGTTGCCATGTTTGTTGGTAAATGCTTTACATACATTTTATACAATTAATTAATACAGTTAATCACATAGTATATAAAACCCTAATAATTTTTTTTCACAAATCAGAGTTTCCGAATTTCTCGCTCGGTCAGCTGTCAGTGAGGTCCGAATATTAAAATGAAGTTGCAAAATACTGCATTGAATTTTCAGCAGTATCAGGCTGTGTATTATACACCTAGTCCTTCTGTAGTGCTCCGTCTGAATCAATCCATCTATCAATAACTATCTTGTGGCTATATTATTCAGAAATCAGTGTAAAGAGCAGTTGCAGTTCAATAGAGATTAATTAGTTCCATCAAGCAGTCCACACTATAGCAAGCAGGCCGCACTTTCTTTACTACATTGGTACAACTTCATTCATTCATCCATTATCTCCCGCTTTATCCTCTATTAGGGTCGCGGTGGGGTTCCCCATGCCCATGCAGGGGAGAACGTCTCGGGCGCTGGGCAGATAGACCCAGGACAGGGCGCCAATCCATCGGTGGGCACACACTCACTCACACAGACACACTCTATATGGGGCTTTTTTTTGAGAATTCAATTAACTTGATCCATGTTTTTGGACTGTGGGAGGAAACTGGAGAACCCGGAGGAAACCCACGTGGACACGGGGAGAACATGGAAACTCCACCCAGATGGGGATTAGAACCGGGAATCCCTAGCGCTGAGAGGCGAACGTGCTAACCACTAAGCCACCGTGCCGCCATTGCTACAACTTGCTTCAACCTATTCTATAGCAGTCTAATCTTGGCTTGTGGTGCTGGATTCACCTGTCAAGGAGTCATGCATGCAGTCATTAATGCCTTTATAAGCTGTATTTTATAAATAAGCTTGTGTGTTTTCCCTATACAAATCCACATCGTTATTTTGATTACCATGACATTTGACAAAGTATTTGGTAAGATGGAGTCTGTTTACTTCTACATGCCTCTAACATGGTTGTCCTATTTTACCTTTTGACTGCAGGTCTCATCTATACCCAGCTTTTCTGAGTTAAATTCAGAATTAAGGTTCCTTTTATCAGACAATCGATCAGCTCCGCCGCTGGACACCTTTCGAGCTTTCTCCAGGATCATGTGTGGTCGTTCAGAGATGGGGGGCAAGAAAATCCCCTCTTTTAACTGGTATGAAGACCAGGATGTCAAATCATTCCTGGGAGTTAATGGGACAGAGAAAACAGATTTGGAAAATGACAACGCTACCCGTAAGTATAATTAACACTGCCTGTGAGTATGAAAAGATCAACTTAACCAAATATTTCACTAACATCTTAACCATAGACTTACGCAGTCTATTGGCACCTTTAAAGCCCACAAAATAATAGGTTGTTATACAGAAGTGTAAATGCCAATAAACATCTAACTCGTAAGGCCGGACAGTCAGGCTTCTTTGATGTGGTTAGGAGCTCTACTCTAAGTAGAGACTATTTTTTTAGTCTCTTATAACTTGTTAGCCAAAAAAAATAGTTACACACAAAATTTAAATATGACTTTTTTTCTTTGCAAAATACAATTTTTAATAAGGTTCTCAAATGTGCATTTAATATTATAATAGATTAATACAGTGACAACAGTCAAGTTTCATTAAGTCAAAGTGCTCTGGAGGAAATGTGATTTATTTAACATCCAACAATCACAAAACAATACAGAGAGGAAAACAAAAAGCTGACACTCGACACAAAATAATTAAAGGAAACAAAGAACCATAGCAATTAAAACTGTCTTAAGTCACTTAATCAACTCTCTGTTGGTGGTACATATCTAAACTGGTAAAAGTCATGTGAGGGCATGTAGTTCCCTAAAACCTCTCTCACTGGGTACCTACTCTGAATATGGTTCTTGACATCTTTGCTACATAAAAAACTGCACCATGTTAATTATTTATAAAAAATATCTGGTTTTGATAAATATCTGATTCTGCTTCAAGATAATGTTTTTTTTTTTTACCTTTCATCTTATTTTTTTATTTATTCACGAAATATTTAGATCCTTTCTGCAAGAACCTGGTTAAGACGATGCAGTCAAACCCCCTGTCTCGCATCATGTGGAGAGGCATTAAACCACTTTTTATTGGGAAGCTGCTTTATACACCAGACACTCCAGTTACACAACACATCATGAAGGAGGTACCTTTTTAAAGCTTTATCATTTCATTATCCTGTGTTTTTTAATAGTTTATTGTCATTCATATTAATGTTATACATCTCATTC
The DNA here is from genome assembly GCA_019802505.1 of Corydoras sp. C115. Lineage (NCBI taxonomy): Eukaryota > Metazoa > Chordata > Actinopteri > Siluriformes > Callichthyidae > Corydoras > Corydoras sp. C115. The sequence continues at coordinate 1,415,788 of JAFMOC010000016.1, read as the reverse complement.
GTCCATGTCGTTATCGCACCGTTTATTATTACATTTATTAAAACACCTGGCAATGCTGTGTTCAGGACTTTTAAATGAGATGTTGGATGAAATACATATTCTGATTTATAAGTTTATAGTATTTAACTCTTTCAAGTAGAAAATTAACTTAATCCTATATTAGGGTTGTGGGAGGTTTCCCATGCCCATCCAGGGATGGATGTTTCTGGCATAGGGCAGATACACCCATGATATTGTGCCTCCATCTATCGCTGGGCACACACACACCCACACACACACACACATCAGACAATTAGAGCAGTCAATTTACCTTGGATCCATGTTGTTGGAGTGTGGAAGGAAACTGGAGAACCCAGAAGAAACCCACATGGACACGGGGAGAACATGGAACTTACTTTCATCAAAGTTTTGGAAACATTCCTTAGAGATTTTGGTCCATATTGACACAATAGCTTCACAATAGCAGTTGCTGCAGATTTAAATGCAATTTAAACATTCATTCATTCATTCATTATCTCCCGCTTTATCCTCTATTAGGGTCGCGGGGGGTTCCCCTTGCCCATCCAGGGGAGAACGTCTCGGGTGCTGGGCAGATAGACCCAGGACAGGGCACCAATCCATCGCTGGGCACACACTCACATGCTCAAACACACGCTATATGGGGCAATTTTGAGAATTCAATCGACTTGATCCATGTTTTTGGACTGTGGGAGGAAACCGGAGAACCCGGAGGAAACCCACACAGACACGGGGAGAACATGGAAACTCCACCCAGATGGTGATTCGAACCGGGAATCCCTAGCACTGAGACGCGAACGTGCTAACCACTAAGCCACTGTGCCGCCCCAATTTAAACATATGGTGTATAATTTGAAATGGATAATAAGTAATTGAAACTGACAGTGCCTGCAGCCAAACCCAATCAACTTTCTAACAGATCATTTAAATTTCCAGGTAAACAGGACTTTCCAGGACATGGAGATTTTGAAGCTGGTGCAGGAAGCATGGGAGGATGTTGGACCCAGAATCAAAACTTTCATGGAGAGCAGTGTGCAGATTCGTCTGCTACAGGTGCAGCACGGAGACCGCAGCTTTGTTCTGCTGCTTTGGGTTTTCCCCTTTTCTGTAGGATTTCTGAGTGTTGGAACAAATTAGGGCTGCAGGATCCATCATTCATTATTTTCTGATCTGTTATTGAGTTATTGCTCCACCTCCACACAAGCTTTAATGACCTATTGTTAAAAGTTTTTTTTTTTCAGCTATACATTTTCAGCTCCTTCTATTTTGGTTAGGACCAAAAATATATCCACCCACACCAGCATCCTGGGGGGGGGGTTCAGGGCCTTCTCTGCTGCCCTGAAAAATATCTGAATTACAGATTATATTATGTCTATGAACACATATTTATGATGTTCATGTTTACAATTTTCAGCAGCCCTGCTGCATCTGCTCCAGTTTTTCAAACAGCAACAAGCAAACACATCACTAAGAATCATCTACCTCACAAATAAAACACTATAATAAAAATAATAATACTTTGTTCTGTCATGACTTTGTTAAAGAGAATCTGTTGAGTGCATGTATTTGGTAGGAGGCACTAATAACATCAATGTTGAGTTTAAAAACAAGAGGATGTGTCTAATAAAGTGGCTGGTAAATGTAATTACAAACTAATCTGCATGATTGTAAGAACTCATGAGTTGACATCATTGTGCACTGTTTGCTTTTCCACTGAAGGATCTGCTAAAGCGACCTGAGGTTTCCTTTATGCTGAACCTACAGCTGCTGAACACACCATGGACCGCATCACGCATCACCCACTTCATCTCCACACCCGATCCGAATACTGACAGGTTGGAAGGAGCCCCCATCACATGGCTGGATCTGTATCAAGGTTTTAACAACACAATGCACATCCTGTCCCAGTTCACAAAGGTAACACGTTCAGTTTGTCATTTCCTGCATGTGTTGCTGCCACGGTCCTATTCTTAGATCCCCATCCGTATTCTGTGTGTGCTGTAGTGTATTTTGCTAAATAAGCTGGAGGGTGTCGCTACTGAAAAGGAGCTGGTGGATCGTGCATTGGATTTACTGGAGGACAGACAGTTTTGGGCCGGAATAGTCTTTCTTCTTCCAGACAATTCCACATCCAGTCTCCCAGCTCATGTCAAGTACAAGATCCGCATGGATATAGATGATGTCACACGCACCAATAAAATCAAAGACAAGTGAGTTCAAAAGTTCATTTAAGACGATTATAAATTTTGATGGAATGGTAAATAATCACAATTATACAATTATTATGAAATAATTGACTTTACCAAAGAAGTGGCAAAAATCACAATAACAATGCATGGGTTTTTACATTTGTAATGTTTTAAATGTTTCGAAAAAAGACAACACATGGCCTTTGCTTACTATTAACAAAAATATTATTTATTTATTACTTATCCATTATCTTGTGAACAGAAAAGTGTAACATTATTTTCGTTCAGTGTAAGTTGTGCCACTCGGTACAAAAAAAAATTATGAATGTCGACTAGGGGTGTCTTCAACTAAGGATTTTCATAGTCGAATCTGATTCGTCAGATTTTCCCTATAGTCGACTGATAGTCGAATCAGTTAAAATTTCACCACAAGATGGCGCTATAAGCGTGGTTTTTAAAAAAGTTTTTTTTTTATATTTTACTTGTTTTTCTAGAGCCCCGTAAATGAGATCCCCGTTCTGGACTTTTTTCCACTTCAAAGGAAAAACCTAAAACACTCAGATCAATGAGTTCTAGGATGATTAGGATGATTTTATTTGACAAAAGGCTATATATATAACGAAAACAAAGACATTTCATGTAAAAACTAATGCTTAGCAGCAGCCATGGGCACCCCCATGTGGTCAAAATGGTACATTCGACTATGAGGTTCATAGTCGACTACGGTTCTCCGAATCGAATCGTCGAATCAGCGAATATTGCAGCTAATGTCGACATGACGATGTTGAGGCACCCTTACGATTAATTATAGCATTTTTAATCACAATTAATAGAAAAAACAATGAATCATCTCATCTTCAACCAGTCAGCTGGTCTATGCACCATATGCTTTACCATATCATGGAGCTGTTTTGTGCTTCTATAGCAAGTGTTAACTATACCATCCTCTGTGCTGTAGGTTTTGGGATCCAGGTCCAGCTGCAGAACCTTTCAGTGACCTGCGCTACATCTGGGGCGGCTTCGTCTATGTACAGGATTTAGTGGAGCAGGCACTAACGCGTGTGCTGAGCAGCAAGCAGCCGTCCATGGGAATTTATATACAACAAATGCCATATCCATGTTTCGTGGATGATATGTGAGTGATCAAACACTAACTTATGACATCCGTGATAAGGTCAGTGGGTCAGAGCTGATGCTTTAGGGAATATGTGTGCTATGAAATGTAGAATGACTTGTATATGCTGTATCAGTCAAAAGTTTGGACACGCCTCCTTTTTGTTCCACTTGTCCATATTGTCCATATTATCAGTTCACTCACCGTAAAGATGGACTATGTAGTTCTACAAAGAGTTTAGTCCATCTGTTTGTGTTCTACAATACATACTGCGTTAGTCCTCTTTACTCTGTTCTTTAATGTTCAGGACCCCAATAGTAGCACCACACATCAGGAATAATTTGGTTAGTACATTAGTCCTATCCCAGCAGTGTCACTGAGGTGTTTAAATGAAATTACAGCAGCACTGCAGCACTAAAGCTCCCTCACTACATCAGTGTCACTGCAGAACTAACAATAAACAATCCACCACCCAAATTATACCTGCTGTGTCTCTGATGCTCCTGACCAATAGTACATAATACATAGAGAAATTGCAAGACCTCTGAAATCCTCTAATCGACCAATCTGTATTCATATACAGCCTTAATTTCCATTAGAACACCTGAAATATCTATTTGAACAATCAAACTGGTAAGAACTGACTGTAATTATTAATAATGTTTTACTTCTCTCTGTGGCAGCTTCTTGCGCATGTTGAATCGGTCCCTTCCTCTCTTCATGACTCTGGCGTGGATCTACTCTGTAGCAATGATCATCAAAGGCATCGTCTATGAGAAAGAAGCACGTCTGAAGGAGACCATGAAGATCATGGGGCTGGGTTCAGGAACCCTGTGGATCAGTTGGTTCATCAGCAGTTACCTTCCCTTTCTCATTAGCTCTGCCCTTCTCATCACAGCGCTCAAGGTCAGTCTGAACAGTTCAGATGTACATATTATGTATGATTAACATATCACACAAAGGTATATTTGATCATTTTAAGAGTATTTATTAAGTGTTTATGATAATGATGGCTTGGGTAAAGAAACAGTGGTAAGCTTGTGGTTAAGGGACCAGCCTTGCAACCTGATGGTCTCCGGTTTGAATCTAGGTCCCACCATGTACTACGGCTGAAGTGTCCTTGGGCAACCCCAATTGCTGCCTTGGCCGTGTACAAGGCTGCACACTGCTCTGGGCATGTGTGTTCACTTCACTCAGCGTGTGTATTAGGGGTGTCTTCAACTAAGGATTTTCATAGTCGAATCTGATTCGTCAGATTTTCCCTATAGTCGACTGATAGTCGAATCAGTTAAAATTTCACCACAAGATGGCGCTATAAGCGTGGTTTTTAAAAAAGATGGAAAAATACACCGGTAGATGCTAACAGCCCTGTAGCGTGTTCAGCTCTGCTCATTTGGAATGTGCAACTAACTGCAGGGGGAGCTTTATTAATGTGTAGCCTATTGTTAAAGCGTACACATCATTAAAAAAAATATTAACAGAAATTAGGATGATTTAATTTGACAAAAGGCTATATATATAACGAAAACAAAGACATTTCATGTTAAAACTTATGCTTAGCAGCAGCCATGGGCACCCCCATGTGGTCAAAATGGTACTTTCGACTATGAGGTTCAGGAATCGTCGAATCAACTAATATTGCAGCTCACCCCTAGTGTGTATATATATATGTCTCACTGCATAGATAAGTTGAATGTAGAGGACAAATTCCTATATATGCCTCAGAGGATGTTATGACAGTCGGCTTGCGTCTTGTGTTGTGGCTGCGCCAAACCAGATTGTGACTGAAGAGCATAAGACAGATTAAATCACTGCAGTGTAAATCTGGTTAACAGAGCCTGGTGGCAGACTGTAGTTCCTCAGTAGTCTCTGTTGTGCCTTCTTTCTTCATGGTGGCCAACTGCCAGGGTGCCGGGAAGCACAGGGGGCTGGTGGGTGATGTTGGTTGGGATGAAAGCATTTTCCTTTCATGCTTTTACAGTTACCAAGTTACACAGTACAATGTTTTGATCAGTGTAAAAGTGCTTTTTATTTTTTTTGTTGTGAGGTCAAGAGGGAGGGTGGACTTTTTTTGTAATTTGTCAATGAATCGTTTTTCTTTCTCCAGCTGGGTGATATCTTACCCTATAGTGATCCTGTGGTGATCTTCTTCTTTCTCGCTGCCTTCGCCACAGCAACCATCATGCTATGTTTCCTCATCAGCACGTTCTTCTCCCGTGCAAACCTGGCAGCAGCCTGTGGAGGCCTGATCTACTTTGCGCTGTACCTGCCCTACGTTCTGTGTGTGGCCTGGAGAGAATACCTCAAGAACACACACAAAATCCTGGCTGTAAGATTTTTGTTTGTTGATTTTCACATTTGGGGGATTTGGTGACAATTAATTAAATTACTAACACCACTGAGACATAAATTCATTCATTCATTATCTCCCGCTTTATCCTCTATTAGGGTCACGGGGGGGTTTCCCATGCCCATCCAGGGGAGAACGTCTCGGGCACTGGGCAGATAGACCCAGGACAGGGCGCCAATCCATCGCTGGGCACACACTCACTCACACAGACACACTCTATATGGGGCAATTTTGAGAATTCAATTGACTTGATCCATGTTTTTGGACTGCGGGAGGAAACCGGAGAACCCGGGGGAAACCCACGCAGACACGGGGAGAACATGGAACTCCACCCAGATGGGGATTCGAACGGGGAATCCCTAGCGCTGAGAGGCGAACGTTATAACCACTAAGCCACCGTGCCGCCGAGACATAAATTATTTACATAAAACTGTTCAAGCTTTATTTTTGTCAGTGCTAAGTAAAGGGGAATTGGAATCAATTTATGATTGGATTAACCTCATGCAAACCTCTGAATGATACTGTTTGATACAAATGCTACTCTTTAATCAGAGATTTCATGCTTAAGAGCAACAGAGGTCCACCGAAGTATGGGTGCTTATCCCAAAATATGAATAACGAAAAACTAATTCTATTGTTCCAAAAAGGATGAAGTCTAGATTCTGTCCAGGATGCATTAAGAATGACCTTTAATGAGTTTTACCTTGCAATAGTTTGCGTTGACACACCTTATTATACACATTATAGAGGTACCACCTATTTGCAACCACTGTCAGAATGCACAGCACACATACTTCTGCTATATAAATGTTATATAATACCTGTCCTGATGTTACTGCAAAGACCATTAAGCACATTCATCCAAAATATTCTATTGTTGATGTACCCTGTTTATTTGCATGTCTATAATGTGTATTTATTAAATGTGAAAATCATAAAAACATGAAGACTTTATTCCTTTGTCTTTTAGAGCTTTCTGTCTCCGGTAGCATTTGGATTCGGATGCGAGTATTTCTCTCAGTATGAGGAGCAGGGTGTCGGCATTCAGTGGTTCAATGTTTTTTCTAGCCCTGCAGAAGGAGACATGTACAACTTCTCTACCTCAATCATCATGCTGTATGTGGACGCCTTCATCTACGGGGTGGCCACATGGTACATCGAGGCTGTGTTCCCAGGTTTGATGCAAATTAATAAAACTCTACAAACAACAAAAAGAAAATCCCTTTTGTTGTTGTCAGTTAAAATGCTTTAACATTTGAAAAACAATTTATTTCTTTTGGAAATCGATACGTATTATTTTGGCTATATGTCATTTTATAAATTTATAACTCTCAATGGACCTCCTAAACTTGTATCGCATCAGATCCATGTTGTAGTTGTTATTACTACCAATTTGACTTTTTGTTTTATCTGTCACTATTTTGTTTGGTTCTTTCAGGGCAGTATGGAATCCCCAAGCCCTGGTATTTTATTTTCCAGTTGAATTATTGGGGAGGGGCACCACTAGAAGCTGGAATGCCCATTCCCCCATTACCGCGGGATCAGCCAGACCGTAAGCCAAAGAAATATATTTAATTCATGTAAAATATATGCTGATCAAATACAAATTGAATTATAGGAGGAAGAAAAAGTATGCTATTGAAATTCCATTGTTTATATATCAGGAATTAAGTTTAAGAAATAAAACACATCTGATCTTTGGAAGATCTTAATAATGGATAAACCCTCAGATGAACAACACGCAGTGAATTACACTGTTATTATACTTTTGGGAAGAAACCCACAATCATACCCACTGCAATACAAACCTAATAAATTGTGTTTTTCTGAGTATTGGAAAGCGCTCCAGCACACCTTGCAACCTTGATTAAGATTAGATGAATAACTAATAAATAAAAATGCTGAATTTAAATGCCTGTTGGGTTTTTTGTTGTTATTTTTTATTAGATCAGATTGAAGCTGAACCATCACATCTCACTCTTGGAGTAGCAATACACAATCTGGTGAAAATCTACAAAAAAGGGGGCAAGCTGGCTGTCAATCACCTGAGTCTAAAGTTCTATGAGGGCCAGATTACCTCGTTTCTGGGTCACAACGGTGCCGGAAAGACCACAACAATGTACGATGTTTATGTTGAAGTAGCATTTAAAGAGATTTACATAATTGTTACAAATTTTATGTTATTTATTTCAAATGACTTCATAGTTTTTACAAGTTTTTCATTAGTAGATATTTGTTACCTTGATAATTTCTGTATTTAGATCAGTTTAATGCTCCTTCAGTAAATGAAATATTTTACTGTACAAAGCATGACAATGATTCCAGCCATGAGTGGAAATACTTCTGATCTCAACAGGTCCATTCTAACTGGGCTCTTCCCCCCCACTGCTGGAACAGTGTATATTAAGGGTCTGGATATTCGCTCAGACATGGATGTCATACGGAGAACTCTGGGTGTGTGTCCACAGCACAATGTCCTCTTTCCAATGTAAGATTCTTAAAAATCTGAGCCTGATTTCCGTACTGCATGAAACTGCTGACTGATAACTCACTGAACGTATGTTCCGTAGCCTGACGGTAGAGGAGCACGTGTGGTTTTACGGCCGGCTGAAGGGGATGAGCAGTGCTGAAGTTAAACTGGAGATGGCATCCCTGCTGGAAGACGTGGGACTGCTACACAAGCAAGAGGAACAGACCAGGAACCTCTCAGGTGCTACAGAAACCCACACTCCCCCACTCACATTGCCCTGCACACCTAAAATCACATCCTTTTTCTGATTATTTCGAGGTGGTATGCAGAGGAAGCTGTCAGTAGCAATGGCCTTTATAGGGGGGTCCAAAGTTGTTGTTTTGGATGAACCCACCGCTGGAGTTGACCCCTACTCACGTCGTGGGATCTGGGATCTGCTGCTGAAATACCGTAAAGGTGCCGGAAATGTGGATGTTTATCTTTTAGCAAAATATGATTTATAGTGTATTCAGTAATAAACAATTAATTTTAAATATTAAATCTTGTAGCATTGGATTGATGCTTATAACACAGTCATCAATTTTTAAATTAGAATTAAAAACAGAATTTCGGCGGCACGGTGGCTTAGTGGTTAGCACGTTCTCCTCTCAGCACTAGGGATTCCCGTTTCGAATCCCCAACTGGGTGGAGTTTCCATGTTCTCCCTGTGTCGGCGTGGGTTTCCTCCGGGTTCTCCGGTTTCCTCCCACAGTCCAAAAACATGGAGCAAGTCAATTGAGTTCTCAAAATTGCCCCATATAGAGTGTGTCTGTGTGAGTGAGTGTGTGCCCAGCGATGTCCCTGTCCTGGTTCTATCTGCCCAGCGCCCGAAACGTTCTCCCCTGGATGGGCATGGGGAACCCCCCCGTGACCCTAATAGAGGATAAAGCGGAAGATAATGAATGAATGAAAAAATAGACAGAATTTCATCATTAAAATGATTTTTTTGTTTTATTGGCTATTTAATGAAATCGTCAAATAAAAGTTAAAATACTTTTTTGACTCTTACTGTTCGTGTAAATTGTAGTTACAAATGCTGTTTTTTATTTCACATTGCACATCCTTATACTGTACACTTATCAAACTGTATAAACCTCTCTTCAGATCGCACCATCATTCTTTCTACACATTACATGGATGAAGCAGATCTGCTGGGTGACCGAATTGCCATCATCTCTCAGGGAAAGCTGTGCTGCTGCGGCTCACCTCTTTTCTTAAAATCGCAACTGGGCACAGGATATTACCTCACTGTAGTGAAGCATGATCTCCAAAGCCGAACTCCGAACAGTGCCAGCGATGCCAAGCTCTCCAATCAAACACTCCCAAAGGTACGTTGTCTTCTGAGTCTGTCATATAAATTTCCTTAAAACATAGCAACTTGATTTTAAAATATTGTGATGTATGTGTGTGTAAAATATAATAAAACAATACTTTTAATAAATTTTTAATGAATAAAAATTGAACATGAGGATTTCATACTTTAATCCATATAGTAGATTTTCTTCTAAAATATTAAATGGTAATTAGTAATTATATAATATAACTGTTTACACCACAGTGAGAAGATCTGCATGTTTGAATTCCTGACACAACCCTGTTTTTGACAGAACTATAATACCTCTGATATTTATAATGGCTACAGTAATTATTTACCACATATTGACCCGTCCACATGTCTTTCTATGTGGTTGGAAACTGCAGACACTATAGAAAACTCACACATGCACACACCTCTGTTTGCTTCACCAGAATGAAACCTGGGACCCTCTTGCTGTGAGGCGGAAATGTTAACAGATACAACACTTAATAATGATCCTAATATTAATAATTATTATAATCTTTGTTTAGGAGAGTGAATCATCCTTGAGTGAAGACACTGGACTGGGGAATGAGATTCACGGCTCAGGTAAGAACAAAGTACAGTGTTCAAAATAGAGTTCATGTTTTTACAATCTGTATCCGTTTAGTTGTTCTGTGGTTTGTGCTAAAGACTTTTTAAAGCCTGTTATTAGATTGTATGTCTACTTTGTAATTTAATTGATTAATTAAATTAATTTAAACACTTAAAATAAATCTTGCCTTATATCTGACTGTTTATAATACTTATTATTACTATATACACTCACTATCTCACCATTATTACTATATACACCACCATGGTTCTGTACTTACTTTCTATTTTAGCAGCTCCACTGATCATTTATATGGGCTTTGTAGTTCTACAGTTACATTCTGTGTCTTACCCTGTTCTCTGATGATCAGGTATTATTAGAGTGGTGGATGATTCTCAGTACTGCAGTTACTCGTGATGGGGCAGTAATTCTCATGAATGCAGCTCAGCTATTATAGACTCATTACAGATGTGCAGATTAGACTGGATTAGTATATTGCTTTAAAAAAGTTTTTTTTATGTCTGTGTAGATGTGAGTGGACTAGTATCTCTAGCTCAGCGGCATGTGGCCAGTGCTCAGCTGGTGGAGGATGTGGGGAGAGAGGCGGTGATTAACTTTCCACATTCTGCTTCAGAGGACGGGTCACTTGCTCTGTTTTTAGCAGATCTGGACAAACTACAGAGTGAATTTGGCATCATCAGTTATGGCCTCTCCGATACTACACTAGAGGAGGTAAAAAGACTCATTCCTTCTGCAAATTCCATTTCCAGAAATGTAGGTACACCTAAAAATACAATAAAACAAAAATATGGAATTTGTTTTGTTTTGAAATGTCAACTTCTGAGAACTCTCAGTCTATACCAATGTTGCAAACATTTAATAAGCTAAATATTCATTCATTCATTCATTATCTCCCGCTTTATCCTCTATTAGGGTCGCGGTGGGGTTCCCCATGCCCATCCAGGGGAGAACGTCTCGGGCGCTGGGCAGATAGACCCAGGACAGGGCGCCAATCCATCGCTGGGCACACACTCACACACTCAAGCACACTCTATATTGGACAATTTAGAGAACTCAATTAACTTGATCCATGTTTTTGGACAGTGGGAGGAAACCGGAGAGCCCGGAGGAAACCCACGGGGACACGGGGAGAACATGGAAACTCCACCCAGATGGGGATTCGAACCGGGAATCCCTAGCGCTGAGAGGCGAGCGTGCTAACCACTAAGCCACCGTGCCGCTAAGCTAAATATGTATTTTAAATATATAAATAAACTAAATTGAACTAAACTGCAATTTTTAAACATTTATTAAAAACTGAACATTTTAACATCCCAGCAGACCAATCAACAACACACAATATGACCTCGATAAATTAACAAAAAAATAATAATCCCTTCCCTTCATTATAGTAAAAATAAATGGCAATATGACTAAAATACTTTTTACATATAATGAACCTGTATACTCCAGATTTTTCTAAAGGTGGCAGAGGAGACCGGGGTCGATGCCGAGCCATGTGAGGGGCAGGAAGAGACACCGGATGACAAAGACCCAGGTATGTTTAAAAATTTGTAACATTTAGATAAGATGCACATATAAAAACTTTTTAAAATAATATTTGAAGTGTTCTGATAGTGTACTAATATTATCATTACCCAGTCTTTTATGTTAAAGTCAGCCAAAAGTTAATATCTAATAATAATGTTTGTGCAATTGGGTTCCCTGTCCAGGTGAGAACAGATGGGCAGATACACACAGGATAGGGTGGGGTAACACTCACAAAGATGCCACATACCATGCCAGAATCCATATTTTTGGACTGTGGAAGGAAACTGGAAAACCCGTATAAAACCCACACAGTCACAGTGAAAACATGGAGACTATATCTGTATTCAAACCTGGATCCCCAATGCTGAGAGTCAGATGCGCTAACCACTACACCACCATGCCGCCCCCTACTAATCATTCATTCATTCATTATCTCCCGCTTTATCCTCTATTAGGGTCGCGGTGGGGTTCCCCATGCCCATCCAGGGGAGAACGTCTCGGGCGCTGGGCAGATAGACCCAGGACAGGGCGCCTGGGTACACACTCACACACACTCTATATGGGGCAATTAAGAGAACTCAATTAACTTGATCCATGTTCTTGGACTGTGGGAGGAAACCGCAGGACCTGGAGGAAACCCACGCGGACACGGGAAGAACATGGAAACTCCACCCAGATGGGGATTCGAACCGGGAATCCCTAGCGCTGAGAGGTGTACGTGCTAACCACTAAGCCCCTTACTAATCATAATGCGTAATATTCATTTAGTCTGATGAAATTCAGTACTATGTCAGAACAGTCTGTTAGATCAGAGAGGATTATTTGAGAGGTTTTCAGCTGAATGATTTAAACGTGATCTTTTCTTTCACTGCTGACAGAAAGGAAGCAGCCGTGTAAAGCAGGTACCTGATGAACCTGATAAAACCCAAGCTTTACTCCTCATTACTGTTACTGATAATTAATTCCTAATCATTAGATTACAGATGAAGAATGACCTTTAATCAGGATATTTGGTATTTGTTCAGACACGCAGGAGACAGACCCGCTGAGTAATGATGTTCAGGGTGAGATGAGTGTGACAGGATGGAGACTGACCTGGCAGCAGCTCCGTGCACTCTTCACCAAGAGACTGAAGTATGCCATGCGCAGCCGTCGAGGCTTCTTAGCTCAGGTACAGTTTACAGTTACTTAGTCATTTAGGCTCAAAACGAATTTACTCATTATATTTTGTTTTGTCTGTAAGGCTGCACTAATGAAGGAATAATGTGTAGCCCATCTGCCTCGATGTCAAACATTTAGTTAGGCTTTAAATGATGAACATCAATTTAATTATTCAACATGGTGGTGCTGTATAATATTTCATAGATTGTCCTACCAGCTCTGTTTGTGCTCATTGCTCTGCTGTTCAGTCTGATCGTGCCTCCATTCGGGAGGTACCCTTCGCTGCAGTTGCAGCCATGGATGTACGGCGATCAGATCACCTTCTTCAGGTACGTTTTAAATGATCTCTTATTATAGAATCAGCAATGGTGTATTGTTCAGTAAGACCCTTAAACTTTTTAACAATAAGTTTAGACCAATAAAAACAAGGTCTTTGTAAAAAAAAATTCACTGTTCAGAGATCTGAGATCATTGCAAATAAGGAGCTCTAACATCGTAGACTCTCGTCTTCAGTTTAGTCAGGTAAACCAGATTAAGCAAACTTAAACCTTATGTGATTGTAGGGCAGCGACACTGAAGAGGAAAGGTGGAGTCGACGATGATGGACTTTGATTAGAAGTTATTAATGAATATGACAGCTCAGTCAATATTAAAATATAGTATTCGATCTACAAATACTGATAATCTGTCTGTATCAAGGTGAAGAAGTTGGAACTTGTTATGACATCACAGTGTTTATTCATTATCCATTCATTCATTATCTCCCGCTTTATCCTCTATTAGGGTCGCGGTGGGGTTCCCCATGCCCATCCAGGGGAGAACGTCTCGGGCGCTGGGCAGATAGACCCAGGACAGGGCGCCAATCCATCGCTGTGCACACACTCACACACACAAACACACTCTATATGGGGCAATTTTGAGAAATCAATTGACTTGATCCGTGTTTTTGGACTGTGGGAGGAAACCGGAGAACCCGGAGGAAACCCACGCAGACACAGGGAGAGAGAACATGGAAACTCCACCCAGATGGGGATTCGAACCGGGAATCCCTAGCGCTGAGAGGCGAACGTGCTAACCACTAAGCCACCGTGCCACCTCACAGTGTTTATTATGGTTCAAAATTAATATGTTGCTACCTTGGTTAAAAAAAAATTGAATTTTAATTAAATAAGAACCCCAAATCATTAGCTTGGTTCAATTTCCGGAGCTACCATGTACTGTGAAGTGCACATGGGCAAGGCATTTAATCGCTCCCCAGGCGGTGAGTACAAGGCTGACCACTGCTCTGGGCATGTGTGCTCACTTCACTCAGTGTGTACAGTATATGGTTTACTGCACAGATGGGCTAAATGTGGAGGAAAAAAACCTCTATGTGTAAGCAGAGTAGCCAAATAGATCACTTTATCAAACTCACCTTTGTTCTTTTCAGCAACGATGCTCCACAAGATCTTGAAACCCAGAATCTTCTTGATGCTCTTTTGGATGCTCCCGGATTTGGTACCAAATGCATGGAGTCAGACACGTAGGACATGTACCTCTTTCTGTATGAACAAATTACTATATAACACAAGACTATTTTGTTTCATGAAGTATACATTTGGTTTAAACCCTCAGACAGCCTCAGTGTGTGGACAATGAGTTTGGAACGGAGTTCCTGCGGCCACAGATCTCCTACGATACCTGGCAGTTTTTTAACAAGGGTAACTGGACTCGGGACCATCCTTCTCCTGTGTGTGAGTGCAGCACAGACGAGGTTCGCAGAATGCTGCCGGATTGTCCAGTTGGAGCTGGAGGTCTTCCTCCTCCGCAGGTTATTATGACTTGGATTTAAATCTGTTTGAACTTTGTCTTAAATAATTGAGAGTTATTAAAGTGTGGTCTTGTTGTTATTGCAACAGTAAGTGACAGAGTTGATTCAGACCTCGAGTCTCCCAGAAGCAATGCTCCCACTGCAGCAGTCTACAATTCAGAAATAACAGAGAAGAGAATGACCAATCAGAAACTAGCATTTAATGAATCTATGCAGTAAAAACTCTTTTTTTTCAGATGAAGAGATTAACAGGTGACGTGCTGCAGAACCTGACCGGCCGTAATGTATCTGATTACCTCATCAAGACATATCCTCAGATCATGAAGAAAAGGTCAGCGTTAAACATATTTAAATGGTTCCTGTATGGTTATCAGTTTTGTTCGGGGTTCCATAGTTCCAGTGTGGCGTAATTAACAACAGTTTGAGCCCTTGATCTGCAGAAGCCTCTGTGTCTGTTTATCTTTTGTTTAATCCTCCACTGGGGTTGGGGGGGGTTGTTTATGCGCACCCAGGAAAGAACATTTCAGATATACCCAGGAAATGGTGCCAATTCATCACTGGGCACACACTCACTCACACAGACACACTATATAGGGAAGATAGGGGCTGTTTAGAAGAGTCAATTCACCTTGAATCCATGTTTTTGGACTGTAGGAGGAAATCGGAGAACCGGTGAAAACCCACATGGAAACACTTAAAATGAGCCCCATATTCAGCTCAGTGTGTGTGTAATATATATATATATATATATGTGTGTGTGTATGTGTGTGTGTGTGTTACTGCATGGATGGGTTAAATGTGGAGGACTAATTCCTCTGTACAGTACAGTAGGCAAAATAGATCACTAGCAGTATCTCATGTCTGCCCAATACCATGTCAGTGCCTTGAACAACCAGTAGAGGTCACTGTTGCATCAGCATTATGGAAACCTATTTGCAGACTATAGGCATGTTCTGTCTCACTGTCTCAAATTTATGTCTCTTGTGGTTTTATATTGTTCAGTCCAGGGCAGCACACTACTTTTCCTTCCACATATTAAAACATATAGTTGCATTAAAAAATGTACAATGATTTTATTTGATAAATTAATATTTCAACTTTTTTCTTTTAAGTTTGAAGACTAAGAAGTGGGTGAACGAGTTTAGGTAAGTTGTCGCATTTGATTGTTTTCAATCCCCCTTTTTAACACGAGATATCCATGTGTTGATGTTTCCATCATCAAACTAACACCATTGACTGCTGGGTTTCACAGGAACCAGTAAACACTATAAGTTCAGATTAAAATACAAACAGACTTAAGGAAGTTAACCCCCCAGAAACTTTAAAATAACTGTAAAATGATTTGGGGGGGGGTTGGCTCGGGGGGGCCTTAGTGCCAGATGTATTGTATCTGGGGAAGACAGGGGAATGTGAGATAGTATTGTGATATTACACAGCCTGAGGAATAGATATTACTAATATGTTTGTTGAAAAGTTTTTTTTCAGTTTTTAGACATTAAACATAATCACTACATTTACATCTGATCATTTGGCAGATTTTATCCAGAGGGACTTACAATTATCTCAGTTTGGTTCGTGTTGTAACAATTTTGTTGTTGGAGCAATTTGAGGGGTTAAGGGTCTTGCTCATGGACCCACATTAGTAAATTTTGTGGACGTGGGATTTGAACCCTCAGAATCCAACAACAATTATTACCCAGCTTCTCATTCAAAAAAGATACTTAGCGTTGCTTTCTGTCCTTATTATACAAAAAACAAAATACATTCTGCTTTATAAAATTTCATTCTGCATTTGTTGAATGGCTGGTACTGTGTAGGTTCCAGTAATGTTGTCCTCATGGTTAGTCAAGTTAAATATCAGTTTTCAATAAAAAGCCATTAATGTTTAGGTTTTTATTAAACACTTCCATGAACAAATACTGATTATTGGACCTTGGTCAGATCAATGGTAGATCATAGTGGCATTAAAGGAATCTCTGGCCTTCCTCCAACCCTATTATAGAGTTCCTGTGGACATTTGCTAAAGTTTGTTACATTTGCTTGATTCATTTGTCGTAAGGCAAACAGCAGGTTTAAAGTTTCAAAGCTGACTTTTAAAATGCTGCTGGCTCTATTTCAATATAATGATGGAGGTCCCTGTTTTAAAGTAGATGGAAAGGCAAATGGTAACTGACACCCACTGAGGCTTCCTCACTGTCTTATCAATCATTGTATACTCTTTCCATTCCACATACTTTGGTTGTTGTGTCATTCTGTGTATTCTGTATATTCTATACTTTTTATATTGCATTTTATATTGCATTTTAATCAGCAGTGAGTAAGGAGAAGGTTAATGTGGAGAGACTTTTTCTCTTTCAGGTATGGAGGATTCTCTCTGGGTGTGTGGAATTCGCAGAGCCCAATCAATCTTCATCAATTAAAACAGTCTGCAAAGACCATCACTAAACAGTTTGGCCTGACTGAGGTATATTAAAAAAAAACTTTAAGTGAGCATACACTGTAAATGTTTAGTACATGGGGTTTATTCATATAACATTTATTTAAAATAGGGTCATAAAGCAGTGTTTGTGTGTGTGTTTATGTATGTACTTGTGCATATATATGCAGTTGCTTGTGTGTATTTGCGTGTATACACATATAACTGACAGCCTGTATTTTTTCCCCTAATATTTATCTATCATTCAACTATCCATCCATCCATCCATCCATTATCTTCCGTTTTATCCTCTACTAGGGTCGGGGGGGGTTCCTCATTCCCATCCAGGGGAGAACCTTTCTGGCGCTGGGCAGATACACCCAGGACAGGGTGCCAATTTACACACATTATATGGGGTAATTTGGAGAATTTAATTGACCTTGATCCACGCGTTTGGACTGTGGGAGGAAACTCCACCCAGATGTGGATTCGAACCGGGAATCCCTAGCGCTGAGAGGCGAGCATGCTAACCACTAAGCCACCGTGCCTCCCTCATTCAACTATTATTATTTTTTAGTATTATTAGCTATTTTTGTACTCTATTTCCCTCATATCCTGCAAAGGTATGTATTTTAGATGCTTCAGTTTAATTTCTATTTCCCAATGTGTCTGTATCTTTAGTGTGTGTTTTATTCCCATCAAATAAATAAAATATAAAAAAATGAAATAAATAACCACAGTGCATTTTCCATTCAACAATGAATTACATTAAGGATTAGATTTATTTGCAGGTCAGCAGAAAAAGGAATTATTTCTGTTTTACAGAACAGTTCTCTGGATCGACTTCTAACTGCAGTACCGGACCTTCTCACAAGACTCAGAAAGCAGAACAATGTGAAGGTAAAATGTAAAACTGAATCTGCTCATTTGGAGTAACGTTAACTTCCGTTGATCACTGAACGGTGCTCTTGGCTTTGCTCTTTTCAGGTGTGGTTTAATAATAAAGGCTGGCATGCCATGGTGTCGTTCGTCAACATCATGAATAATGGGCTGCTTCGTGCCAGTCTTCCTCCAGGACCCACGAGGCAGAAGCACGGCATCACAGCCTTCAACCATCCTCTCAACCTCACCAAGGAGCAGCTCACAGAGATAGCACTGTAAGATACAGCAGCATCTTCTGTTTTCTGATTCTGAACCACTTTAACTTTTATAAACACAGTAATTCATTCCCTCACAGTCTCATTTCTGCGTTCAGTTGTGTGACGGTGGTGGTGTGTTGATGATTCACTGTGAGCTTGTCTGTATGTTTATATGTATAATATTTTGTGAAAAATGGCCCAGGTATTTGAATAAACATAAAAAGCCCTAGAAACTAAACTTGACTAGAGGATGTTCACTTTAAAAAAACTTTAGCATGTTCTCTCTGTTCCTTTTCTGGCCCTGTCTCTGTGCAGAATGACCACCTCGGTAGATGTCCTGGTTTCTGTGTGTGTGATTTTCGCACTGTCCTTTGTACCAGCGAGTTTTGTGCTTTTTCTGATTGAGGAGCGAGTCAGTAAGTCCAAACATCTACAGTTTGTCAGTGGCGTTAAACCCGTTCTATACTGGACTGCAAGCTTCGCGTGGGACATGGTCAGTAAAGCTGGTCTTCTGTTTATCACTGTATAGCACAAGTTGACCTTCATACATATTAACCTGCTGTTCTGTCTGTATGTGCAGCTGAACTACACGGTGCCTGCCTCCATGGTGGTCCTGATCTTCATTTGCTTTCAGCAGCAGTCTTATGTGTCAGAAAAAAACCTCCCTGCTTTAATCCTGCTGCTGTTGTTTTATGGGTAAGCGCTCAGCTGAGCAAAGCTAGTTTCGGTTTTTGTCATTAAATCTGAAACTTAATGCTGCTGCAGTTTTAGAAAAGATGGTATCAACTTTCAGTTTAAGTTGAATAATGTCAATGTGTGTAAATCTATTTATGGTCATGGGTTTGAATAAGAAGAATTTATCAACAGCATGTGAAAGTTCCCTGAATGACCTGTTTAATTATATGA
The DNA here is from genome assembly GCA_019802505.1 of Corydoras sp. C115. Taxonomy (NCBI): domain Eukaryota; kingdom Metazoa; phylum Chordata; class Actinopteri; order Siluriformes; family Callichthyidae; genus Corydoras; species Corydoras sp. C115. Next base: position 1,396,733 of record JAFMOC010000016.1, on the reverse strand, counting down.
CATTATTTAATTTCAGCTGAAATGATGGGGTCCTGTCAGCTGTTTAAAAGTGTGATCAAGCTACAACCACAACAATATCTATAATAATGATGATAATGTACAGCACATATAAGCTTGTGCTTTTAATAGAAGTTCTTACGGTGTTGGTGTGACATTTTACAATGAAGAACATTGCTAATATGGCAGAAGTATTGTGTCTAAGTTTGTATGAATCCCACCCACTTACTGGAAGAGCCTGTTGCTTTACCAGTTGAGTAGTTCAGTAAGTCTAGTACCTATTGTATGCCATTTCCCCTTGAACTTGCTGATCACCCTATGCGGGACTGGATAGCGCACCTGAGTCTTTCTCTGCTGCTCCTAAGCGTTCATGCTCCCTTTCACACTTTGGTTATTAGCTCAGCTCATGCTCCTAGAGGCAGTTCTTATTTTTTTTTACTTGTCTCTTGTGATGTGCCCACATGTCCCTATGCCATGCACATTACAAAAATTACTTTAAATAATAGTCCTGATTTGTGATGCGATGTATTTCTGTTTCTGTCTGTAGCTGGTCCATCACACCACTCATGTATCCTGCATCATTTGTCTTCACTGTGCCCAGCACAGCGTATGTGGTGCTCACCTCTATCAATCTCTTTATTGGCATCAATGGCAGCATCTCCACCTTTGTCCTCGACCTGTTTGTTGATGAGGTAGAGGGTAAAAACAAAAATAAAGTAACATTCTTATATTATCGATGTTATTTATTTATTGATGTGTTTATTGGTCCTTTTACCTTCCTGCTTTACTTGTAGCATCTTAAAGAAGTCAACAGGATTTTAAAGAAGGTCTTCCTAATCTTTCCTCACTTCTGTTTGGGTCGAGGTCTCATTGACATGGCTAAGAACCAGGCCATGGCAGATGCTTTTCAGAGGCTCGGTAAATGCTCCATAATGGCTTCACCTGAAAGCAGAGAGTTTAGGACAAGTGCTTTAGTTAGATTTTTCATTTCAGTGTAATAGAAACAGCTGTTCTCTCTTCTGGGTGTTGACAGGAAACAAGCCAACACTCGAGCCGCTCAGCTGGGACTTCGTGGGGAAGAACCTTTTTGCTATGGCCGTACAGGGTGTCATATTTTTTCTCTTTACTGTTCTACTGCAGTACAAGTTTTTCATTCACTTCAGGTACAACAACTTTCTGATATCATCTGGTGCTTCTGATATTGATCTGTGCACCTGATCCCTGATCGTCACTACATCTCCTTAACATTCTTAGTTTCAACATTCATTGTTAATTTGTTCAGTTCCACTTTCTGTAAAGATGGACTTTGTACTTCTACAATTACACACTGTAGTCCATCTGTTTGTAGACTACAGTACATACTGTGTTAGTCTCCTTTACTCTGTTCTCTAATAGTCAGGACCTCAATAGTAGTCCCACAGACAGGTATTATTTGGTTTATTGAATTGTTCTCTTCTTTAAGATTGAATGAGTAATGTGTGATGTGCAAGACTGAGTAGTCCATCCATCCATTATCTTCCGCTTTATCCTATATTAGAGTCGCGGTGGGGTTCCATGCCCATCCAGGGGAGAACGTTTTGGGCGCTGGGCAGATACGCCCAAGACAGGGTGCAATCTATCGATGGGCACACACTCACACAAACACTCTATATGGGGCAATTCGGAGAGTTCAATTGACCTGGATCCATGTTTTTGGACTGTGGGAGGAAACCGGAGGACCCGGAGGAAACCCACGCGGACACAGGGAGAACATGGAAACTCCACCCAGATTGGGATTCGAACCGGGAATCCCTAGTGCTGAGAGGAGAACATGCTAACCACTAAGCCACCCTGCTACCCAGACTGAGTACACACGTGTCAGCAGTGTCAAGTAAAGTGTCTCATAGTGCAGATGATCTAACTTGATCATAGTGCAGAAAAGGCCAAACACCAAAACCAGTGAGCTGCTACACCCCTATTTTTACTGTTTAAATGAATCACTCTGTAAGTGACAGACTGTGAGCTTGTGGAACCTGGTGCAGTTACATATTTAACATTTTCAGGTGGAGCATTGCTTTTTGTTAATAACATAATTAAACCAGACAGTTTAAATACATTCAAAGTCTTTATTCTAGGACGTGGTCTGTACCTGATCTGCCAGTGCTGGGACCAGAGGATGAAGATGTGGCAAAGGAGAGAGAACGTGTGAAGAGCGGGAAAACTCAGGGCGACATTCTCACTGTGCGAGACTTGAGCAAGGTTTGAACTGATCTTATTATCATGATCTTTATAAACACCAGACGTGTGTTTTGGTTTTAAAGAGAATAGAGCTTTTAATGTTATCTTTTAATTCTTGCATGGTTTAATAAATACATAAAGTTCTTTTATTGCTAAATCTCTGCAGGTTTATAAAGCAGGAAGAAGACCAGCGGTGAATCAGCTTTGTATCAGCATTCCACGAGGAGAGGTGCAGAAAAAACTTTATATGACTTTTAATAGAATTATTATCAGAACATTGATTCATACCCAAGGTGGTACATTTAATAAAAACTTTTTGTATTGATGGAAATAAATGATTTATAACTATTTAGTTACATGAAGCTAAACATTTGCATGTTTGTGTGTCTGCCTTGTGATGGACTCACAAGCTGTCAACAGTTTTCTTACCTTTTTTCTCTATGAGCAATGAGATGCAGTGAGGCTCCAAAATCAACTGCGATCTTCATGAATAAAATTTTACGTAATTAAGTGAAATGACCTGTAAATGTTTCGCCAACAACTATAAAGAAAATGTAATATTCCAGAATATTAAACAGTAGTTCAGAAATAGCTAAATTCTGTATGGCATCTTAATTATTAAGGAACGTGCACTGAATGAGCTGCTACATCTCAGCCAGAAGGAAAGAAGAAAGTAAAACTAAATGTAGAAATCGTTAGTTGTCTACACTTTCTTTAAAGTCATGTTTATGTTGTCAGACACTAATAACATTATTACGAGTCACAAAAACCAGCATGTTTGCTCTCAGGGTTCCAATTCTGCTGACATTATATTTCTTTATGGTTCTCAATACTTGCTAAGTTAATAGTTTTTGTTTGTTTTTGTCTGATGTTGTGTTCCAATCTGTTTTTAAAAACTCCTCACGCAAGTGTTGTATCTTTACATGTCAGTGTTTTGGACTTCTTGGGGTTAATGGTGCTGGAAAGACCTCCACCTTCCGCATGTTGACAGGAGACACTACTATCACATGTGGAGACGCCGTCCTCAGCAGTTACAGGTTAACCAGTTTTAGGTTAAAGGCATTTTTTGCTAAAAACAACCATCACTGCGCAGCATGTCATGACCTTAAATGTCTGTCTGTCTATCTGTATTACTGTAATTCTAAAGTGTGCTGAACCAGATGGACAAAGTGCATCAGCTTATGGGTTACTGTCCACAGTTCGATGCCATACATGACCTTTTGACAGGAAGAGAACATCTAGAGTTCTATGCTCGACTTCGTGGTGTTCCTGAAGAATACGTACCAAAGGTATTAAATCAGAATCACACAGGAATCGTTTATCATTTATAAGATCAGTTTTAATCCAGATGACACGTGGTTCATTTCAGTTGCCATTTGGATGAAATGATAAAAGAGATTCGGCTTTTTATGTCCAGGTTACATGAATAATTGACATTGTCTCATAGGTGGCTCAGTGGGGGGTGAAAAAGCTGGGCTTGACCCACTACGCTGAGCAAGTAGCAGGAGGCTACAGTGGGGGCAACAAACGCAAACTCTCTACTGCTATATCCCTCATTGGAGCACCACCCATTATATTTCTGGTAAGGTATTTTTAGTGAAAACAGTATTTTAATGATATAATTGTATGTTATTTAGCTGTTAATCCATCAGTCCAGAAAAACAATGTCCATGTAGGAGTACAAAGTGCACCTCCCCAATAGGTGCTCTAATGAAGGTGCCCAAAAAAGGGTTAAAATGTCAATGGAGGAGGAGGTTAAACAAAACTGTGTGTTCATCATTGTGGAACCTTTTGTAACTTCATTAACAGGACGAGCCCACAACAGGGATGGATCCAAAAGCCAAGCGTTTCCTGTGGAACTGCATCCTCAGTGTCATCCGAGAAGGTCGCGCCGTTGTTCTCACATCCCACAGGTCAATAAAAACATTAAACCTTAAAGGGAAACTGCGAAAGTGTGTTTCACTGCACTGATGGGTTAAAAGTTGAGGGCATTCTTTTGCGTGTAAGCAAAGTAGAAAAATAGATCACTTGATTACTTAATTCTGTTTGATTGTGTGCAGTATGGAGGAGTGTGAGGCTCTTTGCACTCGAATGGCCATCATGGTCAATGGAAGGTTCCAGTGCCTAGGTTCAGTGCAGCACCTAAAGAACAGGTAAAATCTAAAAGCACGTTAAAGTGCACTTATCATTGTTTTTTACTGCTTATTTGTATTTAAAATTATAATGTCATGTACTTTTAGAAAGCGCTGTAATTATTGAAAATGACAGATTCTTCACAATCCATAAAGCTGGTAAAAATCATATATCCACATTGTGGTAGATGCTTTCATTTTTGTTTTTTAATCACATCTGACAGATCATCTTAAAGACGTAGATTTAACATGGAGGTATCCCGATAATTCTGTCAATATATTTCCCTAAATGTCGACACTAATAGCTATTATTATATTTAAAGACAAATATTTTAGGGACTTATAAATTTTTAAATGTGTTTATTATATAGTTTTTCTTGAATACTCTTTGTTGAAGTACCCCTTCAGAATCAATTAGGATCCATGTGCCCGTCGTGGTGACCCTTCACCAACACGGCAGTGTTTATTTCACCATAATGACCAGATCACTTTACCCTGTTTCCCTCATATTATATATTCCTATGACTGGTATGACGCTCATGTTCTTCTCTAGATTTGGGGATGGTTACACAATTATTATCCGCTTGTCTGCACCATCTTCGGACTCCTGCCCTCTAGACACCTTCATTCGGACATCTTTTCCTGGAATTGAGCTGAAAGAGAAACACCACAATGTTCTTCAGTATCAGCTGCCTCCTAATACCTGCTCTCTAGCACGAGTCTTCCAACTTCTATCAACGTGCGATAAGGAGCTGGGGATAGCAGATTATTCTGTCTCTCAGACCACATTGGATCAGGTATGAATTAGGCTCAAAGTTGGTAAGCGGATGATTCCAAACTACTTCTAGGTGTGGAGTGTCGTTGTGTCCCAATGACCGTGATCAGGATGAATGTGTGGGTAAATAAGAGGGAATTCATCTTTAAGAAAAAAACCTACTATCAGTGGTTTTGACTGTGTCATGATTGTTGGTAACAGATGGTTGATTTCAGTCAAAGGTGTCCAATACGTCAGTCACAATTGACAAAATGCAGAAAGAACAGTATCTGTGTTAAACACCAGCTGGAAGCTGTATATACTGTTGTATTTAAATCAGTCCATCCTCGTGATTGATAAGGCCTGTCTCCATTTCCCATTGTGTCCCGTCATGTGATAAGGTTTAATCCTGAGGCAGTTTGAAAATGAAAAGTGAGAAACTGCCCTGTATTGATATGTAGCTCTGAAAAAAATAAGAAAAATAAAACAAACATTTTAAGACATAAATCAGACATTTTGCAGTGACAAGAAATTTTTGTGTCAAACCATGTGATTTTGGAACTTAGCTTTGTAATCGAGGGCACAGGCAGAGGTTCCACATGTCAGAACTTAAACCTTTCAGCAAGTTAGCCCTGAATGACAGATTTTTGTATTTCAGGTGTTTATTAACTTTGCCAAGGATCAGATGGATGATGATGAACTGAGAGAGGTGGCTGTAAACTGTGGATCAGAAACACAGCAGTCACTTGGAACTCATCAGACCGTTTCAACCAGCCGACTTCACTCTGTCCAGTCTTCATCGTCTTTCGTAAATTATCCCGAAGCCAGCAGATCCCCATCTCCAGTTCAGCCCTCCAATTCCACATCACACAGCCAATCCTGCCAGTCCAAAGAAACATTGAACCAACACTGTGCATCACCTGAACCAAAGCAACCGGAGCTAATCCAAATGAAACCTGTAGTGGAGTCAGCACTTAATGGATCAAAGTGCCAGGAAAGTAAGAACTCATCCAGAACAGATATTAACAAACTGTTTGTAGTTAAAAGTTAAATCTGTTTCCACTTTAAAGCTTTATCTTATCCCTGCACATTCTTTAGATATACTTGAATGTTTAAAGTTTTTCCTCTCTGTGTTCAATGTACATTCTCAGACCCATTTCTAAAGAACCAGCGTCGAGCTGTATTCAGCATGATGCTAGATATAAAGAATTTAATAACAAATCTAGCAGCAACTTTATTTCTCTTTTTAGCATTTGATAAATTGTAGGTTTAATGAATAGGACACATGGACCATAAAACATATATTAGCTTTTATTTTATATCTCTCCTGTGTTGGGAGTGACCTCAGATTGTTAGAAACCTCTGGGCTGATTCATGAACAGGATTTATTTAGCATTAAATCCAGTACAATAAGTCTGATTTAAATAAGTTTAACTTTGAAGAACTTATTTAAACCTTCAGTTTGAAATGACTATATGGATTTTGTTAGTTATGCTAAAACTACAACAAGCTATTGATGAAAAAAATAAAATAAAATTATTATTAAATTCTGAATAAAAATGTAATTAGATATTATCTGATAAATAAATAAATAGTACATAAATTGCCAACTATTTTGATAATCTATCATTCACTGAAGGAGTTTTTTAAGAAAACAAAATCAATTTTTTTTTATTTTATTCATCCCAATTTACATGTTTTGTTCCTTTACCTTTTAAGACAGTAAACTGAATATTGTGGGGTTTAGAAAAATCAAGAGGTCAAACGCATGTTGGTGTAGTTGTTAGCATGTTTGCCTTTAAGCGCTGAGGATCCAGGTTCGAATCTTGATCTGGGTGAAGTTTCCATGTTCTCTCTATTCTGCTGTAATAGTTCCTATGTGAACAAGCTGCCTTTGGTCAACTCTGGTGAACTTGCCTATTACTGCAGTTCAGATTTATTTGCTGTGTAAGTCAAATTTATTTTCAGAACAATCTATAGAGGTGTAGCTTAAAATCATAGCTGTAGTGGCGGGGGTGCCTGTTGCAACTGCTATTTATTTATGTATTTATTTATTTCAGTGGATGATGTTACATGTATAAAGCAAATAAAGGGGTATATTGGTTTGTTTTGTTATATGACTGTAACAGTGTGACTGCTGATATGAAGCTGTTAGATGGCGCTGATATCACTTGTTTAGTTATTTATCCCAAACCAAACATTTAGTATTAATCTCTGGTGCCAGAATGATGATGATTATGTCTCCTCTTATACTGTATGTATGATGATGTCATAAGTACTGTAGCTGGGATAAAGAGAAAATAAAGATAAACTACAAGCAGTTTTAGTCATATAGTAGCATTTTTAAGTCCCGTCTAAAAATCATCTGTAAATGTTCTCCTGTTCATTAAAATCATAAAATATGTTTTCAGGCATAATGATTGTTTGTCTAATTTTTTGGTTGTTTCTTACTTACCAACGTACCTGTAATTACCCCTTCAACTCCACTCATATGGACTTTATCACGTGATTCAGTTCCAGTTAAATTATGGGATAACATAATTGCTGATGCTTACAACTTTAGTGATGTTTCCAAAATAGTTATTTTTCTCTTCTATGTGTTGATTGGTTTCTCATATTTATATAAGGCTTTGTTTTGCTGTTCACAGTGAGGTTTGTTGTGTGTTGAATTTTGTATTTTTATTCTTGCAGGAACCAGCAGTAAGCTCCGCACTAACCCTTTACTTTCTCATGTTCTCAGGTTTAGATTATGTTTAAGTTTTCTTTTTAATGCTTCACTGAAGGCCTGTATTTTAATATTCATTGGTTTTTACCTCATTTGTTCATTTTAAAGTTCATTCAGTTTAATTCGTTTATTCGATAATACATCTTGTTTTTTAACATTGTTTTTTTTTTACAATTTATATGCACTTTTTCATGTTTCCATAGAGACAAAAAAATATCGACGTTCACTCAGGTGATGAATCAGAAACGTAAATATAATAATAATAATAATAATAAATACAATTTATAAAAGAAAAGAAATGTGAAGGAAAAACGAAAAGTAAATGAAAACAAAAAATTTTAATAAAAAAATAAAGCAAAAAAGATTAATATTGAAATTGAAAAGAGGAAGAAAAAGGAAATAAAGAAAAAAAAACAATTAATTAAAAAAAGAAAGAAAGAAAGAAACTAAAAAAGAACTGAAGGGAAAATAAAGTTTAGTATTTAAGGGAAGGCTTGATGAAGATGATCAGAGGTAATGAAACATCCAAACTGTATTAAAATGTTCTAAACTCACATAATCTGAATTTTCAGAAAGTAAATTATAAACCCTGCTTCAGAATGTTCCATCAGTGGAACCAAATAATAATAATTAACATATGATTCTGCAGGAACAAAAAGTTTTTTTTTTTTAATTCTGAGAAGCACTAAATGAAACAATCGTCGTTAAGGTAATTTTTTAAAGAACATTGACAGGATGAGTGTAATTTCTAAACCATTACCTCTATGTTAAGGTCACAGTGACCCGCTCACGTTATCCTTTTCACATTCTCCTCGAACATTAAATCTCATAAACACACCGCTGAACTCTTTCATCAGCAGTCTGCTGTGTTCTCAGTAGAATGAAAATGTTCAGTTTTAAAAGTTCTGCTCCAGATCCATTATTTTATTAAATATGACTTATGAACATTGTGTATATTAAAAAAAATATTATTTTAAAAACTAGAGTAGCAGAGATATTGTTCATCAGGTCAGTTTAGGGTGACAGCTTTGCTAAAGCTCAATAAGTCAAACACTGGGAATGCTGTACAGGCTGTCATTCTATAAAGAACTATATTTTTTTATAAATGTAAAACCTTGTGTGCTGTGTGATATTATTTTGTATTTCAACCAAAATTAAGGACAGTTGGTTTGGTTAGGAGGTGCAGACCAGGTATCAGTGTGGCATATGTTTTTGTTTGATTTGGCTTATTTAATTTGTAAAATTAAAAAGAGTGGAAAAAGAAAAAACAAATGTTGAAACTAATAAGATCAATAATGATGATAATAATAATAATAATAATAATATAAATAGGTCCGACTATCCTGTGATGTCTGATGATACAAGCTCAACTTCAGTGAGATTGATTAATATATATATTTCTCTGTCGAAACTACGGTAAACTGTAAATTCAGCATAAGTTTGGGATTGTTTTAACATCCCATATTTATAGTAAAATTAACAGTTTTGTTTGCTTAATTATTTTACCACAGATTACTGTCAATTATACACTGCATCATTGTTTTCCACTTTAGATTGTTTTTTGTCACGACTATATGACTATTTACATAATTTCACTGTTAATTTCACAGACATTTTTTACAGTGTACCTTTATTAATCCCACAATGGGGAAATAAAAAAGGGAGAACGATCTAATGTAATACATTGGGAAAGGAAAAGACAGGAGATTAAAAAAACAGCTCCAAACTATGATCCTAAAAGATAACCAGTGTAATAGGGTTCTAGTACAGAACAGCAACTGTACATGTTTCTCAAGGTTTGACTTGATGACCTCTAGGATATGCACTTGCTAATAAAATAGAAATAGTAAAATTATATAGAAAATCTAGGCATTGAAACCAGATTGTCACGGTCAACAGCAGACTAACAAAGTTCCTCTTTCCTGAAGCTGTGACTTCACTGAAGTCGCTTTAATATCATTTTAACTTCACGCTGCACTGTATTCTGTGATGCTGCAGTATTCATTTATCATATCGGTATTTTTGCACGGTCTATTTTTTTTTTATTTATTGTATTAATTGAATTAATTAGTTTAATCTCAGGCGGCACGGTGGCTTAGTGGTTAGCACGTTTTCCTCTCAGCGCTAGGGATTCCCGGTTCGAATCCCCATCTGGGTGGAGTTTCCATGTTCTCCCCGTGTCTGCGTGGGTTTCCTCCGGGTTCTCCGGTTTCCTCCCACAGTTCAAAAACATGGATCAAGTCAATTGAATTCTCAAAATGCCCCATATAGAGTGTGTCTGTGTGAGTGAGTGTGTGCCCAGCGATGGATTGGCGCCCTGTCCTGGGTCTATCTGCCCAGCGCCCGAGACGTTCTCCCCTGGATGGACATGGGGAACCCCACCGCGACCCTAATAGAGGATAAAGCGGGAGATAATGAATGAGTTTAATCTCAGGCGGCATGGTGGCTTAGTGGTTAGCACGTTCGCCTCTAGGCACATCTGGGTGGAGTTTCCATATTTTCCCGTGTCTGCGTGGGTTTCCTCCGGGTTCTCTGCTTTCCTCCCACAGTCCAAAAATATGGATCAAGTCAATTGAATTCTCCAAATTGCCCCATATAGAGTGTGTCTGTGTGAGTGAGTGTGTGCCCAGCGATAGATTGGCGCCCTGTCCTGGGTGTATCTGCCCAGCGCCCTGGATGGGCATGGGGAACCCCACTGTGACCCTAATGGAGGATAAAGCGGAAGATAATGAATGAATGAATGAGTTTAATCTCAGATTTTTGCCTTTTTTTTCTTCTAGTCTGAATGGGTTTCTTTAATGATGAGAATATCCTAATAATACCATAATGCCACCCGGGTATGACCGTGGATTATTTGGCGACCTGGCAACCCGTTTCCGGCAAACAACAACAGTCGTTTCTTCAGCTGCTGCTTTAATGCCTTCTTTTTAAATTTCTTTGAAGTCGCTTGTTTCGGTGTTTTTAAAACTGCGAGATGGTTGTACTAAACAATGGCGGCGAAAATAATCAAGACATGATGTACGTACATCAGTATTCTACAATTACTGTTTAGTTGACAGGACGTCCGTTTGCTAACACATAGCATTTAGCTTCCCGTCAGTAAAACGACGTGTCTGTTAAAATGAGTTAATAAATCAACTGTAACGCTGCGAGGTTTAATATTTTAACACAAGCGGCATAATTTCACCAAAATGATTGATCTGTAGCAGTTAGACTGAAGGTGTGGTGTTGGTTAATCAGGTTGAATGCAGACAGGCGACTTTAATGAAACGTACAGGGACAGAATTATATTGTCCTTTGTTTTGATTAAACGAGTTAAGATGATTATCATTACTGTAGTTTTCTGGGATTTAAATACTGTTGGGAGAACGTTGTTTTCTCTGTTTCTTTTCTGATAAGAACAAGAGAGGACGGTTTGGGACGAAGCCAAAACAACACAAGAGGCGTTTCCTTTATTGATTTGATGGCGAGTCTTACAAACATGATCTGCTCTGTTACTGTCTGCTCTGAATCATTCTACACCCATGCTTAAAAGTCTTTGTATATTTTCCTTTTAAACAAAAAAATGGACTTGCTTTCTATCTCCATAAAAGAAGCACACAAACACACACACACACACACACACACACACACACACACATATATATATATATATATACGTCTCTGGCGCTGGGCAGATACACCCAGGACAGGGTGCCAATCCATCGCTGATATATATATATATATATATATATATATATATATATATATATTATGTATATAGGGCAGGTGGCTTAGTGGGTACTCCTCTCAGCACTTTCCATGTTCTCCCCGTGTTCGCGTGGGTTCCCTCCGGGTTCTCCGGTTTCCTCCCACAGTCCAAAAACATGGATCAAGGTCAATTAAGTTCTCCAAATTTCCCCATATAGAGTGTGTGTTTGTGTGAGTGTGTGGCCAGCGATAGATTGGCGTCCTGTCCTGGGTGTATCTGCCCAGCGCCCATATATATATTATTGTGAGGATAGAGACTCAATGGGAGTTAACATTGCAGGAAACTAAGGTAAAGATTCTGTATATGATGAAGTGTCTATTTCACATAAACAATGCAGGTAATAGATGATTTAGTGCAGTCAATAGTAAAATTCAAAACTGAGTGTGTAATATGAACAAAAATTTGAATAAGTTTAATCATAAATGCCCTTTAGATCCTCAGTATAGTTTAAAGTCCTTAAGTGACTGAAGAGCTTGTGACATCTCAGTAGCAGACAAAATTGAACACAGAAGTTTGTAATAAAAATAATTGGAAATCTGTTTTTTTATTTTTTTAGCCTTATAGAGGAGCGCTGCTCCTCATTACCCAGCTCTCCTGCCAAACGAGTCTCTCCAGCCAAAAAGAAGCAGTTTTTTATAAGCCAGGCCATACGCAACTCTGACCTCACGCCCAAAGCCAAGGGTAAAAAAAGCTTAAGACGACAGGAGAACAGTAAGTGTAAATTGTACTTTAGAATAATAGTGAATTAGAGCTCAGTTCAAAATGTATATTAGCAGTCCCTTGTTTTTATACTTACCCTTTTTTATTTCAGCTCGCTACCTGGACAATCTTTTGGAAAGGGACGAGTGCTCCAGAGATGAGGCTGAAGCAAGCGAGACAGCTTGTCCCACTGTCTTCACTGAAGCCTGCACTAATGAGAACTATGTGGAGGTATACCAACTGGTTTCACCGATTCACCCCGATATACAACCGGTCTTTAAAGGAGTCTTTTATATGTCTCTCAGTGCTGGAGTGACTTCATGAACCGTTCAGGAGAGGAACAGGATAAATTCCTGGACATGCTGGAGGAGGATGCAAGACAGAGTCTCTCCAGCAAACCCCTTAAAGACCAAAGACAGTGTGAGGCATCTCTCCCATCAGTGCCACATCAATGTCTCATTATAAAAATGAAGGCTGCACTATATTGTTACCATGTCATTATTGGTTTGCAGTCTTGATCAGTGATTATCAACCATTTCGTGATCCTTAGAGCGCTGTCCTAGTGGACAGTAGTGGCAGTGGCACTGGTAAATGTTTAGATTACATTTGGAAACTGATCAATTTTGGTCCTGTGTTCAAGCTCAAGCGAGGTGGATGTTGTTAGTTTTGTGTGGAGTTTGTATAGATATTTCCTGGGAGAGCTGGTTTTCTCTCTTAGGGTAAAACCATGCTAGTAAAAAAATGAATCTCACCACATTATCTTCTTCTTAACCCTCTACTACGGTTGCGGGGGGCGGGGGCATTCTCCCATGCCCATCCAGGGGAGAATGAGAACGAGATAATATGTAGGGGCAATTTAGAGCAAACAATTCACCTTAAAGATGTGTTTTTTGACTGTGGGAAGAAACAGAAGAACCCGGAGTAAAAGCAGTTTATAAGATAAATGAATGAATGAAGCATGAAAACTGTTAAAGCTTAAACTGCACAATTAGAACGTACTTCAGACTGCAGTGAGGTTTGAATATCAGCAGGCTGAGGTAGCAGAACATTAGCAGTAGGGATTATTAACTGCACTTCTGGCCAGGAAATGGAGAAAAAGCCCAAATATTAAGATGAATGGTCAAAACAACAAACTATTGACTTTATGTAACTGAGTAGAGCTTCAGCCAAGGATATGCGTTCATTGTAGATCTAATGTCTCTGCTTATTTATGTGATGAATTCAGGTGTGATTACAGTAATTTAACGGTTATGACAGGTTACAGAAGGTTTAGATTATTGTGTTCCCCTCGTCACTGTTGGTGAATAATATTTTTTTCCTTTATCAGTGAACCCTGCCTTTAATGCTCAGGAATGTTTCCAGAGGATTGATCGAAGACTGCGTGAAACTTTGAAACGCAAACACATCCCTATGGTGAGTCTAAATACAAACAGTTTTATTCACACTTATTGAATGAATTTAATATTATATGGACAAAGCAAACAGGACACACTTTACATTTATGTTCCAAATTGGTAACTTTGCAGTTACAGCAGCTTCGGGGGATTTAAAAAAAAATTTTGTATTGTGTCTGTGTGAATGAAGAATATTTTGAGTTACTATTGAGCAAAAGCCCTGCTTTGTCTTTTTTTTCTATAGAAAAATGTTATTTTGTGTTTACATTAAATAAAAAAAGAAACATAATAAACTGCATTATTCCTGTGATTTCTGCCACTTTTTTGTAAAGTTAATATTTGCATAATAATTGTGATCATTTTTTTAGACAATAATCGTACCATCAAAATCATCTTATACACTGTATCATTCTGTTTGCTTCTATAACTTTTTTCCTCGTTTTATCAGTTTAAATCATTCTTATTTTCTGAAGTTCATTATTCCTGTTTTGGGTTTAATTACATTAAAACCTTTATCTTTAATAAAACCATAATAAACATGTAAATAATCTCTGTAATGACTCTGTACTACAGATGATTTACATATTTAACTTCTCCTTCATTTGTTAATTCATTTTAATTTAGTATTTGGTAAAAACTAATATTTAGCACAAACTACATGTGGAGTTTGTGGATTTCCACCAGTTTCCTTCTCTTTAATGCACTCTCATGTTAAAGGAGAAACTGGAACTGCTAGAGAGCAACCTGCTGGCCTTCTTTGAAGCTCAACCCCACTCTATTTATATCACCAACCTTGGAAGCAGGTTTGTTTAAAGCTGTTTCAATTTCTTGCCACTTTTTATTTCCAGAATAAAAACCCTGATCATTTCTTCTGTCATATTTGATTAACAGCTTTGAGAGACTGCTGCTTCATGCCATATGCCAGTACATGGACCTCGTCTCAGCAAGTAAGTAAGAACATACTATAACATTAAGCTGAGATGAACTTAGATACTTTAATACAGTACAATCTGATACACAACAGTGCAAATAGATAATCAGAAAGCAACTCACTGAAAACTGAGCTCCTTATTATAAGGTGCAACACTAACATATACATTTACATTTGGTCATTTAGCAGATGCTTTTATCCAAACTTACAAGGTGAGCACAGGGTTAATCACAACATCCCTGGAACAGTGAAGATTAAGGGCCTTGTTCAAAGACCCACGTTCCTTTAGATTGATAGCCCAACGTCCTAACCACTGAGCTACCTTGTCCCTAACAAGAACACTACTGTAACACACTTTAAATAAAAATTTATATTTGTTCTTTGTTTTAAATACACATTATTATGTTTATGTTCTTTACACAATGCCTTGACATTTCCTCAAAACTGGTGGAACTGTGGACTGGTTCCTTAATAGTTTACAGAATTCTGTTTTTTGGAACCTATGCTTATTTACTGTAAAAGTTTAGTGGATGTGATTGATCAGGATGATGTGCTTTAAATGTGTTTTCTTTGCATGACTGCATACTGAAAGCTCAATTATGTGACATTACAGGTTCTGACTGTAGTGGAACTCGCCAAACTAAGGTTGTGAACAAACAAGAGGAGTTCCTCCGTCCTTCACCTTTACTCTCTGCTTATTTGGAGCAAAGGAGCTAAAATAACAGCTGCTTTCCCATACTGCCAGGAGGAACAGCCAGGAGGAACTCCACAACCACCTAGAAATAAGTAGATTGTCGTCTACTGTTTACAAACGGAAGACATCACATAAAAATGGGCCTCTGTTATTTCCTGGCCTCATATACTAGATTATAGTCAGGTGCTGAATAGTTTACTTCAGGATTTATGTAGATCTTTAATTAACTTAAACTCTGTAATTTATAAACACCTTCACATGACACCACATGTCATCACGTGATTTGGTTACCCAGTGAGCACTTTTAGGGACATCTATAACCTTAATTAATGTTTTAACCCAAATGCGTTATTTATTCTTGTAGCCCATGCTACTAAAGGTTTAATCTGATATTCTGTTTATTTCAGTTGTACAGTAGATCCATTCTATCACTTCTATTCCACAGAAGTTTCACATATTGGATAATATAATTCTTTTTTTAATTAATAAGCAAGAAAAACTGAAACCAGTACAACCATGCCACAGTAAAATAGTTAATATATTCTTTCTACATTCTGATGATTGATGGGTTTGATTTATTGCACTGCTGCCACGTGAACAGCTGATTCAATAATAAAAAAATATATAAGGAGGTTATAGGTTCCTAATGAAGTGCTCACTAAGTTTTTTTTGACATTCAAATTGTAGGATCACTTTCTACAATTTTCTTTTGTTTGTAGGAACTTTATAAGGAATTACAGAAAACTAATCTACATATAATTACAGATATATCAGCATTTTCAATGTTAAAATATTGGACTTGTCACATTCTGGTAGTTTTTTTTTTTTTTTTTTTTCATGGCTTCATACAAGCGTAACTGCTTTTACAGTCAAATTATTCCCAGTCCACTGTCTGTCCAGGCTTGGGTTATTTTTAAACTCTTTCGAATTTACATGTATAGTAATTAGCTCATTACGATGGTCATTATATAAGTTTACTACTCTATGGGTTAAGGACTTTGCTCAATCGATTAATAGAAGCAAATATGTAGATCAGTGTGTGGAATTATCACACATCTGATAAATTGTTAAGTATTATGCACATTTTAAATGTAAAGCTGCATTGTTTTGGCTGTCCTGGTTAAATACAGTGGAAACTTGGGTTTTAGATTTTTTTGATTACTAGTGTGTTAAAATCTATTGAGCTTTGCATTTAAAATTTTTGCTAGCATTTAAAGCATTTATGTTGGTTGTAAAATTACAGTTGAAACAATTTTAATGTATGTTTTGAATTTTGGAATTCTGCCCCTCGCAGCTCTGTGAAGGCAGGGTGAGTGGATGCATTGAGTCAATCTGAATTTCTTGCAACAAAGTCTATTTTCTAGTTTTTTAATCCAGGTACACAGCTGGATTTACCTTAACAGATTTATTCTCTTTCTTTTCAATTAAGATGCTGCCCGCCAGTATCAGAAAAAGGTTACAATGCCTAAAGTAAATTTTAAAGCCTCAATTGTAAAACTATTTCTGTAATTTACAAAGTCGAAAAGACTTTTTACCAGTGTAACATTTGGGAATATAAAACCCTCTGGTAGAATTATATTACTACTAGCACGAGCTTTAGAGAATTGTTCTGTACTGGCACTTGTGTCAGTAATTATTAGCCTGATTACCGTTTTGGTGGCTGGATGATGACAACCTCCATTTTTCTGAACGTGAAAATTCCTGATTAGAACTCAAACCGTGTAATAATACATTTACTTTTAAGCTCTTTTGAATCTGAGCTGATTCAGATGGCCAAGTTTTCAGAACTGCCCATATTTAAGCTTTTCTTACTTGAAACACATGGAATGCTCCCAGCTTTGATGTTTAATATTTATCTAGGTTTTTAAAGCTTTAATTTTGCTCTTGGCTGTTTTTCAGCACCTCCTTCATATAATTAGATATGTAAAGTCTTTGCTCGTTTAATAGCTGACTGATTGTATCTTATAGATTATAGTTGGTGGTGTGTGATTATGGGTTAAATTATGAAGGAGAAGCACAAAGTAATAATTTAGACTTCTCAAGCAGGTTGTGTTTTTAATCTTATTTAAGCTTAGCCCAATGAAAATGTACCAGGATCTACTGAAGTTTCCTCTGCTGACTTAATAAAGCTTTAGTTTGTTATGCAGGGATGTTTATTATTACTGCAAACTGTAGGCGATGTCATATTTGCTAACAAATAATAGGTTCCATACATGGTTCTTTGCAATGATGACTAGGGTTCATGCCACTAGGTCCCTTCTAAACACATTTGTAACAATTAAAAAGTTTTTTGGAAAGAACCACCACTTAACTGCCCATTTTACTTGTGGTTATTTTGGCTCCACTTTACTCTGTTCTCTGATTATCAGAACCCCACAGAACATTGCACACAGAGGAATCTTTCCTCCACATTTAACCCATCATTGCCGACAAGAGTTCAAGTAATTTATTTATATAGCGCTTTTAACAACAGTACATTGTCACAAAGCAGCTTTACAGAATGAAAAGCCTTTAAACCCCCAAAGAGCAAGCCGAAGCGACAGTGGCAAGAAAAAACTCGCTTTTATGTTGTTATTCAATGAAGAAATCTTGGGAGGAACAAGACTCAGTGGGGGACTCATCCTCCTTGAGCGGCCAGGCAGCAACAACAATATAGGACAGCCATGTACAGATATTAAACAAATGGAAAAACTAACAACTGGAAAACTATATGTCCATTAGGGGGCGTCCTGCAGGACCGCCAGTCCAATTAATATTCAGGTTCCATCCAGTAAAGCGCGATGGGCAGCCTTGTATACAGCGCCCAAGGAGCAATGAGGGTTAGGTGCCTTGCCCAAGGGCTCTTCAGCCGTAGTACTTGGTGGAACTGATTGATCCCTGTAGCAAGTGGCTCCACGCTGGCATCACTTGACAAAGAACCTTTTCGGACACTTTTATTTATTTTAGCATGTATATTTCTGTTAACGATCTTGTAATAACCCATCATTCTTTATAAAGGTGAATACTCTGACATGGTGCTCTGTTTTTCAAAATCCAGTTACTGTGTGATGAGGTCAAAATCCCACACCTCGCGTTGCGTAGACTTTTCAGCTTGACTGCTGGTCGCAGCAGCTGCACCGTGTGATGTATTATTAACATCTCTGTCACTCTCATATCTCCTGCCATGAAATTTGCACTTCCAGCTCTGCCTTACGTGGATATTTATTATTACATGTACACATTACCATGTTTTTAAACTCAGTGTGAGTTTTCATTGTGTGTTGAACATGTCTGGAGGCACTTGGATCACCATCATGTACCAAACCTAAATGTTTCCTATGTGTTTTCTCAGGCGTCACTGCTGATGAATGTGGAGTTTTACACAGTGAACACATTTCCAGGTGTCCTTCATGTTGCCATAAGACACAAGTGTGGGGATTAGAGTATCTATACTTCTCTAGCATCAATGTATTCAATAAATTTGGTAGTTTACAGTTGGAATGTTTGATGTGTGTGTAGTTGTAAATGGCTGATAATGAGTTTGTACAGGTACAACGACAAAGCACTTGAATAAAGGCTCAGTTTGAACTCTCATCTAATTATCTTCTGCTTCATCCTCTCTGAACACTCACTCAAACATACACACACACAATATAGAGGCAAGTTAGATAGGGGCAACTTAAAGCAGTCAATTCACTTTGAATCTATGTTTTAGGACTGTGGGAGGAAACTGGAGAACCTGGAGAAAACCTACGTGGACACAAGGAGAACATTAAAACTCCACCCAGATTGGGATTCATACCTGGATCCCCAGCGCTGAGAGGCTGGCATGCTAAGCACTACACTGTGCCACCCTCAGTCTCAATGGTCTCTTATTTTGCTTCAGTCCCTAATCTGATTTTGTGGATTTAGTTCTTTTTAAGAACTTAAAACCCTGCTGACTGTTGTGCTAAAGCATAACCACATTTGATCTACCACTAACAAGGTACAGAAAAAACAATAGCATTAATGAAATATAATCAGTTTTACTCATGAATGCACGTTCTAGTTCTACTGTTTCAGACTGTAAGTTTCAGGCTTATTTATTTGAAGGGAGATTTGTATGGGGGGGTGAGTGTGTGTGTCACCTGGGGAACACGGGCACCAGGATGCACTATGGGAAAAGCGCTTGTGAAAAATGCGGCAGAGTCCATAAAGACATGGTTTGGGTGAATTTAATAAGATAACCTTAAAACTAATACTCTCACTATGGGGAAGTTCACAGCAGCAAAGAGATAATGTTACTCTAAATAGTATAAAAATAGAGTTTAGATATATATCAAAGTATGAAAAGTATCTCTGGAGTAAATTTAATAATAGAGTTAAATGAGAATAGTGTAAGATGTTTCACAGATGCTTTGATTGCCCACACTGGTCGTGTGTGTGTGTGTGTGTGTGTGTGTGTGTGTGTGTGTGTGAGAGAGAGAGAGAGAGAGATAAAAGCGCGCTGCAGCACCGATGTTGCTGATGCTGAGGCTGATGCTGGTGCTGATGCTGAGGCTTAACGGAGCAATGTGAGATGGAGATTCCAGCAGTGCTATGTGCGACTGTAACCCGCAGCTTGTTCTTTGTTCATCCTGCCTTCAACTAACTTTGATTCCAGGTCAGAACAGAATCATGAACTCTTCTAACTGGAGCGACGTGCGGTCTGAGGGAGCTGCGCTGGTTCCTGATGCTCCTCTGCTGCTGGACGCCTGGCTGGTGCCGCTGGTGTTCGCTCTCATCATGCTGGTGGGACTCGTTGGAAACTCCCTCGTTCTGCACGTCATTTCAAAACACAGGAAAATGTGGACAGCAACCAATTTTTACATAGGTGAGCTTTTTTATTTTTTTATTTTATTTGGACTTTATTTAACCAGGCAAATCATTAAGAACAAATTCTTATTTACAATGACAGTCTGACAAAAAAAACATACAGCACACAAACAACACTATAAGACAACAAAAACAACAATAGCATTATAAAGTGTCTAAATCACTGCAGTTCCAACATTCAGTAAGAACATTTGTAATAGCATTCTTGAAAGAGGACATGGATATAAAATCAGTCATTTTTAGTGATATTTGCAAGGAGTTCCACTCTTTTAAAATTCTGTTTTTAGTTGTTCTGTCTGAGATTAATAACACTGCAGTTCAGCTGGTTCCTCCTTCACTACTGATTGTTTTTAATAGTTACGTTGGTAAAAAAGAATCTATGACTAAAGGTAAATGTAATGCATCTGGAGAAGGTGACACTGATGGCTGGTTTGTGTTAACTCATCCTTTAAAAAATTCTTTAAAAAAGATTTTTAAAATGTAATAAACAATTAAACACTGTAGCTAACTATCATTGCACCGACTGTGTTGAAAATATCTTTTAATTTTCATTAGTTTTTATTTATATTAACTATATTTTTAATCATATTCTGTAAATTAATTTAACAGATTAAAATAACAAATGCTTCATTACTTTCAAACAAGCCTCTGTTTATGATGTGTTCCTTTTAAAATATTTTCAATACATTTTTTTTTTTTGAATTTGTAATTAAAATATTTTTAATTAAGCAGTAACAGTGCTTCAAGAAGAACATATTTTTGTTTTAATATCTTAAAGAATATCAATAAAACATTATATTAAACTAAGAGTATAAAGAAATGTGCACATGGCTATAAAAAAATGATGTGTATTTAAATATTAGAGTTTCTTAATTTGTCAAATTATTTATTATTTTAGAATTTGTAAGGTATTTTATGAGAATTGATTAGATTTTGTTTTTACAGCTAATCTGGCGGTGACAGACATCACGTTCCTGATCTGCTGTGTGCCCTTCACAGCGTTGCTTTATCCTTTACCCAGCTGGATCTTTGGGGACTTAATGTGTAGATTAGTCAGCTACATTCAGCAGGTGAGTCTCAGCCCTGATCCATCCAGAGCTGTTCATCCAAAACTGTTGATCCAGAGATTTGATTGAAATGAAACATTACATAGTTAGGAACAGAGCAGGTTATACATGTGTAATTACAAAAGTACCGTGCAGGACAGAGGTCAGAGATCATGAGTGACTCTCAAATTTTACGAATTTGCCCATCACCCAAAACATTCTCCCCTTGATGAGCATGGGAAACCTCTCGCGACACTTGTAGAGGATTAAGAATAAGATAATGAGATGAAATTACATTTTTAATGAATTATCACTGACTTATTGGCACCCGGCGGCACGGTGGCTTCGTGGTTAGCACGTTCTCCTCTCAGCACTAGGGATTCCCAGTTCAAATCCCCATCTGGGTGGAGTTTCCATGTTCTCCCCATGTCCGCGTGGGTTTCCTCCAGGTTATCCGGTTTCCTCCCACAGTCCAAAAACATGGATCAAGTCAATTGAGTTCTCCAAATTGCCCCATGTAGAGTGTGTTTGTGTGCGTGTCTGTGTGAGTGAGTATATGCTCAGCGATGGATTGGCACCCTGTCCTGGGTGTATCTGCCCAGCGCCTGAAACGTTCTCCCCTGGATGGGCATAGGGAACCCCACCGCGACTCTAATATAGGATAAAGCGGAAGATAATTAATTAATTAATTGAATTATTGGCACCCTTGCTCTGAATTCACAGCCAAAAACAAAATGAAATAATTTCTGGCTTCATAACATGGAAGTGAGTTTCCAGATTAAATGAATGGTAGTTAATCTGTAAATTGATTTTAAACACTGTTTTTTATGGATGCACTGGGGCACAATCATACTGAATCAGAAAAGGGGCTTCCCTCACTATGTTTTTACAAAGCTGGAGGTATAGGATTGTTAAAAATACTGCATGGCCAGGTGCTGACTGTATGCATCGGTGGCAGTGGGACTGAATACCAAAATTGGAAGTCAATCATACAGAACTGTCTTCCCATCCCTATGTTACTGTGGTGTAAATGTAAATATCTGTGACAGGTATCTGCACAGGCCACCTGCATGACGTTGACGGTAATGAGTGTGGACCGCTGGTACGTCACCACCCATCCACTGCGCTCCCTACAGTATCGCACACCAAGAGTAGCCAGCATCGTTAATCTGGGAATCTGGATAGGTCTGCTTCCTCTTTATTTACATGTTCTGCAATACATATGATTCAAAGTAACTACTACCAAACCATGGGAACCTTCCCTCCCAAAAAAAAGTCAATAAAAACTTTATTAAAAGAAAAGCAATTTCCCTTTAAATCCTTAATCAAACCATATTGCCATAATTAAAAAAAATCTCCACATCTTTGTAATTTGAATGTTTATGTTCATTTTCTAATCTTATTTCCATATCTAATTTCTTATGCAGTTCAGGGTTATCAGGCTCAAGTCTATCCCAGCATGCATGAGACAAAAGGCAGGGAGAATCACTTCAGATAATTTGATTTGTTGATTATTATGCAGAGGAATATCAGAATCACTTTATTTTGCAATGTATTTCACACATACAAGGAATTTGTCTTGGTCAGTCGTTGTTAGTCAGTCGTTAGAAGTTCTGATGTCCTTAAGTGATGGCAGGCCATAATCTGCTGATCTGCTGTCTTAATTATGTGCTGCAGTTTGGCTTGTTTTTGTAAAGTGGACGAACCAAACCAGTTGTTTACGGATTATGTTAGTAGAGTGATTGTAATCACATGTCCACTCATATCTAAAAGCACTAGATAACTCAGTGTCTTTGTTAATGGTTATGCTCCTCTGACTTAATGCCATTATATTGCAGGTTCATTCCTCGTATCTGTGCCGGTGCCCCTGTACACCAGGACATTGGTTGGAGAATGGTTTGGTCCTCAGGTTTTCTGCACAGAGAGTTTCCCTACAACGACTCACAAGCAGATTTTTATCCTGTACAATTTCCTGGCTGTTTACATGCTGCCGCTGGTGACGATCTGCGTGTGCTACCTGCTTATGTTGCATCAGATGGGACAGCCTGCTGTGGAACCTGCTGATAATAACCACCAGGTACTAAAAACTACAAACCTGATGATTAAGCTTTATCATTCTGAAACTGTGCACTGATGCAAATGAACATTACTTGTCATTGGCATTTTGTAGACATTTTTATTAAAGTTGACTTGAAAGTAACACAAGTGGAGTTTTGGGAGCAACATTTGTATTTGTTAAAAATACTAAAAATTGCTGCCTTACAGGGGTACCTACCTTAGAGGGTGAGGAAGATTGTTCCACTATTTAGCAATAACATATGAGAAGTGAAATGGCAAGTTCAATCCCTAAATTGATAAGATTTCAAATTCCGTATTAGTTGAATTAATCCTACATTCAGATGTGCAGCATATAGCTGTGATTTTAACATTAAAACTAAAACCTTGTCCTTTTTGTAATTCTGTAAATGTTCAGCTCCAGGTTCAGATGGAGCACAGCGCCGCAGTGAGGGCTAAAGTTTCTCGTATGGTGCTGGTGATCGTCCAGCTGTTCATTCTCTGCTGGGGTCCTATCCAGCTGTTCATCCTGGCCCAGGCCTTCAGCCCACATTTCCGCCAGGATTACTACACCTACAAAGTAAAGATCTGGGCGCACTGCATGTCCTACAGCAACTCGTGCATTAATCCCATAGTCTATGCCTTCATGGGAGCTAACTTTCGCAAGGCCTTTAGAAGAACCTGCCAATGCGTTTCCAAACACAGGAGAAGTGTCGCCCAGCAGCCGAATATAAACGGAAACACAGAGATGCACTACCTCTCATAGGCTTTGTCTCGGCAGCATTTGTTTCGAACTCTGTGTGACTGAGCACAGCATTCATAATTACACATCAATGTGTTACTAAGGAACCTGTTTCTGACGTGCCTTTTATGGAATGAACTAATTTTATAAGTAAAATAATGTTCCGACTTTGCTGTATATGTTTATAAAAGCTGCATGTAGTTGCTGATGAAATGTTCTAAAATAAACCACATGGAACCATTATTGTTTAATATTTGATTATGTTGGTTATAGTTGTGTTATTTTCACTTTGATCATAAAATATTTTTCTTACGGAATTGTTTCAGATTTAGTGGAAATTGCTTCTCTAATCAAGTTCAAAAAGATCAGCATCCTTATGTCACTGTTTTTTTGTTGTTGTGGTTTATAAAGGTGTTATTCAAATTCAGTTTCACATTATTCTAAGCCTGGACCCCCAAAGACCAAGCTGAAGCGACAGTGACAGAAAAAAACTCTGACATTTGTTTTTTTTTAAAAAAACAAAAAACAAATAAAACCTTGTGAGGACTGAGGATGTCTTGCTAATAGCTAAACTTTATGCTCATCTTCAGCTCTCTAACAGTGAGACACGTTTGCTTCATGACTTGGGTGAAACAACATTTTTTAAATTGAAAATCAAAGTAATCAATGAAATAAATATGAGTTCCAAAGAGTAGTGTAAATAAGCAATGTCATTTTAATAAAGGTTAATTATTTAACCTTTAATATTTAATTAATTTAAACAATTTAAATAATAATAAAATAATTTAAATAATGGTTAAATTAATTTAACCTTTATTATTTAATTAATTAATTAATCCTTAATTTTTTATGCATTTAATATATATACAGCTTAATAACAAACATGCTGTTGCAATTTTTTCTGCGTGTCTGCTGCAGTTTAGTTTTAATTACAAAAAAAATCCATGTTCTGAAATTAATTAATTATATTGATCAACTATGACTTTATATGGTCCCTCTGGACAGATGTAAAATAATTATCAAAGCTGAAAACAAAAATCCTCTGCTAAGTAGAAATGGTAGCAGTAAGCCTGTTAAAGGTGTATAATACTGTACTATACACTATACTGTCCACTAGAGGGAAACAAAACACCAGATTAGTGTCTCTGTCTAACTGAATAATGAAGATCATTTTGTAAGTGATGCTAATAAAATGAACAAAGTGTTTAAAAACACACTGCCCTGTGACTTTATATTATGTACATGTTTTTTTTTAAATACTGTTTAAATAAATATGTGTTACTTAATTTAAGTGGAACAAATCTGTTCTATTTACTTGCTGTTTTTATTTTGAATTGTAAACAAAAACAACGATTATTTATTTTAAAAATCCACTAAAATTTCTCCGTTTTGACTTTCAAAATGTAAAGGCTCGTATAAGCCTTTACTTTTTTATTAAGACCTGTAACAGGATTTAAGTGGCTGTGAAGTTTATTTTTAATTACTACGGTCCTGTACGGACCAATTTACATTTTCCACCCGAAAATCGTAATGCTGATTATATAAAAGTAAAGTAAAGTAAAGCTGATTATATAAAAATGTTTAACGCAGGGGCGGCACGGTGGCTTAGTGGTTAGCACGTTCGCTTCTCAGCACTAGGGATTCACGGTTCGAATCCCCATCTGGGTGGAGTTTCCATGTTCTCCCCGTGTCCGCGTGGGTTTCCTCCGGGTTCCTCCCACAGTCCAAAAACATGAAACAAGTCAATTGAGTTCTCCAAATTGCCCCATATAGTGTGTATGCGTGCGTGTCTGTGTGAGTGAGTGAGTGTGTGCCCAGCGATAGATTGGCGCCCTGTCCTGGGTGTATCTGCCCAGCGCCCGAGACGTTCTCCCCTGGATGGGCATGGGGAACCCCCCCGGGACCCTAATAGAGGATAAAGCGGGAGATATTGGATGGATGGATGTTTAACGCAGTTCAACAAAAGTGCTCTTTATCTTTATGTCACTGCTGAACTAAAGCATGGTCTGAAGCGGCGGTCAGATTAAGGGACCGTCTATAAATGTTAACTCGCGTTCGGTGTGTAACTTTATATCAATACATCATCAATGCCATAATAATTCTTTATCCTAAATTCAAAACGGTGTCCGATGCCATTAATTATCCCGGTGCAAGCGAACATGTCCCGAACATACTTTAATGTTATCGTCGTGTGTTTTTCGAGGTAAAGGCGAGCAGTTTGGAGACGCGCTCTTACGGCCGGGGGCGCTTGGCCTCCTGTGAATCAGAGGTTAGGAATTTGCATCTAAATGCTGTTTGTCAACCAATGATTTGACTCAACGACTGTAGACACGCCTCAGTTTAGTCAAAGATGCGTCGCTGCGATCAATTTACATCAAATGCGAGGATCAAACAGAATTAACAGTTTATCAGGCTGCCGTTCGGAGTCCCTTCAGCCAACATCAGAATAGTTTGGTGTAAACGCGTCTCGTGTCCCAGGCCATTACGGGATGTGTCTTCCGGCTGCTCAGAGAAGCACAAACACAGCGGAAGCTGCACAGGTGAGAGGTTTTATTCCTCCCGTTTGAACTCTTCGCGTCTGTAGGTCAGCGGTCTGTTGCTTTCTGAGCTCGCAGTTTGTGATTTCACTGCGTTGCCTTCGCTGAACGCTGACCATAGCGTCGGTTGCTAGGGCTGCGTCCGGAAAAGCTCCCCTGTCTGTTAGGTAGTGGGCCTACATAGGGTGCGCGCGGGGCTCTGAATGGAAAGCTCCCGGGGACGGTTACATTCTGTACTATTTTGACGCGTTAGTTACTTCAGCCGTGAGCGATGTTAAAGATTAGGTTCTGGGTGAATTAGGTTGATGGTTCACACCGCAGAGAGGACTCGGGGGCTCTGGATCCCGCTAAGGTAAGACCTTTGAGCGCTTCTTACGCCGGAGCTGTTTGATTGTTTTTTTCCAGACGTCAGCCATACGTGCAGATCGCGTTCGCTTTCTTTAGGGAAGTAATGTATAGATCAGGGTTAGAAGAACTAAAGTTCGGCTCGATTTAAAACACGCGGTGTTCATCGTTAGATCGGAAAGAACCCCGTATAGACCCAGCTGAAGGCATGAGAACATTAAAATCGGATTTACAAGGTTATTTTTTCCGGGGTGCTTATATCCCTTATTTATAATTAATTTCCAAGCATTTACGTAAAACCACATCAATGTAAATCTTAATGTCTTAAGAGCTCTATCGTGGTGGAAATTGTGTGGTGAGATTTGCAGACTGGTTCCACGTTTAAAAGAGCAGCTCAGAAAGCCCATATGTATGTAAAGCTCCTCCACGTGGTCGACCCAGTCCCCCCCACCTCATCCAGCTAACCTCAGTGCGTTTAGATCAGCCCCTTTAAGAGCCCGTTTCTTTAAATCCAGACCCAAACTGAGAAATCAGTCATTTCTTCAGTTGACCCAAAGTCACGTGAGCCCTAAATCCTCAATGTATGTGCACGTTTGTGCTCAGCTTCCTGTACACACCCTAATGTATGTCACAGATTTGTTTTTTCTTCTTCTCCCTTTTCACTGAATCTGAGCTTTATTTCTGCTCTGGAGGCTGTGTGTAATGCATCTGAAAGCACCAGCAGACTCTCAGTTTAATCACTTGGTTTAGTTGTGAGTTAGTCAGGTAGTGTCTGTTAGAATGAAAAAGCACCGGGTTTCGTTTCCTGTCATTTACATTGTCTTACCTTCAGCCTGCTCTGAACACATAGTGATTAGTTTGCGAGTTCGAGCGCATGTTGAGTGTCCCAACAGTAACAACATGCGCTTATTTCCAAAAGCGCAGATTCATGCTACCACGATGTTAGAACGGCTGCTTGGGTTTTTTTTTTAAGAACTTAGTGGATGGTGCCATGAAGCTGATGAGTTCCTAAATGCAGAAGGTCCTTTGTTGTACTCTGTATGTAAGTAATTCAGAGTGGTTGCTGCAGAAATGTTCTGAACCAGTGCTTTTAAAATTGTACTTCCACATTGCTGCGCTGTTCGTGCATGTGCAAGCTTCTGCTGTCAGATTTCTGGGCTCAGACTTAGGATTACAGAATGTTCTGTGTTTGACTTTCATCAGACATGATTTTCAGCTAAGTGGTTCAAATAATTTTCATTTGAATTGCTTTCAAATTATTATGAACACAAGTCCATACAGGTAAAGGTTCTGTGTTGCAACATCTTCACTCACAGTGCTGTGATGTACCTGTGTTAAGTATGATGCTGTATTATTGAATGGGTTATTTTGGCCTTTAATGGTCACCAGCATGATCCCTATGCTTAATAAGCAACAGGCTATTACTCACATGTACTGACATTTAGGTCATTGCCTCTCTTGCAGGCCAGCTGGACCTCCTGCTTGGTTTAAGTGTTCCTCCTTTCTTGCCTTTTTATTTCAGCTTTTATTTACAACCACGCCTCATGGTTTAAATTGGCTAAAACCAAGATAAGCCCTGACCAGAGTCATTTTCATATAGTGCCAAATTAGAAACGTATAAGATCTATAACAGTGTGGCCTCCGTTCAGAACTCCACCAGATGAGTTCTAGCCTACTTTAGTGTATGTCTAATTGTTTTACAAACGGCAAAATGTGTAATTGATGTTAAAGTAATACAACTGTTTGTTAAAAAAAAAAAAAAAAAAAAAATCCTTTACATGCAGATCATTTATTTGTGCTGCAAGGTTCTGCTGTGTATTAACCAGATTCAGCTTCATTTTACTCTCAGGGTTTTGATCTATATTTAAAGTGAATTTGTTGCCAATGTCAGGTAAGCAGTTTTGTTCACACTGATGCTGTCAGCAAGTTTGTGAGATAAAATATGAAAAAAGCCATGTTCTCTGAAAAAGCAGTATGTACCGTAAGGCCGTGCAGGCTTTGTTCATTTAACATTGGGATCCAATGTGTAAATCTGACCCTCTTAAACATGATAGATATCCTTTCATTCATTCATTCATTATCTCCCGCTTTATCCTCTAGTAGGGTCACGGTGGGGTTCCCCATGCCCATCCAGGGGAGAATGTTTCGGGTGCTGGGCAGATACACCCAGGACAGGGCGCCAATCCATTGCTGGGCACACACTCACTCACAGATACACTCTATATGGGGCAATTTGGAGAATTCAATACCCTTGATCCATGTTTTTGGACTGTGGGAAGAAACCCACGCGGACACGGGAAGAACATGGAAACTCCACCCAGATTGGGATTCGAACCGGGAATCCCTAGTGCTGAGAGGCGAATGTGCTAACCACTAAGCCACCGTGCCACCCCTGATAGATATCCTAGTTTTGTAAATTAATACAAAAATTTGTAAATTATGTGTCGCAGAATGCTAAAGGTAATGATGTTACATTGTTGCATCACGGTCCTGGTCAGTTTTCTTTAATCCTGTAGTGAGAGAACTCATGCTCTGTTTTAATCTAAAGAATGATCAGTGGCATGAGACGCTGAGACTGGTGTCTGTGATGCAACTGCTCATCTGTGCCAACTAAAAGGGGAAATAGTTACTTTTAAAGTGCCATGATAATTGTCATCAGCTGTTCAAGGTAAACATACAAGTTAAAGTATCAACGTATGATAAATCATCCTTCACTCACTTAATAATTATATCTGCAGGGTTTATTTTATGACAGGGCAGCAGCCAGTGTTATGTCTTTTATGCTTCTTATTAAGAAAAATTGTAGAGATTGAGAAATAGGGATTTGGTTTAAGTCAGTTTTTTTTTTAAAAATGTAGCACCTGTGCCTTTACTCACGAGTGTTGAGAACACAACTTTAAGGGGTTAGGGAACTGTGTACACCCAAAAGCATTTTCCTGAAACTTGCTTCTTATTAATGACCACTGTGAAGAATTGCTTAACTTCTCTTGTTTCCTTTTGGCTCATCAATTACAACCAGCAGCAGCACAGTAGAGTAAAGTGATCTATTTTGTGTACTGTACTTATACACAGAGGAATTTAACCACCACATTTAACCCATCTGTGCAGTGAAACACACACACACACACACACACACACACACACACTGGTAAGGTGAGCACATGTGCCCGAAGCTGTGGGCAGCCCTAGATACGGCGCCTGGAGAGCAGTTGGGGTTAGGTGCCTTGACTAAGGGCACATCAGCCATGATGCTTGGTGGGACTTGAACTGGGGACCTTCAGGTTGCAAGTGGTTCCTTAACCACAAGCCTGTGGCTGCCCCTGATGGGGTGACACTGTATTAAGTTCTCGTTCTGTTTGGACATTCCCCACTGTTGCTGCACATTCACCTCCTGCTGATGTACAATACAACCTTTATGATCCGCTTTAAATGACAAAGGTTTGTGCTTAAGGCATAAAACTATGTGACATCAGTATTAAAATAAATGCTAATTACCAGAAACAGAAACTGCGCCCCCTTCCCAAATATATAAACCACTCATAGTAAACTTATAATATAATTTTGAGATTTTATTGTACAACTGTCATCAGTGAACCGAAGATGCAAGAGTTCTGTGAGAGTCCTGATGTAAAGGTTGTCATGTTCAATAATCAAAATCTTGCTATTAAAAAACTCTCATGAGATCTGATTTTGGTCATAATCCTGTAGCCCTAATTTAAAACGTGTGGCCTGGTGATCATGTTGAGGCCTTTAGCAGTCACACTGCATAATGATGGCTGCCTGATGAATAGCGTGCCTTGTTAAAAGTCAATCCTTTCTACAGGACAGAGTCATTCAGAGGTGCGGTGAATGGATTCCAGTGACAGACTGGCTAATAAGGACAGCCATATGGCAAAAATTAGCTCTTAACAGAAATCAAAGATTTGAAGCAGAACATAAAACTACAAAAAAAAAAAAAGTCCTATCAGTTATGCACATCACAAAGTAGGGTTTTATTTCGCTGTGTACAGTAATTTTAATGCACTCTAAAAACCGAGGTAGATTATGGACTATTGTCTTCTGTTGTTCCATAATAATAAAGAGTTCTGTCTCAGAGTTCGTCTTTATTTTTTACCCCTGAAGCTTTAATAATTGACGATTCATGAACAAAAGTACTGGGACACCTACAAATTACACTTACAGGAGCTCTAATGACATCCTGTTTAAAGTCCCCCTTTTGGCAAGTTTAACAGCTTCTACTCTTTTGGGAAGGTTTTCTACAATATTCTGGAGTGTATCTGTGGAAATCCTCCATCAATTTGAGGTCAGAGACCAATGATGAACATCTGGCGGTTCACAGTCCCTTTTCTAGGTCATCTCATAGGTTTTTGATGTGGTTGGTGTTTGATGGACTCTGTGAGCGTCAGTCAAGTTGTTTTACACCAAACTCACCCATTCCTGCCTCACCCATCCCTGTTCCTTTTTGGAACTTGCTTTGGTTACAGTCTTGTAGAAACAGAAAATGACTTTCCCTAAACTGTTTTTACAGTGTTGGAAGCATATACTTGTCCAGACTTAATGGCATAGTGCTTGTTTTTGTACAACTTTTGTCAACGGGCCTTAAACACTTGAATTTAATAGAGGTGTGTGTCAATACTTTCCCCCCCATAAAATATATTATTATAATTCATCAAGGGAATAATGGATGGCTCATCAATGTGAGGTCCATTCTGGAACCATTTGTTTCTCTGACCTTTAATCACAGAAAAAACGAGTGGTGATTGCGTTTCTGCCCTAATAAACATTTTTAATATTAAATAAATTGTTATTGTAGTAATATAACTATTATTATTGTGAATAATATGGATTGTTATCGTGTAATAAAGATGTCAAATCATAAATGCTCAGATTTTTATAAGAACTTCAACTGATTACTGATTTAAAATGTACAGCACTTTTCAATAGAACCTATTTTACAAAAGTAAAAAAACAAATAAAAAAGTACACCAGACAGTCATGTGATTATAAACTGCTTACGCTCCACTGCATGAATAGAGACTGAATGCACATCTCTTTATAATGGTTGTAGATAATGAGCAGAACGCACACATACAGGCCGTCACACACACAGAAGGTTCTGTTGGTTCTTTTGTGGCCCTGGGTTCTTTCGAGTTATTCCCTGGGGGAACTGTATTTTCTCTTCTTTTCTGGAACCTTTTGATACTTAAAAAGTATCCAAGACCATATCTGGTTACTTTTTCAGCCTCTACATTTTTAAGGAGACATCATTTTAAAGGTTTCCAGCTTTCTGTTTTCACCTCAGAATATTTCATTCATTTGAATACAAATTAGGAGGTGTGGACATTTTGTTGTCCTGTGATCATCTCCTGAAATGCCTGCGGCTACGCGAATGTGATTCATATCGGCACTGGGAGAAACTCGTGCTGTTTGATCCGATTTGGAAGGAAAAACAAGGTTTCAGGATAAACTAATGGCTAATGTATTCAGCTGTGTAAGAGATATTACAGCAGTAGTATCAAGTGACCTGCAGCTAAGGGAGAATGTGCAGAATGAAAACTTTTGGATGGTTCAGAAGTTAAACTTTGCTGCAGGACTTTCGAGGTGCGGCAGTCAGACGTTTGCCTGGAAAGAAGCTGGGGGTCATTTGTTATTCAAATCGGGCAGGTGACTGAGGAAAACAAAACTGTGTGTGTGTATTTTAGTCAACGAGATGATTTCGGTGTGAAGGAGGGGGCTGGGCACTTGCTTTAACTTATCGATAAGACACCCTTTAGAAAAGTGTCTCGGGTTCCGCCCTGGGGCCCTTCACATTGTTTTGATCACAGCCAACTATCTTCGAGCCAATCTGATTCCATGTTTTTTCTCTTCAAATCCTCATTCGAGCCTGTTGGACAGGTTTTCATGTGGTATGTTACCGAGCCGAATCGGTGTCAGATTTCTGTACATGCAATTTTGGGTGATATAGATTCAACTGTGTATGTTGTGTCTGTGTGTATATACAGTGCAGGGGTATGGAACTAGTAAAATGTACAAGTGAAAAGCTGTGTAACCTCAATCATAATACTTTATTAATACTCGGGGGAAATTGCACTTAACAACCTGGTTAAGTTTCTAAAAATAAAATTAATAAATAGTAATTAAAAGCAGGGCGGCAGGAGGCTTAGTGGTTAGCACGTTCGCCTCTCAGCACTAGGGATTCCCGGTTCTAATCCCCATCTGGGTGGAGTTTCCATGATCCCCCCGTGTCTGCGTGGGTTTCCTCCGGGTTCTCCGGTTCCCTCCCACAGTCCAAAAACATGGATGAAGTCAATTGAGTTTTCCAAATTGCCCCATATAGAGTGTGTTTGTGTGAGTGAGTGTGTGCCCAGCGATTGGCGCCCTGTCCTGGGTGTATCTGCCCAGCGCCCGAAACGTTCTCCCCTCGATGGGCATGGGGAACCCCCACCGCGACCCTAATATAGGATAAAGCAGAAGATAATGAATGAATGAGTAATTAAAAGCCAAAAGGGATTTAAATAACTCCAATTGCATGTAAGGGCAGTTAGATGGCTTGTACAAATTAACATTTGTGCTTTATTATCAATTAACATTTGTGCTTTATAATTATATTTATTTTTTATATTTTTATGGCTTTGCTATTTTATTTTACATTAAGGATAAAAAACAGTCCCAAACTGCATCTTTATGTGGACTGATTTAATTCACGCATGCACCTTATTACATCCCCCTCCTTTTTTTGTTGGAAAAAGTCTTTTTTTAGTGAGTTGTCCATGTTGCTTAACCAGCACATCAGAGCTAAACTGAGATATGAAGCTTCAGTTAAAAACAACAAGTGTTCAAACAAGTGAATCAGAAACTCGAGTAAAAGTTCATTATGATGGCAAGTTCAGTCTGAACGTAGGGTTCACTGAATATCTTGTGATGTGAACTGTGCTGTCATGGCAAGTAAAACAATCCCACTATGTTTCTGCAGTTGTGGTTGTATTATTTAATTTAAAGAGGTAATTAATTACTTTAGTTATATAATCCTCTGTATTTGCCGTTTGAGAAACATTTTGTATTCTCAAAGCTTAATTCATTTTCAGAGCCACTTTCACACAGAAAACTTAGTCATGTTCTGTGTACAACACGCTGTTAAACAAATCCTGTAAAGTAGGTCTAGATTCCACTTTTATACACAGTACAGGTACCAGGTAACGGAATGCAGTTCTGTCAGAAGTGCAAACATTGTGCAAGTGGCAAAGGGCACGTTATGGTCTAGTAACAAACGTCTGGGTTATGGGGGGGTGGACGTTTGTGTGTATATGTATGTGTGTGTTTTGTATATATTTGTGTGTGTATATGTGTGTGTATGTATGTGTGTGTATATAAAGTATAGATATATATATATATATATATATATATATATATAAACATATATATATAGTATATATATATATATATATGTATATATAAAATCTCCAGGGGAGAACGTTTTGGGTAATATGCAGATACACTCACTCACACAAACACACTCTATATGGGGTAATTTGGAGAATTCATTTGCCCTTGAGCAATGTTTTTAGTCCGTGGGAGGAAACCGGAGAACCCGGAGGAAACCAACGCAGACACCGGGAGAGCATGGAAACTCCACCCAGATGGGGATTCAAACCGGAAATCCCTAGTGCTGAGAGGCAAACGTGCTAACCACAAAGCCACATTATATATATATATATATATATATATATATATATATATATATATATATATATATATATATATATATACTATTTATTATTTACTTTATTTTTATGTAAAGCGGTTAATAAATATAATGCAGTGTTTTAAGCTGTGAATTACTTTTCAAATCTACTTTGGCAGTGCCGATTGGTGCAACTCTGGTCACCTGACAATCTAATGGCAGACAAACACATTTACGTTTACAATTACACCTTAAACCTACAGAGACAGATGCAAATTCCACACTTTACTATTGACCCATTTGTGAATGCTGCACATTTTTATTTGTTTCTTATTTTAATGATTTAAGAACTTTCAGGTCCCACAGGCCCACATGCTCTTACATGACATCCATCCTTCTATTCCAATGACACAATATAGATATTCTTTATAATGCCTTAAGATATAAAGAAGTGTAATCAGTCTGAATGTTCTAAATTTAAAAACAAAACATTAAAAAAAACTTATTGTGGTAAATGTCTTGTGTTTCAAGTTTTAGTTATGTCTCTTGTTGTTGTGCTAATAATTGCAATACGTCAGTATGATTGATATACATTATGTAACAGCCATTATACACCTTTTAACATTTAATAGTCATAATTACAACACTCACTTAATGTACACACACACACACACACACACAATTTAATGCAGTGCTAATTACAATGCATACTCACTTGGTTTAGAATAGAACAGTATCACTTCAAAAGCTAGAGTGTAAAATGTCACAAACTTATTATTACTATTATTAATCATTACTTAAAAAAACTTATCAAGACGTATAAATAACAGTTACATAGCATGCTATAGACTTCGTGTTAGGTTTTCTAAATGACATGCAATAGACTACCGTCAGTCCAACTTCCACCTTTTCTTCCCCTTTCTCTCTTTCTCAAACACTCGTAAGACACGCTTGCCCTCACGCTCTCTCTCTCTCTCTCTCTCTCTCTCTCTCACATACACACAGGATAGTGGGACAGAGATCTACACTGTAAAACTTCTTATTTATCAGATCATTGCCAGTTGAACAAGATTGTTTGAGCAGAGGAGTTTTTATTTTTATTTTTCAATGTTTTTTTTTTTTTTTTTATCTGCATTTAAAAACTAAACCAGCTCCTTAAAATAAAATAGACTTGGACATTTGCTCTGCAGACCTTCTCACATCAGGGTTGCAGCTTTGAGACCACCTCCTTCAGCCTGATTTTATTAGCCTTGGTTCACCCCTTATTTGCCTTGGTTCACCCCTATTGATCGTCCTATTTTGGGAACCACTGGATTAAATTTATAATAATTTATTGATTGTTTGAGGCATTTATTGTTTTTTTTAAAAACCTTATTAAAAATATACTTTGCATCACATCAGCAGTCACACAGGTCTGTGGCAGCCTGCACTGTATGGATAAAAGTGCTGAAGGCACACTTTAATTCAGTCCAATTGCAGTATATTTAATATTAGTCACTGAAACCTGCATTTTTAACGGTTAAATGCAACCAGGTTTGTGGCCTTTTCTATTCCAGCAGGACTTTGCCCCAATATTCTAACAGTACTCCCAACAAACAGCTTTGAGATTAACCAGTAGGGTTGATGTGAAGGTGTTAATACTTTTTGTTCATGTAATGTATTTGTAATAAAAGCACTGAATGTCTGGAATGAGTGCAATTCTTCAAGCGGTAGTGGTCGAGAGTTTTCGGAGCATTCTTTTATGGCTATTGCACATTCATTAACTGTTTACTGGAGCCTATCCCATCATCTATAAGAAGGAAGATCACATGACTTACACATATTTTCAGTCATTTAATTAATGTGCACAACCACTGGATTTTTTATATCATCTTGTGACGGGTTAGCAGTTGGCATAGAAGTAGCATTTCATGGTTTTATTGGCAAAATCCATTTAATTCCTGGAAACACATGACTAATTTTTAGGCTTCTTGATCCATTAACATCAAAATGGCATTTAAGAGGTAATTTAGTTTAGAGAGCAAAGTGTGTTGAAAGGTGTGCATGTGTACAGTCACCGGAGGGAAATAAAGTGGTTTGGCCAGCACTCAAGCTCTCGAGGGTTTTTCCCCTCAGTGTCATTACATTTCTGCCTAAATATGAAAAAAAACTGAGATTTTAACATCAGTGTATCCCATCCCGTCTCCCTGTTTGACTTAGAAGCTATGAGTCGAATGAAACTGATTCTGAAAACATTTAAACATTTTGTCTGTCTTTCATATTAAGCAGTCCAATAATGGACATGCACATAATAGAAGATCTTAAAATCACATTCATCTCTGCAGAAATATGCACATGCACAATGGTGGTAACACGTACAGACTGGATTGATAAAAGCTGTGGTATGGTGGCTTTGCGAGCCGGAGCCCACAGGTCTGTCCTGTTTTCAGCCTTCAGACACTTATGTATGTTTAAGTGGAAAATAATATCAGAGGAGACTGAACTCTGCATTCTGCTGCTTTTACGCTGCTGCAGATTTGATAGCGAAATAAGTGAAATGGTTAATCGGAGTGCATTTTAGAGGGGCACAAAACAAACATTCTGACCTAAATTTATTTCCTTCCTCATTTACTTTCATACTTTGCAGCATTCTGTGTTTCTAATTTTATTCAGTAGCTTCCCCACGAGCTCCAGCGATCTACTTCTGTTTTCCATTACTTTTGTGCTCAGATTTAATATAAATTTTTTACATTTTGTTTACTGAATTTGGGCAGCTACTGGAATTTATTGGTGGTATATGGGTAGTGATATAACATGGAGAGTTATGTCACAGTATAACAGTTATAACAGTTTGATATTTCTTCAAAAAACTGTTTAAACATGTGGGAAAAGGTACAATGTGTCACCCTTAATGTAATTTTATTTATTTATCTAATGGAGAGACACAAGAGCAGCTCATGGACTTCATCCTGATTGAAACTATTTAAAACATTAGCCATTGGCTGTTTATCTCCAATTAAACCTGACAGTATAAATTTAGGTTGTGGGAGAGAACTGGGTTTGTGGATGAAATCCACATGAACAGGACATGTGGACAGAAAGGACTGTCGTCCCACTTGGGTAACAAATCCAGGACCTTTTTGCTGTGAGCACTACCATGCTAATGTAATAATTTATTAAATCCCTGTAAACCACACTATGTTTAGTTTTGTTATTTATTATATGTTGATATCTTTCTCACCATTGCATATATTAATTGGGCTGAATCAATTTTGTCTAATATTTCAAAAAATTGACATCAGCATTTTAATAATATTGAACACTGAACAATTTAACATACAATTAGACAAACCAACAAAATATGACTAATATATTTACAAAACTATTACTTTGTTAACAATGTCAATATAATTTAAATAAATTTGTATACATCCCGTTGATTTTAAAATGCCTCACTAATTTCACCTTTAATCTCTCATGGAACATCAGGTTCACATAGTTTTCCCACTCAGAAATGTAATATATAGTGTTTTCCATTTTTTAAAAATAAATATATAACTTGGTTTTATGCACTGTTAAAATTATCAACTTTAAAATTAAATGTATGCAGTGAATAAAGCTCCCAGGAACGGTTTTTAGTAAAGAACCAACTTCTGTCCACTAAGAACCATAGTGGGTGCAGATTTTCATTCCAAACGAACATGATTCAGCATGTTTAGATGTTCTGTCATCTTGCTTTAAACAGCTATAAGGTGTTACTGTGATAAGTCATAGCCGGACTGGCTCCCCGTGGATTAAAGTGAGGAACAGTTCTGTAGAAGAACCAGTTTTTATTTACAACATTACACAAATAACATTTCTAATCTTTAAATGCAGCTAAACTAACCTCTTGGTGAAGTGTGTGTGTGTGCTGATTAAAGGTAGTTTGTAATTAAAGTTTCACTCTTCATTTGGACAATGCTTTAAGAACGGGATCGACTCCCTGCTTACGCATCAGCAGTAGAGTCTGTATTTTGCCTGCTGTTTTTTATGGAGTCTGTGGTTTGATTCATAGTGTCACTTCGTTTCTTTACAAAAACAGAGGGCAGAGAGTAAAGTGTAGTGGGTGAACAGCCAGCTTCAACTCAATATCTGTGAGAAATTAATTCTGCCCACGTGATCACACTGACCTGCGATATTAAGAGAAAATAATTTGACTTTTGTGCTAAAATCTCTAACGTGGTTCTATCAAAGTTTATTGAACCTGAACACCTGAACATTTTGACAATATTTTAAGTTATGCATCAGTAAACATTCGAGGAGATTTCAAGTGGAGCCTGAGGTAATGACATTCAATCTCAAGGACAATTAATGTTTAAAGACAGAAATGACCTGCACCCACCTCAGATCCGGATCATGGAATAATTTTTATTACATTTCACTCGAGCAGTTTGCCTGTAAGAATTCCTTCATTCATTATCTTCTGCTTTATCCTATATTAGGGTCGTGGGGGGGTTCCCCATGCCCATCCAGGGGAGAACGTTTTGGGCGCTGGGCAGATACACCCAGGACAGGGTGCCAATCTATCGCTGGGCACACACTCACACAGACACACTCTATATGGGGCAATTTGGAGAACTCAATTGACTTGATCCATGTTTTTGGACTGTGGGAGGAAACCGGAGAACCCGGAGGAAACCCACGCAGACACGGGGAGAACATGGAAACTCCACCCAGATTGGGATTCGAACCGGGAATCCCTAGCGCTGAGAGGCGAACGTGCTAACCACTAAGCCACCGTGCTGCCTGTCTGTAAGAATTATAATTCTAATTTAATCTAATCTAATTTCTACTAAATTGTATGCCTTCAGATTTTTGGAAACCTTTTTTTCCTTTCCAGCAATGACAAGTAAACTGTGAAGTCATTTAACTCTCCCACACTGAGTTTTGTCTTCAAACCCATACAAACAATAATTATACATACATACAACAAAATACAACAGTTTTGGAATAAGCTAGAACTACAAATTCACCAAATATTGATAAATCAAATTATTCGTCCTAAAAAAGAAAATGCATTTTTGTCCGGTGAAATAATTTATAGTAATTAATGACATCTTAATGCTGTTAAACACAACTCCTAAAATGTGAAGAACAGTTTGTATTTAACAAACATTACAGCAAGGCAAACATCTCGCAGACACTGTGTCTCTTGGTCGCTCTCATTCTCCCTCACTCTCTTTATCTCTCTCAATGCATGTATTCACACACTTCTTAAAAAAACGCACTCTTTTTTAACATGATAAAATTTCAAGCATAGTGAAGTACGACTGTAAAAATATATTGTCTGTGGATTCATGAAGCAGTAAGTTACAAGACTGATCAGGATCACCATGGGGCAAACAAAATAATAGATTTTTACTCATTTATTTATTTTAAGTAATACGGTTATGTTCTAGTTTTAATTTAGGGAGGCAACACAAAAATATTAATTTTACCCATGGACCATGATGGTTTTAATTTTTATTTTTACCTTGTTTAAACTTACCTTGTTTGGTTTTGGCATTGGCATTTTTATTTTTTATTTTGGGTCATGTCTAACTGGATCAGACTTTATTAACCATGCCATTATGGCTTTGAATTCACTAATATTATTTAGCAAAAAGTCCCATAAGTACACTTAACAGTTTTGTAGACACATTTAACAAAACGCTTAAAATTTTTAGGGGTAATTTGGAACAGGACATCATAAAAGAGTCTGTATGTGTAATACAGTGTTTCAAAAACGTGATTAAAACAACCTTTTTCTTGCATAATAGTTTTAGGTTGTATTTCCTGATGCAGCAGTGGATGGTGTTTGGTTTGGTTTGGCATTTTTAAAAAATATCCCACAAGAACCCTGTTTTTGTAATGGTAGCATAAGGGGTTTCTCCAGCGGGCTGGAATATTAAGCACATTTGAACAGTTGTGCAATTCAGTTCTCTGAATCTATTACTATTTGTAATATTGTTACATGTTGATCATGTACAGTGAATAAAAGATTTAATATGCTTTGTTGTCTTGCATTAAGAAAAGTCTTTTTTTTCTTTCTTTTAAAAAGCATTCTAATCCCACCACTTTTTCTAAATATTTTTTTTTGTGTGTGTGAATGCCTTCATTAATCACTTCGTCCTGAATTCAGCTGCAAACCAGCCTGATGATCATTTAAAGGTGTTTTTTAAAAATTTTTTTTTTAATGAAGACTACCTATTTCTGCTTCTCTTTTATGGACGGACTTCACGTGACCAACAAAGCAACGATCCGAACATTCCAAGCCACATTAAGTCGTCAGTAGGTTTACACATGAACCAGTCGATGCACATTAAAGACATTAATCATGATGTTAAACCAGTTCTACAAACTGAAAAGCAACAAACACTGGAGGCATTCAGGACTTTACTTTCGGGTATTAGAAGCTTGACACTGCAATTTGCAAGTCTGGTGTTTTTTGTTAGCACTGAGCAAAAAGAACAAGCCGTTTCATTAGAACAATACTCCTCTCAGTCATGCATCAGTAAATGATAGAGTTTATAACCGACTATAGAAAGGGTCTCTGTAACAGGACAGTGCTGTGAAAATTCCGGCTTTTTGCATTCTGTTGTTTAAATTTGTGTGAGTGAATGTGCCAAACTGTTTGCATGCAGTCTTCTTATTATCTGTGGTCTTCATTATGAATTGATCATGTAGAGTGTATGGTTACATAACACTACAGGTTTTTTGTGAAACTTTTGTTTTAATCATCATGGTAAGGTTAATCACCATGGTGTCACTGCAGAATCATCCAGCTCTCAAATAAGCCTCGCTCTATGGGAGTCATGCTGTGTTCCTGATCATGAGATAGAAGAGTAAATGAACATAAAGTAAGGAAACATTAATTACGGTCCATAATTGTAAAACTGCATTGTGTATAGATGTGAAATGTAAAATGATGTGAAATGGTTTTCTCATTTACATTGAGAATTCTCATTTACAGTGGTGCATTAGTTTGAGAACACTTGTTGTTAATTTTTTATATGCCCTAAAACATCAGATTT
This sequence comes from Corydoras sp. C115, assembly GCA_019802505.1. Classification (NCBI taxonomy): domain Eukaryota; kingdom Metazoa; phylum Chordata; class Actinopteri; order Siluriformes; family Callichthyidae; genus Corydoras; species Corydoras sp. C115. The sequence goes on along the minus strand of JAFMOC010000016.1, from coordinate 1,355,169 downwards.
CCAAAAAGTAGATAATTCCTAAAAGTAGATAAAGAGAACCCTGTTCTGAGACAGACAATACTTAAAATGCTTAGAAGTATGTAAACCTCTGGATTAGCTGGTGATTTGAAGGAAAAATTAGTCATGCAGTTAGTCACTTTTAATTAATAGAATGAAAATCAGCAGTTGTTGCTGCACGGGGGGGGGGGGGGGGGGGGGGGTACATAAGATGCTCAAAGCAAAAGGCCACATACTTTTGTCACTCACAAAAATGTAATCCTGGATTATTTTCCTCATTAATATTACTCTAATATAGACCCCAGATTCTGAAGCCAATACATTTCTAACAGATGGAAGTATAAAAAATATCTTTCAAAATAACAGCAGTTGGTTGGCTCTTCATTGATGTGATGTGATGAACATCATTTTGTTATTTTTGTTCTCTTTTTAATTAAATATAGGATTTACATAATTTGCACATCATTTGCATTCTGGCATTTTTTTTTACCAACTCTAAATTTTGTAAATCTAAATTCTGTGCTGTTACCAACCTGGGGTACAAACAAAGAGATCCATGCAGCATAAAAAAGCATGATTTTACTTGAGCTGGTCAGATGTCTGGAAACCTGATATTAGGTGAATTGTAATTTAAAGTATTATATAGTAGGTTAAGTGTACACTGTAACACAGTTCAGGGGTGTGGACCTTAATAGTGTAGTATTAAAGCCTTAGCACTTTTTATATCTCCAGCTCTCCTAAAACTGCAGCATGTCATTTCTGGGAATTTGGAAACCACTGTGGTAGAATAATGGTAATGTGGAACTGACTCCAGCAATGAACTGGGACAATCAATACTTCTCATATGGTCTATAAAGGGTGAATAATTTCCAATGAGTCAAATGTAAAACTTCACGAAGTTTAAATACATTTTAGATCGATTTTTATATTTTTTTGTTGAATTTGCCTCACCACAGTTAAACAAGGGATTTATTTTACTTAGTGGAAACCCTGAATCTAAAGCTCTGTTAAACCTAACTGCATGTTTAATTTCAGCTACACCATTATTGTCTAGGGCTGTTCCCAATTTGGTGAAAGCAGATGTGACTGTTTCGACTGTTTCAAGGATTCAACAATTGGCAACAACTTCATGATGTCCAAATGGGTTGAAATGCAGCAGCTTGTGTTTTAACAAAAACTAAAAAGTTTGATAACCCAGATAAATCAAGTTAAACAAACTGATTTTAAATAATCTTGACATGTTACTTAATATTTAATCTCATTGCCTATTAAGTGTTGTCTATTTTAAGAACATTGCATATTCATATTGATTTATAATTTCTTATTTATTTATTCTGAACCTATACCTTATATTTCTTGCTACATTTACTCCTCAGATCTGTGTGAAGCTGCTCTATTGTAATTATTTATTGTCAAATGCTCTATTTAAATAAATTTGAATTGTGATTCAGTGCATGGTCAGTTAGATCCCGTAATGCAGGCACATCAGAGGCCTGATGTCACTCAGACTTGCGAAGCTGAATACTATATTTTAGACGGTAGAGGATATTGTAAGTATAAAAAAAGTAATTGAATCTTTATGTATGTACCTTTAGTCAAATTTATATCCTCCGTTTCTGTAGCTCTGTTTTTTTGAGAAATCTGTTTAACATTTATTCTAATAAAAGGTTCCGTGTGTGACTCTTTAGGTAATCCATTATGGATTTTGAAGAACAGAAGGACTTCTATTGTAGAAGCTCATTCAAAAATAATTGTTTGACATTTTAAATTTTAGGATTATTTTTTTGTTTTGTGGACTTCAGCCTTTCCTTCACCTGTGTGATATTGCAAGTTCCTTTAGCAAGAACACAATTACAAACAAGAAACCACCATGTTTTAGCATTATGATGTTTCTTCTGTAAGATAATTAAATTTTCCCTCTTGACTTACTGTTACCAAAGAGTTGAACTTCGGAATTTTTTTAAATATTTTCATCTTCATCTGAAACGGCAAAGGATTAATAACATTACAAAATGTGGGAGCAGCTTGCCTAGTTTTATTTGCTTCTTTATAGACTTTAGTACTTGAGCTCGTAGTTGCACAATGTTGACACGATTCAAAATGTTAAGGCCATTCATTAAAAAAAAATTGTTTTTTTTTAGATGACTAGTGCTGTGAAGTGCCTCAAGCTTTAATAATGGGTTGGGTGTTTAAATAGGCCATATTATCCAGCCTTAATTTTTACATTTTAAAACACTCACCAAAATATGCTAAATTGGTTTGTGTTTACTAGTTTACAATTATTAAATTGTGGTTGGCCAGAGGGCTCTAAAGCACATGTTTACATGACATTAAACTAAATTTGGCATCATTACAGTATTTTAAAGTGAGTTTCTCTTTTTCAATGTTTCAAATAATCAAAAACTGTCACGCTTGTGGTGTTTTTGCATTCTCTCCATTTCCTGCCCAATGCTGAGTTCAGTTACACTAGCATTGTGGGGATTTTAACCCCTTATTTTTACTTGACAATGCATTAATGCTGCAGTGTCACTTTGGGGGGATTATCTAGAGATGCAGATGCAGTATGCAGCAAAATAATCATGCGACTTTGCTGCTTGTCATCCCACAGTGTGCAAAGTCGTTTGCAGTCAGAGCTGTTAGACTGGGAAAAATTTAATCTTCCAGATTTCTAAAATAACCCAAAATTTTTATTTACTGTGGTAGTTTAACAAACAGCATGAACTAGAGTCAGCAGAGTTATGGGCAAACAGCCAGCGGGTATGGCAAAGTAAATGAACTAGACTTGATGCAGAAAAAAAAGAGAAATGAAACCTGAAATAAGAGGAAGATGCTGAATTTGGGTCTGTAAACTAGGCATTAATAGAAAAGCATGCACGTGTCATGTGATGCAACTGACTTTAATATGACTGAAATATTCTCATATTCTCATATAAAAAAGGCCTATTGGAGGATTTTGGAATGTGTTACTGTTTTCCACCTGTTAATTCTGCTTAGCCTTTCAAGGAGGATTAGTTTCCCACTGAGCCTGGGTCCCTACAAGACAAGGGTTTTTCCCTAAAAAAAACAACAAATACCAGGGTGTTTTTCTTTGCCACTGACACTTTGGCTTGCTATTTGGGAGTTTTAAGCCTGGAACATTGAAAAGCTTCTTAAAAAGAATGTATTTTTGTGGAAAGTGCTATATAATAATAATTAAATCTGAAACATAATGAACTGGGGAAAAGTGAAACCGATAAGGGCCTTCCCAGAGTGTTCCCACCAAGTTGAAAATTATTATCTAAAATACACCTGTAACACTGGACTAAATAAAAACACCTAAATTCAGTGGATAGTATTATACTTTTCCACTTATATCCCCTAATATGGCAGTCCCTTTATTAGTCCCTCCTTGGTAAAATTCACTGAATTCAGGTGGTGCGAACAGTACACCGAATAAAAACTAGGAAATAATGATTCTCAAAAATAGTTTTGTGCAACTTGGTATAAAAGATGATGATGGTGGTGTTATTACTGCTATACTAGGTGTCTTATCTGCACATTGCTGGTAGATTTGCATTGCTGTTTTATAGAAGCCACACCCAAACAGCTTTGAAGCTTGGAATGTAAAGCTGTTGACCCTCCCACCCCTCATTGTGGTTAAAACTGGAGACCCCTGCACTACAGGCTCACACATGTAACCACCCATTATTCCCACGGGAATAATTAGAATTCTGGGTAAAGGTGTCGGCTGTAATTGTTGGCTGTGCAATGAAAAATATAAGCTGTGCGATCGAGCCAGTCCAAGATGTTAATTACTGTAATAACTACAATCTCACTGTGACTTTTATTTGTTTATTTTAAACAAAGCAGCAGGTGGAGCTGTGCCGAGTTTGTTGCGTTGTTGCTGGTTCGTAATGTTCCGATGTTTTGTTGGTTTTGTCAACTGTGGATCTGCATATAGTATGTCTCCTGCTTCTTATCTGCTATACATGTAAATCCAGAGCATCTGTGATTCAGCACGGCCGCGTTACATTTCGAACCTAATTGGCTGCTGCTTGAAAACATTTGCTTCTAGTTTGTAAGTAATTGTGAAAAAGCAGCAGATTTCTTTTTATTTTATGCTCCGTGTAATTGTTCGGTGTGGTTGATTTGAAGCGATTAAACGTGTATTTAGATTCAAATTCTGTGAAAAGTAAACTACGTCTCTTAACACTTTTAGGAGAAGTTTTGGAAGTTTTTCATAGAACTGCAATCTGAAAGTTAAGGTTTGAATTCAAGTTTCAGACTGGAAACTATTTTGCGACCAAAAATGAGTGTGAAATGTTCATCAATGTTCAACAATGAAGACAAAGCCATAAATGAAACCCTTATTCAGCATACTGAGTTTTTTTGGTAATTAAATCTCAACTTGATTATAACAGAAATCTACATTTTTGTATAAGAGAACCTGAATGACAATCCCGTCAAATCAACTGTTTAACCAATAAACTGCTCTGAATCTCTGTGTTCTATTCTTGGGATTCAGTTGAGAAACGTTTCCAGTTTTTGCCAAAGGAGAAGTGCAAAGAGATGTCTATGAGATAAAGTCCCTTTTCTAAATTCTTAATTAGAGGCAGTGCATAAACTACAGCCCAGACAGTCAGCCAAGGAAATGTTAAAACAAAACAAAACAAAAAAAACCCTAAGACAACAGTTTGTGACTTTAACAACAACCTTCAAAGGACAGGGATAAGAAATAACAGACCACTGTTAAAAGTTAAGTAGATAAATTATAGAGGTCAAACAAACTGGAATTTACAAATTATTACAGAAAAAAGCAGTAAAATCTTGTTGTTTAAAATATACATTTAGTAAAGTGGTGAAAAGACCAATGTGTGGAAATAAAAAAATCCTTTTTTGATGATCCACAATATACAGGATCATTTGTGAAACCGTTTGGTGATGGCATGACTTGAGCTTGAATGACTGCTACTCGAACGCAGAGGAATGGCTCCAAACCACAACGCAATTCAACAAAGAACTTTATCAGGGCAAAAGTGAAAGGTGTTAGACTAAAGGAGTAAATCAACAGATCTTTACCTGACTGAGCAGCATTTCACCTTCTGGAGTGGAGACTGAGTGGAACAACCCCTCATTAAAGCAACAACTAAGAAAAGCTGAGCTTGAGGAGTGGAAGAGCTAATGTAGTTACTGCCAACATGTGACCTCAAACCAAATATTGTTCATTGGATCTTTTTTTTTTTTTTGGTAATTTTGTTCTTCTGAATACATGTTGGTGTAATATAATATCAGAAAATAAATGTTTAAAGTTGTTTGAAGACATTTAAGATCAAATGATTTCTACTCAAATCTTTAGTCAACAACAAAAAGTAGCTTACATTTGGATTATATTTTATTAGTTTTTTATAACAAATATATAATATACACAGTTTTTGAATGTAGGTCATAAGAGTGGTATAGAAAGAAGTACAGGACATTCAGTACACATATTCTGAAGCTCCGCCTCCCTCACATCCTCCACATAGGGGTGTTTGTGCGTGTGTGTTTGTGCGTGTGTGATTGCATGCGCTACACATGCTTTTGGTGGCTTGACCACATTGTTGCAGTGTGTAGAGAAACATAATAGGTCTTATTAAAGGTGTGAGTCAAGAACCAGACAGTGTGACTGTTATGTCATTGTAATTACAGTATCTCATTATGAGGTTTGTTTATAAGAGTGTCTACAGCTTCTTAAAATGACTCTCTCTTTTCTTATAAATAATTTGTTTTTCATATTAATAAAAACTAAAAACACAGAAAAACTGTTTAGAAAAACACAACAATAATGATGAAGATACTATTAATATTGCTCTTTGTGTACATTAGAAAAGTCACTTGGTTTTAAAGAAGGTGAGAGCAACGGAGGAAGATGATCAACAATAAATAATAATAATAAGAAAAATGTTAGTTCCACCTCAAATTCATAATGGACCAGCAACCAGTTTACAGAAAAATGGACCATAAACACTAGCAATCCAGCAAATCCTCCCTGACTCTGGCCTACAGGACGAGCTCTGGATTTGCTCCCTCTCAACTCTGTTTTCCAGATAAATCCGGCATGTTCACTGCGCTCTACTGACGACTGCCGTCTGGTGCTCCAACTTCACTAATTATCCTTCATCACTGCTAAATAGTGGAATACTCCTCGGAACGCCGACATAATTCCTTTTTCACCTCGGGACACATTTTTGTTCCCAATGACTCAACGATATCATCATCTATTTGAAATAAAAACAGTGACAAGGGACAAGTCTAGACATTAAAACCAGATCAGCGACTGAAAATAATACAGTTCAGTTGATTCCTCCTTAAACTACTGACTTCCTCACTTGAGAAAAAATGTACATGGATCAATTAAAATTATTATTCAAGTTCTTAAATTAAGAAAGTTTCTAGAATCTTATTCAGAAATCTATTCAAGTCAAAAACAAGATTTGTTACACTTTAAAATACAATAATTTAATTGTTTTTTTTAATTAGAGGGTTTTTTTTATCAAATGCAAGCATACAAAATGATGGTTCATTAGGAGTGTCAGTGACTACATCAACTTCAACATTCAAGTTTGTCATTTGCACTTCATACCAGGACGTGTGCATTGAAAAAAACATTATAAATATGCACAAAATCTACACAAAGTATGCAAAAACATACACCGCTACAGATAAAACATCTTGTGAAATGGCATTAAGAAAGGAAAGTTGACGTGACTCAGTAAACTCAGTTCAAATCAGCATCATGTTAGATGTGCAGTAATAACAGTACAGTGTGGTGTGACAAGTTTATGTGTCAGTAATATGGCAGTGGGGAGTACGATCAGCTTCACAACTTGTTCAGGAAACTGCCGGGTCGTTCTGGCCTGGATGCTGCGGTACCACCTGCATGATGGCAGTGAGGTGTGCTGGTTTAATGTCAGGTTTGTTTTGTTGCAGTTTTTTTGTCTTGTTCTCCTGAGGGTTTACATATTGTTACTTTAGTCTTTATTCTACTTTAGCAGCTAAATCATGTTATTGCTACATCCTTACTTCAGAAACCTTAATGTTGCAGGACCTGAAATGGCTGTTGGGGTGAGGTTGAGCAGTTTTGTCGAGTATTTTATCAGATTTTATGCTCGATTGAAAGATCTGCTGGGGGTTTTTTTGTTGTATACTTGTTCTTTATCTACACGCTGTTCAATATCAGTAGGTTGGTATGTATTCCTGTTTAACTCGAATCACAGTGAGACGAGTTCTACCTCATGAATCTATTCCATTATTTTCTCATGTTTGTTTTTTCTTTTTTTCTTTTTTTCCAAGGTTTTGGTCTAAGGGTTGTTCTATACATGAGGAGAGCTCCTGCTCTCTAAGAATTCCTCGACGGTGCTCAACACTTCCATCAGGTGTATGACTGAGAGGCTCCTGTAAGAGACACTGCGCAGTATTCCAGTCGTTCATTAAAAAAGTCCAGTCTAGTATTTTGTGAGCCGGTCGGCGCTGCTTTGGCCATCACGGCGGTGAAGAAGGCCCGGAGGCTACAGTACGTCCCCTTTGCCTGGAGATGAAGCTGCAGGCAGTGATGGAGAACTTGCACAGGCAACAGCAAGCCAGGCTGCTACTGGAGATGGAGCAGCAGCAGCAGCAGGCGGGACTTTTTCAGAACTCCACGCACAGTGGTGAGGAGCTAAAGCTAAGCTCCACCTCGGACACAGAGCGTGCTCAGATGGCTGCACTGGCAGCAATGAGGGCCGTGGCGGCCGGACTGCAGAGACGTCAGACTGCTGAAAGTCCCGAATCAGACCACAGCAGTGGTAAGGAGGGTGACGAAGAGGAGGAGGAGGAGGAAGAGGAGGAGGATGAGGATGAGCGAGATGAGCATTACAAAGACATGATGGCCCCCTACCTTTTCTTTTTTCTCCTCCCCCTTTTTTTTTTTTTTTCTCCTTTTTCCCCCCCTTCTCCCCTCCCCTTTTTCTTTTTTTTTTTTCCCCCTCCTTCTTCTTCCCCCGCTCTGAGGAGGAGGAGCAAATGTAAGTGGAGACTTGTAATTTTTGATATCACAACCTGACCTTTCAAATTGATAACTAATTATTTTACAATTAACATACATTAAATCAACTGATCAGGTCACTAAAACCGCCGGTTCCTGCATAACATCAGGAAGATCAGTCCTTTCTTGACTGAACAGGCTACTCAGTTGCAAGTGCAAGCTCTCATCCTAATGCATTGCTTGTCAGTTTCCCAGCTTCATCATGGTCTGATTTTTTTTTTTTACATGTCTATCCCTGGTGTTTTAACATTGGGGTGTACACCTTTTATATATACTGTAGCTTCTCTATATGAATAGCCCCATAATCTAGACTACTGTATCTTGCACCAGTGCAGTATATTTAGCCTCAGATCAGTGATGATGGTCTGCAGTTTCCACTACAGTTCACTATGATAATCTCCTTTGACCTAAATTTCATCTTACTCTATTTCAGAAAGAGAAAGTGGGATGAGGATGATTTTGAGGGGGAGATGGAGGATGACTATGATGACGATCTAGCTGAGGAAGGTCTCCAGGTGGGTCGCGAGGCCGTTACCCCAGGCCGAGGCATCATGCTGCTTCCCCACCGTCAGCTCCACCCTCACTCCCAGCTGCTAAAGGGCCGGTCAGGCTTCGAACCTGAGCCACGTTCGTCAAGTTTCTCAACTCCACCTTCCCACAGTCAGCAAGCGAGTCAGGACCACACGGACTGGACCTACGAGGAGCAGTTCAGACAGGTAGGCGCCGCCCACCAACCTTTACCTAATTAAAAATAGGCACTTCATTACGCGGTTGTTTTAAGTTTGACTGAGCAGCAACAATAAGATGTGTCCAGTTGCACATATGATGAATATTAGAATCTTTATTCAAATTGAGAACAAACCTGCTTGGTAACCTGGCCTTTGTGACTTTATAGCTCAGCTTAGTTCTGATTTCTATCAGCAGTCAGTTTGGTGAACATGTTTAAGGATGGGCAGTAAATCCAGTTAGGTTTAGAAGAATTGTTCTTGCAATTTTATCTTCTTGTAATTTACTGGTATTAAAATCTGATCAGTGAGCTCCATCTTAATCTCCATATCGTATCTGTAAAATGTACTTAATTAAATAAAAAACTCTCACCACACTCTCGCCCTTTAAATACTCCTTAAAAATGTTCCCAGTTAGATGGACAAATGGAGACCGTTGACTGGCTGAGTGAATTTACTCCACCCGTGGTTGGTGAACTGTTTACTGCAACCTGATAGCATTACTGTCAATACGTCAAGTTTGTATTAACCTGAGTTGGTACCCATACTGGTTTTGTGGTTATACAGCTGTTTGTTTAGTTTTTTTATTAAATGAGTACATAATAGCCATTTAATTTTGGTAAATTGAAAGTTTTAAGAACTTGCAGAGCTGAAAGGTTTAGTTGATATCATTATGTTTCCAAAGTCACTGAGTTAAAGAACTGTAATGTCAATTCAGACCAAAATCTTTCTTGTAGTTTTACTTGCTGTCAGGTGTCCGTATGAAACAAGCTCTGTCCTGTTTTTTTTAAACAATGTTTTTGGTTCTGGATGGATGCATCTGTGAGCCATGTTTTACCCACCGTTTAACTTCTGTGGCGCTCATGTTGCTTTGGATCTTGTGTATCAAAGTTCTAATTGTTCAGACACTTTTATGTCTGATACGATGTTTAACTGGCGTCACATTAAAAGCACAGTCCTGCACAGCTGTGTTTGTGATTTAGTCTGATTCATAACTTCTTTTTAATGTGGTGATCCTATTATTATTTTGGTTATTATTTTTTATTTGAATCACAGACAGTAAGATGATCCAGTGCACTTGTGTAAAAGCTAGAAATTGACTTGTGACCGAGGAAACCTCTTTATTTTGTTCTGCTTGTGGTTGTCTGTCTGTGCAGGATAGAAACAGTACAGTACAGTAACTACATTAATTTCTCCACAACAGTAGCGAGATTCCTGTGCTTTTCCAGAGATTTGGTCTTGGGCATCCCCCATTTCAATTATGTTTTTAGTCTCGCAATACCTTTACAAGACAAAATTGCTTGTAATCTTGTTATTTAATATATGTAATGCTATTTTTTTTTATTTTTTTTTAACAAATCCATGAAACGCTTAATGCTGAAAATGGCCAATTCATAAATTGCCACAGTCTCATAAAACTCCAAAGCTTATTTTCCAGCAGCATTATATTAATGTTATTTGCTTGTTTTTAATTTGTCTAGATTTAAAGGCAAGTTGGTTCTAGAGGAAATTTGTTACTGTATCAGACCACAAATTGTATAAAACTGTCCATCAGTGTTTTTTTTTTTTTTTTTTTATCAGCAACACATTGTTGTTATTACTTTATTAAGGGAACTTGATCAGTGGCCCATCAGTGGTAGAATTTTCAGAACAGAGTTTCAGATTGTAGATATGGCTATTTATTGTATGTACACATTAATGGCATTCACACAGCCTTAATATTGCAATTTAATAAACAAGGTAAAAACAAATTAACATCCAACAGCAGTGATATTGATTGGAACAAATACTATCTGTATTCCTATTTACACTCACCTTACTTATCTACTAGATAACAGACATTGTGGTTGGAATGGATCTGTTTTGGACCGTACAACGTTCATCTATTCACAGTTTGTTTCTTCAAACTTTTATTCATGAACTAACCATCAGCATTTGGCTCCTTTTATAGAATTTCGTATTGAGTTAACCACCATTGGTTTAATTGATGGTTAAAGAGGGTTACATAAAGTATTGTTTTCAGACTAAGAATATCACACTAGTGTTCTAGAGAAGTGCTGGCCGGGTGGGGATTGAGACCCGACTGGAACAGGGTGGAAAAAGCAAGTCAATGTACAAAGTCCCTTTAAGCTCTGTAGTTCTCAGGGATCCACGGCAGTGGATAGTTAGACCTGTTGGTTTTGAATCTGTGGTGTGAACTGAACTAAGCTACTAAAGTGTAAATTAGTTGTTGAAAGTCAGACCGTTGCACTAAAGCTTTAATCAAATGTTCTGTGTGGTGACAGATCTCCATATCAAGCTCCATCCAGAACCCAAAAGTATTAGAGACTGTTAATCAGGAGTAACAGGGCAGCTTGTCCGTTTAGATAACGTACATAACAGTGCCATGTATATGTTAAGAGTCCCCTCTATAACAACCCACTCCTCCCTCTTTATGATTTTATACTTTTACTTTGAGCGACTTGAACCTTTATTAATGCATTTCTTCAGACTGGTATCATGATCATCATGTGAAAAGTTATTTTTGGCAGGTGAGTGGAGGTCGTTTGGAATGTGCCTGAGGGGAATTAATAATCTGTCCAGTTTGTACCGCAGCTGGAGCAGAGCCTTCCAATATGTCTCTCTGAGACTTGACCCTTTCAACTAATTCAATTTCTCAGGTTGAAAACTGTTATTAAGTGAGCAATTCATTTGTTTAACCTGCTCCGAACTGGCCCACAGCAGGCAGTCTGCTCCCTCACTGTAATGAAAGCAGTGCGCGTGGGGCGTGACTATCAGCCCAGCCATGGAGCACCAGGCCTTTTGATACTGCAATAGGAAATAAGACATTAAGGCTTACTGCCAATTTGTTTTTGATCCAAGTATCAGGCCAGACCACAAACCACTGCGAATTGAAAACACTGATTCATCCCTTCATATCAAAATATAGCAGCATGCCCTCAATCTACCCAGCGCTGATTTACAGAGCTTTAATGCCTTTGTTGAGCCAAGTTTGTGGTTTTATTAAACAGTTGATGAGTCAAGCTTTTCAGAGTGCTTACAAAAGAGATATAGCGAGATGCGGAAGCTTAAAGTGGATCTAGCAGGTCAGGGTGACTGAAGTCGTGCGCAATAAGCACATTTTATTTCTGACTCTATTGTTTATTGTAAACTTGTTTAGAGTAAAAAAAAAAAAATAAAATTTAGAGCAATGGTTTGAATTCACTGTGGGATTCAATTCTTAATATTTCTGAATGTTAGAATATAAGAGAATCCAACAGCAGATTGTTTTCTTGTTTCCTGAGGAAATCACTGAGGCCTTGTGGTTAAATGTTACAGGCTTAAGCAGGTCAGTACTGCATAATTGTTTTTCCAAACTGATCTCAGTCTAACAGTGAGGATACATGAACATTCTGTTTTAATGTCAAATTTATCAAATTAATCATTTATTAGTTTAGATACTTTCACTTGTTACTAAGGTTAACAATAAAATAAAAACGATGGATAATCTGTAAGAAGATAAAAAAAGACTGATGTGTTGCATGGAGCAACAGAATGGATCTGGATTCCACCAGTCTGTGCCAGTGGAAGATGTGATGACCTCAATTTAAATAAATGCAGACAGTAAGGTGTCTGCATTTATAGTGTCTCAGCCACACCAGCAGTCACACTACCACGTGTTTTAGTGATCACACAGTGACTTCAGAGCAAATGCACAATCGCTGCTTTTCAATTCACATCTTACTGTAGTCTCACTTTTTATTTTAGGAGCATATGAGTGTTCATATTGATGAGTAATGGAGCATAGAATACACTATGCGCTACACTGTATGGTCAAAAAAACAGCGTTCAACTACATACACTGCACACTTAATAGTCGCCATTTCGACTATGTAGAGACAGGAGCACTTAAACTTCACACCATAAAAAGGGAGGATAACCATATCTAAATATTTATCTTAAATTATGTTTATTTTTATAAACTAAGAGATTTTCCAGGGATCACAGGAGAGTTAGGAGCTCCTCGATTTTGAACTGAGACACATGCCGGTCTCCGGCCTTCAAACACTCCGCATCACTGAGTCCCGGTCCTCAATAGTTTCATCTGGGGCCTCCTGTTTCCTCCTACATTTTAAAATGAGAAGTGATCCACTTTGCCTACTGTGCTTACACACAGAGGAATTTGTCCTCCACGTTTAACCCGTCAGTGCAGTGAAACACACACATACACACACACTGAGTGTGTGGTGGGCAGCCTTTTTACAGCACCCGAAGAGCAATTGGGGTATTGGGGTGCCTTGCCCAAAGGGACTTAAGAGTCCAAAGAGCCATAGTACTTGTTGGGACCAGGAATCGAACCGGGGACTTTCAGGTCGCAAGGCTGAATCCTTAATCACAAACCTACAGCTGCCCAACTACAAGTAAGGCATTTCGATAGGTCATTTAGAAATGCTGAACTGGCCGACCCACTATGACTGTTTCACTTATGAACGTTTGCGTTGAGAAATGACCATCGGTTCTGTTCAGTCCATTGTGTAAGTCATTACCAGCTCCACTGAAGTCAGGTTTCCCTTTAAACTAATTCTCATCTAATATCTCATACTAATAAACAAATACTTATGTTTTTAAGTCTGAACATCAGGTCCTTAAAATGAGCTCGGCCTCCATCAGCTGCAACAGTAACAAGCTCCTTTTACTTTTCTGCTTCAGTATTAATCATGTCCGTCATGAGGTCAGCCCAGGACCTACACAATTTGTTCTGCAGAATGTTTACTATCCATCTATTTTAACATCAATGTATTGTAACTTTTCCTTGTGCAAGGGCTCTGATGTCATCAGCTCACCAGTTGGTGTGTATATTTAAAAATTATTTAAACTAATTTTTTTTTTTTTTTTTTTTTTTTTTTTTTTACAAATGTCCTGTGGCAGGCAAAGACACCAAGTTAGCTTTTAATGTCTCCTCTGTATTGTGCCTGTACAGACAGCAAATGTGGCCCAGATGGACAGTAAAGTGTCTTTAAAAATTCATTGCTGCCTCCATGGTGAGCCTCCATTTTAAAGTCCCTCATATTAAAGATTGATGCTGGAGAGGTTGGAACAGAGCTGCTTCACTGGAAAGCTTGCTTTAAATCGGAATTAATCCACCAATCATTATTTACCCTACAGAAATATCCAAGTTAATTTATAGTGTTTTAATACTTGAGTCTGTTTAGGCCGTATCTTATTCATATTCAGGCTGTACTGTAGTGTTGATCACATCACAGGGCAGGTTTTTTCAGAGCAGGATCTTCTCAGCCCTTACTTGTATTTAGCCACTGTGACCATCATAAAGCTTTTTAGTGTGGGGGGTGGGTGTGCGAGGGGGGGGGGATGTTATCTCCCTGGAACATCTTATTAGGAGTGTGGAAGTGAACAGACTCCACCCAACAACCAGCAACAGACATCCAACCAACTGTTAATCAGCAAAACCAGAACTGATATTTTCCACCACATTTTATTTAAGACCTAATACTTCTGGACAAAAAAATATAAATGAATTAATGTTAATATATTTATTATTAAATATCTATAAATGTTTACTATGTGGATATAATCTGCATTGGAGCAGTTTGTGATTTTCCTAAACAATGTCCAAAATACTTGAATCCATATTTTATATAATTTACATCAACAAGGTCAATTTGTCACCATTTCTGAAGGGTTTCTCTCTTAAGGTTCCTCTTCAGAAGTTTAAATGCTGCTCAGCTTGGTTAAGATCTGGTGATTTACACCTGTTCAGTCTAAAACCTTTTATTTTCGTCACTTTGTTGAGATGAAATGAGCTTTGGATCATATTTTTTTAAATAAATAAAAAAATTCCTCCATATGAGTTTTTTTTTTTCTAAATTAGCACATCAAATGTTTTACTTTTATTCTGCTACTGACATTAGTTGTTTCTTCCTATATTTAAATAATTGTGTACCTGTTCCAAAAGTATCCATTCAAACCTGATCCATGACAATAACAAAATCATGTTGGCTGCACCAAAATATACATTTTATTAAAACAGAACAAAGTAAAAAAAACGTGGCTGAATACCAAACACTGTGTTCAATTAATTTTGGTATTTTTTGTTCTCCTCTTGAATAAATTTAATATGCTAAATGTAATTTTTTTTTATTGGTTTGTAAAGAAAATTCTGAACTACAGTTTAAAAATATTGCTCAACTTTTTAAACATCAGAACATACATGCTCAAACGCTGTATGATCAATAAATTAGCACAAATAACTATTGTACAATATATTAAACACTATAATTAAACAAAATGTTTATGTATGTATGCACGCATGTGTATTATGCATATTTTATATATATATATATATATATATATATATATATATATATATATATATATATATATATATATATATATATATATATATATATATATATATATTGACCTTCACCAGGCACTCTGTCAATTAGCCTTGTACAGTTGGGGGGGGGGATTCTCCTAAAGAAAAGAGAACAAATCAGGGGTCATCAGAGGTTAAATGTTGTCCATCCTCTTATTGATTACACAACATTGGCCTGGTGAGCAGAATGATGGTCATTAGAGGCAAGGCTCCATGACATTTAAGGGGTTGAAAGGCCAGGCAGCGGGAGCCTCCGTTAGCTGTGGTTATCGATTAGTGGTGCATAAGATTTTTATTTTTTTTCTTTCTCAGATAATAATCAACCCCAAGATCCTGGTCCAAAGCTTTTTAATATTGATGTCTGTTAGAGGTTCATTGAGTTTACTGCGTTTACAGTTTACAATTCTGTCTGTGGAGACTTTAATAAGGGAACTGAAATTAAAGGAACATGGTTTGCATGCAGCTATGAAATAAATCAACCATTCAGCAGTCATCAGTTAGCACATGAAACCCACTTGTGATGAAACTCTAGATGTTTCTTCGAGTACTGTTCGCTTTGGGGTTTTACAGATCATGCAAATGCGCTTTATGTGGAAAGAGAGTGCAACCTGCATATCCTTTGTGTAGCTCTCCCATTATTGTCTCTTAATCAGCCTGATTGGGGGGGGTGGGGTATTTCAGAGATCTGCTTCTGTCCTTTGTCAATCCTTACTGCTGCAGGTGTTTATCTCTCTTGGGAAGTGCAGTGAAACTACCACCGGTATCCATTATATGTTCTGGACAAGCTGCTTAATCAGTCTCATCTGATTTGCAAGCAGGTTCAATTCAAGTCATTTGAATTAGCACATGGTGTGAATCTTTTAATGTTTCGAGTTTCACTCTGACACTGAGTGGTTTGCAGAATAACTTGTACTATGATTTTGCAGATGTTAAATAAATGAGATGAAAATAGTAAGCACACCACGTTTTATTTTTGATTATTATTCGGGGAAAATGTTGGGGAAAGTCATTCTGTAAGGGTTCTCATACTCTCCTACCCCTCCTCCTCCTTCACCTGAACAACCACAGGCAGTTGTGAACTGCCGTCAAAGGGTTTTAAAACTTTAAAGCATGTGTGTCAGTTGAGAAGAGTCTTCCATGCGTGACTCCCACAGGTCAAAGAATAATAATAATAATTGAAGTATGTGCTCTGTTTATCAATATGCTTTCAAAATAAAAGTATGATAAAAAGAAAAACAGCCAACATGGTTATGGTACAAACATTCACGTAAGGTCAGCTTTAATAAACAAATAACCTACATAATAATGGTATGTTCCACTGAGGGTATGAAGTTTCCAGCTCTGTATAGACTCCTATAATGAAAACGAGAGCCCAGTCACAATGCAATGGGTTGTTTAAAAAAAAATGGCCACAAATATATAAGTTCACAAAAAAGTTTTGTTTTCTATTAAATTCTACTTTTACTTTTGAACTGTGGAATGGATCCTGATCCTCGAGTTCAGTAAGATGTCACTTCATTGTGGTGGCGCATTCCTTTAGATTCCTTTAGATAACTTCGGCTCTGTGTCTCATGTCCTTGGGTTTGAAGTTCTATTTTATTACTTACTGCTTTCATTCAAAGCAATTCACAAGTATTCCAACTTGGGATCAGCATGAAGTAATGTGGGTTAAGGGACCCACAGTGGCAACTATATCTTTTCTTTTGGTATGAACCTTCAATTTCAGATTGATAGCCCAACAAACTAACCATTAAGCTACCGAGCCCATTATCAATCTAGTATTGAGTTACAAAGCAAAAACCGTCAGCAACAAATCCACTACATAATGTAATACTATGGAGCAGCTATTTTAAAGTACACCCCATTTTTACCACTGATGTTTTTTTTCCCAATTTTACTATAAGTGTCTGACAACCAGAGAGTGAGAGGAGTGGCAGGAACATTTTTTGATCACTTTGCTGCTACACCTTATCAGTTATTTTGTGTTTCACTTATGGCCGAAAACCCATTCTGTAGCCATCCCTGTATTATATCTTGTACCACCGAAGTGGAACAAAAAGATATTGGAAATGAAAGAAAAATGATACAGATGCATTGTAAAACTTTCTCTCCTCATTATGGCCAAAGTCAGGTCACTCTGCCCTCTGCTCCATTACTTTTGCCAACTACTCACATGATCTTCTGACAGAATTCTTTTTTTTTTTTTTACAGACACTGATATGCACTCTGCCCCCACCCCCCCACCCCATGTCATCTATTAACATGAATGCATTGTGGCTAAATCCATGGCTTAAACACCATGAACTATATATATTGTTTTATTTACTGTTGAACACTTATGACATTACAAACCCATCAGCGGTACAAAACAAGAGGGTTAATGTAATATTCCTAAATGCCCCATGTGATTACATTTTACACTTGTTTTGTGTGTGAAAGCATGAAGATTAAGCTATTGAGGAAAAACAAGTGGACAAGGAGAGTGAATGGCGTAGAGTTGCGGGAGAGATCTGTGATGATTGAGTATCTGCCAGAGTTAAAGGAAAGGTTTACAGGACAGTAGTGAGATCTGGATAATTTGGAGCTGGGAGTGAGACTTTGTAAAGATTCTTTGTCCTACATGTTTTATTGCATTTTTGCGTAGTTAGTGTTTGTTAACCTTTATTTACAGTATAAATATATCATGCAATTTAAATATAAAATGTTGTCTGTATAAATAATAGAGGGTTTAATATATATATATATCCCATTTCCATGTTCTCCCCGTGTCTGCTGGGTTTCCTCCGGGTTCCTGGTTTCCTCCCACAGTCCAAAAACATGGATCAAGTTAACTGGAGTTCTCCAAATTGCCCCATATAGAGTGTGTCTGTGTGAGTGACTGTGCCCAGCGATGGATTGGCGCCCTGTCCTGGGTGTATCTGCCCAGCGCCCGAGACGTTCTCCCCTGGATGGGCATGGGGAACCTCCCCGTGACCCTGATAGAGGATAAAGCGGGTGATAATGAATGAATGAATATATAACCCCCTCTCACCTCACATTCACCCCATCACTAATAAATATCTCACCTCTATTAATATCTAATGTCCAAAATCACTGCTGTTACTCATATATACTATATACACTCATCATCAGATTTGTTGGAAGCCCACACATTACACCTCCTTCCACTCCTTACACACAGCTTCCACTCTTATAGGAGGGCTTTTTAAGATTTCAGAGCGTGTCTTTGTAAGGTCAAATGCTGATGTTAAACAGAAGGGCCTGTCTCAGTCTTCATTCTAATTCATCCCGAAGATGTTTGATGGATTGAGAGCAGCACTCTTCATGAGCCAGTCTTTTCACTCACCTTTGTATGTTTTGTATACTGGGACATGGTCATACAGAAAAGGACCGTCCCCAAAACTTTCCATGAAGTTAGAAGCATGCAGTTGTATTAAACAAGACTGGTTCTGGAGTTTATTGACCTGTGGCGATGGGACTGAATAAAAGATCTGAATTAGTGTCACAGTACTTCTGTGCATACAATGTGTCTTTTGTTATTTTATTGTGTGGGTTTGATGAAAACAGGAGCTACAGGAACTACTGCTACCGCACTCAGCCTTTGTTATGCATTTGCAGATGTTGGTTAACATCAGAATTGTGATTTTACGCTGCGGATTGTGAAAGATGTGATGAAATTGAAACATGGCCGTTCAACTGTGGTGCATTAGATGGATGTCATCAACTGTGACTCTCCCCACTACTTATGATTGTTTCTCAGAGCATATATTAGGACCCTGCAGCGCTAAAGATTTTGAGAATCAAATGTGTGATGTAAATGTGTATAAAAATCAAGGTTTGTAATTTGATCCGGGTCTTTTAGTGGATTGTTTGTGACAGTCATGCCCCATCGGAAAGAAATCCTATGTTGAGGATTACAGTGCAAAAAAAACCCCGCAGCACATGGGGGCTGGGTCATTTATCCACAGCTGGATCCCGTCACAGAGCGCCTGCAGAACAATAAAGGATGGTCGATTGGCTCCTGTTTTGGCCTCATCTACTAACCAGTTAATCCTTTCCTGCTCTTGTGGTGTTGATGACGCTGATCAGACCGCTTACTCAAGGCTTGGTTCATTTTCTGCCCTTTCGTTAGAACCCACAGCCGCTTGAACTCAATAATCAATAACGCACTGCATCGATCAGCAGTGTGTGTGCACCGACAGCACGATGGGTAACCATCAGAAAGCACTAAGGACAAAGGTTTTTATTTATTTATTTTTTTTATTTTATTTTTTTTAACTTTATTTCATCCCATGGGCCCTTTTAAGACCAGGATCCTGTTGCACTACAACCAGCAGGGTGTCTGTACAGATGGCGATAACTGACAGTGCTGATAAGGATCCACTCTCTGATGTGCTGCTTTAGAAAACTCAAAAGATGCTAAGTCTGCCTATAAATTAGGGAAGAAGCTGATGGAATTCCATTAGGCTAGCAGAGAACACGGGAGCCGTTTTTCAGATTTATGGCATGGCACTCCTCAAAAAAGAAAAAGGGAAAAAAAAGGCATACATCCTGTAATTAAGCCTACACTGCATTAACAGCCCTTCCCCCTGACTCCACTCAGTCATACAACCCCTTCCCTCCCTCCCTCCCTCAGCCTGCTGGGACTACTTCACCCCAGCCACTGTATCCTTACTCTCTTTGTTGTCCCCCCTACTCTCCACCCCCACCCCGAGATGTAATAATTAACCTTTCTGATCTCTCCCCGGATAGAAAATAGATGGTGGGTGACTATGAGAACATCCTAATTGCCCCAGCATGAGCTAATGATTGTTCACTTCCTCTCTGGAAGCCCTGATATGGCATTATCACGCCGAACACTGTGGCCTGTATTATTTGTGTGGTGGAAGTACATAAACAAACAACATTACCAGACTTTCAGGATGTTTGACCTGTTGTATCAGAACTTGGGCGTCGTAACAATGCACCATGTTTTCATTTAGTGTTTTGTCATGCTTGGACATGCCTAATGCAGAACAGTGAAAAGGTTCGAATCAGATCAGGTTTCAGTTGTAGAGGTAGATTAGTACCCCGGCTACGTGATGGATCAGTGTGTAAGGTGATGTGCTGCAGTTCTGAGGGTCATCGCACCAGAATTCATCGCCCTGAATCGTGTCGACCTTACCTGAATCGTATCGACCTTAATGTAACACTTTATAATGAATATCATAACAATATTTTTAGAATAAGGTATAGAGTTTTGCTTTCACACACGCTGCAGACCCCAGCGTTCACTCAGCGATCATGGAGAATCTCGTTGGTTCCTCAGTCTTGTTTCACACATGCATATTAGTTTTTTTTTTATGTTCGCTATTTAAACACTGTTGTGCTTCTCTGGTCAGCTGCTTTTTTTACACATATGTTGTGATTCAGTGGCACATATAATACTGAGGTATATTCTTGCCGGCTATTTCTCCACATGCTGTATAGATAGATGTTCCTCTACAGACTGCGTCACAAAGCAGGTATTATTAATGTGGTGAGTGATGGTACTAAACTAAACTGTATTATTAGATTCTTTACTACAGTCAGTTTTTCCAAATTCTATAAATTCCACATGCACATTAATTTACTTTATTGTAATAATACACAGCATCTTTGCTGTGTTTATGACTCAAGTCCTTACTTCTGGTTTTTAAACCCCTACGACAGTAACCTGATTTTGTGATGATATGTAGATAATGCAGACTTTTATTATCTTTCCTCTTGATGTAGATCAAGATTTTCATTTTAGGTTAATTTCTTTAAAACTGGTGTAGACAATGTACATGTTTTATCAATATTAATGCTTACAAGAAACTTTTTGAATTGAATTTTGTGTGATATTTAAAATGTTCTTTTATCATTTGCTATTAATCTGTAAATCAACTGCATTTTGGAAGCGGGTCATAGTTTCTCATATTCAGGAGGTTCATCACTTTTTAAACTGACCATCCTCACAGTCGTATCAGACGTTCATGTGGATGTTGCCACTTTCTCTGTTGATTTAGTAGTTTTTGGTCTTGATGTCTTTTTCTTTTCTGTTTGGTTTCAGCTTTACGAACTAGACAGTGATCCGAAGAGGAAAGAGTTCTTGGATGATTTGTTCAGCTTTATGCAGAAGCGAGGTAAATTTTCCGATTATGAATGAGTGAGGTTTATGTCCGTAGGTTCATTCACAATGCTGAGCCTGATCTGGCAACATTTACATTGATGAATCTATCTTCCATTTTGCTCTTACTTTCTGAGGTTTTGAAAACAATTTCAAATGTATCCAACATTCATAACCAACCAAACAACTCTGCTCCGATCCTCCTCCGATGTTTAATCTCACCAGATCATAGAGTGGACGCACAAAACACAGTTTTAGCACTTTTTTAAGGACAGGTGACCTAAATGGAAACTACATTTTAATTGTCTGTATATCGCTATGTCCCCTAAACTCAAAATTCAATGCCATTAGTTAAAAGATTGTACCGTTAAACCCAACATTTCCTGTAAACTGGACGCACGTGCGAGAACACGATTGATTTGCATAGACCACAAAGTACAGCGAAACGGAGGTGGGGGGGTTAAACAAAGGGTTCCGTGTTAGTCATGCAAGAGCTCTCACCCAGTAAACGTTTCACTGATACTTTCTCATTTTCTTGTGCAGTTGTTGACCTTAATCTTAATCATAACTTCTAATAAAGTAAAAGTTACAGTGCAGAGCATCTGTAGAGGAGGATCTCTCAGATTATAGATCAATTAAAAAAGCTTTGCATATCTGAGTGGTCACTGCTTATATATTTTTATATATATATATATATATATATATATATATATATATATATATATATATATATATATATATATATATATATTCTCCCACTTAGAAATCATAGAGGGGTCTGAAATTTTCATCATAGGTCCACTGTGAGACATAATTTGAAAAAAAATCCGGAAATCACAATTTATGATTTTCTTTTAATAGTTTATTTGTGTGTTACTGCTGCACATAAGTATTTGAACACCAATCAGCACAATTTTAGCCCTCAAAGACCGGTCAGTGCATCTTTAAAATTCCACCTCCCTACACTTATTATTCTAAATTAGCACCTGTTTGACATTGTTAGCTGCATAAAGACACCTGTCCACCCCACACAATCAGTAAGACTTCAACTACTAACATGACTAAGAAAGAGCTGTCCAAAGACACCGAAGACAAAATTCTTAAACTCCACAAAGCTGCAAAAGGCTGATGGAAAATTGCAGCGCAACTTGGTGAAAAAAGATCAACTGTTGGAGCAGTTATTAGAAAATGGACGAAGCTAAACATTACTATCATTCGCCCTCTCACTGATGCTCCACGCAAGCTCTCACCTCGTGGCGTATCAGTGATCCTAAGAAAGGTGAGGAATCAGCTCAGAACTACACAGGAGGAGCTGGTGAATGACCTGAAGAGAGCTGGCACCACTGTTTGCAAGGTTACTGTGGGTAATACTCTAAGACATAATTGTTTAAAGTCATGCATGGCACGGAAGGTTCGCTGGCTTAAATAAGCACATGTCCAGGCCTGTCTTAAGTTTGCCCATGACCATTTGGATCCAGAGGAGTCATGGGAAAAAGTTCTGTGGTCAGATGAGACCAAAATAGAACTTTTTTGGTCCCAGGAATGCAAACAAAGGCTACTGTACCAAATATTAACATTGATATTTACAGGTGTTCAAATACGTATTGGCAGCAGTAACACACAAATTATTTAAAAATAAATAAAATTGTGATTTCCAAAATTTTTTTTTTAGATTATGTCTCTCACGGTGGATATGCACCTAAGATGAATTTCAGACCCCTCTATGTTTTCCAAGTATTTGTGTATTTGTGTGTGTGTGTGTGTGTGTATATATTTATTTATTTGGAGCTTGTGGTTAAGGAATATATATATATATAGCAGTGTGTTTATATGTGTGTGTTTCACTGCACAGATGGGTTAAATGTGGAGGAAAAATTTCTCTGTCTAAGCACACAATTAGATCACTATTAATTTATCTTCATCTTTTGTTTTTACGTTACTCTAAAATGTACACTACTTTCTTCGACTGTAGAATTCACAATGAAATTTTCCCAACGTCCTCATCAGAAAAAATATCTCACAAATTGACTTGAGAAATCTTATAAACACAATGCCCATTCCAGAACAAACTCGTGTTGAGTTCGAAGGTACCACTCTACCAGTCTATAAATTAAATAATTCATGTATAATAATTTTTATTAATATATTATGATAAACCTAAAAGGTGTTTTCCAATTTACATTTGAAGTGTAAGATTACAGAACTACATGTTTAAGTCGCTGTTAAAATTGTAATTAGATAACAAAGAAATTATCTCATTAGGACGGGTATTACTAATTAATTCCAGGCTTTATGTGACCGGGTTTCATGTTTAAACTTACTCACATTCAGATATTACTTCAGATAATCTCACTACACAAAAACATGAACCCTGACACATTTCAGTTTCATTGTAATAGCTTTGTTCGTTTTAATACATATTTAGATCAATTAATTTTCATAACACTGAATACTCTGGCATTATAAATTTACTCATAAGCAGGTGGCTCACACGGTTGACACAGATAGTCAGCTCACACAGGCCTGGTTTGTCATTCTTGTGTCAATTTATCATTTAATACAGAAGAGCGGTGCGGAAAACTTTACACTCTGAACATCCTCTTGTTCTTATCCATATAATTATTTATCCTGGTGGTTTAGTTTGGCAGTACAGATTATTGCACATTTGTTTTTGTTTTTTTTGTTAATAGTGCAAGTTATTTTTGTACGTCTTTATAGAACCAAACTATTAAAAGACCGTTAAATCACAGTAATCAGTGGCTGCCATCTAAACAAAAACTAATCGTGGTGAAAAAAATCAGTCTCCATTTACATTTAGTCATTTAGCAGATGCTGTTATCCAAACGACTTACAAATGAGAAAACAACACATTAGTCATTAGTTAAGGAAAACCAGCTACACTCTAGTATAATCAAACCTAATCATTATCCAATCTGGCTTCTAGATTATATATTTATTCTTATAGCGAGTGCTTGTGGAGTCCCAGTGTTTATGAATTCGCACTCTACATAAACGTATGGCTTTATCCCTCATCCTATTTAACGCACACATTCAGTGAGCTGTTACTTTTTATACCCACATCCTTTCCTCTTCGCGACGCCTGCACGCATCGCGGCTCAGATTACAGCCTGATGCAGCAACATTTCTCAACTGACCACTTTACGGCTCCATATAGATTTACATCTCCACCCCATGTCTGTATACAAAACAGTTCTGCCTGTTATGAGGTGCATTTATAAAATATCCCTCTGGCATTCAACGAGGGTTTCTCTCAAATATGAATGTAAAAAAGATTTCTTTATTCTGCAATGATAAATACAGTCATTCATCTAAACCCATTAACACATAATCAAAACAATATACTAATAGCTGTTCATGTGTTGCAGGGTTTCTGTGTATGTGGGGGCAGGGGCAATGAAACATGACACTTGTAATTCATGTAGGAATTTAATTTATATAAATACAACACAGATTCACATGACATTTAAAAGGTTTATGAGTTTATCTCTATAGTGTTTTTTCTTAAACAGAATTTCATTGTCTTAAACAATGGTTTAAAAGCCAGTGCAACAGTGGCAAGAAAAAACTGTGTGTGTATGTATATACACATACTGGAACAGGAATGGGCCTCCCCAAAATGTTCCTACCAGATCAGAAGCAAACAATTATTCAAAATGCATTGCTTTGTTCTTGATTATATGCTCAAGTGGTATTAAGACTGAATGAAACAGCAGTTAAAAACAAAGACAGGACATTTTGCTTTAGTCTCATCTCATTATCTTTTGCTTACTCCTAGGGGGGTCGCGGGGGGGGGGGGGGGGGAGTGCTTCCCCATGCTCATACAGGAGAGAATGTTTTGAATGCTGGGCAGATGCACCCAGGACAGCGTGCCAGTCCATCGCTGAGCACACACTCACGCACACAACATATATAGCAATTTAGAGCAGCCATTTCACCTTTCCATTTTTTTGGACTGTGGAAGGAAACTGGAGACACTAGAGATAACCCATACAGACATGGAGAGAATATGGAAGCTCCACACAAATCAGGGCTCAAACCTGGATCCTCAGCACAGAGAGGCAGGCGTGCTTAACACTACACCACTGCGCTGGCCATTACTATTAATATTTATTTTCATGAATATTTATGAAATCTGAATTTAATAAAATAACCCTTAAAATACTTGTGCTAATGACTATTCTTTCATAATCAGTGAAATTAAGTCTTCATACTTTATTCCTTATGTTTTTTTTTTTTTTTTAAATTGCTCCACATAGCGAGTTACCCTGATGAATGACCCCAGATCACCATGTTCATGATGAATAATTTGAGTCTAAGGTCTTGTTTTTCTTGTTCAGCATCCGAACCTTAGTAATGTTTACAGAAAAACAATTCAATAAACGAATTTCCGATTTCGTATTTGCAAACGTGGATCATAATGTAGATAAAGATTTCCTGTTTGTGTTTAATTTATCAAACCTGCTCTTCTTGATCATTGTTCTGATTATATTCGGTTATTTGCTGAGGACAGGATGTGCTGTTTTTATAGTGAAGCACCAAAAGCAGAAACCAAAACGATTCCACACTTTTAGTAAACTGTTTAGGAAAAAAAATTCAATAAAAAAAAAGCCTAGTTTCATAGTTCAAAGATATCTGAGAAATGATGTGGGTTGATGTTGCCCTCTAGTGGCAAGACAGAAGAAAGTCAAATACAAGACTAGTTTTTTTTTTTTTTTTGTGCATATTTTTCATGCCTGTCCTCATGTTGGTTCAGAAAGATGTCTTCATATAAATGTACACTGGCTGTTAGTTCTGTTGAAATGGCTGCTGTGTAACTCTGAGGTCATTAGAGCTCGATTATGAAAATTATTACACCGAAAAGAGTAGTTATTATATTAAGGGGGATTTTATGGGTTCTAATAGAAAAGTCCCTTTCAACTCATCACTTACCTTATTCAGTAATGTAATATTCCATTTGTTTTTTTTCATCAGGAACTCCTGTAAATCGTATCCCCATCATGGCCAAGCAGGTTCTGGATCTGTACATGCTCTACAGACTGGTCACAGAAAAGGGTGGACTAGTGGAGGTCATCAATAAAAAGCTGTGGCGAGAGATCACTAAAGGCTTGAGCCTTCCCACCTCAATCACCAGTGCGGCCTTCACACTCAGAACACAGTGAGTTCCTGATGTTCTCAATCGTTCAGGTTTAAACACACGATCACATCCTGTAGCAGAGCTTTATTATCGATACCGTCTTCAGTTTTTAGTTGGTTAGATTTGGTTTTGAAAGAGTGCATGAGCAGGAGTGTAAAGCTTATTTACAATTTTTATTATTACTGGAATGAATTTTGTGTAACAATTACAAATAATTTTCTTTCATTGATAATGTTCTCCACTCCATCTTCTTACAGATACATGAAGTACCTTTACCCTTATGAATGTGATAAGCGGGGCCTCAGCAACCCCAATGAACTTCAGGCTGCTATAGACAGTAACCGCAGAGAGGGACGGCGCCAGGCCTTCGGTGGCTCATTATTCCCCTACTCACCCAATGGTGCACCAAGCATGCTCTCCTCTCCCAAGATTTCCATGCCAACCATTGGTATGGCTGTGGGCACCAGCGATGTCTCGCATTCCACAGTGAATAAAATCAAAAAGGGTAAGTTCAGTCTTAAAATGATTTAAAAATTAATTCATTCATTATCTCCCGCTTTATCCTCTATTAGGGTCGCGGTGGGGTTCCCCATGCCCATCCAGGGGAGAAAGTCTCAGGCGCTGGGCAGATAGACCCAGGACAGGGCGCCAATACCATCGCTGGGCACACACTCACTCACACAGACACACTATATATGGGGCAATTTTGAGAATTCAATTGACTTGATCCATGTTTTTGGACTGTGGGAGGAAACCGGAGAACCCGGAGGAAACCCACGCAGACACGGGGAGAACATGGAAACTCCACCCAGATGGGGATTCGAACCGGGAATCCCTAGCGCTGAGAGGCGAACGTGCTAACCACTAAGCCACCATGCCGCCCTGATTAAAAATTAGTTTAGTAAATTGTAGTAGCTAAAAACAGTGGTACGTCTGAAGGTGGCTGATCATCCACCCTCTTGCTTCTTTCTCCTTGTCCTTCATCTTTTCCCCATGTAGAAGATGATGGTGGGCAACCCCCGAGTGCCTCAGCTCACAGGATTCCCGGCAGTCTGGCTGCTCACTCTGTGGCGGCGGCTCAGGCTGTAGCGGTGCAGGCAGCCATGGCGGCTCAGGCGGCAGCGTTTGAGCAGCTGAGGGAAAAGCTGGAAACCGGAGAGCCACCTGAAAAGAAGATGGCGATATCCTCTGAAGAGCATCAGAGGCTGGTTCAGAGAGTCCTGCAACAGAACTTGCTGGCGATGAGCTCCCAGGTTCCCATGAACATTCGCATCAACAGTCAAGGTAACAAGAACCGGACGTGCTACATCAACATAATGAGCTGAAACTGTTACTGCCAATGCCACCACAGCATTTCCCAGCCTCTAGCCCTCTGCATTTCCCCCTTGAAACAAAAAGTGTAATTTTTTTGTTTTATTAACACAAAGCAAATTAAAGTGCAGCCACAAGAGAAGTGCACTCAAGCACAACTTGCATTTACATCAACAAAGTGCAGATTTAATATTGGGGCTGTGAACATCTGGAACCATAAAATGTAGGACCCTGCTACAGCCACCCAAAAAAAATGTACACACTACAACTGTTTAAAACAAAAGTTCAATATTTGTTGACATGTTCTATCACCTAAATGGGCTGAACATGTGTAGAAAGAGGCAAAAGCAGCCGCGATGTGGAAGAGAAAGTGGAGGAGAGGGGCAGGGGTGGGGAGAGATTCACCAATTTACCATCATGAGATGATGAATCATTTTTGCAATTAATCTTGATTAAAAATGTAACAATTACTTTATTGTAAAAGCGACTTAAAATTGTCATGACGACATTCATAAGAAAATTGGGTTTAGACTACATGGTCTAAGTGGTTCATACGGAACTAAAAAAATAAAGTTCCACTCGCAGGACACGTGTCTGTTTATTTTGTCCTGACACGAAAAAAAAACTTGTTTTTATTTTGAATGGATATGAATTTGTACTTTAAAGGAACACAGACTTCTGTTTCTATATTTTTGTTAATATTTAGCAAAGGCCCTGCATTGTATTTTTTATTATTGCAAAATAATTATGTGCTAGTGATTTATTTTTTGACAATAATTGTACCATCAAAATCTGTAATTGTCTCGTACCTAGGTATGATATTAACAAGTTTTTAGCATGTGTATATGAAAGCAAAATAATAATGATTCAAAAACTGATGAAATGGCAAAATATTTGAATAATGAATACAGTGGATTTTATCCACTATAATTATCTACTGTTCCTGCAGTGCCAACACACTAACAGATTTAAAGACTATTAAAAGGGTCTGTTATGTTTTCATTATGTACATGATTAATAGTGCCGATCTCTTTATCTGAGATTTGACTGATGTTCTAAAGGGTTGCAGAGGGTTTGATTTGTGTTAAATGGTTATAAATAGGGTGCTTGTGGAGGGATACAAGAAGAACACCCCCAAAGGGATGGCTAACTGTATTAGGAGAAAAATCAATCTGTTAAAATAAAAACAGGTGAAACAAATCAGCTTTCACACACACGTTCACAGAAATACACACGCATCACGTTACACTTCAGTCAATCTGAAAATGGAATCGAGTGAATACTGCCATCTATTAGAGTCAGTGGGCACTATGTTTAACCCACAGCCTTTTCCTCGAAATCTGATATCAGTGTTTGGTCTCAGGCCTCGGCAAAAATCCAGTAATCAGATCATTACTGAGATTATAAACCCACTTAATGATTACTGAGGTGTTTAATGGGGAACTTTGTTGTTTTTGACACTCATCTCTTTTTATTCTGAGTTTCAGTTCCAACTTTCACGAAGGACAAAAACGATCAAACTTCTGTATTGAGTTTAAAATCCATAAACTACAAATAAAAAATGGCTCTAGAATATAAAACATTTAGGTAAATTTAAAATGTATGATTTTGCTACTGTGTTGTTAAGTGTCTGAGAACATGGTGGCGGGGGGGGTCTTCAGACATTGCCCCTCACTTGCTAAACTCCACCCATCCATCATCTTCTGCTTAATTCTATACTAGAGTGGGGGGGCTTGCCCATCCAGGGGAGAACATTTCGGGCGCTGGGCAGATGCACCCAGTCCATGGCTTGACACTCTCACACAAACACACACTCACTATAAAGAAATTTAGTGCAATTTTACAATTTACCTTAAATACGTGTTTTTGGACCGTGGAGGAAATCTCAGAACCCAGAGGAAACCTGGATCCCCAGCGCTATGAGGTGAACGTGCTGACCACTATGCTTTCATGTGGCACACGTTGAACTCTAAAATATTTAAAGAAACCTGACTGTTTCTGCAGTCAGTCTCAACTTCCTCCTCATCAAGTCTTAAGACTCTTAAGACAAGAATCTTTTATCTGTAGCCAAACGATGGTATGAAACATTTGTGAAAACTTCCATTCTCCAATGAGAATGGTATCCTTTTTGTCTCTGCTCCCTTCTCTGCCGTTTGGTCAAAGCCATCGTCTTTAAGCAGTACACCATCACAGGCCTCACTGCTGTCTGAATAAAGAACATAAAGTCAGTGAGATGTTGAGAGAATAGAGATTGCTAATGCTCTCTAAAGCCCTGTCCTCTGGACTGTTTGTTTTTAACATGAGTGGCTCAGAAATGTGAGCTGGTTTACAAGGGAAACCAACTGAACCCTGAACCACACGATAAATCAGATATGAACATCCATCCTTTATCTTCCGCTTTATCCTCTATTAGGGTCACGGTGCGGTTCCCCATGCCCATCCAAGGGAGAACGTTTCTGGCGTTGGGCAGATACACCCAGGACAGGGCGCCAATCTCTAGCTGGGCACACACTTACTCATACACACACACTCTATATGGGGTAATTTTTGAAGAACTCAATTGACCTTGATCCATGTTTTTGGACTGTGGGAGGAAACCCACGCAGACACGGGGAGAACATGGAAACTCCACCCAGATCGGGAATCCCTAGTGCTGAGAGGCGAACGAGCTAAACCACTAAGCCACCGTGCCGCCCTAGATATGAACATGTTCAGGTTATTTTTTAAATAAATTAGAGTTGTTGTGCTTTGGTCAACATTAAACTTTAAATATCTAATGTGTTGAACTTAGGACATACTTCCTTAAAACACTTCAGAAAATTAATAAAATCTAAATCTAATCTAAAAGTCTAATCTGAGTTAGTCTGTATTATTGAAACATCCTCCCAGCATCTTTCAGTTCACTGAGGCTCATTTCCTCATTTCAGGCTTTAACACTGTTTTTTTTTTTTAATTAATTTTTGTGAATCTGCTCAGACTTTCACATTGACTGGTAGTTTTTTCCCCAGCAGTAGAGTAAAGTTTTTACAGTTCTCAGATCAGTGAGATTGCTCATAGTGAATGATCATGGCATTTTCCCTGTAGTAATCATGTGGATGATTCAGTCAGGTTAAAAATGTAAAGTAGTGACCCACTTTTCACCTTTCACGTGTGAGAGTTTCACATCTTTGTGGTGGTGGTAGGGGTGGTGGGGGAAACCCTGCTGTTGAATCATGTAATTTGGAAGCACACATTATGCAAGTTTTAATGGAAGTGAGTTATACACAATTATTTTGCATTATATCATTTACCACTATGTATAATGTAATTTTAATTAATTTTATTTAGTGTTTAGGTGTTATTTTATCCCATTTGTTTTGCCATCACATTTTAAGATGTGCAAAATTACAGGTTTTGTCTCATATATACTCCATATGTTCTCGGTTAGGGATGGGTCGGGTCTGCAGGGTGGTCAGTACAGAACAGTTTCCTACCTGCAGTCACAGCATGAAAATGTTTGCAGCATGTGTTTTATGCACTTTCCATACTGTCCCAACATTTTCTAATTTGGTTTTTCTTTTTTACTTAATTTATTGAAATAAATAAACCATAACCTTTAGAACACATGTAACACATGTCAGAAACCTGGTGCTTATTGAACATGAACTTATTCTTAAAGCATTAGTTACAAGTTACAACAGTTACCTCTACAGGCTGTGTGGAGGGAACACTGGAGCTAATTCTCACTCCGTGGAGTTCACCACTGCAAAACGGTGGAACGATCTTCCCAACCCTGTCCGTAAGGCAGAATCAGTAAACAGTTTTAAGAAACTACTGAAGACGCATCTCTTTAACAAATACCTGTTGTAGTAAAAAAAAAAACGGGGGGAGGGGCCGCAGCTTCGAATAACAATCAGGTTTGATGAATTTACAGTATAGATGGTTTTCTCCATGGCTTCTGACTTGTGGTGTTCTCATTTGTAAGTCGCTTTGGAAAAATGCGTCTGCTAAATGACTAAATGTAAATGTAACACATTTCTTGAAATTTCCTTTAGAACCCATGTATTATTCAAAAACAAAACAAAAACAGTGAGCACATCTGAAATGGAGGAATTGTGCGATTGGTGTAGCTGTACTTGGACAGTAGTGAGAGGGGTGCCATTAAAATAACATGTGATGCAGAAATTGTAATTGACCTGTTTTTATGATGTTTCAGAAAACAGACAGGATTCAGCTATGAATCTCACCACGAACGGCCTGAGCAGCATCAGTATGTCTGTGGAGCTCAATGGAGTCGTCTACACTGGTGAGCAACCGATTATTCTTAATCACACCCACTTCCACATAAAGCACATGAACATGTTTACTACATTCTGATACACGGTGTAGATTTTAGTGTATCCTGATCATAAACCCAAGAGCTGAAAATGAGGATGTTGTGAGTGTAAAACAAAATTATTCACTGAAATATAACTGTGTGAGGGGATTAAATTTAAATAAAGACAATGGCCATCCTTTTTATTTTAAAATGAAATTTTGAAAGAAATCAAACTCTAAGTCCACAGTATCAGCTCAGTACCAGACAAATCTGTAAACATGATGGTTTCAGTGCTCTGCATTAAAACACTTTTGATACTAACAATAAAAGAATTTAGGAAGCAATTTGTAGTTACTGTAGTTTTACTGTCTGCATTAAAATTAAAATCCAGTCTACAAAACAGACTTAAAGTGAAAAAAATATGAGAGTTGAAGTGATATAAGCACTGTACCTGGGTCAGCATTCAGTCAGTTGAATCTGATTCTGTCTGAAGATTCAGATATTCGTCATATTTCACAAATGGTTTATGATTCCAACTGTGATGGAGGCGAGGGGCTTAGCAATTTGCTTAGCTGCTTAGCTCAGCTGCAGCGGCAAAAATTAAAACAGCAACTAGGTGATTATCTTTTTATATATATATATATATATATATATATATATATATATATATATATATATATATATATATATATATATATATATATATATATATATATATATATATAATATATATATATAAAGAATATATATATATATATAAGAATATCTTTTAATATCTTTTCTTTAGTGTAGTTACACTCAGTGAAGAGAAATCTTAAGTGATGCATGTGTACAATAATTTTGCCAGAAGTAACACCAGTTAGAGAGAGAAGTGACACATTCTCTACTCACTCCAAAATGGTTTTAGTCTGCTTCCACATTCCTCAGAAAAAGTTCCTACTCTGCGTCCCTGTGCATAAAACAAGGTCAATAAAGGACATTATTGGTTTAGGTTGGAACCTGACTAGCCCACACAACTCTGACCTCAAACCCACAAACTAGACTGGAGATGCTCAGCAGATCCCTTCATATCTTCTGGATAAATGAGCAAAATGTTGTAGAAATCCATTCTAAATGAGCTGATGTAACTGCAAAAAGAGAACCAACCTGAAACTGCAGGTTCTGAATATGCTTGTAGGTGTCCTAATACATTTGCTCATATGCATGTGTGGACCACTGCACTGCACTAGAAGTGACTACAACACAAAACTCCCTCTGTGTGCTTCACTGTCGACGTTCCAGCACTCATGCGAGTCGACGGTGGTTCATTCCTGTATGTCTTGTCTTTCAGGTGTGTTGTTTGCACAAGCTGCCGGTTTGAACTCATCAGGAGCTACTAGCAAATCTTCAGGGGACCGCAGTCAGTTACAGCCCCCTTCACGAACGCCTACCTCATCCACCTCCACCAACCCATCACCATAAACACCTCACACCTTCTCCACCTCGATGCTAGCTAAAGCCAAAAATCCACCTCGTATCTCAGAGCCTATGCCAAAAACAGAGTGGTGGAGGAATAACAAACCACTCTGACCACTTGACGAACACTATCTCAGGTTCACTTTCTTTTACACACTTTTATCCTGTAGCCAAAATGAACTAAACATACATCACCACCTCAACAGCAACAAACCAATATGCAAGTCCTGTGAATAATTTATTTCTTTTCTGGGTACACTTGGTTCTGACGGAGACCGTAGAGTAGGAACGTAAAGGTAGCACACTGTTTACACGAACCTGCTGACTGACAATGAAGTCTCTTGTTAACAGAATAATGAGATGCATTTTTCTTTTTATTTCCACGAGTGTTACTAAGATTGGAACTGTTTGGGCCTAATGACGGTTCATGTAGCTCCAGAGTGCCTTGCGGAATGTCCTTTCAGCCTAAGTTTTGACTAAACACAGACGTCTGTACAAACAAGTGAATGCACTGGTTTCCCAAGGAAGGCGACCGAGTGCTCAACCACATAACGTTTCTGAAAAGGATGGCAGAATATTTATTGTTTTTTATCATAGAAATGCCAGTGATCTTTAGATGTTTTTGAGAGCCAGAATATTCCAGTTACATGTTCTCATTCTGAATCAAGGTGGCCCTTGTCAATTTATACATGATGTTCACGATTTAGGCTTATCATAATCTTTTGAAATGTCAAACCTTTATAATACAGATGTGAATCTTAAACAGTGCAAACAGCTGTCGCAAAACAATCAAATAGTTAAAAGGTACAATCATCAGTCATCAGTCATGTTGTCATATGGAGGAAATGTGTAATACAGTTATGTAATCACAGCACAATGACTGGAACCTATGTTAAGAGACCCAAAGATATCAGAATATCTATTTTAAGGTTTATATTTTTGAAAAGAAAAAAAAAGTCCTCAGATCATATTAGCAGGTTGAGGATGTCAGTAAATTGAGCATAGTCATAGACTTTACACCCCACTCTCTGTACAACAATAGAGGAAACTTTGATACTTTTTAACTTGGGCTCTGTTTTTCACATGTATTTGGTCGGTTTTTGTATTAAGTACAAAAATGATCGAATGTAGTATTAAGTTGAGAGAATGTAAAAACAGAATTCACATAAGAGCCATTTAATACTATGAAATCCTAAGAAAGAATAATTCATGGTAAAAAAAATGGCTTGTTTTGAGTGACCACGTGATTTCGTCACAGACAGAGAAAAGTAAAATCAGAGAATTTGTTTTATTGACAGAGATGAAAGATCCTTTTTGTAAAGTTTAAAAATGACAATCACTGTTAAGATGGCAACACAGGATTCTGTTTGTGGCAAAAACAGTTTTTTTTTTCAGCTAAAATTCAGACTCAAATAAATGAATAAAACAGGACCCAGAGTTGAAAACAACCAAAGATTCCCTTTAAGGAACTAACAGTATAGCAGTGATGCATTTGTAGTTCACCTTTGTACAGTGTCAGAAGTGGGTGATGACAATAAATAATCAAAATGTAGAAACATTTACAATACTTGAAATAAGCTTTAATCTAGCAATATGTTTCCATTAAGCAGTGCAGGGGAAAAATATAATTTATTACTTATTCGTATTATAAGTTAACATATACACACAGTCAAATTTATATTCAAATTAAATAAAACAAAATACATTAATTAAAAATATTCTCTCTGCACTGTGCAGCTCCATTTACAACCAAAATTTGACATGAGTAGGTCACAGCATCAACAATTTTATCACCCAAAGCAACAGTAGAAAAATATGTAACTGTATGTTGCATTCAACTAACTCAAGCACACTGGTTCTCATTGAAGTTCTACTCGAGTAAAGAAACGGTTTAATCTGCATTTACTCCTCTACAGTGGAATCTGCATATTTATTTATTTAACAAGCTCCTGATACAACACTTTATCATCATCATGTTCTAATTAACCTCACAGGGTTGTTTTTTTTCAATTACTTGGACTTAATCATTACTAATATTATTCAGCTTTACTAAAGTCTGTTTTAATTTTATAGATAAATACATTTATTATAAAAACCGAAGGTTTGTAGATATCCGTTTTATTTAGTGTCTTTACAGTCATATGATATAAGACACCAAGCAACAGTTACAGACGTAGCATCAGATAACATTGTGGCACATGAATGAATGAATCTGTAGGGGAAACACTTCATTACCGTTAGTTATTTAGATGAGACGTTGGACAGTCAC
Organism: Corydoras sp. C115; assembly: GCA_019802505.1. Classification (NCBI taxonomy): domain Eukaryota; kingdom Metazoa; phylum Chordata; class Actinopteri; order Siluriformes; family Callichthyidae; genus Corydoras; species Corydoras sp. C115. The sequence continues at coordinate 1,319,413 of JAFMOC010000016.1, read as the reverse complement.
TGTAACCTTGTGTATTAGCAAAACACACACAAAACCTTATAGTAACGCTTATAATAAAATGTCTTCATATGCGAACAGATGAAATGGCAAAAAAAAACTTTTGAAACACATTTTAATACTGCTGTCAGGTTTTAACTCTAGAACTTCCCCAATTAAATTTTTGTTGCACCCATCTGTAGGCATAAAAGCAGACTTACTACTGCAGATCATCCAAACCAACATCACTATAACAACTTGTTAAGAAATACAAAGTAGGCGTTTCCATCTGTATGCTTTTGTTGTTCTAGAACCTTTCAGTAGTACTTTTAAACTGTTTATTCAGAGTTGTGGTGTGAGTTTGGGAAACGTCTAGTTTTAATCTAGCATGACCAAAAAAACCTAATTTACATTTATCTGTCAAGAAAACCAACCATGTGGTCCATGTTGTTGCTTTAATCTGGCGCTGCATGTCTGAACAGGAAAAAGAACCTGGACCAAACCCAGACAGTGCTTTTAATGGTCCCAACCAATCACTGGTCAGAAAATGAGCAAAAACATTAAGGAAATGTGCCATTGATGCTCCAGTTACTCATCACTGCTGCAGTCAAAACTGGAAAGAGCTTTGTACACAAAGATTAAATCATGTTTTATTCAAAACTCAGACTAAGACACAATCCTGGGCATCAAAACTTTCCAAAACGCCTCTGGCTTTTCTAAATCAATTAGTCGTTTTTTAGTAATTTCTAAGATAATAGAATTTTTTTTTGTTAAAGGCACTTGACTGACAGTTTAAAACAAAATACTTGCAGGAGAGCCAACTTAACAATCAGGTGATGCTTTCAAACCAAACTGGTTTTATTAACACCATGTTAGATGGGTAGGGAGTTGGTTTGGACGTCCTGTTTTGGCTGAAATGTGCAGATCCCTGCCTATGGGTTAAATAAAACATGGTTGGTGTTAATGTTAAAACAGCATAAAAAAGAAAACATGTGCGCTGTAACATTAGTAAAATAAATTTACTAAAGTTGAAATTCTTAAGACATTTGGCTTGTCTGTCATGTTTCATCATTAAAAACAAAGAAACATTAAAAAAAACAGTTTAAAGTTTGATGGGTTATATAGTTAGACAAGCACACAGAAGTGAAGTAGAACTGCAGGTATGATTCAGGTTCATCATGAGCTTCAGTGCACAATATTACAATGCAGAATTGACTTCAAGCAGCTTCACACAAATCCAGGTAGCAAATGAAAAAGAATACATGGATCAAATATAAACATTCATAAACCAATCACATTGCAAATTTAATAACGTCTACAAAACGCAACGAAGTACACATTTTTTTTTCTGTAAAAGGGAGATTTAGCGTCCGGTGTTTTTGTGTTGCAGGATTTTGCATTATTCTGATGAAGTGTGCTGGATTTCAGGGAATGTTTGTATGTTTTTACTTTAGTGTTACACACAAACATGCACCTATATATTTATGGTCAGGTTCTCAACAAGATGTATAAAAACTTTAAACTTCAGAGTGATATAATGAAGATGTTGACCGTGAAGCAGAATGTTTAGAACTTGAACAGTTTACTTGATGCATATCCAGCAACCTAAAACAAGCTTTTTAACAGTGTTTTTATTCCTATTTCAGTTTATTCACATATTTATAATTCTGTACACCGTTACACAGGTCATTTAAGTCGGTATTCACGTCTCACTCTCCTCACCTGGTGTGTATGGTACTTCCTTCTGTAATGTCTGTCTCTTAATCGATGTATTTGACAATCCCTGGAATGAAGTTCTGATTTTCACATACCTCAAAGGTGTCTGATCATGTGATTGGACTCCGGCTACCTCAGTTTTTAGTACTCAGTCCACACCAGTAATCATTCTCTCAGAAATCGCACAGAAGATGATTTGTGTATATATTCCTTTCGTAGAATCGAGAAATTGAGCGTTACAGCCTGTGAAATCAAAACATCTTAGTCTTTCATATATATTATGGGATGAGCACAGGAATTATCTCCATCTGGCTGTGATGAACTACAGCAGCCTGCAAAGCTCCCTCGGTTTCCACATGTTGCTTCTGCTTCAGTTGTCCTCGTAAAGGACCAGTTATGTTATCCTTAAACCTTCTGTTGAGATTCTCACTCCTTGTTAGCATGTCCTCATGCTTGTACTCATCCACATATGTTTAAAGACATCATGAACAAATATTTTCTACAGCTTTAACTCTTAAAAACAAAAGTGCTTTGTTATTTTTCAATCAAAGACAAGTGCCCACAGAATGAATAACCGATTCACTTGTTTTTATTTGATCTTGGCAACTTGGAGACTTTTCTAGGCGACTATATCGTATATTGCAACGACAACCAGAACTGCTTTGTTGAATCATGTGAGCTTGTTCTTCTTTATTTTAAAATCCCTTCTGCTTTGACAATTGTAGGTTGTTTAGAATAGAATTTGTTACACTAAAGTCTGATGTGCTTTTTATTATTTTATCTGCAGCTGTAAGATTTTGCAACAGTTACTGTCTTTCTAAGAGCTGTAAAAATGTCCGAGGGGCATCGGATATTTAAAGTTGCCCACACGTGAAAGATGAATATGCAAAGTTGTGGGGGTTTTTTTGTTATTGTTTTTTTTTTTTTTTCTTTTTTTTTTTTTTTGATGATGATGATTGACTTTCTCGTTGTGGCAGTTTGATGTTCGTGATGAATCACTGATGAAAAGAGCAGATTTTATACACATACAGTCAAGGCCAAAAGTTGGCACATTCCCACTTAAATTACACATTTGGTTGATTTGAAGTGTCAGTAAGTGAACACAGCCTCTATAGAGAACACACCATATGGACAAAGTATAGATACACACCCTTCACTCATTGAAATCAAGTGCTTCACTCAGTCCCCTTTGCCACTGTATAGAATCAAGAACCTGAAACCTGCATTTTGGACAATTTTAAGCTTCCCTCTTTGTTGAAACAATTCAAGGAAGGCCATTTCATGTCTGCACCACAGTGCACAAAGCAAGGTCCATAAGGATGTGGTTGGGTGAGTCTGGTGTGGAAGAAGCTGCAGGCCCACACAGAGCCCAGTTTGTAATTCAACCTCATTTGGGATGAACTACATAGAAAACTAGAAACCAGGTCCTTATGTTTAAAGTGAATTTCCAACCTTATTGTAAAAAAAATCTGACTTTACACAGATACTGATCTTGTAAGAAGGATGACGCCCTCTACTATTCAGAATTAAATGTATTGAGAGCTGTAGGTGTCCCAATATGTTTGTTGGTACAGTAAATTTGAATATTTAATTTTATTACATCAAATTATAGAACAATTGGGTTAAATCTAATAAATACATGCATATGAAATGTTTTGTGACTTTAGTACTAAACTGAGTATATGAAGTTTGATTAAAACATGCAGATGTTAAGTTGTTTCTCTAGTAGAGTGCGTGTTCACTTATTTATACTTACATAACATTTGGTCAGGGGTGTAAAAACTTTTGTATAAGACTACATGCAACTACTTAGATTTTGTAACAAGGCATTTATCATCTCAGGAATGAACACTTCTACCTCCAGATATATAGATTTATTCATTTAAGGGTTCTGGTCAGGATTGACACATACAAACATTATTCTAACATTTTATAGTTGTGTTACAGAATGTCTCTGTTGTATCACTGCTAGAATAATATTTGTGTCTCAAGAACCTTTTCTTCATGGGCTGTGCTTTTTTTTTATTGCTATTTAATGTTTTTCTTTCTCTTTCTTGTTTTTCTTCTTTTCTCTAATAGGACCTTTATAATAAACCATATTCCACTTGTAGTAGTTTCTCAAACTTAGAAGTAGAAGTGTGGGCAGTGCTGTTCCACCGTTTAACAGAAATTGCCTTGATTTATTATTTAAAAATGTTTTAATGATTTCTTTGCAATGGTGTGACTTGCGGTATATTAGGGGATTTTGTAGAATGGCTTCCTGACAGTTCTGATTTCTACTTATTTAATCTGAATTATGTTTGTGTGAATAATTAACTTTATTTGAAATATGAATATATCAAATATATAATTTTTTGCTTCAGTGACCTCGACTGTGTGCAGTTATTTTTTTTATTGTATTGTTTTTTCAGGAGGGTGCTTTTTTGTACACATGCACAAGATATTGCATTACTGCAAAAAAAAAAAGTGTTTTATTTAATCCTCATCTGTTGAAGTAACTTTAAAAAAAACTTTAAAATAGTGCATTGTTTCTGGGGAAACTTACTTTGTGATAACATGACTGACCTGCATAGAGACCTAACCGTAAGCGTATCTTTGGGAATGACCTATAATCGAAACCGAGAGACCTGATTTTACTTTTTTTTTTTTTTTTTTTTAGAGAAATGACCAGAAATTTCCACAGACAAAAATCATGTAGAAAGACTTAAAAAAGAGATAAAGCAATTTAGCAACCAACTTAAAATTTTTGTCATTGAAGTTCCTCTTCATTTACAGTATATCTGCAACTTTATAAAAAAAAAAAAAGTTTATAAATTTATTTAGTTTTAGTGAATCAGAATACAATCAGAATTAAACAATAAGAATACTCCAGGCGGCACAATGACTTAGTGGTTAGCACGTTCGTTTCTCAGCACTAGGGATTCCCGGTTCGAATCCCCATCTGGGTGGAGTTTCCATGTTCTCCCCGTGTCCGTGTGGGTTTCCTCCGGGTTCTCCGGTTTCCTCCCACAGTCCAAAAAACATGGATCAAGTCAATTGAGTTCTCCAAATTGCCCCATATAGAGTGTGTCTGTGTCTGTTTGAGTGTGTGTGTGCCCAGTGATGGCGCCCTGTCCTGGGTGTATCTGCCCAGCGCCCGAAACGTTCTCCCCTGGATGGGCATGGGGAACCCCACCGTGACCCTAATAGAGGATTAAGTGGAAGATAATGAATGAATGAATGAAAAAACACTCCAACTCTAAATGAAAGAGAAAAAAGACAATCTGCATTAAAACATATTTACCTTTTATAAAACAGGTAGTTGTTTTGGGTTTAGTTCCTTGGGTTTACTCAGATTTTACACGAGTTTTTGTTTGTTTTATTATTTAAACAAATCATTTAGACAGACGCGCACGTTCGCATCTCAGCACTAGGGATTCCCCGTTCGAATCCCCATCTGGGTGGAGTTTCCATGTTCTCCCCGTGTCCGCGTGGGTTTCCTCCGGGTTCTCCGGTTTCCTCCCACAGTCCAAAAACATGGATCAAGGGTCATTGAGTTCTCCAAATTGCCCCATATAGAGTGTGTATGTGTATGTGTGAGTGTGTGTGTGCCCAGCGATGGATTGGCGCCCTGTCCTGGGTCTATCTGCCCACTGCCTGAAACGTTCTCCCCTGGATGGGCATGGGGAACCCCACCACGACCCTAATAGAGGATAAAGCGGGAGATAATGAATGAATGAATGTGTGAGTGTGTATGCCCAGCGATGGATTGGCACCCTGTCCTGGGTGTATTTGCCCAGCGCCCGAAACGTTCTCCCCTGGATGGGCATGGGGAACCCCCCGCGACCCTAATGGAGGATAAAGCAGGTGATAATGAATGAATGAATTTAGACAGACAGATAAATACTAGAGCTGTGCAGGATTGATACAAATATCGATAATATCGATACCAACGCTGGTATCGGTATTGAACAATATTTGCGTAAAAAGATCGATACTCAAGACAGCAGCCACGTGGGCTCAGCCTGACCCGCCCAAGTCGACACGTCACAGTACGGAGAGAGAGACTCTGAGTGGGAGATAAAAAAAGATGTCTGAAAGAAAGAGAAGCGCTGTTTGGCTGTATTTTACCTGTTCAGTTTGCAAAAAGTCTATTAGGTACACAGGAAACACAACAAACTTATTTAAGCACATGAAAAAGCACACAGCACACCCAAAAGCACACACAAAATTCTATTTGAAAAAAATATATTTGTATTGTCGTTTCTTACCTCAAAAATATATATTTTCCTCACGTTAAAGCAAACTGTTTTATTACTGTTCCATTGTTTCTAAACAAAGATGTTGATGTTTATTGGGGTACATAATTTTGTTGTCACCTACAATGTTTGGCGAAATTCTACACTAGGTCTTTTGGATCAATGAAGCTCAAATATTAAAAAGTATCGGTATCGAATATCGCGATATTGGCCCTGTATTTACTTGGTATCGGATCGACACCAAAATTCTTGGTATCGCACAGCTCTAATAAATACACAATACAAAAATGAAATGCATTAATCTCCGCCCCCTGGCGTTCTGATTGGTCGAGGCTGGTTTGACGCAGCGGCAGGTTTAAATCGGGTTCTGTAGTGAAGGGCAGCGTTTGGTTCGCCGCGTGGAGTTTTGGGTTCTGAGTTCTTCACCTGAGTTCTAATAAAAACATCGACATGAAGCTTCGCTCGCGGTTGATCTCTGTGGACAGTCCGTCGTGTGAGGCCCGCAGGCCGGGTTCGAGGGCAGAATCCCGCGGAAACGAAGCCGCTCTCCGGTAAGTCTGCCGCGCCGTCCTCTGAGATCTCTTCAACTTTTAAAGTTGAGATAAGATGTCGCCGAAAAGCACAACGTCTAGAATTCCGACTGCTTTCTGTAAGAACGCCGCGTTCTATTAAACAGAACCTGAACTGTTTACCTGCCGCGGTCACGGGAGCGAACAGGCTGGTGTTAGCAGCTATAATAACACTGTTTGCCTAAAAGCTGCTTTAAATGTTCATGTTAACTTAAATAAGGTGGACGACGTCTTGGTGTAAATTAGTTGAACTAAATGAATTGACTGGTAACAATAGTGAAAGCTTGTAGCTTGTTAGCTAGCGTGATGTTTATCTTCTGAAGTAGGCCCGAATTCGACGTCTGCGTTTAGTTTCCGGGTTGTATACTTATAAATCTTTAAATGTTTAAATGTTTATGATCTTTTAAATTAAAACAGTGGATTCAGTCGAACAGTGTAAGCGTCCACATTTCTCAAAATATATAATGAGGCTATATATACTGCCTCTTTAATAGTTACTTGTTTTGTCCATTTTAGTAACTTTACCGACCATATAGATTAACTTTGTGGTTCTACAATCTCATACTGTAAGTCTGTCTACTTTCTGTAATACTTTAAGCCCTTTGTGCTCTGTTCCTAATTAGCAGAGCCACCATAAAGCAGATCTTTTGACGATTCTAAGCACTACAGTGACTGTGGTGGTGGTATGTTATGCTGGTGGATCAGACTCAGTAAAATGCTTAAACATTTTAAACACTATATTCTCTGTAGATACATGTCCGTTTTTGCTTTACTTTATATATGTTATACCAAAGACACACAAAGGTCACTTGTTACTGCACAATTTGCCAGTCATCTTTAATCCTTCATCTTTATTCCCATGATGCTGGTGGCTGTCAGTGGAGGGCATTTCTCAATTCAACAGTGTTACTGAAGTGTTGAACTACTGCTTCACTGCCTGATATAATCCATTTGTACCACCGCATCACACTCAATCTTTACTTTCAAAGCAGCAGCATCTTGATCCATCTTTCAATGGGATGGCTTGTCCATGTTGATGTGGTGACATCACAGTGCATCTCCTGTTTAACTAAAATTTGATCCAGTGACTGAGGAGAATTACTTAGCTGAGTTTACTAAACTGCCCAGCGATGGATTGGCGCCCTGTCCTGGGTGTATCTGCCCAGCGCCCGAGACGTTCTCCCCTGGATGGGCATGGGGAACCCCACCGCAACCCTAATAGAGGATAAAGCGGGAGATAATGAATGAATGAGTTTACTAAACTCATATCCCTGTCAGTGAACTCAGTTTTAAACATTTTTTCATTGTTTCTGTTACTTGTTTTAGCAAGTACATTTTAATTTCTTGTAGTGTTTTGATGTTTAATTAATTGTTATTAATTTGCCCAATTTGAGTCAAAAAAGTTTCTCCGAATTGTTCTGCCAGCAGCACAAACTGTTGACAAAAGCAAGTTGATTCTGTGAATTCATGTGAAGGGCACATAATTTGAACTTTTTTGCAAATGTGCCTTGTCAGACATCCTTCCACAGACCAGACTTCCCATTTTAAACTTCAGCTCCTCAGGGTCGGCGATTCTGTGCACACTGTAGTCTCAGCTATTTGTTGTTGACTGTCTGAGAACCAGTGTTATTACCCGGTTAAAGATCTGATGTGCTCTTTATTCTGAGATCTTTTTTCTGTTAATCACAACTGCAGTCAGCAAGTTAGCCAGTCACCTACCTCATCACAGAACAGTCGCTCACTGAAGGTTTTTTTTCTTTCCTGCAACATTCTGAGGAACTCACTGTAATGACTGTTGTGTGTGAAAATCCCAGGTGATCTGTGGTTACAGATAAGATGTTATGCCGTTATCATTCTACATAAACACAGGTGCTAAGTGCAATGAAATTCTTTTTTCACATGCTTATTAGCTTGGGGTCAGAGTGCAGGGTCAGCCTTGATATGGAGCGCCAAAAGTAGAGTCTGAGTAGGAGCCCGGCTTAAAGTCGTCCATTGGCAGCCATGTACACCAAGGTGTGGAACCTGCAACCTTCCAAACGTTGAATATTTTTAATGAGTGTGTTTTTGTGTTTGAATCGAAGGCTGTGCAGGAGGTTCTGAAGGACTGCTCGAACCTGTGCTGTGATCCCGTCCCTACTGCAGTCAATAGGCTTCGCATGAGACGTGGAAGAAAAAAAACTCTTCCCGCAGTCAAGTGTAAAGGTACAATGGTTTTAAATTCAGGACAGCAGAGATGTAACTTCACTTATTTGTCTTGGTCTTAGATTTTCACTTAATGAGATATGGCAGTGTATGAAATGAATACCGGTTTGAGAGTTTAGAATTTGATTAATGTTTTCTCATTAGAATCTGACTTTAAAACTCCAGTGCGCAATCTCCGGGTGAGGAACTTCTCATTGGTCAATCCTGCGGCACGTAGCCTTTACTCTCCTGTTGTGCGTTTTGTCTCCCCCACCAAAGACAGTAAGTGCAGTGCAGCAGCGCAACACACAAATAGTTTATATTGTATGTTTTTTTTAGTGATCCAATCTGTCCAACTGAAAGCATCACAGTTCATGTTCTCACTGCGAGGCAGGAACAAATGTATAACTTTATGTATTTTTAAAACTCTTTATAAACTCTAATCCTATATTGCTCTCAGGTGTCTTTAGGAGTCGAGGTATTTTGCCCATTTTTTTTAATATGAATTTGATTCTTATATGCCACAGTAAATAAAAGTAATCCCCATCTGGGTGGTGTTTCCATGTTCTCCCTGTGTCTGCGTAGGTTTCCTCCGGGTTCTCCGGTTTCCTCCCACAGTCCAAAAACATGGATCAAGTCAATTGAATTCTCAAAATTGCCCCATATAGAGTGTGTCTGTGTGAGTGAGTGTGTGCCCAGCGATGGATTGGCGCCCTGTCCTGGCTGTATCTGCCCAGCGTCGGAGACTTTCTACCCTGGATGGGCATGGGGAGCCCCCCCCCCCCCCGCGACCCTAATAGAGGATAAAGCGGGAGATAATGAATGAATGATTCTGATGGTTTGACTTTGTAGAATCTAAAATTGTATCTGCTTCCACAGATGAGCGGATGAGCGGTGGTGTGGTGTTCAGTCCTGAGCAGTGTGTGTTTGGTTACAATGGCCTTAACACTCTGTCTAAGGATGAAGAAAATGATGAAGTGTTCAGTCCGTACGTTACTTCTCCATATCTTTAACTGTGGTGTGGCGTCACGATCCACATTCTTATGTTTTATTGATTATCCACAGATTCACATTTATCAAAAACATTCCGAACCAGTCACAGCAGTCTAGGCTTATTTCACCTCTACGGGACATCCCACTCAAGACCAGGAGTACACCTGCAGCCACCATGGTTCTGGACTTGGTGAGCTCTTCAGCTTTTACTGATATAAGTTCCTCCATATTTATATATTGGGTTCAGTGGTATATAAAGCTGTCATGTTTCTCATTAGGATGAAACGCTGGTCTTCAGTTCCCTCAATGTGATTGAAGATGCCGAATATACCTTTAACACAAGCTTCCAAGGTCAAGAGTACAAGGTCTGTAAAAAAGCTGATTTTGTTTGTTTTTTTAGCATTAATGACTGAACTGCTCAATGACGGCTGTTCTTTCACATACAGGTCTATCTGCTGCTCAGACCCCATGTCCAGAACTTTCTGCAAGCGATGGCAAAACATTATGAGGTAAGAGTTTTATTAGCACTGCAGATAAATTATGATCATGAATCAATACTATAATCAAGCCAGGGCGGCACAGTGGCTTAGTGGTTAGCACGTTCTCGTCTCAGCACTAGGGATTCCCGGTTCGAATCCCCATCTGGGTGGAGTTTCCATGTTCTCCCCGTGTCCGCGTGGATTTCCTCTGGGTTCTCCGGTTTCCTCCCACAGTCCAAAAACATGGATCAAGTCAATTGAATTCTCCAAATTGCCCCATATACTGTAGAGTGTGTCTGTGTGAGTGAGTGTGTGCCCAGAGATGGATTGGCGCCCTGTCCTGGGTGTATCTGCCCAGCGCCCGAAACGTTCTCCCCTGGATGGGCATGGGGAACCCCACCACGACCCTAATAGAGGATAAAGCTGAAGATAATGAATGAATGAATGAATGAAAATCAAGCCAGAAAGACTTATCAACCAGAAATTAAATATTTACCCAAACTTTTAATAACAACTCTGCATCCGCAGTATTTTTCTTGCGACTTCGGTCTTTCTATGCAATTTCTCATTGTAATGTAGAGTTGGTTCTATAGTGTGATTTATAACTAGCTTAAGTTTCTGATTATTTTAAGTTAAAAGTCTAAGTAGTTTAAATTTTATGCCAACTGGGGTTAAATTTATCGTGAGAAACAATGTTAAAACTGCTTTGACAGATAGGAAGAGGCTGTTTGTCTCCAAGGTCTGAAACACTGGACGGTCTTGATTAGTTTGCATGTTTATTTCTTGTATTCTATATTTGTTTCTGTTGTAGATGTTTATTTACACTTCTGCTAAAAGGGAATATGCAGAAATGATAGTTGACATACTCGACCCAAAGAAGAAACTCTTTAGGTAAGTGAGAGACAGAAGATTGTTTTAATCAGATGTATGTTTTGCTTCATTTTTACATGTTCTAAATGTTTATTCTATACAGCAGTAACTTGGCAATTAAGTTCAATTTAAAACTTGATTTAAAATTAAATTTATTGATAAAACTTTTAAACACACACAGATTTTCACCATTAGTTATAATTAATAGTGACCATCATAGCAGGTGCTATGCAACTTTCAGCATCACTCAGATGTAGGCAATAAAGAAAAGCAGAAGTAAACACCTTACTGATGAACAAACTGACACACACCATCAGTTACTCACTCTTGAGGTGAACAGTACCTGAAAATAAAAACACTGAGCCTGTAAAGGAAGGAGCTGCTCAGTAGTAACAACATAAAAGGGAGTTTTTTCTTGCCACTGTCGCTTCGGCTTGCTCTTTGGGGGTTTAAAGGCTTTTCATTCTGTAAACCTGCTTTGTGACAATGTACTGTTGTAAAAAGCACTATATAAATAAATAACTTGAACTTGTACTAATAGAGTTCTTCGTGAGTGTTCATGGCTGTGTGTATGATCTCTAACTTGACTCTGACCAGGACAGATTTCAAAACTAATTTTCTTTTGCTTGTTTTTTTTAAGGCATCGTCTGTATCAAGATGACTGCATTTGTGTACACGGACATTATATAAAGGACTTGAAGGTGCTGGAGCGGGACCTCTCAAAGACTGTGATTTTGGACAACGCTCCCCACACTTTCCCCTACCACGTACGTCTGATTCAATCCACTTATGGTCTGCACTTCATGCAGTGTACTAAAACATGTTTCTAACATGTGACCATATTATTCAGATGTATTTTAATAGGTTAGTGAGTAATTTTGTTATTTCATGGCATTGTGAAATACTGAATTCTGATTGGTCAGTCAGCTGTTATTCCTTTATAGTAGAGACAATATGAAAGTGCTTGTTAGGAAAAGTTGTTTATATTAAATATTTTTCAGTTGTACATTCTCAAAGCAGCTATACAGTTTTCTAAACCTGAACCCCCTAAAGATCATGACAATGGCACAGCATGTTTCAACAAACTGGGCCACCAAGGAACTATTAGTGCTCACAGAACCAAATAAATAATTAAATTACCCTGGTTAATTATTTTAATATACCTTAAGCATTTATTTATTTTTTATTTATGTTTTTGCTTCATTAGATGACTGACTTCATTTCTGTTTGATTTGTTTTTCCCAGATAATGAACATGATCCCTATTAAGAGCTGGAGTGGTGATAAAGAAGATAAGGAGCTTCAGAGACTTGTCTCATACCTGGAAAAACTTGTTCATGCTGTATGTTAGTATTTTCACCCCTCAGTGGATCTGCTGCTTTGTTATTAAACTAACATCTCTGTTTTGTGGACTTTCCTGTAGGATGACTTCAGGACCGTGCTGAAGAGAAAGTCAGATCACTTTTACAGACTTCTCACTGAAGACTAAGTTTCCGTCCTTTCATGTATATTTAAATTTTTCCTGTACAGAAATCTGTAAATATAAGTGTTAATTCTCTGACATATGAAAGAACATAAGCTCATCTCCTCAGTTGCGCTTTATCTCTTTATTATTTATGATTCTGCTTTTTATCATGTGGCTTTTGTTCAAAACACCTTGATTCATTTTTATTTAATCACAGTTTCCTGAAATCTTTTAAATGTCCTCATGAATTGATTGCTACAATAAATAAATTTGAATCTTTTGAGGAGGCTGTGTGGTTGTTTTTCTCCTAAACCACTTTTGTTTTATTGATGAAACAATCACAGCGATGCTGCAGTCTGTAAGGGTACAAGCTTAAATGTGATACGTGTGTGTGTGTGTGCACACTGTTTTTTTGACCAGAATGAAATTACAGATACAGAGCTGCATTTCAGTTTAGGATGCAGTATTTCAAAAGAGCTCAGCTTTGATACTGAGTACATCTTTTTGAACAAATATATGAACAAAGTTGAAAGTCCATGTACGGAATCTTTAGGACCCTTATGGAGGTTTAGATACTCGTTACATGCCACCAAGCAGTGGCTCAAGGAGCTTTCTTTTAGTGAATCTTTAGCTACATTTCACTCCCGCAAATTTATTTAGGGTATATCTTAAGCTACAGCAAGAAAAAGCAACAGTGGAAAATACTGACATTTACGCTGAAATCTTTACCATCCTATTAAGTAAGTGTAACAAGAAGGTGTAAATAACTACATTCAAATAATAATAATAAAACTTCAAAAGTTGAACAGATAAAATAAATGATGTCATTTTATATTTAAAAATAAAAAGCAGCAGCAGAGTTCAGTCACTTTAGTAGACGAACATTGATGAGGGAGCTTTGAGCTCAGTGTCGTCTGAGCTGCAGGGAATCCAGCATCATCCTCAGACACACGGCGTGTCGTTACCGCGTTGTGGTCGATAGAGGGCGCCGATGATATTTTCAGGATCCGCTTCTTTTTAAAAGTAGAAGAACAGAGTCTGTTATGGGAAGATGGCGGCGTTGGTTGGTGAGCGACGTTAATCTAAAATCTCATGTTTTTAACTTAAAATCTGAATTTTACTGAATTTTAATTTATTACGGAGTTTTATTAGAATTCTCTATGACGACGCGTCGCTCAGGAGTGACGTCGGCGCTGAGTGTGCGCTGGCTGTGGTCGCTGACCTTGTTGTGAAGCGTTCTGAATCTGCTTCAGTCTGTAACCTTCAGCTCTGTTCAGAACGCCTGCCTTTAGAACGCATTTAGAACGCCTGCTTTTAGAAGGCCTGCCTTTAGAACTCATGTAGAACACCTGCCTTTAGAACGCCTGCTTTTGTAACGCCTGCCTTTAGAACTCATTTAGAACGCCTGCCTTTAGAACTCATTTAGAACGCCTGCCTTTAGAACCTCAGATTTTAGAACGCCTGCCTTTAGAACGCCTGCTTTTAGAACCCCAGCTTTTAGAACGCCTGCCTTTAGAACGCATTTAGAACGCCTGCTTTTAGAACCCCAGCTTTTAGAACGCCTGCCTTTAGAACTCCTGCCTTTAGAACCCCAGCTTTTAGAACGCCTGCCTTTAAAACTCCTGCCTTTAGAACGCATTTAGAACGCCTGCCTTTAGAACCCCAGCTTTTAGAACGCTTAGAACCAATGGAAGCTACCAATTAAAGCGTCAAACAAAACAGCGCTTTACTTTAAAAACAGCGCTTTTCACTTTCTCTTCTTTCTTTTACAATAAAACTTAACGGATTGTTTTTCGTTTGTAAACGCTGGTTTTAATAAAGTGAACACGATGCCGCAGTGCTTAGTGTGTTCGTCTCAAAATAAAAAGGTCGAGTCCATAGGCCTCTGTGTAGAATTTGCATGTTCTCCATTTGTCTAAGCTGGTCTCCACCTGATTAGATTATATAACTTTATTGATTCATTTGCGCGTTTTCAGCATCATAACAGTGCACACCGAACATAGAGGAGGGATATACACATAATGGTTGAAAGATAAAGATATGAATCTGTATGAAAAGTAAAAAAAAAGATTTAGAATGATTATAATGTTATTGCACCGATTCTAGTAATTGTATGTGGTCTGGTTAATTGTTGTGGTGCTCAGGCTGCTGCCCCTTCCCAGCCTCTGGCCTCCTGTTACCCTCCTCCCCTTGAGAAAAGTTGTGCTCTCTGATGGCATGAGGGACAAATGAGTTATTAAGTCTGCTGGTCCTGCATTTAGAAAGAAGCAGTCTCACTAAACATGCTCCTGTGGTGATTGTTGATGGTGGGGTGGGGTGGGGTGGGGGGTAGCAGCGACTGGGATGATGATGGGGATTAAATTAAACTGTGATTCCTTCACATCAGCAGTTTCATTTAGCTGAATCTTTTATTATTGGTTAAAAAGGTTTTGCTGTTGTTCTGCTGGTTCTGAATATTGTTTTGTGTGTTTCAGCTTCTCACTTCGCCTCAATCAGGTCCCTCTCATTAAGGTAAGAACCAACAGGAACCATCAAGGTTCCAGCTGAATTTAAATTAAGTCAGATAAGTGTTGTTGTGTAAATAAGGTCATGATTTCAGCGGTGGGGTGATGGCTGGCTGGGTGTTTAATTTTACTGGTAACATCAGGTCTTTGAAAGGTTCTGAATAAGCAGCAGCGCTTTAAATTCTGAGTGTTCATGTCCTGATGCTGATTCTACTGAATCTTTCAACATCCTCTGTTTCAGACCCATTTCATCTTTTGTTGCTCAAAAGAAGGTTCTGCTGAAAAAAGATGAAGAAGCTTTCAGGTATGAACAGTTCAACCCTGATCCTCAACATCTTTATCCCAAATGACACTTTTCTAGTTTATGCAGTTCAGTAAATTGAACAAGCTTCTCTGTTTAATAAAATATAATGACTTAATTAAAATGTCAATTTTAATGACAAATTTAAATATAAATTTGTTATAAGTACACCTCTTTTAACTATGTATCCTTATTAACAATAAAGAATAAAAAATAATTTTATTAACTTTGTTTTTTAGTTTATAACAGAAATGAATGAAATCCTTATTTAAACTAGAAATATTTTTTAACTGACTGGCATTTGATACTGAAAAATGAAATTGAATAAAGCCAATAAATAATAATAAATTCAAATTCATCAGCAACATTCATTCAGGAGCACAATATATTAACACTTTAACCTACAAAACTAAAATAAATACAACAATTTGTGCTGTTTTTTTTTTTTTTTTTTTGCTGGCTCTACGCGTCACGTTTACGATTAAAAAACTCAAGCGGCTTATCAGCGTGATTGGGGTGTAATATCTTTAAGTGACGCCTTCATCTATTTGGCTTCACGCTGTCCACTGCCAACATTTTAAGACACAGCAGACACACTGGTCTTTCTTCGTCTCCCACCTCAGTTACAGTGAAGTTACAGTTACAGTGAAGTTACAGTTACAGTGAAGTTACAGTTACAGTGAAGCCAAGCCCTACATTCGCTTCGACTTTTAGTTTTCGGTTGACTTTTGTTGCTCATTATCTTCGTCTCTCTCCGCCTTTCTCTCCGCCATCCCTGTTAAATATTTCTCCATGTTGTCTCTTGAGGGTTTGTTCAGTTCACTTAATATCACTTGCTCTGTGATTTCTTGTTATGCGCCTCCCCAGCCACCGCACTGCGCCCCCCCAGGGGGGCGCGCCCTACTATTTGAGAAGCACTGTTGTATATGGAACCTACATGAGGTTTGTATATTAACAGTTTCTCTGTTCCACTGTGTTCTGTCACAGTCTGGTTCCCTTAAGAAGGCAAAGCACTGCTCTCGCATCCAAACCTGTCAGCGGAAAAGGAGAGTATGTTATCACCAAGCTGGATGACCTGGTGAACTGGGCACGCAGGGTATGTCTCCTGTCGTCTCTCAAACTAATGCTAATTCAATCTTGCACCCTCTCTTATATGGTTCTTTTTTTATTTTGGCCTGAATTATCTAGAGCTCCTTATGGCCCATGACTTTCGGGTTGGCGTGCTGCGCTGTGGAAATGATGCACATGGCCGCACCGCGCTACGACATGGATCGTTTTGGAGTAGTGTTTAGAGCCAGCCCTCGACAGGCTGACGTCATGATTGTAGCCGGAACCCTAACCAACAAGATGGCTCCTGCTTTGCGCAAGGTATTCCTGTCTCTGTTCTGACCAAGATTTGATGTTACGTTATTACATAAAGGTCAAGTTAGAAATTAGAATTATGACCTGGTCATTTAATAAAACAGTTCTGATTATTTAACTATGGTATGAATAATCATAACTAAGTATTTAAAGTGGTGTCAGTGATGCTGCTGCATGTGAAGCTACTTTACTAGTTCAACATACAGACTAATCACGTCTCGTTTCTATAGGTTTATGATCAGATGCCAGAGCCAAGATATGTCATTTCTATGGGAAGGTAAGTAATAACTTGGATTACTTTTCATTTAATTACTAGATAATGTAAATATGCATTTTTCATCAGATGTGTTTGTGGATAAAAAAGAGTAAACTATAATAATATACCAATATAACATGACCACAGATAAAGCTAATGCATGCACTTCGTTAACATCACACTGTATGACTGTCACAAAATTTTGTTCAGCATTTGTTTTTTGATTTTCTGTAAAATAAAAACCCTGTAGCATCTAGTTTTTTTTACATACATGTTCCACTATAAAATTATTGCCACTGCTGGAAATTTTAGGAACTATGATTAAGTCAGAGGGTTTTTATTTTATAATGTCTGCTGTTGCAAACACTCTGAGCTAAACAAAACTGTTCCAGCTTAACTGTGGAATGCGTACATGTATGATATGGACTGCAGTATTGGAAAAGCTACACGTTACATTTACTGGATATTTCAGAACATCTTATTCTAAATTGGTTCCACTTTAGCAGTTATAACATTTCACACCTCTGGATAGGCTTTCTGCAAGACTTTGGAGCATGTCTTTGACCATTAGTCCAGAAGAGCATTTGGTACATTAAGAACTAAAGTTGTTTGATGGGCTGAAGGTCAGCCCTTTGTGCAGACATTAAGTTTATCACTTGGCCAATTATGCCTTTATAGACCGTGACAATCATGCTAGAACAGAAGAGGGTGTTCTGCAGACCGGTTCCACAAAGTGATAAGAAGCATATAATTATCTGAAATATGACCGGACTGAATAAAACCCCTCAATTTAAATTCAAGTCCAAATTTTGTGTGTGTGTGTTATTACTATCAGATATGTTGTTATGAAAAAGTTAAACCTCAATAATCTTAAAACTTTAAAACAGTCATGTTTGTGATCAGGTGTTTGTTTCTGGTTGTAGTTGTGCTAACGGTGGGGGGTACTATCACTACTCCTACTCAGTGGTCCGTGGCTGTGACAGAATAGTTCCTGTGGATATTTATGTTCCAGGTACGTTTAACTAAACACTCAGACAATATCAAAACTTTTTACTGTGCTTCCTGGTTCATCTGAGGTCTGGCCGATAGTTTCTGAAGGTGCTTTTAGACTTCAATCTCTTCGTCTGAACTAAAGTAGAATATTTTTATAATATATATTATTATTTAGTATTTAGAGTTTTTTTCGGCAGTGCACAGTAAAAAAGCTGCACAGTGTTCTAAGCCTGAACCTAAAGAGCAAACCTAGTGACAGTAGCAAGAAAGAACTCTGAAATTTGTTTGTTTTAAAAGAAAGAAACATTGTGAGGACCAGTGGTGTAAGACAATAGTAATGTACAGATTGTGTATAAAGTAAAGTATTCAATTTAAAACCAAGTGTGTTAAATTATCAAATACAGTTCAATCTTTACATTCTGGTGAAAGTCCCTAAAATGTGTGAGAGTTGAGATTTTTGTCATTAGACCAAAATATGAAAAAATATTCACAAGGTGAAATGCTTCTGCACTTCCACATTTGATTTATTTTTTGTTCAGTGGGCTGCTCTGTTTACTCATTTTTTGCTGATTTGGTTTTAGGCTGCCCCCCCACTGCTGAGGCGCTGCTCTATGGAACATTGCAGCTCCAGAGGAAAATTAAACGAGAAAAGAAATTAAGAATTTGGTATCGGAAGTGAGCTGTTTATGCAGCCGGTGTAAATGTTTTATTTAATGGCAGGTGTTTAATCTCAGCAGTCTGTCAGATTGTTTTCACAAGTGACTGTAAACATCTTAAATCACTTAGTAAAGGTCTCTCTCTTGTATCAGCACTGACCTGGAGATTATGTTCTGCACGATCACTTTTGCACATTATGTTTTTATACCCTGAAAGCCCCTTCTAAGGGTCTGCTAGAGCTTACATTAGAATTAATAGGATTAAAGGAGGAGTGAAAACACCCTGTACTGGTCCACATGCTCTATATGGCCTCACAAAAAAATGGAGGACAATAGAATATCAATTGTATTAATAGTTACCTAGGCGGCACGGTGGCTTAGTGGTTAGCACGTTCACCTCTCAACACAAGGGATTCGAATCCCCATCTGGGTGGAGTTTCCATGTTCTCCCCGTGTCTGCATGGCTTTCCTCCGGGTTGTCCGGTTTCCTCCCACAGTCCAAAAACATGGATCAAGTTAATTGAATTCCCAAAAATTGCCCCATATAGAGTGTGTCTGTGTGAGTGAGTGTGTGCCCAGCGATGGATTGGCGCCCTGTCCTGGGTGTATCTGCCCAGCGCCCGAGATGTTCTCCCCTGGATGGGCATATTAGGGCACCGCGACCCTAATAGAGGATAAAGCGGGAGATAATGAATGAATAATAGTTACCTACTAGTTGGTTTTCAACTGTGGGAGATTTAGAGAGATTTGGACTTTACCCCACCTATCATTAATTAAATCAAGGACCTTGCTTTGAGTTAAGCATGCCAACCTGCAACATCATGCCATTCTTTGTGTATCATAAATTGTATTTTTACCTTATAGCTGTCTGAAGTTGAATAGGCGAACACTGTGTGTGAATGACTGGCATGTCAGGGATAATTCAGTTGGGGAATAGTCCCAAAATAACATACTTAACTGGATGCCATTTGGAAGTAAGGATCCAGTACACGCTGTGTGATCCCATCATTCAACTGGAGCTGAATCACATGAAAAAGCTCAGTAGGAAACAAAATGTAGGGCAGTGGGAATTCAACATACAGCCATAAAATGAACATAAATATTCATCCAACATTTATTTTTTTATTAGTAACTGAACATGTACAGTAGGGGGTCTTCTAACCTATGCTAATACAGTACATCCAAGGTTGTGCGGTTACTGTTTACTCGCTTACCCAAAACAACTACTACTGCTTTATTAGTTAATCAGTACTTATTAGATCAAAGTTAGTACCTGCAGTTTAGTAGGCAATTTTGGATGCAGTCACTCATGCAGATTGATCTGCTGTGTTTGTATATCAGAATGTAACACGTCTTAACCTGCTTAAGTCACCCTGCTGCCACACTGTGTATTCATTTAATATTCTATTATTCTGAGAAATTGAACCAGGACTTTAACCAAATCTTACTTCTCATACTTCAGCATAAATGAAAAGGAAGATCATAAATTAACATGCTTGATTTTGGAGACAAATTTATTTTAGAACAAGTAGTTGTAACATTTTGGTAAACATTACACACACTGAGCTATACAATAAGAATTTATAAACAATTAAAATCTCATTTCTGAACCTTTCTCAGTTTCTTCTACAGTACTGACATGAAACTAAACATCCCAAAGGTATAAATAACATTGGATTTGCTTTACATACTAAAACCGGTCATCTGCTACATTTTAAGACTCAAAATGAGAATGGTAAGAAAGAAGACTGTTTCAGTCTGTTCTTTATTCTTTAAGAATAGTTGGAGTGATCATTTTATTAAAGGAATAGTATTTGCATTCAGTTGGTGGACTTATGTCCATCAGCGTGGTGCTTATGTTCTCCTTTTTGAAACCTGCTTCCAGCAGCTGAGGTATTTGTGTGTCCTGAAAATAAAAGAAAATTATTTTTTAACTTGTTCCAGTCAGAGTTTTAAGGGCTTATAAGAAAAAAGTGAACTGTGATAATGACAAACCTGAAACATTTTGTCAATGTTGTCATATTTGGATTTGAGGAACTCGCCCCAGGAGGTCAGATTGCAGTAGGTGAGGACACCACCGGGTTTCAGAAGCCTCTTAGCATGAGACTGAGGAGAAAGGGGAAGAAAACCCCAGATTATTTCCCACTCCTGCTTTCAGTGTGAACAGAAGCAAAGCCACATCGACTCACCTTAATGAAGTTGAACTGGTGTGTGTGCCATGTTTCCTCAGACAGAGGATAGGTGTCATACAGGATCCCTGTAACAAAACACTCAGTAAGTAAGCAATCCACCCTCATTATAACAGCAGAGCCTACAGCAGAAAGGGGGACTAACCATCAAAGTGAGAATCGGGGAGGGTGGGCACCACCTCCTCCCACAGACCTTTCAGAGGAACAACCTGAATTTGATGTAGGAACAGTAAGTTAATGGTAACGTTTTCACAGCTGGTTCAAAGAAAGACAGATTAAATGTTAGGACTGCTGACCTTGTGGGGCTGAGACTTTGCCCACTCCTGCAGCCTCTGAAATACACCATCATTACACTCGATGATCCAGTGCTCCTCGATAGGAAACGATTCCACTTTCGTTGCTGCGATGGCCATGCCGAAGCCGATCTCAAGGACTCGTCCACCTGACAAAATCAAGTTTTAAAAGAACAATATTTCACTTAGAATTATGCCTTTGCTTGAAGATTGAACTGTCCACAGGTGTGAATGTACTGCACCAGGTAACTGGCCAGGTGTTCTGCCACCAAACACCCCCGACCTACACCCCATGGATAACCACGTTCTTTCTTGACATATCTTTTTTTTTTTAAACTTGTATTGATTCCTGCTCTCTGAATCCTGATGTTGCATCTTTATGGTTTTGGCAGCACAAGGTAATGTTTTCACTTCATGTGCTCTAGCACTAGTAGTAGTTGGTAGTAACAGTACCTAGTTGTGGCTCTATGTCCTGAAATATTTCACACATTGCTGTATGTTTATCTTAATAAGTCTGTATATATTTTTTTTTCTACTGTTGATGTTCCCTGGAGTGTTTCAGGATGCCATCCCATAATACAAATGCATTGATATATTAGGTTTTACCATCAGTTTTAACTTGTGTTCTGTTTTTGGCAACATCTGTTTTAAACCCTAAAGAGAAAAACTAAAAAAAACTATTAAATACAATTGAGGTGATTTTTTTCCTCTGGAAAAAACATGGATTTAAGGTGAATTGGCTGCTCTACATTGCCCCTATTCAGTGTGTGTGAGTGAGAGAAAGAGTAAGAGAGAGAGACCAGCAACTAACCAAAAGTTTGGGAAAATAGGGCCCAGGTAAAGCCTACCAAAGTTTATCATTAAATTCCAAGAGCACATTGTAAGATCAGTAATAATGTAATGAGTGCTGAACAGTCCAGTGTAAACAGGTCACTGGATTCATCAACAGATAACAGCTGGACTGCAGAAACCTTTTTATGTTCACTGCAGAACTTTGCTCTGAGTTTAGAGTTTAAACGTTAGCCAGCGTTTGTGTTTTAATCCAGCGTTTGTGTTTTATTGTTCGAGGTCGCACGTGTCCCTGAAGGACGAGAGATTTCATAATGTATACGTGTGATTGTAAACGCTGTAACCATGTTGGTATTAAGGCACAGAAACACTACACGAGTTGTACAGCATGGTATTTCAGTGGAGGGTAAAAATAGAGGGGTGTAGCAAAGTGAACCCAAACCCCCCACCTCAATTATATCAGCTGCAGGATTACATTTGCACCTTTTTCTGCAAAAAGTATTTAAAAGACACTGTTTGTTTTAGCTGTGCTGTCTGCAAAATGTAATGGCTAAACTTTGTCACTGAGAATGATCCTCACATGATCCTCCTCTGAAAACTAATATGATAATGTGTAATAGAACTGAGAATCAAAACAAGCTCGAAATGAACTTTAAATCTACTGATGTTTTCTTTAACCCTGCTGGGAAAACCAGCATCGACCACAGCTGGTTACTGGTGTTTGTTGGCTTCTGTTTTTGTTAATAACTGTCCCTGAAACTGTTTTAACTGTTTTTTATTTTTATTTTACTTTTGTTGATTTCTGTTCTGTTAGTATCACACCATGACAGTCAGAAAACAATTCAATGTCTGTTGCTTCTTGAAAAGTCCCCCAGAAACCAGCAACAAATAATACCATGGTACAATCAGCAAAATTGCCAACAAATACCAGTATGATCCGACTGAAACCAGCAAAAGAGCAGCAGAAACCAGTACAGAGTATAATACATTAACACAAAGCAGTAATAAGACAATAGTAATCAATGCTGAAGATCAAGCTTCAGCTGGAAGTGTAATGGTTTAAAAAACTTTTCTTTTATTGTTAAAAAATAGTTTAGTGCAACATTTTCTTGTCATGAAATGTTTTTTTTTTTTTTTAATGTACATCTTTTAAACAAAGGGGAAAAAATCTGAAAACAAATTACTGTAAATTTCACTTAATGCTGAATCCTAAGTTTAAAAGCAGGACATAATTTCTCTATGAAATCAAAGCAGGTTACTGAAAAGGACGTTTGTGTTTTATTAGCTGAAACTGGACACCAGCACATGGCAGCAACTTTTAAGTCCTTTAGAAGTCAAATGTTTAGTTTGATCATATTATAACACTGATGAAGTTACTTTTCAAGTAAATTATAAGAAATAGAACCAATACATATGTCTTGAAAATGGGTAAAAGCTTTATAGAGTTTCTTTAAAACTCTACATGAGTCTAATATTCGAAGCTCTTATGTGAAACATGAGTGATCCCCTGCTGTGAGATCTTTAACCTCCAGAAGAATAAAGTGACTGAAGTTCCACGGGTTCTGAGACCTTGATAAACAGACCCGTGTTTAAATCGTTTACTAGAACGTTAGGCTTTGCGTTAAGTTGCATAAAGACGGTTCTGCGTTTTAAAAGTTAAAGGTGACTTTGTAAACTGGTAAACTGTGTGATACCTTTGCTGGCAGCCACAGTAGCGAGAGAGTGCATGTACGGAGTCTCCCAGCGCTCCATGACGGGCTTCCCCAGGATCTCGAGGTGCGTGTCGGCCTCGTTGTAGGCAGCGTCCGCCTGGTGCCAGCCCTGCTTACAGTTCTCACCTTTAGAGAAGATCGGCTGTGCGGTGCTCATCGTGCCGTTTAGCAGATGATATGTTTCGCTCAGTTTTATTTTTAATGTATTTTAAAGGGGGTTAAAGGTGCTGCGTGCAGACGCCGCGGTGGAAAGAGGACGGCGGCTGCGGGGCAGCAGTTATATAGAGCAGAAGTGCTGATGGCGCAGAGAGCGCAGCGCCTGCCGCGCTGATAAGGCTGCGCAGGAGACGGTCACGTGGCTGCAGCAGCTGCACTGTGCAGCCGTAACTTTCACACGAACGAAAGTTCAAATCTCTCTGATCCCGAACCCGCTCTGCCTTTTTCTGTGGCTCACTGGTTACCACGCTGGTCTCCACACGTTATTCCAGGTTGGAATACCAATCTGAGTGAAGGGGTTCTCCGGTTTCCTCCCACGGTCCAAAAACATGGATTCAAGGTAAATGAAATGCTCTAAATTGCCCCATATAGAGTGCATGTTTGTGTCCCCAATGATCTATTGGTGCCCTGTCCTGGGTGTATCTGCTCAACGGCCAAAATGTTCTCCCCTGGATGACCCCCCCCCCCCCCAAACACTACTAGAGGATTAACTTGGCCACTAGATGACAGTTTTGGATTCTTAGAGAAACCGGAATCCTGTTACTCAGGGTCAGTGTTCACTTTAAAAACTGGACTAGATTGCGAGTTACACTTCAGATTGATGTTGAATTTTCCCATCTTTCATTTATTCTGAGCAATTTTCCTCTGGGCGGCAAGGTGGTTAGTGGTCAGCACGTTCGCCTCTCAGCACTAGAGATTCCCGGTTCGAATCCCCATCTGGGTGGATTTTCCATGTTCTACCCATGTCTGTGTGGGTTTCCTCCTGGTTCTCCGGTTTCCTCCCACAGTCCAAAAACATGGATCAAGTCCATTGAATTCTCCAAATTGCCCCATATAGAGTGTGTCTGTGTGAGTGAGTGTGTGCCCAGCGATGGATTGGCGCCCTGTCCTGGGTCTATCTGCCCAGCACCTGAGACGTTCTCCCCTGGATGTGCATGGGGAACCCCACCGCGACCCTAATAGAGGATAAAGCGGGAGATAATGAATGAATGAATTTTCCTCTGCTTGCTAAAACTATATAACTATACCTTCATAATAAAACTTATAGTGCCACCTTAAATTCAGGAGTTTGGATTGCTGACTTCTGCTGGTGTTTGAAAGAACATAATATTAATTTCCTAATGCTTTGCATAGAGGATTCCTGAAATGGAATCATTCAAATATATTTTCATATTTTATTACTTTTCACTATAGAACCAACAAAAATGCTTAAAGTGCACAGGATTCTTAACAGAACTGAAACTACTTTGTCCATGAACAAACACAGTCATAGTGGAACACAAAAGGGCCTTCCCTTAACTGGTTGCAATGGACCTAAATAAAACACCTACTTTTAGTGGTTAAAATATTTGTCTTAATACATTTGTTCATATAGTGTATGATAAACAATAATGTTTCTTGAATTAAACAAACTGGTACCTTAAATGCGTACATGAATCCAGACGTGAGTTCTGCTCTTACGGTTAGTTGTAACAGTCATTAGATCTGATATCCATTAGAAACCTTTACTATTTTAAAAATAATTGTGAGGTCTTCTCTCAGCGATCCTTCCACAAGTCATATTTGTTTATTCTTTTCTAATTGTGCTGTTATAAACTTAACACTTATTGTTGCTTTATTATGTTTCTTGCTGTGAAACCAGGGTTAGTGCAGAAAACTGAACTATGAACTGTTGCATCAGGCTGAACATATGAAAATGATTGAATAATCGATTGTTCCAAACTCCCATTACTAGTTTAAGTTGATATGTCAGGTATGTGATTGGACTGGTAACAAATTCAATAAAACCTATAGCCAGAACATCACAAATTACAATGCAATGCCCCTTTTATGTTCTTTATTTGGAGTCAACTTTAGTAAAAGTTAGCAATACATAGCAATACAATATTAATACCATTGCAACCACACAGTAAGAACTATGTGTATCTTAATGTGAATTTTTCTCTTGACAATAGTTCCAACCCCACTCCTGCTCATTGTAATTAAACACTGAGAGCTTACTAATAAGTGAATGAATGCTTCTACATCATAAGACATTATTTTATCCACAGTAAAGTTCTCGATCCACTAAAAAGACACTGTGAGTTGAAACAGTTGCATCAGGAATCAGTTCGTATAGAATCAGCCATGGTGGTTTAGTGCTTAGCATGTCTGCCTTTCAGCAAAGAGGATCCAGGTGTAAGTCCTGGTCTGGGTAACTTTTAATGTCCGTGTGTGTTTCCTCCAGTCAAAAAACATGGATTTAGGGTGAATTCTTTACTACTAATAATTTAAGGTGCCCATACAGTGATAGATTGTTGCCATCCTGTAAGTATCTGCCCATTGTCCGAAACGTTCTAACCTGGATGGGCATGGGAACCCCCTCTTTTATTTTTCATAAATAGTTAAGAAAAGAAAATTAGAAAAATATTATATAAATATTATATAAAAATATTTTAAGATTATCTGGAAAAATTTCACACATATTAAACATTACAAATACATTTGAAAAAATGGGGCAGTCGTAGGTTTGTGTGTAAGGTACAGCCTTGCGACCTGAAGGTCCCCAGTTTGATTCCAGGTCCCACCAAGTTCCTTGACTAACTTGCCCTTGGCAAGGCACCTAACACCAATGGCTCCCTGGGTGCTGTATACAAACCTGCTCACTGCCCTGGACATGTGTACTCACCTTACCAGTGTGTGTGTGTGTGTGTGTGTTTTCACTGCACGGATGGATTAAATGTGAAGGACAAATTCCTCTGTGTGTAAGTACATTAGGTCAAATAGTTCACTTGGATCCAAAAACATGGATCAAGTCAATTGAGTTCTCCAAATTGCCCCATATAGAGTGTGTATGCGTGCGTGTCTGTGTGAGTAAGTGTGTGCCCAGCGATAGATTGGCGCCCTGTCCTGGGTCTATCTGCCCAGCGCCCAAAACGTTCTCCCCTGGATGGGCATGGGGAACCCCCCCGCGACCCTAATAGAAGATAAAGCGTAAGATAATGAATGAATGAATCTTTTACCGAGCGGTACGGTGGCTTAGTGGTTAGCACGTTCGCCTCTCAGCGCTAGGGATTCCTGGTTCGAATCTCCATCTGGGTGGAGTTTCCATGTTCTCCCCGTGTCTGCGTGGGTTTCCTCCGGGTTCTCCGGTTTCCTCCCACAGTCCAAAAAACATAGATCAAGTCAATTGAATTCCCCAAATTGCCTCATATAGAGTGTGTCTGTGTGATTGAGTGTG
Source organism: Corydoras sp. C115 (assembly GCA_019802505.1). Classification (NCBI taxonomy): domain Eukaryota; kingdom Metazoa; phylum Chordata; class Actinopteri; order Siluriformes; family Callichthyidae; genus Corydoras; species Corydoras sp. C115. The sequence goes on along the minus strand of JAFMOC010000016.1, from coordinate 1,292,436 downwards.
TGCCCAGCGATGGATTGGCACCCTGTCCTGGGTCTATTTGCCCAGCGCCCTAGACGTTCTCCCCTGGATGTGCATGGGGAACCCCACCGCGACCCTAATAGAGGATAAAGCGGAAGATAATGAACGAAAGAATATTTTACCGGCCGGCACGGTGGCTTAGTGGTTAGCACGTTCGACTCTCAGCTCTAGGGATTCCCGGTTCGAATCCCCATCTGGGTGGAGTTTCCATGTTCTCCCCGTGTCTGCGTGGGTTTCCTCCGGATTCTCCGGTTTCCTCCCACAGTCCAAAAACATGGATCAAGTCAATTGAGTTCTCCAAATTGCCCCATATAGAGTGTGTATGCGTGCGTGTCTGTGTGAGTGAGTGTGTGCCCAGCGATAGATAGGCGCCCTGTCCTGGGTCTATTTGCCCAGCGCCCGAGACGTTCTCCCCTGGATGGGCATGGGGAACCCCACCGCGACCCTAATATAGGATAAAGCGGGAGATAATGAATGAAAGAATCTTTTGCCGGCCGGCACGGTGGCTTAGTGGTTAGCACGTTCGACTCTCAGCACTAGGGATTCCCGGTTCGAATCCCCATCTGGGTGGAGTTTCCATGTTCTCCCCATGTCTGCGTGGGTTTCCTCCGGGTTCTCCGGTTTCCTCCCACAGTCCAAAAAACATGGATCAAGTCAATTGAATTCCCCAAATTGCCCCATATAGAGTGTGTCTGTGTGAGTGAGTGTGTGCCCAGCGATGGATTGGCGCCCTGTCCTGGGTCTATTTGCCCAGCGCCCGAGACGTTCTCCCCTGGATGGGCATGGGGAACCCTCCCACGACCCTAATATAGGATAAAGCGGAAGATAATGAACGAAAGAATATTTTACCGGCCGGCACGGTGGCTTAGTGGTCAGCACGTTCTCCTCTCAGCACTAGGGATTCCCGGTTCGAATCCCCATCTGGGTGGAGTTTCCATGTTCTCCCCGTGTCTGCGTGGGTTTCCTCCGGATTCTCCGGTTTCCTCCCACAGTCCAAAAACATGGATCAAGTCAATTGAGTTCTCCAAATTGCCCCATATAGAGTTCTCCAAATTGCCCCATATAGAGTGTGTATGTGTGCGTGTCTGTGTGAGTGAGTGTGTGCCCAGCGATAGATAGGCGCCCTGTCCTGGGTGTATCTGCCCAGCGCCCGAAACGTTCTCCCCTGGATGGGCATGGGGAACCCCACCACGACCCTAATAGAGGATAAAGCGGAAGATAATGAATGAATGAATCTTCTACCTTGTAGAAATACATGGGCAAATACATTTGTCAAATGACTCCATTTCCCAGCATGCTTTGAGTGCACTGCGCTTCCCTGCAGGGGGCCCCCGTGGCTCGGCGTCAGCATTGCGCAGGCTGGGTTTGAACCGAAAGCGGAGCGGCTGTGACCTTCCCGGTTAGACCGACACCGAGCCCGAGGAGCAGGGAGCTGGAGGAGCCTGAGACCGCACGCTCATGTCCGCACTCCAGTCTGCAGGTCTGAGCACAGACATGAACAACCTTCCCGGAGACGAAATCGGGTAAGTTTGCGGCTCCGGTTGCTTTGCTGCGGGATGACGAGCTGACGCTGCGCAGGGTCGATATGCGATACGAGCTAGCGCACCGAGTCTGCCCGAACTGTCAGACCTGCACCAGCGCCGGAGCTCCGGAGCCACCGGGCTGATCACCCACACCGCCTCACATCGCTCTGAGACCGGAGAACCGACACAAACTACAGTCTCACACTCGCTGAGGAGACTTTACTCTCGGAAATAGAGAGCAGGTTCTCTGTAGTTGGCTGTCAAAACTATTTTCGGGCGAGCTAACCATATTAGCTGGTGTTAGCAGGGAAATTGGATTATAGGTGCCAAATGTTTTGCGTCTCATTCAAAATAAGGCTTTAATTCATGGATTAGGTCATAAGTCATCTAACAGATCCAGGGGCAACGTATTCCATGAGTGAATGTTTGATCAGTCCTGTTATTTCTGATCTGACCCAACAACTTGTATTTATATCAAACTTTCTAAACAGATCTGAGAGACCTTCGGCTTAAAGTTGAATTCATTATGTATGAAGGAGGACAAAGCTCCCACAATAACCTGCCGTGATAATCAGGACACACAGATGTACAGAGTTAGAGTTCATGAAGTGGAGGCTTTATTAGAGAACCGTATGAAGCGTCCCAGTGAGAGAGCTTTTGGTTGACTGGTCCTCAGAGACAAGCTGCAACTTCATGATAACTGACGAAAAGTATCAACCCATGTCAGCAGAAGTGATATCTGTTCGAGCGAAATGGCATGCTGAGGGTTTATGATTTCTCTGGTTGTTTCCATCAAGCTGTCAATTCTGCCTTCAGCTCAGACTTATTTCTCCTGGATCCTGTTGTGAGTGCCGTTCTGGTCCATCAGTCAAACCTTCGTATCAGTCGGGAGGTAACTGTCCCAGCTGCTTAGTCAGAGGCACCTTTAGGGACGGCTGTCCCTTATAATGCTGCAAGAAAAAAATATGTTCTCTATAGTAGGAGGGTGGCACGGTGGTTTAGTGGTTGGCACATTCGCCTCTCAGTGCTAAGGATCCAGGTTCGAATCACGATCTGGGTAGAGTTTCCATGTTCTCCTCGTGTCTGCATAGGATTTCTCAGTGTTCTTCAGTTTCCTTCCACATTACAATAACATGGATTTCAAAGTGAACTGGCTGTTTTAAATATATGAATTTAATAATCAGGCTGGTGAGTTCTTATTGATTAAATTTTTTTGGTATCTGAAATTATGATGTGGGCTGCACGGTGGCTTAGTGGTTAGCACGTTCTCCTCTCAGCACTAGGGATTCCCGGTTCGAATCGCCATCTGGGTGGAGTTTCCATGTTCTCCCCGTGTCTGCGTGGGTTTCCTCCCACTGTCCAAAAACATGGATGAAGGTCAATTGAATTCTCCAAATTGCCCCATGTAGAGTGTGTCTGTGTGAGTGAGTGTGTGCCCAGCGATAGATTGGTGCCCTGTCCTGGGTGTATTTGCCCAGCGCCTAAAACGTTCTCCCCTGGATGGGCATGGGGAACCCCACCGCGACCCTAATAGAGGATAAAGTGGAAGATAATGGATGGATGAAATTATGATGTACATGTTCAATAAGGTTTTGAATGGACCCTCCAACCCTAAAACCTTCGACCCATGCACAGACAATGTGTCCCATGTTTTAATCTTAACACTCTGTCTGCAAGTTTCTGAGTATACCAAGTGAAATCCAACCAGTTATTCAAGTACAGTGGAGAAGATACATTCATCCAGTGTTTAACTACAAGAAGTTTATCATGTGAATGCTGTCTTCATTCTGGTGATTTGCAAATTTCATTTTATTCATCCTTAGAGTGCCTTTTTTCACCATAACAAGTGCACATACAGAAGAAAGGGAACACAGTTCTCTAAGAATAGTAGAGAAAAACATATTATTTTATTAAAAAAATAAATATAAATAAAACTGTCATTTAAACATGGATAAGAGCAATTTATTACATCTCTTTACTAATGCTTAACATGTTTAATGTGATGAGATCATTCTAATGTAAATATGTTGTCGTATAAACACATTGTAGTATGCGACATTACATTGCTACATAACATAACACAAAAAACGTGTTTTTTTTAAACATTATTACCATTATTGTTATTTCATAATATTGTGTGTTTAAATGTGCGTTTCTTTAATGATGATTAAATTAGGGTTGCTATGACTTGTCAAAGTATGATTATGTGGACACTGAAAATTCATCATCAGTTACTTAAATCGATTTATCTTTTTAAAAGCACTGCAGAGTAAATCATAAACTAATTTCCATAACATCACTGCACATTTCTGACTTGTTTGGCTCCATCATTGGAAACTCAGCTTCATTCAACATTGAAATATCACAGTGACTGCAGCAGAGTCCGATTCATTTCCAACAGAGGTTTCTAAAAGATTTAAACACAAGCCATCAAAAGTGGGTGTGTGTATTTTAAACAATAACATGACAAAACCACAAAAAAGTTTTGTTGGCACCACAGCAGCTTAGGTGCAATGCACGAACATCTCAAGAGAAAAAAAACTATTCTATTACAAACTAATTTTAACTTTAACTGTTTCATATTTGTATCTGCTAATTTTACTTTGTGTGTTAAGTACTGTGTGTGTAGGTACTTAATGTGTGTGTGTGTGTGTGTGTGTGTCTACGCATATGTGTGTTGGTGCTTGTGCGTGTTTATGGGTGTGTGTATATGTATGGTTATGGGTGTGTGTTTGTGAGTGTATGTTTGTGGTGGTATGTTTGTGGGTGTGAGAGTGTCTTTGTGGGGGTTGTGTATGTCTTTTTGTAAGTGTGTGTTTGTGAGGGTTACAATTGGTGCAAAGTGTCATATTTAATTTTTATATCAGTAATTTTTAAAGTCCATGAAGAATACAGCATTTTATTAATAAAGAATTTAAGTTACTGAGTGACTTCTTTTGCATGACGAGGTAAAGGAGAGATTAGACCTACACCATCGCCTGAGGAATAGTCCTGATTTCTGTTTGTAAAAAATTCAGATACCGTGACCTGTTTTTATAATTAGTCCATCATCTTCACTAATGAGGCCACAATTTTTACATTATCAGAGTAATTGATTAATGCTTTCTGCTGATGGTGGAGAACTGGGTCCCTGAACTTTAAGAATGTTCAGATAATATATATGACTCAACAACATTTATCAGATCTGTGGAATGTTAGTGTCTATTTAGAGCAAACTGAAAACATGAGTGCTTTTTACTTGCGCTCTTGACCCTAGTTTGCTGATCAAGTTATTTTAATAATTAAAAAAAACAACAAACCAGTTACATTAATTTATAAGATCCAAGGATTATTGTTTGTTAAATTAATGTTCATCATGATCTAGTGTTTTTATGATATTAGTGTTTTTATAATATTAAAATAAACAATGAAATTGACAAATACGACCAATAATTGTCAGCTAAAACTGAATGACATTTCACTCATTTGGTCATCCATCTGTTTCTTTGTCAATCTGTTTATCCTTATTGGGATCTCTTGCACGGCTGAAACCTTTTTATGCACTCATAGGGCAGATCCTGGCATGTCACCACTTCATCACAAAAAACAATGAGACAGACAAGACGTAGCGTGTCCCTACTTGATTAAAATATATGAATATAAGTGGATATACCTTCAATCTACTCTATTTGTACACGTTTCCTGAAACGTTAAGTCATTTTTATTGAAAACTTTATTAAAAGCTTTGTTAAAAAGGATTTATTAATCGTTTTATAATTCATTAATGCAACCTGCTTTGTATTACATAGAATTTAGATTTACTTCGGCAATTATTTCTTTTTTTATTTTATTTTTTTTAATTATTATTATTTTTTTTTTATACATAAGTTCCACACTTCTACGCTGTTCTGGTGCCTTACAAGTTGTTATGTTGGCTTTATTAATTATGTTTTAATATTAAAATGCTTTATGTAAATCAAAAACAGCATTTTTTCATACTATGACTTTAAATGATCTCGTTATATAACTTTTACTGAAGTTTCTTGTTTTGTTTCAGAATTAAGATTACGTTTTTTCAAAACATGTATACACCTCTGTATTGCCTTACTTTTTTCATGACGTATCATTGCCACTGGTGTGACACATTTTTGTTTTACTACTTCTACTTTAATCAACAGGGAACTAAAAAACAGTGAATATTATGTTGTAACAGGCAAGTTTGGAGTATATCATGCAGTGCAACATAAACATTTGCTTAAAATAACTATAACAATTAATTGTTATACTTTTTATATAACATATATTTTTTTATGTGGGTGCAGGAGAATCCAGACTTCATAGACCATTTGATTTAAATAGAATAGAAAGTGTAAAATGTCACACAGAAAACAGAATTAAGTTCATTCTGAAGTTTTAAACCTTTTGTAAGATATATACAACATTTGAAATGGCTAAAAACTACAGAGAAAGTACCTTGTCATCTTGTCCCTTGTCCTGGAATCAAACCCAGGACGTTCGCACAGTAAGGCGAGGGCACTAACTACTGCAACACTGTTTTGCCCAAAACTAATAGGACTAAATAAGCACTCTTTTTGTTTTTCCACAAGGCGGTTGTATAACACACCAGGTCTATGACGCGGGTTTTAGAAAAAAATTGGTTTATTGTTTATGTATTTTAACATGTCACTGAAGTAAAGATTGATTTAGGTTTACAGTAATCAGGGTAAAATGTAAGAAAAAAAAGTTCAGGTGTTTGTGCTGTCTGATCTGTGATATCCACTTGTCTCATAGGAAGCTCTTTGTGGGAGGTTTAGACTGGAGCACGACTCAAGGTAAGATCCCTATGTGTTTTATGGTTTGTAGCTGGTTTAAAGTCTTACTTTGGAAACAGGATTGTAGCATTTACATATTTAAAGAGCTTCTAGGAGCTTTACATAAAGCAGAACAGCCTCATATTAGAATGTTGTTTCTGTAGCAGTAGCTCAAGTAATACAGCCTGAGCACTTTAAAATGGGTTTATGAGACTTGAGATGGTGACCGAGTGAACCAGAGCATGATTGCTTTTTCTCCTTCTCTTTTTAGAGACCCTGCGAAACTACTTTTCCCAGTATGGCGAGGTTGTGGACTGCGTTATCATGAAGGACAAAAGCACAAATCAGTCCAGAGGCTTTGGCTTTGTGAAATTCAAAGACCCGAACTGTGTCCGGACCGTGCTAGACTCCAAGCCTCATAATCTTGATGGTAGAAATGTGAGAACCAGCAGCATCAGTTTTCCAGATTGATTTTGTTTATTTTTATATTTGTTTGTCATACACAAACAAAATTTCCTGTAATGAGACAGTTTTTGTTATTTAATAAATTTAAACCTTGTTGAGTTTTTATTGTTTGCATCTATAGATTGATCCTAAGCCATGCACACCAAGAGGAATGCAGCCTGAGAAAAGCCGCACAAAGGACGGCTGGGTGAGTCTTGCGTGGCTTTTAGAACCCTTCTATTTCCAGAAATTGAAGTGTTTGTATCATGTGATTGTCACGTGTTGGGACACAATAAGGATTGGAGACAAGATTTGTAAGAAGGAAAATATCCTATTAGACATAAAGTTGATCATTAGACTGACTGGTGGAACTTCAGACATGGAGACTTATGACTCTTCTCGTTCCACTTAGTCCTCTGACTACAATTGCTGCTCTCTCTTATTCCATATCTCCACTCTTTGCAAATACCTGTACACAGACCATTAGAGGAATCCCTGGCAGGTGTTCCTTCCTTTTTCCTCATGTTCTAGGCTCACATTAACCCCCAACCCCTAAAATCAGTGTCCTACCATCCACACTGCTGCCACAGTGATGCTGTCAGCATTGTGTTACATGTTCACACTGAGTCTGACTCCACCTCTCATTCACAAACTTGTCTATTGTTATTCTGCATATACCTGATTACATACCACATCCAAAGACATGTTGATTGGTAAAATATATACTCAAAATAAGGCACGGTGGCTTAGTTGTTAGCAATTTCACCTCCCAGCACTAGGGATTCCAGGTTCGAATCCCTATCTGGGTGGAGTTTCCATGTTCTCCCCGTGTCCTCGTGGGTTTCTCCAGTTTCCTCCCACAGTCCAAAAACATGGATCAAGGTCAATTGAAATCTCAAAAATTGCCCCATATAGAGTGTGTTTGTGTGAGTGAGTGTGTGCCCAGCGATAGATTGGCGCCCTGTCCTGGGTGTATCTGCCCAGCGCCCGAAACGTTCTCCTCTGGTTGGGCGGGGAACCCCCCGAGACCCTAGTAGAGGATAAAGCGGAAGATAATGGATGGATGGTTGAATGGAAAATTGTCCTAGCCATTTGAGATTTACATATCTGTGCTGGCCCCAAACCCAGGTAAAGGTAGGGATGCGTCAGGAAGGGCATTCGTTGTGTAAAACTGTGCCAAGTCAAACATGTGGCTCTTCTCTGCTGAGGCTGCTTCTAATGGCAAAAAAAAGTATTATATTTTTATTAAAAAAAAAAAAAAACTATTACAAATTATACACTGTGAATAGACAGATTCAACGATTTTTGCTTTGTACACAAACATAAAACTGATTCTTTTAAAACAAGGTCTATTTGCTCTATGGTTTTGCAAAACAGCATCTCAAAGCAGCTTTGCATCCAAACAGGAATCTGAGCCTCCAGCCATATGAACACTGCTTGACAGATTTGATATTTACAAATTTTCTATGCGTTTTAGAAAGGAGGAAAAGGTGAAAGCAATAAATCCAAGAAGATATTTGTGGGTGGAATTCCTCACAACTGTGGTGAAGCTGAACTCAGGGACTATTTTAACAGATTTGGAATGGTAAGATTTAGGGTTGTTTTATTTCTTTACATTGTGCTCCGCTTTTGTTCTGAGTGTATGTGGTTACACTTCTCTGCTGCTGACATGTCCTGTATTTCCTTTGCTGAAGGTCACAGAGGTGGTAATGATCTATGATGCAGAGAAACAGAGACCCCGAGGTAAAAGCTGATCTCGTTTTGCTCCCAATACATCTGTCTTCATAGCCATGACAAACTATTCTGATCCAAAGAGAAAAGCAGTGCACCCTGTGTTCTATGTGCCATGTCGCCAATGCTGTGTTTGGCCTGTTTTGGAGCTCCTGTATCCAGACGAGTCAAACAGCATTGACCTCAATTGTAAGACATTTGCACCATGCAGATGTTAGTCACATATGTTTATTTATATTTTACCCATCATTCTTTTTAGTTTTATTCAATTTTAAGCCATTTAGCTGTTTTTCTGTGAATCTATTAAGTCATTCAAGCAAATATTTACCTAAATTCCAATTTTATTCACTTTAGAGAGAGATGGTGAAATCTGGTAGTGGTACTTGTTATTAAATTAATTATGAGCTTGTCATATATATATATTTTTATTTTTTTATTATATTTTATATATATATATATATATATATATATATATATATATATATATATATATATATATATATTTTTTTTTTTTTTTTTTTTTTTTTTTTTCCCTCATCAGAATGTTCACCTAGTCATTATATATTTGCTCAGGATTAACCCATCAGTTTCTGCACCGAAAACCAAGCTAATTCTCTACCACCTACATTGGTTATAGAACTTTAGTTCTTGATGATTCTGGACAAAAATTGGCCAAACTTAAAATGTTATAATCAACACTTAATAAACGTTTCCTACATTTAATCAATTGATTATTTTAGGTTAAGTCCATTTTCCTGATACGGATTGTCAAGCATTATTCTTGGAAAATAAATCAGTATGATGGAGGAGAAATATGTTTTAAAAATGTTTTGGGAATAGTTAAAAGAAGAATAGAAGAATTTCAAATGTAAGATGTTGTTCTGTTTAAAACCTTACTAAGAAGTGAACTCTGTTTAAACATTACCACAGTGTAATTACAATTACATTGTGTACAATACACTAAACAGTAAACACTCACACATAAGTAAGGAGGATCAGCTGTTGAAGCTGATGATCAGCTGTTGTTTTTAACACATTTCTTCTTACATTCGCATTCAGTGATCCAGCAGGGTGATTGTTAAAAGATTAAATCTAGTACCAGTTTAAAATTAGATTGCCTGTAATTGATCAACTCTTCGTATAGTTCAAATTAAATGGTATGATTTCACTGAACATGAATTAATAAACAGAATGTGGAACACTTTCAGGGATTTGTGATTTACAACTTATAAAACTTATACAATATAAAAACCTTCTTTAAAATTTTCTTTGCAAAATAATACTTACTTGATTGGTCCATAAACGGCTTTATGCAAAAGAATACATTATTATTAAGAATGCAAGAATTCACGCATTACGTCACATGTTCACCTGTTCTGCTTTTGCCGTTTACTTGATTAACCATCTTCTAAAAGTCATCTTTTATTTTATTTCATGCTTTCGGTGCTTTAAACAAATTCTGATCTTTGATTATTTATCTCTGAGGATACATGGAATAGTTTGTCATTAAACAATTTAAAATAATAATTCTAATCTGTCATTAAGCTTTGTTGTGTTTAATCGTAAAATGAATAGGATTAACTATACTTAACTATTATATGTAATTGTAGTGTATTAAGTAAGCATTATCTTTATTTCTTTGTTATTGTTTTGACTGTTAATTGACTGTTTTAAGATTTGTTTTTTCTTTTAGGAAATTGAGTTGGTGGCACTACATTGATAAAAATCAAGAAAGATGTGATCCTATGTGTAGGCTTAGAGGTGGAGCCAGAGTTCATTAATAAAACTCAGATATAAACTAATGAAATATATGTAAAAATAATAATAATATTAATCAAATAGGTGTGTATTTTAGATGTGTAGATATCACAAAGAAAGCTTACAATGATACAAAATATCTATCTGTGCTCATCGCTTAGTATCGGTACGAGGCAAAGAATTAAAAACAGCGTTTACTAGGTTTGTAAGATGTAGCTTTGTGCAAAAAACATTCCGTCCTCTAAAAATTTGCACCTCTGGTGGAATATTTTGTTAATAAATACATAACATTACATTTTTAATAATATAAAAATATATTTAATATTGTCATTATTTTTGTGCTTGTGTGTGTGTAAACACAAGCACAGTAATATAAATGTATCCTAGCAGCCCCACTGTATCATGTCTGTTGTTATTATGATTGAACCTGTGTGTGAACTGCGCACCTGAAATATCAAAATATATAGTGAACAATTGGACATGTTAATGTTAGGGACACAAGGTTGGTGAAAAGGGAAATAATTAAAACTTGAACAATGAACCCACTTCATTATGATTGTAACTCCAGTAATAAAAAGCAAACAAATAATAAATTAGCTTCAAAGGATTTCTAATTCTGTTTAACTTTGGTTTAGAGAATGAAGTTGCAATCGATGTAATTTCAATTTATAATGTTTAAAATAAATCAGTTGCATCATTTCATCACAACCTCAGTATCACCAGAAAATTTATTTCCTCTTCAGCTGTGAATTTAGAGTCAGATAGATTTTCACGATGTGACAGATATTATTAAATTAGGTCTTGATTAGTGGTGGGTCAGCGATATATTTAGCAGTAATTTAACCAGACGAGGCTCAGTATCAGAAGTTTTGAATTCTCTAGTGGGGTTTAGAGGCCGCCTAATTTAAATCGGGTTAGTTCCCAAAGTGGAGCAAATCTCACAACCCAGTTCTGCCGCCCAGTTTTAAAGTAGTTCATAGGAGTGCTAGTGCTGCAGCAGAATTTCACCTTCCATTTGCCGCTCTTCTAAATGGTTCATTCTTGTTGTACGACCTCAAAACTGCCCGCCCTTTTGCCTTTTTTCACATAAATGCGCATTTCAGAATTTAGACTGGAACTGTTAGGATCTCTGGTGACACCTCCTGCACAGATTTTTAGCAGCACATTGGCTTTTTATCTCTGTGGTGCTTTTTAAATTTTGTTTAATAATTTGTTCTCTTAGTTTGACCAAAAAAATGTGATTCTGGAAAGACTTTGAGAACCTGTTATAAGAACTTATTCATTATATGTTGAGAACTGTGGCTGCTGCCAACATTTGTTGTATAAGAATATAATAAGGGGACATTCAAGGTGGGGTTTGGATGAAACTGCAGTGGAAAGAAATAAAACCTTGGTGGCTCCATATGTGGTTCAGTAATATAATTGGTTCAAATTAAAAGTACTTACTGTTTTGTTATTTTAATTATTAACACAAGTGAAATTTACTTTAAAGCCAAAATTTGTGGACTGATGGAAAGGTTCTCTTGCTAGATTTAACATTTTGGTCTCTGGCTGCGACATCATCCAAACCCATGATGTCACCTTGATCAACTCCCCTTCCCTGTTTTTCACCTTGTTCTGTCCCAGCACCCAGCTACCTTGATTCACTTTTGGTCGTTGGCTAGGTTTTGGATTTATTACTTTCGAGGCCGAACAATCAGTGGACCAGGCTGTCAACATGCATTTTCACGACATCATGGGCAAAAAAGTGTGTAGTTGTAGTTTTATTTTATCCTAAATGAAAACCAAAGCTTGGGTGACTGACAGTGCTGTTCTCTTAGCTGTGAACTCAGGACCCTGATGCATAATACATAGGTTTTGCCATTGTTTGCCGTAATCCTGTCATGATTAAGTGGTGAGATTCTGAGGATTAGTTATGTTGAGCACAAGCTCTGAAGTCACCCAAGGTTTGGTTTATTCTGACCACTCCTTTAGGTGGCTCACTCTACCAAAGTTTCACTTTGCTTTTGCTGAGAAAGCACAATTCTATTTGGGTAGCACTAAAATTGAAACTGATGTTCACCTAAAGAACTTGTCGCTGTCATTCCACTTTTTTTTCATTATTTGGTTCATTTCTGCCAGGTCACTTACTGTGTATGTTATTGATTTTAATCTGCCATATGGTTAGAATTTTAAACAAGTGACCTTAAACTAGAATCTCCATACTGTGTCAAATCAAACCGTACTCAAAATTCATCAGAAGGTCTTTCATTTGGAAAAACAGAATTATTTCAAATTGTCCTAGCTAAACTAAAGTATGTAATTAGAGAATATTTTACTTAAGTAGCTGCTTGAATTTGTACTCCTTCCTATTTCTTCCTACTTCTTTTATAAACAGGTTTAGATTCTTTAAGAAACATTTGCATTATTAATTAAAACTGAAACTGTCCTTATAAAGCTAAAAACTTCGGATTAGGAGCTGTGTTCAAATGCTTTTGTTTCTTCTATCATTATTCATTAGAATGTACAGTGTACAGCACTTTGTTGCAGCCGTTGTTGTTTAAAGTGCTTTGTAAATAAAACTGAGTTGATTTGAGGTTGAGTTGAGTTGAGATGATCAATACTAAAGCGTTAGTGTCGATGCAGCTTCTTACTGTTGTACCTACTGGAGATGGAACTTATCCCTGATATGCTGTTTTATATACAGGGACAGCAGATCGATTTGAGAGGTCATAAAATGATAAAAAAATTAAAAAAAATGATAAAAAAAAAAATGATAAAAAAATAAACAGTTGGAATTACTGAATTTAGCATCTTTCTGTCCACCATTGGTTTAGACTGTGACTATGCCGTTGGGTTGATGACACATGTTTTTTTATGTGTCAGACTCTGCTTCGTGTGTACGTTTTGCAGAATTAGAAGTTTATTTTGTCCTACAGACTTTCACTTTCTCTCCTGACTGTTGACCGTTTTTACTTTGTCCTTGTGCTTTTTTAATAAGTTGAACCACCTAAACTTAAAAGGCGGAAATTTTTATTTTTGCACTATGTACAATCCACCCTCCCCTTGACGTTGTCCTGCTTAGCTGAAAGAAAAATCTTTATTGCAACCTAACCCATTGTTCTCGATTTGACATTATTGCAATTGGGACTTTGGCGACGAGGACACCAAACTTTATAAAATTAGAAACTGGAGCACATCAAACGGTGTTGCAAATCCCAGTTCTAAAGCTGGGACACCACGAGTCATGTGCCTCCTTCCATCACTCTGATGCTCACTGGAGAGGGCCTAGATGGTGGAGTGGTGGTCCTCGGCTCACTCTTTCAGACTGCTACCTAATTGGGTCGACAGAAAAAGAAGAGTGGGTGTGGGGGGAAAAATGAGGTCATTGTATTTAGTAGCGGAGACAGCAAGCAGAAAGCTGAGCCTTGCTCTTGGTTCAAGGTGACCTCAATAGCTTAACCTATTTAGAAGATGTAATATTTCAGACATACCCAGTTTTCACACTGGATGGCTAACCTGCACTTGGACACTGAATGTGAGAGTAACAAGAGTAATGCTGCTACATAAAAAAATGATGGAATCAATTTTACATTAGACCCCTACCTACATGACTAAAATGGGGTAAATAAATAAAATTAAATGAGGTATGTAGTCAGAAATTTCTACAGGAACCATCAAATTCCATCATGTCACTCTGCCAGTTCACTCTGAATGGTTTGCATTCTTCTTTTTACCTGTATGACCTCAAACTGGAGCTTTGCCTCTCGTTTAGCTGGTGGAACCTGGGTTTTGTTTAGTGTTCATATGGACCAGTTATCTTAAAACTATGTTAATTGCCTCCCTATTTTTACACAATAGACGTCCATACTACAAAAAAGCTAATGACAAATTGTTATTCTTCTGCATCAGCACCTTCTGTTCTGCTAGCACAATTAGGTTCTTTGCTTCTTATTTTTTGCATGCAGTGCAGACAGCTGTTTTTCACTAACCAATGGAAGGCTTCTGCAGGACCTCAAACATCAAACATGCTGCACGTGAAACTTGCTTGTTTTGCAGTGTTTTAAATAGCCAGTAAGAAATGTCTGACCTGTTCTCCCACCCATCAGACCTGATGGACACAAGAGAATATTTCAATTTAAAAGTAGGAGGGTTAGGGTTAGGTGGCCATTTAATAAATTATTGATTTTAAAGTATTTTATTGGTATACAATTCACTCTTATTTAGATACTCATTCATACACTGTGTTAGTTTATCCCAGTTGTCCAGCAATGACTGTTACACTATGGGATTTTATCTATTTAATATCAAGAGTACTGATTAAACTGATGACATTAAACTTATATAAGTATATGTATGTGGCATGTGTGTACAGAAATGAATGAAACTGAGGTTAAGGCCTGTCACATAGCAGGACACAGTGAGAACCATAGACAGGAACAGACTTTATTAACAAATCAAACTAAATACAATTCCACTAGCTGATTTAGCTGCCATGATGTCACATTCTTATTGCTGCTGTGATTTCTCCTCATGCTGTATGTCTCACTCTGGCTTATAAAGCCATTAGAGGTTGCAGGTGCACTTATTACCCTCAATTACATACAGTATTTAGCTTTTGGTTCCGCCTTTCTTCTCCTGTTGCCTGTTCCTCTACACCTCTGCAACACAATTAATAAACTCATTGGCTAAAATATAGTGCATGTCCACCAATGCCTTACTGCAGAACCCTGCTGACCAGTTGGTGAAAACATGCTGCAAAAAAGTTTACTTTCAGCAGTTTACTTAAGGATCAATGAGACAACTAATTAAAAACGTTACATTCAGTACATTAATTAAATGATTTTCACATCCCATCTTGACACAGTATGAAGAGTCATTTCTTATTAGATCTCTGATCCATTAATCTCTGCATGATTAATCATTTCTGCTGTGAGAGATACTGTTAATGTTTTTATTATTGAGGTTCTAAATGCTTTAGCTATGGTAAGGTAAGTGTGGACTTCTATCAGTGATCATATTTACTGATAATTATAAAAGGGCTAAGATGTAGAACTGCTGACTTGATGTTTCTCAGGTACATTACATACAAAAGGATTTGAGCAATAATTGTTTATTATTAGAGAACAAAAATTGAGTGTTGATTTGTACCTTAGAACCACAGTTTTAGTGATTTTTAGTTTAAGGAAGCCAGGGTTTATTTCTGTATTTAAAGAAAGCTCTTTCATGGGCTAAGGGAGTACTGCTGTTGTTTCAAGTCTTGCTTGCTGCCTTTGTCCTTTGTCCAGGTTGAAGTGAAGAAGGCTGAGCCTCGAGACAGCAAAACTCTTAGCCCTGGGCAGCTGGGAGTCAATCAGTGGGGATCCAGAGCCATTTTAAATGCAGCCAATGGCTGGGCGGCACCGCCTGCACCGAGCTGGCAGCAGGGCTACAGCCCTCAGGGTGAGTGAGTCTCTGACGAGGTCTTCCTCTGAGAGTGTCACCTTCTGCCATGAAATAAAAACAAGAAGCACACCAGAGGTATCTGAGAAGCAGTTTGCCATCGTTTTGGCAACAGTGTCTGTGCCATCTGCTCTGAACTGTGAAGGAAGTCTCACTGTTTACACATTATTTCTAGAATAGCAGTTCTTAAACATTTGCTGAGCCAAAATGATTTCTTCTAAAACTCACACTCTCTGTCTTCTTTAGGCGTTTGGGTGTCCACAGGTCAGCCTTTAGGTACGTCATTTATATTTTTGTTTTGTTTTAATAATCTGTTATAAAACTGTGTCCTTTACAAGCTTATTTAAGACAGGTTGGTTGACTGTGGGAGACAATATGTAAAAAAAAAAAAAAATCTGCTAATTAACACATGTATTACTTCATAAATAAGCAAACAAAATTATATATCCATTTTTTCTGTTACACATTTGTTTACTTAATTATTTACTGATGTATATTTGATAAGGACTTCATGCATTGAATGAGTGCTCTGATGATTTTGTGCAGCTTTAATACAATGAAATGTAACTTGCCAAGTTCTGCAGAAGTGTAGTGTCTTTGCGGTTTCTAGTTCTGCACTAACTATCTCATCCTCTGTCCCAGGTGGATATTGTCCTCCTTTGCCAGCAGGCCGAGGAGCCACCGCACAACCTCCTTCTCCCTTTAATGCTTTTTTAGTGGCAGCCCCCCCACCCGCAGGATTTGGGGCACCTCAGGGATATCCACAGCAAAGCTATAGCACTCCTCCTCAGTTTGGTATGTACATCATGAAAATATTTATTTTTCCTAAATGATCTAATTTATTTTAATTGAAGAAAAAGGAATAATCACATATACATAGAACAAACAGGAACACACGCACCCAAATGTTTTTTTAAATGTAAATTTTTAAATCAGACCAAAAAATTGTCATTTATTTATTTAGGTAAATCAAAATTGGGGGAGGAAAAAAAAATCACATTTAAATCACTATATTGACAAATAAATATTGTAATACAGCTTATAGTAATGTCAATTAGGTGTTTTTGTAGTTCTTTTGTCACAGGTTTATAAAATTAAGTACCTGGCCATCCATTTTGGACAGCTGTACTGTAAATTTGTGAAAACAGCATGGGGACAGCACTTTTCAAGCCCAGTGCTTAAAATAAGGTGCATAAAGGCATAGTTGGTTTTGGTGTAGAAGAACAGGTCTAATGCTCTGACCATTTTTGGGATGGACTACAAATTCGACTACAGGCGAGGATCGTTCCTCCAATATTACTGTATGTTCTCATAACATGCTCTTCTGAATGAATTGGCACAAAAAATCCCACACCGATACCCCAAAAAAAGCCTAAAGGTACAACAAATCTGTGTTGGTTCTAATGCAGAAAAATCTCATTTTAATCTAAACCTGGGTTTTAATCATTTAATCAGAGCTTAAGCAGAGTGCAGGGAACTGGTTTAACTGGTTAGAGCAGTGCAGCTGTGAACACAGAACAAAGATAACCAGTCAGAGCTAACAATAGAGCTGGCTTAGCTTTATAACCATCAGGAGGCTTGTAATATAATGCTCTGATGCGGTGGCTGTTTCGAAATGTCATTATATTACTATAATATAATATATTATTTATTGTATTGTACAAACCTAAATACTACTTCAGGTTTTTTTTCAAATTTTTTATAACCGCAAAGGTACAAATGGAAACTTTACAGTAGCACCTGTGTTCTGTGGGTATATTGTAGCCTCCTGGTAGGGTTGCAAAACACAAGCACAAAGTTATGACCTCATTTGAATTGAGTAACAGGATTTACAATTTGAAATAGTGCCGCTTGCAACTCTTGCTCCATTGATCAGGACAGCATCAAAAAAGAGACAGAAACTTGTAGCTGCAAAGACAACTTTAAATAGGATGTGATAATAACTGTTGTATATGTAATAGGAAGGTATCCTAACACTTTTGTCAATATAGTGTGTCTATGTAAAAAACAGGGTTTGTAGTAAGTGAAAGTGAAAATGGTATTCAAACTCTGTTCTGTTTATATGCACATTTGTGATGTCGGCTGCTGGTGCTGAATGTTCCAATGTGTCATTGGCTGTTAGCCTTTGATGTGTTCAAGTGACTAAGTTGACCTTCATTGGCTCCAGGTTTTTACGGTCATGTTTGTGTTAAAAGATTTTTGTGGGGTCTATGTTTCTTTAAAAAAGAAAAACTGTATGAGATGTACATTTAAAAAAATACAAACTGAGAATAATTTTTGGTTATTTTAATTTTTAATTCATATTTTACTATACAAACTGACAGGCTACAGTTTTGGAACACCACAAGGTGATCAGTTTGTACCTCAAGGAATGCCTCCTCCTCCCACAACTCCTGTAGCTGCACCCTTGGGCTTTGCTCCTGCTACCACCCCTACTCAGGACATGAGCAAAGCTGCTCCAGCACAGCCAGACTTTACTTATAGTCAGTACGGTAAGTAAAGGGTTGGCTTACTCTATGTGCTTACTGCCACCTTAGTTGCAGTGCATTTTGATGATGCCCACTCATGCCAGAGCTTTACTCTTTATACCATGTGGCATGATCACATCACCTTTAAACAAGCCTGCATGCACACAGAGGTCCGTCCATCATCTCAGTGTCGCCACAAATTTATTATCTAAATTGACCTATAATCCTCTGTAACTAGGTGATGATTTTGTGTGATGAATACATGGAATAATCAGATGAAGTGTAAATTAGATCATCTGAAATGCACTGTTTTAATGACTTTTGTAATGTTTTCTACAAGTTAACATGTAAGTGAACATAGAAGTTTAGGTGAGATGGTGAGGATGTTCAAGGTTGGTGGGAAAGAAGGAAAGTAAAACATGACTTTCTTAAGGAACTAATTGAACTGTGAATTTCAGCATAAAAATATATGTAAATAAAACATCTGAACGCTCAAAATCTATGCTTATAAACTACCGCACTATATCAGAAAACTCCACTGAACTTGCTTTATTAAGTTATTTACGACAGATTGTTTTTTCATTGAAGCTTTACTGACCTCTGGTGGTCTTTACATGTAAAGCACAATTTATCATTACTTTTCGTTAAGTGACGGCATGTCTTCGGAAAAAATCTTTTAGATTCATGGTTCTCAACGGGGAGTCCGAAGGCAAAAATCACAGGGGATGTGCAAGAGTTTTTTTTCTGGAGGTTTATTTTGCTATTAAGTAAAAATTGTCATGAATATTTAATATATGAAATAATATAAATGTTTTTTTCCTACCTTAAACCCAAAAAGCCTATAATATTTAATTTCCAATAAAGATTAACAATAAATAATTTTATTCTTTATTGATGCAGGGATTATTTTTAGACACACTTGTGGGTGGGTTCTACTGCTCATAATAATCATTTTCATATGAAAGCTAAGAGAAATTGACTCAGGCCATACCTCAGATATGAACGCGACACCTACAAATGGAAACATACAGCAGGGGACACACTACTCTTACTACTGAGCAAGCGCAATGATGTTTACCTCACTCTATGGAAAATAAAATAAAATTCAAAAAGAGGTGCACACCGATGTGAACTCAGCAGCTGTATTGACTAAGACTCTCCTTTACTCAAAGCCAAGTTAATGAGCATGGAAAGCATCCTCTGGGCCTTTAGTCTTAGCTTCTCTAAACTGACAAACCCACGACTGAGGCACAAACTTTTGGACTTTATTTAGACTTCATTATTGAAATATTGCCAAAATGATTCTGCTTTTTTATTTAAGAGTTCACCTTTTGAAGAGCATCAATGGCTTTTTTTCAAATAGGAATTTTAACAAGTGATACAATCATAGAGAAGTATTTATTTATCTACCTTAATAAATTAAGTATTAATTTATCTATCTGTCTTCAGAATGTAATAAACCCACTTTTTAAAATGGTGGTTAAATGGCGGTTCTTATACGTCATTATATATGAGCGCTTCTTACAATCTAAATTTTTCTTTATTGCTGTAGAGCAGCACACAAGAAAAAATGTCATAATATTTCAGAAAAACAAACAAGCAACACTATAAAATATTACTTTACAGACAAAGAGGTGTAGGGGAGGTTTGTAAAAAAAATAGTCAAATGCACATAACTGTGTACTTGATTTCATAAAAGGGGTGAATTATTTTTACATTCCTGGACATAACAAGAAGTGGAGACAGGATTTATTGGACGCAGGAATGAATGAAAGTGCTGGTGAGCTCCCTTTTTTCGTATCGTCTCCTTTATCGTCTCCAAATACCTGCTGACAGATCAATAGCTGAACCTCTGGCAGTTGCATTTATTCATTTTAATTACCTTCCCTTGATATGCCTTCTCCCCTGTCTTCTCCCTGTCTTAGCCACCTGATGGATGAGTCTGAGTTTGATGAGTGAGAAGATACCAAAACATTTTAAACCATTGAATATTTTATTAATTAATTCACACCAGGGCAAATTAAATTTATAATTCACTTCTGGAATAATGGAAAAAATGGCTCTCCAAAGAAAAACCATATCGATCACAGCCCAGTATTTGCACAAAACACATTTCTATAATAATTACTGTATTTTATGAGTATTTTATACACTATATGGACATATGTATTTGGGCAGATCTGCTAATCAAGTGTTTCATTTGGTCTTATTGACATGTGTGTATCAAATGAAGCACCTAGCAATGCATTAAAGACAATGGCATGCTTCCAGCTTCGTGGGAACAGTGTGAGGAAAGCCCTTATGTTCCATGACTTCTTAAGTGTAAAATGAACTTAAAGGCATGGATCTAGAATTGTTTTAAAAGCATCAGACACTAATCTTGGACAGGTGTTGGATAGCTCATAGTCACTCTTCCAGTTCATCCTACAGATATGTAAAGGGGTTGAGGTCAGGGCTTTCTGTGCACTAATGAACATTTTGTTCACAAAACTCGCCCAACCATGTCTTTAAGGACCTTGTTTTGCTGCACAGGGGCACAGTCCTTTTGAAACCAAATATGGTTTTATTTATTCATATAGCAATTTTTGTCAATTGAATGAAATGTATATATTTAAGCAGGGATGTCTAATCTTTAAGTAAGATTGTTTATATAAATTATCATTTTAGTGCTGCAGCGTTACCCATCACTCCATCATGCTTAAGCTTTCATCCATCCATCAAACCACTCAAAATGGCTGCCTTTAAGGTCTTAACATTTAAAGGCACAGTAGGATCCTGCTGTTAATCTTTAATGCTTTCAGGTTTAACATCTGCAGATGCTTGCGGTCTCAGGGAGGGTGGTTTTTAATGTAGGTGATTTTTTATTTTAAAGAAAGCTCTTCCCCCAGGATTTAGTGTCATAGCTAGTCTGTCTGGGTTCAGTCAATCTGGTCTCCTCATCTCCCTGCTAGGCTTGGGTAACTATCCTCAGGACCCCTCTGCCTACGGACCAACGCGTCCTTCTCACAGTAATGGTCAGGATGAGCAGGGATATAGTGCAGGTAGGTGGCAGCTCCTGCATTTTGCAACCATATAATAACAGCTCAGATGAATTAGTACATTTCCTCTCATGCATTTAAGATTTGGAGGTTTAGCAGCCTGTAATCCACCATACCGTTTACATTTTCTTATCTATTTGGTAAATGCAGCTACATGTTATGCCACTTGTAAATAGATCTGGACTAGATCATGTGACTGTCATTTACCCTGCCTTACTCTCATTCTCTTCATTTGTATGTTGCTTTGCTGGCAAAAGGATGATCTAAGTAGTTTTCGTTTAGTTCTGTTTTGCCACATTCATCAGTTCGCTTGACTGAATTTTAAAGAGAAATGCTCTCCATGCTCTGTATAATATGTTTTTATGTTTAAACAGCTTAAAATGCAGCAAATTGTTAAGGCATGTTCTTTAACTGGTAAATTCCTTTATCTGTGCTTTTAATGGTGGACTCTTTTCTCGAAGCAGGTTATGGGCAGGATCTGAGTGGGTTTGGACATGGATTTGCTGATCCTGGCCAGCAAAGCGCCTCATACGGCGGCCCCCCTGCACAGCCGACTTCGGCACCGCAGCCCACAGCCAATACCTTCGGCCGTGGCCAAAACCACAATGTGCAGGGCTTCCATCCTTATCGGCGCTGAACCACCACATCCCACTTCCACAATGCAATACTAACAGTCAGGGAAACTGGTGTTCTGATACGGATGTCACTGCATCGATGAGCCGGCATTTGTCGAACTTTGCTTATAACTGGAGGGTGGTAGTGTTTGTGTTTGTTTGTTTGTTTGTGTGTGTGTGTGTGTGTGTGTGTGTGTGTGTGTGTGTGTGTGTGTGTGTGAGAGTGTGCGTGCATGTTAGTGAGTGAGTGTGTTCTGAACAGGGAATGGACTCCTGCTTCAGGATGTCTGATGTGTTTGTGCATTTTTAGTAGCTGCTTAGCAATAGAATCTCTGAATTGGTAAAGCATCAGCACAGCAGGGTACAAGTGACTGACGACGTGACAGGGTCTCCCATTCCTTTATCTTATATCCCATTCTTTTAGGGCAAAATGTTTTATTTTTAATTTTGTTTACTCTTCCTGCCATCTAGCATCTATTTAAAACGTATTTGAAATAGAACTTGCAGATCTGTACCATACACCTGAACTGTGCATTTTTTTAAAAAAAGAATTTTGTACCAATAAATGTGCACCTTTTCTTGGTTTTATTTAAGGATGTAGAGAATTCCCCCTCAGGTGGCTGTTCTTGTGCACTTTTGCACTTATGCAAAAATTTTAATGGGATTTTATTTGAAATAAATGATTTAAAGATACATGTGGACTGTTATGAAACTTTTGGTGAAATTTTGGCCCCTGACTCTCTGGTTTATATTATTATATTATTACTTTTTATGCTGTCTCAGATTTGTAGATTACGTTGAGTCTGTATGAACTGTATATTGATTTACCTATTAACATGGTTTTAGATGTGAGAAGAAAAAGGAGACCTCAAAAAAAAAAAAAAACACTCCGACAAAGAAACCTGGGACCTTGTTTGCTGTAAGCACTAATCCCTGCGCCATTCTGCTGTACAACGTTAAAAGATTAATAATGAGACACTGTTTTATCAGGATTACAAAAGGAGAAGTTGGGAAGAATTTTGGAACTGCATTAGAAATGTAATCAGGTAACCTGCCCTAAAAAGCTACTGTAAGGGATAAAAAAAGTAATTTCCTTATTTTCTGTACAGTTATTATGATAAACATGCCCAGGTCAAACAAAACATTTGGTCAATAGTCGGATATCTTAAATAAAACGCATGCAATCAGTTTGAGAATGGCGATGGACATCAAGGGACCAGTCATCAAGTAACACACAGTGTGTGGTAGATGTGCATTATTATGGTCACATGCAGTTTTATACCAGATATCTCTTAAACATGATTGCAGCAAAAACAGGATGTTATAATTTCACCTTTTCCCCAATAATTATTTAGAATAATTAACAACCTCAAATGTCTACTTGCTTTTATAAAACTTATGAAGAATCACTATAATAAATAAGGTTTGATGCTTAAATATCCATCCATTATCTTCCATTTTATCTTCTACTAGGGTCGTGGGGGGGTCCCCATGCCCATCGAGGGGAGAACGTTTCGGGCACTGGACGGATACACCCAGGACAGGGTACCAATCTATCACTGGGCACATGCTCACTCACACAGACACACTATATATGGGGTTATTTGGAGAATTCATTGACTTTGATCCATGTTTTTTGGACTGTGGGAGTAAACCTGAGAACCCAGAGGAAACCCACTTAGACACGGGGAGAACAAACCACACTCAGATTCAAACCGGGAATCCCTAGCATTGAGAGGCAAACGTGCTAACCACTCAGCCACCGTGCCTCCCGATGCTTAAATATGTTTCTTTTAAATAAATTATTAGTTAACTGGTCCTCCAGTTTATTGTAATCTACTTAATCTAGTCCACTTTTTAAAGTGAGCATTGACTAATGAGTAACGTGATAACATCTTAGTGCCCATCGGGAGTCAACTCGCTGTTTTTCATTCATTCATTATCTCCCGCTTTATCCTCTATTAGGGTCGCTGTAGGGTTCCCCATGCCCATCCAGGGGAGAACATCTTGGGCGCTGGGCAGATACACCCAGGACAGGGTGCCAATCCATCGCTGGGCACTCGCTGTTTTTATTAATCTGTATTTCCAATTATGGTTCATAATTTAAAATAATGTATATCAAGCATTGATACGAATGTGTAGCGGTCAGAGGTGTGCATTATTGTCCATAATGTCATGGCTCCACAAATGGCTCAGCCAATCAGATTAAAGGACTGGAATTACTTGTTTTATAATTTGCTTCAGTTTATTTCCACAAATAAAAGAAAAAGAAAAGAAACTGGGCGGCACGGTGGCTTAGTGGTTAGCACGTTCGCCTCTCAGCACTAGGGATTCCCGGTTCGAATCCCCATCTGGGTGGAGTTTCCATGTTCTCCCCGTGTCCGCGTGGGTTTTCTCTGGGTTCTCCGGTTTCCTCCCACAGTCCAAAAACATGGATCAAGTCAATTGAGTTCTCCAAATTGCCCCATATAGAGTGTGCCTGTTTGAGTGAGTGTGTGCCCAGCGATAGATTGGCGCCCTGTCCTGGGTGTATCTGCCCAGCGCCTAAAACATTCTCCCCTGGATGGGCTTGGGGAACCCCCCCGCAACCCTAATAGAGGATAAAGTGGAAGATAATGAATGAATGAAAAGAAACTGATTTAGCTTGTCCAAGATAAGTCAAAAGGCATATTCACAAGGAGATGACATCAATGCAGTCAACAAACATGCTCATTTTTCTCATCCTCTACCCTCAATGCGCTAGCTCAGTGGTTAGGGTGTTGGGTTATCAATCTGAAGGTTGGGGGTTCAAATCCCAGGTCCACTAAAGTTACCAATGTGGGTCCTTGAGCAAGACCCTTAACCCTCATTGCTCCAGGGATGTTGTGATTAACCCTGTGCTCATCTTGTGAGTCACTTTGGATAAAAGCATCTGCTAAATGACCAAATGTAATGCCAGTATTTTACGGCTGGGCTTTCATGATCCAGAACTCTGTTTCGTTTCCACATGTTTTATCGCTGCTATGGTTTCCCATGTTTTTTAGGAAACACTTAAAGATACTTTTCTTCCCCACGCACTTGTTTTATTGAATTTATCCAGCGTAAGGGTCGTCTTTATTGATCTTATCTCTTCTTTTTAAAGTAAAAGTATGTAGGATGTGGGCGGCACGGTGGCTTAGTGGTTAGCACGTTCGCCTCTCAGCACTAGGGATTCCCGGTTCGAATCCCCATCTGGGTGGAGTTTCCATGTTCTCCCCGTGTCTGCGTGAGTTTCCTCCGGGTTCTCCGGTTTCCTCCCACAGTCCAAAAACATGGATCAAGTCAATTGAATTCTCAAAATTGCCCCATATAGAGTGTGTCTGTGTGAGTGAGTGTGTGCCCAGCGATGGATTGGTGCCCTGTCCTGGGTGTATCTGCCCAGCGCCCGAGACGTTCTACCCTGGATGGGCATGGGGAACCCCACCGCGACCCTAATAGAGGATAAAGCGGGAGATAATGAATGAATGAATGAATAAGTTATGGTTCTTGCACAGATGATAATGCATTACACTGAAACTTCATTTATATATCACCATTTACAATTCAATCTGTTTATTTCAAAGAAGCTTTAATGATACCCTTGTGAACTTATGTATAATAAGTTATTAATAAAAGTAATAAAAGTTATTAAAATATGGGGGGAAAGAACTATAACTAGGTGTAGTGGAGCAATGAGCAAACAGAATCAGTCATGACATGCACGCTATTAATTGTTTGTAATCCACTCATTTAATTAAAGGGGCATGTTCAAATTAATAGGCATGTGGAGTTATTAGTAAGGTCTTTTATTTGATGAAGAAACAGGTATATTATAAAGGATATGTAGGATAGTATGTAGTATGTAGGATAGTGTATGTAGGATAGTGGAACAGATGGACATTTACATCTCAGATCAGATCAGTTAAAGGTCAGTGTTTTATGAAACAGATTGTTGTTCATTTACAGAAACCTGTGGTGTGTCTCCAGCAGTCCTGAGTGTTTCTTCGCAGCGACGCGATGGAGGAGAATGAATGAATGTTTGGTTTGGTTTGGTTTTCCGCCGCTCCAGCAGATGGCGACCAAACAATCTGACGTCACGTCCTTCTTAACGTGCGCGTGCGTGCACTTCGCTCTTTCTTTTCCGGTGAATCTCTCAATATGGTAGGTAGCGATTTTCTCGGGTTTTGCTGGAATCCGTTGCAATCTGCAATGAATCCGAGCGGATTGTAGACAGCGACGGCGGATTCGTGTTGCTCTCATGTTCCAGTCTGTTTTTATGGATTAATTTGCAAACTTACGAAAGAATATAGTTTAATATGCGCTCGTGGGTTTGGCTTCACCGCCGTTCGCTGAGCTCTTTATCACGAGCACACTGTACTCTCTTAATTAAACATGAATGTGTGTCTTAATTAAACATGGCTGTGTGTTTGCGCTTATATATATATGTTATATGTTGACCTAGACATACACATTCATGTAGAGCTTAAAGTTGCTTCACAAACTCGCTGTGTACAGTAAGCATGCTAACGGCTATGTGACGTCATTGAGATGGGGTTCATGTTTTAATGTAAATGTGTTTTTCAGGCGGAGGCTGAACAGAAGAAGAAGCGTACTTTCAGGAAGTTCACTTACAGAGGAGTGGACCTGGACCAGCTCCTGGACATGTCCTAGTAAGTGTCCCTAATGCAGCCAGTGCACTTCAGGGTGTAGTTACAGTGTTCAGGGTTTACTGTGGAGAAATTCAGACCAAAGGACATTTCTAAACAGAGAAGACGGTTTATGATCACTTAAATTTGCCAAAACAATGCAAATGTTGTGGCCCAATCTCACAGACCCAAATAATTACCTTCACGTCTTTAACATCTTAAGTTCTTATTTACTTGGTTTGTTATTTTGATGGAACCTTTCCCAAATACATTAGAATTAAATATTCTGTGATGTTTTGTCCTGGTTCTGCAGGTCACTGTTCTTATCTGTGGTTTTGTTTTTATTGTTTCTCAGCTAATTTTTTTTGTTTGTGTTTTTGGGGGGTGTCATAAAGCAGTTAGATGCTCTGGCACCTGGATTTAGGTATAATGTCAATCCTGACCATGCTGTTCATCTTTCCTCCTTATGGCATGTCTCATCTCATGTTTTGTATCAGTACATATTTACTCTGATTTTATTTTTAAGACCCGTTTCTCAACTTAACTGCACAAATCATTTGTCATTAAAATGGATTTAGGATGATCCGAGTCCTGACTTCAACTCCAACAAACACCTTGATTAGGTCTAGTGGATGGAGACATTTAACAAATGTTTAGGTGTAGTATTCAGTGCATATGTTCTGTACATATGTTATGTCATATAGTACATATGTTCTGTATTAACTCTTTGTAGTTAATTGATTACATTAATATGCATTAATCAAGAATGGCTTAAGAATTAGAAATAATGCACAAATTAACTAGACAAATGGTTTTCCTCAAGGTACTGCCAGTTTGTTTACTGGGGGGGGGGGTGTAAATTTTAAGAACAATATGACTTTAATAAGCAAGTTAATAGTTAAGTAGTTTGCCCATCCCAAAAAAAATACTGTATGACGATAACATAAATTTATAAAAACAAATTTATTTTCTTTATGCGTGAACTATAAGATTTGCTAAAGGAGTGTCTGATATTTTGCTAAAGTTGGTAAAAATCAATTTGTACCTGCTCCCTACTTTGAGCGTTTAGTGCCAGTTCACGGCCCTACCCTTTTATAGTTTTATCTATTTTAAATGTTATTTGGCAGTATTTTATGTAATTTACTTGTTCTTTCTAGTATTGCTGCCATTCTGTGTGGACTTGTTTATTTAACGCTTGTTAGTAACTGAATGGTTCAGTAACTTTTTTGGTATTTAGTAAGATTTTCAATAAAGTTAAAAGTAATGTTAAGCTGAGAGTAATGTTAAGCTGTGTCAGAGACTCAGATGTGTGTATATATATATATATATATATATATATATATATATATATATATATATATATATATATATATATATATATATATACACACACACACACTTGTGTCTGCCCATAAACTAGCACACCAGCAATACAGGGACCTTTAAGTGAGTAAACCACCATCAAGGTAGCAAGAAGCTAAATTTTTACTTAATTTAATTAAAGCACTTTTTGAAGAGGGCTGCAGTTTGTTACCTTCAGTATTTAACTGTGTAATCTAAAACTTTTTAGTGAGCAGCTCATGCAGCTGTATGGTGCTCGCCAGCGAAGAAGGTTGAACCGAGGTCTGAGGAGAAAGCAGCAGTCGCTCCTCAAACGTCTACGCAAGGCTAAAAAGGAGGCACCTCCCATGGAAAAGCCAGAGGTGGTAAAGACTCACCTGCGCGATATGGTCATTCTTCCAGAGATGGTTGGCTCCATGGTTGGAGTGTACAACGGCAAGACCTTCAACCAGGTTGAGATCAAGGTGAGTAACATAATTGTGCCATGTTTTTGTAATGAACTTGAATTAAAGATTTTCTGGATCTGTAGTTGTACAGTGAACAAAATTTATTTTTGTTTTAGCCTGAGATGATTGGTCACTACCTCGGTGAGTTCTCAATTACATACAAGCCAGTGAAGCACGGTCGTCCTGGTATTGGAGCCACCCACTCCTCCCGCTTCATTCCGCTGAAGTAAAGCATGATGTAAATAAAGATAATTTCTCCATCATGAATTTTGTGCCTTTTCGTCTTTACAGTTCATTTTCTTTTGATATATAAATATTTTAAATTTAAAAGCTCATTGGTGAGCATTTTATTAACACTAGGGCTGCATCCAAAAGCAGTGTAAATTCGCATTCCGATAATTTACAAACAAAGCAAGTTATATATTAAAATGACCAAATACTGAAAGGTCAGTATTGTGGACACTCAAAGCAACATTAATGTAGCAACAAAAATTAAAACAGTAATAAACAGCACATGTTAAAGCAGAAGGGCCAGACCCTGAAAATGATTCACAGCAGTTTATTGAACTTTTTCAATCATCAATGCTTATCATCAAATTGTATCATCAATGTGATGTGCAAACATGAGCTAGAAAACTGAAACCTTTTCATACAGCATAAGGAACCAATCTGTGTCTGCTTAAATGGCTAATTAATATTGATCTAATTAATAGTCAGGGAGGGAAACCTGGTGACGGACTACAAGACATTACTGTCAATCATTTGCATGAATGTACAAAGTGAACGCAACATATTCAGAAGAATAAAGGACAACCAGCAGCAAATCTGTAGTCCCTTTATCAAAAAGACCCTTTTATAAAATATCTTTTACTAACAACCTTTAATGCCACACATTTCAAAGAATTTAATCATGACAAAGGAGTGACTTTACTGTCACTCAAATATTTGAGCATTGATTTGAAAGACAAGTTTGGGTGTAGAAACATCTGCATTTTTTCAGCCATTAATTCCCATTTTAACACCTAAACCCCTTGGCTGACAGGAACTTTTTAAGGCAGTGAGTAAAAGGATAAGACGGCAGCTTAAGCTACGACGCAGGTTTGGTGACCACGCTCATGTTGATTTGTATCAGAACGATTTGTCACTGTGTCATAAAATTCACTTTTCAGGGGAAAAAAGACATTAACATTTTAAAAACTTGAAACAAATAATCTGCGGGTTTTAAAGATGAAGCTGAATGGACCCCTCATGTTATTGCACTACATTTACATTCTCTGATCTAATCACTTATGAATCTCCTGGTTTAGCTCATCCTGGGGGCAGTATTTGGTCTTTGTGATTCTCGCTCTGGTTTGGAGGCAGTAATCTTGGGGGCAGATGTTGGTCGGACTGCGTCTTTGTGAGAATTATGTGGAAGAGCAGGTTCTTGTTTGTGTTTAGAGGCAGTGGCAGGCTGCCAGAGGAAGAACTCGTACAGCAGAGTATTAACTGTCTCTGGACATTCCATCATCACCATGTGGCTCCCCTCATCAATGACTTTCAGAAATCCTAGAAGAAGTATCTGTACAGACATTAAGCACAAAGATTAAGAGATTTATATATTAAATAAAAGTAATATAACTTATTTCACACACTAATATTTAGTATTTTTTAATATCTAGATTTAAAGCATCACAATAAAAATCATTAATATATATTTTTTTATTAAAAATATTTTAATGTTCTATAAAAAATAAATTTGAAATGTTTATTTCTGTTTGGACAGGAGACATTTTTTCATTATTTGTTACTTTGATTCTAGTGTCTTATTTAATCTCACATATTTAATATAGTTTTTTTCTGTTTAATCATGTCAATGTCCAATGACTCAGCGCTCTGCGTGGGCCACTAAAGACCTTGGTAATAAATTACCTCTGCCATGCGTTGGTCCTCCTGCAGTGGCACAAACTTGTCATACATGCCATGCACCAATAGAGTGGGCACAGTGAGTTCTGCATGATAGACTTCGTCACCTTCTGGCCAGTACTGTCCACTCATCATAGCTCGCAGCACAAATGAGGACACGTTAAAGGCATTTTTCTCTTGCAGAAGTTTCTTTTCCTTTGGGCCCTGATGTGCGAACCCAGCCCTGGAGAAAGTAGAATTACAGGTAAGTGATAAACGTAGAATCACTAAATGAATAATGCAATGTTAATAAGAACTGTAAAAGTCAAAGATCTGCAGCTGATCTTTTTCAAAGATTCTCACATGAGGAAGCTCCAGGACAGACATGGTGATAAACAGCGAAGCACACATGTAGGAAGGTTGAACACAGAGCAGATGCTGGGTTCCAAAGCTGTAGGTCCTCCACCATTAATCATCACTAATTTGTGAACTTGATCTGGATATTCATGGGCCAGGAATGTGCAAAAAGACACACTAAACCAAAACAACAGAAATTTCAGATACATTGGTAAGCAAGAACTCTGGCTGCGTCAGAAACCACATACTGCCTAGTAATGACTACTAAGTCCAACCATGCACCAGGCAGGAATCAGTAGGTGAAAATCCACTGACTGACACACTGAACTAGATGCTATCCCACTAACAACTGTAAGTAAAATACAACCGTCAAAAAAACATGCAAATTTCAAAAGTGATCACCTTATCTACCTTGTACAGAAACGTGGGCTCTCTTTATGTGAGTCAAGAACACTCAGCACTAAGCACTGCTGCAAAAACAGAAATAGCGACTCACCCGTATGAATGTCCAATGAGAATATTCCTCCGTTTGGCATATCTTGTGAAAATGATTCTTATGTCATCAACCAGAGCGTAGAACGTATAAGCAGCTGAGATCTGTGGTGCAGAGCTGGCACCGTGGCCAGCCAAATCTAGGGCAATAACCTCATAGCCCAACTGAGAGAAATACTCTAGCTGGTTCTCCCAGATATCCAGAGACCCCCCTACTCCATGTATAAAGAACAAGGCCACGTCAGGGTGTGTTTCTTTGCAACGTGTGATCTTTCGCTCACAGTCAATCATAACGTTGCGTTTGGGCTTGCACCGTCTTCTCTTTGGCTGCTCCTGTCCTATTCCAGCGCTGGTCGCATCTGGACCGTCAGTGTCGATGGTGCTCGCACCATTGTGGCAGCGCACCAACTCTGGGTGACTGGCTTCACTCATGTTTTCAATGAGTAGCTGTCCATTGTGGAACACTGTGATTTTCCTTTTGCAGCTGACACTGCCAGCTTCCCCTGTGCTTGGCTCCTCCATCACAGCTCTTTCAGGGATGATGTGGCGGATGCGCAGCACCCTTCCCGGTTTAACCTCAACAAACTCGAAACCGTCTTGGGGCGCAGAAGTTACAACAGGAACTACAATATTCATGGAGCGCCCCGTCAAGCAACACATGATGCCATCCAGGAAACTGTTCACCATAGTGATCACCAGTTGGATTCTATTAATTGGTATAAAAGTAGGATCTGAGTAAATATCACTACATTTTGAGGAAGCCAGGGTCCAGTACTTCTAAAATAAAAACAGAAAATGTTCAATTACAATTACTTATATGGATATATGTTGTAACAACCAGTGTTAGACGAGTGTTTATACAAATCTTGCCTCCAATACTTGCTTCCAATTCCCCATTATTTACCTTGACAGTATTAGCTTTATATAAGATAATATATAAGTTTACATACAGCACAACCGGAGGACAGAGTGCATATGCATAATTGAAAAAAGAATCCACATAGGCACAAGGAGAACATGCATACTCTACATAGAAAGGGCCAGAAAAGATGCTTTATGTCATTGTTTGTCCTCCAGAGGCTCCTCCCACAATCCAAAACATGCAAGAAGATAAAGTTGAAATGCTAATCTGCCCCATTTATGAGTGAATGTGTGTGTATGACAGCATTTACGTTGAGCTTTAATATGTCAGGATCCTAAATGTCAACTACAGAAATTGCATTATACAACTAGCAGCTGCTTCATTGTGTAAAACTCTTTGAGCTGGAAATGGTGTTACACTAGCAGTCATGGGTTTTATAATACCTAGATATTTCCATTTTTTCATGAAATGTTTTCTAACATTGTTGCAGAATATCCTACAAATGTATTGCACTTGTAGATTGCATTGCCTTCACCCTTCTGTCCAGTTCAGCCGGAACAAGCTCAGAGGGGTTTTAGTCTGAGGGTTCTTTGTTCTTGTCTTCTAAAGAAGTTCTGACAGAACCTAGAAGTATGTTTTGGGTCATTGTCTTGCTTTAATCTAAAGCCATGACCAGCTAGGTGTAGATCAAAGGGAATTGTATGGAAAGTCACTGTGTCTAAGAAACCAAGTTGATGGTGTACATCAAACCCTGTGTGATGTACCAAACATTTCAAAATTGGCTTCATTTGTCCAATAAACCTCAAATTATTTACTGAACTAGAAGTAAAGCAAAGCCACCCACAAGTGAAAAGGTAAAAGTAAACTTGTATATTAGTTCTGTGTGGACAATCATTTTGTAGTGAAAGTAGTTCAAACATCTTCTATACACTACAAACCTCAGAATTCCACTGTTCTGTGCTGATCTCAGGAGAGATTGTGCAGTTTGTTTAATTCAGTAACATTAAGTCTTAACTGTATTTAAATCAGATCAAATCAAAATGCTACCGCTTTATTTACAGTGTTAGGAAAAACATCCAATATTTACAATCTCACCACACACAATTAACCATCCTGAGATCAGTAAATGGGGTAGCAGAACTGTTGCTCACCTAAACATGAGTCTCTGATCAAACGTGTTAGTTGTCCTTCAACATTTGAACTGGAAAACAAGTTTCATTCAATTTCCAGCAAATCCAGCAATCTCACTTCCGCTCAGTGGTTCTGTGTCTGGACTTCAAACAGGATGCAGCCATGGTTCATCTCTGGAACATGACTTTAAAGGCTTGCTTGTTTTCCATCCTAACAGTCCACCTCTTTACTCCAGTGACTAAATCTAAACAGATTAGTGAGGGATTACACCTGCCAACAGCCATCTGCTGCTTCAACAGGCCATTTATCTACAGCTCAGATTTCCAGGGCTACTGAGTCGGTTCAGAGCCG
Organism: Corydoras sp. C115; assembly: GCA_019802505.1. Taxonomy (NCBI): domain Eukaryota; kingdom Metazoa; phylum Chordata; class Actinopteri; order Siluriformes; family Callichthyidae; genus Corydoras; species Corydoras sp. C115. The sequence continues at coordinate 1,259,124 of JAFMOC010000016.1, read as the reverse complement.
TTTACTGCAAACTCTCTGTTTAAACCTGTACTTCGACTCCTGTCTCAGCGAAGGACAGCAAATGAAAGGGAGCACATGGCCGAATATATATAACAGAAGTCTATTAATAATGGCTGAAATGTATTTAGATGTTTATGTGCAATTCTTAAACTCTTGCATTCCTGTACCAAACACATTTTGTTAAATACACTGATTAACTCGTTATTACACGTCTATATTTATATAATACTGTTCATTTCACTTGCCCAGCGATGGATTGGCGCCCTGTCCTGGGTGTATCTGCCCAGCGCCCGAGACGTTCTCCCCTGGATGGGCATGGGGAACCCCACCGCGACCCTAATAGAGGATAAAAGCGGGAGATAATGAATGAATGAATGTTCATTTCACTGTTTTCCAGTTCAGATTCTGATCAGTGACTTTGTAGTGGACTATAGTCAACTGACCACAGATCTGTGAGGTATGTGCTGGTCACAGGGATGATGCTAATGATTACAAACCCTCATATATCCAAATCTAATCAAACCTTTGAAAAAATAATTAATTGGCCAAAATTACAATATTACAGACAAAATGATTTAAATATCTATTTTATGCCTTTTAAGCATAAACAAAATTGATCTGGCTTAATTCAGTTGTTTTAATAAACATATATTGTATTTGGTTAATAGTAATATAAGAGGAGGCGGCACGGTGGCTTAATGGTTAGCACGTTTGCCTCTCAGCGCTAGGGATTCCCGGTTCGAATCCTCATCTGGGTGGAGTTTCCATGTTCTCCACATGTTCGCGTGGGTTTCCTTCGAGTTCTCCGGTTTCCTCCCACAGTCCAAAAACATGGATCAAGTTAATTGAGTTCTCCAAATTGCCCCATATACAGTAGAGTGTGTCTGTGTGAGTGAGTGTGTGCCCAGCGATAGATTGGCGCCCTGTCCTGGGTCTATCTGCCCAGCGCCCGAAACGTTCTCCCCTGGATGGGCATGGGGAACCCCCCCGCGACCCTAATAGAGGATAAAGCGGGTGATAATGTATGAATGAGTAATATAACAAAAATAATTTTATTTAATAAACAATATGAATAAGTTCTAATGCTTTAATTTTATTTGACTGGTCGGAACACACCCAGGACACGATGCCAATATATCGCTGGGCACACACTCACTCAGACAATTAAACTGCCCCTATCTAAACAGGAGCAATTTCGATAGGGGCAGTTTAGAGCAGCCAATTTACCTTAAATTTATGGTTTTGGACTGCAGAGAACCCAGAGGAAACCCAAGCAGACACAGGGAAACATAGAAGCTCCATCCAGATCAGCATATGAACCTGGATCCCCAGCGCTGAGATGCGGACATGCTACCCACTAAGCTACCGTGCCAGCCAAAACCTGAAAGCAGATAGGATACATGTGGTAACAGCAAAATTCTCCAATGTGTTTGGTGATTGTAATTGCAGTCATAAGATTTGGTTGCATCAGATGTTTTTTTAGTGATTTATCATAAACAAAATATTTTTTATGAACTTATAATGTTACAGCATTACAGAATCCAAGATTAGGTATTAGGTTTATTTTAAAAAGCAAATTTTTAAAAACACTACTGCTTAAGCTGTAAAATGGCTAAATAACAAAACTATAGGAAATGAAATAACATGCGACGGCACGGTGGCTTAGTGGTTAGCACGTTCGCCTCACAGCGCTAGGGAATCCCGGTTCGAATCCCCATCTGGGTGGAGTTTCCATGTTCTCCCCGTTTCTGCGTGGGTTTCCTCCGGGTTCTCCGGTTTCCTCCCACAGTCCAAAAACATGGATCAAGTCAATTGAATTCTCAAAATTGCCCCATATAGAGTGTGTCTGTGTGAGTGAGTGTGTGCACAGCGATAGATTGGCGCCCTGTCCTGGGTGTGTCTGCCCAGCGTCCGAGACGTTCTCCTCTGGATGGGCATGGGGAACCCCACCGCGACCCTAATAGATAAAGCGGGAGATAATGAATGAATGAATGAAATAACATGCTAAATATGATCGCAGGTGACAACTTGAACAAATACAATTCTAAACACAAAGCAGCAAGTTACCATGCTGCTGGGCGTATTAGATAGTTTTTAAATTTTTGACAAATGTACATCATTGATGCTGCCAGGTCGCTTGAGAAGGATCAGTTCCCCACTGAGCCTCAGTCTTCACTTTTCTTAAGGATTCTTCCTTAAAAAAAAACAAACACCACCAGGGAGATACTCCATATCACTGATGCTTTAGCTTGTTCTCCCTAGGTATAAAACTTTTTCAATTTGTTCTGCAAAAAACATTATATAAAATCACCTCCAAATCTATGTGCTAATTTAATCACTGATCTCAACCCACGACATCTATCACTTTACTCAAGTTACTAGTAAACATCTTTCTTAAGCTTAGGGTGTCAGGGTTCCCGCTGCCGGAGGAAACGAGGTAAGGGTGGTTCTTGAACAAAAACAGTTTTTATTAACTCCCACGTGGAGTAAAGGGTGAACAAACCCCAAATGCAAATAAACACAGTCAAAAGCATAAGGCGCCGACGTCACCAGGCAGCGGGGCTCTCTCCTGAGCCGGTGAGGAAGCGGCGAAGGACGTGGCGGAGGCGGGAACGTAAGAGCCAGAGTCCCGAATCCTCTTACGTCACTCGAGTGTCGTAAGACCAAACCACATTGAATGCAATAAAAAAAAAAAAAACTGCACTGGAGAATCTGGGATGGCAGCTTAAGAGGCGGCTGCCGCCGATGAGGCGCACCTGAAACTAATAATCAGGAGAGGGTGATCGGTGATAAGCAGAGTCAGCAACAGGTGTAGTAGTGGGTGTGCGTGTAGGTGTGACATAGGGTGTATATAAATGTTTAGTTAATGTGTATACAGTTTATTACTATTGACAATAAAGTTGACTTTGACTCAACTTACACCTGAAGGTATAGATCTTTCAGTTTTGAATTAATATGCTAACGTTCAGCAACATAGACGGCCATTTATAATTTTTCAGTTACACATATTTTACTATGTAATGTGAACAAATGTTTAGTGTGACTGGCTTTATGAGAATTTAAGTGTAAAATTAAGCCGACATCTTCTAGCAAACAGCACATTAATGTCACTGCAGTACTCAGAGTAATCACACTGAATATGTCAAACAGTGAATTTCCATTTTTCAGGCCAACAGTTCACTTTAGTAACAAGCAGTGATGGGAGAGGGTTTTCATATTACTTTTTATTTCTCACGACTTATTTGCTGTATGGATCCACAAAAGCTTCACATTTAGCAGTTTGTAGTTATAATTTTTGGCAATTTTCTTTTGCTTAAAATTTTTAAAGGAAAATTTGCTCATAGAAGGGATATGGTGCCTTCAGTATGTGATGTTAAAATAAGAATTGTGCATTTAGACTTGAATATGCCTTTTTAGAGAAACAGAAAATCAACAAAATGTGTCATTCATGCAAGTCTTCAAACTTCAGACTGCAGAGAAGGACATAGTTACTACGAATGTTTCATTGTTTAACAGAATATCCCAAAAACACATTCGGCTTTGTGTCTAACGTTAATAGCTGTATCTACACTTTAATTTATTAGTACAACAAACACATAAAATTTTATAAAACAGGACAAAGAACAATTAAAGAAAATGAATAACACCATTTTCAAACTATAGTTGAGTAGAGGGCATGAACACTGTAAAAATTGTAAATCATTTAAAGGAAACAGAGTTGCACTGGAACAATTTGGACATGGGGGGGGGATATTACATGCAAAAAACCTTATTATTGCCTTTTCCTGTTTATTTATATAGATGCGTCTGCTGTAGCAAAGAGGACATTGTTTATCTCAGTATCAAGTAGGCAATTAGGCTTCAAAGTAATCCAACGCATTCTGATTAGATGAAACTAACGATGCACTGGCCTGCACAGGTCACAAAATCATGTTTGGAGCAATTAAACTAATTATAACTTGGACGACTTGGCCATATTGACACACATGCATTGTGGTGTCTCTGCTATATGAACACTAGATCCTCATACAAGCAGTCATGAGCTAGAAATCATCTACATCTCACTTCATCTTACTGCTAAATCTGTCCAAAAGAAGAGAAAAATAATTCTAACTTGTGAACATCTTGGGTGTGTGAGCACACACCCACCCACCCACACACACACACACACACACACTAGTGTGAGACAGATAGGGCTTATCACACACAGTCCTGTTCCTGTACATCAAAGATTCCTTGTCCTACCTGAGCAGTTCACAGTACACAGGTCCACACATTATAGCAGTGGTGACAAGAGGACCCAGATGTGGACTCAACACCACAATGCAAAGATACGCAGACAACTTTTTTTTAAATGTAAACCACAGAATTAAAAAAAAGAGGAAAAAAAAAAAAAAAGAAAAAAACAACATTAAAAAAAAGTCTCCTTCTGCTAATTCCATGGATCCCCTGTCTCTCTGGTGAAGGTGTCTATTGAAACAGACCAGGTTTTATAAACTTCCCAACTGACTCTTGTTTTTATTCTTTTCCCGTTCTGTTAAATGACCAGTTTAGGAATCCTCGTTCATTTCCTGACTGTCAGTTCGGGCGATTTTCCGAGGTGGTGCGGGACTTCCGGCTTCACCCTGCTCCTGCTCGCGCTTCTTGGCTGCATTCTAAACAAAAACACATGAATGACTTAATAGTGGTTGTATAACTGTACAGGTTTTCCCTCATGTAACAGCACAACATTACAGAACATGCTGCATGAAAAACCACTGGTTGTACAGTTCAACTCCACACTGGTAGATTTTTCTATTGCAGCATTTCCACTTTTTTTCCCCTTCTAAATTTTAAATAATTATCAATATAATTTTATTTTAGAATGAACATCTCAAAGTGTATAGTGACAATAAGACACATTTAGTCCACTTTAGTGTTTATAAGGAGGCCATACCTTTTTGTCCCATTGCTGATGTAGGTAGCGCAAAAGAATATTTGTTTTCTCTGTGACAATGACTATAAAAAAAGAAAAAGATACAAGACTGTGTAACTATAGTTTCATTTTCAGCGCATGTAAAGTTCTTGGTTTAACATGCTCATTCACTCACTCTGCTCTGAAGGATATTCCCGTGTTGGCAGATATACTGACGGCCTTCTGTTCTGTACCACATAACAAAAAAAGCATTAGTATTTAACTCTAAACCCGTCAACTCTGCTGTATTTAAAAAGGTTATTATAATTACCGATGCTTTACAAACTGAGTCAGCATGAAATCTACTGAAATTTGACTTGTTGTAGACGGGAAGACCTTTCAGAAAATCCGCCTGTAAATAATCAGATTTAGTTTATAAAATAATATAACTCAATAAAACAAAGTAAAATAAATCATATAAAGTATGTTCTAAATTATTAAAATACATGCACAAAGTGTTTTATTTATATATTTTAGTATTATATTCAGTTCAATAAACAATAGCTACACATAGTTTGTTCAATTTGTTAACAAAATACTATTTGTAATTATTGCAATTATTTTTTATTAGTCATAATTAATATTCACATTTTTTTTGTGAGCAGATATTTTTAGAAAGAGAAAATGTGTATCTAAGGTGGGGTGTTTCATTAAGAAAAAAACATCTGTAAATATTACAAACAACATTTCAAGTCATTAGCAAGGAAAATTGCACAAATTGCTCTCCCAAATGGACAATCACAATGATCTTAAGCATACTACCAAATTTATTACAAAGTGGCTTTTGGACACAAACGTTATTGTTTTGTAATGACCATCACAATGCTCTAATCTCAAACCCAGTGAGTCAAGTCTACAAACCTGACTCAATTACACCAGAACAGGATTTCAGCTATTCAACTATTGTAAAAACTTGTGACAGGTAACCCAAACATTTGTCTCAATTTAAGGACAATGTAAATATAAATAATTTGGTACTTATACTAATTAAAAGCAATTAAGAAAAATGCAGTATGTCTTTTTATACAGCGTTATGTTATGTTAACCTCTGGTTTCAGTTGTAGATGTTGTAGACAGTGATACATTCTGACGTCACAATTAAGTGTAGGGCGAAAATAGTTCACCTATATTTCACTTCACCTAAAGATTTATATTTTATACTAAATTAATTTAACTGATATATAAAAAGATCATGTGAATAACGACTAAGCTATGACTTGATTTTTTTTTAAGCGGAAGGAGCGGACAGTTTGCTAAATACGATACTAATAATGATATAATAGAATAGCTTTATAAATACATTTAAATAATCAAGTCAGTGATTGAAAATTCTATGACTAAAGTTCGCTATCGCTGTAAGCAGAGCTGTTAGCAGAGTTCTATAGCTATCTAACATTAGCGCCTGGGCCAAATAAAAGCAGCTCTCTGAGCGTGTTAGCTGACTCACGTCTGTACCGATGAATGAGGCAAAATGTACGCCGGTTCTAAACTCACTTTATCCATCGTGATGGCGTCAGAAACGCACAGTTTCGTCTTGTAGAGAAGCTCCGGCTGTTGCGACGCTAGCGAGGCAGCTTGTTCAGCCGGCTAGCTGATGTAGCTCAGTGAGGGAGCGACTCTCACACACGAGTCTCCCAGCATTCAGAGTCCGAGCGCGGCCCGAAATAAACCCCTCAGTGTCCCGCAGCTCTGTAAACACTGTCCAAAACCAGGACCCGCGAGCAACGTAACCAGAATCCGAAATACAGCCCTGTGACGCCGCAAAGCTGACTGTGTGAGGAGCCGAACACGGCAGCGATACCAAAACACCGCGCCAGAGGTCGCTATTTGACGCTCGTGTCAATGTCGTTTGCTTCTGTTGTGACGTCAAGCTCTATGCAACCAGGTCGAACTTCATGTTTAGTTTTTCTTTCAGCGATCAGATCTTCCATAAAACAAAACTCAAGTAGTGTTTTTTACTCAAGTAATTTTTTTTTACTGAACAGAAGCAGCTTTAAAATTTTGGGGAATATGGACACTTGCACATTACACAATCTGTAAACTTACTGTACTGCACTGTAAAGCTTAGAACACTGTAAAGCTGTGAGACAATATACTATTGTAAAAAGGGCTATATGAATACATAAACTCGGAAATAAAGTAGTAAATATGTAAACAAACAAAAAATATTTACTATAAATAAATAAAATAGGGCGGCACAGTGGCTTAGTGGTTAGCCTCTCAGCACTAGGGATTCCTGGTTCGAATCCCCATCTGGTTGGAGTTTCTATGTTCTCCCCGTGTCCGCGTGGGTTTCCTCCGGGTTCTCCGGTTTCCTCCCACAGTCCAAATCAATTGAATTCTCCAAATTGCCCCATATAGTGTGTCTGTGTGAGTGAGTGTGTGCCCAGCGATGGATTGGCGCCCTGTCCTGGGTCTATCTGCACAACGCCCGAGACGCTCTCCCCTGGATGGGCATGGGGAACCCCACCGCGACCCCAATAGAGGATAAAGCGGGAGATAATGGATGGATGGAATTCTTATAGGGTGGCACGGTGGCTTAGTGGTTACCACGTTCGCCTCTCAGCACTAGGGAGTCCCGGTTCGAATCCCCATCTGGGTGGAATTTCCATGTTCTCCCCGTGTCTGCGTGGGTTTCCTCCGGGTTCTTCGGTTTCCTCCCACAGTCCACAAACATGGATCAAGTCAATTGAGTTCTGCTGTACAGAACATTCAATTGAATTATCCAAACTGCCCCATATAGAGTGTGTCTGTGTGAGTGAGTGTGTGCCCAGTGATGGATTGCCGCCCTGTCCTGGGTCTATCTGCTCAGCGCCCGAAACGTTCTTTCCTGGATGGGCATGGGGAACCCCACCGCGACCCTAATAGAGGATAAAGCGGGGATAATGAATGAATGAATGAATTAATTCTTATATGTGTGCATTAATAATTTGATACATGTACAGTATATATGATCAAATAAAAACATTTAAGTTGTTATTAGGTTGTTATTTACAGATTTGTGTACTGCAGCTGACTTAAAAATATTTTATTTTCAGGTAGGGAGGTTCCTGTAGGTTCTGTAAATGTTGTATTTTGTTTCCTCTCATGATTTGTGTAGATTTCCTTTAATTCACAATACGGTTGTAAAGGTAATGATTTAGAGATTTATTTCTGTAAAGGTGCCTAATGAACATTCGTGTAAGAAAAATGTGGAAATTGTATGTAATTCTTTTTGTGCCATGAGTTATTAATGAAATCATAAACTCCAGAAGCTATTTTTTCCAGAATTCGCATTTTTTAGCTCAGAATGCTGACGTTTTTTTAGAATTATGACTTAGTAATTCATTGCGGCACGGTGGCTTAGTGGTTAGGCTCTCAGCGGCTAGGGGTTCCCAGTTCGAATCCCCATCTGGGTGGAGTTTCCATGTTCTCCCCGTGTCCGCGTGGGCTTCCTCTGGGTTCTCCAGCTTCCTCCCACAGTCCAAAAACGGATCAAGTCAATTGAGTTCTCCAAATTCCCCCATATAGAGTGTGTATGTGTGCGTGTCTGTGTGAGTGAGTGTGTGCCCAGCGATAGATTGGCGCCCTGTCCTGGGTGTATCTTTGGTATTTCCTAAAGTTTTAGAACAAAAAATATATGCATTAATCAATATACGTAAAGACTGCCAAATGGGTTCAGTTTCAAAAATACTTAGCATTCCTTTATTTGGATCGTTATTAGACTATTTACAATTTTTCCTCTAGAAGGCGACAAACTCATACTTAATAACTAAAGAAGAGTAAACTGAGCGTTTTCTAACTCTTTAAACGCTGTATTAAATATTGCACTGTCACGTTATTACTTTACGTATATTCCCAAATTCACTGTGTGTGTGTGTGTGTGTCAGCATATTTGGCAAATAAATGTAATTCGTTTCTTTTTTGATTCTGATTTTAGTTAATAAAACAATACAGGTTTGTTGGTTGTGGCTGAAAAGTTGTAATTCATTCTGAGAAACACAACACATAAAAAGCAAGATAAAAAAAAAAAAAAGCTGTACCTTTTAATTAAGGGTTTCAGAGCAATCTTTGGATGAAGTGTCAGGAATGAGTGTAGATGTTAAATGAAAGACATCAGCTCATTATGCTTCACATTGTTAGTCATCTTGCATCAGTGCTCACAGGACGCTGCACACAACTGCATGGCTGTAAAATGTAAAATAGATTTAAAAAATGGATTAGAATATAAAAAAAAAGGCGGATGTAATAAACCGGTCTTTGGGTGTTTCTGGTTATTTTTTATCTTTCACCTCATTAAAATGATGTCGATGTAAATGATTGTACTATTACATCACATGGCACGGTGGCTTAGTGGTTAGCACGTTCGCCTCCCCATCTGGGTGAAGTTTCCATGTTCTCCCCGTGTCCGCGTGGGTTTCCTCCGGGTTCTCCGGTTTCCTCCCACAGTCCAAAAACATGAATAAAGTCAATTGAGTTCTGCTGTACACACTATAGAGTGTGTTTGTGTGAGTGAGTGAGTGTGTGCCCAGCTATAGATTGGTGCCCCTGTCCTGGGTGTATCTGCCCAGCGCCCGATACGTTTTTCCCCTGGATGGGCATGGGGAACCCCACCACGACCCTAATAGAGGATAAAGCGGGAGATAATGAAATTAATTAATTACATCACATATACTTTCTGCTGTATAAGTATCTTGGTGTAGGAGTTGAAAAAGACCATCAACGAGTAGTTCCAAAAATATAATCCTTTCCAGGTTTATGTAAAAAAAAGGGAGTCACTAACGGACAGTTCTAGGAACTATGAAACGGTTCCTGTAACGTGTGGAGTGCTTGATGCTCTGCATGTCACTGAGTCCTGTGCTGAACAGTATCTGTGAGGGATTTTGGCTGGTTATGACCGACCCGTGTCCCAGAGTAATGTGCTGGTGTAATGGGTTCTCTTACAACAGACCCCCAGCCTCCCACCGACTCTGAAACCGAACCCTGTAAAGCCGACAGTGGTGGAATTCTTTGGCTCCCGCTTTTGGATCGAGGGGAGGAGTTCAGCTCATCGAGCAACAAATAGGACGTGACATTAATGTCGTGGGTTTTGGGCTCAAATAGAAGGACCAGACATGGTTTCTGTTTTCAGATGTACTTTCGGATTGACTTCAATCTCCCTGCGCCAGGATTCGGAGTTCTAGTGAAGTGAGCAGAACGTTCTCGCCTCACGGTGAAGATGGACGTCGGCTTTCTGCACCGGCTCGGCACTGTTCTGATGATCGCCCTGAACCTGCTGTCGGCGGAAAAACTCCAGCCCTACGACCTGCTGTACGCCCGCGGAGTGGAGGCTTTGGACCGGGGGGACTACGGCAGCGTGGTGCGCTACATGGAAGACGCGCTGAGCAGTTTCTCTGAACTGCGGCAAACTAAAATTAAGTGCAGAACGCGGTGTAACAAGCGGCAGGATTTGGGCGCGATGGCGACCGATCTGCACTTGTTTGCTTCCGTTTTGCGCACAGCCGCTTGCGTTAACGACTGTATGGAGAGTCGCGTCGGACCGCAATCTCTGCACAAAGTCAGCGACGACGTTGTCCAGGATTTCCACAGACGAGCCCCGTACAACTACCTCCAGCTGTCTTATCTGAAGGTAATGCCTCTGACCTCTGTACTGCTCCATAAAACAAGCCTCCCCTATAAACATTCAGCCGTTGAGTGGAGATTTGGGTTTTTACGAGGTCCAGCCACACTTTTCTTCTCTCACTTTAACCCAAATATATACTTTTATTTCAATAGTTTGACTCCAGACCTACTAGTACATGTGCTAATAGGTCCAATAGGCTAAAGGTTTCCTATCTCATTTATTATTCATTTATTCATTCATTATCTCCCACTTTATCCTATATTGTGTCGCGGGGGGGGGGGGGGGGTTCCCCATGCTCATTTAGGGGAGAACTTTTCGGGCGCTGGGCAGACAGACCCAGGACAGGGCGCCAATCCATCGCTGGGCACACACTCACTCACACAGACACACTCTATATGGGGCAATTTGGAGAATTCAATTGAATTGATCCATGTTTTTGGACTGTTGGAAGAAACCGGAGAACCCGGAGGAAACCCATGCGGACATGGGGAGAACATGGAAACTCCACCCAAATGGGGATTCGAACCGGGAATCCCTAGCGCTGCGCTGAGAGGCGAACGTGCTAACCACTAAGCCTCTGTGCCGCCTTCTCATTTATTAAATTCAGCTAATTTCTTTATCTTCCTCTTCATCCTCTATTAGGATTGTGGGGGTTATGTTCATCCAGAGGAGAAGTTTTAGGCGCTGGACAGATACAATCAGGAAAGGGTGCCAATCTATTGCTGGGCACACATTGACACAGACACACTCAATATGGGGCAGTTTAGTGCAGTCACTTCACCTTGAATCCATGCTTTTGGACTGGAAGGAACCCAGAGAAAACCCACACAGACATGAGGAGAACATGGAAACTCTACAAGATTGGGATTTGAACCTATATCACATTTTGGAAATTTGAACCTGGATCACCTGGACTAATGCTCAGAGGCAGTCGTGCTTACCACTACACCACTGTGCTGCCCCTCAAATATTCCTTTACACATATATAAAAGAGCTCATTTCAGCCTTTGCCCAGCCGTGACATTCTTGATAATAATGCACACCTATGACTGCTTCACCTTCGTATCAATGCGTGAAATACAAAACATTATTTTAAATTATATATCATAAACTTAAACGGTATAACAACAATAATCATTGTTCAATTTGAAAATTGGACTAGATTACAGTGCGGACCAGTTTGTTTTAAATAAACACATTTATGAATTAAACCTTAAATCTTAAATTAAGAATGTGTATTTATAACTATTTCATAAAAGCAATTGTGTATTGTCGGCATCATTATTCTGCTGCACATCATGCCTAACAACACCTTTTACCTGTGATTTATTCACAGTAATGCACACCTTTTTGCACACAGTGTGCAGTGTCATGCATGGCACAGTGCCTCTAGATAAGTTAAGGGCTTTACTCAGGGACCCACAGTGGCAGCTTGGTGGCCCCGGGGATCGAACCCCCAACATTATGAACTAATAGCTCAACATCCAGTCCAATGTTCTTGTTTGGAGTAATCTAAGGTTAACCAAAACCTAGGGTTTAAAATGGCCACTGGGAAACTTCTTATAGGGACCTCAAAGAAAATACACAACTTGACCTTTTTAGTCACAATACTATTTAGCAGTTCAAAGGTAAATGACTTTAAAAATGTTTTTGTACAGTTTCTATTTTTAGATTAACAACTGCCAAGGTTTTCGAGACGGATTTCCACAGGTCAATGGCACTGCTGGGTCGTATAAACACTGCAAGAATGTCCAGGATTTGAGTTCCAGGTCACAAGGTTTTTCTGTATAGAGTTAGCATGTTGACCTTTAGTCTATGTTGGTTTCCCCAGGTTCTTTAATTTTTTACCACAGTTAGAAAAAAACAAATGCTAAACGCATGTGATACCTGATTAGTTATTAGTTTATGTATGAATGTGTTTGCATGTCTGCACTGTGATGCAGGATATAACGGTATTTTCTGACCTCTTGGCCTGTGTCTAGGTTGTTTTTTTGCTTTATGACTGCTGGGATAAACTCTAGCACTACATTTCACTCTGATCAGGATAAGAGGTTTAAAATAAGTCTTTAGGGTACTGCTCATTTTTGTTAACTGCTTAGACTCTCCTCTGCTTTTAGCAAAACTTTAGATAACAGTTGTTATCTGGAAAGTGAAAGCTATGTCTTATAAGGAACTGAATGCAAATGGAGCAAGTGCTGTTCATTACGTTCCTGTAACAACAGTGGTTGTGTTGGATGTGATGGGGGGTGGTGGTGGTGGGATTGCTGGCAAGGAAATTGGACACAGCTAATTTGGAAAGAAAAAAAACTGAAAGAAAAACTTTTTGAGAGCAGGATGTAACCTCCAGACTTTTGGCAAAGTTTATGTTGGATCTGTGCATTCTTTATTCCAAAGTTGTGGAAATCGACATTCATTCCAGTTTCCATGCAAGCTTAGAATTCAGTGACTGCTCTGATAGTGAACTGGTTCAAATCCAAGTTACATGCTTGTTTTACCGATGGCTTTACTTACTTTACATTATATAAATTCTCAAGTCTCATTCTCAAAAGTTTTATTCCTTAAAAACCAACAAAACCAAACAGCATCTGCTTATATATATATATATATATATATATATATATATATATATATATATATATATATATATATATATATATATATATATAGTGCATGTAAAGACTTTTAGTGCTTTTTGTGATCATGGATATTTGCTGATAAATTAATCTGATGAGTGTCAGGATTAAATAAATCTTGATATTTATTGCCAATTCCATAAATAACTAACAACCTTGTGGAATTGAAAGTTCACCAAACATTTATTAATGTCACAGCATCATACATTCCAAGCATGAATCATTCCTGACGTGAAGAAGGCTTCTGAAAAAGCAGAGGAATCAACAGGTCTATCCCCAACAACGTTGTGAAGCCATTTAGTGTTTACTATTTATTCAACCAAATATTTTGTTTCCCCTTACAGCCTGTTTACATTCCACAAGGGAAAGACTCCACCTTGTTCTCAGTTATGAATGGATCATATTTATTCCCCGACCAGGTGCGGTCATTGGCTGATCCCTTCTGGCTCTATGTGCCAAAGCTGAGAGGATCAAAGCACATCAAAAAGCTTTTAACCTTTCCTGGAACAAGTCACTGGTCTTATCCTTCACATTAAACTACAACCAAAGTAAAAATAATTTTTTAGTGGGGTGATATAAATTGATGCCTGAATCAAGAGATTCCTTGTTTTAGGTTTTCTAAAAACATCCAGAAGAGTCACACCACTGTAAATGAATGTCAGGGCTAATGCTACAGGAGATTATGCTATCCATCATCTCTCTCTCTATATATATATATATCTATATATTATATATAGGGCTCTAAACTTTAATCGATTGAAATCAGATGACAATTCAATGCATCGATTCAAGTATTGATTAATGTGTTGTTTATATTGCTGCCTTTTTTGTTAGCTTATTTGTAAAATCTGTTCCGACATAGACACTATGAAGTACCCACTCTGAAGCTGTACCTCATAATTGTTTTTCAATTTCCCATAGTGGATGCAGTTGTTGGTGAAGTGCAGAATGTGGGATCCCACCCACAAAGGCATATGATTTTTTAATCATGATTTTTAGAGTATGTACAACAGACATGATATGGTCGATGTTATGCAAATGATATATAGAGAATAGAACTACTGATATAAGCCTTTAAAACTGCATTCTTCTAAAACAAAATATTTCCTGACATCTGTTTAATCTATCAGGTGATACTGCTGACACTGCTAGTACTGAGAATGTGTTTTGGGAAATTGACATTGCAAGTTTAACAAAAAACCTTTTCAAATTCGAATACATTTTTTCATCTCATGCCACAGTGATCTACATATATCTCATAATTAAGCACTTATTAAGAGTTGAATATTAAGAGCTAAAACTACAATATTTGCAGGCAAAATTAAAATGAGAGTATTGTAAGTAATATCCAACCCGAAAATAATTCATATGGAAAAAAGATTTGGACACACCTTTTAATCATTGAACTGATTTAATGGAATGTGAATTGTAGAAGACTGTGACCGTGACTGTGAGCTTTTGCACAAAGCATAAAGATATTGTTCGTTAAGTTAAGTACATTTATAGTAAAGATGGAATCAGATACCTCCTATTTGAATTTAACCTATAAAAGTCAAGTCTGATTTAAAAAGACTGGATTTATTGTGTGGATTCTGTAGAGAAATTAGCATGGTTTTTACTTCTTCAGAGAATAGAGCTCAGGTTAATGAGGGAATGTGAATGTTAACAGGCTTAAAACAGAGAAGTTCTCCCTGCCACCTGTTACTAAACATTTTTAGTATAGCACCTGTGCTGTTGTATTTGTTTGAGGTGTTATACTGGCTACATTCTTCTAAAGACAAATGTTAGGGATATACATGTGAATCATTGTCTTTAAGAGCTAATGTAGGATCTCATTGTATTCATCATTCATTCATTCATTATCTCCCGCTTTATCCTCTATTAGGGTCACGGGGGGGGGGGGGTCCCATGCCCATCCAGTGGAGAACGTTTCGGACGCTGGGCGGATACACCCAGGACAGGGCACCAATCTTTCGCTGGGCACACACTCACGCACACATACACACTCTATATGGGGCAATTTGGAGAACTCAATTGACTTGATCCATGTTTTTGGACTGTGGGAGGAAACCGAAGAACCCGGAGGAAACCCACGCGGACACGGGGAGAACATGGAAACTCCACCAAGATGGGGATTCGAACCGGGAATCCCTAGTGCTGAGAGGCGAACGTGCTAACCACTAAGTCACCGTGCCACCGGATCACATTGTAATGACACTTATTTACACTAATAATGGTATTGATTTTTTCATGCACAGCTTCAGGATTCTGTTCTCTGTATGTGAGCAGAGTTTAGTGTGTTGTTTTAATGTTGATGTGGATTTAGACCAGATGGGCATGATAAATTGCCACTTCATAAGACAATAATCAGAAATAGTGGTATTCTGCATTTGCCTTTAAAGTCCACAAAACTGTGAGCAGTACCAGATGCAATGGCTGGAATTAGAATATGTGGTGGTATTGATTTATAGTTTGGTTAAGATTTTTAGGATGCTTCTTATTTTTCATAAACAGTCTTCAATATGAATAACCTGTTTTTCACTCATTTGTCAAAAAGTGCAGTATTTTATTTATCTTTTATAGTGTGGTAACAATATTACACATTTACACATTTTGGACGACATTCTTGGTTTACTAGCTTGCACTTGCACTTTTTGTGGAATGTAGAACTGAACATGCCAAACATGTTGTTTTCCTCGGCAGCTTCTCTATCGCACAGCGTGGTGCTTACTCTGCCAGTTTATATCTGGCATCAAGTTTATTAATGTGAACAAGGTCTATTACGGTTGAATGAGTTTGGTGTGGATTAAATCTACACCAAGTTACGTATTATGGAAATACTTTACTTAATGCACATTACAAGGGTGTAAACCAAAACAAAAATGTGTCCAATAGTGTAATTTTTTTATAATCTTAATTGATTACTAATAAAGTTACTGATCTACAGATGTGTAAGGGCTGTCACCAACCTAGCCCACTTGAATTTACTCATGTCTGAGGAACGGCATTCTACAAACATTCTACATTCTTCAAACTGAATGAAACTGAGTTTGTTAGGCTTAAGCATAAACTGCACTACACAAATCACCACAAAAAAAAAATTCATGTTTGCAAATAGATGTAAATAGAGTTTTAATTGTTTACTTGGATCATGATGTATTGGTTCTGTTTTTGGTACTAGTCCATCAGCACACCCAGTCGATGTGTTAATATAAATAGTAAAATGAAAAAAAAAAAGTTACTGACGTAAAACAACACTCGAACGGGAATGATCAGATGAAGCTGGTTTATATAAACAAAAGAGAAGCCATGTGACAGGAGAACAAAAAAAGATAATTATGGAACAAATATATCACTTAACTAATTACACACTAATTGATGACACACAGACTGGACGAGACAAGAAATAAAGAATACAGTCCCCCCTCCACATGGGTGAAAATAAAACGACCAAAAAACAAAAAGGGAGGCAAGTCCAACAATTGTGGGGAAAGTACAAAAAAAGACAACAAAAAAAAATTGTCTGAGTAAATCCGAACAAGAACTTTGAAGCGCATGCAGCTGCCTAATGGCGCAAATTCCTCAGGTGACACACCACCTCAGGTGGCTACACTTACCTGGACCTAAGAATATTGTGACAGATGTACTACAGGCTGTTATTGTAAAAAAAAAAGTCCATCTATATGGTAAATATTTGACTGGTACTGTATATAGATACAAAAATAACTTGACATTAGATGTATTACAGACATTTCATGACTTTGTGTATTCCATGACCAAGTAAAAAAAGAACAGTTCAAATCCTGCACAAGCCTTCATTCTGAACATGTAAGGGTATACACTTTAAAGAGGGTATTGTTTAGGACCATATATTACCTACCCTGAACCTTTAGGGTTCTGTTTTTTGTTATTTGTGAATTTTTGTTTGATCTTCTTAATGCATGGATATTAAATTGTTGGGTGGGTTAGAGTGGCTTGGTTAAGAGTGGTGGGAGAAGCATTCAGCATTCAGGAGCATGTATGTCAACTGTATTCTTTAATTTTTCAGATATTGTGCACTGAAATGTGTGAGCACTTTTTATTTTACTCTGTTTCTGACTTTCTATATAGTTCACTATTAAATGTCCAACAGTGCACCAGGATTTATAGTGTATATACAACGTTCAGTACAATTTACAATCTTAACCATGACGACATGCCACAAACAGACTGCCTATGAACTGGGACACACCTCCTAATCATTAAGTTCATGTAATTCCTTTAGATCCATAGCCACAGATTTGTATTGTATGCTTTCAGTTTTGTAGAAACATACAGTGTACAAACAAAATGCATAAAGTCATGGCTGGGTGAATTTGATGTGGAAGAACTTGTTTGTTCTGCACAAAGTTTTGACCTCAACCCATGAGGCTCTGTCTTCTGATATACTATGGGGGTGAGGGGTTGGTGTGCTGAGGCAAGTCCCAAGCCTAAAGTGAAGAGAGGGAGTGGGGATTACAGAATCTATTTCTTCCTGCACCCATGCATTTCCTCATGACAGTTAAAAAAATGTCACATGCCACAAAAGAACTAGTTTTGTTCTCACATTAAATAAATAGATGCCACGTTAGAAACTTGAATTCTTTGCCAGCGTCTCTACAAGTGGCGTTCTTGTTCCTGTTGCTTACTTCCTCTATGTTTCGTGTCTTGCCTCTCACTAAATACCTGCAAACAAAGCATTAGCGGAACATCACTTGTGTTCCTCACATCCTCAGTTTTGCCTTCCCACCAAAATGGCACCTGATCATCCACACCGCTACCAAATACTTTATAATCTAAAACCTTTTTAGGTAGCAGCATCAAATAAAGATAAAAAAATGTATGCACGTTAATTCAGGTATCTCAATACAGGGCCGGTGTTTCTATAAAATGTTAAATTCATGCACAAATTTAAATCAAATGATGATCTCATACGAATACAAGAACCAATATACGTGTTTAAAATTGTTTACCTTTTACCTAATTAACTTTGTTTGAATGAAAGAATTTTACTGCAATATTATAAAAATCAGCAAAATAAAAACTGAAGTTGACTTCTTTTAAAAATGAGTTGGAATTTCCCTTGAATGAAAAGTAAAATTATGTAATTACAAATCTGTAGTAATAAAACTGCCAGGAAGCAGATCAAGTAGAGTTAACACTATGCGCCCTCGAGCTTTACCAGCTGTAATGGCACACTGTAAAGATTTAAGACTCCCTTGTTTTAACACAGATTGTGTCAGTGAGACATCAATCCAGCTTCAGCTTTATGAACAGTTCAGTTAATAGTTCTGATCATGGATTTATAAGATTGCTGGTATATCACATTCATATGCTAGATCCTAGAGGTTTTTAGGAACCACATATGGTTTTAGGCATCAGAAAATCTGTTTTCAGACCTCCAGGGAGGAGAACTTAAAAGTAATGAGAGAATGAATGCTGGCATTGTGTGAGAACATTGACACTATTCCCCTCTTTGTATGTGTTGTGTGTGTGAACAAAATACCAGCTTTTGACTCCCCCCCCCCACACACACCCTATTTATTGAGCTCAACCATCATATTTTACAATGTAAACGAAACTTCCTTTTAAATCAACTTATTAAATTAGTGGAACTGTAGTGTTAGTGTTTTCAGTGATCATACACTCAGTGTTAAATGAAATTAACATACTAAGGAGGGAACATTGTGGACCGCTGACGGAACACTGCTGTTTAATATAAAGTTTAAAATTTATCCATGTCTTGAGCTGTGTACTTGTTGAAACA
Source organism: Corydoras sp. C115 (assembly GCA_019802505.1). NCBI lineage: Eukaryota > Metazoa > Chordata > Actinopteri > Siluriformes > Callichthyidae > Corydoras > Corydoras sp. C115. The sequence continues at coordinate 1,240,150 of JAFMOC010000016.1, read as the reverse complement.
TTACATTCACTAAGAATTACATATGGTCTGATCTGATCTTTTTAATGATTTGCAATGTTTCTGGTTAGATAAACAGAATAATAAAATTAAATAAATTTCACTTCATAACTTAACAAAAAACTACAAAAGTATGAGTTAATTAAAGTGTTAATTAATTAAAATTAGTAAGTTAAGACCAACAATACAGAAAATGTTTTTATTGCCTTAATACAAGTAACAAAAAATAAATTCTCTTGGGTTTGTCAGCTTTTTAAAATGATAAGATCAGCAGCGTAGATCATGCAGGGTCATGATCTTTTTCCCTGCAGCAGACTGGATTTAGGGCTTTACTCAAGTGTCTACAATGGCAGCCTTGGGTTTGAGCTCTTAACCTGAACAACAATCCAAAGTTCAATCCACTGAGAAACTACAGAACTTGTTGAGCTTAAAGTGCGGTTTAGTATGCATTTATAAAAAAAATTCAATATGGTGGCGTTTGATGATTTGTTTATTTAATCAATGTGGAGGTGGTAGGATTAAAAAGTTTAGTTGGTGTTCTAAGGTCTTCTTATGATGATTAAATTCCCTTTTCGGTTCTAGGAGCTATCCATATTTGAAAGTGGATGATCATAGAACAGTTTGAAGAGTGTATGTTGATCTCATATTTCAGGTTTTAAAATCTCAAGTAATTTTATAAGTGGACTAAATATATAAAGTGAACCAATATTAGTTGTTATATATTTTTTATTTAACAGTTTAATAAATGGACGGCTCACAGGCTATTTTTCTGGTCCAAGAACAGCTGGTTTTGAATGAGTCACAGTGTGGTAAGACATGCTTAGACATGCAGGCACTTAAGTGTTTTTAATTCATCCATCAACATGTCTTTAGATAGGGAAACCATGAGGAGAACCATATAAATAAACTGAACCTGAACTGAACTAAATATATGAATAATTAACTGTCCATTATGCTGAGAATACAGTATAATCAGCACTTTCAATAGGCATATAATATTTTTGTAAATCTCAAAGCCTTAAAATAATTTATCATCCAGTTTAACTGTATGTGTGTGTCTACAAGCATGTACATGTGTGCGAGCATGTTTTATTCCTACACTCCCACCAGACCCCCATCACAAACGCATCAAACATTTTCCGACTTCAGGTCCAGCAGCATACAGTGAAGAGCTTTTTCTAAATCTTTTTTTTTTCTTTCTTTCCTCTCATGTTTCCACGGTCAGACTGTAAAGAAAGAGGCTGTGTTTAACATTGGGCTTAAATACATTCCTTTCTTATTAGACGGTGGACTGTCTGGAGTGCTAACCAGTGCGCGTGTGTGTGTGTGTGTGTCTGTGGTAGGGAGTGATTCAAAGAATGAGTGTAATAGACTGTGGAAAATGAGGCAGTTCAATGTGGCCATGAGTTGACGAATGACATCATCGTCAGATACTTTTTAGGTCTGGGAGTTCAAAGGAGGGCGGCACGGTGGCTTAGTGGTTAGCACGTTCGCCTCTCAGCACTAGGGATTCCCGGTTCGAATCCCCATCTGGGTGGAGTTTCCATGTTCTCCCCGTGTCTGCGTGGGTTTCCTCCGGGTTCTCCGGTTTCCTCCCACAGTCCAAAAACATGGATCAAGTAAATTGAGTTCTCCAAAATTGCCCCATATAGAGTGTGTATGTGTGCGTGAGTGTGTGCCCAGCGATAGATTGGCACCTTGTCCTGGGTGTATCTGCCCAGCGCCCGAAACGTTCTCCCCTGGATGGGCATGGGGAACCCCCACCGCGATAATGAATGAATGAATGAGTTCAAAGGAGTCTTGTTAATTGTACTAAATTTTCGAGCTTTAATTAAAATAAACTGTGTAATGTAAGGTCATGAAAAAATGCTGTAGTTCATATGAGACAGAGTATATATATAAATAATTTTCTTTTCTTTATTTTTTTTAAGTTAAACATAAGCTACACTCACTGGCCAATTTATTAGATAGAACTATTTTATCAGCTCCACTTACCATGAAGATGCACTTTTTATTTTACAACACAGACTGTAGTATATGTGTTTCTCCACATACATAGTCTATTTTTCTGTTTTCTAATAGTTTTTAAATCCGATAAAAAAAATGGTCCATGAGTTTTTATCCTGATAATCTGCTCTGCTATCTGCTGTAATACCTTTTTGATGTAGAACAGTGCATGTTGCTAGTGACCTTACCAGAAAGAATTTTTGTAGGTGGGAGAACAAAGTACAAATTGTCATTTTTTTGATGATGCTTGACAATACTAAATTCTCTGGGTGCGTTATACAAAGCTGCCCACCATTCCGGCAACATGTATTTACTTCACTTTACTAGTGTGCGTGTGTATATATATATATATATATATATATATATATATATATATATATATATATATATATATATATATATATATATATATATGTGTGTGTGTGTGTTTGTGTGTGTGTGTTTTCACTGCACAGATGGGTTAAATGTGGAGGACCAATATCTCTGTGTGTAAAGCACAGTTGGCAATATAGATCACTTTTTATTATAAGCTAATCATGTGGAGCTCATTATTAGAAGCTATTGGTTTTCAGAAATTGTTTATATTGTGTATTTTAGCTGTTGTAACATCAGAAGTAAAATCTTTCTTTTTTTATATTTCTCAGCTTAACCAACTGGATAAAGCAGCAGCTGCAGCTCACACATATTTCCAGGCGAATCCTGAGCATGTGGAGATGAGCCAGAACTTGGAGCAGTACAAGTCTTTGAAAGGTGTGGAAGAGAAGCACTTTATCAATAAGGAAACCCGTGCACATCAGGTATGTAACTAACATTTTCATTTTTATGATCACATCCCATCTACTGGATGAGTTGTTGCCATGAAAAACATATTTTGGATGTTTTCTGTTGATGTGATTTCTAATCATAGAAGATTTATCATATTTATTATGTTTTAGCACTTAAACTTAAAGTTGATTTAAACAGTAGTGTTTGTTCTGGAAACATAAAGTTTACTGACCATTACAAAATTTATCCTTCTGATAGCAGAAACTCCCATCTAGCATCATGCCAGCTGTTCCATTTTGCTGATAAACATGTCCAGATGTTCCATTAGCCAGATGTGACTTCATGCTGGCAAAAACTATTCAAAGAAAAAAATAGTAATGGAAACTACAGGTTATGAAGTGTATATTTATACTTTTACCTTTTAATTCCACTTGTCCAACTACATTATACAACTTATTATTAACAGTTTAACTGAAGCGAGCTAAGTGTGCCCAAGGCTTGGCATATCTGATATTGGGCTTTCCAAATGAAGCATATTCAGGTCAGTTGTATATAACTTGGGTAAGTTCAAGGTCAGACACTTCAGGCATGTCTGAATTATGAGGCATGTCTGTATCTGTGGTGAAGTGTGTCAGAGGACTAGTGTATCCATGTATTAAATTTATTTATTTCTGTAGCATTTTTGACAACAGTGCATACTCTGGAAGCGTATATTTCCTGAATATATCTGAGGTGTGATGTCTCCAAGCTGAGGTGTGTCTAAGCTAAGACAGGATGTGTATCAATGTGTCTGAGGTGAGGCATGTCAGAGTTAAATGCGTACCCGACAAAAAGATTATCTGAGGTTAGGGGTATGTATCCAAGGGGTATGTATCCAAGACAGTGTCCAAGGTAAAGCTTGTCCAAACTTAGATGTTTCAGTGTTCACATTTATCTGAGGTAAGGTATAGTCATGCTGCAGAGTTTATGAGGTAAGGGGTTTCTGAGGTAATGGGGTATCTGAGTGATGCTTACCTAATGTGAGGTGTCCTAGAACAGGCATGCCTGAATGGATGGTGTCTATAGTGAGGTGTGTCTGAGGTGAGGTATATCTGAGATAATGTGTAAAAGGTTCATCATATCTAATGTAACATGCATTTTAGGTCAATGAAGTTGGGAGTTCAGTTATAGTTTTTGACCGTACTGTTTTCAGGTGAGGGGCGACATGTCATGAGGTGAAACTTATCAGAGATTAAAATATCAGATGTGTTTTTAGAGAGCCTTCAGTGATGGAGTCAAGCTGTATGATGATGGGAACTATGAGGAAGCAGTGGTTTTATTCGAGGAGGCATTGACCGAGTATTACAAAGCAGACTTAGAGTGTCGAGCTCTTTGTGAGGAATCACAACACTTCAGGGAGCACGATCATCTTCTCTACCATTATCACCTCTATGAACTGATTTCAGGTACATTTTTATTCTTGTTCTGTTAACAACTCTTTTTACATACATTTAAATATATGCTTTTTTATTATTTATTTCATTATTTCTTATGAATCTCTGTTTATTTTTGTTCCCAATCACTCACTGATTTATTATTTATTGGCTTTATCAGTAAATGTAACTAATTAAATTACATTCAGCTGATACTTTTATCCAAAAAGGCTTGTGTATATGAAAATTAGTTGTGTATTATTTTTGTATTTATCAATAACACATACAGTTTATTTAAATACACAATGTAGCCTGCCCCAGACTGCCCCTTAAGTGTGACGGCCAGTTCTGCATTTTAACCAGCCAAAAAAAACTTAGCACATAAATCTGAATTGGACACAAGTGCTGTGCAAATATATGTGCAATATATTCAAAATAATAGCAGTGTTGAAAACAAATGAAAAAAGATAAATGCATAATAATATATAATATAATACATTATAACAGTATTTATTTCCATATACGCAAAGTCAATTGGAACACAGCACATTAAATTCTAAATAAAAAAATAAACAAAAAAATAAAATTTAAAACATAAAAAAATAGCTGTTCAAAAAATAGCATTGTCTTTTTTTTTAAAGCAAAATATATAGTATAAACTGGTATACTATATGGTAGACTATATTCCTCAATTCTGTGTACTGTGTGATATAAAGCATGTACATTTATGCAATATGACTTGTTCTTTGATCACAGAGTGTGGTTTAAATGAAGATGTTCAGATGCTCTGTGGACCAGTTTCTGTTTACCTCTTTAATTAACCCAGATTAAAGCTCTGTGTGGTACCACATAGCAGATGTCTTAAACTGTTTTCTAAGTCTTTGATCTCATAAGTAACCGAAGGCCAAAAGTTCTTTTTTAATTTGTTCTTTTCTTGATGGTATGAAAGTTTTCTTATATGAGCCATTTCCTCCTCCATGTTCTGAAACTACTTGCTGAAATGAAAAAAAGTTGTTTTTCTTTTTAAGATCACTTCACTCAGGTGCTGCACTGCAAGCATGAATGTGTGAGAAATTTGGCCACTCGCCCTGGTCGTCTCTCACCAATAGAGAACTACCTTCCGCTACATTATGACCACCTGCAATTTGCTTATTTTCAAGGTAATGACCCATTAACAAATTTTATTACCTAGAATAAAATAACACCAATGGCTGTTTATAAAAATCATACCTGTATGTTTTACCGAATATAACCAGCAGTTTTATAGGAATGGTAGAAAGGTACTGTCAGGTTGAATTGGGTCAGATGTGATGGAAGTGATAGAGGATGATGTGGATGAGATGATGGATGATTTTATGGCTTATGAGTGGGATAAGGTGATGGACAGCATTACAACACTGCAAAGCTGTGCATCATAATAAAAAGGATTGATTCATCATAATAAAAAGGATTGATTCAGGAGATGATAGTATGGATGGTAAGATACAAGATATAAAAGGCGATTTGGTGGAGGAAATTATGAAAAAAATAATGTACAATGTGATGTTTTGAAAAGTTAAGAACTTTCATTTGGATAATGAGTTGGACAGTTTGAGGACTAATTATGTGATGCAGAAATAGATATAAAGGATGTAATAATGTGATTCAAGTAATGGATGATGTAATATATTTGATTCAGAATGTGATATATATGATGACAAATGGGATTGCAGGTACAATTAGTGATTACAATGCAATAAGCAATGTAGGGAAATGTTTTATTTGTCACTTAATCTAGTTTTAATGTCTCTGTCTCTCAGTGAACAAACTAAAGGAAGCAATGGCTTGTGCCTTGTCCTACTTGCTGTTCCATGAAGGTGAGGAGTTCATGATGGAGAATGTGGAGTATTACACAGAGGTCTTGGGGCACAGTGCTCAGCCCCGGCATGTGAGTTACCGTGCACTCATTAGCCCCGATTAAGCTTCTCTAAACAGCCTTTTAATGAAAGTGTTTTCTGCAGGACAAGACAGCATTCACTTAATCAGTTGAGTGTCAGTAAAAGGTTTGCAGTTTTACAGAAATTTTAATTGACAGAGTAATGACCTGTCTGATATGCTCTGTTAATGTGCAGCAAGATGATAATCATCTGTTAGACATAGGCAGAAGTTAAGGGCATGCTGCTACTCACTGTCTGCATGCTATGTGTCTCACCTCTATTTAGATTTATGTACACAAACTATTCAGAAAAGCAGTTCCGCCTCCCCCTCCTAACTCGTGTCTAGGCCACTGTCATGTTTACCATTATACAAAGTTTTTTGAAGTCAGAAAACCCTAGTTTGGCATGATAATCTAATTTATACACGTGTCATTTTTGTCCTAGCTAAACCCTCCATCCAACATGACCTTCCATCCATCCATTATCTTCCGCTTTATCCTCTATTAGGGTCGCGGGGGGCTTCCCCATGCCCATCCAGGGGAGAACGTTTCGGGCGCTGGGCAGATACACCAGGACAGGGTGCCAATCTATCGCTGGTCACACACTCACTCACACAGACACACACACTCTATATGGGGCAATTTGGAGTACTCAGTTGACTTGATCCATGTTTTTGAACTGTGGGAGGAAACCGGAGAACCCGGAGGACACCCACGCAGACACGGGGAGAACATGGAAACTCCACCCAGATGGGGATTCGAACCGGGAATCCCTATTGCTGAGAGGAGAACATGCTAACCACTAAGCCACCGTGCCGCCCATCTGCTAAATGACTAAATATAAATGTAATGTTAATGTCTACCTTGACAAAGTATAAATTATGCATTATATATATATATATATATATATATATATATATATATACACACACATATATACAGTATATATCTCAACATTTAAATGTGGAATTACATCACAATGTTGCTGCAAATGAGCATTTTTTTTGGTTTTACATTTTTCCTTTGTACTGCACTGTCAGGATCCAGAAGCACACCCAGCTATTTTCATTCATTTACAGGCTCTACATTTCTCTGGATCTTAAGTCATTTGCCGAATTCCAATAGCTATTTAGACACACTAAAGGGGGAAGGGAGGGGGTGGGCTTGACAAAAAGCTGTACTTTTTAGGAATTTGGGGTAGGAGATATATTAAACTGAACACTCTTAATAAAACATTTTCACTGCTCATGGTTGTGAAACAGGGAAAGATTTCCAGAACCACAAACGCTACCGGCTGCTCCAGTTTCATTACTCTAACAATAGCAGTGTTTACTGCTTCCTGCCGAAGTCCCTTAAAACCCTCTAGTTATTTAAATGTATGGAGAGACACTCCTGTTAAAAGTTAAAAGAATATTTTGTTACATATCCACTGAACATCACAAGTCTTCAGTCATCACCTTCTTTAAAACAAATGTATTTTTAAAATGTTCTAAATCAGTGATAGATTAGTCATGCTGAAAAAGCATTGGGGGTTATACTAAGATATGTTTGATTGTGAAAAACATCCTGCGTAAGGTGCTCTTGTGAATGTGAGTTCAGATTTTTCATTTTAAGAAACAGGTGGTGCACAGTCTATCAAATTGCAGCCAAGAGCTGGTGCGCCAACTAACAAGTACAAACTATAATTTAGGAACATGTAAAAATGTAACTGTTAAAGTACGGGATTTTTTATCATGCAAAACATACCAGTTCTGTCTGCTTTTTCTAAACATTGCCTCTGCAAACAGTCTGAAAGCCAGTAAGTTTTAAGCCTTGTTCAAGATCTGCTGATAACAGACTGAAAACTGTCTCGATATCTGCAGGAAGCTGTACACTACATGAAGAGACACAAGCTGGAGTTGGAGCTACTACTCATCGGCAGTGAAAACCTGGGAGTGCCTTATGTCGAAGGGGTGAGAACTAATTTTAAAAAGCTCTTGTAGCCACAAGTAAGTCTTTTCCATGAACTCAGACAACAGACCTCAGAATGTTAAAACTGAAGGGCTTCCTCAGATTTGGTTAAGATGCTGGGAGTGTGGAACCACTCTGTAATAGGTCTTCAGCATGTTCCAAAGACAGTTTTACCCACAGTTTTACCAAGTAATTTCACTCATTATGGTTGATTTTGTTTGCTGGATACAGGCCAGTGATTTGGTCCTGCATCATTTTCTCCACATCACTTTCGTGAGTGTAACTTCTGTCAGGCTTTATGAAATTGTTGCCATTATTTAAACAGGGTTTTTTTATTATCTGAGATTTATTAATTTCCGGGGCAGAATTAGGGTGTTGTGTATACTTATGTAAATGATTAGACCAGATCAATTTCACTCATATCTGATTTTTATTGTTGGCGTTTTTGGTAATGGATAAAGCCCAGCATGGACACCCTGACTGGTCTGTGGCCATTTAGCCCTATGTGGAACAAACTATGTTGCACTTTGTATTTTGCCCACAACCCTGTGGCCAGTTCACCACAGTTCCTTCCTTGGACCACTTTTGATTAACACTGACTGGGACTCTAGCGGCAGTGGCTTAGTGGTTAGCACGTTTGCCTCTCAGCGCTAGGGATTCCCGGTTTGAATCCCAATCTGGGTTGAGTTTCCATGTCCTCCCCGTGTCTGTGTGGGTTTCCTCCCACAGTCCAAAAACATGGATCAAGGTGAATTGAGTTCTCCAAATTGCCCCATATAGAGTGTGTCTGTGTGAGTGAGTGTGTGCCCAGTGATAGATTGGCATCCTGTCCTGGGTGTATCTGCCCAGAGCCAGAAACGTTCTCCCTGGATGGGTATGGGGAACCTCCCTGCGACCCTAATAGAGGATAAAGCGGAAGATAGTGGATGGATGGATGGATGAATGACTGGGACTCCCAACAAAAGCTGCAGTGTTGGGGAGGCTTTGACCCAGTCATCTAGCCATCATTATTTGGCACTTGACTGCTACTGACATCACAATGACATCATACTATACTTGCTTTCCTGTAAACCTGTCCACAATAGCTTATACACATATGGCTTGCATTTATATTTGAAAACATGCACACATGACTAATAGAATGAACCCAGGCAACATGTGGTAGCCATCCCTCATACCCGTAGGGGTTGTTAACTGTGAATATAATCCCAGGCAAAAAATACACAAATTTATACTGCAACTACAGCACAATACAGGAAGTGTCTAGAAGTAACTTTAGTCATTAAGGGTTCATGTTAGAATATTTTTTAAAGCCTGTTATCAATGAAGATGTATATGATTAGGAAATAATAAGTGTTGAGGAGATAAGACGATGATACTAGAAGGTGATAAAAAGGAAAAGGTTAAAAAAATAATAAAATCACAGGAGGAAGTGAGAACCGATGAGGAAATAAACATGGATGAGGAGAGGTTGCTGTATTAAGGTGATCAAGGACAATGAGGCGAGGGCTGATAAGGAGGTGATGAGTATTGGGCAATAAAGGAAAGGAAATTGAAGGATAAGGAGGTGGCTGAGAATGTGTAAAAGAATAGAGGTGAGGAAAAAGATGAAGGTGATTAGGGAGGTGGAGATGATGAAGGGTGAAAAGATAATAAAGGATAAGCAGGTAATGAAGAAAAAGAAAGTGATTAAGGATGACATAATAATGTATAAAAAGGTGATGAAGGAGGCGATGAATAGTAAGTATGTGACAAAAGGTGTTGGAGTATTGAGTATTGTTAAATAATAAATATGTTTTTAAAAAAAGATTAAGTAGGTAATAGGGAGTAAGGACGTTATAAAGAGTAAGGAAATAAATGAATATAGAATTCATAGAAAAGGATATAGTATTAAGGTGATAAAGGATAAGTAGGTGATGGAGTATTAAGCTGAATGAAGTGTCAAAGTGAAAATGAATTGATGGAGCATTTATGTGTGAAATAGGACAAGGACGTAACAGAGTATTAAAAAATAAAGGAGGATGAAATGAATAAGATTATGGAATATGAAGATGATTAATTATAAGGAGGTGATGTAGGGCAGGGAGCTAAAGAGTTCATAGGCATTTTTTTTTCTTTTTGTGTTTTTAAACCTGTTTCTAACAAAAATATTTTTTATGAAATAATCAAATATTATAAATTTAGGATAAAAATAACGTAATCCATCAATCGGGGGGGGGGGGGGGGGGGGGTGTCTTCATGCCCGTTCAGGGTAGAACGTTTTGGACGCTTAAATAACCAACATTTTGGAAGCTGCAGAATTGCATTTGATTACAGCACCCTCTAGTGGTGTTTACATTATAAAAGCTATATAATGTGTTAGGTTCCTCCAAATACAAAACATGCTATGGTGGGTAAATTGCACTCCTGCCAGTCTGAGGAGGCGTTCTTATTTTGTATGAGCTGTCTGTTTTGGAGAGCTGTATTAAGCATAGAGCACTTTAATCTAAGTTCTATCTTGCTTGGCGCTTACAGAGGTTCATTTTCTCTTGGTTTCATTCAAGTTGTTTGCTGAAGCCAGACAAATGTAATCTTCACAAAATAAAAGATGACGACTTTAGGATTTTAAGGTTTAATGGTGTAATAATGAGAGAATCTGTTTATGACTGAAAATGTAAAAGCACAATGCACCCATCAAATTATGGTATCTTATAGAACTATTATTGAATAATTTTCCTTCTTACTTTTATTTTTTTCATTTTTTACAGAAATACTGGAGCGGTTCGGGTAGAAGAGAAGAATTCCATCGGTATCTCAGTCATATTTATTACTGACTGCGGTATGTTAAATCTCCAGATTCCAGTTCTCATTTATCTTCTTGTTCTTCAGACTTGCCCCAAAAGCAGATGGTTGGGTGAAGCATGTGTCCTTCTCCAAAAAAAACACCAGCTCAAAGGATATCGTCCAAGATTTTAGGGAAGGTATGGTTACAGTGTTCTTAAAATTAGGACTTTTTTTATTTTAATAATTTTCCACCTGGGTGGCATGGTGGTATAGTGGTTAGTATGTTCACCTCTCAGCACTGGGGAGATTCCATGTTCTCATCATGTCTGCAGTGTTTTTTTTTTATGGGTTTTCTGGTTTCCACCCACAGTTCAAAAACATGGATTCAAGGTAAATCCTTGTGGGTGCTCTACATTTCACCTATATAGTGTGTGAGTGCGTGTTTGCCCACCTATAGCTTGGAGCCCTGTCCTGGGTGTATCTGCTCAGCACCCGAAACATTATCCCCTGGATGGGTTGCCCCCCACGCAACTTCACTATAGGTTTAAGTAAATGATAATGGATGGATGAATCCATACATGTGACAATGTGTATATACACAATACAGATTATACAAAAGTGTTGTAATTTTTAATTACTATTAACTATATATATTATATTTATATTTAATTGTACTTTTACAAATACAGATGCACTGATGCCAAGATGTGGCAAATTACTGGCACATCTGAGTCAGCCAGCTGCACCATGCACACTTTATTACAAATTTATCAGCAGCTGCTGGACAAGTTAATAGAACACATACATATACAATATTGTGTAAAAGTTTTAGATATATATATATATTTAAAAATTCTATCATAAAAGGTGCAATCATAAAAGAATAAAAGATAAAATAATTTTCCCTAAACTGTTTCCACAAAGACAAAAAGAGTACAATTGTCCAAATCTTATAGCGAGGTGCTTAGTTTTCTACACTTGTAACAGTGGTAATAAAGTATGTAAAGTTCATACTGTATAGAAATTAAACAAGTGGCTAAAATAGGTCAGAAAGCTTGTGGAACAGTGACTTATTGGTTAAGTGTGTCTGCATGACTATTCATGTGCATGTGTGTGCTCTTCACACAGGAGGTTCACTGCTGTATGAGAATGTTCGTCTGGTGCAGAACTCTGTGGCTCTAAAAGGACATCAGAGGGTTCTCTTTGATGATGTCATCTCTGAAGGCGAATGTGGTGAACTGAGAAACCTGGCACATGTAAGGGGTTTAGCTCACTCACACAAGCTTTTATATGAACTAAACGGTGATGGAAATGATTCTGCAGGTTCTCTGTAGCAACAAAGCATTGTTGCAAATGACAAGGACATCATAGATTTTAACAACTTGAAAGAAAAGTGTTTTCTTTATGTTGAAAGAAAACTCATATAGTGCGCATGTGCGAGATTGCATGCTGCCTGTTGTAGTTGCTTTCTGCAATTTTCACCCCAAGTATTCTGATTCTGATAAAGTAGTTGAAAGTTTATGACATAATGAAATAGCAGACAGAATTAAGTTTTTTTGTTTCTTCTTGCAGCGGCACGGTGGCTTAGTGGTTAGCACGTTCACCTCTCAGCACTAGGATTCCCGGTTCGACTCCCCATCTGGGTGGAGTTTCCATGTTCTCCCCGTGTCTGCGTGGGTTTCTTCTGGGTTCTCCGGTTTCCTCCCACAGTCCAAAAACATGGATCAAGTCAATGGAGTTCTCCAAATTGCCCCATATAGAGTGTGTCTGTGTGCGTGTCTGTGTGCCCAGCGATAAATTGGTGCCCTGTCCTGGGTGTATCTGCCCAGCGCCCGAAACGTTCTCCCCTGGATGGGCGACCCTAATATAGAATAAAGCAGAAGATAATGAATGAATGAATATTTCTTCTTGCAGTTTACTGAAAAACAAGATATAAATAAGTAAATACCAAAGCATTCGTAACTGCAACAAGTTCATGGAAAAATGGTGCAGTTTATCTTGAAGTGCCAGTATTTCTGTCTTGAATGAACTTCAATAAAAATATTCAATTTATTATTATTAGTGAAGGTCACGAATTCAAGTGGCCAAAATGGGTTTTCTACGCAGGGTGTCTGGGCTCTCCCTTAGAGTTGAGAAGCTCAGTCATCCGGGGAGACTCGGAGTAGAGCCTCTACTCCTCCGTGTCGAAAGGAGCCAGTTGAGGTGGTTTGGGCATCTTGTAAGGATGCCATCTGAGCGGCTCCCCAGGGAGGTGTTTCAGGGAAGTCCAACTGGGAGGAGACCCCAGGGAAGACCCAGGACATGCTGGAGGGATTATATCTCCCAGCTGACTAATATGGTAACAGTTGTACTGTTCCTGTTTTATTTTACTTGCAGACCAGCACCATGGAAGGAGACGGTTACAGGGGAAAGGCATCCCCTCACACCCCCAACGAAAGATTTGAAGGCGCAACGGTGCTAAAAACTCTGCAGGTAACCTGAATTGGTGTTGTTCTGATGTGGGATGTCTGATTCTGTAGCTATGTGACTGTTGTGTGATTATTGTCTGATTGCAGTATGGTTACGAGGGACGAGTTCCTCTACAAAGCGCCCGTCTCTTCTACGATGTCAGTGAGAAGGCCAGGAGGATAATTGAGTCCTACTTTATGCTGAAGTCTAAGCTCCATTTTTCCTACACACATCTGGTCTGCAGGACAGCAGTCACAGGTACAAACAAATGTTTTGTACAATGTTTTGTAAAGACAAAATAATGTCTTTGATTAGGCTTAGATCAGGTGACATTGTCCTGGTCATAGTTTTCAACTTGTTCTTTTTTTATTTTTTATTTTAACTGCTTTAAATTATTTTCATGCTGCAATATTTTCTACTGAGTGTCTGGAAACCGGAAATGTATTCCAAGTAGGACAAGTAGTTGCATTACATGAATTTGAAAAGTTCACTTGGAAGGAGGTGAAAGTTCTTTAAGAAATAGTGAGCAAAGGGTTAACACTACAAATACTACTAAAAATTAAGATTAAAGTTTAATCATCGGTCATTACTTGAACCGCATAAAATTGTGACTTGAGGAGGATGAGCTGCTGTTATGCTATTACATCTATAACCTGTTATTTCATCAGGTCAGCAGGATTACAGGAATGATCTAAGTCACCCCATCCATGCTGATAACTGTTTGCTGGATCCCGAGACACAACAGTGCTGGAAGGAACCTCCAGCTTACACATACAGGGACTACAGGTACGGTTCGATTCAGTGTATACGCTGTTCACTGTGCAAACTGCTGTTTTTTTTGTGAAACTGGATGTTTTTACCTTAACCAATGTGTAGATCAGTTAAAATATGTTTTTTTTGGGGGGTGGGTACATAGAAGTGCATTATTAGTGTTGCTCTGACACCCAAAAATTACCGACGAGCTTAATAGAAGGCAATTTAAGCATTGTACTTATAGCAAATTCTGACAGAATGAGATACAGTGAGTCACAGAATGCAGTACAATGGCACAAACCTTTCCAGGTTAAATTTTAAGGCTAAAAAATGCTTGGTGGACGAAACTTGTTAATACAAAAAAAGAATAGACAAAAAATTAATAATTGTTTACCCAATAGAAACAAATGCCACACAAAAGTGCTACTTCATGGTTTCTAGTTTTATTTCTGTTCCATTTTCAGTGCTCTGCTGTATCTGAATGGTGACTTTGAAGGTGGCGAGTTTATTTTTACCAAAACGGATGCTAAAACCATCACGGTATGGATGTTGTGGAATTTTGCTGTTGCATAGCAATTAAACCTCTGTATGCAAGTCTGTAAGTGTGATTTTGGTTGCAGGCCTCGGTAAAGCCCAAATGTGGGAGAATGGTGGGTTTCTCCTCTGGTGGTGAGAACCCACATGGTGTTCGTGCAGTCACCAGGGGTCAGAGATGTGCTGTGGCGCTCTGGTTTACACTGGACCCTCTCTACAGAGAGCTGGTGAGTGCTTTATTTCTTTGCTAAAGAGAACTTATTAAACTTTAGATAAAGCGAAACAAAGAAAGCATCAACTCAATCACATTATTATTAGTTAGAAACTCTAGAGGGCGATGTTTGGTAACGTGGCAGTAAATAATAAAAGTTTGAAGTGAAGTGATCCATTTTGCATACTGTATTTACACACAGAGGAATATGTCCTCCATATTTAACAAAACCGTGCAGTGTACCACACACACATACACACACTGAGTGAAGTGAACACATAGACCCGCAACAGTGGGCAGACTTGTACACAGCACCCGGGGAGCACTTTAGCCATAGTTCTTGGTGGGACCGGGGAACGAACTGGGGCTTTACTTTTGCATGTTTTGTATTAACTTCGCATCTGAACATCTGATGTTGTAGGAGAGGCTTCAAGCTGATGAAGTGATTCAATCTCTGGACAACCAGAACCAGAGGACTCACATTAACCCCAAAGATGAGCTGTAGTCTTTAATACTGTATTTTCTTTTATTTATTTGTTTTCTGTGATCAGATTAGTTTAATTTGTGGTAAGAATCAAACATAAATAATGAAGAGAAGACTGTATGTGTTCACGAATAATGTATACAATATGCTCATCTGGATTTCAGATTAAGACACATTAATTACTCTGTTAAACTAGAAATAGATCAAAAAGGGTATGTGTACATAGATAATGTTTGTGCTACTCATGAGCAGAATGTTTTAAACATTATTATTATTATTATTATTATTAATCTCAATGGAGCACTGCAATTTTTATTTGTTTTATTTACAGAGTGATTTCAGAAACGTTCATTTGTCTTTGAATATAGATAGGTGTTTACATTACTGGCTTGACTCTATGGTATGCTCTGATCAATTAAACCACCATAGCATGCGTCAGCATTCACTGATCTTTTAAAAATATATATTATTTGTTCCTGTTTCAAGGAAATGTAAATAACTTATGGCATTTTTATTCCCCTCTATGCAGGTGGTTGCACTTTTATTTTTTTTAAACATATCAAATATTTCAGGTCTGTTTGTTTTACCTGCTACATTGTTGTTTTGATTGTGGTGAGTCTTTCTCTCTGATATGATATTTATTGTTACACATATTTATGTATGCTTTAAAAAAACAGGATTTTATTTGTAATAGTAAAATATTTAAAATAAAGTTTTTAATTCAACATATTTGTTGATTCATTTCATTTCTTGTTTCTTTTGCAATGAAAAAATAACATAGAATTATACACACACACACACACACACACATCATCATTATCTTCCCTTTTGTAATCAGGAAACAGAACAGAAAAACAATATACATTGACTTTCACTTCTGTAATTTACTGTAGGTACTGTGGAATAATAAGAGTAATAGCGTTAGAGCAGGAATGAGAACAAAGTGTTTAAAAACTCCTGCAGCACTGCGCTGTCATTTACTCAGACCAATGCAACACTCACCAACATCACCCACCACATAAATAATACTGTGCTTTGTAATGGTCCAGATTTATAAATAAAAGTGTAAATGAGGAGTAACGAAGTATATCAAAAAACAGTTGTGGCATGGAGGCCCACTTTCGGGTTTGCGGCGCAGAGGCCGACCTACAGCTGAGGACATATTTTTATAGAACATCAACTCTTTATTTCAGACCCTCAGACAGTTCTTTAACACGAGATGCCACGTTCAACTTCCTGTGACTAGCTTGAGAGAGTGAGTGATAACACCAAATTTTACACACCTGTTCCCCTTTCACATTCAAGACCTAGTAACACTAAAGAGTCAGATGACACAGAGGGGGAAATAAAAAAACACCACATTAAGGGTCTTATGGAATCAAAATTTGAAAGACTTGGTATATCATGCTGAGTTTTTGTACATCACTGAGTAGAGAAAGGATGATTCCTTAGTGTGTGAGACTAAACTGTAAAACATGGAGGATCATACATGATGGTCTGTTTTGCTGGATGCAGAGTTGGTAAATTTCATAGGGTGAATGTCAGACTGGGCAAAAAGTTATTCCATAGCATTCTCAAACTCCATGTAATACACTCTGCTTTCTTCATAGTTGGCAGAGTGTTCATGTAACAGCAAAACTCAAAAATTAATAGCCTAATGTCAATGAAAACTGGAAAAATGTGGTGTTTGATATTTCTTGTCCAGTATTGTAACGAACAGCTTCATATAGGTTGATAAATATAATTATATATAAAAAATAATACATATGTATTTTGATAAACATGAAAATGATGAGCATACACTACTAACATCAACATGATAAAAATGGAGCATTTTACATTGTATTTAAATGAATGCTTCATATTTTAAGGAACAATGCAGCAAACATAATTGGCTATTTAGTTAAACGTGTGTTTTCAAAAATAATTCTAAGCCTTTTATTGTACGCTGAAGATAAAGTTTGGACAGCAGGATATAATGGGTCAAAATAATATCCCACCATCAGACAGCTTTGAGATCATGGTTCTTTCAGTTGAAGGAATTAAAAAACCAAACGCATGCACATTTTGGAATAAAGTGATGGTTTGAATTCTCTCTTCACTTACTAACTCTGTCTCTCTTTCCAACTCACCAACTCATTCACTCTTTTCCTCTCTCTCTCTCTCACATGCTCGTACTCTCTCTTTCTCCGTTCTCTGTATGTGGTTTTGCAGTTTAATAAGGTGTTCCTGTAATGTGCAATATCTTCCATATGCTTCTCAGTTTCGTGTTCATGAAGATGTGCTGTGTGCTTGTGTTTCGTGTTTAGCCTTTATGTGGTTTGACCTGTTTTCACTGCACACTAACTGAAACTGAGTCCATTGTGCTCGCTGTCTGAATTCAGGTTGTTCTTGTGCTCTGATAAAAACAAATTCATTTTCTTCCACTTTTCTCAAGATAAGTTTTTTTTGTACTTAGTGACTTGTCTGTCCAGACACCTTATGATTCTATTATCATGAACATACCACTCATTTAAATACAACGTGCTTCATTTTTCTTTCTTCTAAAGACCGATTTGTCATCAATACCTGGTAAGAGGAAGTTTTCTCACGCTCTCATGTTTTTTGTCAGATGTACATATGTATCTGCATTCACATCTGTCACTTGTTTTACAGCTTCCAAAAATGGGGATATGCAAAAGGAATGTTTCACAGTTGCTTTCAGGTTAGAAGTATTAACCTTACTTCAAGGATACATTGTCTTCTCCAGCAGTGTTTAAATCTTTGTGTCTAAATTAGCTTTATGTATTTTAGAATGTCCCTTTATAAATACTATGGTGTTGATGTAAACACTAGACAAAATTAATTGCTAAATAACATTTAAAACTGAAAAGTTAATTCCTCTGTTGTAGGGTCAAAACTCTACGTAGGTTCAGAACATTTAATGTTTAAATAAATTACAGACATTTTATTAAAAGATCTCTTGTTATTGATTTAAGGTTTCTTGTTATTGATTGTGTTATTAATTTACAATCACATTTTGTCAGCTTTTATTTAAAGGGCTGCTGAATGTTTGATATATAGAATTTATGATACATGGATCTTGATACACGTCATATTTAGTAATGAACACTATTATTAAACCAGAGGTGTATTGAGGATTTTAGTGATATTTAAAATTCAAGATTTACAGCAATGGAGAGAATAAGGTGTGACGTCTTTAATCTTAACCAATACCTTTAAAAAAAGAAGTGTGACATTTTCTTAGTAGTTAAGTCAAAAAGACATTAAAATTGTTTTCTTTTAAATCAATATTACAGACATAAGAAACTTTTTCTATCGACTCAACTTGATCCTCGGTGTTGTTTCTTGATTAAAAATACTTTAAACATTACACTCTAAAGTACTTTACAGAACAAACCTTTGTCTAATGTCTAATTGTCTAAAACAGTGTTTGATTAAGTTTAAAATGTTTTCTGTATGTTTTCCTCTAGTTGTGATCATGTTTTGTGGATTTACTCTGGGAACAGAAACTGAACCTGATGTTCCAAGCACAGTTAAAGCATGTGAAGGATCCAACCAAAGCATCAACTGCACTTTTCAATCAGATTATTCTAAGGCCAGCTGGTTTTTTAGTCCAACACATCCAATCAGAGATAGCAGTCTTCAGAAAATTGAGGCTAACTTATCAACAAACTTATCAACAAATAAATATATTGACGGAAATAAAAAAAACTGGATAACACTGACAATTGTAAATATCACGAAGGAAGACAGTGGATGGTACATTTGCAAAGTTATAAAGGACATTCCTACACTTATAATAAAGAACAGCACGTCTCACCTCATCATCTGTAAGTATCTCTTGAATATAAGAACATTAACATGCATTATGTGCATCTAGTTTAGAAATAAAACAACAATTCAAGAAGAGTTATGGATACAACACAACATTACTCATTTGCTGGTCATAACAGTCTAGTTGAAAAAATATACTGTATCTAAACAGTGATGATATAGAAGTTGTACAATATGCAGCAGTATTGTAAAAGCCTTTGTTAGTTAAAACTGCAGACTGATTGCTGAAACAGGTTAAAGTGGTTAGTAAAGAAGCCTAGATAAAAGATCAATTTTGGAAAAGAAAGTTTGATGATGAATTTATTTTTACAACTTGTTTTAGTTCATACCACACACACAGAACAATTGGACAAAATCTAATATATTTTATGAACACTTTTAATAGACAACCTTTTTCTTAGTGTCCTGTAATGTTAACACTGTCCAGACATTTAAGGAGAAGGAGTTCTCCAGTAAGACTTGGTCCTGAAAGGTTTCATACTTTCAAAACAAAGCAAATAGCAGGGATTTTTTCATTGGTAAAAAAAAGGCTAAGAAAACAAATATGTGCTGGTAAAAAACATTGGTTGATAATCATTGTTGAAAAGAAGCATTTAGAAAATCTAAATTATTAAGCCTTGGTAAATATTTATTATTTTGAGCCTTTTTGTGTTGACTTTTATCATTCAATACAATAATGTTCTTTGCTAATTAACCAATGACACAAAACAGGATGAACTTTAAATAAGTAACATTTTGTTACGGCGGCACGGTGGCTTAGTGGTTAGCACGTTCGCCTCTCAGCGCTAGGGATTCCCGGTTCGAATCCCCAACTGGGTGGAGTTTCCATGTTCTCCCCGTGTCCGTGTGGGTTTCCTCTGGGTTCTCCGGTTTCCTCCCACAGTCCAAAAACATGGATCAAGTCAATTGAATTCTCCAAATTGCCCCATATAGAGTGTGTATGTGTGAGTAAGTGTGTGCCCAGCGATGGATTGGCGCCCTGTCCTGGGTCTGTCTGCCCAGCGCCCGAGACGTTCTCCCCTGGATGGGCATGGGGAACCCCACCGCAACCCTAGTAGAGGATAAAGCGGGAGATAATGAATGAATGAATGAACATTTTGTTACACGGGTGCTTTCTGCACCAAAACATTACAGTATTAATGTAACCTTTAAACTTTATTGCTTAAAATTTCATGCTAAAAATACAAAGTAAAGTTAAATAGTTAGGATCAAGTTTACACAAAAGTTGGATGAACTGACACAATAAAAACAAGTGGTGCTTTCTCTAAAAACTTCATAGTGCCTACCGACTTTCCCTAACCATTTCGTTTGAACAATTTCCATGAGAAATTGTTTCTTCATTTCCGGAGCTTTCTAACTTGAAAAGGTGTGTAAAGACATTCTGGTACATAATCATTGTTGTTGCAGAAAGTTTGGTAAAGAATCAGTATTGATGCTTCATTAGTAAAGACTTATTGTAGATATAAACTATTAGGGAGAATTGTTGTTCAAGAAGAGTGTGTAACAAATTAGTGTTGGTGAATAAGCTTTGATAAAAATCATTAATGGTAAAAACTATAATTTGGTGTTGTTGAAAATAAAGCTTTGGTAAAAAGTTTAGTAAAGAATTTTATATGAAAAAGTCTTCAAAAAAGACTTTGTTGGTAAAGAATCTTTTTAAAAAAAATACTGTTGGTATAGAACATTTGGTCAAGAATTGGTTTTGACAAAACAAAATTGGAAAAGAAACAGCATTGGTAAAGTTATTTGTGAAAATGCTTATGTAGTAAAATGTGGTTTGGTGTAGAAGCCTGGAGTAAAAAAATAATCAGTCCCAAAAAAAAGCTTTGGTAAAGAAATAATGTTGGGGATGATGTCTTCCTAAAGAATAAACGTTTTCTGTTTTAAAAAAATCAGTGTTTGTAAAGATGCTTTTGAAACAAATCAGGGTGGTAAAGAATCATTGTTAGTAAATAAACTTTGGCACACACACAAATTTACTGAGTAAAAATGTAATGTTGGTAAAGATTCAGTGCTAATAATAAAGCTTTGCTAAAAAGTGAGCATTGAAAAAAATTAATAAATCACAGTGCGGATTTTCGGTTTGTAGCAGACGTTAACTTTTGTTTCCCTCTGACCTAAGTTTTTGAAAACACATTAACCATTTTTAATTTGTCAAGTTGATTCTTAATTATTTATTTTTGTTTAGTTGTATACTGACACAATGCCTTCAAAACCTGGCAGAACACCAGGACCCTCACAGAGACTCCTTAGCTCAGTACCTCAAGCCTATGAGTCAAACACAGTTTTAATTTCAGACATCCCAGCTCTGACAGATGAACGGGTTTTGGCAGTAAAGGAGCAACTACATACTTTTTTTTCTCTCTCTGTTCTGAAACAATATAGAATTTTATGCCCCAGTTCTTTTGTGCATTCCTAATCTTCATTCTGTTTACTAGGAAAAATACCAGTTACAGACTGTTACACTTTAGATGGAGGCAGAATATTTTTTCCCCTGTCTGGTTGTGTTCCAGATAGTTACCCTCATTTGAAAGTTGTTGCTTTTTGTCCTCCAGTTAAGCGTTACATACTCCATTAAATTACGGCCATGTCACACATTATTATTTAGTTTTAGTTTCCGCTTTCTTTTCTCCACTGTTTACCCTCATTTCCCCCTTACCCCTTTTGCTGGCAACTTTGGGATTTTTTTTTATCTTTGTCTATTGCTTTAAAATCGCTTGCAGGCACTGAGTTGACGCAGTCTCTGTACACATATGATCTGCTGCAGTAACTAACTGAGTAACCCTCCAATATTATCCCTGTTAAATTCACTGCAAATAAATTTAAAAGCTGAATTTTTTTTTCTATTGCACCTTACCATCTCTTTTTCTTGCCAAATTCTCCTTTGCTTGTCAAGCTTAGGTTTGACTTTGGTGAGATAGAGGTCTCTTCCTTTATCACTTATTGCTTGGATTAACACAATTAAAAATTAAAAATTAATTCGAATTAAAAATTAATTCGTTGCCCATATCTTTCAATATTTGGGATTGGCAAAGAAAAAAAACATTGGTAAAGAATCAGTGTTCGTGATATTTCATAGAAAACTGGGGTAACAAACAGACTTTGGCAAAGAAAATTATTTTGGAAAATTAGGGTCACTGTTGCTAAAGAATCAGTCTAAGAAAAAGACAGACTTAGAAAAGTAACATATGGTGGTAAAGCAGCTTCAATAAACAATCAATGTTTCCAAACTATTTAAAAAAAAAAAAGCAGGGTTAGTAAGAAAAGATTATTGTTGGTTAAAAATTGTGTTTCAATAAAAGAGTGATGTGTGTTTGTAAAAAAATGAAATTAAATGAAAAAGTGCTGGTGATATTATTTAAATATATAGTTTTTTATTTTATTATCATTTTTTCTTTTACATATGTTCCACAAATGAAGATTCAGTAGATAACATGACAACCGAAGCTACAACAGTCTGTGGTAATTTATTTCCATTTTTGTAAATTTGCCTTTAAATTTTAGAGGCATCAAATCCAAAAATAACACAAAACAAAACGTTATCTGTAAAAATGGTGAATAAATTTCAGGGGGGAAAAAATCTGTGTCGGTAAAACATTTTTTAATAAAAAATAAGTTGCAAAAAAGATTTAAAAAAAATTAATTAATGTTGATTATTTTTTTCCCCAAACGAAACCAGGTTGGGTGAAAAGATTTGGTATTAATCCTTGTTGGTAAAGAAGCACTTGTAAAGATTTAGTGTTGGTGAAAGAGGTTTAGTCATGAAACCCTTGTTCTTTCCATCTGGTCAAAATTTGTTTCCACAAAAGCTAGCAGTGGGTCATCAGCTTATGGCTTACCAACTGCTCCTCCTCTCGGGATCAGCAAAGACAAGTGCTGTGCTGTTGCCTAATAGTGGAGTAGCAGTACAATGTCACTGCCCCAACCTCCTGTCTCATGTGTGGCCGGGGGCACAGTCAGGAAAAAAACTGGCACAGACAAAAAATGGCAAATAAGCAAATAATGGATGCTTCTAGGGGCGTGGAATGTAAAGTTTTGGACTGGGCGACACGGTGACTTAGTGGTTAGCACATTCTCCTCTCAGCTTTAGGGATTCCCGGTTAGAATCGCAATCTGGGTGGAGTTTTCATGTTCTCCGGTTTCCTCCCACAGTCCAAAAACACCGATTAAGATCAATTGAATTCTCCAAATTGCCCCATAGAGAGTGTGTTTGTATGGGTGTCTGTGTGAGTGTGTGCCCAGCGATAGATTGGCACCCTGTTCTGGGTGTATCTGCCCAGTGCCTGAAACGTTCTCCACTGGAGGCATGGGGAACCCCCCACGACCCAAGTAGAGGATAAAGCGGAAGATAACGTATGAATGGATGCATTTGCAATTAATAATTACGTCACACTGGTCTGATGTTTATAGCAAAGTAAAGAAGCTTTAACACAGAACTAGTGTTGATAAATAAGCTTTGTTAAGTCTGACATGCCCTGCACCAAATATACAACAGTAAGATCCAGCAATGCCCACTGCATATTATTGATGTGGTGGATCAGTGCAAGGGCCCTCACAGTAAGAGGTTTTGCACCTGTGCCCATGTAACAATTCACTTGTACTTGTTAAATGATATAAAACTTTAAAACATGTTTTCAAGTAAAATTTTGATCTGCATGCTTTCAATTCTTGAAAAATAATCATAGTTAATCATTAAGTCATTTTTATTGTATTCATTCCATTTGATTTTTGCACCTTTTTTGACTAATGGATTGTATGTGTTAAGAAAAATTAAATGCTTGATATTTAACAAGCATGGTTTTGCTTGTTTAGAAGTGAAGAATGTAAAAAAGGTTTTAAAAAATGGTAATTATAAAAAAAAATCATACTTTTATATTTTTTCTTTTGCATGTTCTCCTTCAAACGAAGATTCAATGGACAATAGGACAACTGAAGCAACAAAAGTTTGTGGTAAATTTTTATTTGATGTCAAAATGTTTGATATTTGTTTTATTTGATGCCCACCTACATCACTTAAATCCAATACAGTTCAAAGAAGGTTAAATAGGGTTTAGGATTAAAATTTTTGAGTATGTACAGTAAATCCTGATGTGAGGGATCAGTGTTCCTGCTCACTGCTGCAGGATTTGACAGAACAACGGATTTGTTCTGTCAGAGGATCCAACGCGTGCACGTTCACACCCGAAAAAACGTAGGTTTAGTCAAATTAGTGTTTAAAAGTAGCTGAGATAAATCTTTGGGTTGCAGTTGGTTATGAGCTCTGGTTATTGATGTGGATGATTTTGCTGAATAAGCGTTACATGTTAAAGTTTCCAAAACATACCTCCGGAGATGCAGCATTGTATTTTTCTCTCTCGCTTTTTTTTTTCTACATATCCTTTTTTAAATTTATCTTTGTATTAGAGGTGCTTTGATTTTCATTTAAATCTCAACATATAACAATGAGCTCCTCCAATATTATATCAACTGCATTTAACAGATTTGTTTGTTTTGACAGAAAATCTTTTGTGTAGTTTGGTGATCTGTGGATAACAACTACTACAGCTTGTACTGGATTTGAGTTGCTGTCTCTGTCCTATTGTTGGCATCTTATTAAAGCAAGAAAGCAGTCCGTTTGTTGTGTTAATATTCACACTGCCACCTAGAGGTAGTGCTTAGTTAAGCTTGCACCCTCTGGCATTATTAGTGTTAATTATTGCTTCTAGGGCTCAGTCGTGAAATGACTGTTTAAATTGTTTTTTTGCATGGAGGAGTTCTTCCGATGAAATATGGTTCTATATTTAGATCTATGTTTCATATGAATCTTTTTATTGTTTTACTTGGAAAAATGTATATATTGCACAACTGTCACAGGTGCCTGTGGCACCTGTCCCTCGTTTCCTCCGTAATTGTCTTCGTTGGGTGATTGGTTGGTTTTGTGCACGTGTTTATCCATCCATTATTTTCCGCTTTATCCTCTATTAGGGTCGCGGGTGGGGTTCCCCATGCCCATCCAGGGGAGGACGCCTTGGGTGCTGGGCAGATACACCCAGGACAGGGCGCCAATCTATCGCTGGGCACACACTCACTCACACAGACATACTCTATACGGGGTAATTTTGAGAATTCAATTGACTTCAATTCAATTGATCCATGTTTTTGGACTGTGGGAGGAAACTGGAGAACCCGGAGCAAACCCACGTGGACATGGGGAGAACATGGAAACTCCACCCAGATGGGGATTCGAACCGGGAATCCCTAGCGCTGAGAAGCGACCGTGCTAACCACTACGCAAACGTGCCGCCCGTTATCTCAAACTATTAACACATAAACAGTAAATAGAGCAAACAAATGGGTGTAGCCAGGTGACTGGGGCTGATACTGTATCACAGCTATGCGCGATATGTAAAATGTACACGTACCCTGAGAAAATTGATATTGTTTTTATTAAATTGGTTTGTTAAAAAATTATCCTTTTAAATATTTGTTTCTTTTTTGTGGTTCCGTCTCATGTGAGTCCCTGCATGCCCACATCTTTTACCAGTAGCACTCTCTGATTCACCCAGAAAAAAACCACTTTGCCATCTGCCCTTATTCTCACCAACAGCCACCTTCTACACACAAATATCACTCAAATTAAATTCTGTATTAATTTTATTTTTCATTTAACTACTTACACTGACAAAATGGCATCAAAATAAATACAACTACAGACTTCAGAATTCTAACTGACAAAGAATTGGGGAAATCATTTTAAAATCAAAGAATTTTAAAATCATTTATTTGCTTTAAGACCTGATTATGATATGACCTGATATTATAGTATGTGGTGAACTCTTCTGATAACAGATTCAGTACATGTAATACAAATCTGATAACAATAACTCTTTGTACTTTTGGTGATACAGTTACAAAATTTTCAATGCAGGTTTATATATATATATATATATATATATATATATATATATATATATATATATATATATATATATATATATATATATATATATATATATTTTTTTTTTTTTTTTTTTTTTTTTTTTTTTTTTTTTTAAATATCAACATAAAAAACACTGCTTTGATTAAAAAAATTTTTTTTTTATCAAAAGTATTTCTATATTGATTTTTACATACAAAATTGTCATTAAGTGGTTTTACACTAATCCATGTCATAAACTATTAGCAGACAAAAACAAAGCACAAATAATGTTCAGAAATGAATAATAAACAAATTATTACCAAATAAAAATTTTAAGTACAAATGAGCCAAAAAGTGAAAGCCTTGCAGGAAAACCCTGTTACCTCAGCAGTGACTTTACGTTTATTTTAGGGAGTCAGGTCATGCACGTTGCATTGTTTATTTTATATTTGTGTTATATTATTATTATATTGCTAGAGGCTTTTTTTTTATTCTATCATGCAGTTTCCATTAATGGTGTGCATAGCGCCGTCGCAGTGAATGGACATCTAAAGCCAATAATTAGTCCCAGCATCATAATGCAAGAAGGCTCCTTGTTTTGGAGTGCTGACTCTGTAACATATGTTGCATTTCAGAGAAGCATCACTTGACATATGTTTTTGTTCGTAGGGGTCATATTTACATCTAAAGTATGCATTGTTTGTAGGATGCAATTTTGCACTGAGAAATTTAAATTTTATTTTATTATGTTTGTTTGATATAATTAAGTAATTTTAAAAACTTTAAAATGTGTATTTGTTTATGTTGGTTCTGTTACATGTATTTGAAACCAGCATGTCCCCACACACGTACCCATTATATAATGTATAATTTAAAGCTGGGCCAATTTCTGGTTTAATGACCCCTAAATGTAATTAATGTTGTGTGTTCTAAGAAATGCCTTAATCAGCTGCACATATTGGTAATAATGTCAATTTTACTTCTTGTGTTTGTGTTGCAGTGACAATGTCTGAGGGAACTACAGCATGGTGGATATGGGCTGTGTTGGCAGGGGTGTGTGTGTTGGTTGTACTAATTATAACAATTTTATGCATCAACTGTACCAGAAAAAAAGGTAATAAGATCTTTGATTCACAATAAAGCGCTCAGTTCTTTAAGGTAGTCAAATAAGTAATAATCATAAATAATGTAAAAACGATTAAGCAAAAGAAAAATACAAAACCCTTGAGGACGGAAGTAGTAAGTGAGCTATACATGGTTGCAAGTAATCATGCTCGAGGTCAGCGCTGCTCTTTCCTGACTTGTGGTGGAGTGTGTTAAGTATGAATGTGGCATGTGGTTAAGAAATGACAACCTTATACGAAGCTGCAAGTGTTAAGATCTGATAATGTTTTAAAGAACATGAGGTTACAAAGATGCAGTGCGTGTTTGTGTGTGTGTTTGTTTGTGTGAGAAAAAGAGAAAATGAATTGCAAGAGAGGGACAGCAAGTGTGTGAAAAAAATGTAGTTTTATGTAAGTGTATTTAATAGTAAATGTTTTGATTTACCTGTCTGTCAATGTCTGCCTTTGTATCGTTGTGGATCTAGATCTTGGCATGTGCAAATAGAACCACAAAAAAAGTACAAATTAAAGTAATTCAGTCATTACCCAATGTGCAGGAAAGTATAGTTGCAGTTGAGAAAGCAATAGTAAATTCTAATTAACAAATGTCTCTTTCACAGTGACTGTGTTGTTGTCATGTATCTTCAGTATTATCAGAAAAACATCAAACAACTATGTGCATGAGTTAAAAAGACAAATCTGCCTTTCATTAAACATTGTTTATATCTACCATCATGTTAAGATCTTATAAGGTCAGATGGCAAGTGGGAAAATAGTATGTAAATAATTAATAAATAAGAAATTTAGGGGCTTAAAATTCTATAGAAAACTTCTACAATTTGTGACAAAAATGTGTCTGTGTGTGTAAATACATTTCTGACTTAATAAAACTTAATCTGCTTTGTGTTTTTAGAAAGTCCTATTTACATGAACACCAGTGAGGCATTGAAGCAAAGAGAGAAAAGAAAAGAGTGTGACAGCTTCTGCAAACCAACTAAAGAAGTTTCAAACAAACATGCCAGAAACCATTTAGAATCACATAATTATGAACACCATCCTAAAGGCAGACCGCAACAGAAAACATAAAACATTTATGAAGATGTTGTAACTTTGTTTCTTTAATTTTTGGTATTTATTTGTTAAACAGAACTTTTACTGCATTACATTAAAATTAGTCTAATGAACACAAAATTACTAATTCATATATTATCTTGAAAATAATAACGAAGTTATGATTAGTTTCCTCCTTTAATGTTTTGTGTAATGAGTCTGCAACTTAACTTTCATTTCAATCCGCAGGTAAATCAACTGTTACGGTCGTTGTAGCTATAAAACCAGTCTTTATCATTTTAACCTCAGCTGATGGTTTATGATAAATATGTTCTGATTTAGAGTTAACCCTGAAATGTTTTTTTTCTTAAAACGTTCTATTGAATGTCTTCATTTGAAGTTTTGCTGTTCCTGAATATCTAATGACAGAAATGAATTGTATCAGTGAGTCATTTAGTTTGAATTCTGGTAAGGGTTATTTTAATAGGTTATTTTAATATAGCAGACAAAGTTTGAAATAATATTTTTACAAGAATTTAAATGTAAATAAATATTTAACAAAGGTCATTAAACTCATTTGGGTCATTTGCTACACTGATGTGCACATTCCACCACACAGGACTAAACTTAACAAGGAACATATTCACTCTTATGTTCATACAACAGAATGTTGTGAGATTGCATAAGGATGTCAAAGCAATGGCACACCACTAAGTAAACACTCATTTTAATAAAGCTAAAAGTAGTCCAATTAAATAACTTCAAATTTATTTTGGTAGTTTATAACACAAACTATATAAACTAATAGGGCCAAACATGGATGGATGGACAGGGGGATTAAAACTTGGTAAAAAGGGTGTGGTAGCAGCATTTTCTGCACTGTGCTTTGCTGGTATTTCTGCTGGGATGGTACAATGTTTAGTGGTCAATAAATATTTTAAAATTTCAGTTTATAAATGTTTTTTTTTTTTAAAACCAGGATAAAAATTATATTAACTATATACAATGGCAAAAATGGACAAAATTAATGGGACTCCAAAAAAGCCTGTATTCAGTCAAATGTTTTATTGTGTTGTTTTAGGTTGTCTTGGCTTCAGCCACATTTGAGTGCATCTATAATGCTTTGTAAAGATATTTTTTGAACTGTTTAATGTTGTGTACTTCTTTCCACAGCTCAACTGCAACATATGAGACACAAACCTGCAAAGAAATTATTTCATGACACACGCACATCTTACATACCTGCAGACGATACCTCAGATGTGCATGTGACCTCAGCAGGGGCGCTGCCCTAACTACGGCACTAGTGTAACAATTTTTACCTCAGAGAGCGTGTGCACCCTTCAGAAAATAAATAGCCTAAAACAAAGTCGGTGCAAATTGACTTACAATTAGCATTTGCAATGACTGAGCTGAGACACTAGGACGTGGGTGTTCTACATTAGCCGCTCCTCTATCAGAATGCCACCTGCAGGGACTGTCCTTTCACTAGAAGTCTATGTATTTCAGCTGGCACTGGTCACAAACTACCAGTGCAGTGCTGCCCTCGGCCACCCACATTCACAGGGCATGCCGTGCTTGCTCAGTCTCCACGTGCAGGTCAGTGAGCACAATTAAAAAAGAAAAAAAGGAATAGAAAAAACACCAGACACTAAAGTCAATAAGCCGTGCAGGCCGAACTGGTGCCGCAAATTATGATGTTATGTTCCAGCATCAAATAAAAGCCCTGCAAGCTTATTTAAGGGCTTGAATGGGAACATACATGGCTTCAGATGCCATTGCTTGTCTAGCAAATCACAGGTGCATCTGAGCCGTATCGCACCATCACTGTGCACACCACAAAATGCAAAGCAAGGCTGGGTAAAAAAAAAAGCCTCTGGCCATGATAAACTACCACACTGTGACAGTTGTACTATCGAAAAAATAACGGCACCAGAATATTACATGTATTTGAGCTTTGTGGACATCTTATTTAAAAACAAATGTCTTTAGATTTTAGTGGAACTGTGGAAAAGATCTTTTCTCTCCCAATTTCATTTTCCAATATATTACAGAAGGTGTTTTAACTTCAAAAATCAACAAACCAATGTTGTCCTAACATGATGCACAAACATGGTATAATATGTAAGTTTTAGTGTAAAAGTGTAAAGAGAAACTGTAATCTTTAAAACGGTTTAAACTTGTACAAACCAAATCTTTATATGAGAAATTCCTCTAAATTAGAATAGTAGATAAAATCAAGTTTCATCATATTTTATAGTCAAGAAACAGAATTAGGACAAGAGTGCCCTTTAGTGGAACGGAGGTGCCATCACAAGTTCAATTAAGTGATAACTATGAAAGGTTTATGTATTTGTATTTCAAGTATTAAAATGCATAAGACCAAGGAACTACTAAACAACTGACATGCAAACAAAAGAAATCACATTTCAACATTGTAATGAAATTTAAAATCTTTACATTATATGATTACATACTGTATATATATAAAATGAAAATCTTAAGATTAACCTTCTCAATAAAGCTTAACAACAACAATAATAATCAACAATTATGCTTTTATTATTATTTCTCACTTTCATTTAGCCTTTTAGATGAAAAAAATAATAATGCTGACCAAGTAGTCAATATCACGATCTGACAGAAAAACTCCACACCATCCCCAAAAAAAGGAACAGAATGCACTTCTTACAGTCTTTGCTGAATGGAATGAGCCTCCATCCATACATTATCTTCCACGTTATCCTCTACTAGGGTCACGGTGGGGGGGGGGGGTTGTTCCCCATGCTCATCCAGGGGAGAACGTTTCGGGCGCTGGGCAGATACACACAGGACAGGACAACAATCTATCACTGGGCACTCACTCACTCACACACACTCAAAAAGAATTCAATTGACTTGATCCGTGTTTTTGGACTGTGGGAGGAAACCGGAGAACCCGGAGGAAACCCACATGGACATGGGGAGAACATGGAAACTCCACCCAGGTGGGGATTCGAACCGGGAATCCCTAGCACTGAGAGGCGAACGTGCTAAACACTGAGCCACCGTGCCGCCCTTAGAATGAGCTTATGCTGAAAAAAGAATTATTCTTTATACAATTGTTGTTTGAAAACACTATGACGTGATGTCCCTCCAAAGGAACAGACCAAATGAGCACATAAATACAACAAAGGTAACATGGAACAAGTAGAACAAGATGATCTTAATTACCATAACTGATTGGTTAATAAATAATAGGCTAATCTATTGGGCTAGTGCCTTTTCAGTTCTGCATGATGGCCTCATTGAACTGATATAGTTTTTCTAATTTTTGAAAATGAATGATCTGAACATGGGTGTCCTGCACTGTTAATGCTGTCCAGAATTTTTGGAATTCATATTGGAAAATGTCCAATATGAATAAGACTGAGCTTTTTCAGTACTATTGTTTTTTGTGATGTTAATTTATTAAAAATAAAGTTCTGTGCATAACATACATGTGTATAATATAAACTAGATATTTCACTGAAAAGAATAATGGAACAATACTGAGCACTTTCGGCAGTAGAAGGCATTCAACAGCTAAAGATGCTAACTATATACTTATTATTGCCAGCTATTGTTATGGTAACCACACAAGTCCGTAACCCATTTGACCCCTTAAGTGACCTGTACCACAAAAGCCTATGAGCATGATGAAAGGTCAGGAATAGTCAGTTTAAAGCAAATTGTCGTTTGATTGGCTGTGCAGACGCCCCTTGTGTAATCTGAAAAATGAATATGGTATGGTATATAAATGAAACACAGAACAAGCGGAATCTTAATCTTAATTAAATAATCTTAATTAGCATAACTATTATTATGATTATTATTATAAATCTGTGGTCAGGTGAAGAAAACACCTGACCTCTATGTTCAGATAGAGGACAAAACAAATTGATTATGAACACATAGTTTACTTTGAAAAAGTAAACAGAATGATGATTTACATGTTGGAATGATACTGATTAATTATATATTGCTCTAAACTGTGCTGCTGATGGACATATTGGCAGATATTGATTAAGAAATACGTTATATGATACTGAACCTTTATTTTTTTTAATAGTTGTACAATACTGTTTTGCTTTTTATCAGCCCTGTACAAATGCAATTTACTCAACAGCAAACACGCTCAGATTACTAATATGAAGTTTTAAGCATGGAAACCATCAAGTCCGGAAACATTAGGGAGACACAACCAGGTGTCATAAAAATAGATGGAGATGAAAAGCAGGAGGTAAAGAGGAGAAGTGAGGAAAGAACAGGAAGGACGCCGGAGTGCTTGCACGGTGCAATGGCAGTGTGTTCTTCTGTGGTTCCGTAGCTGGCAAGTGATGGGTTAGGAAACACAGGACAAAATGATTTTAGTGCATTAACCGCTCGGCTGTGGAGGGCAATAACAAGGACGAGATCAACATTAAAATGTTTAACATCCTCAACAGAGATCAATGAAAAGCTTCAATATTTGAGTCCTCGGTTTCATACACATACTTAATTTATGGTCATGTTAAAATGCACACATCAGCAGCACTGTGTGTACAATCTAACATTCATCTGCTTGTAATAAAACACCATAATTATTGCTGCCTGATAAAAATTAATCCAAGAAAAGGGAATAAACCCACTTTAGAAAACAGTATGTTCACAGAGGACTAAAGAAATTACTAAGATGTCTCAAAAAATCACTTGATAATAAAGAATATTATATTTTTCACTTGGATGGCTCATACCAATGAATTTTAAAATTTTAATAATGAATAAATCATTGTTAAATTAACTCAATGAATAAATCATTATTTCAAACAATATTAAGGATTTCCTAGTTTGATTATGTTCTGAATCTGTGGTGTAAATTTTCAGTTTTAGGACCAAACATTCATTGATACTAAAGCAGAAAAAGAACACACAAAACATCTTGCCACCTTCCCCCACTCTTCCCTTCACTCTCATTTCCTCTCAATTCCTTCTGCCAAAAAGAATCGATATGTTATTGATCAACTCTCTATTTCTATTTCATCTCTTTGACAAAAGAATTCGAGGTGCTTAGAGCTTTGCAGAAATAGCTGACACCCCAAAGTAAGAGCTTGTAAGTGTAAATAAATATGTATAATATTGTGCTAACTATATTAAAGACCCCACAAAGTAACCCTGGCAAATAAGGATTATAAATAAGTTCAAGTATCTGTATTTACATAGCGCTTATTACAATATAGCAGCATTACAGTGTTCTAAGCCTGAATGTCCAAAAAAACAAGCCTAAGCAAAAGCGGACAGGAAAAACTCAACTGGTATTTCCTGAAGAAAAAATCCTTGTGGGGATCAAGACTCAGTAAAGGACTTATCCTCCTTGTGCAGCCCTGGAGTGTTAATAATGGAAATAAATAATATATTATGTGTATATATTATTTAAAAAAAAAACATTCAACCACAAAACATTCGAAAACAAGCCTTTTAAACTAACAATAGATAAAAGTAATAATAATTATCATCATCATCACCAATTTTCAATAAGACTAGTTTTTTTTTTTTTTTTGTCATTCTCTCATTCACTTATTCATTCTTCTCTCCAACATGTTTTTTCTGTTATGGGAATTGATCAGCTGCTGCTCCTCAATCCAGCTCTAGCACAGTCTCCTAGCAACCAATAATTTTATTGAATGCGGTAAAGATTCCATTTCTTCTCTTTTTCTACAGGTCTAAACCATAATGTGTTGAAAGTTTTTTTTTTTTTATCAGTGAGCCACATCATTTTAATTTTTTACACCATTACAGGGCAGGTTCTATTTAGATGGTGAATAACTCTTAGCATTACTTTGACTGTATCAGACACAACAATGATGCTGATGAACATCATTGACTTCACTCTATATATATATATATATATATATATATATCACATTGATACAAGACATTGCTTTTACTATCTTTATAATAATAAAATTTTTAGACTGCTTTCTTCTTATTATTATTAAATTATTAAATTTATTTATAAAGACTGCTTTGTTATTTAAATAATGTTCTTTATCTTGTTTCTTTGCTGACAATTATATAAGATTTTCGGTTGTAGTTTATTGATTTGTCAACGAAAAATCAATGACAATCCGAAATCGTTTATCGATCTTCCAGCATGTCCTCTTTTTAAATTAGAACACAGTTCAAATTCAGCCATTCCTTTCACACATATTCACAAATATAAACGTTAAATAAAAACCAAGAGAAATTAACTTGACGTTCCTCTTCTTTTATGAAGTAACACGTACTTTACTACTTACCTGAAACCCTTATTTTAGAAAAGACTTATTTCATTCGATCGTTTGGTAACTTGATTTTAAATAAGTCCAGTTATATTGTTAAGCTCGTTTCACACAAAGACAAAAAATAATAATTAACCAGTTTTGGGGTTGAAATTAAAAATATTTCATTTATTATTAAAAAGAAAGTTTTTAGATATGACAGGACAACAGATTAAAGAACTTCAAATAATTCAACTGTTTTAGATGATACTGCTGTGATTAAAAACAGATCAAATACACATTTGTTTGTTTCGTATTTATATAAACCTTTTAAAAAATCGTTTAACTTTTGTTAAACATTTAACATGTTTCAGAAACTGCAGCATTTTTTCGTTGTTCCTCACAAAGCACAAAATTGTACTATTTTAATTTCTTTTTTTCATTTTTTTTTTTTTAAATAAATGTCAGATTATGTTTTTCTCAATGTATTTCTTTTTATAGTGACAAACTCGATATGTTTTCGTTATTGAGCATAATGTAGGATAATTAAATGAAATTAAATATAAAATTTAAAATAATATTTAAGACAATAAATAAGTTTATAGTAGAACTACAGTACATTTCAAACATTTACATTACATTTACATTTATTCATTTAGCACACGCTTTTATCCAAAGCGACTTACAAATGAGAACAACACAAGTCAGTATTTATGAAGAAAACTAGCTACACTGTAGAATTATCAAAATTCGTATTGAACAAGTTTTAATTTTTAGGTGAACCGTTACGATAATTTTGGTAGCCCTACAAAAAAAAAAAAAACAATAATAGTTATAATGTATTTGTATTAATTCTTTTTTAAATTATTACGTAAAAAATTAAATAAATAATTACATTCCCACATTATCCAAATCCACCTTTCTTCTGCATTTAAACAAAACGAATTGTAGATATGCAGAATAATTAAACTATACTTAAACAATTTTTAACAGCATTCTTTAATATTGCGTCGGCATCTTTAACTTCAAAATATTTTTAAGGGACCATTAATTAAAGCTTCCAACGACTCTTTTTTTTTTATCCATTATTGTGTTAGGTATATATATATATATATATATATATATATATATATATATATATATATATATATATATATATACCAAATACAGATTTATTTTTATAGCGATTTTCACAATTCAGAATTTATAATATAGCTTTACATGAGATCAAATATTTAACAGGCAGCTGCTGAACAAATTACAAGAAAGAGAAACTGTCCAGATTTAATTATTTACAAGTCCAACAATCACGGCTAGCTTAAAGTATTTTACTTTCACAACAAATCATTTACAGTGTTTAGATGATCTATTAGTTTTTATTATAGTAAACACGTTTGGGATGCATTCGTCTTTTTTGATGAACAGCGACACAGAAATTGGTTAATAAGACTTAATGTTTAGATTTAGTCTATGGTTACACCAATATTTCAGAAGATGCCGTAAAGATTCGGTTGTAAAATCAGCGAATAATCTGCAAATTTAAATGTCCAGTAAATTTATTTGCATGAATAATGAATTCCATCATTATGTTAACGGGATTATATTTCCCTCTGGCAATCAGCTAGCGATTCATCCCTGCGTTCCACTAACACCACTGTGCAGAAGACTCTGTTCGATTTTTACCTTCCATCATGAAAAAAAGCTGCATGCAGGATCCTGCAGAGGCGGTGACGTCACAAGCCTCGAGTTTGGCGAGGACGTGATGCGCGCGCCCTCCACGCACGCGCGCGTAAAAACAACTTTGAACACTGTTTAAACAATCCGGAGAGCCATATACAGCATATCCAACAATAACTGCGTTCATAAAGCGAGAGCAACACACAACATCCTCAACTGAGAGAGGAGGAAAGTTCAGAGAGAGAGAGAGAGAGAGAGAGAGATGCAGACTTCAGTAATGGCTTGGAACTCAGGATGGAGAACATAGGGAACCTCCATTCCATCTCGGACTCGCAACAGATGGCAGATCGCAGACGACAGTCGGAATGGAGTGGGAGTTTGGTGCAGGACAGGTCCACGATGATGCACGGCATGGTCTCGGTTCTCGACAGCGTGGGCGTGGGGGAGTATTGCAGTAAACACGCGCTGTCCGCTCCTCTACACTCAACCACATCCTGCAAGTCAGACATGTGCGGCACCGCATACGCCCCGCTGCAGCACCTGCCCTCAGTTCCCACAGAGTCCGAAAGATACCCCCCTAACCATCAGCATCGCTACCCCGCGCACCATTCTGTGCACCTGCAGCAGCGCCTCGCTGCGGGGAACGTCGGCGACAGCTTCGCCTTTCTTCGCGACGAGGGCGGCTTTGCGCCGATGGGAAACCTGTACCACGCGCATTACCCCAAAGACGGCTCCTGCCCCCTGCCGCCGGTCTCAGTGGGCTTGGGGGCGCTACACAGCGCACAGCAGTCCTATGGCGCCTACAATCCCGGTACTCACCTCTCAAGCGACACGACGATCCCCCCGGCTGCGTTCGAGGTCCACGCGTCCATCCTGCACCGGAGTGACCTCACGGGACACGGGACCGGCCTCGCCTCCACCCGCGCAGAGAGCGACGGGCACCGGGTGCGGTACGATCCGGCCGCCGGGTGCGACCGGCCGGAGGAGATCAACACTAAAGAGGTCGCGCACAGAATTACGGTCGAGCTCAAAAGGTACAGCATCCCCCAAGCCATCTTCGCCCAGCGGATCCTGTCGCGTTCTCAGGGAACTCTGTCCGACCTCCTGCGTAACCCGAAGCCGTGGAGGCTCCTGAAGTCAGGACGAGAGACCTTCAGACGGATGTGGACGTGGCTGCAAGAACCCGAGTTCCAGCGCATGTCGGCCCTTAGACTGGCAGGTGTGTACGACTGGTCTTACAGAAGGGTTATTAGGTTTAGATTTAGTCATTTAGCAGACGTTTCTGTTCAAAGTCACTTACAAATGAGAGAACAACACAAGTCAGTAGTTAAAGTTACATGAAAAATCAGCTACACTGTGGTATAATCAAACCTGAGCATCTTTCATTCATTCATTATCTCCCGCTCTATCCTCCACTAGGGTCGCGGTGGGGTTCCCCATGCCCATCCAGGGGAGAACGTCCCGGGCGCCGGGCAGATACACCCAGGACAGGGCGCCAATCCATCGCTGGGTACACATTCACACACTCAAACACACTCTATATGGGGCACTTTAGAGAACTCAATTAACTTGATCCATGTTTTTGGACTGTGGGAGGAAACCGGAGAACCCGGAGGAAACCCACACGGACACGGGGAGAACATGGAAACTCCACCCAGATGGGGATTCGAACCGGGAATCCCTAGCGCTGAGAGGCGAACGTGCTAACCACTAAGCCACCGTGCCGCCCTCCTGAGCATCTTGCTTCTAGATTATTATTACTCTTTTTAAAAATGAACTTTTATAGCAAGTGATTCTGGAACAGATGTTTCTTAAAAATGCTAAGTGACTCAGCCTTATGGATAGTGTTGGTAAGATCATTCCACCATTTAAATTAATAAAGTAATCTATATTGCCTACTGAGCTGGCACGGTGGCTTAGTGGTTAGCACGTTCGCCTCTCAGCGCTAGGGATTCCCGGTTCGAATCCCCATCTGGGTGGAGTTTCCATGTTCTCCCCGTGTCCGCGTGGGTTTCCTCCGGGTTCTCCGGTTTCCTCCCACAGTCCAAAAACATGGATCAAGTCAATTGAATTCTCCAAATTGCCCCATATAGAGTGTGTCTGTGTGAGTGAGTGTGTGCCCAGCGATGGATTGGCGCCCTGTCCTGGGTCTATCTGCCCAGCGCCCGAGATGTTCTCCCCTGGATGGGCATGGGGAACCCCACCGCGACCCTAATAGAGGATAAAAGCGGGAGATGATGAATGAATATATTGCCTACTGTACTTACACAAAGAAGAAGTTGTCCACCACATTTAACCCATGCAGTGACACACACATATGCACACACTGACTAGGGTGAGCACACATGCCCGAAGCAGTGGGCAGCCCTGTAGACACGGTGCCAGGGGAGCAATTGGGTTTAGATGGCTTGCCCAAGGCACTTTAGCCATAGTGCTTGGTGGGACTGGGAATCGAACTGGGGACCTTCAGGTCAAAAGGTTGGGTCCTTAACCACAAGTCAGTGAAGGATATGAAGTGAGAATTAGCATCATGGTGAGGGTGAAGCACCAGGTGACATTCATCACTAGAGCACAGTGAACAGTCAGAGTGTCGGGTTACACGGGTTACACGCAAGAGACCTACAAATCTGACTACAGAACGGTTCTGTCAGAAGGAATGGGCCGAAATCCATGCTACATATTGGAAGAAGTTTGTGGAAGGCTACCTGAAATATTAGACCCAATGTAACCAATTCAAATGGAATGCTACCTAATATTTAACTACATGGGACATATTCATATTCCAAGTCAATTATGATGAAAAAACAAGATCCTAACTGACCTAATACAGAGAGTGAACTAAAAATAAATATCAGACATTGCAAAAAAATTTATATGAACTTATTTATATGAGTTTATATGAATATGACTAAGGTGTTTGTAAAATTATGACCTCAGTTGTAAATACCAGGGAATCTCCCTTTCACATTTATATTCTGATTTCACACCTTTCATGTACAAAAAACAATTAATTAATTAAAAAAATTATTGGGGCGGCATGGTGGCTTAGTGGTTCGTTCGCCTCTCAGCGCTAGGGATTCCCGGTTCGAATCCCCATCTGGGTGGAGTTTCCATGTTCTCCCCGTGTCTGCGTGGGTTTCCTCTGGGATCTCCATTCAATTGAGTTCTACAAATTGAGTTCTCCAAATCCCAAACTCAATTGAGTTCTCCAAATTGCCCCATATAGAGTGTGTATGTGTGCGTGTCTGTGTGAGTGAGTGTGTGCCCAGCTATAGATTGGCGCCCTGTCCTAGGTGTATATGCCCAGTGCCCGAAACGTTCTCCCCTGGATGGGCATGGGGAACCCCACCGCAACCCTGCTATAGGATAAAGCGGAAGATAATGAATGAATAAATGAATGAATGAATGAATGAAAAAATGATTGGCATAGGCATTGCCGACGGCCTGGAGTATAGCTGGTATGCTATACCTGCAGCAAAAACAAGGAAAGGGATCTCTCTGCTTCAATGCATACAGCTTCAACTACCCTAGCCACTTTATCCTTTTTATGTGCTATGGAACAAAAAGCAACAGGTCCATAGCACATTGTCGTCGGCTCTGTCCCCCCATATTAGTGATGGGCTAATACAACAACAGAGCAGAGCCACAATTGAGAAATAAAAACAGTCTTAACAGGACATGCAATTGAACATGCTCCTGACAGTGAGGGAAATTCTTTTGAAGAAGAGTTCAGCCTTTTCAACTGACTCCAGCTCAGTTCAGTCAATACACTGACCTTTGGATGATTAAAGCCCCATTGATAACACTCCAATAAATCAAAAAGAAAAACTCAAAGGAGTGGAATATGA
Source organism: Corydoras sp. C115 (assembly GCA_019802505.1). NCBI lineage: Eukaryota > Metazoa > Chordata > Actinopteri > Siluriformes > Callichthyidae > Corydoras > Corydoras sp. C115. Next base: position 1,200,241 of record JAFMOC010000016.1, on the reverse strand, counting down.
ATTAGGATATGCATTCATCAGCGTTGATGTCAATGTTTTTTATTAGTTAAAATCAGTTAAATTTATTTATTACTCTGCCAGTGGTGTTTATAAATTAATGAATGAATCTTAATCTGCAAATGGCTCTTGCTAAAGATTTATATAAATGCAATGAAACAGTTGGCGTTGTGTGTTAATTATTTGTGATTTTAATGAGGTTTTTTTTACAATCTAAATTAATCTACATCATCACAATATATAGGTCATTGTCATTAATTTCACTAGTGTTAATAAGTGGAATTAATTTATGATATTTGGTATTTTTATAATTGGTTGAGGGCGGCACGGTGGCTTAGTGGTTAGTGCCTCTCAACACTAGGGATTCCCGGTTTGAATCCCCATCTGGGTGGAGTTTCCATGTTCTCCCCGTGTCCGCGTGGGTTTCCTTCGGGTTCTCTGGTTTCCTCCCACAGTCCAAAAACATGGATCAAGTCAATTGAGTTTTCCAAATTGCCCCATGTACAGTGTGTCTGTGTGTGTGAGTGTGTGCCCAGCGATAGATTGGTGCCCTGTCCTGGGTCTATCTGCCCAGTGCCATAAATATGATAAATAAACATGATAAATTGCATCAGTATGCATAAGTATTTAAACAAAATGCTGTTCCTGCAATTGACCTTTCACAGCATGAATGAGCAGGTTGGTTTTCTCTGCTAGACAACGTTTAATATGTCTACATAGCTGCACTATTAAAATAGCATTCCGCCAAAGTCAGATCACACCCGGCACTCGAAGGAAATGGCAAGTGATACACTGATTGCTCTATTGCATGTTGCGCCCAAAATACACTTATGATTAATTCTGTCAAGATTTCTTTCTTGCAGTCACTGTCAGGCTTAGAACACTATAAAGCCCCTTTGAGTCAAAGCACTATAGCAAAAGATGCTATAAAATAAATCAATAAGGTATGAGAGGGCCTTAACAAATTAGGGAAAAAAGGTGTTGTTAAGCAGATGCTCCCCTTGATAGCAAAAGTAAGAATAAATCACATGCTGTTTACACATGTTGTGTTCTTATTTGTGAAATATTTACATTCCATACTGTCCTTTCATTTACATTAGCAATACAGTGTCATAAGCCAGTCTATTTAAATGATTTGAAATCAATAATCTAATCAATAAGCAAAATTATATAGCTTATAAATGTTGGTCAGTGTAAAAGAAGTATGTATGGCTTGTATAAATAAAAAAAATACACTCTTTCTCTGGGTAAAATCTTCAGGAGCATTGGATGCTGGGACACATCCCCATGGACAATGCCCCCTCATACTCAAATACGCCGCAGGTCAATACTTCCAGCTTCTGCATTCTCGGCTTTTGTGAATTTCTCACTCTCTCTCCCACTGAGAGCTCAAACTGAATTAATTTTGGATCAAACAACATTGGTAGACACATTGGTTTTTCTAAAGTCTGTTGTAAAGTGCTCACCAATGGCCAGCTGTCTGTCTGCTCTCCTTTTAGTTATGATCTGAGCCTTCCAGCATTTAATAGCCCAGATTTTTTTTTCACTTACAAAGCACAACAAAGCTGGTATGTTTTCATGGTTTCTGTACATGTATAGGGGCTTATTTGCTTGGATCTTTTCTTTGCATTCACCTCTCCTGCTTTTTTGTCAAACTCTCTTTTTTATCATGTTTATGTTTTTTAAATCCTTTTTGCAGCCTGCAAGCACAAGGGCCCAGAGCAACTAAAGGAACATAGAGCCATCCCAAAGAAGCAACGACTGGTCTTCACAGACCTGCAGCGACGCACGCTTATTGCCATATTCAAGGAAAACAAAAGACCCAACAAGGAGATGCAGAAGACCATTGCACAGCAGCTGGGTCTGGAGCTCTGCACAGTCAGCAACTTCTTCATGAACGCTCGACGTCGATGCATTGAACGCTGGCACGATGAGCACCAACAAGGGCACGCCAGCCCGGCTCAGTTACACTAGCTTGGCTAATACTTTTTCCAAATCTTAATGAAAAAATGCTTTTTTTAAAGATGGCCCTGCCTTGCTAGTAACTTTATACAAACGTGCCAATCAATCAGGAAATTAAAACCAACCAGTTAAATCTAGAGGCAAACAAACAGGAAATCAAATTTTATAATAATGTTTCAGACCCTTAAACTGATCCTAGAGATGTTATTGCACCCGTCAGTATACCTCATTATTTAAATACACAAAATAAACTAAAGGACCGAAGAGGCATTAAAGACAACAGACGCATAGTGGAAAGGTCGCTAAGATGGCCACCTGTGTTAATATAATGGACTTACAGACTCCAGATGACGCGATGAGCATTAAGATTTTGTTGAACAACCCGAAGGACTGGCTACAATAGTATTTTTTGCACATACACGTAAATACATTTATGACTGTGTGTGTCGAAAAATCCAGCCTTCGTTTAAACGTCATGCGAGCAAAAACAGGGTTGCAGCTCCACCTGCTGGTTATAACAGCACACTGCTGTAAGGGTTTCAGCTGTATCCCAACAATGTGAAGCACCACAGCAGTTTGCAAAATGTAACTTAATGCAAAACGTTTCAAATATGCTGATCAAACTCATTTTTATGACTTTCTAATAATGCATTCATTTTTTCACTAATGGAGATTCACATTAGTGCAGCCTGGGTAGTTTGAATTTTGGTAGCTATGTGATTCTGTTGCATGTAGATTGGGGTGACGTCACTGCTTCACGCAATTAGTGGACCGGCTGATGTCCTGAAGCAGAGACATACATATATAGAAGCCTTTTGGTGTCCTAAGCAGTATGGATGTGGCTTTGACAGTGGCTGTGGCAGAGCTAGCGAGAATAGCAGTGACTATCACCCTGATCTATCTATCTATCTATCTATCTATCTATCTATCTATCTATCTATCTATCTATATATATATAAATTTAAATATGTGTGGCGGCACGGTGGCTTAGTGGTTAGCACGTTCGCCTCTCAGCGCTAGGGATTCCCGGTTCGAATCCCCATCTGGGTGGAGTTTTCATGTTCTCCCCGTGTCTGCGTGGGTTTCCTCTGGGTCCTCCGGTTTCCTCCCACAGTCCAAAAACATGGATCAAGTCAATTGAATTCTCCAAATTGCCCCATATAGAGTGTGTCTGTGTGAGTGAGTGTGTGCCCAGCGATGGATTGGCGGCCTGTCCTGGGTCTATCTGCCCAGCGCCCGAGATGTTCTCCCCTGGATGGGCATGGGGAACCCCACCGCGACCCTAATAGAGGATAAAGCGGGAGATAATGAATGAATGAATGAATGAATAAATGTGTGTGCCTGTGTATGGTATATCAGTAGCGGGCCATGCATTTCACAACAAGGCCTTCAGTAATGCTCCGTCTGAATGAATCCAGCTGTCTATTAGTATTTATGCAGAAAATCTATAATCCAGTAATCCTGCTGGAGCTGGAGCTGTAGCAGGGTGGATGAAGACAGGGCCCCCTGGATGTAAATGTTCATGGATGTAATCCTGGATTGTGTCTTGGCCCTGAAAAGAGAGTAGGAGCTCAAAATGGAAGACCTGGGCGGTTTAACCATACTCCTGAGTGTTAGTAAAAGTGGAATTACTGAATTACTCTTTTTTTTATGATGTGATTCAATGGCAGGGATAATGTGTTGCAGAGCCTGGATTCCTGTTGTTAAAGTTATCCACTGCATATAAACATTATAATTCCCTGAATTTCTATTTTAGCTGCAGTTGATTTAACCATTGACTTTGTTATTGATTAATAAATAATAAAACATAAAAATCTATTAGCTTATTAAGACTTAATTCTTTTTGATAAACATAATAAATGAAAGGTAAAAAATTTCAAACACATTCAATAAAAAAATAATTTTTGGTTAAACTCATCACTGAATTTCTGTCTGTGTCTGATTTTATTGTTTTTATTTAGTATTGCTTCACCATTTTTAAATCATTTTTGTGTATTATTTTATGCATTTGGGATTCATTACATTTGTTTTCTTCAATTATAAAAACAATTGAACTTAAATTTATTCTATAGAATTTTTTTTAAGTGAAAAGTGACAATTCTGACCTGATGGAATTATTACTTTTTATAAATACTTTGATTAAATCTTTAATTTATTATGGGCGAAAAGAAATATAATAACTACATTATACCTGAATGGATAAGAAATATAATAACTACATTATACCTGAATGGATAAGATAATTTATTTTAATTTTTAATCAAAAGGAATATATACACACACACACACACACACACACACATATATATATATATGACATGTTCAAATTTCAACATGTACTCTGAAAAAAATGCTCTAATTTATTACACATAAAATTATTAGGTATTCTTTGTCATGAATTTATTAAAAAAATATTAATTTAACAAAAAATGTGTGTAAAAGACATAAAATTTCATTAATACTAAGTATTATTTATTTTTAAAGCTCTTTTGTTAATTTTAGGTTTCTTGTTGGTTTCTTCTATATTTAAGAACTCAGTTAACATTTACTTACAAAGATTTGTGTTTCTTTAGTCATCTTCTTGATTTGTGGGTTGTAAGTTTTTTTCCTATGTTGTTTATGTGTGTATGCTTAAAAAAAAAACTAAAACACAGATTTTGTTATGGGCAATTTTTCAAGTTCATCTTTCGATTCAGAACAGAATATTTAAATCTTCTTTTTCGTGTTTTTCCCATGGATAAATACTGTGATTAATTTCAAACAAATTTTTTATTTAAAAATGCATTATATTTTATTTTTGTACATATTTTATCTGTACAAAAATGTGCTGCCAATAAAAGAAGTCAGTGTGTTTTAATTGTCACAGCATTTTGAGATGATGCACCTGTAAGGTGAATGGATTATCTAGGCAAAGGAGAAGTTATTATGATCACAGATTTAGACAAATTTGAAAGAAAAATGCATTTTGTGTGGACATGAGTTCAGATCATGAAAAATAGAAACAAAACAATGTTCAGTATATTTAACAAACAATAATGAAAATAATGAAAAGTTTTCATTTTGAAATGAAAAGGTTTTTTAAATATTTGTGTTACATTGTTTACTTTAATAATGGGATTTGTTTGATCTTAATTACAATTACAAATCAGATAAAATAACAATAGGAATCAGGATGAAAAGTACATATATCTCTGTGTACAACTTCTTTGAAAAAAAATTATGATTTGTACATGGGCTGTTATAGAACATTTAGACTTGGTCTTTTTCTTTTATTCCCATCCACTAATATCTGAATGCTTCACACAGCAATAGAGGGAATCTTCATTTGCTCCATGCTTGTAATTCAACTGGATCTTTTGAAGAATGGATCTGAAGACAAAAGCGTGAGATCCATATTATAACATTTGTCAACTGCATGGCATTATTGACCTCAACTGAATGAGAGAGAAACTGCAAGAAACATACTAGTTTGAAAAGTAAAGTAAAATAAACTTACAACAGAAATATTAATTCCATACGGCATGTGCATATCCAACATATCTTACAAATTGAGCACAGCCAAAACAAAGAAAGAAACAAAGAAAAGACATGCTGCTGATGCTGCGCCTGTAGCCATGCACTGACAATTGTGAAAGGGACAACTGAACAGGCAAAACCGGATTTGCCCATCTAGAGAATGCAATAACAATTTAAAGTCCCAGGTTTGACGCTATGAATATCTGAGTTTTCTCCAGCGTGGGAAGTTATAATCATTTTTAGATGCATTCACAGGTAGAACAAATCACGGGTGCCAAACCCTAATTACCACCACAAAGCACACTGCTGTGATATTTGTGGCTGGAAAAAAAAATCTGTTATAGTTTGCATCATATGTGTTTTCTCACCTTGTGCTTGTTTGAGTTCTCCAGTATCACCTTTAAAGAATGTCTTGTCACAGATGGAATGATTGTGGTGCAGGTGGTAAGGAGCGCAACAAGCCACACCACAGGGTTAGTAAAGGCATTAAATGAAGCTCCTGTTGAAGCGAAAAAGTGCCCTTATTTAATCCAGGCCTTATTTAAGCTTGTATGTGCTGAAGAGAAGACATAATTTGCAGATATATATATAAAAAAAGGCTGCGGCGGCACGGTGGCTTAGAGGTTAGCACGTTTGCCTCTCAGCACTAGGGATTCCTGGTTCGATTCCCTCTCTAAACATATTTGTCTTATATCTCCCATTTGGCTTTCTTGCTTTGGAACAAGACATGCATGTCAGGGGCAATGGAAATACACATTTGTCCCAGATGTAAATGGACAGGTGTTCATGTACATCTGTCTTTTTACTTTAATGGAATAAGCTCGAGTACACCTTTTAAACCTAATTAAAACATTTATCTTGGAAAATAAATAAATGAATCAATGAAACAGGGATATAAAAATAAGAGTTTGGCTAATTACTAGTATTCTAAATGAGATGTTAATGCTGACAGATATGTAAAAAGATGTAATTATTATTAAATAGGTGCCTTGCATAAGTGTACAATGTGACTGGCATCATGATTGAGATTGGTCTTGATGCAAGTATGCAGCAGCTTACAGCACTCACATGCCTCACTTCTGTATAAATGTTTTTGCAATGTTAATATAATTAATTTTTACTTCTATGCCTAATTTGCATGTCAACTACACACAGAGCTGGGAACGGACATGACCTCATTATGACAGTCTTCTTTGACCTCCACATCTCCCACTTCATGTGTCCAACCATTTTTTTTTTCATTACTCCATCAATTTTCCTACCACTCTCATGACCTTCTCCAGAACCACACAGCTATGTTGTAATCTGAGTGCTTTCAGTTTACTATCTGATTCTTTAGTCAGTCAAACTATGAATAAATGGCATTTAAATAAAAAAAACCTTCCACAAACCAATGTAAACAACAAATACACCATAACAATTTTACAATATTTGCATGTGTGCTTAGGGACATCAAACAAAATAAACAACATACCTACAAAAATGTAGTCTTTTGGGGAAGCTGTGAACAGACGTGGACTGTGAATGATCACAGTAGTGAGAAAAAACAAAACAATGCTAACAAGCACTGCGGCAAAACTGTACTTGGTCCAGGTCTTGGTTTGTAAAATAATCTAAAAGAGAGAAGAGAACAATTAAGAAAACTGAACATGTGAAGTTAAAGGGAAGTTGTTTGTGTGAAAACCATTCAGGTTCAGATACAATGTGATAAGTGAACCTATAAGTATTTATTAAAATTATTAAACAATACATTTATTTACATTTATATGTAGTCATTTAGCAGACACTTTTATCCAAAGCGACTTACAAATGAGAACATTACAAGCTACACTGTAAATTCATCAAACCTGATTGTTATTTCATGCTGCCCCTCCACCCTTTTTTTTTTTACAACAGGTATTTGTTAAAGAGATGTTAAAGAGATACAATTGAATAAGAATTTGCATCCCTGGTCAAACATAACAAGGTATTTCTTAAGTTAAAAAACACCTTAGTTAAAGATAAAATTTCTATAGAAACCTTTTAAATCCCAAATATTACAAGGTCCTTGGTACAATTTTGGGGCAGGGTGGATCGTCTTTATGTGTAAAATTTGTATGTTCTCCTCAAGCTGGCAAGATTGTTCTTTCCGGTGATAAACTGATCACCTGTTCTCAGTAATTCTACACATATTGCTTAATGAGTGCTGAAGTAGCATCCAGCATCCAGCACCCACACTGGCTCTAATTAGGTTCAATAAAATCCATAAATAAAATATGACTTCTATAAATGTAATTGTCATGTGGAAATGTAGTTTAGGAATCGGATAATAAAGCTGTATTTGCAAACGTGTAATGACACATATTTTATGTCAAAATATAACATATTAGAAAAATAAAATAATAAGATTTAAATATGTGCTTTCTAAAGAGCATGAGTAACCAGATAAAACATCATCCACAAAACATGTTATTTAAGCAGTGGTTACAAACCTTTTAAGAAGAAAGTATACATAGAAAACACAAACAATTAATTTTTACTTAAGGAAAGTCTAATATTCTTAATTTAAATGGTAAAAGTGAATGATATATATATATATATATATGGATAAAAGCATCTGCTAAATGACTAAATGTATGAAAATGTAAATATATGCACACAATGGTACCTCTGCAGTAACTGAAAATACAGCTGACATTTCCACAGTTAGAGCTAAAATCTGGTAATCCTGGGCTGAGTCTTGAAAGGCTCCCAAAGAAAAGAAGAATAGGATTAAGGAGGTGTAGATGGAGTAGAGCAGAGTCACACACAGAGTGCGAGGATTGAACAGCTCCTGTTTCTGTCCCACCATGTAGAATTCTGGCCACTGAACACAGCTTTCAATGCTCATGTTCTGCATCAGTGCACAGGTAGAACATGTAGAAGAGAAAGAAAATCAGAAATCCAAACATACACTGGTATATAGGTTCCACTGTTAAACTCACCCTGTCAAAAATGCCCAGGCACTGAACTGGCAGAGATGTGTAGAATATGCTGTACAAAGCAATAAACCAGCTCTCATAAATCGGCTAGAAGATAGCAGGGGAAAAAAAAAAACCATTGCATCCAATTTATTAACAATTAAATAAATAAAAAAAATCTTCCATTACAAATCATCAGGATTTTAAATAAATATTTCTCACTTTTTATCATGCAAACCTTTAATAGTAATTATTATAAACATAAAACTATTTTATTGCATTAAACTTGTAACAATTATATTTGTAAAGACCATTTGGGTTTTGTAAAGCTACTTTCAGAAATTAGTGTATTATAGTCTACAGCAAAGAAAGTCAGGACTGTAACAGGAAGCCGCTGGCATATACACCAGCCTGCATTTTGTATGTAATGCAACGTGTTTAATCCTCCGCATGTCCTGGTATGTGACATACTGATGCTGAAACCTGGATGACCTCACATGCACATTCTCCAGCAAGGACACATGCACAGGGTTTACTTTTCATGGCATTACAATAGAAAAGACAGACTGATACACCCTAAATTAAGCTGCGCAGCGTTGTTAATCTGATTTGGACAGTGATTTCTTTTTTTGCTTAGAGATTTAATCAAACACAGTTTGGTTACATTGAGCCACATTGAATCAAACACAGTTTGAATTAATTTAGTGAAATGAATCAATCACTGCATTTTTTTTGTTTGATTAAAAACTGCAATGTCATTTGAGTATATTATTAAAACAGCTGTGAGGAGTAAAGTGGTATACCTGTCCACTGAATCCATTGTAAAAGCTGAACCAGATGTGTACCAGTGCGAATGATGTAGTTTTGTACAGAAAGTAGTGCAGAAAGTTGCAGATGCGGTGGTAAGACCAGAAACCGTGGACCAACAGCAGCCTGCGCAGGAAGCTAAACTGCGCTAATGCAAAGTCTGCATTTTGAACCGCCTGACTGCCCTCCACACCATACATGCCCACCCCTATATGTGCCACTGTAAAGGCAGGAGGAGGACAAGAAGATTAAGAGTGAATGAAAATATTTGCTGCTACATAAACATGATGATAAACATTTATATTAAAGCATTAACATTAAAAGAATGTTGTTAACTTATTTATTTTTGTCTGTCACTTATATATTGTTTATTAGTAGCTGTTAGGCATGAGGCAATTACAGACAAAAGTTTTGATGATATTATTATTGTCCAATATTATGATTATTATTATGCAATAATTAACTTTATCAAAAAAGTGACAGAAAACCACTAAATCTGCTGTCTGACACATAGACCCAGGGGGACAGTGAGTTCCTTTTGTGACAGAAATTCAGAAATTAGTTTGCCAGTCACTACACAACTGACTGTGTTTCATTTTTTATTTAATTACCAAATAGACAACAGGGTTAAATGTTAATCTTTTTCAAATGGTCCTCCTTCTCTTACTTTTAATCATATTCACATCATTGGCTCCATCTCCAATTGCCATAGTAATAGATGAAGAATACTTCTTAAGCAGCTCTACAATCTCAGCCTTCTGCCCTGGCGTCACACGACAACACAGTACAGACTGACAAAGGTCAGAGAGAGAGATAATCCTGGCTCCAAACTCAGGTGCCTTCAGCAGTTCAGCCTATGGTAATGTCAATAAAAGAAGATTTACAGTACAAAAACATAATACTTTACTTTTATTTAGTTGTAAATAACTACATTAATGTGGTTTTAGCAGCTTTCTTATAACTTAAAAAAATCATAATAGCAGTTACCCACAAGCTCAAATCCATCAAGAACTAACACAGCTTTTTTCCATTGCAGTGTCTTTGTGCTCCACACAGAAGGCTTTTTATTAATATCAAAAGGAAGTTGTAAAGGCAATGTGAGCAACTGCCTGTAAGTTGAAAAAGGTAAACTTAGCAGATTAAGTTTACATAAATGTGAAAGAATAAGTGAATGTAATGACATGTCTGACCTGAGTTCCTCTCCTCGTAGCAGTCTTGTGTCTGGATCCATCAGCTTACAAGCATAACCCACGTTTACAGCTGTTTCTGTGCAACAGGAAAAAAAGGAATCATTGTCCTGTCGGATGTTACTTAATAAGAGGTTCTAAATTTCTTTCGCTCTATCTTATACATACATAACTTAACTTTTACCTGTTTTATCTCCAGTTAGCATCCACACCTTTACCCCTGCTCTCTTAAGACTGGCAATTGTCTCTGGAACGTCGTCCTGCAGGCGGTCCTCAATGGCTGTTGCTCCCAGCATCTTCAACACACATAATTACATATTAACAATGTACTTAATAAATGCATAATAATATAGATTTGAAGCATTATTTAGCAGCATATATTAATTTAATAAGTTGCAGGAATTTTTATTTCTCACTATTTTTGTGTGAAGTAATGGGTCATGAGTCATGGAAGTTTACCACTCATGGAAAGTATTCAGAAGTATGATCTGTCCCTTTCAATTTCCAAAATTCCCAAATTTGACAGTTCAATTAAGTGACAGTGGCCAGAAAAACTCAATGGTGTTTGTTTGTTTCTATAGAAAGAAACTCTGTAAGGACCAAGGCTTAGTGGGTAGAGTGGATCCCATCCCATTATAAAAGCCAAGGATTCCGAGTATACAACTGTGTCGCTTGGACCTCACTCACACACCCTGCGGTGAGAGTTCTATTGAATAACTGAACTTTTATATGGTTGGTTCCTGGTCCATGACACATCTGTAACATGACCTAATCCTAAAACCTGAATATCTTTACTTGAAGTGATAAAGTGATCTATTTTGATTAGTGTACTTTACACACAGATGAATTTATCCTACATATTTAACTCATCCATGCAGTGAAACACACACATATATACACACACTGGTTTATACACTACATGTTTTGGGATGTGGGAGGAAACCACAAAAAGACACATAGCCTTTGATTTGGACCTTTAAACAGTGAGGCAACAGCACTGCCATTGTTGTTACAGCTAAAATAAGGCTAATAAAAACAATTGCATGGTTATTAAAAAAATATATAGATTGTAATCATATCAAAGCTCTGTGTTGCTGTTATTATCCATGGAGAAATTCCTTTGTTTTTCAAAAATATTGTTATCGTCATACCGTATATGATACTGCCATGTTGCAAAATAAATGTAAATTTTATTAGGCACAACCAACACTGAATTTAGTACAGCTTGTCTGTCACACCATCAGATCATTCTCCATGTCATCATACAGCTTCTCCAAGAGACTCTTCCTACAACTGGTTGCTGTTGCAGCCTGGTAGAGGTCACGACTCCAAAGCATCCATTGTTCTTCAGACACAGAGCGAACAGCTACACACAATGTACGCAGACAGTTCTGCGCAAAGATCTGCCAAATTACACACAATCATATTATATAGACACTTTAAGGAAAGATTAAAGCAAGACAGTAAGTGGTTTTTAAGTTTCCACCTCTAGAGCTTGCATAGTGCTCTCCTGATGTGGGCTATCCCTATGGAGACGCTCCAGAATCACAACATCGGCTCCTTTACAATAGAGTTTCAGTTCTCCCTCTGGTGTTCTTACTAAACACACAAACATACATGACAAAAGAAACTCAGGAGCAGCGTGAGCAGCTAGGTGAGCAGCATCCTGCCCATTGCCATCACAGGACACTGGTCCTGATGCCAACTGATGCCAACTGACTGCATTTAGAGTACAGCCAGAAGAGTGCTTTTTTCCTTTATCTGTTCTTGTCATGGCTCCCCATTTATTTTTGCTTTCCCACCCAACCTTAGCTGTGGGAAACTTGTGTAGCTGTGAGAAACCTGAATAAGAGAGATGTAACCTTTGCCTCTGAACTAAATTTAGTTGTTAATGCACCTGAGGCGTTAGCTCAACACGTTCCCTTGTGGGCTGCATGGTGGCTTAGTGAGCCCAAAAACATGGACTCAAGGTAAATTGAAAGCTCTAAATTGCCCCATATAGTGTGTGTTTGTGTGTGTGTCTTTGTGAGTGTGTGCCCAGCGATAGATTTACACCCCGTCCCCGAAACGTTCTCCCCTGTATGGGCATGAGGAACCCCCCCCCGGAGGATTAAGTAGAAGATAATGAATGAATAAATGAATGTTCGCTTATGTATTTGTTCATATACGATTTCCACACCAGTGTAACAAACTTACCTAATACTGACATGCATCTCCTCTGGCTGGTGAAGTCTAGAAGTGCCAGGATGTGATACTGTCTTGTATACCCCAGCTCATTTACTGTCACAGAATTACTGGTGCGTGAAAGAAATACAAAGCCAAGTTCCCGTGCTGTACACACCAGCACCTTTTCATCTGGTGAAGCTGCCTGATACTGAGGCACACCTGAAGAAAAACACAATAACTTGTCATCCCAGAAACTATGTAATATATTTATTATAAACTTTATTTGTATAATACCCCTCCATGGTTGCTAAGGGTTGTGAAGCATGTTACTTGATGAAAAGAAACAAAATGAGATCATACAACAGGAACAATCTCTTCAATCTCAACAGTTGGAATTGGAATGGCTACAGATTAAAAAAAAAAAAAAAAACCTGTCTTATGTCAACATAAAATTTGAAGCTCACTTTTTCAGAACTTCCTCATCAACATCCATAAACTGTGGCAAGTGACATTGTGTGACACCAAATCACAATGTCACTATAAAAGTTGGTGCTGGTGTAGGATATAGTGTATGGTAACACCCATCAATTCTCCTCCACACTTCGGCATAGGTGCCTTGGAGGTTATGATTTTTTGCCTCAACAATTTTGGTATAAATAAGGGCACAACTTGTACTTGCCCATATTATTGAACTTTTTATGTGTGATGTAGTGGCACTGACCATCCTTCCACTCGCTCATTACAGTGTGACACAGTGCCAGTGCAGTAAAGAATTCTTTGCACTCAGGGCAGCTTTGTGCTCGCAACTTGTCAACTAGTTGTTGGTCAAAGAAAGACAGTCCACCAAGGGAGCAACGATTCCAGCTCGAATCCATTGTCTGCAGTAAAAATAACATTCAAATCTTTATAACATACACAGAAATATTTATTTGAAATGTTTTCTTTTGAAATTAATTAGAATTTAAAGTAATACCCTTAAATTTTCTGCTGCATTGCCTATATTGCAAAACACACATAACAATCAGAAACACAAAATTAAACCAATTAAGGTTTGAGCCATTTTAATGATATTGTTAGTCCTCTAAATACTGAGGTACATGTATAATCATAGAAAGTGTAATGCACCATAAACCCTCAATTGCATTTTTAGGCTGGATAACAAAACCTTTAAATGGATGCTGGGCCTTAACATTTGTACAAATTCAAGTTAATACAAATAAGTAACAAACTGACAAAAAAATCAAATAAACCTATACAAATTAAACAAAATAGCATAGTGTTAGTGTTCACACATAAAGAGGGTCCTCGTTTCGATTCCTTTGGGTGGATAAGATCCTTTGCTTGACATTTTTTAAATTTAGATCTAGTTTCCTCTAGTAGTTTAAAAACATGCCAGTGGATAAAATAATATGCTAAAAACTTATTCTTTTATTTAACACTGCCCTAGAGAGAGGAGTGTTAAACAACATGTCTGACACCCACATCGGCAACTTGATAGATCCCAGAGATCAAACCTCAAATCATCCAAATAGTAGGCCAGCACCCAAACCACTGATATATCACTATCTAAACCTAAAGAAGTGTATTACTTTAGTGGATCATAAATATCTTAATACAAACCATAAATCTGTCCAGCAATGCAACACTGGCGGAAGAGAAGGTGGTTCTGAGTAAGAGTTCCTGTCTTATCACTGAGCAGGTGGCCCACCTGACCCAGCTCCTCATTTAGATAGGTGGTGCGGGCACTGGCAGGGCTGTCTGTTTTCTCCCAGTACATCTGAATATCCCAGGCAATCAGAAGACAGTGCACCACATGGATGAGCTCAAACCTCACCAAGAAAAAAATACATTAGAATAGACTGATGAAAATTCCTATTAAAACCACATTTACTTATTTTATAACAATAACATAAATTATATTTAGAAAAATTACGTGATGAAAAGTGATATAGGCATTGCAGGAGCTAGCAGAATGATGTATCCCCAAAAGGTAAGAAAGCCTAGGTAGATAGCACTGGACTTTCCCCTCACAGCAGACAGAGCCTCATTTTTAGGGGTAAATGAATCTTCAAACAAAAAACAGGCCACCGCCAGGAGCATAGCAGCAGTCAGCAATGTCACCACAATCTATAACATGGTACAAAGCTCATCAATACTGACTATTCACAAAAATATTTCTGCTCTGGTATAAAGATATACTTATACAATTCATATTTTATATATATATATATATATATATATATATATATATATATATATATATATATATATATATATATATATATATATATATATATATATACACATACACACACACACAGGGAGCAAAAGAAACTGCTGAAGAGGTTAGAAAGGTTACAAAGGTGTCAAAATACACAATGCTTTACAGTTTACAGTCTACGGGGCTGCAGAGAAGTCAGGGTACCCATGCTGACCTTTGTCCATCGCTAAAAGTACTAACAATGAAATAGTCAGAAGTTCATAGGAGGAATGTGTAAATGCAGCAGAAAGCAGATGTTTTCTTCAAGATGATGAAACACACGAGGAGAGATATTTCCAGACATTCATTAAAGAAAGAAGTTACCGTTTACCTGATCATCCTCTCAACTTCCTGCTGTCCACAGAGTCCCCCATCATGCCCCTCGTACCATAGTCTGTGTCTGAAAAAGCTCAGGGCTCTCTTGAGAATCTGTTCTTTAAGTCTTTAACTATAAGAGCAGATTGGAGCCTTCGACCAAGCCAACCAAAAATCTAGTTTTCTTAAATTATTTTTGTTATGCTTATTTGGAACAATCAAATAAAACAACACTCCTAACCATGTTGCAGAGGTTGCATCTGTTTTTTATAGTCATGCTTATAGTCATATAAAATTTTAAATCTTATCTTCCATCCTCTTACCATAACCACCAATCTGTTGAGAGACCTTTCCACTTGAGTCTTTTTTATTTTCAAGCTTCCACAGTTCCTGAGAATTTTTGTGTCTGAGCCTGAAATGCAATTGTGTGGCTCTTTTTAGTGATAAATCCAAATAGCATTTCAAATGCATATGTACATGCAATAAATGGTATTTATTCATCCGACATTTGTTTTTAATTATGTACCTGTATATATTGCCAGACCATACACCGTGTCAGTGTTGCGCAGTACAGTTCCTCGAAGCAACATGTGCTCTGTGTCCAGGAGATAACATCCATTCCTCCAGTGTAACTCTCCTCTAAAAGAGTACATGTTATTGTTTGGCTCTTCACACCACACTTCACCTGATATACAAAGAGAAAGACAGAGACACAGTAAAGTAGTATAAAATCAGCAGACATATATCAAAAGGGAGAAAAGGGAAAGGGAAGAAAAAGAAAAGTGGATAGAGGAGTAAATAGTATAAATGTAAAATTGCAACAGAAAAATAGAAATAGAATAACAAGCATAACTCAGACCATTAAAAAGTAACAGCTCATTTAATGGATCAGCACTCAATTCTGTATGAGTCATATCCAAAGCCTGGCGAAACTTTAAATTGGTCTCCCTGCAATCAGAAAAATGATTGAAATTGAAAGACTTGTGAATAAATTTTACTTACACAAAATTCCATTGTCCAAACACATTAATCTGCAAAAATCCGTTTAATTCCCTACAGAAAAAATATGGATTCCCTTACAATAATTTAACACATAAATGTTTTATTTTTATTTTTATTAAAGCCATGAAAATTAACTGTGGCTGTTTTAATTAGCTATTTATTATTATTATATTTTATATTCTATTATATTTATTATTATTATATTTATTATAAATATTTTTTTGCTTTATCCAATATCTTGTTCATCCTGTTTAACCCTCTTTAACACATCTGCCCCACAGCGAAACATTTATACTTTATATCAACTGCAGCAATACCCTGTATTTCTACTAAAATATCTTGTATTGGCAGCAAAAATATATGAAAAACAATATTCTGTATTAACTATGTACCACATAAATGTACATTTATTATAATACAACATCGTCTAAACTGTACCCTGTGTCTTTAATAGAAAAACATTATATATGATACACTTTTCTTTTACCCTTTTATGTCTATGCTTTAGGCAAGTTTAGTTCCAAAATATCAATAATCTCTGTTTAACAACATAACAGTTGCCAACCACAGGGTTAAGATGCTTTTTTCACATGCCAAAATTTTGATGCTCATTCAGTATCTGCAGGTGCATGTGTGTATCTGTGAATCTTGAATATATTAAAATTGTCTTCTGGGTGAAAACAGAGTGCAACAGACAGTAGCTTCTTAATGTTTGCTGTATCCTCAACGTTATACCCTGTGTCTCCTAATCATAAATAGTCTCTAGTAACATCATGTATATATTTTAGCATAATACTGCATTTCCAAAAAGTGCTGTATTCCCTTTTACTAGTTTCCATTTCACCTACAGCAATACTCTTAAACTCACAATTGAACAATTGTAACAATTGAAATCCTATACAGTACTATTTTCTTATCCTTTATTATCATGTATTCCTTATAAAATTACTCCACCTAAAGCAATAACCCAGATCCTCTGTTTTACTCTTTTACTGTGTATTCCATACAATACCTTTTTACCTTTAGAATTCCATGTATTTTCCCCAGAGAAAACAACACAAATATATAAAAAGTTTAAGTTTGCATGATTACTGTACTTACCCGTCAATATTAGCTGTCTCAATGTAGCACAAGCTGTGAGGTTCAGTGGTGCATAACAGGAGCAAATCGGCCTAAAAAAGATAAATGAGGACAGCCACTTCACCTTGACTCCATTGTTTTTTTTTTTACTGTGGGAAACTGGAGAAAACCCATGTGGATATGGGGAGAACATGAAAACTACACACAGATCAGGATTCATCTTAATCTCTGTTTATTTAAAAAAAAAATTATGAACTTTGTGGTTGATTTAATTGTTCTTGATTAACTTTCTTTGCCATAACATGATTATAATAATGTGTTTAAAACTTTCTTTCTTTTTGATATGCACACACTCACAGGTATGAGCTGGTCCTTATGAACTTGTAGGATATTCCCAACACACACGTCCTTCCACTGAGCTGCTCTAAAACTGCTAGAAAGGAATCAGGATGCAATAATAATACTTTTGGAGAAAAGGTATATGTCAGTAAGATTAGTAAACAGTAAACGCACTGATTTCTCGAATGCTCACCCATGTGCTGTGAGGATGTTACAGGGCCTGGTGTTAATCCTGGTATCACTGTAACGGCGACCCTTTAAACCATCAGTAAAACAGTGAACTAAATGCCTTTTGTATGTTTGGTTTTAATAATACTTTTGCTTCATAAAAACTTACCAAGTCCGTAATCAGGTCCTTTACACCACGCACTGTGAGTATGGTGAGTAACGGCAGCATGGTAATGTACCAAGGAATAGTGGCAATGTCAGGAACACACTGCAGGTGAAGCAAACATTACAGATATTCAGACAAATATATTCCCAAAAAAGTGGATTTAAGGTGAATTAGCTGCCCTAAATTGCCCCTATATAGTATATGCCTAGTACTACATTGGTTACTTGTCCTGGGTGTATCTGTCCAAAAAGTTCTCCCATGGATAGGCATATTAGCGAAATATAGTGAAATTAGACAAAAAAATTTTTTTTGTTATCTAGAAAAACAGATTTTTTTTAAACAGTTTTGAACAAATGTCATTTCAGAAGCTGTTGTGTATAATTTAATGCTAAATTATATATTATCTTTCTGAAGGTTAAATTGCAATAATCTTTGCAAAAAATCTTTCACCTGCATGACCACAATAAGCAAAAAGAAGATGTTTGCTGAACGCTGGAACTGTTCATACAGGTTTAATGGCAGAAATGTCAGGAGGGAGTACTTATAGCTGCGTACCAAGTTGTCCTGGGAAATATTGCCAAAAGAAAAAAGGACACACAAAGAAGTTAAAATCAAAAGTTGAGACAGTTGGTTTAAAGGTTCCTAATGTTTGATTTAAAAAAGCTTTTTCTTCATTTGGCTGTTCTCCCTCACCACAACTTTCTCTCCTCCTCCTGCATGGTGGCTCCATCCAAACAACCTTCTGCCAATCTAAACCTTATTCCACATCTGTATTACCAATGTTGATGTCCAAACTACCTCAATCGTGTCTGTTTGTCTCAAAAACATCATGCTAATCCATTCTCATCACTCCCGATGAGAATCTCAGCATCTCTGCAATTTCCCAGCTACCTCTCTTGTGTTTAAGTCAGTCACTGTCACAAAGTCATAGAACATTGCAGGCCTTGCTTTGTTTCTGTGAACTTTCCCGCTTTTTCTGGCAGATATTTGACTAACACATATCACATCTTCAACTCTATGCTACCCAGACCACACTGACTTCACCACCACATTATCAAAAGTATGCTTACTTTTTTGGGTTTCCAGTAAAAAAAGGGAAATTTCATGCATCCTAATGGTTGACTGGAACAGTGGTAGTTTGCTCGTACCTGCCATGTCAATCCTAAATGAAAGGGTCATGTTTATTTAATCAATTGATGTAATAAAGTACATTCAGCAATAACTGTCCAAAAAGGCCTCACTTAAATATAAATAGCATACAGATGTCTTGTACATACTTTTTTCACAATTATGTTTAAATTAAACAAAAATAAAAATAATAAATACTACACTGACCATTTTTTGATGATGTTTTTTCTCCAGCCATAATTGTTGTCTCTAGATAAAAATCTTCTGAAGGAGTGGAAACCTTTGAATTAAAACTCAGATTTATTCATAAATGCTTTAATGGTTAAAAAACAGACACATTTTTACACATTTGTGAAAAGTACATTCCAAAAAGTTTACAGTGTAGTAAAAGACCGTCCTAGTTTTGACATATTTAAGGTGTTTTTACTCACTTTTTTTTTGATCAAGGCAAGTTGCTAATGTTATTATAAGTAAAGTATATGTTAAAGCATTTCCTAAACAAAAAAAATAAAAATGAGAGAACTTTTAAGCTATACAGTCACAATGTTTACAACACAACTATTCATTTAATGAGTCTTTTAGAAATACTTCTTCATCTTGGTGGTCTGAATGTTATGAGCTGATATTTGTGATATTAAAAAAAAAAAAAAAAAAAAAAAACTATACAAAATGAACCCAAACCATTATGACGAATGTAAATAAATGCCAAATAAAATCTCTACAGTGACTTGTTGATTATACAAACTGGTTGCAAGGTTACGTTTATTTGAAATTCATACCCACATTTTATTACTAAAGTTAAAAAAGTATTTTCACTTTCTTACAATGCACTGCACATTTGTTTCTTTACAATACTTTTCTATATTTTATTTACAATTTTTATTTTAAATAATTCTTCAATAAACATGTGCTAATTATTTAAAACCTGGAAGGTTTTGCTACTTTATTCCTGATTTTTTGCATAAAAATGTACATAAAATGATTATACAGTACATGCAATGGAAACAGAAAAGTAATTGAACTTAACAGTGCACATTTATTAAATACCTTTAAGTCCCTAAATTTTAGAATGCACCCGCCCAGCAGGTGATAGAACTATTTCATTATTAATTTGTCTTAAAACGAATTAAAACAGTTATTTGCCTTATTATCATCATATACAAGATTATGATCACCAGGGAACGCTATGCCGAACACCTTACCTAGTGATACTTCATAGCTGATGCATCTCCAGAGAAAAATCCTTCCTCATTATAATCTCAAGTGTTTTACACAGGAAAATCAACATGGGTAACTTACAGCTTATTTATTAAAGCTATACAGCACAAGCTTTCCTCTCTTCTTGCTCACTCTCTTTTTAAATGATTTTATTTTTGTTTCTTGAAGCATACATAAGAAGGAGGGACCAACACACAGTTGGTAACATTTTAAGAAGAGGAGGAGAGAGAATATGTTATTTACAGTTCACCATGGTTCAGATCTATAGAACATAAACACCAGCTTTATGTCTCCAAGGTAATTAGACAGAGCAATGACGTAAACAGCCCCCAGGAGTGCAGTAGTCATTAAAGTTAATAATCACCAGAGAAACTCTTACTTAAAGAAAATAAGTGAACCAGTTTACATGATGATACTGTATGTGATTAAAGTAAAGAGGGTGTTAAATAAATTAATATATCTTATTTATAAAAAGATTTAAAACCAGATAGCAAAAAGCTCAGAAGAAGGGATCTGTCAAATTAGGTTACATGTTACATGTTAAGTTATAATAAATATCGCATGATTTCCTCTGCTGCCCAACACAACAGTGTTCAAAACAGCCTCAGCTTCATGTTCACACTATCCAGCAATGACCACATATTTACAAATACCTAGCTCTGACTCCAGTGGTGATGCTCTAACTAGCCAGTGGAGGTCACAGTTGTAGTATAAGTCAGAAACCCTTCCACATATGCATTTATTAAAAAAGTAACAGTGACCACATTCAGCCTCTAATATTCAACCAAAAACATTTACAGTACATGTATGTATCTTATAGTGATTTGGAACACCAGTCAACACCATGTTTATTTTACCACTTATTAATTTACATACGATATTATTAGGTAAATAATTAAACACATATGTGTGAACTACCTAGAACAGTGTTTCTTGCAGTAATGTGGTGATATTCCTCTCTATATATATACTGTATATATAAAATTATATATAAAATTGGCGGCACAGTGGCTTAGTGGTTAGCACGTTTGCCTCTCAGGGATTCCCAGTTCGAATCCCCATCTGGTTGGAGTTTCCATGTTCTCCCCGTGTCCGCGTGGGTTTCCTCCGGGTTCTCCGGTTTCGTCCCACAGTCCAAAAACATGGATCAAGGTCAATTGAATTCTCCAAAAATGACCATATATAGAGTGTGTCTGTGTGAGTGAGTGTGTGACCAGTGATAGATTGGCGCCCTGTCTCCCCTGGATGGGCATAGGAAACCCCCCCGCGACCCTAGTAGAGGATAAAGCGGAAGATAATGGATGCATGGATGGATTTATATATATATATGTGTGTGTGTGTGTGTGTGTGTGTGTGTGTGTGTGTGTATATATATATATATATATATATATATATATATATATATATATATATATATATATATATATATATATACATACACATACATATATACATACATATATACACACACACACACACACACACATATATATATATATATATATATATATATATATATATATATATATATATATATATATATACACACACACACACACACACACATATACATATACATATACGCAAATATATAAACAATGAATTAAAAATGGGAGTAAAAAAAAAATCTAATAGATTTTTTAAAAAGAATAAAATACATTAACAAGTAAAAGAAAAGCACTTCGGCAGGGGTGCAAATAATAAAAATAAAGAAATAATAATAATAAAAAGGAAAATAAAGGCGATCACCTGGGAAGCAGCGAAAACACACCAGGACACAGATGACAAAAAAAGAGTAATGTTACATAACAACATAACATAAGCCAAAAAAAGATGCAAAATGCAAAGCTAATAAAAAAAAGATAACCAATAAATGTAAAGCACAACATAAAACCACAGATGAGGCAAATGAAACAAATACAATAATTATTGTTATTGTATATCATTGTTGGTGATCATCTTTTTGTTTTTCAAACAGAGCATTGATGAAGGCCTAGGTGTGAAATATATGCTTTACAACTGGTATTACTATAGCAATTTACATTTCCCAATTGTCCTGTGGAAACCTTACACTGTGAATTTTTGATTATTACATGTTTGTTTAAGTTCTCATTTCATGTCTGCTTCTGCATTCTATGCCTACAATCTACAAATCTATGGTTTGATATTGAGATTCGAAAAGCCAAATGCTCTAGCTTTATGCCCTGTGCTTCAGCATCTGTGGTCAAAATCACTCTCACTGTACTCCCGAATCTTCACCGCTCACCCTTCACCAAGGACCACGGAGGAGCAAATGTTTTTTGCACCACCACATTATAATAATAAACTTGATATTTTGAACTTTACTCTGGCTTCTGGTCTCTGGTGTGTACCTCTGTATTTTGGTTGTAAATCCCAGGGTTCACCTCACTCAAACAGAAAGAAAGGTGCCAGGTTCCATTCATCAACCAGCAGTCAATGCAGAATTCTGACCAAAAATTTTATTAAGCTACAAAATAAGTGTTGGTAACCCCCCACAATGACACGCCATACAACATTACTCATTCATTTATCTGAAGTGCAATGTCATATTTACTTGTGAGCACTATTCCCTGTTATGTCACTGTATATTTACATCAGATCCAGATATAACAAATCTATATAAACTTAAAATCAGTGGTTCTATAATTCAACTTCAGCACTGAGTTTGTACAAAGATTTCTGTATTTTATTAAAATTTCAAAAATATTTAGATAAAAGACTCCAAAAATATTTAACTACAATTAACGAGAATTAAATCTTTGCTGAAGCACAGCTGATTCTTTGTGGCCCACATACCATTAAATATTTAAGGTTTTTAGTGTTTGTCAGCTGTATGAGATGGAGAAAGAACGAGATAAATAGATTGACATCGCCTATCAGACCCATCTATTTTTAAACATGGGCTTTTAACTCACCGAGTGGTTTGTGAGTGGTGTGGAAGCTGTTGGCAGGAGGCAGTTCCAGGCCTTCGTGACCAGTCGACCTGACTGACTTCCGCTAATGTTTCCACTACAGTTAAACTGATCTTTACAACCTGCGAAACCGCAGCGCAGACAGCATATCTTTACCTGCATCCGGACCATCTCCAAAATCTGGCCCACAGCCACTCAGACACTTAATGCAGATGTGTCTAATCACATGTGGACCGTTACCCGAACCAGCATGTGTCCGTAAATAAAGCATTTTAACCACAGAGGGACCTCGACCTTTAGAATGATAAATGCAAACAATGCTAAAAACATGTTAAGTGTCCTTCATCACGTCATAGTGTCAAAGAATCAAGTTGGTGTGTTTATACTGTATAACAACAAGAAATGATACAATTACTGATAAATAATTGATTAAAACATACACCACTCAATGCACAGTGTATTTTCAAAGATGGCAGAGTGACCATTAACACTAAAGTCTTGACTTTATTATATGGCACTTACAGCTCACTGGTATCAATTCCAAACATCTTATTTCATGACTAAAACTAGATTTAAATATGATCATTATGTCAGAATTAAAAACGTAATACTTATTATAAAAAAAGGCAATATCTAGCTGCAGGGGAACAATAAGGTTTTCATATGATTAAACAACTGAGTACAGAGTCTATATTTACATTTAGTCATTTAGCAGAAGCATTTATCCAAAGCAACTTACAAATGAGAACACCACAAGTCAGTAGTTATGAAGAAAACCAGCTAGACTGTAAAATCATCAAACCTGATTGCTATTTGATGCTGCGCCTCCCCCCCCCCCATTAATTTTTTTCCCTACAACAGGTATTTGTTAAAAAGATACGTCTTCAGTAGTTTCTTAAAACTGCCTAGTGATTCTGCCTTATGGACAGAGATGGGAAGATCATTCCACCATTCTAGAATTAGACAGTGACATGATACATAATAATACTATAGAAAATAACAGTCCTTAAGCAGAGGTCATAGGTCAATTCTGAAACTAAAAACTATTTCAAACTGGGCTATTAAAATTGTTCATAATAAGATACTGTACGTTCTGCACATTGGTTTGTATAAAACAGAAACAGAAATAAATTGAGAAATAACAGAAATAAATTGAGAAACGTTAATTAATAGACTCTGGTGGGTTATTATATTGCTGTTTAAGGGCTGCATCAGGGGTAAGTAAAGTGCTGAATGCGTAGGGGAGCCAGAAAATAGTAAAGTAGGGCAGGTTATTTAGGAAAAACACTCATAAGCATACTTGCATACAAGAACCGGAAACACGGAAATAACACATCTCTTTAGTGACAATCTTTCGCCAACAAGGGATCGAGGCAGTTGTGAATAACAAAATAAATGTTATGTGACAAACAATGGCTGAAAGTCAACTAATTAAACTAGAAAAAATAACGAATGAATAACTGCTATAGTTAATAATCTGAGGCATACAAAACAACAGTTCATTACAGGATTGTAGCACTTCTGACATTTTGTTGCGTAATAAAAATATTTATTAATTTCTTATGCCAATCTAGATATTCTTAAATTCATTGTAAATGAACATTAATCATGTTTTAGAGAAAACAGCAAATAGATCTGAACCAGTTTATAATGTCAACCTTGGATTATAGTGGACTTTTTTTTTTTTGTTTTAAAGTAAAAATATAATGTGATATGGGTCAAATGAAATCAGGTCAAGAGTGGTAAGCACTGAAAGAGAGTGGTTTTTAGAAAATGAAGTAGGGTCATTGGTATAACTGTACTGTGGTGTTGTGTGAACCATCACTGTTCACTAAATTACCCTAAACTACTCTAATAACAATAAAAAAGTATCACGTTTGCAATTATATATATTCCCGGTTTGAATACCAATCTGGGTGGAGTTTTCATGTTCTCACTGTGTCTGCGTGGGTTTACTCCCACAGTCCAAAAATATGGATCAGGGTCAATTGAATACTTCAAAATGCCCCATATAGTGTGTGTTTGTTTGTGTGTCTGTGCGAGTGAGTGTGTGCCCAGAAATAGATTGGCGCACTTTCCTGGATGTATCTGCCCAACGCCAAATACTGTCTCCTCTCCCGTCCCACGACCCTAGTAGAGGATAAAGCAGAAGATAATTTGGATGGATAGATAGATAGATAGCTGCTTTGAGTTATTGCTCTATTGTCAAAAGTGCAATATAGATAAAATGATGTAGTGCCTCTTATTAGGGTCTGTTATAGTAAAAATGTCTGAACAGAGGAGCCAGGCTAATCCTATCACCTATATCAAAAAGCAGCAACATAGAAAAATGCTAAAAGGAAAGGATTACAAATGTAACAATGGTCATGACATCAGTTCAACTGAACAGAAAAAGACAGTTAAACACCACTTCTGTACTCTACCAAAAAAACTAAAACTTTCTCATTATGAATACATTTGTTAAGCCCTGATATCACCACATGGTATTTACCAAAATTACATTCATTATCACTGCACCAAGAGATAGATGGAACAGTTCCATCTTAGCTGCACAGACCTTGAGACATTTCCTAATTTTGGTTGCACCTCAACCAAACAAATGTGCAATTATTGCAGACTTTAAAATAACTCATTCTATTAATCCAGAATTATTATTTTTTTGTTCCCCCACACAATCAGAGTGCTTAAATACAAAAGAGAACCATGAAACAACCAAAGGGGGAACAAAACAAAAAAAGAGTCAAAATAAAAGACCCAAACTATGAGTGGCTTTAGGTTGCAGTGCACTTCCCCATGGTTTTACATGGTTTTACATTTTATTTTGCTTTTATTATTTTTCTTTAAGTAATCTTAAAATATGATAATTATTTTTTAAAATGTTATTAATTAAAAATATTATTTATGTCTTGTGCTTTTGTTGTCTTGGGTTGGGTCTGATGATGCCCACATTTATCACCTTGCTGGTCATATTACATATTTTTCTTTGGCATTTCATTATCAAGTACAATTATCATGTTTTTTTTCTTTATCTCTCTATTTCTCTCTCACTGTCTCTCTCTCTCTCTCTCTCACACACACACACACACACACACACACACACACACACACACACACACACACACACACACACACACACACACACACACACACACACACACACACTAAGACTAAAATGGGTCAAGTACAGGACCTTGTGGTTCACCACAGAGAAAATCTGTTTATATGAAATATGTTCAGCTATTCTTATAAAATATAGATTTCATGTTAACATGATTAAAAACAATTTAGGCAAACGTATTGCCACTTTTATTGTCTATTAGATGCACTAGTTAATCCTGTAGGATAAGTACAAAAGAATTCTGCATTATCATTTATTTTATGATTATGTATTACTTTCACTACTCCTGCTTTAGTTCTGTGATTTGCTCAGAAGATGTGATTCCTGAATATTATGTAAAATCTTAAACTAAAATAAGTTTATTTAAAACAAAAATCAGATATGCATTTTATTAAAAAAAATAATGAAAGTTTTTAATGTTTCTAAAGTTTGTGTTGAGGTTGTGTCTTCAAATTGTACTATTCTTAAATGTATATATGTCTCTCTGTTTGTTTTTCATAATGTTAATAAAAAGCTTTACAGAATAAATCATTCACATTTAATGTTTTTTCTTTATTGCTTCTCTGCTTTGTGGTAGTGCCTTCTCAGTTCAGTTGACAGTTCATTTTTCCACTGCATTTTTGTGGTCAAGGACTTTTCTTGGGGGATTTTTTTGGTGACAAAACCGTAAACAATTCTTAACTTTTATTTGGCTATTATATCATGTTCTGGTTAGTTCTACTATAAAGGATATTTGAAGTGCTATATTCTGAAGTACTATAAAGGAATTCTGAAGTGGTACTTAAAAGAAACATTTTTAAGTGCTAAAATATTATTTCCTTATTTTTTCCTTAACCTGTATTTGATTTGATTTGACTTAACCTTGGTTCTGTTCAAGATCAAGTTTGGTCAAAGTAATGTGGGTCATTTAGGAGATTTTATCATCTATTGAAGTGATTTCCAACCTTTCTTTGGGATACAAGTATCTAAAAATGATTAAACAATATCTAGGATCCCCCACACTGCTTAAACATAGAAAGACAAAAGAAGCAACATGACATATTTATTATTCACAGATTTTTTTTATTTTTTATTTTGGTCCCTGGCTTATTATTATGGCTTATTTTGGTGGCTTAGTGGTTAGCACGTTCGCCTCTCAGCACTAGGGATTCCCGGTTCGAATCCCCATCTGGGTGGAGTTTCCACGTTCTCCCCGTGTTCTCCAGTTTCCTCCCACAGTCCAAAAACATGGATCAAGTCAATTGAGTTCTCCAAATTGCCCCATATAGAGTGTGTATGTGTGCGTGTCTGTGTGAGTGAGTGTGTGCCCAGCGATAGATTGGCACCCTGTCCTGGGTGTATTTGCCCAGCGCCCGAAACTTTGTCCACCTGGATGGGCATGGGGAATCCCACCACGACCCTAATACAGAATAAAGCGGAAGATAATGAATGAATGAATTTTGGTCCCTTCTGTATTTTTAGGATATCATTTAGCTAATAATTAAGCATAATCATGATCTGCTTACACACATCCTTACCTAAATAATAATAATAGTAAATAAATAAATAAATAAAGTGTTTTTCACTATTTGTGACCTAAGTCAAATTATTAGCACTTGTTTATATTTAGATAGCTTAAAATTATAGTCATGGGTAAGGGCTCTTTATGGCAGAGTACAGTGTGCTTTCACTCTGTGTGCCACAATGCATCGTAAGCCATGCCACTTGCCACTATAAATCAAATAGCGGACGGCTTGCAGAAAATAATTGCAGCAGATATGACGTGACACTTTTTTACAGGAACAATATGTGTAATTGGACTGTTAAACTCACATGTTTACTAATTGTGTTTAAAATTGTGATAGTTGTACATGTTGGGTTACAGGCTGCATTACTTGAGCTACCACAAGGACTGTAGACAGGGACAGCCAGCTCCAAACAACAATTTCCTTAATATAATTTATCACTTTGGACTAATTGGTGACACCATTGACAAGCTCATATATACAGTGGGTTGCAAAAGTATTCATACCCCTTGAACTTTTCCATATTTTGTCACATTACAACCACAAACATAAATATATTTCACTGGAATTTAATGTGAAAGACCAACACAAAGTGGTATACAATTGTGAAGTGGAAGGAAAATTATACATGAATCAACATTTTTTTTACAAATAAAAAACTGAAAAGTGCGACGTGCAAAAGTATTCAGCCCCCTTTTCCCTGAGTGCAACCAATTGCATTCAGAAGTTGCCTGATGAGTGCTAATGACTCAAAAGGGTCCACCTGTGTGTAATCTAATCTCAGTACAAATACAGCTGCTCCGTGACGGCCTCAGATGTTGGTTAAGAGAATATTGGGGAGCAAACAGAATCATGAAGTCCAAAGAACACACCAGACAGGTTAGGAATATGGTTTTGGAGAAGTTTAAAGCAGGCTTAGGTTATAAAAAGATTTCCAAAGCTTTGAACATCTCACGGAGCACTGTTCAATCCATCATCCGGAAATGGAAAGAGTATGGCACCACAGTAAACCCTGCCAAGACAAGGCCGTCCACCTAAACTTACAGGCCGAACAAGGAGATCACTGATCAGAGAGGCAGCCAAGAGGCCCATGGTGACTCTGGATGAAATGCAGAGAGCCACAGCTCAGGTGGGGGAAACTGTCCACAGGACAACAATTAGTCGTGCACTACACAAATGTGGTCTTTATGGAAGAGTGGCAAGGAGAAAGCCATTGTTAAAAGAAAACCATAAGAAGTCCCGTTTGCAGTTTGCCAGAAGCCATGTTGAGGACACAGCAAACATGTGGAAGAAGGTGCTTTGGTCAGACGAGACCAAAATTGAACTTTTTGGCCACAATGCAAAACGCTATGTGTGGCGGAGAAATAACACTGCACATCACTCTGAAAACACCATCCCCACTGTCAAATATGGTGGTGGCAGCATCATGCTCTGGGGGTGCTTCTCTTCAGCAGGGACCGGGAAGTTGGTCAAAGTTGATGGGAAGATGAATGGAGCCAAATACAGGGCAATCTTGGAAGAAAACCTGTTGGAGTCAGCAAAAGATTTGAGACTGGGGCGGAGGTTCACCTTCCAGCAGGACAACGACCCTAAACATAAAGCCAGAGCTACAATGGAGTGGTTTAAAAAAAAAAGAATATTCATGTGTTAGAATGGCCCAGTCAAAGTCCAGACCTAAACCCAATTGAGAATTTGTGGCAAGATCTCAAAACTGCTGTTCACAAACGCTCTCCATCCAATCTGACTGAGCTTGAGCTGTTTTGCAAGGAGGAATGGGCAAGAATTTCAGTCACTAGATGTGCAAAGCTGGTGGAGACATACCCTAAAAGACTTGCAGCTGTAATTGCAGCAAAAGGTGGCTCCACAAAGTATTGACCCAGGGGGGCTGAATACTTTTGCACGTCGCACTTTTCAGTTTTTTATTTGTAAAAAAAATGTTGATTCATGTATAATTTTCCTTCCACTTCACAATTGTATACCACTTTGTGTTGGTCTTTCACATTAAATTCCAGTGAAATATATTTATGTTTGTGGTTGTAATGTGACAAAATATGGAAAAGTTCAAGGGGTATGAATACTTTTGCAACCCACTGTATATATACATATATACCATACTTTTCAGTTGCATCTTTTTGCAGCTAAAGCTCTGTTGAATCTTCAATTGTCTTCATTTTTTTCACAGGCAAACAGATGATAGATAGATATAATCAATTCTACAAAACTATATTACTGTTGTTTTAAAGATGACAGATGAAAACCTTTTAAAGCACTCTCATCTTCACCAAGAATCAGAGTGACTTTTATAATTAAGCTCAAATTAGCTATTGTTAATCCAGTGCACTTTGGTTCTTATGGACAGATTTGAATTCTGTTTTGTTAATGGGTCTGCAATTTTGCCACGATGCTACAGTGGATCAGAACACCATACATTCAGACCCCATCATACTGGTATGGTTTGAGTGCTTCCTCTTTTATAAGGGAAGGTTAAGGACTGGTGCCCATACAATTTGTTTTCACGAATCATCAAATGTTACTGTGCAAAACGTTACTGTTGCTGCATCCATGCCAGCGCAAGTGGAAAAACCTAAAACCTGTAATGGAAATGGGGAGTAGGATTAACTTTTAATGCTCCAAAATGTATAGTCCTGTGTAATCTGTGTTTTCTGTCTGCTTCAGAGCTGTACAGGAGCAGCAGGTGCTCCATCACTATTGAAGGAGGCCCCTCTCTCTCCTAAATGCTCTATCCTTGCATTCTCCACTTGTCCCCAGCCACAGAGGAACCATCTGCATGTAGACATAACAAAGACTAAAGATATGCACTTATCTTCAAAATTATTATATGTTCCAGCATTCCTAAAAGTAATACAAGTTGATTATAGTACAATATTGATAATTTAAAAATAATTTAAGGTCTAAGCGAACAACTGTTTCTTCGATTAATGTGTACATGTTTTTCAAAACTTTACAACCATTCACACAACACTAATCAAAGTCTACAAGTGAATAACTTTTACAAATACTCTTATAAAAGACACATCTTTGACCCAAAAAACATTTGTTCTAAGGAACAAATTATAAGGAACATTTGTTCTAAGGAACACCTGTTCTGAATAACTTTTTGCAACTATGAGTCAGATGTAGCAGTGCAACAATCACAGAAACCAAAAAAGTTGATGATGAGTCACAGACATACCCCCACTCACACTCACACACTAACAAAAACCACAGCAATTTACCCCATTAAGTTGCACCAACCAATATACCTCACATTGCTTAGACACCCCCACAATTACCGCAACAACATACACTGTTTTTAACCCACAATATGTAGAATGCCCTATTTTCTACACATGTATACCCCCATACTTCACAAACAAGACCACGACACATAGTGTGAGAAATGTTTAGCAGTGATGTAGCAGTCAGTGCTCAGGTGCTTCTTATCCAAATTTAGATCAGATAATATTTTGCAGCCAACCACAACAGACACAAATTTCTTACATAATTAACTTACTCAAACAGCTGATGATGAGAAGTAGGGCATTGCTGAATCAAGGTAATCCCTAACCAGCTCCAAACACCCAAGTGCATAACATGGGTTTGAAAAATAAATTTTGTGTAGTGTAAAACCGGAATCAGATTTTCAGTCACTGTACTGTTTGCTTTGGGTTTTCCAGCATATTCTAAAATCAGCTTACTTTAAGCAAGCTTTCTTGATTTTACATTCTTCGGATTCAAAACCCAATTTCCAGAAATGATGAGACAATTAAAAAATATAACTTTAATAAAATCTGTCATTTTAATTTACTTTAACTTAAATAAAAAAAAAAAAAAATAAAAAAAAACTGTTTTAAATGGTGAACTTAGTCCAAATTCAGAAATTAATGTCTGCAACACTTGGATGAAGACATGTTTACCCTGGCCATGCACACTTTAATAGGTAAAAAGTAATTGTGCAGAATACTGGTTGGTGCACTGGGTTGGTGATCCCTCTGGATGCATAATTTTCATTGTCCTTATTGTCCTGTTTACTAATTCGTGTTTTGCTCATTTGTCATTGTTAATCTATTTATTAGTCTTTGTTAATTAGTTTGTTATCCTTCAGCCTTGTCATTATTATTAGGTGTGTTTGTTCATCACATGACTTCCTTAGTTGTACATAAGCCCACTTTTATCTTATCTCTGTGACTGATAAATGAATGAAGTCATTTCTGTTTGCTTCCCTGGTGTTTCTATATTAAAAAATATTTTCCCATGTCACCTTCTGCTTCTTTGGACTCTGTTTGGACACTGCAGTGGCAACAGGATCATGACAATAACTGTTATACAACTAAATTACATCATACAACATACAAATTACACAGTTAGTAAAACTAAAACCTGGTTATGTAGTTAGGCACAATTAGCCAAAATGAATTACTCATTTTGCAAAACACTTAACATATATGCAACACATCTAGTGCAATTTGACAGAGAATGACTCACACAGGTGCAAAATTTATTCACAGCTCTGTTAAAAATGTATCCTGACGTACACTGATCTGTATTGCCACAATAATTACCAATGAAAACAAAGCATAAAAATTGAACAACTCAGTATAATAACTGAAAAAAGAAGTGTTCAATGCTGCCTACTGCTTCGTGTGCTCACGTCACTCAGTGTGTATATGTGTGTGTTTCACTGCACTGATGGGTTAAATGTGGAGGCCTAATTCCTTTGTGTGCAAGTACAGTCACCAAAACAGATCACTTGCTTAAGTTGTCATGATTCTAGAGACGTGGGTTTTGTGTGGGGGTTTTCCTTTGCAATCTGTGTCTGTTAATCTGGTAATTGTTTAATTGTTGGTAAGCTGTCATTTGGTAAGCTGTCAAGATTGTTGTTACACACCTCTTGCAAATAATCAACATCAGACCAACTCAATTTGAATTTTTTTATGTTTTGCCTGCCAGGGTTTGGTGCTCCACACCTTGAACATTTTATTGCCTTCACCTCACCAAGTCACCTATTGTACTGTATCTCAGATGCGGATGAGCAGTAGCTCCTGCAGGCTGCGAGCCGCTAAATTGGACATCTGTGCACATGAACAATAATAAATTCTCATTTAAGATCTTTATGTCTAGATAAAACTATGTATTTACCCAAGTTTGTGTTTAGTCATCCACAGACAAAAATGTATATCCTGGAGTTTAAAGCTTGAATTGATTTTGGACTATTGCTGTTCATTAGCACCTCTTTCATTAGTCGTTTTTATTATAACTGTGCAGACTGTGATTGTTTCTGTGTATTTATGCTGTGTGTCTCATGCTAACCTAACAGCATATCATGTGTTTTTTTTTTTTTTTTTACTGTTCCTATCTGTGGTTTTTGCTCCGTTTACACCTAGGCCTTGGTGTTACAGTCATGACCTCAAAGCTTATATAATCATATTTATGGACTAACTGAATCCAGACTTGGAAATCCAGACTAACCTGCCCAAATAACTCATCTACACATTTACACATTACAATATTGATTAATTACCTGACAATAAATAAATAAAGTTTGATGAATTAATCATTCATTCTTATAATTTTACAACTGCTTATCTGAACTTAAGTAGATAATGTGGATGATCCCTCAAAGATCCCTTACAAGATTTCATAACATTTATGTGGTTTTGAGAGTTTTTTTTATTTAAACCTTGAATTTAATACAATTAACATAAAAATTTTCCTATTAATATTTTTTTACAGACAGCTTGTCCTGACTAGTACAGACACACACACACACACACACACACACACGCACACAATATAGGGGCCATTACTCATCTCATTATCTCATTATCTTCTACTAGGGTCTCGGATGCATGCGGACACAGGGAGAAGTTGGAACCTGGATCCCCAGCACTGAGAGGTGGACCTGAGAGGTAAACCATGTGCTGCCCTTAGGTGTATTAAAATGAATGTATTAAAACAATTATTTTAAATAAAGATATAGATAGCTTAATTGTTTGTTATATGTTTATTGTGTTTGTTTTCTGACTTCTCACTTAAGTCGTTTTGGTATTTCTGTCGTTTTAGTTTCTCCAGTGATGATTGCCGCCTGGCGATTCCACCTCACCGAGGAGCTAATTCTCACTCTGTGGCGTTCACCACTGCAAAATGGTGGAACGATCTTCCCAACTCCGTCCGTAAGGCAGAATCTCTAAACAGTTTCAAGAAACTACTTAAGACGCATCTATTTAACAAATACCTGTTATAAGAAAAAAAAAGGGGGGGGGGGCGCAGCTTCGAATAACAATCAGGTTTGATGAACTTACAGTATAGTTGGTTTTCTCCATGGCTTCTGACTTGTGGTGTTCTCATTTGTAAGTCGCTTTGGATAAAAGTGTCTGCTAAATGACTAAATGTAAATGTAAATGTATGTTAGTACATCAATGCACTACATTAGATTTTAAGCAGGTTGTTCCCTCATTATTTAGGCTGAACAAACTGTTTTTACTTAACAATGTGTGCGTTTGCCACAAACCACGTCTAAGTAGGGCATTCAGGACAGTGAGTCATAACGATGTTAAAAAGTTTCCGCCTCCAAAGGCCGCTCAGGCGGAAAGTAAACCCCTTACCCTCACATTTGCCCTTTTTTTCCTAACACAGACTAAAAAACTGCGCACCAACACGATTTCTAAGATCATCCACAACTTATCTCGTCGAGCTTTTCTACTGACATTTGTCTGCACTTGCAGCTGAACGAAACTTTCAGCCCTGAGTGATTTTTGCTCTGATGACTTCAGCTCTACTCGAACCCAGACTCCAGCAGAGGCTCACAGGTAAAGCATCACCTGCATCTCACTGCGTCAGCGCAGTTTACACCCTCGAACCGCGGGATTTACTCTGGTTATTACCAAATAAAATAAAACGAGCGTCTTGTAATTCAGTTCGATTCAGAATCAATGACATTATTAATATTTATGTAAATTAACAAAACATTTACAGTTTTTTGCTCATATAGGAAGACTACTACTAACTACTGAATTAAAATCATTTGGAACTGTATATTAAACTGTAAGTACACACATTATACATACATACACATATGTATATATATATATATATATATATATATATATAGAGAGAGAGAGAGAGAGAGAGAGAGAGAGAGAGAGAGAGAGAGAGAACGATAGGTATCGATATTAACATAGGTTTCTGGAATAATTCTATTCATTCATTATCTCCCGCTTTTATCATTTATTAGGGTCGCGGGGGGGTTCCCCATGCCCATCCAGGGGAGAACGTCTCGGGCGCTGGGCAGGGCGCCAATCCATCGCTGGGCACACACTCACTCACACAGACACACTCTATATGGGGCAATTTGGAGAATTCAATTGACTTGATCCATGTTTTTGGACTGGGAGGAAACCGGAGAAGCCGGAGGAAACCCACACAGACACGGGGAGAACATGGAAACTCCACCCAGATGGGGATTCGAACCGGGAATCCCTAGTGCTGAGAGGAGAACGTGCTAACCACTAAGCCACCGTGCCGCCCGAAATAATTCTAATTATTCATTCATTCATTCATTATCTTCCGCTTTATCCTCTATTAGGGTCGCGTGGGGGGGGGGGGGTTCCCCATGCCCATCCAGGGGAGAACGTTTCGGGCGCTGTGCAGATAGACCCAGGACAGGACGCCAATCCATCGCTGGGCTAATTCTAATTATATATATTTTATTACTTATATTACTATAAATAAGTAGTATTGTTATCGTTGTTATTATAAGCCAGTCCTTCATTATTCTGTGCAGAACGGTATTAAGTATGAAAAGTCTGGGACGTTCAGAAGGTTTGTGTTCGACTCTTCGCTCGGTGGAGCCTGCGGATGAGGAGCAGGCTAAGCGTGCGCGTCTGAGCAGAAGGCTTCCTCTCCCGGGTCCCGGGTCCTCAGCGCTGGCTCAGAAGCTGCTGCAGCTGCACTCGTGTCGCGGCAGTCTGGGTGGCAGCAGCCGGCGGAAGCGGGAGATGACTCCGGCCGAGAAGAAAGACGCTTCGTACTGGGATAAACGGCGCAAGAATAACGAGGCGGCCAAACGGTCCAGAGAGAAGCGCCGTTTCAACGACCTGCTGCTGGAGAGTCAGCTGCTGGCTCTGAGTGAGGAGAACGCGCAGCTGAGGGCTGAACTTCTGAACCTGCGCTGCCACGTCGGCCTCGAAAGAAGCGCCGAAATAAGCCATTTACTTCACCCCAGCATCCCGCTCCCGTGTCCATCACAGACCACAGTCCAGCCCATCCTCTGGGGGCTGGGCAGCAGCATCGTGCCGGACTTCTTCCCTCCTTGGCGCAATCATATAAATTTCTCTGTGGGTCCAAACCCCCACACCAACAGGTTTCTTTCGTATCCAAAAAACTCTCAAATAAATGTCTGTCCAGGTGTTGAAGGTTCGGAGCTGTCCAGTCACGCACATCTGTCAGCAGAGGTCAGCTCAGTGCTTTTGCAGGACTCATTCCGTATTGGTTCATCACCTCCGTCCCACAGCGCATCGCTTGCCCCTCAGCCTCCACAAAACTGGCATTTGAATGAAGTGATTCAGCCCAAGAATCCAAACAACATCAACGACAGGATGCTACAGTGAAGCTCAACACGGCCCGTCCGTCACCATCACCTCAGTCCCACTGACCTCAGTCCCACTGACCTCAGTCCTGGACTCCACAGCCCGGAGACTCCGAGCAGGAAACTGACTCCCGGAGCATCAACAGCAAACTCAGCGGGATGTCAGCAGATCTCTCACGTTTCAGAAGGTAGTCAGGACCAGACAACTCCGAATAATGGTCCAAATTATTCTGTCCCTGAACATGATCACATCGATGTAACAATTATAATATGAAATACCTAATTATATTCAAATTAATATAAATCAATTTAAAATTTCATTATTCGATCTGTACACTTATACACATATACGCCTGGACTGTACATTTCTTATTCTCCTATAGAAATACAACGTATATATAATAGACCTATTATTTTATATACAACTAATTATACGTCTATAAACGCATTCACCTTTAATATGTCAAAAATCTGCATGGCTGTTTTTATGGTGTTTTTAAATTAGATCCACGTGTCTGATCTTGTTTTTCTGTGGATTACGTCTTCCGGTGTTTTGAAATAAACAAAAACTTCATCTAATAGTTTCTGGATTTCTAGCAATTAATTTCAAAAGACAAGAACGAATCAGAAGCTCTATCTGATGCATGCACTAGAATAAAAAAGAATGAATTACTTGGGTTTTTCAGAAAGCCTGTAAAGGGAGCTCGACGCTTTACGTAACCTCTCCTAACATCTTGCAGATAGTTAAATAAGTTTGTTATTGCTGTGGTGAGTCGATGCAGAAGCGTTACCTCAGTGATGAAACATGGAGCTATAGAAAACAGAATGGAAGCAGAAGCCTACAAAAATATAAAAATATTTTAAAAGATCTGAATAATGAAATCAATAAAGCAAATGCAGATGTAGATCGTGCTGTGTAGGTTCTTCTGTAGCAACATGAAATGAAATTTACTCTATTTAAAAAATAATTTAGATATAAATGTTTCAGCTTCACTCCAGTTTCCAACAATAAAACATGACACTGATGTGTTTCACAAAAGGGGTGATTTGTTTTAGGAAAAAAATCAAAAATGTAACAAAACACGAGCCTTACAACAAGGCTCACTAATTTCTCAGAGTTAATATCTGAAACCGACTTTTCTTAGTTTAAACTCTGACCTGCAACAAAACATACAGAGCAAAGCAAATTGTCACGTTCAATCAGAGAAACATTGTAACAGGTCTGTGTGGAGCTTTAAAATATTATAAACACATCCCAAAGTGTTTCCACATGTTAAAATCGTTTTATTTATTTATTTTTTTAAAGAAATTCAATATGTAATTTTATTTTGGTGATAATTGTTGATGGTTATTCTGATTTAAATGGTGCAAAAACAATCCCATATACACACATACATACATATATATAATTATTTATATAAAACAAGATTTTTGGCTTTTATAATTTGTTATAAGTTTAGTTGACTTAAACTGGATGATTAAGATTTCATTTAAACGTTTTTTCCCAGAGCATCGATGAGATGTGTCTTGAAAAGAAAGTTTATTAACAATGTTATTAATTAAACAATTTATTGTCAGTGTATATAAAAAAAAATCAGATTTTGAAGAAAATGCAATGACGCTGCATAGAAAACTTCGTACATAAAAAATAGTTATGCTGATTAAAACAGATAGATAGATATTACAAATAAGAAAAGGAATAAATGCAATTAAGCCTATCACAGTTGAAGGGTATGTAAAGCAATATGACAATTAAAAAATATATATATATTAAAAAAAAAAAAAAAAAAAAAAAAAAAAAAAATATATATATATATATATATATATATATATATATATATATATATATATATATATATATAAAATATAGTGTGCAATACTGATGTACACATGTGTATGTACTGTATATATGTATGTATAACACAACGTTCTTCTTTAACTGAGCTAATAATCAGCATTTTATGTTTTTTTTTTTTTTTTATTCTCTCAAAATTATTCTCTGCTTTTAAGATGAGTAATATTGCATATTTTATTTTCTGAAAATGTTTAAGGTTAAATTACTTTGAACTTTGGGTCATTAGTTCATTATAATTAATAGACTTATCTAGAACTACAAACTAATCAAAAATAGCAAGTGAAAGAAGTGGAATGTGGAAAACAGCCAGTGTTAAAATAAATACATTTAAATTATAGAAAGAAGAAAAGTCATAAAACTTTACCAGTTTTGTAGATTTTACAATATAAAACAATAGAACAGGTATGAATGCACAGTTAAGTATTCAAGACTTTTTTCAGGTTGCCATAACTATCGCTGATGTCAATCTGATATATTTCTATTGTGTAACAGAAATCACATCATTAAAGGCAATGATACCTGAAAAATAACTGATTGGTGTTAGAACATGTTTTTTCTTATGCAGATAAGCTTACTTTATAGTTTTCTAAAGTAAACTCACTATATAGTCAGTAGAGATTACGAAATGAGTGAATGCTCTTAGACACAGGGAGAGTGAACTATGCAGTAAAATTATGTGTGAATGGTGAGTTCATCCTATTGTAGTACATCATTTCATATAAACATTTACTGACCTAGATTAACAGGAAGTTTCTATATGAAGAACTACGTTGCATTCCCTGTAACCATCTGACTTACCTGTAGAGCTGTAGGGCAGTGG
Organism: Corydoras sp. C115; assembly: GCA_019802505.1. Lineage (NCBI taxonomy): Eukaryota > Metazoa > Chordata > Actinopteri > Siluriformes > Callichthyidae > Corydoras > Corydoras sp. C115. Next base: position 1,161,173 of record JAFMOC010000016.1, on the reverse strand, counting down.
CTGGTACACTACAAAATAATTTATTTATATATTCCTCTAAAAGCTTTACTATTAGCCCTATATTCTGTTCGCTCTTCCACATCACAATGAATTAAGAAATATATATTTTTATATATTCTAAGAGTGTTAAACTTTGATGTATCTGTTTCTCTCATTATTCACTCCCCTTTACTCCATAGTCTAATGCTCAGGACCTCACATACCATGTTTATTTGAGTAAAACGATAATTATTTGATAATTCTTGGCACTGCAGTACCACTGACACTGCGATGGTGTGTTACTGTGTGTTGAGAGGGCAAAAAATGAATCACACCCGACAGTGATGGTGTATGGTTTAATCACTGTGTTTACTCACTGTGCATTCTAATAAACAATAACACACCAGCACCACATGGTGGTCATGTAGAGGTTCTGATCATTACAAAAACCAGATGAAAGGCAAAATCTGTGTGTGTGTGTGTGTGTGTGTGTATAGCATGGTCTAAAACATAATGACAGACTTTTAAATTTGTTGTTTCATTAACCTTCTATGCAATCATATAATAAGTATCATCACACTGACTTTACTGTTTGTGTATTTTCCCGTTAAATCTGTTATTTTTTACAACACAATAATTTGCTAGTCTAAGCACTTACTTTTTAGATCAGTGCTGTTGCAGTGATGGGCTCAAATGCATCAGCAAGCCATATATTGGTCTCACATTGCATATTTACATAGGCTTTGCTTGTTTGGAGGTGTGCTACCATATTCATCGTGCCCCTCTCGTGGCAAGCGACATACTGTTAATGGGTAGCTGTAGGCAGCATAACAACTGTCGGAATAGAAAAAGTGGGCAATTAACCTATCAAAATCTTTCAAAGCAAAGACATCATCACTGATGATACAATTATTAAAACATTTATATTAGAAGACAGAAAATGATGTCATGTTTTACTTATTATTTTATGGTTTTATGTGGCCATGCAGCTCCAGCATTTTCATCTAATTTCTCTATTTCAGATTTAACTAATAACTGAGAAACACATTGTCTACAAACACTGTAGAGCCTGACACACGGACATTTTTATCCTGCTAGTTTTGTTATAGCAGCACACCTCATAACAAATCATGGTCAACCACAACAACTGCAATCAGGGTATACATGTGTCATGGATTCTTGTTTACACTAATCAGTTTTAATATACAAATCAACTGTCCACTTTATTAGGTACAAACATTCATTATCTAATATATATATATATATATGTATATAAGGGCGGCACGGTGGCTTAATGGTTAGTTCGAATCCCCATCTGGGTGGAGTTTCCATGTTCTCCCCGTGTCCGTGTGGGTTTCCTCCGGGTTCTCCAGTTTCCTACCACAGTCCAAAAATATGGATCAAGTCAAATGAGTTCTCCAAATTGCCCCATATAGAGTGTGTTTGTGTGCGTGTCTGTCTGTGTGAGTGAGTGTGTGCCCAGCGATGGATTGGCACCCTGTCCTGGGTGTATCTTCCCAGCGCCCAAAACATTCTCCCCTGGATGGGCATGGTGACCCTAATATAGGATAAAGCGGAAGAAAATGGATGGATGGATATATATATATATATATATATATATATATATATATATATATATATATATATATATATATATATATTCATTCATTCATTATCTCCCGCTTTATCCTCTATTAGGGTCGCGGTGGGGTTCCTCGTGCCCATCCAGGGGAGAACGTCTCGGGCGCTGGGCAGATAGACCCAGGACAGGGTGCCAATCCATCGCTGGGCACACATTCACTCACACAGACACACTCTATATGCGGCAATTTTGAGAATTCAATTGACTTGATCCATGTTTTTGGACTGTGGGAGGAAACCCACGCAGACACGGGGAGAACATGGAAACTCCACCCAGATGGGGATTTGAACCGGGAATCCCTAGCGCTGAGACGCGAACATGCTAACCACTAAGCCACCGTGCCGCCCCATATATATATATATATATATATATATATATATATATATATATATATATATATATATATATATATATATATTTATATTTACATACACAGTGGTGTGAAAAAGTGTTTGCCCCTTCATCGGTTCCTGTTTTTTTGCATGTTTGTCACACTTAAGTGTTTCAGAACATCAAACCAATTTAAACAATAGTCAAGGACAACACAAGTAAACACAAAATGCAATTTGTAAATGAAGGTGTTTATTATTAAAGGAGAAAAAAAATCCAAACCATCATGGCCCTGTGTGAAAAAGTGATTGCCCCCTCGTTAAAACATACTATAACTGTGGTTTTTACGGGGTAATTTTGGGCGGCCGGCCACTCCTGGGAAGGTTCACCACTGTTCCATGTCTTCGCTATTTGTGGATAATGGCCCTCACTGTGGTTCGCTGGATTCCCAAAGCTTTGGAAATGGCTTTATAACCCTTTCCAGACTGATAGATCTCAATTAATTTATTTCTCAATTGTTCCTGAATTTCTTTGGATCTCGGCATGATGTGTAGCTTTTAAGGATCTTTCGGTGGACTTTACTGAGTCAGGCACCTCCTATTTAAGTGATGTCTTCATTGAGAACAGGTGTGGCAATAATCAGGCCTGGGTGTGACTAGAGAAATTGAACTCAGGTGTTAAAAACCACAGTTATAGTATGTTTTAACGAGGGGGCAATCACTTTTTCACACAGGGCCATGATGGTTTGGATTTTTTTTTCTCCTTTAATAATAAACACCTTCATTTACAAATTGCATTTTGTGTTTACTTGTGTTGTCCTTGACTATTGTTTAAATTGGTTTGATGTTCTGAAACACTTAAGTGTGACAAACATGTAAAAAAACAGGAAATGAAGAAGGGGCAAACACTTTTTCACACCACTGTGTGTGTATATATATATATATATCCATCCATTATCTTCCGCTTGTCCGGGGTTCGGGTCGTGGGGGCAGCAACTGAAGTAGGGAGACCCAGACCTCCCTCGCCCCAGCCACCTCCACCAGCTCGACTGGGGGAACCCCGAGGCGTTCCCAGACCAGCTGAGAGATATAATCCCTCCAGCTTGTCCTGGGTCTTCCCCGGGGCCTCCTCCCAGCTGGACTTGCCTGGAATACCTCCCTAGGAAGGCGCCCAGGAGGCATCCTTACCAGATGCCCGAACCACCTCAACTGGCTCCTTTCAATGCGGAGGAGTAGCGGCTCCACTCTGAGTCTCTCCCGGATCACCGAGCTTCTCACCCTATCTCTAAGGGAGAGCCCAGCCACCCTGCAAAGAAAACCCATTTCGGCCTCTTGTATTGCTCTTTCGGTCATTTCCCAAAGCTCATGACCATAGGTGAGGGTCGGAACGTAGATTGACTGGTAAATCGAGAGCCTTGCCTCAGCTCCTTCTTTACCACAACAGACCAGTATAGGGTCCACATCACTGCTGACCCCGCGCCGATCCGTCTGTCAATCTCATGCTCCATCTTCCCATCACTCGTGAACAAGACCCCGAGATACTTAAACTCCTCCACTTGAGGCAAGATCTGATCCCTGACCCAGAGAGGACTCTCTACCCTTTTCCGACTGAGAACCATGGCCTCAGATTTGCAGACATCTGACATCTGCTCTCTAACGTATGCCATCCAAATTGCCAAAGAACCTTCCATCTCTTAGGTCATCTTTAAATGCTCAAGCATGACTGACAGGTCCATAGCTCTCTGGTCGACGATTTGCGCACATTACTCAATACCCCAACAAGCAATGAAGCTGATGGCATGGCCGCCGGCAACCTCTGCTTGCCTCACTCACTCACTCCAAAGCTCACTTCCTACTGTTGCATGGTGTAGCTGCCACATCATATTCATGTCACTGCTTCAACAGCGGCTTATATAGGCTACACACCAAAAATTTGTGGAAAGTCTAGCTGGTTAATTACCATCTATTGCTCTTGGCACACCCCATTTACAATATGTCATTTGTTCCTATGCACCCTACCACAGAAACTAACAAATCATGTGGAGCAAGAGGGTCTACAGTCTGTAATTGTAGCAGTACAAATTTCATCTATATGGTACATGTGGCTGATAAAATGGTGTAGAACTAAGGAGGTGTATACATATGTAGAGCACTTACCCCATGCCTGACTCACACTCACTTACACCCCATCCACACACACACACACACACACACACACACACACACACTCATAAGCATACACAGAAATATAGAGCTGCACTGGAGAGTTAAGGGGGCTTGTGGTCAGTATCAATCGCAAAAAAAATCAGACAGACAGGTTCAGTGTCATAGTGACAATAACAGCAAAGAAGCCACAAACCAATAACATCTCCCTCCCCACCCCAACCCTCCATCAACCCCACCAGCCACCCCCCAGTCCATCCTCTTTTATTTGACACTTTGTGTCCGGTGAGAACTTCACTTTGTGTCATGTAATGGTAAAACGTGCCACGACACCCTGCGTTATTAACATCTGCTGCCGGCAGCGCTAGTGAACATTACGCCCTGGATCAGTGTTATGTACTAGCAAGGTTCTTGAGAAAAAGGTAAGAGTACTTATATTCAGCATTGCACTAAAAGTAGATAATTATGCTAAAGAGTGCATAATTGGAATAAATCGCTGGTGTCGAACATAAAACCACAGCTGCCCATCTTCTCTTTCTGATTAAACTGTAAAAACTTTTACTAAATCAAATCTGCTGTATTTTTTAATGGTTTTAACGCAGTTTAATAGCGCACATTGCTTAACATGGAAAACTGCAGCTCATACGCCTTACTTCCTCATGCTACGTAAATAAATCCGATAAAGTAAAGTAAATAAAATATGATATTTTTTATTTAAAATCGTACAAACGGGGGTTTAAATTGTTTAATCATAAAATTGTGCAGTGCCCTTTGGAGCATCATATTTCTCGACTTTAATTGATTTACTTTTCCTTTATTGCAGCCTCCCACATCAAATTCATATAGTGTAATGCTACACTCCCCCTCCCCCCCGGGTAAATAAGTAAAAACAAAATGCTTTAAAATATTTTTTTCAATGTAGTTACATTTATAATTAACCTATTGAGGAAAATGACAGCGTTAAATTCATACTCCAATTTTGCAACAAAAAGGAGAACTTTTTAAAGACGTCATAAGGTGCCATATTCAAAAATATTATCAATAGAGCATGTGATGCCTCAACAAACAACAAAATATAATTTCAGTGGTGTGCAAAAAAATGTAATATTAAAGATGTTTTCAAAGGAGGTAGCATCACACACAATAGACAGAAGTCGTGAAACAGAAGATGATTAAGATCTGAACAACACTGCATCATAAATTTCACGGCCTTCTTTGCAGCTATACTAAATCTCCACCACACATGAGTAACACAAAGCCACAGAGTACATAAAACATTAATCTCACTTAAAACTATTAATATGTTTTCAAGGAAAATGCCATTACAACCAGACACTTATTGTTTCATTTCCAAACCTCATGTTCTGTGGTAACTGAAAAGAAGTTTGTTACTAAAAAGCAGAATCTAAAATTAGGCAGTTATTAAGCAGCAGGTGCATCAGGCCTCAGGAGAGCCCTTGTCAGGAAGTCTTCATCCTGCCATCTACTGAAACCAAAAACGAAAAAAAGCTTAAATTAGTGTTTTCAGGCTTGTTTGTGTTGTAAATTTTTAGTTCTGTTTATTATCCAGTCTGGAGATTTAAAGGCTTGATTGCTTGTTTTAAGAACTTTGTGGCCAGTGCTCTTAGTATGTGAAAAGACATGGGGTGAGGGGTGTTAGTTTGAAGTTTTGTGTCACTGCACTGGTCCTGTGTGGTGACTGCAGCACAACACCACTGCTCACTAAGAAGTATTTTTAGCTGTTAGGCTTGTAAGATTTTCACTTATAGTTAAATGTAATAGTTTAATGCCCATCCGTTCCTAAGTGGCTTAAATTATTTACTGTTATAGTATTAAACAAACAATAAAGTAATGCATTAAAGCATGATGTGTAAAGCCATTTGCATTTAGTTTACATAAATATGCAGTGTTGCTGATTTAGTTCACTGTTGTTTTGTTTCATTAGTTTTTTTTGTTGGTTCATATTCTTATTTGTTTTTGTTATAAAGGCCAACCAATTGATTATTTCTTGTTTCAAACCTATAAACTTAAGCATTAAACGTGATCAGAGTGTAAATGCATGGTTATCACAAGTCACAATAAGAACAAGAACTGTTGCTTCTGAGAAAAATGTGTTGTGTGCACATTTTCTGGGGGTTAATACAACCATTAACTGTTTTAAACTCCACAAAAAGAATTACGCAATAAAACTCCACTACACAAAGAACCATGCTTTAAGTTATTTTAAAATGCATTTACATTTACATTTAGTCATTTAGCAGATGCTTTTATCCAAAGCGACTTACAAATGAGAACACCACAAGTCACCACATTTAAATATGAAAAAAATATAAATAGAATAGAAATAGTAAATGTTTGTTACGATCTGAAACAAAAGCTATACTAAAAAAATAAGCAGTGAAAGCATATAAATTAATAATGCTAAAAAGAGCACAAAAAAAGAAAGTTCCATCATGATTTGGATTTAAGTTTACTCCAACATCAAGAACAAACCTCTGATTAAAAACTTTTTCCTAAAGACTCCTTTGGTTCCATTGTTTGCACTTAGATAGGCAGATGTATGCTTGAATGGCAATCACATCTGACCCCTTTCTAATATGAATCGAATTGAATTTTAAATCACGAGTCACAAAACCAAATTATAGAATGTGGTGTTCATATCATTTCTCCATCGGAAACTGCACATTTACCACTAAAGATAGAGGACTGTATTACCTGAAGAAACCAACTTTTACTTTATTCAGTGGTTATGAGGCCCAGGTCTGGAAACAATTGTACAAGCATTCCTCTAAATCCCTTTAAATATACACAAAATGTATATCCTAAATTCCAGCACAGTGTAACATTGCTGCAGATGTTTGTGTACTCTGGTGTACACTATTGGTGCATAATTGAATAATGTTGAATCACTTAAAACACAAATTAAGCACCTTTTGGCTACTATTTTTTTATTTGAATTTTAAAAACATTATTTTCTTTTAATGTGTTTGCACGAGTTTAACTACTTATTACTTGTATTACTTATTTTTGTACTATGTGATTTATAGAGTAGCTGCAACTGTCCTTTTAATTAGCATTTATTAGAGATCATCAGAAAAAATCAAGTTATCTGTGGTTATTTTATTTTAGGATTAATTTATTATTATTATTATTATTAGTAGTAGTAGTAGTAGTAAAAATTCAAACCATGCATTTTATTGCATTGTTTCCCCACGATGTTATAAAAATCATCACAAAGTCCCTTAAAATTTTATAACTTCTGATTCAGAATATTTGATCTATTCTCAGCAATCAGTTTTACATATTTGTAGCTGATAACAAATAAATAAATAATAAATCAGTTTGTGTCATCACACTAAAAGGTTTAGATTTCTCTAAATATGATTGATATGGAAACATGTGAAGCTTTTCAGACCTACAGTACATTGTCTATCTGTGCATCAATGATACATACATTCAATACGATATTATAATAGTATGAATTTATTATCAATGATTGATTAAATAAGCAATATTATTATATATTTAATGTCAAATATGATTATGAAATTAGATTTTGAAATCCAATGCTTTGTAGGAGCTTGTGTAGTAATCTTGGAAGTGTAGAGGTGAACATGGCATTTTATCTGCTGATGGATCTGAGATTCTGTACTTTTGATGGTCTCTTTATTTAATTAGTAATATTATTTGTCCCATTTGCTAAAACTGTGGAACAGAAAAGTGTAGCTCCTCTGACAGTCTATATTTACAGCAGAGCTTGATGTGTTAATGATATCAGATAGGAAGGAAGTTCAGAAGTTCCACTACTCAGTCTCACACGAACTCTTTCTCTTTTGTATTTTTCACCGCTGTATGTGTTATACAGAGTGACATTAGAAAAACACTTCTACAAGTGAGTGCCAAGGTCCTTAAATATATTATTGTAATAATAAAAAAAATATTACATTATTAATTAATTATTATATTATCTTTAGTGGTACACAGAAGCTGTAATCTACTATACATGATGTGTCATTGACTTTCTCAACCACAAGGGAAATTTCCATTCTTTATTGCATTTCTTGTTGCTTACATTCTTGTTGAAGATGAGACATCATTACAGGAATGTAATTATACATAATGTTATGAAACCAAAGTTTTTACCAGGCTTTCTGCAAAAACATTTAGCAGGTATTGAGCAGGATGTTCAGTGGAAATATGAGGAGCTTGCTGTAAACACGCAACATAAGCCTACAGTAAGAAATGTTTCCACTTGGCACCTATTTAACTCTGGCTTTTGAAGGTGCATTGTCTCAAAAGATATTACTGTGTTTAACATCTAATTACGAACCACTATTTGAGCTTCACCTTAGATGGAAGTCAAATATATATTTTTTTATTAACTATGAATGAATGTAATTAATTCATTAAGGCTTTGGAACAATCTGATCAGATCTAGCAAATCCCGTCACAATGTTACATTGTTGCTGAAATCTAGGACGATGGAGTTGTGCAGCTTGAAAGGATGCCAGTGGGCATGTCAGCCTTGCATCCTGTTGGGGGAATATGTTTGTCTTTGTTGGGCTAGCAAAACAGTTGGCAATGACGGAACCCGAGAGCTGCCTGTGCTCGCTTCCCAATGACATGAATGACAACTCCCTCTTCCACTGTCGCTGCTCTAAGGAGCATCTGGAGAGGACAAGGGCTGCCCCAGTGTCGGTGCATTCAGTGTAGCATCTTAAGATTGGATCTATAAGCACTCTTTAGTTTTGGTTTCTCTTTTTGCACGCTTTAAGGTAAACGTGTTGCACCTCTGCTGTAGTATGAACAGCGTGCTCCCTGTTGTATGTTGTATGTATGTTGTATGCAGGTATGTAAGATGTGCATGTGTCCCAAAATAGTTTATTTTGCTTTCATAATATTTTTCCTGCATGCCCACATATTTTTACCAGCATGTTGTGCCCTGTAACATTTTTAAGTGTTAATAATAATAATAATAATAATAATAATAATAATAATAATAATGGCGGCACGGTGGCTTAGTGGTTAGCACGTTCGCCTCTCAGCGCTAGGGATTCCCGGTTCGAATCCCCATCTGGGTGGAGTTTCCATGTTCTCCCCGTGTCTGCGTGGGTTTCCCCCGGGTTCTCCGGTTTCCTCCCACAGTCCAAAAACATGGATCAAGTTAATTGAGTTCTCCAAATTGCCCCATATAGAGTGTGTATGTGTGAGTGAGTGTGTGCCCAGCGATGGATTGGCGCCCTGTCCTGGGTCTATCTGCCCAGCGCCCGAGACGTTCTCCCCTGGATGGGCATGGGGAACCCCACCGCGACCCTAATAGAGGATAAAGCGGGAGATAATGAATGAATGAATAATAATAATATTGAATGAAGGTAAAAATGATACTTAAATTAGCATAAAATAAAAATTATATAGAAATTGACCAAATCCTCATCACCATATAGATGGACATTGTAGTTGTACAGTTACATTCTGTAGTCCATATGTTCCTCTACAAACTTTGTTAGTCCCTTTACTCTGTTATCAGATGATCAGGACCCCCACAGAGCAGGTATTATTAGGGTGGTGAATGATGGTACCAGTGGATCGGACACCTGTATGTTTTGATTGGTGTTCTGTCCTCTGATCAAACTGTACCAGCACAACACACAATTACGCATCACCACCATGTCACATTCACTGCAGTACTGAGAATCATCCACCATCCTAATACCTCCTCTGTGGGGATCCTGATCATTAGAGAACATACTAAAGCTGACTAACACATTATGTAGAGAAGCAGATGTAATTACAGTCTGTAATTGTAGAATTATAAAGCTGATCTATATGATCAGTTGAACTGAAAAAACAGACAGTGAGTGTAGAACAGTACCTAATTGTGAAAATGTACCTAATTAAATGACCGGTGAGTGTATACAATTTTTATTTTAAATTGCTTGAACAAGATTAAGGTTACCTGTACTGATCCTCATATAATTGTTTTATTTTTGCAATTGTTTTTTGAAGGTGAATATCTTGAAAAAGCTTTAAACCCTAAAGACATCTCAAATCAAGATCCCAAAAGCTCACATTTGTGGGACACTGCAGACGAGGATGCAGTCTGCATTCACACGTCCACGTCGGGAGGCGGAAAGGCAGTCCGAGGATTCTTCTCTGAGGGCTCAGGGCCTGCGTCGCAAACGTGAATTCACTCCAGAAGAGAAGAAAGATGCCTCCTACTGGGAAAAACGGCGCAAGAACAATGAGGCGGCCAAACGTTCGCGAGAAAAGCGTCGTGCGAATGACTACATGCTTGAATCGAGGCTAGTGGCATTAAGTGAAGAGAATGCGGCTCTTCGAGCAGAGCTGCTAGCTCTAAAGCTTCGGTTTGGCATCCTCGGCTCTGGTTGTCCATACACTGCACATCAGAGGAGCTTCCTTCAAATGCATTCATACTTCCCTCAAACTCCAGAGCATTGGGACAAAGTAAGCCAATGGTCAGGCTATCACCAAGCTCCAGATGTTCTAGCAGAGCAAGCAACGTCCAGTGTTGCTCCCACACATTCCTTCCCCCTTGGTAGGGCCTACCCGTACATTTTGGACATCCCTGCTCTTCTTCCCTCTGCAAAGACATCTATGGTCTTGGCACCTGTGTATTCTCCACGGACTGCCTCTTTGCCAGAATTTCAGCGTTTGAAGCCCGGTGCTCAGAGACCAACAGTACATAATGAGGGAGAGCCAGAACTGCCAGACAGCAGCAGTGCTGTTCCGCACAAGCTCAGGCTCAAGAATTCCAAATCGGCTGAGTAGAAATGCCACAATTATTTACTATTACAACTATTAGCCCACATTTCTAATATACAAGTCCACATGAAGACTTATTAAGTTAAAGTATGAACCCTCACAAGATTTGCTGCAGAATGTTTTTATTTTTTTTATGGATTTGTTTTGGCAAAAAGTGATATGGTTGTATGAAAGATGTCATACATCATTCAGATAAAAATGTACAAAATCACATTGATTTTTAGAACAATTATGGAAAACCTTTAGTTAGAGATTACATTTAAAATTCTTCCATTTTATAGATGTGATTTAATAAAGCGGGTGATTTGACACTTTAAGTTCTCACCAGACATCGGGTTTTCATTAAATATCTATTAGTGTTTTTTCGTTACATATTTAGTTTCAAATTTGTTGCTCTGAAAGAACATTCACAAAACATTACAGATTCCAATCTAAACCCACTGTTTATGTTCATTTGTTTTCTAAACCACTTTTCCTAAAAAGTCCATCATAGTGCAAACATACATATTAGTGCAAGTACACAGCAGTGATTTGCTTTTGCCAAGCCACTTCCTCCCCAGGAAAGTGATGGCTGTTGATTTAAGCATTAAAGGTTGCTAATCAATCAACTGAATATAAAACAAAGCATAAAAGTGAACAAACATGAAAAAAATTACTAGTAAGAATTTTTGGGGGTATCAACAAGTGTGGTACACACATAAAATGTATTAGGGTTCAATCAAAAACATAACAAGGAATATCTATACAACAACTTTTGTTCATTTAAATGTTTAGAAGTGGTGCCATTATTTGTAGATGAAACTTTACATACTTATTAATTGCCTATAACCCAAATCAAATTTTTTAATATTATCTTATTATATATTTTTTGTTTTATACATGCAACTTATCATTTGACATTAATTAATTAATTGCCTTGCAGTTCACGTTGTATTTACTGTTATTTACTTATATCGTTTATAAAATGTTTTTTGTCAAATTCTGACAGAGCATTATTATTATTTTGTCAAGGCATAAGGTATAAGGTTTCCTGAGCTCTGTTGCACAACAGATGACGAATGTCACCCTGAAAAAAAAGGATACTTTTTTAATGTATAATATCATTGCTAAAGAAAATATGATAAAGACTTGACTTTCCTGGAAGAGCAATAATAACATTATGAGAGAATACTGACTGTAAAATTTGAATGCTGTTCACTTATCTGATTTTATTTTTATTTCCAAAACAATGAATGGTGAACATTCTGCTTGAGCTTTCAGCTGACTGTAATGTGTAACTAAAGGGGACTATCGATTGAGCTGCCGGGATGGTTCCCATCTTAACATTAACACATTAAATATGAATATATAAGTATAATACTGTCTTATACTTAAAAATTAACAGCCCTGCCTTAATAAAAATAAATCTTATTTTGAGGCTTAATAAAATAAACATTTCTACTAAACAATATTTTTCCTCACTAGAGGATGTGACAATATTTCAAATAAGATTCACATAATTTTTATGTTTGTAATTTTGTAATTGTAAAAGGTCTTTCAATAAATTACGTATAATATTGGATTCTGTTGTTTTAGGGCTTTGAACAAAAGTTTTTACGTGTTATGAATAGAATAAAAGTTTAAATGGTTCATTAAAATGCTGGGCATTTGCAAAGTGTCACAGCAACACTTAGGTTACTCACACGTTCATGCTTTTAAAATAACACAGGATCTGATGTGGGGCCTTCTGTACTTATTTTACCCCAGCTGCCAAAAATGAATGCATATTAATGAGCAACTAGCAGCTAAAGATCTCAAAATGTTGCAAATTTTTACATATCGGAATGAACAAAAAAAGCCTAACAGTTTATGTTCAGAACTCATAAAATAGAGAAGCCGAGGAGAAACCAATAATAAATACTGTTTTTTTCTTATGATTAATTATTTTAAATAAATGTAATCCTGTTTTGGGAACATGGTTAGGGTACATGATACATCTAATCTAATCTTTTTAAAACATTTGAAGTTTTTATGCATTTTTAGCGAAAGGTCTTATATGTTTGAATGTTGTATTGAAGTAACTTAACTCCAGGATCTTAAAATATTCTGATTAATATACATTTAGATAAAATAAATTAGACGGCCCGTTAGTCAATGCAATGACTCTCATTGTTTCTTCTATTATCGGTGAGATTTTTTAAAGATCTATATCACAAAACCTGTATTGTTATATTGATGTGTTAAGGCAATTCTCCATGAAACTCTACTAACAGGTTAGTTGAGTTCTTGGATTGTACCATGAAGAAATCATCTGGCAAATATATCACAAATTTACAGACATTTCCTTAGTATTTGGTGACATTGCCTTTGAAATGTATGATTATGATTTTTCCACAAGCTTCTCACAATCGATTTATGGAATTCTGGTCTATTCCTCCTGATAGACTGATAGAGTCAGGTTTTACCTGGCTTTACCTGCCCACATAGTTCAACTTTGTTGGTATAGATTTAACTTCCTGACTGATGTCTTAAAGAAGTTTTTTTAGATTACTTTTATTCCTCATGATTCCATCTGTCATTTTTCACTTTTGTTAAGTGCAGCAGTCTCCTGCAGGAATCTACCCCACTGCATGATGTGGTGGTGTTGTCAGACTTCCCTCTTTTTCTTCCAAATGTAACAATGGTCATTACTGCCAATCCGCTCAATTTTAGTTTCATTAGACTATGGGACATGTTTTCAAAAATGAAGATGTGAATACATGTGAAGACATCCCTGTGTGTATTTGCAAACTCTAATCTGGCTGTTGTTTTTTGAGTCATGGCTTTTTCCTCGCTGACTGCCCTTTTAACCTATGATGTCAGCATAGGACTTATATAACTGTGAGTAATTATACTTTCTTTCCAGCTTAGCAAGCATCAAGGTTTTTTACTTTTGTTTATGATTTTTATACTTTTTTTTATAATTATTTGAACAGATCAATGTGGCACCTTCTGTCATCTGGAAATTGTACCCAATGAACCAGAATTATGAATGTCTATGAATGAGTTTTCTAGTATAGTATGACACAAATACATAGAATGACACAAATACATATGTATAAAAGGATTACTCTATCATCTAGTTTTGTTGTCTTTCAATTTCTAAAGATGTTTTACTCTTCCACAAGTCAGCACAGGTCAAGTCAATATTTTGCTATCTTTTTTATTGCTAGCTTTGTGCAAGCACCAAGATGCTTGTTTTGTCTTTTCTGTCTTTCCCATAACCAGTGCCTAAATGAAGGTTTCATACCGCCAGTGAATAGGATCTTAATCAGAATATATTTCAGTGATTTTATTCATTTATTCATTATCTCCCGCTTTATCCTCTATTAGGGTCGCGGTGGGGTTCCCCATGCCCATCCAGGGGAGAACGTCTCGGGCGCTGGGCAGATAGACCCAGGACAGGGTGCCAATCCATCGCTGGGCACATACTCACTCGCACACAAACACACTCTATATGGGGCAAGTTTGAGAATTCAATTGACTTGATCCATGTTTTTGGACTGTGGGAGGAAACCGGAGAACCCGGAGGTAACCCACGCGGACACGGGGAGAACATGGAAACTCCACCAAGATGGGGATTCGAACCGGGAATCCCTAGCGCTGAGCAGCGAATATGCTAACCACTAAGCCACCGTGCCGCCCAGTGATTTTTTATTTTATTTTATTTTTCATTATATTTGTTGTTACTAGTGAAAGTCAAAAGGTTGCTTACCATAGCAAAACAGTTGCTATATTGCTAATGGTGCACATGCCCATCAAATACTTTTTTTTTTAATTTTGTGGGTTGTGATACCCACATCGGGGCAAAACAAATCCTTTCAGTGAAAATAAACTGAAAGTCATATTTTATTGGTTTTACCTTTAGTGAGTTATCTAATAAACAAAAAAGTCTGGGTTGGCAGACACCCAACTGCAGGTGCACAAGCACAGTAGGATTGGTATTAACCTGGTTAATCTTCAATATTTGCCCACCCACCTGGTGCTTCATCCTCCCAGATCAGAGTGGACTTACACATACATCCAATTATGACAATATTCATGTCATTCGGTCCTTCAAATACCAACGGAAGTGCAAAGTATGAGTACAGATATACATGAGTTGTACGTAATCCATTTTTTTTTATTGATCCCCATGTAAGTCGTAAAAAAAGGTTAAATGTGATCAAATCTATGTAAATAAAACAAACATTCACTCATTCATTATCTCCCGCTTTATCCTCTATTAGGGTCGCGGTGGGGTTCCCCATGCCCATCCAGGGGAGAACGTCTCAGGCGCTGGGCAGATAGACCCAGGACAGGGCGCCAATCCATCGCTGGGCACACATTCACTCACACAGACACTCTCTATTTGGAGCAATTTTGAGAATTCAATTGACTTAATCCATGTTTTTGGACTGTGGGAGGAAACCGGAGAACCCGGAGGAAATTCACGCGGACACGGGGAGAACATGGAAACTCCACCCAGGTGGTGATTCGAACCGGGAATCCCTAGCGCTGAGAGGCGAACGTGCTAACCACTAAGCCACCGTGCCGCCTAAAACAAACATGATAAAAAAAAAAAAAATGTAACTAAGCAGCTTTTGAAGACCTCCGAAGTATATGGAAGGAACTTTTCCTAAAATGTACTCTGTTCTTACCATGGTACAGTTTTTAATATATTAAAATTAGTGGAAGGTGCTGATGCCATGATCAATAGTTTAATATCAGGGTTAGATTAAAAAGTCAAGCAGTTAATGATACTCAGAGAGAGAATTTTCTAATGCTATAGACAAACCAGAGAGGAAGTTGGCAAGAAGCAGTCATTCTTGCTAATAGTAATAAAGCTACAGGAATCAGCAGGCTGTGTTGTGGTTTAATTTGTTGAAAGGGCTGAGTGTGAAGTTTCAGTGGCAACAAGGGTGTTGGGGGGGGGGGGGTTGTAAGGGGGAGTGGTTTCTCAGCAGCTATGAGTCAGTTATGGTTACTATTGTCCTGTAGCAGCCACCAAAGTGCACACTTCAACCTACTTCCTATTTACTACACCTTACTTCCTATACCTAACACACTACTCCATCCACTTTACAGTGTTTAATAATAGCACCAAGACATTACATTGATTACAGTCCTTTGATTACAGTCCATTAACAATGTATTTGCAAGCGCATGGATAGACACAGTGTTGATGACAAAGTACATTTCACTTTGTGTCCACCATAATCTAACGTAAAATAATTCAAGAAGGTTGAACATTCCATCAACAATCAGCACTGACACAATGTGGCTACACAAACATGTTTAGTTCCACAACAGTTTTGCAAACACTGTTAAGTATGTTGTTCATTTTGTACTTCAGGTTGACTAGGTTTAGTTTAGTGTCACATTTTTACGTTTTTTTTTTATCAAACAGCTACAAGGTTCATTCATATTGAGCCATATTAAACAGCAAAAAACTTACCTGGAAGATAAACATTTACCTGTTACATACCAAACGTAATATTGTCTGTAGCAGTATTGCAAAAATAAAGTGTGTCATCAATAAAATGTCATCAAACTCTGTAAAAAGGAACATGTAGAGAGGGCAGGATTCAGCTAGCTGCATTCACTGGTCCAGGCACGCTGTTGCAGTGCATTCTGGGACTTGTAGTATCAATGGCATCTGTCCTGTATACTAAGAGGAAGAATATAATTCTAAATAAACTTTTACGTACATAAAAAGCAACAAGCTTTAAAATAGGTTAAAGTTTGAAGATTAATCCAGTGATTTTTAAATCATCCCATTTTTTTTTTAAAGCAGAGTGTTGCCTATTTTTGTTTGAATTAACAGTCAAAGCCAAAGTCAAAGACAGCTTTATAGTCATACCTGAATATTTATTGGACATACACAGTAATGGGATTACGTTTCCTCAGACCCATGGTGAGGTAGCAGGCATTAAAATTTTACACATTAAATAGACATCTGTTAGATTTAAGTAGTTGTGAGAAACTGATCAAAAGTAAAGTTTTCTTTCACAGTAATTTGTTATTAGTGAAAATTAGCAAAGTTGTGTAAATAAAACGCAGTGCAAATATAGACAATGTTGAAAAGTGAGTAAGAACATGGAGTTGTTGGTGAGGAGTGCAGATCCAGTTTTTATGTTGCAGAGTAGTAATGAGTTTGTGTTTTATGTGTTTATGTTGAACGAAAGGTCCGGAGTTAAGCAAGTATAAGAGGGAAGAGAGGCAGAGCAGGGAGAGTGTTCCGACTGCCTGATGAACAAAGCTGTCCCTCAGTCTGCTGGTTCTCGCCGTGACACATCGCAGTCTTCTCTGAAGAAGCTGTGCAGCAGGTGTGGGGGATCACCCACCATCTCGAGGGCTTGTTGACTGAGGCTTTCAGGGTCTAATGTTGAACTGAGTTTAACTCTAACTTCTTTAACTTCTTTAAAATTCTTTTGTGTTTTATTTTAGGTGACACCAGCTCATCATCCACAACACTACCAGAGTGAAACAAACCTTAAAGCACTTTCATCTTTAATTATTAATTTATTCAAATGAACATTTGATGATTTTTTGGGATTACAAATGTCCCTAGCCGACAGGATCCACATTAGGGATAGTTGACCGATCCAGTGTTGCCAACTTAGCTACTTTGTTGCTATATGTAGCGTCTTTTCAGACCCTCTGGTGACTTATTATTTTATATCATTTACTTATAGTAAATTTGCTTATTAAAAGAGAATTGCGACAAATCTAGTCACCTTTTCTGGTGTTACTGGAGACCTTTGGAGACTCTAAAATAAACACACATGTTCTTCAGTTTCTGTCTTCAGTGAGCAGCAGGTTCTGGCAGGACCCATCATCCACTCAGATATTTTATAAACACTACTTCTGCAACCTACTTCAAAAACAGTACTCCATAAACATAATTCCTACAGATAGCACAATACTTCCTGCACACAACTCCCTTTTACACCATTTTTCACACTGTGTGCTATAAACACTACTCACAGAACAAACTATCTCCACATTAATTCCAATGAACTTCTCTGAAACACTGTGTCATAAACATTTTTCACACTTCTTTCAGCTCATTGTCTTCAGATGAGTAGGTAGGTAGACGATACTTCTACCTACTATTCATTAAATATGTTTCGTACTCATCTCTTTGTATAATACATTTATTATGAAATGTACTTTTCTCTATTACTCTGCCATTCCTTCACATGACTTACTACTCCATATTGCTTTATTACTACTGCTTACACACTTCTCACTAATTCTTCCTACCAGCAAATTATACTATATTTATTACTTATATACACACTTCTTGTGTCAGCTATTTCTACACTATTTTTTACCACTTACCACTTCTTAACACTAACTGCTCACAAACTGATGATTAAAACATGCAACAAAACAGTCTATACATACGAAAGTTTGTCTGCTCTTTTTGTAACAAGTGGCTTAACATATCGCATCGCCTCTACGGGTTCAAGCAGCAACACCAGTAATTGGTGGCCTAGACTTGTTAGCGCTTATGTGCATAATGGAAACTTATATTTAGATGATGTGAAAGTTGTTTTGTTTGTTTTTTTTGTTTTGTTTTTTTTTACAAAATTTGCAGGAAACATTATCACCAGTTTGGGCAAAGTCAGGCCGAGCTGGGTCTAAACATTTTTTTGTTGGGGATTTATTAAGACTCACTGAGTTGCTTATAACTTATTAACTTAACATGTATTTAATAATGGCACTCAATGTTCTGCATTATTATGAATAAATCACGGGAAAGAGGTGTTGTTAGGCCCAATGCAAATTGGAGAACAGTTACACATCTTTACAATAATGCAGAACCTCGAGTGCCTTATTGCTTTTATAAAACGGTTACAAGAACATTACAGTGATAAAACATGGTTTGATTCATAAAAGTATTTACTGAAAAATAAATCATTAATAAACTTGTCTTCCGCGACGTGATCTAATCTGATTTAAAATTGAACAATGATTGCTGAATAACAGGATACCAGCTCAGTGCTCGTCAGGAATTGGCTTGCTGTTTATATTAATCTGTATTTGAATTAATGGTACATGATTTTAAAAATGTTCTACCATATTCACAATTTTCGCGCCTTGATACAAATGTAAAGTGATCGGTCAGAGGTGTTACGGCTGAAAAAACGGCTAAGCCAATCAGATTTATGTACCAGATCTATAAGTTTTATAACATACAGTCAAATACTACAAGATTTATTTATTTATTCATTTTTAGACGTTACATTATTTAGGAGGGTGGCACGGTGGCTTAGTGGTTAGCACGTTGTCCTCTCAGCGCTAGGGATTCCTGGTTCGAATCCCCACCTGGGAGGAGTTTCCATGTTCTCCCCGTGTCCGCGTGGGTTTACTTCGGGTTCTCCGGTTTCCTCCCACAGTCCAAAAACATGGATCGAGTCAATTGAGTTCTCCAAATTGCCCCATGTAGAGTGTGTTTGTGTGAGTGAGTGTGTGCCCAGCGATAAATTGGCACCCTGTCCTGGGTGTATCTGCCCGGCTCCCGAGACGTTCTCCCCTGGATGGGCATGGGGAACCCCACCGCGACCCTATTAGAGAATAAAGTGGAAGAAAATGAATGAATGAACATTTAGAA
Organism: Corydoras sp. C115; assembly: GCA_019802505.1. Taxonomy (NCBI): domain Eukaryota; kingdom Metazoa; phylum Chordata; class Actinopteri; order Siluriformes; family Callichthyidae; genus Corydoras; species Corydoras sp. C115. Next base: position 1,141,657 of record JAFMOC010000016.1, on the reverse strand, counting down.
CATTATTTTGTATTTGTACAGGAGATTTAACTGATCCCAGTACATTTTAAAGCATGCATTCACACCTAGGGGCAATTAGGTGTTTTCCTTAGTCACTGTATTTTCTTCTTTACATTGTGTGTGTTTTACAATGAAGTGCCTTGTTTTTTCATGTTGACAAAAGTGTATGACATGATAATACAAAAATCCAATAACACTCATTTAAATCTAACGTTATTGTATACATTTTCATTGTTTTATGTTTTATGTCATAGTAAAACATAAGAATTTACAGTTTTATAAAGAGATTTCATCTTTACTCATTAGTATTAGAATACTAATACAGGCTCAATTTCAACATAATCTCATAAAACATAATAAAAATCCTGTTATTTGGTTTTAATTTTTTAATGTGTGGCAATGAGAATTTATGTTGAGGCCACCTGGTGATTAGTTTAGGGGAATCTAATGATGAGACTAAGGAAACAAGGTCAACACAATTTTGTGGCCAAAAAAACCTCAAGGCCACCTGTTCATAGTTTTAGCAAAAGTGACTTGAGCAGATGTTGTTTCCAGAATATATTTTTGTGGCTTGAATATGTTCTGAGAGTTCATCAGTACACAAAATTATTTTTAGGCAGACATAGTAATTGAGATCATAACATATATAAAATATTCTTTTACATCTGCTATTCTGTAGAAATATTTTTGTGCTATGAACACTCCTCCAAACATAAAGCAAATGAAATAAAACATTTATAGCAACATCCTTAAAGACACGTTGGTGGTTTGATGGTCATTTTTAACAGATCCTTTACCCTGTTTTGTGAAATTGCTAATTACTGCTAAGCTTTGAAGCCTGAAGAATAAGTTTCACGTAAAGTAAATAAATGTCAAGATTCAAGAAAATTTTTATCATTTATTTCAAATGTGGTACATGAGACAAAAACGAAATTATGGATCACTGACCCCGATTACCCTGTTCTTTAAAAGTTAGAACTTAAATTTTAATTTTAAAGAAGAAAATGAGATATGTAAAATATAATATGATATACAACTATGAATATATATATATAATATAGAATATACAACTATAACTATAAATATAATATAGAATATTCAACTATATATATATATATGTGTGTGTGTGTGTGTGTGTGTGTGTGTGTGTGTGTGTGTTAAAGAACTAAGAACAGGACAAGAAAATTCATTCATTCATTCATTTTCTTCCGCTTAGTCCTCTACTGGGGTTGCGGGAGGGTTCCCCATAGCCATCCAGGGGAGAATATTTTTGGTGCTGGAAAGATATACCCAGGACAGGGTGCCAGTCCATATCTGGGTATACTCACTATATGGGGCAATTTACAGCATTCAATTTACCTTAAAACCATGTTTTTGGACCTTGAATGGAAACCGGAGTTCCCGGAGGCAACCCACACGGACACGGGGAGAACATGGAAACTCCACCCAGATCACAACCTGGATCGCCAGCTGCAACGTGCTAACCACTAATCCACCTTATTTAGACTTCACAAGAAAATGTCACGTCTAAATAAGAAAGATTCAATTGAATGTAATAATAGGCTATTGCCACATGGGGGAGGCAGAATGACGTTAATCATTGTTTTTAACAAACTTTTACGATAAGTCTAAATTACAAGTTATTTGTAATTATTTATGAAAATGAAAAGGTTATGAAAAAGTTTTTGCGTAATTATTTAAGATCAGCTTTACATCTATGTTACTGCTCAACACTGGGGTAACCATGGAAATATTTTTACATTTACCTCGGGGGGTCAATTCTAAAATAGTATAAATAGTTACCTTGAACGTAAATTATTAATTCAAGGGTCAATCTGGTTGTACCTTGCATAAATGCTTATTTCTGACATAAATAAAAACCTTATTAATTTATATACTTTTTACACAAAAATACCCAGATTTTAAAACTATGGTTCAGACTGTTTTCCTAAAGGAACACTTTTAAATAAAGACCAAAAAGCATTCAAGTAATTTTGAAAGACAATTCAATTGTTTTAAACACAGATAACAGGGAGCGCTAGCTCAGTGGTCAGGGCGTTGGGTTATCAATCTGAAGGTTGGGGGTTTAAATCCCAGGTCCACTGAAGTTACCAGTGTGGGTCCTTGAGCAAGACCCTTAACCCTCATTGCTCCAGGGATGTTGTGATTAACCCTGTGCTCACCTTGTAAGTCGCTTTGGATAAAAGCGTCCAATAAATGACCAAATGTAAATGTAAAGATAACACTGCAGGGTCTGCCCCTTTGTCTACTGCCTCTTATTTACTTTAATCTAGTTTAAAGTCTGATTCTCAACTGGAGGCGGAAATATTAAATGTTGATGAGCTTTTTAGACAACTATACTTCGAATGATTTTGTAAATTTTGTAAAAAAAAAAAAAAAAAAGGACAAAAAGAAAGCCTATACCTTGTGAACATCACTCACATCACAGATCACAAAGTTCACCCAAATCCTGTGCTAGAATGTTATATAATACATTATACTTTAAATTACAACTAAAGTTGAAAAATACAATCTGCTGCATTTTGAAAATGCAGTTTATTTGATGATTTTATTAGAACAGCTTGTCAGAAATACATTACAACAATGTAACCTTGAGATTACAAATGTGTACATTTTCTGATTTTAGATAAACAATGTTATAAAATAAATGGTAATATTAACTGACTGTATAAATGTCATTTGCTGACAGTGAAAAATTATTCAATGCTAATTAAAAAATTGTCTTGCAAGCATGTATAGTGAACATACCAAAGGTATATAGTGAACATACAACAACATTTTATTTACACAGATAATGCTATATTCTAAATACAAAGCTGTATTGTGCATTCCTTAAATGAATAAATAATTCCTTTAAAAACTTAATAAAAATAATAAGATTTCTATATTTTGTGTTAGACCCTTAATCCAACCATTACTAGGGTCGCGTGGGGGTAGACACCTTCTATATGGGGTAATTTGGAGAATTAAATTAACCTTGATCCATCCTTGTTGGACTGTGGGAGAAAACCGGAGAACCCGGAGGAAACCCACGCGGACATGGGGAGAACATGGAAACTCCACCCAGGTATTCGAACCGGGAGTCCGTAGTGCTGAGAGGTGAACTTGCTAACCACTAAGCCACCTAGAGCCTTAATATAATATCCAAATTATCAGATTAAATATCTCATTAAAAATCCACATACAAAGCAGATGCCTTTAAAATGATGAAACTAAAATAAATTAAAGAAAGTTTTGAATAAATTAGTTTCAGTGGACTACGACTCCCGCTTGCAGGACGTGGGCCACATCAGCATCAGATAAGGGCGATATATCAGCAAAATTAGCTTACATGTAGGTAGCACTGACAGATCGTTACCAGATGAGAACAAGATATGATTTGAAACACTGTGCATGCTTTTTATAATTTACATATTGGAAACTCACCAAATGTCTGCCGATTTTGGACAAGTTTTGTTTTGGGGTGTGGGCCATATTAATGCTCATGTGCAGTGTGTCTGTGCTGGCAGTGGGAGACTGGGTGATTGACTGTACCACTCTAATAGCTTTCTGTTGTTCCAATAAATTTCATTTCATGTATGGGTATATCTTTTTATTTTGTTGCATGTTTAAATGATTTGACTTATTACTGTGAAAATGAAATGTCAAGACCCATCAAAATGTAATACTTATTTACCACTATACTATGTTGGAATTCAGGGAGTATATTGTGTTCCGAACCAGTATGTAATGATGAGGAGTAGATATCTTTTTTTTTTTTTTTTTTTTAATTGTGCTTTATTTTGACTTGTAATGTTTTCATTTGTAAGTCGCTTTGGATAAAAGCGTCTGCTAAATGACTTAATGTAAATGTAAATTTAATTTTGGGCATAAAAAGCGTTCACTTCGCTCCAGTGAGGATTGTCGCCTGGCGATTCCACCTCACCGAGGAGCTAATTCTCATTCTGTGGCGTTCACCACTGCAAAATGGTGGAACGATCCTCCCAACTCTGTCCGTAAGGCAGAATCTCTAAACAGTTTTAAGAAACTACTTAAGACGCATCTATTTAACAAATACCTGTTATAAAAAAAAATAATAATAAATAAATAAAAAAAAAAGGGGGGGGGGGCGCAGCTTCGAATAACAATCAGGTTTGATGAACTTACAGTATAGTTGGTTTTCTCCATGGCTTCTGACTTGTGGTGTTCTCATTTGTAAGTCGCTTTGGATAAAAGCGTCTGCTAAATGACTAAATGTAAATGTAAATGTAAATGTATAAAGTTTTACTTGAAAACCCAGCACCCCTGCTTGCTTCTGCTCATGATGTTGCAAATCCACTTATGATGAGATGTATTTCTATTTGATTAAAAAGAAAAACCTATCTGTCTAAAGTCAAAAATCTATCAGTGTGGAGGGTATTCTAAATTGTCTTGACCCCATGGGAGGATTTGAATCTGTTATTGTAGAGGACCTTTCTGGTCTAATTTATGCTGTAAATCATACATCATCTGTCTCTGTCAGCTCAGAAAGCAACTTTGATTTTGTCATTACTGAGGAAGTGACCCAGTCTAAATGTATCGTTTCAGACAGCTTAGAAAGAGTCACACTCTGAATTTTTACATTTGGCTTTTACTCCAAAAATATGTAAAGGTTTATTTTCATGTGTTTTGTATATTTTGTGTAGTCTTTCCTCTGAAAAGTTTCCATGCCATTTGTCTAATATTAACAAGACATAAACACAGAATAGAAATACACTGAAATACACTAATTGTACAAAAGTATTGGGACAATTAAATAATAAACATTTTATAATATTCTATTCAAGCTCCAATGGGCCAAGATTTCCCAGGGCTTTAAATGTATTTTCTATTAATCCAGAATCCATATGTTGGATAAGAGGGTCTGGCTCACAGTTTTTAAGGTGTTGGGCTCTGTGTGGCCAGTCAAGTTCTTTCAGCCAACCATGCCTTGGGCATGTATGGCTATATATCTTGTAGCAATGAGACTAAATGAGACATCTAAATTTAATGATTAAGAGGCATGTCCCAATACCTTTGAAAACATGTTTTGTCAAAGATTTTATTCTTGACTTGAGTTGACACAATATATTTTCTGTTCTTATATTATATATTACTAAAGATAAAAAACAATAATTTCATATAAACTTGATGCACAAAGCCTTGACCTAACTAAAGGAAAATATGAACTGTACATGTGTCAATATTTTGTTTGTTATTGCAAGATGTTTTATCATTTTCCTGCCAGTCACATGGCAGTTGTGTTTCACATCACATATTGTTTTAATTTAAAATGGATGATTGGATGTGTGAGCGCCACAGTAGTCTAAAGACTACTTAGCCTTTCCACTGAGAAGGAGTGTTCTGGCGTTCCTAACAGTGTTTTCGATTATTTAATGCTATTATTACAGCAGATATTTCTGGATGTTAAGAGGCAAAAGACTGTGAATGACGAAAAATAATTTGTCTATGTTGTAGAGTTTTCTGCTGAACCCTGCTAATGGGTGGGTTAACAGACTGTCAGCACTGAATCTGGAACAGACCCTTTTATCTGAACAATACTGGAATTAGCAACTGTAAAATTGCCAACAATTGGAAATAAACATGAAAAAACTGAAACTTTTGTGGTGGTGACTGTATTGCGAAAAGGTTGCATTTTGATCGTTATGTTGTTCTATTCTACATGCAGTTAAACAACCATTTGAAAACAAAAAAACAAATGATATTTTGAAGAACTTGCATTGTTTTACAGAAAGCATTAAAATGTGTCACTGCTGGATGTTGGGTTAATTGGGTTAATTCATCTGTTTGTCTAATTTAGTTATAAACATAGTCCATCTTTGTTTACCAACTATATCCCCTAAATCATCTTCATGTTAAACTTACGAGCTCCTTGTCCTCCACTTGTTGTGGGACCATCCACCTTTCTGAAGGAGTACTCTGCGGAAAAGTTGTTTTTATGCTGCCCGCGTCCACGACTCCACACAAACAACAGCAGGAAGCAAAATAGGACCACGCCCAAAAATGTTATGCAGCCCATGGCTGTGGAGATCAATATGGTTTTGAGGTCTAAGGTGAACTTTAGGAAGACATGCGTGTCATTTAGGTTTGTGTCATTGAGGTCGCTGATATAGTAGGTGCGGTTTGCTCTAAGAGAAGCATCCAAAGGCATAACACTAACTGTCAATGTGGCAAAGTAGGTGTCATTGCCCCCGGCACTACTGGCAATACAAATGTAAGTCCCAGTATCTGTTATCTGGGCATAACGGATTTCTAACGTGCCTTCTGGCAGGACCACAATGCGACCGACACTTTTAGTGGTAATACGGCGCCGTTGGGGTGAGATCCAGAAGATGATGGGAGGTGGTTCTCCCTCTGCTTCACAAAAGAATGAAACCACTTGACCCTCACGAGCAGACAGTTTTTGGAGTTTTCGGTTGCGGATCTTTGGCCGTTGGCATGTAAAGTGGTCAAGGACAGCCAAATCAGGAAAAAGGTTAAGAGCTTTATCATGCACATCAAGAGGTGCTGTACATACGGGGGATTTGCCATCAAATTTTATTTTTTTCCGCCGCTGCATGATCCACAGAAGTCGACAGTCACAGGAAAGAGGGTTCCCATCAAGTCGAAGTGTTTCCAAAGTGTTAACAGAGTGAAAAGAGCTCTCCTCCAGTGTTACTAATTGGTTGTTTGACAGGTTTACCATACGTAGCTGTTGCAAACCCCCAAGACCAAAAGGTTGCACATTCATCAAGTTGGTTCCAACAAGATGCAGTTCCTTTAAGCAGACTAAGTCACGCAAGGCCCAAGATTCAAGCACAGAGATGGGGTTGTGTGATAGGTCCAAAGTGTTCAAATGGACAAGGTTTCGTAGAGCACCACTAGGAACTGTGGTAATGTTGGTGTTGGTAATAGACAACCAGGACAAATTAAGATTATGGAACGTGTATGGGGAAATGAATGCTAGAAATGGCCAGTGGTCAATCTCTAGACCTCTCAGTCCACCCAGTTTACGAAAACTCTGTTCTTCTAATGAGGCAATATTAAGGTAGCGCAGTCGCAGTGTAATCAAGCCACGGAGGTAGGAAAGTGACTGGCCTGAGATAGATGTTAGGTTGCATTTTTCAATAGTAAGCTCCTGTAAAATAACCAAGCCCAGGAATGCCTTGTTTGAGATGTATACCAAGTCATTGTCACCCACCTCTAATTTTCGGAGACTGTGCAGGTCCTGAAATGTAAAATCCAGTAAAATGACCAGCTTGTTCCCACTTAGATCTAAAAACTGGAGATTGGAGAGGTTTGAAAAGGCACCCATCGGCACCAGCTTCAGTTGGTTGGATCCCATCCGTAAAACACGTAGATTTTGTAAGCTAGAAAAAGCACCAGGCTCCAGAACACTAATTAAATTTTCACTAAGATCCAACTCTTCTAAATGTGCATAGGATGCTAGGTCACTGTGTTCGACCCAACGTAAATTATTGCCTCTTAGGTCAAGTAGCTGTGTGTCAACTGAAATTCCAAAAGGAACAGCATTCAGGTTCTTGTTCTGACAGGTTACTGACTTCTTAAGTGATTTAATTGTGCAATCACAGACTTGTGGGCAACTCTGACTTTTACATATGGATACTGTGATCTGTAGCAGACACAGCCACAGCAGGCCCCGGCCGAGACTCACAGCCATGCCCTTCTTCCTTATTGTGGTTGGATCTGCAAAAATGATGTTTAAAACAAAAACAAACAAAAAAATCATTTGAAACCAAGATTGATAAACATTATAAAAAACTCTGCAAAAACACTTATCTGCTAAACACTGAAATAGAGTAAAGTTGTATTAAATACACTGAACAATCCAAAAAATGTCACTTATCACTATGGAACGAGGTAAATCAGAACATAATCAGAGCCTAATCTTTATGCTTTTAAACAAATTTTAGCCATTTTTTCAAGTTACACAGCTGTTTAGTCTCAATTTCTTCTATTATTCGATTTTACATTTATTTAAATGATCAGGTCTTACACAAAAATTAGGTTTTCCTCCATTGGCCTTAATTAATACAGTCCTTAATCCCATTTTAGTAGTTTCAGAATCTCTCTTTGATTTATGGCAATAATTTAAGCCTTCTGATATAGGCTTCTTTTCCACCAGAAGATGTGTCCTTCCACATGGTTGTTTAACAAATGAGAAGCTACTCACAGCTTCGAAAAGAGTTATATAATTTGTTACCAGCTGAAATACGCCTCTATACCCCTGCAGTAATGATACAATGGGAGGCACTTACCCATATGATTAGTTAAATCCAGGTGGTGACCTTTTTGGAAGGCAGTGTATTAATAATGATTATACAATCTTTTTTTTTTACAGCATTTAGTAATAGAAAGAACAAAATAAATGTGCAGGCTAATTAAAAATCATGGTAAATAAAGATAACAAAATGTTTCATTTTGGAACGTAATAAATAAATAAAATAAATCTGGGATGTTGTTTCAACATTTCACATTTCATTACATTTCAACATTTCAATTTGTATCCATCATAATCTTTGGTTAAGACAGAAACATGGAGACAAAGGTTTTTCTGCAGTTTGAATAAGCCTGCTATTGGTTCTGTTATGATTGGTCTAAAACAAAATAGCAGGTACAAAACGTGCCTTGGTTCAGAGATGTTCCAGATTAAAAGACCAAATTTTAGTCCTATCAAAAGAGGGATCAAAAGTCTTCAGCGGATCAGCACTAACTCACTAACACAACAAAAAATAGAAAAATGTAGTGGCTGTAGCACTCAAAATCAAGAAATTTTAAATTTGGTATGGCTACAAAAAGCACAATTGTTAATGTGTTAAAATTCTGTATAAATGCATAACATGCATCATGTTGGGCTGACATACTGTCTTTCGGTTTATTAGTTCTCGTTTTGGATGGTTTGTGCTTAATTGTTATTTAAAGCTCACCATATTTGCATCCTTGACATGGTTGTTTGGTTATTTAGACAGATGTTGCCTCTGACAGTTTCATGCCTGTTTGCTGTTTGCATTCTCAGTGTTTTTGCTCACATACCTTTGGTTTTCTGGGATTTTTTTAAATAAATCTTTTTTTTTTAGATTTAATAAGATGTTTCTATTTTTTGTGATATAATGTAAACATGCCCTTGTGGGGTATATAACAGACCTCCATCTAGGGACTGGCAGCATTGGCTATGGTAGTGGCATGTTCAAGAGGTTCCCTCTGTTTAGCCCCTCCTTTTGTTTTGGATGTCGTGGCATTCATAAAGTCATGATAAAAAAACACATTTTCATCTGGTTCTTCAGTTCCTCTTTCTGCCTACTGCAAAAAGCATTATTTGATGGTATGGAAAAAAATTGAGTTTGATTTGTGTGTGATTTATGGGGTGTAATTTTGATTCTTTTGAATCTTGTAAAGAATACAGGCTCATTGTAGAAGTTAAAGTTAAAATAAGTTTGGATAGCTATATTTTAGGTAATGTATGTAAAGGGGCAAAACTATCAAAGGTTTATGTATTTATGTATTTGTTTATGTACTGTTCTAAAAAAAAGTAAAAGAACTGTTTTTTCCATCAAGTGGGTTTTATTATTTTCCTGTCGGACTACACCATTAGTGAAAAAGTTTGGAAACTTCAATTAATAATTTTGCTTCTTTAAGTAACTAAGAATTAATGGAAAAATCACTGTAGTTAATCAATCAAAAAACTAAATATTTTTCTGCAAATTCTTATGCACATTTATTAAAAATTTCATTAAAGTAAAATAAATTCATAATTGTGAGTTGTGCAAACATTTGTATACCTTTTCAGACACCTCTTAGTCTTGGATATATTTCAGATAAAATGTTAAATGTTCCTTAAACCATTATTTATTAAGCCAGATAAAATAATTTTATACTGTTTAACAATAAACCATTATCAAACCTTACATTTTCAAAATCCTAAAAAATGTGTCATTTAGCAGTTGAACTATTGGCTTCAAATATTCATCAGTCAGTCAGATTCTTAATTCAAATCAAATAAATAAAATAATTAAATGATTCTTATTACCTGTTTTGTTGAATCTTAGTGCAATCTTAGTAATTTACAAGCATGAAATAAGTTTTCACTGCTATGCTGATGGCACATGGCTCTTTATACCAGCTTAACTGAATTATGTTTACACAATCAGTAAACATAAGAGCTGCATTAAAGAGTTTGAAGAGGAGGTGTTGAATAATAAGCTTTTATTTAATTATAAGAGAGATGAGGCTAGGAGCAGTGAACTGAGTCAAAGCAATTTATTTTATTTTAAGATGGATAGCAGGTTCTCTCTACTTCTTTTAGGTGATTGATGTCCTAAAATTAGTTTACAAGTGGAATTGCATAATGTTTTGGCCACACATTGTTAATTAATAAAAATAAAATGTGTCAAATTCTGTTAGACTTGTAAACTGTATATTTATTCTGCAATTTGATAAAATGAAAATCCATAAATCCATAAAATACATTGGTGACCTGCAACAAAGACAAAAAAAAACATTCTGTGTTCATTGTTTTAATGCACACATGCATACTTCACATATCAGTTCCTGTAGGCTTCTTCCCGTGTGAGAACACACATGATCATGCTCTCTCTCTCTCTCTCTCTCTCTCTCTCTCTCTCTCTCTCTCTCTCTCTCTCTCTCTCTCTCTCTTTCAATTTTCAATTTAGTAGCTTTATTGGCATGACAAACATTACATTTGTAATGCCCAAAGCCGGGATGCGAAACAAATTTTAAAAAAGGATAAAATAACAAAAAGTACATAATATACAAACAATAGAAATAGTGCAATATTTATGAGTGATGGAGAGGGAGAGCGGGTGCTGGAGAACTCTCTAAGATGGGACTTAAACAACAGCCCTGTCTCACTTCCCGCCTCTGAGAAAGAAAGTCTGTCCATTTATTGTCAAATCTTATTCCGCACGTGTTTCCTGTGTACATAGATTTAATCAGATCGTTATGATTTACCCCCAACACCAGTTTCCAACATTTTATAAAATAGCCCTTCATGCCAGATTGAATCAAATGCTTTTTTTGAAATCTCTCTCTCTCTCTGTCTCTCCCCTCTCACACACACACAAACTCCACTGGCTGGTGTTCTAAAGCTGTCAGAAAGCATCACATCAGTATGCATGAGTATTGCATTGTGGGTGTTACATGCGTGGGTGCAGGGTGTGAGGTCATGCTTAGTCATTGTTAGATAAATGCAAATCAACTGTCCTGTATATGTATCTACAGTTGATGTTTCACATTGTTTATACTTTAAACAAAATGTTTATCACTGTAAAAAAGAATCTCAATATATATAAGTTGTTCAAATGCCTTCTAAAAATGATGCTAAATTTAGAAATCTAAACATAGAATAATCTTATTAGAATATTCTCATTTCATCTCAATATCTTCCACTTAATCCTATTTTAAGACCATGCTCATGTATAATTAAATAAATTACTTTGTTGGGAATTTCAATGAATGTGAATGATCGTTACCAAATAAAATCAGCAATAAGGACATTCTGATAGCCGCTAGTATGAGACCATACTCTCCTCCCAAGGGAATTCTTGCACTCTGTCACGATAGCCTTGTATGTACCTTCGCTAACCCTGCTACTATCTGTGATGTCATACATTTGCAGTCAGGCTACAGTCATCCACAGGCCCTTATTTTGATCAATCCAGGGATGAGAGGTTATTGTTTTATGCCAACACCAATGAGGCACCAAGAGCACCCATCTCCCACCTGAGAAGATCTGGTTCATCTCCAGCCTGTGTTACTGCACAGTGCAGAAATGGCCTGAGGAAACGGAAGAGGCGTTGAAAGACAGCTTTGATACAACTGTGTGGGAAGTACTGTGTGATCCTCATGGAGAGGACATGAACAGTCTCACACAATGTATCACAGACTATTTAAAATTTGGTGTGGAGAATTCTGTGTCCATCAAAACTGTTCAGTATTTCAATAACAAACTGTCGGTCAACCTGATATAAAGGGAGGAAAAGGAAGACCGGCTGCTACAGACCAGAACAATGTTGGTGTACCATTGTTCTGGTATGTAGCAGCAGGTCTTCCTTTTTTCATTCTGTACCTGGTTTTGAGCTCACAGATCAGATCATCCTTCTTAGCTTCTTTCTGCACAGACCTAAGCCCCTCCCAGTTTTCTGGGAGGACACAGAACCTTGGACACAGAACCTCCTGCGCAAAGCCTGAATGGCGGATTGAAAACTCTAGAAAATTGCAGGGAAAAGAATGGCGGGGGATAAATGCTTGATGGTGTTATTTCATGTTCTGTAGATGGTTGGTATCGTTTTATCACAATATGCCACCAATGCAAGTACCAATACAGAATCCAGCATAAAAAAACAGTTAGATGAAAACAAGCTTTTAATGAACAGAAATCACTGCGCACAAAAAAACACACTCACCAGCGACAAACATGACATAAAACATGGACAATAACCATATATTTAACAAGAACTAATTTCCCTAAATGAACCAACTGCAAACTGAAATTACAAAAAGACTCCCCCAAACTGTTACAGCACCAAAGCACTTTATCTTATGAATAAGGCTGTAAGTTTGTCTGTGTGTGCTCCTATCCACCATTGCTTCCATTTCCATTACATTTCACGTACTTACTTTTCAGGATTCTGTAGAAGTTTCTTATTATAACTTTTATTTATAAAATTATAATGTTCTTACGGCGGCACGGTGGCTTAGTGGTTAGCACGTTCGCCTCACAGCGCTAGGGATTCCCGGTTCGAATCCCCATCTGGGTGGAGTTTCTATGTTCTCCCAGTGTCTGAGTGGGTTTCCTCCGGGTTCTCCGGTTTCCCACAGTCCAAAAACATGGATCAAGTCAATTGAATTCTCAAAATTGCCCCATATAGAGTGTGTCTGTGTGAGTGAGTGTGTGCCCAGTGATGGATTGGCACCCTGTCCTGGGTGTAACCCCGACAGAGAAGGGGTTGGTGAAAGAACAAACTTGAACTTTAACCCTGATTTAGATTGACAGGCTGAGTACTTTGATTGAATAATAACACTAATACTTAATTACAAAACAAAACTGTCCATCTGTAAATACAGGTTTTGCTGAACATATAAATACAAATATCAAAATTCATCCAGATATTTAAAGCAAAACTGAACATTCGCGGGGCAATTTGAGGCATTCAATTTACCTTGAATCCTCATTTTTGGACTGTGGAAGGAAACCCATGTGAACATAGGGAGAACATGGAAAGATTCAATTCACCTAGATTGGAATTTGAACCTGGATCACCAGTGCTGAGAGGTGAATGTGCTAACCAATTTGATTAACTAAGCAACTCTGTAACAACAATTATTGAAATTACAACAATAGAATCAACAATGGATTTGATGTGATCATTATTGGCAAGTCACCTCAAACACACAACAACAAATTGGTCTAAATCATGGATGTTTATCCAGCTGTGTTCAAATCAAATCAGCTGGTCAAATGTGTTCAGCTGGTCAAATCAATTTTACAAAAAATAAAATGACAGTGGGCGGCACGGTGGCTTAGTGGTTAGCACGTTCGCCTCTCAGCGCTAGGGATTCCTGGTTCGAATCCCCATCTGGGTGGAGTTTCCATGTTCTCCCCGTGTCTGCGTGGGTTTCCTCCAGGGTTCTCCGGTTTCCTCCCACAGTCCAAAAACATGGATCAAGTCAATTGAATTCTCAAAATTGCCCCTATAGAGTGTGTCTGTGTGAGTGAGTGTGTGCCCAGCAATGGATTGGCGCCCTGTCAATCCATCTGCCCAGTCTATCTGCCCAGCGCCCGAGACGTTCTCCCCTGGATGGGCATGGGGAACCCCAGCGCGACCCTAATAGAGGATAAAGCGGGAGATAATGAATGAATAAAAATGACAGTGTTTCAAACCCAAATATATTTAAAGCAAAAGTGTTTGTTTAGCGGGCGGCACGGTGGCTTAGTGGTTAGCATGTTCGCCTCTCAGCGCTAGGTATTCCCGGTTCGAATCCCAATCTGGGTGGATTTTCTATGTTCTCCCCGTGTCCTCATGGGTTTCCTCCGAGTTCTCCTTGTTTCGTCCCACAGTCCAAAAATATGGATCAAGGTCAATTGAATTCTCCAAATTGCCCCATATAGAGTGTGTTTGTGTGTGTTCTTTCCTGGATGGGCATGGGGAACCCCCCCGCGACCCTAGTAGAGGATAAAACAGAAGATAATGAATGGATGGTGTTTGTTTGTGCTTTGTGTTTAAGATTTTTTTTTAAAATAGACATCCTAAACTACAACGCCCTAATCAAAAAGAAATGCAATCTGAAATCTAATGAAAATAATAATAAATTACTATGACTGAAAAGTTTTTTTTTAATCAGCAGGACTGCAGATGCAGCAGCGGCATTTAGATTTATTACAATGATTTATCACACTGAGCTGAAGGCTAAAGAATCAACATACGAATAGTATTGAGAAGATAATAAAGATGTGTCGTGTTTATATTCTGTTGTAAATCTACCACAAACAAAGTCCAGCTCAAAATATATCCCCTCTACTTTTATTTACTGCCCAGCCTGTTCTGCAGAACTATAAAGCTGATTTGTGGTTCATAAGGGGTTTTATTCTCAGCATGCAAAAGTGAAGTAAGTACTATGGTGAATGTTACATTTTTACATGTATTTAATTATACAATGACTCAAAAAATACTAACACATACTTAACTAACCACATTCCATTTATAATGCAGCCACCTTGAAGTGCAATTTATGAACTTTCATTTCTCATTAGCAGTCCGGCTGCAAAGCTGCGGCTGGGTGCAAAGATACATGAGACTGTAAGGTGATAAGCTTGTAATGTCCAGAGATATGTAAGTGTATACAGTGTAAATGAGATGCAGACAATGGCGTTAACAAAAACAATGACAGGCACCGGTAGCTTGTCAAGGCACTGGAATTAGATTAAGTCTTGCAGAAAGGGACAAGATAGAAACAGATCTAATAAAAGCTGAGTATTTAGACAATAGGGCATACTGTCAACCAAATATATCAAGTCCAGACCACCTCCTGACGAGCCACATCAGAAAAAAACAAGAGATTCCAGAAAACTACAAAAACAGTGTTCTGTGGAGCATGCAGTCAGATTTTCTATCAGGAATGTTAGCAGTGGTAAAATGTCATGCTGCTTACCCTGAACCGGTATTTGAATGCATTTGCTGTCTTCATCTCTAGGAACCTGGGAAACTGAAAAAGTGATGCATTCTAGTACTCAGGACAGCTACTGAAATAATGCTCTTTGGCTGAATTAAGCTCCGACTAAGAGCTACAGACATGCTGTCCCTCCTCTCATTCCGTCTCTCACACAGCCTGCAGTTTGCTGTCTGTGGCACAGTGCAGAGAAGCTGGATACGTCTAACCCTTCACTAGCTCCTTTGTTTCTCACTGCTGGATCCCACTTGGTTACAGGCATAGTGCACACACTGCCCCACTGGAGAGCTGGCGGGGGAGGAAGAGTATGTATGCGCTAAGAGAATGTGTGCACTTAATGTGGGGAAGAAAAATTTCTGCATTTCAAAGGGACTCCAAAATCTGCTGCTGCGCTTGTTCTCATTAAGCAGCTTTCTTTGAGCTGTCTGTCTCTCCCTCCTTTATTTTCTCACCAATGCTGACTGCAGCATGCCTCCTACATTCGCTCGGTCACATTGCGGGCAGGTTAAGGGACCATCTAAAATGTCTTTAAAAAAAGAGAAAAATGTATAATTGTGTGAAGGACAGTCCATCACGTTTCACGTGTTTTAACAATTCCTCAACATGAGAAAAGGATTTATTTGAGAACAATTCTAGCAGCTGCAGTCATACAATCATGCATCATGCACTCATAAATCTGGCTACAAATGACTACATGACTTTGAATACTACACTGACAATACAGATTTGTCAGTGTTGAAAGCTGCAGAAAAAGCTGTATCCAGATCTATTATCACTGGTCATTACATCATACAATCAAAATAAAATCACTTAAACTCCCAGCAGTGGCAGTATTGACAATGTCAGGGCTTAAACTATAAACAACAGGTCTCATTGTATTTTTAGAAATTATTTATTGCATAATTTTCTCTATATCCCGTTTTATTTAAAGAATATGGATCTACCAAAGTCTGCTCTTCACAGCACATGGTTTTGGCAGTGCATTATGGCACAAAGGAGAGTTAGAGGACTCACCAGGCTAAAAAAAGATTACAAACCAAATGTAATAGTCTGCAAGGTCACAAAGGACCTCAAGGTAACTTCAAAGCAACTAAAGATCTGTCATTGGCTTCATAAATCCACGATCAGGAAAACACTAAATAACAATGGTGCATGGCAGGGTGGCAACGAGAAAAGCACTGACTTCCAAACAGAACATTGATGCTCATCTGCAGTTTGCTTAAGATCACACGGACAAGCTAAAAGGGCTATTAGAAGAATGTTTTCTGGACGGATGAAAGTACATTCTTCATTTATATGAAAAGTGTTAGGTTTAAAGAAAGGAAAATTACAGAAGAATAAGATTAGTGTTTTGGAACAGCCAAGTCAAAGACCAAACCTTCCATCAAAATGATACACCTGATACTTAAAGCAAAGGATCACCTACTTTCCAAAATGACAGATTGTAGTCCATCTGTTTGTATATTCAGGATCCCAATAGTAGCTCCACACAGCAGGTATTATTTGGTTGGTGTCACCAAGGTGTACCTCTGCACTAAAACTCCCAGTAAACTGACAATAATTGATAAAATACTGACAATAAACAATTAAAGTTCTTTCTGGAAGAGTTTTCTGATGGTTTTCTGTTTTTTTTTCTTCTCTCTATTGGTCAGGACAAACAAAAAAAAACTGATGTAATATAGTCTGTAATTTTAAAACTATAAAGTCATCAATGGAAGAAATAAATAATGGAACAAGAAGGTGTCTCCAAATATTGGACTGGTACTGTATATAAACTTAATATACAAAATAATATAGGGCTATACAAGTCTTTTTGTATTGTGAAAGAAATACAGTTTAAAAACATGCATTGTTTCTTTGAATCTTTTGTTCTCAATTGCAATATATCAATATATACTCATTATGAAATAGAAACTTCAATAATGATAATTAAAAAATAAATTTTTAATTAATTATTTATGACTGGGGCGGCACACTGGCTTGGTGGTTAGCAAGTTCGCCTCTTAGCACTAGGGATTCCCGGTTCGAATCCCCATCTGGGTGGAGTTTCCATGTTCTCCCCATGTCTGCGTGGGTTTCCTCCGGGTTCCTCCCACAGTCCAAAAGCATGGATCAAGTCAATTGAATTCTCCAAATTGCCCAATATAGTGTGTGTTTGTGTGAGTGTGTGCCCAGCGATGGATTGCCACCCTGTCCTGGGTCTATCTGCCCAGCGCCCGAGACGTTCTCCCCTGGATGGGCATGGGGAACCCCACCGAGACCCAAACAGAGGATAAAGCGGGAGATAATGAATGAATAATTATGACTACATTGTGTCTGATCAAATGGTCATCAAAATCCATCACTTTCAATGTAAGATCAGGACATAAGGTCAGAAAGAAGTGATATAAGCTTGCAGATGAGCCAAGCATGATGATCAGGAGTGACATGGTGTGAAATTAGGCTGGGAGGCTGAATGACTCAAACATTCAGTATCATCCAGATCATAGCTGAAAAAAAAAAAAATACAAAACTGAACTCCAGGCAAGAATGTGTGTGGTCTACACTACTGGCCCCTATTCCAGGAGGACTCTTGTGAGATGACTCATGCAGTTGAATAACACAAAACAAAAGGGGAAAAAAAATAACAAAATAAAAATATTTACAGAAACCAGGAAAGTGGCTGGGGTTAAGGTGAAGTTCTCACCATGTACACTGGCCACGGATTCTGGCAGTGGCCCAAGATCCATCCGCTTTATCCTCTTCTAGGGTCGCAGGGGGGGTTCCCCATGCCCATCCTGGGGAGAATGTTTCAGGCGCTGGGCAGGGTACCAATCTATCACCGGGCACATGCTCACAAACACACTACATGGGTAATTTGAAGAATTTAATTGACCTTGATCTATGTTTTTGGACTGTGGGAGGAAACCCACACAGACTCCACCCAGATTGGGAGCATGCCAACCACTAAGCCACCGTTCCACCCTGTGGCCTAAGATAGTTGTCTTTATATTTGCCTTGCTTTCACAAGATTAAAGGCTGCTTTATAAATGTAAAGAAGCTCAAGCTCCATCACAATCTGAAACACACAGTATTCTAAAACAGCATAAACACACATGAAGTAGTCAATATAGTGTTGTATAGAACACTGAAATAACATACAAGAGAGAATAGCAAAGCATGCACATATTCATTGTACATTTGTTTCACACGGTCAGTCACAATGAAACAGTACCCCGTTTAGCTTCATGCATATTTGATATCTTTTCAGGAGATGGCACAATGTAGAGAAGTTCACCGAACGAATGTTGCTGAATGTAATGCTGTCAGTGATGTGCAATTGTAATTGACAAACATGCAATTGTTGATCTGACCATGTATAGGATCCTGCTCTGCCATCTTCTTTCAACTGTTCTGCAAAAACATGAATTACTTAACAAGAAATTAAATCTGATAAGTCACTGTAACTACTTAATATACCAAGTTCCGGTATCAACACTCAAAAGTAAACATCCTGGTTTGGTCCTTCACATAATGATTACATAAGCACCAATATGCAAGCAATGTTACCATTGTAGCCAATTGCTAAACAGTTACCACATTTTTAGAAAATCACTAATTTAGCTCAGGTTTACAATTGGTGCAAATTAAAGTAAAAACTCCAAACATGTTGAAGCAGAACATGTGATGTGATATTGTAAACGCAAGATCACAATTTAAAGAAAGCTAAATAAAATCCTTCCACCAAGATATATACAGTATAAAACTGCAGTCAAAAAACAGAAGAGATTTGTGAATGTCAAAACATTTATTATAAACAAAGTTTACAAAACAGTCATCTGAGAGACTGGTACATCAAATCCACATGCAAAACATGTCAGTAAATCAGGAGGTTTTCGGCGAAGCAGCACACCTGAAAATTACCTAAAAATTACTACATCATAAAGATACAGTAACTTTTGTTTACAAATACTGACCTGACCCTTTGATCCAGACTACACCTCAGGAGGGACTCCCTGCAAACAAAATATTCCACAACAAAAGAATCAGACTGCTGACTTTCAGCAAGTGTTTAAATGGCCCAAGAAGGGCACAAAAAAAAAAAAAAAAAAAAAAAAAAAAACACACTAACATATACCCACTTATATCAGAAATATACATGAGAATCAGAAGGAAGGGTCAGGACAGTTAACAGGAAGCGCTGTGATTTCTTGACAGAATAATTTAGGGCGGCACGGTGGCTTAGTAGAGATTCCCGGTTCGAATCCCAATCTGGGTGGAGTTTCCATGTTCTCCCCATGTCCACGTGGGTTTCCTCCGGGTTCTCCGGTTTCCTCCCACAGTCCAAAAACATGGATCAAGTCAATTGAGTTCTCCTAATTGCCCCATGTAGAGTATGTTTGTGTGTGAGTGTGTGCCCAGCGATGGATTGGCACCCTGTCCTGGGTGTATCTGCCCAGCGCCCAAGGCGTTTTCCCCTGGATGGGCATGGGGAACCCCACCACGACCCTAATAGAGGATAAAGTGGAAGATAATGAATGAAAATTAATAATAATTTAAAATTGAAGTTATTTACAAAATTCAGTAAATGTTTCCAAAGTAATTATTAAAAACTTCTAAAGTACGAAAGGATCATCTTTTCACAAAAAAAAAAAAAAAAAAAAAAATAAAATTAAAAAATAAAAATTAAATAAAAATAAAAAGTTTTATTCAAAAGGTTTATTCTACAAACTGTTTGTTTTCAGGTCAGTAGAAACTACCCAATTTGAAAGTTGAAATAGAAGGTTTTCAGCTTATTGGAATACTTGGTCATAGAAAAAAAATTGAAAATTATAAAAAACAATTGTGGATTCTGAGAATTGTGATCACTGCATGTGTGCTAATCCCAAACAAGCCAAACTTAAATATGAGCATAAAAACCTACGGTTTCCACATCTTTTATCATGATGACACCTTTCTCCACCTCAATATCACTTTCCGTGTCATTGTGGGACCTGTACTCATCACTGTCAGTCTCAACTGCACTAGGCTGCAAAAGCAAGAACATTCAGAAAAACACATCACAACACTTTCGGGTTAAAGACAAAACACTAAGCAGGTGTCGAATAAAGAGTTCACAGGCCATAAACATTAAATAATTTATCTTTTTTCAGCTTGTTTTTTGTTAAGGTTTAAAGATTCAAATAAACGTCTTGGCATCAGTGCACCGTCCAAACAATATATAAACATCTGTACAGATGGAAAGCTGGTGCAGTAGGGCTTTACCATAAAGACACAAACAATAACAAGTTCACATTTTATGGCTTTTGTTTATGATTTGAATTTGTGATTAAGCAAAATTCCCAGCCGCGTTCAGACCATCAAAAACCAAGTACCAGAAGACTTTAAAGTCTGAAACAAAAGAAAATCCAAGCTTTTCCTTATCAAATCACACTTTCATGTTCAACTAAAGATCAAACACTATCATTTCAAGTACTTACTTCATAGTCCAGGTCAGCAGACTGGTCCTCATCAGTTAACTCCTGAGTAAGCGCTTCCACCCAGGTCTGCTGCTCCAGCTCTTCATCCTCATCCAGATCATCCTGTTTCCTCTTACTGCCCTTTCCACACGGCTTTGTGGGAGAAAAGCGTACCTCTAAGAGACCAGGGTGAAACTTGATTGGAAATGACATGCAAAAATAATAAGACTAAGCTTAAACGAAACTTTTATCTATGCACTAGAAATAACTCAAAAATATCTGCAGATGCATTTTGTTGAGCTACCTGTGGTGCTTGTACACCTGGAGGGGTTGACTGTTGTAATTTATCTTAACACATTAGCCATTAAATTTTTAAAAACTTGCATTTTACAAAAAGGGTGCCACGGTGGTTTAGTGGTTCGCACGTTCACCTCTCAGCACTAGGGATTCCCAATCTGGGTGGAGTTTCCATGTTCTCCCCGTGTCTGTGTGGGTTTCCTCCGGGTTCTCAGGTTTCCTTCCACAGTCAAAAAACATGGATCAAGTCCATTGAATTCTCCAAATTGCCCCATATAATGTGTTTGTGTGAGTGTGTGTGTGCCCAGCGATAGATTGACGTCCTGTCCTGGATGTATCTGCCCAGCACCTGAGACGTTCTCCCCTGGATGGGAATGCCCCCCCCCCACGACCCTAATAGAGGATAAAGCGAAAGATAATGGATGGATTTTACAAAGCCAGAATATTTAGCCATTATAAAGCTGATTGAGATGTCTGTTGTATTTGCTACAAAGAAAACTAGGCTTTTTGTTTGTTTGGTGATTACATAATTTTCCAGAGGTGGAACTTCTGCAGATTGACTCAATCATCCATCCATCATCTTCCGCTTTATCAAGGGTCACGGTGGGGTTCCCATGCCCATCCAGGGGAGAACTTCTCGGGCGCTGGGCATACACCCAGGACAGGGCGCCAATCTATTGCTGGGCACACTCAAACACACTCTATATGGGGCAATTTGGAGAATTAATTTGACCTGGATCCATGTTTTTGGACTGTGGGAGAACCCGGAGGAAACCCACACGGAGAACATGAAAACTCCACCCAGATAGGGATTCGAACGGGGAATCCCTAGTACGGAGAGGCAAAAGTGCTAACCGCTAAGCCACCGTGACTCATTATTAATATTATTTCAATGTCAAACATGCAGTTTGGACAGAATAGATGTCCCATATGGTCAAGTGTCATTAAAATTTGCATTGCAACGCCATACAGGATCAGGTTGTCTTAAGTAGCAAAAATGAATGATCACAAGCAAGCTTTAGATACAGTCAGTACCTGGGGATACTGAGCAGCCGATGCTGGTACACACAGGGTAGCCGAGTGCACTCTGGAGCCGCCGGGGTAGGAAGGCCAGTAACAGACGTGTGGCTTTTCGCAACCTCTTTCGGCCTGAGCGGCAGTAACGGGTGCTTGAAGAACTTATGGTTTCCGCAGACGGTGAGGACAAGGCTTTTCTATCAGAGGAAAAACCAAAGAGCCACCCCAAAGCCCGGAAACCACGCACCTTCAAGAGACATACACACAGACTAAGAAACCACCACATTCCAGTTCTGTTTTAAAAAAATAAATAAAAATAATATATATATATATATATATATATATATATATATATATATATATATATATATATATATATAAATAAATAAATAAATACACAAATAAAATTGACAGATCTTTTCACTATAGATTTTGTTCCAAACAAAATGTAGCCAAATTAGTCTGACAAACACTTATTACAACTAAAATGAGGGTCCACATGCATTAAAGGTAGCTGCTGGCCTGAAACTGCAGCTCTGCAGATATTAAGCAAAGTACAGATACATCCTGGAGGTCAGACATCATAGGGTGGATACAAAAAACAAAAACACAAAGCTTATTCACACCTATAAGCTATAATGTCTCCAATTCATCTACACAGACACAAAAAGAAACTGAAGCTTAGCCACTTTGCACTAAAATTTCAAACAAGAACTTCTTGTTGTGAGGCCCTCCACTGCATATCCTCAGGAACCTGTATAAACAAGTGACTTACCAAAGTCCAGCACTCACCATAAAACGGACTGGCCAAAACTGTGAAATTCGACAGAAGACTGATGCAAGAAGCCCATCTCTTTTCGACACAGGTGTATTCTAAATGAAACACAGACACGCCATCATTCTGGGCTTCTTTTCAGATTTCTATAAGACACAAGGTTTACTATACTAAATAAGTCTCATGGTGGTGGAACCCTCAAAGCTGTTTGCTGATTTTTACCACTAGATGGCGGAGTGACCGCATTTTACAGACACATACAGTCTTAAATATTCCAAACGCCATTACTCAGTACATATGGACGTGGTCCAGTAAAGAGGAACTCTGCTCTGAAACTCGCCTCTTGACCCTCGTTGTTCTCTGGCTGAGTGAAGCTGCACTGAGAAGTCATTCTCTTACACGCGGATTCTCCAGCTGCGGATTCTCCAGCTGCAAACACCGGCTGCAAACACCAGCACCCGCCACGCTTAGGTGTAGCTTATGATCAGAACTCAGCCAATGAGACGCTGAGCGTGTCATGCTAATTAATCACATGAATGAACCAATCAGGAACCCAGATCTGCGAAACGAGGCGTCACGTGACACTATTTATCTGGCGGAAAACTTGGAAATTTGAAGATCTGTTTATAGTTCAAAGTACTCATTAATCATCAGGCTTGTTGCTGTTTAAGTCAATTACATAATGTATTATTATTTTTATTATTATTATTATTATTATTATTATTATTATTATTATTATTATTATTATTATTATTATTATTGGCGGCACGGTGGCTTAGTGGTTAGCACGTTCGCCTCTCAGCGCTAGGGATTCCCGGTTCGAATCCCCATCTGGGTGGAGTTTCCATGTTCTCCCTGTGTCCGCGTGGGTTTCCTCCGGGTTCTCCGGTTTCCTCCCACAGTCCAAAAACATGGATCAAGTTAATTGAGTTCTCTAAAATTGCCCCATATAGAGTGTGTTTGAGTGTGTGAGTGTGTGCCCAGCGAGGGATTGGCGCCCTGTCCTGGGTGTGTCTGCCCGGCACCCGAGACGCTCTCCCCTGGATGGGCATGGGGAACCCCACCGCGACCCTAGTAGAGGATAAAGCGGGAGATAATGAATGAATGAATTATTATTTATTATTATTATTATTGGCACGGTGGCATAGTGGTGTGATTCCCGGTTCGAATCCCCATCTGGGTGGAGTTTCCATGTTCTCCCCGTGTTCGCGTGGGTTTCCTCCCACAGTCCAAAAACATGGATCAAGTTAATTGAGATCTCCAAATTGCCCCATATAAGGTGTGTTTGAGTGAGTGAGTGTGTGTCCAGCGATGGATTGGCGCCCTGTCTTGGGTGTATCTGCCCAGCGCCCGAAACGTTTTTTTTTATTAATATATATTAATTATTAGTTTTGTGTGTGTGTGTTTTTACCAAGTACCAGGTATGCGACAAAATATATAGTTAATGTACAGATTAAAACAATTTATTGATATTTAATTTTGTTAGGTGCTTTTGTTAGGTCTAGTTTTGGAATGGTAGTATCATCATGGCATTTATTTGGCACCAAAAGTCTACTTAATGTTTTTAAGTTAGAAATTACCCTTTAATTCTGAAGTTATTTGCCAATTAATGTAGAAATAAGCTTTTTATAAGATTCTGACTTCTATTGGTTGTTTGATAAAATCAATTAAATGTCAAGTTAACTGAAGAAATGAAGCTGGTTTCTTTGTGAGGTAGTCAAAAGATTATTTTGTGTAAAGTTTGTATGTTAACCTATTGCCTATTGGGTTTCCTCTGAAAATTGTTTGATTTTACAAATGAAAGACATGTAGGTTGGTGAATTGGACAAAAATATCATTTCAAACCAATGATCATTTCAAAACCAATGCTGATGGGAAAATGGCCTATGAGTTGTCTCTGCCTCTGCCATGGACCAGTCTGCAACCAAGAAATTGTTACTGTGCTGTGCTTTCCACGGTGGCAGGAAGACGTTGATCTCTCTCCTGCTCTCACTGCTTGTCTTTCACACAGATGAACACCACCTCCTGAGCCTCTCCGCTTTTGAACATTCTAAATTGGCGAGGGGGGGGGGGGACTGCAGTGCCAGCAGTGGTGGATGGAAACACACCTGGTGGAGGTGTGCATTATTAAATGATGTGCAGGCTTAATAGCACATCATGCAGTGATAGAAAGAGAATAAGAGGCAATGGCAGGAGGAGTCGTGTTTTAATGCAATATGTTGAATAAAGCCCATTTCTGTGCTCAAGAAATCTCTGGTCCTCATTTGGACTAACCTTGTCTCAATATTTTTTTTACTTTTATCAGACAACTCTAATTACATTATAAACCTGTTAGTAGCAAAAAAAACCAACTTAAAAAGACATAATTGCATTGTATAACCAATTTGCAATGTTTGTTTCTGTGTTCCATGCACATTTTTAATGCTCGGTTTTGTCCAGAGTAAATGCCAGTTTTACTTTAACAATTTTATTCTCTAATAACATTCAATTTACTTTTAGGTCTGCCAATTACCATCATAAAAATGTAGGACTACATTAAATATTATAATACTAAAAACGTTATAGAGAGGAAGTGACTGATGTGGGAGGTATTCTCCAGTTTCTACAACAGAAGTTGTTTTACACGTTTAAGCAACCAAAAGATTTCTGAAATGATACCGCTGTTCTGCATGTGAAGATATGCTTGTGAGCAAACCTCAGAAAGAAAGACAGAGCGATAGCGAGAGAGAGAGAGAGAGAGAGAGAGAGAGAAATAGAGAGAGAGAGAGAGATAGAGAGATATAGAGAGAGAGAGCATGATCTTGTGTGTTCTCAGATGGGAAGAAGCCTACGGAACTGATATGTGAAGATCGTGACAAACTTATTCACACTCGAAGACTGCTGACAAAGAACCAGCCAGTCAAGTCGTTCAGCAATGGAGAGACCCTCTGCCACTCCTGTACTGCCCATCAAACAGCACAGGTAAGTCTTATAAGTTGTCAGTTCATGATTAATGGGGTTGTGCATTAAGTATGAGACAAACAATAAATGCACATTTATTCATGTTTTGTACAGGAAACATTCTTTAAAGACAAGATTTGATTTTGATGGCCAGCAAGGGGGTGAAATTGTAGACCTCTCTGCCTCCTCACCTCTTTCCTCTCCTTTCATCGATGTGTTCACTGCATCCACTGATTGCAATGCTGTCCAGTGTCCCCTTCACTCTCAGTGTGGTAAGTACATAAGGACCAAACGTGGAAATATTGGTTGTGGGGCAATTGTAGTGAACGATCCGGGAACAATACCCTCCCTGTTTTACTTCTGTTTTCTGCTGTGAAGTAAAACCTGGTGTTAAAAATTAAAAAAACTACAGCTGCTAACACTGCCTAATTACTTAAGGTTTTGTACCATTAAAAAACAAAGTAAATACCTGGGAGTTCTTTCTGTAGAGTAAATTGTGGTTTACATGAGATGAAAACACAAACGTATCTCCACAACAAGCAACCTGTTTTTTTTTTCAGGTTATCACCAAGAGAGGTTTCTATCTGAGCAAATCCCTCCTCCCATTCCTAAAAAAAAGTTAGTGAGGACTTTGTCATTGCCTGCAAAACCTCGGTGCACAACAGTTCAGCATGTTTCTTCATGCATTGACAATTTAGCCACCATCCATAAAGACCCTCTAAAGTGGAACCCAGACGTCACTGACAAAGCCGAACACTTTGATCAGTGTAAGTTTGATATCCACAATCCAAATCCCCCAGATGTTTTTGAGTGCTTCTATCCCCCTGAACAAATGCATATTAGAATCCAAAACTATAATCACAATTTCATGAGAAACATGGTTAAACATCTAAAAGCCAAAGTCCTTTCGGAGTCAAAGGATTCAGAAGCTTCAGAAAGCATTCCTGCTGCAAAGGTAAGAACTTTTACATTATTCCTGTCTTATTCACATTTCTCTCTCTCTCTCTCTCTCTCTCTCTCTCTCTCTCTCATAAGCTTTTTTTTGGTCCCCTTTACTCTGTATTCCAGTAGTCAGGACCCCAACACAGAGCAGACATTGTCTTTTTTTTTTTTTTTGAGTGATGGATGATTCTCAGCACCACTGTTAGTTGTGCTCTGCTGGATCACATTCAGCAGTGCTGCTGAACCTTTAAAAACCGTAATGACAGTTATGAACTGTAATCATATGGGACGCTCATCCTCGATGAAAGATTAGAGGATGACAAACACAAGCTGTGCAATAACAGCTACTTTCTCTAACTTTACATTTGTAAGGTACATTTGCGTTACTTAAAGTGATGCAACACACACTAACATACCACCACATAGTGTCAATGCAATGTGAAGAAACCCACATCGTAACTGCTATGATTCTTTGGAGGTCCTGTGGTCTAAGAGGTGAAGTCTGTAATTGTAAAACTCACGAGTGCATTTCTACAAATACATCATTAGATTATACCTAATAAAGTATACCTATATAAGTTTATACATCATGTGTATGTATCATCTTAGTAAAAGAACTTTGTTGCACAGTTTCTCATAGTATACCGCTAAGCCACAGGCAGTTTGCACAGCCGTATATGGCAGTATCTGTTCAGCAAGAACAACCTCAATACCCACACTTCCTTCATGCCATCAGCTGTTGTGCAATGGTGATATCTACCAACAGCATTTAGAAATGAAACTGTAATGTGTACTTCAGTATGTGCTCTATTAAAATGGTACACACAGTATAAACAATCCTAAACTGAATTCTATTACACTTTGTGCAAAATAATTAATTATTTATAAAAGACACATAAAAAAGCAATTTTATAAAAAAAAAAAAAACTAAAATAAACCTGCATCATGTTTCTTAATCAGGACACAACTTAATGAGTAATAGACTTTGAAATTAAAGTTAATAACATATAATAATAATACTTACACATGTGACAAGTTCAGTTAAACCGCACACACACACACACGCACACGCACATGCACACCCACACACACACAAACACACACACACACACACACACACACACACACACACACACACACACACACACACAGACAGATGCACAGATGCAAATTATTGACTATACAGACATCGTGTAGGACTATATGAAGGACCTGAGAGTAAATTGTGTCCTTATAACAAATTAAAATAATATTTAAATTGTGGTTTGAAGTAAAATTGATAAAATAAATGTACTCTAATAGTTCATATTTTGGTTCTTTAATATGTTATTAATGTTCATTAATAACAAAAATAAATGTTGTGACATTGCAGAAGCTTATGGAAATGATGCCACAGCATAATGGCATCATTTCCAAATGTGTGCTGTAATCATAGGGAAAGGCAGTCCAACTAAATATTAGAATCGAGTGTGTGACTGTGTGCTGTATGTGTATGTGTATGATTTAGTCATACTCTGGTCCATATTAGTTTGCCATCCATCCGTCTTGATCCATTTTATGTTTTGATTAATTAACTTCTCTCACTGTCTGTAAAAACAATCCAAATCTTTTTGCATTTTCTCTTACAGATAAACAGAAATGCTTCTGCATCCATAAACACAATTGAGGTATCACAACATCCCAGTACTGAAGAGACTATAGTCTATGAATCATCCTCCACTGAGCAAAGCAAAGATCTCACAAAGTTATCGGCAGCCTTAGAGGAACCGGAACTATTACACGGATGCAGTGAAAAAAATCATGATGCCAAACTCTTCTTTCTGGAGAGAAGCTTTTCATTTAATATTGTGAGAGAACATCCCTGGGGAACACTGGAGGATTATGTGAAGGAGGGAATTTCTTGGCACTTTTCTCAATCTGATGTGTACCATAGGCGTGTGTGCCTGCTGATGCTACAGCTGGTTTTGGGGTTGCAGGATTTAGAAAAATATAATGATAAGTTTGCAGCACTACATCCTCGGGAACTGTTGTTGGTCTGGCTGCACTATAAAAACAGGGGCTTTGGTGAAAACATAAAAGCTGCTGGTCATAAAGGGAACCCAAAGGGTCAAGTTAAATCGAAAGAAGAAGCAGACAAATCCATGCAGAAGACTGAAGACTTGAACAGCCAACAGAAACATGAAAAAAAAATTGATATGTTGTGGGAAAAGTGGGGTACACCTAATCTCATTATCAGCCACAACAACGTTCAATCAGAGTCCTCAGAGAACCAGAGTACACAGGCCAAAGTGGGATTTCTGCTCAAATACTGTCTGCAAGAAACTACAGACCCTTTTTTAAATACTCAGTATAAAGCTGTCCTGCTTCAGCTGATCGACATGCTTACTGCTGAAAATTGTCTACTTCAAACAGCTGATGTTGTAGGAATTCTTCAGGCTCTTCTCTGGGGCCCTAAAATAGGACAAAAGGAAAAACAACTAAACACAGAAGTTCTTCAAAACTGGCTTATGTTAAAGCGTTCCCTGTTAGTACTGAAGCTGGCAGAAAAAGGACTGTCATCAAATCAGCATGTTTTGAATTGGGAGGATTATCTGTGTTTGCATTATCTCTCCTATACAGATCCACAAAGTATCCTTAAATCTCTCTCTTTGTTTTATAGCATCCAATAGCTGTTTTAAAAACAAACACACACGAATATATGTATTTTTTATATTTTCATACATATGTGACATTGCATACATGATGAAGTGGTAGTGACAGATAATTTTGTAAATCGCGTTTAGACCTGTGTGTGTAATCAGGCCTTGGTTCCACCATTTACTGTAGCAGAGATATGGAGTGAGAATTACCACCATGGTGAGATTGAAGCACCAGGTGGCAGCCGTCATTAAAAGTTCTGAAAATGCTGCTGTGTTTGTCTGAGGAAGCTGTTAAAAGAAACTCAGTTTGAGTTTAAAGCCTGCTCTCTCTACCTATATTTTGAACATTATTGGTATTGCTGAAAATAGTTTTTCCTAATCAATTATGTATTTAACTTCATGAAATTAACAGTAAATCGGTTAGTAACTTCAAGTTTTCCTGTGATTAATGCTTTATACTGAAGAGACTGAAATCTAAAAGTTTGATCACATTAGCCCTTTTTTTTTTATTAAACTTGTAGTAGATTTTGCACTGAATACGATACTTAAATCTGGGGCAGACAGATGTCATTTCAGGACTTTACCCAGTTCATAAATGAAATGTTCATTAGACTCATTATTTATGTATGAATGAGTTTAATGCGGCGGCACGGTGGCTTAGTGGTTAGCACGTTCGCCTCTCAGCGCTAGGGATTCCTGGTTCGAATCCCCATCTGGGGGGGATTACACTTTTAAAAACTTGCATTTTACAAAAAGGGTGCCACGGTGGTTTAGTGGTTAGCACGTTCACCTCTCAGCACTAGGGATTCCCAATCTGGCTGTAGTTTCCATGTTCTCCCCGTGTCTGCGTGGGTTTCCTCTGGGTTCTCCGGTTTCCTCCCACAGTCCAAAAACATGGAACAAGTCAATTGAATTCTCAAAATTGCCCCATATAGAGTGTGTCTGTGTGAGTGAGTGTGTGCCCAGCGATGGATTGGCGCCCTGTCCTGGGTCTATCTGCCCAGCGCCCGAAACATTCTGGATGGGCATGGGGAACCCTGGATGGGCATGGGGAACCCCACCGCGACACCTAATAGAGGATAAAAGCAGGAGATAATGAATGAATGAATGAGTTTAATGCTGAAATGCTGACAGTTTGAGAAACCCTCTTATATGTGTTCTTTCAGTTTTTGTAAAGTGAACAACACAGTGGTATGGGCATTACCAGATCCAACCACATGAGACAGAACACAAGAAGAGACAAATCCATCCATTATCTTCCGCTTTATCCTATATTAGTTTCGCGGGGGGGGGGGGGGGGGGGGGGGGGGGGGTGGGGAGGGGGGGGGGGGGGCGGGGGGGGGGGGGGGGGGGGGGGGGGGGGGGGAGGGGGAGGGGGGGGGGGGGGGGGGGGGGGGGGGGGTCCCCATGCCCATCCAGGGGAGAACGTTTCGGGCGCTGGGCAGATACACCCAGGACAGGGCGCCAATCTATCGCTGGGCACACACTCTACTATATGGGGCAATTTGGAGAACTCAATTGACTTGATCCATGTTTTTGGACTGTGGGAGGAAACCGGAGAACCCGGAGGAAACCCACGCGGACACGGGGAGAACATGGAAACTCCACCCAGATGGGGATTCGAACCGGGAATCCCTAGTGCTGAGAGGCGAACGTGCTGACCACTAAGCCACCGTGCCGCCCAGAGGAGACAAATAGATTATAAAATACAAAAATGAAAGCAATATTTAATACCACTAGGCACATTCCTCAAAGCAAACATCTGCCATGAGGAAATAAACTTTCTTAGGTAAGCCCTACTGTCCACACATATAACTGTTGCCATCAAAAGTCCCAACAAACATTTCCCACATCATGACTCCACCATACCTGTGAACTTTTGACACCTTAATAAAAGAGTTCATGGATTTATGTTGTTTGCACCAAAGTGTGACCCAACATGGGGCAATTGAAATTCCGCTTAGACTGCGATGGCACTTAATTGTTGTCTTACTGTTGTAGTCCATCTGTGGTGAGCAACAATTAGTGATTGCTGCATTGTATTTTTCTGCAAGTTGCTTGACTGTGCGCATATGTACAATCACCACCAAATACAGGAGCAGTAAAGCATCATATGCAAATACCTCTCAGTTTGGCAATAGCATCACTCATGTCAGTGAAATCTGTATAAATATAAAGGTTTTTAACTGCAAAATTGAGTCCAATTGTGACCTCACTATTAAAATTCCCATCCAATACTCTGCAAATTAATTTAACTGTTTAGTTACCATGTAGGGCGGCACGGTGGCTCAGCGCTAGGGATTCCCGGTTCGAATCCCCATCTGGGTGGAGTTTCCATGTTCTCCCCGTGTCCACGTGGGTTTCTTCTGGGTTCTCTGGTTTCCTCCCACAGTCCAAAAACATGGATTAAGTCAAATGTGTTTTCCAAATTGCCCCATATAGTTTGTATGTGTGCATGTCTGTGTGAGTGAGTGTGTGACCAGCGATAGATTGGCACCCTGTCCTGGGTATATTTGCCCAGCGCCCGAAACCTTCTCCCCTGGATGGGCATGGGGAACCCCACCACGACCCTAATATAGGATAAAGCGGAAGATAATGGATGGATAGTTACCATGTTTCAAAAAAAGTGATGAAACAATTGTTCACTTAAGCCACATCAATGTCACTGCAGAACTGTAAACAATACACCACCCAAATGATTATATCTGTACTGTGATTGTCCTGACCAATAGAAAACAGAAAACCAACAGGGACTAATAAAAAATGCACAGTGTCCTGTATCAAAAAGTGAAGTTCTGTCCTAACCCCTATCCTTTAGTGTATTAGGGGGCAGATGGGGTTCGGGGGAACCTCCATGAAATTAGTTTTAGCAACTTGTGACGTCTAAAAAATACTCATACGTTCATTCATTCATTATCTCCCGCTTTATCCTCTATTAGGGTCGCGGTGGGGTTCCCCATGCCCATCCAGGGGAGAACGTCTCAGGCGCTGGGCAGATAGACCCAGGACAGGGCGCCAATCCATCGCTGGGCACACACTCACTCACACAGACACACTCTATATGGGCCAATTTGGAGAACTCAATTGACTTGATCCATGTTTTTGGACTGTGGGAGGAAACCGGCGACCCCGGAGGAAACCCACGCGGACAACATGGAAACTCCACCCAGATGGGGATTTGAACCGGGAATCCCTAGCGCTGAGAGGCGAACGTGCTAAACCACCCAATACCGCCCAATACTCGTTAGTAAAAGTTTAATTGAAACCCAAATGTCGTTCATTATCACATATTTCATGATAGTTTCAGGCTGTGAGATTAAAATGTAAGTGGCAGGTGAAATAACGCCAATTATTCACTTTAAATAGGAAACTCCGACGCCGCTCGGAGCCCCTCCGTATCACTGACATCACTGCGTTACCACCACGCAGCAGGGAAGTCAGGTGACATTTTGAACGCAGCCTATTGGATGAGATGGTGCTCCCATGGCGCTCGTGTCCGTTCTCTGGACTCTGAACTTCCTGGAGACAAACTAATAAAGGAGCTTAATAAACATCGAGTTCGCTGTTATATCTGTTAATGGCGGCGTCTGCGAGCTGTTATCCACACGCACGATACAACAATACAAACTGCAAACCGTGAAACAAATGCCATTTTAATTCCAGAAATATAAAACGAAAGTATCACAATAAACCACAAGTTTGGCAACCGACACAGTAAACAGGACTGATGTGACGCAAATTGGCGTAATCAGTGGTTTGTTTATTGGAAGTGTTATTTGAATATTTTGGCGGTTGTTTGAGTAACGGTCAGTGGGGATGAACTGCTCGGTTCCAGTGCGGGCGGTTTAACGCGCCGGTTAAAGATGGCGGCGGCGGCGGCGGCGAGCTCGAGCAGCCGCTCAGCATGAGCACTTTTAGACCTTCTGTTTGCGTTTCGGCCGCCGATTTCGATTAAACAAGGCGCCGGGTCTTCGAAAATGGTGCTCGTGTGATTTTCGGACGACATCGCTTCGCCGAGTTACTACATTTAAAGGCAAAACGATGCCGTTGTAGCTCGGGTTCGGCGGCGAAGACAGAAAATAGAATGGGAGAGAAACTCGAACTGAAGCTGAAGTCGCCGGTTGGAGCGGAACCTGCGGGATATCCGTGGCCTTTGCCCGTTTACGTGAGTATCGTCTTTTTGTCTCGACTTCGGTGTTGAAGTCCCACATGTCTGAATGTGTTCTGATCGAGCTGGACAGAGAGTCCACTCCGCACGTAGGTCACGGCTCTGCATTCAGTGACTGGAAGAAACCCGCTTTCTAATGAACGTGCCTAACAGATATTTATATATTCGCTATTCCTACATGTCAATCGGTTGCTTTAAAACGGTCGATTTGGGGACAGACAGTGATTAAAACGCTGTTATTGTCGCTTTATTCAGAAACATCCCAGCCGGAGCTCGACTCTAGCGCGCACGCGCACACGCCCTTGTTCCCGACACGATTCCTTTATTCTGTCTTTTGTTGTCGTTATCTCATTTACTTAATGAGTCTTAAGTGAGACAAACTGCTCACACGGCGCTTTCTTTCAACCTAGTCTGAAGAAACTTTTTCATTCGGACGGTTTTGTGTTGTACACGAGCTTCAGAGTGGCTAGTTAGCACAGTAGCTAACGTTAGCTCAATGAGCTTATCGGGCTTTGTGAACTGACTGTACGCTGAAATCCCCTCTGATCGTGTAGTCATGTCTAATAAAAGCCTTATTTTTGGTCAAACGTTATTGCTGAATTCAGTGCCTACTTCATAACTGATTGTAACATAGCGTTCTTAAAAGTATTTGTTTAATTTTCCTTTCAATTTCCATTCCAGCTGCATGAACAACTGATTAAATAGATAAACACTCTCTATATGTAATGGGTGAAGTGAAGCAGAATGGAACATAGTCTTTACATAACTGTATATGATGTGTGTTGTGAACAGATAACCCATATACACACCACACTATGTGTACAGTCAATACAGGGCACACTGTCACACCTATTCTTATTTAACAAAACCGAGGGTGTGGAGTTTGATGTTGGATTAGAAGTCCTGGCTTGTACATTTATTCTGATTGCCTTTGGCAGGTTTTTATTCCTTGACACAAAAGCCATCGTAACATTTTCCTAAAACATCAAAGAAAATCTTTGTTCCTGTTTTATTGTCATTGTTTGCTGTAATAGTGACTGTATCGACTTTGATTGCTCTGACTAATATATTTTTTTAGAGAGCTTCAAAAAGTCCTTTATTTTGTTATTATTCATAGCGATTCATCATACAACCCGAACCGCTCAACGTACTTCATTCGAACACCGCTACGGAGGTAATGTCACGACCTGTTTGTGACATTTATAGTTTTTAGTAAATTTAAGTTTTAAGAGAAAAAAATCCCAGTTTGAAATGATTGGGGCCGATTTTTAAACTGCTGTAACTGCCATTTTTCGAGTTACAGCCATGAAACTCCAGAGGCTTGGACCCAGGGTCCAAATTTACAGACAGTTTTATCTTTGAATATCACTCCATTCATTTCTATGGGAGTGCCTGGTGTGGGTGACCTCATCGCCACTGTATCTTTCAGGTGTTTCATTTTTTTCTCTGAACAAACCACTATAAAATCCGTATACTTTCACCTACAAACACCATTTTTCTTTTAAATTATAGGGATCTTTGTCATTTCTAGCGTGACAAAAGCTCATAAAGATTAAAGTATTGTTTTTTTGAGTTATGAGGGTTTGTTTGGCATGAGGGACTGAAACTGCTTTATAGCCTCCAATGTAATTTTTCTTGTTCCTTGTTTTCAACTTGTCATAACTCGGTCATTTATGACATTTTGCACAAAAACGACCACAAAGGGGTCCTCTTTTTAATGTTGTCTTTGTTGAAGCGATTGGTGAAAGAGTTTCCGAGTTATACGTTTGTTTGGAGTGTGGAAATAGGTGCAAATTGACTTTCTCTACAGAGAAGCAGATATTAATAGACAGGGGGTGTGCTGCCTCTGAGACACTCACACACACACAGCCAACATCCAATCAGGAATCGGGGCGTGGCTATGTCACCAGTGCATCCTGCTCTATATTTTTGCTCACACAGTTCACAAAAGCACTGGAGCATCAGGGCAACTTCTAAAGTTGTGAGATATTAAGACATTAAATAAAATAAAAACTAGGGTAAAGTCTAGGGTAAAATGTGATGCTGTCGACTCCTAGATGTCATATATGTGAGTGACAGTAAGCTGTTTTTTGTGCATCATTACGCAGGATGTTCAATGGCAAAAATGAATGCGGTCACAATCATTTAGTGTCACATTCTGTAGTAAATAGATGTTTTAAAATAAGTCAAAATCAGTCAGCTACACCAAAGGAAGGTGGGGCTATGCGACTGTATTATTTGGTGTTTTGTCTTGCTTCTTAGGCGGCATGGTGGCTTAGTGGTTAGCACGTTCGCCTCTCAGCTCTAGGGATTCCCGGTTCGAATCCCCATCTGGGTGGAGTTTCCATGTTCTCCCTGTGTCTGCGTGGGTTTCCTCCTGGTTCTCCGGTATCCTCCCACAGTCCAAAAACATGGATCAAGTCAATTGAATTCTCAAAATTGCCCCATATAGAGTGTGTCTGTGTGAGTGAGTGTGTCCTGTCCTGGGTCTGTCTGCCCAGCGGCCGAGACGTTCTCCCCTGGATGGGCATGGGGAACTCCACCTCGACCCTAATAGAGGATAAAGCGGAAGATAATGAATGAATGAATGAATGAATGTCTTGCTTCTTTATTAATGATCACAAAAGCATTATGAGTAATAGAACTAGTCAACAACAAAGCATGGGTGTAGCCATAATTGTACTGTGACTGTTGTATTTCAGAAAATCCAGTTATGTAAAGAAGAACTTAACAAACTCTATCAGGCTCTAAACATTATTTCAGTACATGACCAAGGTGATTTTTTTGATCACATCATTTGTTTTTACAATTGAAAATCCTGCTTAGACCTGGTGTGGCAAATATGGCCATAACTAAAATGTCACGGCCACAAAATGAGGACTCGACGTCAGTGGTCTAGTGTTTTATTATAAGAGTTTATTATTTAAATTATGTAAAATAAAACATTTATTTGATTGTCTCATTATACACCATAAATGTGACTCCTACACACTACATTTCCATGAGTTTGGTAATTGTGGCAGATTTATTTAGAAGAGAATTTGTACGGTGAGACACCGGCTTAGTGGAACAGGTTGGCATACTTCGTTCTAGCTTATCATGAAATGTTGGATGTGGTAAAGATAAGATCTCTGTGCAGGCCAGTGAAGGAAAAAATGTTCGATGTGCGCAATCAAAGTGTCATGTAGCTGCTTTTTTTGCTTTTGTTACAAAAAAATTACAAAGCAAGCAGACAGACAGAAGTTATGCTTGATGGGTATAGAAAAAGTGAATTCATATGAATATCATGCAGCTAATGCATATGAATATCGACACTGTTGAACATTAAAGAAATATTGGGGAAAGACTTCTGAATATTAATTTCAGGTGTATAAACTCAATCACCTGGCCATACATTTTGGAGAGCTGTATATTACCGTTCGAATGACTGAAATCCCAAACAAAAAAGTAATGACATTTTTTGACCATGCCAGTGTATAACTGTGTGTTTGTAACTGAAATTAATAAAATCATATTATATAACATATTTATTAAACAGGCACGGTGGCTTAGTGGTTAGCATGTTCGCCTCTCAGCGCTAGGCATTCTCGGTTCGAATCCCCATCTGGGTGGAGTTTCCATGTTCTCCCCGTGTCTGCGTGGGTTTCCTCCGGGTTCACCGGTTTCCTCCTATAGTCCAAAAACATGGATCAAGTCAATTGAGTTCTCAAAATTCCCCCCATATAGAGTGTGTCTGTGTGAGTGAGTGTGTGCCCAGCGATGGATTGGCGCCCTGTCCTGGGTCTATCTGCCCAGCGCCCGAGATGTTCTCCCCTGGATGGGCATGGGGAACCCCCCCGCGACCCTAATATAGGATAAAGCGGAAGATGATGGATGGATGGATATTTATTAAACAACAAATATTTTTAACATCCCATACCAACAAAGCACACTATGACTTTAATAAATAAAATAATTATTTATTTTACCCCGCAATAAAGTTTAAATTAAAATGTATAGTTTAACTTAAAATGACTTCAATTAGTATTATATATTTCTGCCCCTTCCCAAAAATACTGTATGACTATATTAACAAAATTATTGTTGGAAAAAAAAACATTTTTCATGCATCTACACAGACAACATGTTTGCTGCATTTACAATTAGCTTCACTTCATGCTGATTTACATTTTATTTTGTGGTTAAATTTGTGGATTATGTTTGGCCAAATGTGCTTTTTGTGAAGTTTGAAACTTTAACACCTTTAACCTGGGTTAAAAAAACTTCAAATAAGGCACATGAAGAATTCTGGCATAATTTACAAACATGATGGATAAATTCTCATCAAATAGCAGCACCATCCTGATTTGGATTGTTCTGGATGTTGTGTTCCTGTTGGCCTTGAGATGAAACCAATTGATTACCTTTATTTAACAATTAAATAGCTTTGTCATGTAAAACCCATCACCAGTCAATGCTGTATGAGAGAATCAGATGGAAAGAGATGAACGCGTGTGGTTTTAGTGACGTGAGAGAATATGCTTCCGATCACATCAGGTTTCAGAAAAGCTTTTACTACGAAATGTTTTTTCCGCGTATTTCTTTTGAAGTTTGTTAGACATTTCTCCTTTTCTGTGAATGAACTCAACTCATTAACACATCATTCTTCCTGCTGTGTGTTTTGCCTGCAGGTTGTCAACTCAGTATAAATGACCTCATACACACACTGCACACAGTTAACCTTACATGACTTTTTGGTATGACTTTGGATAGTAAATGATGCCACACCCATTATTCAACATGTTTTATTCCCCTGACAGGTTTACAAATAAAAGTAGGAATGGTGTCTCAATTGTAAAAATTTTGTTAAAGATGTTCATACAGTTTACAAGCTAAATATTTTTTACATTCGCCTGAACTTATAAGAGATTGTAATTTATTAAAATAACATTTAATAAATACATAAAAATCTGTATGACTGTAGTTTCCTAAACAACAGTGGCAAGTCTTAAATTAGTTATGATGCCTTAGGATCAAATGACATTAGTAATTATTGAATAGACAAATAAAAAGGACTTAATTCACCTTCAGTTTTGGATTATAAATGAAATAAAGCTGATTGTAAGTTACTACATCAACTAATTGCAGTCACAAAACCTGTTGAACTGTTAGAAAGAAGTTCTTCTAGTTGGACTTTTTAAACCTGCCTGGTTTGTTTTGTTTGTCTTATCAGGGGAGTGGTAGCTCAGTGGGTAGGGCATTGGGATATCAATCTGAAGGTTGGTGGTTCAAATCCTAGGTCCACTGCAGTTACCAGGGTGGGTCCTTGAGCAAGGCCCTTAACCCTCACTGCTCCAGGGATGTTGTGTTTAACCCTGTGCTAAAAGCATCTGCTAAATGACCAAATGTAATGTTATCAGTCTGCTTCTACACAACA
Organism: Corydoras sp. C115; assembly: GCA_019802505.1. Taxonomy (NCBI): domain Eukaryota; kingdom Metazoa; phylum Chordata; class Actinopteri; order Siluriformes; family Callichthyidae; genus Corydoras; species Corydoras sp. C115. Next base: position 1,102,800 of record JAFMOC010000016.1, on the reverse strand, counting down.
TCCAGATGTGTAGTTTTTTTTTTCCAACCTGAAGCATTATTGTCAACACTTTGGCCTTTTTTGGGGTTGTTCTTACAAACATGGTGGCACCCTGTTTACTATGTCGTATCTCTGAAATTAGAGGTCATGGAATAAGATGATGTGGGTTGTGTAATGATAGTACTCACTGGAGTGTGTGTGTGTAGCAATGCTCGTGTTATTTCCTCCACCACTCTGAGTCATTTTGTTGATCAGGACGTGACTGTGTGTGATTCATATGTTCGTTGAAACACTCACAGCAAAGGTCTTGATTGAGCTGCCTGCTCTCTTCCCACTGTGCTGTAGCTGGGTTTATTTTTAGCTGCTGTGTGTGTGTGTGTGTGTGTGTGTGTGTAGGGGTAATATGGGTACATTTTGCCCACAGTTTCTTGACTCACTTTTTAACTGTATTTTATTATAGCTTTCATATATTTTAGTAATAAAAGTAATACTTGCAGAATAAGAGGGAACATGGACAGAATGCTGTGAGTGCATTCGTGTGCACATGGGACTAAAAATGTCTGCAGTCGGTTGGTCCAGCAGCGGCACACACTGGCAAAATGAAGTGATTGCTGGTTCCTGCTGTGTGAAAGTGGGTCAGTGGGTCAGATTAGGAAATCTTTTACAGCTGTGAGAATGGTCTTTATTTTAAAAGCTGTGGGACACCAAGTGTTTACAAAAGACATTGGTTTACAAATCTCCATGCAGGGCTGTATTAATGCAGAAGTTTGGATAAATATGAGAGAGCATGCAAATATTTAGGGGCGGTACAGTGGCTTAGTGGTTGGCACTTTTGCCTCTCAGCACTGGGCATTTAGATTTGAATCCCAATCTGGGTGTAGTTTCCATGTTCTGCCCGTGTCCGCTGGGTGGAGTTTCCCCCTGGGTTCTCCAGATTCCTCCTACAGTCCAATAAGATAGATTCAAGGTAAATTGAATGCTTTAAATTGCCCCATATAGTGTGTTTGTGTGAGTGACATTGGTGCCCTGTCCTGGGTGTATCTGCCCAGCGCCCGAAACGTTCTCCCGTGGATGGGCATGGGGAACCCCCCCCCACGACCCTAATAGAGGATAAAGCTGAAGGTAATGAATGAATTAATGTTAAGATTTAAATTTGAGCAGAATTAAGCAGGATGTTAGTTGTAGCTGACATTGTTAAATAGCTATATATATATATATATATATATATATATATATATATATATATATATATATATATATATATATATATATATATATACATCCTATGTTTACAAATGCCTGCTGAATGATGCAACATGAACATAAAAATAGGAGGACAAATCCTTGTGACATGCCTTGTCAGTTTAAATACATTTTAATGTTTGTCAGACATTAAATTAAATGTATTTGATTTATTAAGCAAATAACATTACTCCTTGTTAATTCTGTTTGTTAACTCTGTTTTTTGGTTTGGACTCTGTTTTACAGGATAAACATCATGATGCTGCACATGAAATCATTGAAACCATTCGGTAAGTCCGTTCTGCTTTAGCGTGTGATGCTAATTACAGATTGTTGTTATCAAACCTAAACATCTTTCTTGTGCCAGCTGGGTGTGTGAGGAGATTCCTGACCTCAAATTGGCAATGGAAAACTATGTGCTTATCGACTACGATACTAAGAGGTATGATTTAAGTAAACAAAATAAAAAACAGGCTTGTCTTTTAAACATCTTTAAAAATCTAAAACATCTTTAAAACTTACCCTTTACTTGCATACTTCAGTTTCTAACTATATTGCACCAACATTTGCTACATTTTCAAAACCTTAAATATTAAATAGATTTTCCAACTTTTCAACTTCTTTAGGCTCAGGGTGATGTCGTGCCAAATGGGCTCACGCATTTGTCGTATTTCCAAAGTTTCTTTTTCAGTTTCATTTCATGTTTCAGAAAACACACACACACACACTCTAACCTTACCGTATATAGAATAGTGTGTTTTTTTCTGGTTTTTATATATTTTTATTATTATTATATTTACTTTTTCTTACTCATTTAGGGCGGATGGCAAAGTAAGAATTTCAGTGCACAGGGAAACATGTTTCTATATGTGCATATGACAATAAAAGCTTTGAATCTTGAATCAATTTTATTTTACACTCCTTGCAAACAATTGTGCTCATGTTGAGCTCTCTTCCTCGGGGCATTGTAGAATCCAAAGTGTGCCCAAACACAGGCTTTTAATGACGATGGGGTCGAATCCCTCTCTCCACCTGCTGCATGCTAACGGACTCCGTTCAGACAACGGGAGCCGGCTAACAAGCTTGCTGTGTACGGTGGCCGAGTGGATACGTAATGCGAGATGCAGTACGCTGGAGTCGGAGTTGGAGCCGCAAAAAATAAAAATTAAATGCATTTTAAAATCGATTTTTGGGCATTTTGAATCGATTCAGTATCGGCAGGACTAGGAATCGCTATCCTTTGAAGAACCGATTGTTTTCACCACCCCTAGTATGTAGATTAAAGAAACCCCATTGGCCATTTTATTAGTTCCATTTACCATAAAATGTTTGACTTTTTGGTTCTACAGTAGCAGAATGTAGTCCATCTGTTGGTCTACAGTACATACTGTGTTGATTTCCTTTACTCTTTTCTCTAATAGTCAGGACCCCAATGGTAGCACCACAGATGGGTATTATTTTGTTGGTGCATTATTCTTATTCCAGCAGTGTCACTAAGCCAAAGCTTCCTCACCACATTAGTGTCACTGCAGAACTTGCATATGTGATGGTCCTGACTAATAGAGAACAGAGAACCAACAGGGATCTAACAAAATGTATTAGCTTTAAAAAGAAAAGGGTCAACACACAAATCATTCATATTTGCTATGTTAGTTTCAAACATAAGACTACTCTCTGAAAAGAACCAAACTTCCCATTGCTACTGTTCAGTGTATGCGTGAATTGTACCTCCTCTATTAAGCCCCCTTCCCTGACTCTGTTTATGATTGCCTTTTAAAAGTAACTGGATGTAGATTTGTTTTATTGTGAATAATAAAGGCAGTGTTTTGTTATTGCTGCAGTTTTGAAAGTATGCAGAGGCTGTGTGACAAGTATAACCGAGCCATCGACAGCATTCACCAGCTGGTAAGTTTAAAAACTCACACCACCTGGAGTATTAAAACAAAACAAAAAAAACTTTTATAAAAATCAGTAACAAACAACATATGAACATGTGTGTGTATATAGGTTCTTAAATTTTATGTTTGTTAATGAGTTTGATGAAAGTCGTTTTCTTTTTTGATGTGTTATTGTCTGTGATTACAGTGGAAGGGGACCACACAGCCAATGAAGCTGAACAAGAGGCCATCAAACGGTCTGCTGCGCCACATTCTCCAGCAGGTCTATAATCACTCTGTGACTGATCCTGAAAAGCTCAACAATTATGAGCCCTTCTCTCCTGAGGTGTATGGAGAGACCTCATTTGACCTGGTGGCTCAGATCATAGATGAGATTGAGATGATGGAGGAGGACACCTTTGTGGATTTGGGCAGTGGTTAGTTCCTCTACTGACAACTCTAAATATTGGACATTACTAATGCCCAAATTGAAATGTTCCTTTTAACCAAAGACAATTCCAATTGTTTCCCATGCAAATAATCCATGTGGCAGTGTAAACTTTTTTATTCTCTGGATGTAGCAAATATTTATATAGTAGTTCTTTAGACAAACATCATTTATCATTTTTGCTTTTAAAAAAAAAAGAGATACGAGGGGGGTACATACGAGGGTTTGACAGATCAGTTGGGCATCTTTAAGGGGACAGTCTTTGGAGGGTTGAGAAGACATGGCTCGTTCTGTCCCTGTTTGAGATAAACAAAACATTTTTAAATTCCAAAAAACATAGTACAAAAATGAATGACGCTGGCACCACAGTTGCAACCAGGCCACATGTTTTTGGAATCAAATATTTTAATCTGCGTGTATGTAGTCTGCATTTTGACTGAATCGTTTAATGGGTGCGTTCTCATGAAAAACTTAAACACACATCAGCACCCAATTCCATAACTCCTTGATCCTGGTTTTTAAAACTTACCTGCCGAGATCCAAGTGGTGTCTAAGTAAATAATTGAGCTGATGGTGTTTGAGTTTGTATTTAATGTAATTGTGGATGGGAAGTGATGTGTTGTGGTTTTAATTCTTTACAGGTGTTGGTCAGGTGGTGCTGCAGGTTGCTGCTGCCACTAACTGTAAGCACTACTATGGTGTAGAGAAGGCTGAGACTCCAGCCACATATGCAGAGGTAAATAAAATCAACCGATGTAAGTGGAATTCAGTTTGTAAAAACGCACTGTCCATACATCTTTCCACAGGTATCGTTCCCTGCACCATAACTCCACCTACACTAGTTTAAACTGTTACAACCTGACAGTTGATGCTGGCATTTTAGACATGTTTGCAGGGCTAGCATTGTATTCAGCTGCTATTGCAAGACTGAAGTGTACCAGGTTAATATGAAATACTGTCTTTGGCTGGTCTAGCACCAATGATCACATCTTATTTAATGTTGTCCAGTTCTAATATGATATAACAAACTGTTGCATAGAGAAATCATGAGCTGGAGCTGCTCTCCAGAGCCATCTTATTTTTATATTATAATTTTGACTAAATAATGACATAGCCAGTACATATAAGTGTTTTATTAAATTATTTTTTACTTTTAGTGTAACATTGCATTTATGTTTTATTTCATTGCAGGCGATGGACAGAGAATTTAAGCGCTGGATGAAGTGGTATGGAAAGAAGCACGGGGAATATACAGTGAGTGTTCATCCTAACTAATCAATTCTGTACTGAAGTGTAAAATTGCCTTTAAAATTGGATTGTATATTTCATTAAAAAAAATTGTATGCATTTTGATACACGAGTGTATTCTTGTAAAACTACCGAAATGCATTGTGTGATACTCAGACTCAAGGGTAGCAATCAGAATCGTGTGGGTAATGTTCAACACTTTTCTGCACCATGGAGCCACGGTCATTGTTCTTTATATGGACTTTTTCTTTTGAAAGTACTTTCTAAAGCACAAATCTCAATGCGAGCACAACTCATCTGTGACAGAAATATAGAGACAACAACTTAGTATGGTATAGTGTAAAACAGATATGTCAAACTATATGACTTTTTGCAGTTAAGGAAGAGGTTTTTCCCTAATTAGATTTGTGCAACTCAACTTGCGAGAAGGACTGCAGGAAATCATTGAAGGCACAAAAATTAAACAAAATGAGAAAGTTGAATAATTCACTAATTAACATCAGCTTTAATTCATTTTTTTCATCATCTAGATTCATCATCTAGTATTTGTTACTGCTTGTGTGTCTGTGCATGTGTTTGTATGTCTTATACTGGTGTGTGTTAGGTTGAAGTTAACTCATTGTTAATCATTTCGTTTCCCCGTCTAGCTGGAGAGAGGAGATTTTCTGTCTGAAGACTGGAGGGAAAGGATAGCGAACACAAGGTAGAGCAGTTTAGAAAACAATTATTGAATTATATCTGAATATGTGGACAGAATAAATTGTTTTAAAGTATGTAAATGTAGCAATGGCATTAATTACATATGTTCTCTTGCAGTGTTATTTTTGTGAATAACTTTGCCTTTGGTCCAGAAGTAGATCACCAGCTGAAGGAACGATTTGCCAACATGAAGGAAGGTTTGTACTTGTGTTTCTAATCTTGCTTTTTAATGATTTCATTCTTTTCTGTATCTCATTTAAGCCATGTGGACTGTTAGAATTAACCAAAAATGACTTTGTGAATTTTGTCATCCACTGGACCATCTTTATTTTAGGTGGAAAAATAGTATCCTCAAAACCATTTGCACCTCTCAACTTTAGAATAAACAGTCGAAATTTGAGTGGTGAGTTTTATCTCCTCTATAATGCACACTGCACCTTTTTAAATAACACCTCCTGTTGTCATAGGTTTGTCTCATTGTGTTGCTTTGTTTTACAGATATTGGAACAATAATGCGTGTAGTGGAGCTGTCTCCACTCAGAGGTTCTGTTTCGTGGACAGGAAAGCCAGTTTCTTATTATCTGCATACGATTGACCGTACCATAGTGAGTTCTGTTTTCTTGTTTTCCTATTTATTATTCAAGCAATAGACACAAGGGGTGTGTTTTTGTTTTTTTAACTGAGCATTAATTGCTAAGTAACAGGATACAGTCTAGGTGCTCATGAGGAATCGAATCATTGTTTATATTAACCTGTACATTTCCATAATGGTACATGATTGAGATTAATGTCCTACCTTGTATACGTGTTTCTTTGCTGATGAGCTGAAACAATTGGTTTAGAGCCTTTTCATTTTTGTAGTTCAGCGCTCGCAAGAATGTTTCTCCAGCATCTTTGTTCATTCGAGTTAGGGTGCAGTATGATGCATGAGACACGGTGGCCATTTACAGACATTATCTCTCTCGCTTCCAATAATATTAAAAAATAACCTGATGCACTGATGTGAATGTGAAGTGGTCGGAGGTGCTCATTATTGTCAACAATGTCACAGCTGGACAAACTAATAACATGGTTGTATATATTAAAATGTGATAACTTTAATATAACTCATATTTAATATAGATAATAGTTGATAATATACCACAATATGTATACATACTGTATTGATTTTGCTCTAAGACTGTTTTATTGATTTATTTATTTTATATCCGTTTACAGCTTGAAAACTATTTTTCCAGTCTGAAAAATCCTAAACTCAGGGTAAGTACCAACATTATATCTTTACATTCTATGAAAAGGACAGTTGTAGTTTATCCCAGAAGCAAATATTGTTTTAATTATTTATTCATTCATTATCTTCCGCTTTTTCCTATATTAGGGTCGTGGTGGGGTTCCCCATGCCCATCCAGGGGAGAACGTTTCGGGCGCTGGGCAGATACACCCCGGACAGGGCGCCAATCTATCGCTGGGAACACACTCACTCACACAGAAACGCACGCATACACACTCTATATGGGGCAATTTGGAGCACTCAATTTACTTGATCCATGTTTTTGGACTGTGGGAGGAAACCGGAGAACCCGGAGGAAACTCACGCGGACACGGGGAGAACATGGAAACTCCACCCAGATGGGGATTCGAACCGGGAATCCCTAGTGCTGAGAGGCAAACGTGCTAACCACTAAGCCACCGTGCCGCCTTGTTTTAATTATTAATAAAAAATTCATTTTTCAAAGGCAAATAACCTTTTAATGTTACTAGGAGGAGCAAGAAGCAGTGAGACGGCGTCAGCAGAAGGAGAACAAGGACAATAAGAGCAACACCACCACCCCGACCAAGCTAAAAGAGCACAAAGTGAGCTTCTTACTTCTTACAGGCTTCCTAAACATTTAGAACGCTTTAAATATAATAATCTTGCTTCATTATATGATTAATGAAAAGAAATGTTTATCATTTAGTTTTTACAATTAATACTGTTTCAAAATACCATTTCAAAAAAAATATATAAAACAATCATAATTTTTATAGATGCACATTAAAATTAGTTTAGAATTTCTCAGCAAAATTATTTTAATAGAAAAATGAAGCAGACATTGTGATACAGAGCACATGTAATACTTCAAATTTTGAGTTTTAAGAATAATGATAAATACTGTGGGTAAATCTACCCGCGCGTTCGTTTGAAAAGGAGGAGATCACACCAACAGTTCTGAGTGAAGAAATAACATTTATTAATACAACAGAAATCTGGGGAGAAGAGCGCAGTCAACAACCCGTGCGCGATCTGCCTGTTCTCCGACCTCGCTTTCCTGACTCCATGTTCATATACTCTGCCTGCACAGGCCCCCACCTTTGCTGCTCTTCCATCTCAGATTGATCACCTGTGGGCCACCCCGCCCGAGCAGAAGTTATTCTGCTTAGTGTAAAATAATTATGTTTCTTGTTATCAGAACGTTTGTAGTCAACCGACCCGTATAATACTATTCCCTGCCGGTGACTCCCTTCTGTACATCCTGACCTTGACACAGGGATACATTCTCACATGGGTCTGATTAGAGAACAATACTTGCCGTAGCTTATTAAACTTCAGAACTTAAGCAATATTAATGCCTGAAATAAATGAATAATGCTTTGATCTACAAATACTAATCGTAAATATTAAATGCGTAATAATGCTCATTATTTTTTCCCTTCAATACACAAAGGCTTAAATCTAGTCAACATGCTAAATCATCCCACACATGCACTTTTGCACTTTTTAAATTTTATTTATTTTTATAGAGCTTTTTACATTAGTACATTGTCTCAAAACAGCTTTTCATATTCTAAGCCTGAACCCCCAAAGAACAAACCAAAGCAGCAGTGGTTGGAAAAATTCCCTGGTGGAAGAAACCTTGTGCTCAGTGAGGGACCCATCCATGCTGAACTGATTCACTCAATGTGACTGATTCACTCAGAGTCACTAAATGAATCATTCCCCCCCCCCCCCCCCCCCCCCCCCCCCCCAGAGACAATGGTGGCATTCTGTTTCTGTTGTTAATTTGCTTTTTTTCCTCTTTTAATAGTTACAGGAGTCAGGGGGTGAAGAAGATGCTTTAGGGCCAATAGTTCCTGTAAAACCATCACCTAAACCACGGCGCACCAAACTACTGGCCAGGGGCCGCAAATTGGGCACCCGGAAGCGTGGGCGACCCAAGAAGTCCACCACTAACGCTGTCAACAACACCACCACCACCATGACAACGGTCACCGGAAGTAAAACCAAGAAAAGCCAGAGTGCTCTTGAGTTGCTGCATGCCAAGACGATTTCAGCAGCGCCTTCTCAGGGTAAGTCTCTCCCACACTTAAACCTACACATGTCCAGCTGTGGTTTTCTACCAGTGGTAACCCATCTGTTTTAACCAATGTTTCCTCAGATGCTTACAAGTCACCTCAAAGCCCCTTTTACCAGCTACCTCCCAAAGTTCAACATTACACCTCTGGCCAGCTACTGTTGGGCTCTGTGCCACTGGGATTGCAGACTCTGCTGGGTAAGTTCTTGCAGCCTAAATAAAAAGCCAGCATTTACAAGTATTGCCATGTGCAAGTCACCAGCCATGATGAACCTACAAACACCAAGTGTAACCAAGTGTAGTGTTATATAACTTTAAATGATACAGTGAAATAGCTTTTGATAGTCCAACTGACAATAATTAACCCTGTGTAGTAATTTCAGTATTTCCTAAATTTGTTCTCTGCTTGAGGCATGCAAGTAATATGACCTTCTGAAACAGATGAACATCTTTTCCATGGCCACAGGATTTGTAACATGTAGAATGACATGTCCTGTCATCACACACAGGAAGGAATGCAATCGGAAAAATCCCAAATGATCATGATAACTTAAACATTTGGTGAAACCAGATTCTGTAACAAAACAACAGTAAAACAAGGGATATGTTTAATAGTAGAAGATCATTTTTAAACATACACACACAATACAAAAGCAACTCAAGTGATTGGGACTAAATGGCTGGTCATCAATGAGACTAACAGACAAAAATGGATTCAATTTGTTGGGGTGCATAAAGATAAGACTGTGGAGCAATGAAAGAAGGTCATGTGATCTGATGAGTCCAGATTTACCCTGTTCCAGAGCGACACTTGCATGTGTGATGATTTATGGTTTAAGCAGTCAAATTAGCAGTCAATAATTAATTATTGATCTTTTCCATTACAGATAACTTTAAAGTTCAGTACATGCAGTTTTTGGCCTACATGAAGACTCCACAGTACCACGCAAATCTACAGCAGGCCCTGGAACAGGAGAAGGTACCATGTTTATTCATCCACATGTTTGATCTCAGTGAGATATATCACTGGCTTTGTTGCCATAATGAAATGAAATGGCTTGTTCATGGCACACACACACCTCATGGGTTTTTGTGTATTTTTCACTGCAAATCTTTTTAAAACCCTGCAACGAGACACTCACACAGTCCATTAAGTCTTTATTCAAAGGCAGGCCTGCTTAAATTATAATTGTAAATTGAAAAAAAATCTTTACTATATTACGGGCTGAACAAAAACTAAACCCTCATCGGCCACCCCATCCCAGCTTTTTTTTTTCCGCTAATGTCCATTCCTTGGTGAATAAAATTTATGAGATGCGACTCATACAACAACAACGCAAAGATGGCTCATCAATTGTAACATAATTCTGAGACTTGGATTGTTGGAACATTCTCAGCTGAGTGGATGCAGCTTATTCAGAGCAGACAGGGTGGCAGAGAACAGCATACAAAGCTGTTCCTCTTTCATATTTAGGACAGTCTAATCAGCTTTCTGTATTCATGTGGATCTGCCACTCAACAAGGACAATTTAAGTGTGGCTTAAATGGGCTGGTTTCGGTTTCAGAACCCTGATTGATGCATATTCTCTTCACAAGTCACTATGAACTCACACAAACATCCTGCTCAGTAGTGACGAACTGTATTAACCCATGTATTGATGTCAAGCATGTGAAAACCTCTCCTAAGAAAACAGTTAAATACAATCATTGATCATCCCCGCACGACTGGTGTCCAAAGTTTGTGACTCCCTTGGTTAACCATTATTGCGGTTCCATGGGGATTAAAAATCATCAGCAGGTTTGCTAATGACACCAGGGTAGTTCAACCTGTGACTATGTTGATTTTGCCTACACAAAGAAAATCCAATGAAAGTGAAATAAAATGAAAGTGACATCAAAAGTGCTGTTTTTGATTGAAAACCCAAGATAGCAATAGAATGTAGTCCAGTCAGATTTGGGCTGATATCTGTTCACAGGTCTCAAATGTTAAATCCATGTCACACAGATGCAGAACGGTTATTAGATTTAAAGGTCAAACAACTAAATGAGTTCAGTAATCAACAGAAAAGCCACATTTTAAAACAACTTTCAATTGATACTTTAAATATTCCAGTTTGTAAAAAAAAACATAGACATTGCTATTTTTTAACAGCCCGTTATTCTTTCTTTTTCATTTTCCATAAAAAAATTGATCTTTGGTTCTCAAAGGTTCCCTGGTGCATTTGTGTTTATAGCAATAATACTATTATAAGGATTGACCTTTTTTTTCAGTTGTTATAAACTTACTATTATTTTGCACATTACAGTTGGTATACTTGAATATATAGAATAATAATTATTTTGTGTATACATTACACATCATTTTTATTTACAGTTTTTTTTTATTTTCTGTCAAAATACATATTTATACTCCATCTATCATACTCACTTACACTTCTTAGTAATTTGCACATCACATCTACTTTGCATTCAGTTTGTTCTGCACAACCCACGTATTTGCACAATGCTACTATTTGCACTTCTAATGCTAAATGCATTTTGTTGCCTTGTACTGAATAATGAAAAATCTCTGTCTGTCCATCGATCCATCCCATCATCCTATAGTTCATTTCTGTAATTATTGGTTTGTTAGATATACATCTTTGATCTGGTGCCATTTATTTTGAATTTTAATAACCCAGTTCTCACTGATTCTCTCTTTTTTTAACACATTATCTTTATATTGCCCTCTTACAGCTCAGACACACTGACCTAACATCTCAGGCCCAGCAGCTGATGAGCGCATGCCATACACAGAAAGAGAGAATTAAAGAACTGTTTCAATCCAGACTGGAGGAGGTAAGATATGTCCTTTCTCAGCTGAAGTTATTTTGACTGATTATTATATAGTGTCTAACACATCAACATATACAATTGCAAAAATTTAAATCAATATTAAATTAAAGAGCTCAATGTTGATATTTTTGTAATTGTGACTAATATAGCATTTAAAATTTTCAAATAACCAGCTTGTTAGGTTTTTATTTTTTTTTATTTTTTAGTTTAAATATTAGATATATTGATTGTTGCCATTAAAGTTTTTAATTTGTCTTGACTGTTGCCACTTAAAAGTGCTACAAGCAAATTAACACACGATACATTCTTAGTTTTTTAAATGAAAATAAAATCCCAGTTGTTTTGGAAACAAGCTTGTGTAGTGTTATTTTATTCAGTGTGTCATACTTGCTGTTACCTCCTGTCGCAGCTGGGTGTGAAGGCCGTGACTGTGGAGGACTTGGTTCAGGCTCAGAGCGAGATCATGGCTCACAACATGCAGCTGAAAGAGCAAACCAAGCAGTTAGAGAGAGACATGGCCGAGTTAAAAGATAAGAGTCTAAGGCTGGTAAGTCCCTGTTTAGTTTACTGTCACATGTAAAAACATTGCAATTTTGACTTGTTTTTTATAGAATCTTTGATTAGAAGCATTTCTTGGTCAGTCTTAAAGATTTAGCACTTGTTTTGAAACAATGTTCTTTGCTAGCTGAAGGCTCGCTGTGAGGAACTGAAACTGGACTGGGGTTCTCTCTGTCTGGACACACTTCTGAAAGAAAAGGCTGCACTGCGCAGACAGATCTCTGAGAAACAGCGCCACTGTCTGGAACTTCAGGTGCATTACACCTTTAATCCTTTTCTAATTTAACTCAACCTGATTTTTAACCTTCACCACCCGCACCACAATAATGTATGTAAAAGTAATGTATAAACTATGCCTTGTCAAAAAAGATCACTATCTGGATTTAACTAAGCGAATAGGTAGCCTTTCATTGGATTACCACAGGGGTGATTCTGTTTCATTTAACGTAACTTTAAAGAGATGGGAAATCAGGATGAGGGTAAATAAATAAATGAATTCCACTCTCTGAAAATGGAAACTAAAGGTTTATTTTATACAAGTGACATGTTCATATTAAGAGTTTCATTTAGCGGTGTGTTCATTTGTTCAGAAGAACATGTTTTAAACAGTGATTTTGTTTTTTGTAGATCAGTATAGTTGAGCTGGAGAAAAGCCAAAGACAGCAGGAGCTGCTCCAGCTAAAGTCCTCATACAGTCCGTGTGATGACTCTCCCTACCGCAAAATCCTCCCGGGTCAGGAGTCTCAACCTTTCTCTGAGGTTGATGCCCCTATACTAGAGGGACTGAACCGCAGCCCTGAACTGTCCATCAATGGCACAGCCTCTCCCAGTTTCGAGCGTGGTGGAGGCAGCAGCTGCAATGGCAAAAATGAAATGCTGTCCCATTACCTCCCCATTTCTCCTGAGCATGAGATTGTGCCACCTACTCCAGAGGCTCGAAGCAGACCAATCGGACAGCCTCTCCCTGACTACACACGCTTTTCTCCAGCCAAGATTGCTCTACGCAGACACCTTAACCAGGACTCCTATATTGGACAGGGAAGAGCTCTCAGCACCTCCTACAGGTCAGATACGCTTTTCTTTTTGTTCCTTTTTAAGCCTAAACTATTTTATAAAGGATATTTAAACATAATTTCAGTGTTAATAAAGAATACACGTTAAGAAAGTATATTTTAAGTCAGATGCTTATGTTGCATTGCATGTTACAGATTAAGAAAACAGTCATTACATCTGCCGCTCACAAAAATAATGTTAGGACCTAGACATGTATGTTAGAAATGTTTAAACATTTTAAATTTATACACATAGTATTGACGTTGTGTAGCAAGTTTTCTATGAATCAGCTTCAGTGCTCCATTCCAGGGTCACATGTTTTATTTTCCTACAAGGAAGATCCGGTAATTAAAGTGCATTTCTATTAAAGTGGCCATTTAGTGTAAATGTGCCATTGAATTCAAAGCTTTTTGTTTATTGTAGAGTTGTTTGTCCTCGTTTGTTTCTAGTCTCAGGGGTGAAGTTTGTACATTGCCATCTCCGACTCTAAAGCAAGGCTCATATTCCCCGAGCACTGTGGATGTACTAACACCCAAAGCTTCAGAAAGGGTACATCTCTACTGTTCTTTATTTAGTCTTGGTCACTTTTCGGTTTTGTTTTAAACTTAACTGTGTGTGTGTGTGCGTGCGAATGTGTGTGTTTTGCTTGATTTTCAGGTGAGTAAGGAAAAGACTCCCCCTGGAGCAGGTGACATCACCAGTCTCCCTATCAGCATTCCCCTCAGTACTGTACATCCAAACAAGCTTCCTGTTAGTATACCATTAGCAAGTGTGGTTCTGCCCAGTCGAGCAGAAAGACTGGTATGTGAGCATTTGGATTTTATATAATAAATCATATTGATCAGATTGAAACATGGTGAATTAAATTTATATATGTAAAATGAGTTAATATATTACTGAATGGGAATGAAAAGTAGGCCATAATTTAACTATTATGTATTGTATGTAGGGGACTACCCAACTTTAATTGGGAAACTTAATTTTCCCAATTAAAAATTAGACTTAATATAATTAGATAGATGTCAGTTTGACAATTTCAAACTGTTCAATCACTGGAATTACACGCACTAAACCTTTACAGCAAATAATTTATTAAATATACTACTAATATATACTATACTAAGAGTGAAATTCACACTATAAAAAGGTACTCAAAACTTTAGGCACCAATCGCAAGCCAGCATGTTGGTGAGAAAACACTCACTTTAATATATTTGATGTTCATAGCACAGTTTTTTAGTCTGAATCTTAAGTCTGCAAAATGAACTTGCCAGTTCTTATTAGATGCAAATATGTCCAAATACAAGTCAGAGGTAAACATTTTTTTTTGTTACTCAAAACATGCAGGTACAATGTGAACTATAGATGGTGTGGCTTCACCATGACAGGGGTAAATGATTCTCGGTCAGCTGTTTAACTGCAAAGCTTCCTGTGTCCTGTGACATAGATCACACTATTCATCAAGTGTTGCATCATTGTCAGATTTTTGATCCATTGACGAGTTCAGTCTTGTCTGTTTGGTATACAGGTTTAATAAAAAAAGCTGTGGTTTGAGTAATTCAGGTCATACATCTGACGTGTGTCCCAGATTAGAAATGTAATCATGAAATTATAAATACACAAATTAGTTTTTATGAAACATTTGAAAGAAAATATAAGGTTATATAAATGAAAGTATAAATTGTCGTGTTATTAATGTGCACAGGACAAATTACTTAAATGAAAGTTTGATTAGTATCAAATATTACATCTAAATTAACAATAATTTACCTTTTCATATAAATTAATAATCTTTTTTTCCTTGTAATGAACAAACTTTTTCAAATGTTTGTTCCTAGTGCTTTGAATAAAATCAAGTTTAAAAACACTTTTTAAGAAGGATACAATATTTTTGATCTTTTGTTTGTAAAATGTTAAATTGTAAAATGTTTGTAAAAGTTTAAATAAGATAAATTACAGGTTGTGCTCAACTTTTTTGAATATATTCTTTGTAAATATATTGGAAAATATAGTTTGTGTTGATTGATGTAAACGGATGTAACAAATTTGCTGAATTGATTCCACAAGAAAATTTGTCCTTTTTTTTACGAAACTTGTGCAGCATGTTTATTAGTAGTACATAAGTAAAATCCACAGGATGTGATTAATGTTGATGTTTCTGATTACAGATGAACACTCCCAGTCCTGTGTCGAGTCGAGAGCTGTCAGCAGCACAAAGCAGCGGCAGACAGTCACTCACACCAAACTCAGGTTTTCTTTCAGTCCATCAATCTCTGTTCTGTAAACAGAAGAACATTAGGGATATGTATTTACCTGAGGATCAATGATGTGAATAATTACATATACCGTATATACTGCGGCTGTTCCAAATTTGATTCATCATACAGTAGTTTTACTTTCTAAATTGTTTTAATTTCAATTCAAATTAAATTATTTTTAGTCAACTATGCAGAAAAGATAAGAAACATGTACAAACTAAATATTTTAGCCACTTTTTTTATTTTTTATTGAATGATCAATAAATCTGAGGTTTGTTTTATAAATGCACCCAAAGCACAATCACTTCAAGCTCATGTACTGTTCTTAATTGAATCTTCATCATGCTTGATAACTTGTAAAGCCAGCCATCGCCTACGGCTCCACCACAGCACCGCTGCACTTCTGCCACAGTGATGTTTGATTTTATACACCTGTGGCATTAGACACCAGAATTTACTAAACAAGAGCTGTCTCAATAATTGTATTTATGACATCAGGTATAATTTCTGTTTATATATATATATATATATATATATATATATATATATATATATATATATATAAATATATATATATAAAAATACTTATCTGTTTATATTATTTATATATGTACTAGTTTATTTCCTTTTGACAGTTTAGTGTTCTGTGACTCACTGAATTCATGTTAGATTCTGTAAATCACTTGTTTTAAAAGAAAAAACATTTTTCAGGTATGTTCATTGATTTTTAATTATTGTTTTTTTTAAGGGGTTTTTGGTATTGCTGGATTTAAATTAAAATTACACATCTACAGCTCAGAATTTTCATAAAACATCAAAAAACAAGTTTTATTTTTATCAATATGTCAAAATACAAATCCAGACAGCTAAATTTATTTTATTTCTTTAATTTCTGAAATAAATTTCATTTTGTTTCTTTCAGGGTTAATAAATGGCTCCTTATCCGCCACTCAGTCAGGCCATCAGAACTGTGACTTGGTGTCACCTCCTCCTCATAACACCCCACTGCTGACTCTGCAGTCACGTGCATCTGGAGTTAGTCCTCCGCTCAACACTGGGGGTGTTCTCCAGTTTGCAGACAGACCCCCACGCTTGCCCCCCGATGATTCCCACGAGGGACACAGCCTTGAGTCAGACCCTGAGCCTCTAGACAGTGAGACGAGACGCAACATCTTTTTTTCCTCCTCCTCCTCCTCCTCTTCATCGTCCTCTACTGGAGGATCACGTTCGCACAACGGCTCAGCAAAGCAAGGAAAGCACCACAGCAGCCATCATCACCACCACCATCAACATCATCATCATCATCATCACTCACAAAACTCTCATGGCCAGGAAAGTCGGAAGCGAGGTAGACGTAAACGCAGCTCTAGTAACATTCTCCCGCCAAGTAGTTCCCCAAAACGACGCTCATTTCCTGGACTTGGCTGTTCAAGCCACTCCTCAGCTTCCCCTCTCAACATCAGCTCCATGGTGAGTTGCGTCTCTGTCTCTCTGTATCAAGATTTGGTATTGTTTCAGACAAGAGTTATTTTGTGGCATTAACCCTCTGCTTAAAACATTAATTCTTTAGGGACTTTTGTGGGGTGCCAGTGTTGTTGTTTTCTTATTCTGTAAAGCTGTATTGGTTCGCATGATGATTTGAAGCCTGAAGTAAAAGATGAGAAACAAAATTTCTCTCACAAATAGACTTAATAAATAAGGGTCTTCATGGTGTTCCTGTGGGCATTATTTTTATTTGAGCTGTTACCTACACATAAAACATTATAATTATTTGTAAGTGTTTTATTTTTTATAAAGTAATCCCTGTGAGTGTGCTCTTCTAATGTATAATAATATTTTGCACTGACCTCAGGTCAGCAACATCAACCAGCCATTGGACATCTCGGCAATCTCATCTCCAGAGCAGTCCTGCCGCAGTCCTGACCTGGACCTGGACCAGCCCCCAGTGCTAAAGAGAGAGCGACCTGTTGAACTTAACGGCTCTGGTCGCTACATGTCCACTCCCAGCTCAGAGGAGGAAGAGGAGGATGCTGATTATCCAACAGATAGTAGTTCCTCACGGTAAGAGAAACCTTTTATCAGAAACAACTTTGTGGATAACACCCTGTCACAACCAACGGTGCGATTGAACTGCCTCTTTTTTTCCAGAATTGAAAGAAAAATTGCAACTATATCGCTTGAGAGCAGAGATTGTGACCAAGGTAAATTTAAAAATAAATTTTATTGTTCTATTAATTCAATATTATTGTACTTAAAAGACTGAAAGAAATTATTTCCTTCTTTAAACAGCTACAAATCCCTAAAGAATTTTTGCCCTTAAGAACATGGAATCATTAAAACTCTAGAGCTATTTTGACATTGAACTTTTATTCATTCAGTTAATCATTTCAGATTGCTATCCTGATTGTGGTGTTGAGGTTTTGCTCATGAATGTTGGGGCAGTGTTCTGTACAGGTTATTAAGAATAATTTAGTATCTTCAGTTCATGTATTACCATTTTTACTTAAAAGTAACCAGAGCTCCCATTAAAAACAAGAACAGATAAAACATGCAAAGTTTAAAACAGAGCGGAGCTTGTCTACCTGTGAATCAAACCCAACCCCCCCCTTCTTTCCTTTAAAAATGCAAGTGTTTGATGAGGATCTGTCTTTAGATATATTATTATTAATTAGTTTTGGTGTGCAACCATTCCCTTCCGTCATTTTGTCAGGTTCACATGGGCGTAAATCAGGGTGCAGTGGTACAAGCAGTGACCTTTCCTCAGCATCTTCCAGCAAATGGAAGTCTACCTTCTCCCCAATCTCAGACCCAAAACCCCCTCTCCAGGACATCCGTCAGGGTGGATCTTCTTTCTGTGCGGCCATGCCTCGTGGCACAGACTCTGACCCAGAGCAGAAACAGCAGAGGAGAGTCGAACGGGACCACAGCGAGCATTATGGAAACCCAAAAGCATTTCTTGGCGTGGAAAAAACCCGTGACGCTTTTTCAAAGCAGAAGGCTCGGGAGTGGGAGCTGAAGGCCATTAGCAGCCAGAACCTGTTCATTTCTGCCTCAGCCGGTGCAGGCCTCCTGACTGGAAAAGTGGGCGGGACTACCGCAATTTCATCTGCCCCTTCGGTCACACCATATTTCCCTCTTGGAGGAACATCGGTCTTGCAGACTTTATTCGGTGCACAGACCCCTGGCCCAGCCAGCAGTGGACCTCCGCGATTGGCCAACGGTCACTCGACGCTGGGGAGTTTTTCTAGCGCTGGACTGGCCGGTGGTGCTGCCGGAGGTGAGTACTGATTTCATTCTGAGTAAGGTTTGATTTAACTTGAGCCTTGGGGATGTTTGTGAGGTAAGTAAAGCCCAGTCCTGCCACCCTGCTTGCCCTGGCATTTTTGTTCATGCTCTCTGTGCTGCTGAACTGCTGACTGGGCACAAGTTCATGATTGCAACCCTCAGACAACACATTTTCCTCATGATGCCATTCACATCTAAAATTGCCCCTAAAATCATTCTCCAAACCCTAACTAAATCATAAAGGAATGTTCGAACACTTATGATGTGTAATTTTAATCCATCCATCCATTATCTTCCGCTTTATCCTATATTAGGGTGGTGGGGGGGGGGGTTCCCCATGCCCATCCAGGGGATAAACCTGATTCTGATGTTTCAGGCGTTGGGCAGATAGACCCAGGACAGGGTGCCAATCTATCGCTGGGCACACACTCACTCACACAGACACAGTCTATATGGAGTAATTTGGAGAACTCAATTGACCTTGATCCATGTTTTTGGACTGTGGGAGGAAACCAGAGAACCCGTAGGAAAACCACACGGACACGGGGAGAACATGGAAACTCCACCCAGATTGGGATTTGAACCGGGAATCCCTAGTGCTGAGAGGCGAACGTGCTAACCACTAATCCACAGTGCCACCATGTAATTTTAATCATTTTTTTATTTCATTATTTTGTTAAACTTAAAAGTTGTTAACAATAAGTATCGATATTCCCCCTCAACCTATTCAGATGTGTTTGGTCTGCAAGCAGAAACTGAAGCTCCTAAATTAAACACCACAGACATGTGGAGGTCTAAGTGCCTTGTGGACTCAACTTGAGAATCAAACTCAGCTTTGTAGCGAGAGGGTTTGCAGCAACTGTGTCACAGTATCTTCTTTTAGCAAAATGTGATCCAATTAAATGGGCCCAAATATTTTGCATAACTAAATCTTTTTTGCTTTTCATTAAAGAAAAAAAAATTCTGAGAAAGTGGAAAACAATGAGGCGCTTACCTTTATACTGCTCTCAGTTCAGCAGAGTGTTGCTTCATTGCTTTAAGTGTTTTGACTTGCTTGCTGCTGTGCACAACCTGGCTGAGGTCCTGACTCTGACCCCTCATTTCTCTGTCCACTCCATCTTATTCTTGTCTTTTTTTGTGTCTGTCTGCTTCCATCTTTTTCTCCCTTTTTCTTGACAAATTCTGTCCACAGGAATTTTTCACCACATGGTGCCTTCAGTATCCGCTCAACCATCTGGGTCCGTCAGCTCTCTCCTCACTCTCTCTTCTCCCCAGCAGAGGAATCCTGACCCCAAAGTAGGGGCCCTGTTCCAGCCTCAACCCGGCCGTACACAGACTGTTTTGCACGCTCCATCCCCACCTGCGCTTTCCCTGCCTCCCCCTCCCCCCCTCCTAAATGCCGTCTCCTCCTCTGCCTTACCCCAGCCTACCATGCCCTGTTCAGAGAGGCAGCAGTTGACCTCTCTTCAAATGCTACATGTTACCCCCTCCTCATCTTCTGCTCCTGTCGCTTGCATTACAGCCACTCCTGCTGCCTCCTCCCTCACTTCCTCTACACCACGGCCTTTTACTCTACCCTACCTGCCTCCTCCAGCTGCCTCCAGTGGCAGTAGTAGTAGCAGTGGGTCGGTGAGCTCCTGGAGATCTCAGGTGCCCTACACCACACGACCCAAATAGAACGTACTTTGTTAAGGAAGAGTGTGAAGGAGGTAGAGGAAGAGAGGGGAGACTGGATGCAAATTGATAATTGGGAGTTGGTGTATGTTATGACCAAGCTTCTGCCTCAGCCTGAATAAGGTATGTGCTTTGCTGCTATGCTTTTGTATTATGCGGTTTCTCTGTCTGTATGTTCCCTCAGCACCAGCACTATCAGGTGAAGTCATATTGAAGTTACACTGTTGGCTGTGACGTGGCCTTGGTGACAGATAGCAAGGCAAACCAATGGAAGGGCTCTTTTTAATATCATATGGTCATCATATTTCAAGCATAATATGCTTAAAATCTGTTTCTATTAAGTTATCTAAATAGGACATAATTTCCAAAAAAAAATTAAATACTTAAAAATCAGAACCATATAGTTATAATAATTGAGTTGAGAGGAAGTAACCAAAGCTACTGACAGATGATGCCATCACAGGCTTTTTTTTTTCCCCCTGGGTGTGTCCTGCTGTGACATAAGCCAATCACCAAATCTAAATTTTGCTTTGGATGTTCTTCCCTAGTTCCTGTGGTGCAAGGACATCATGGATAGGAATAACTTCCTTCATCAGTTCGTAGAACTGGAAAAAGTTTTTACATTGAAAAAATTATGCCCCTTATGACATGTTTCTTTAATTCTTCTTTTAATTCTAAATTAATTTTATGTAATTTATTTTTAATTAGTTTACGATGTCAAATAAGAAAAATTGAATAAAAGAAGGGGTACAATTAATTTTACTATCTTGTAGATCATCAGGGTATTTAGGGATGTTTACTTGATTTGAAAGGTTTTTAAAAAATTAGATGAGTGAGTAGGGTGTTATGCATATGTCTGTGTTGCCATGCTGCTATGTTCATCCTGCTACTTTTTTTTCCTTAGGTAACTGAAGAAATCTACCTCGTCCAAAATATAAAAAAATAATAATTTAAAAGATAATTAAATAAAAAACTATGCAATGGACTAGTGTGGGCTAACGAGCTCTTCTCTCTCACTCCTCACTCGAGCTCCAATCTTTTCTATTGCCACCACCACAAAACCAGCCTGGCTATCAGGTCATTACAACGGTGCAGCTGACAAGACAACCACACCTGAACTCACATGGACAACACACACAACCTTGAATGACGGACCAGTGAACATTGAAAAGCAAGTCACAGATGTAACTGCATGTACAAACAGTTGTAATTTATGAACAAATGCCTTAGTGGAATGTTCTTTCCAAACAAGCTTCACAGACAATGATGCAGCAGAGGTCAACTTTCCATTTTATAATTCATGATTTCAGTTCCATTAAAATCCAGACATCACAGACATGGTTCATTTGTGTAAAAAAAAAAAAAAAAAAAAAACTATCCCTTTCCGCTGACACCATGCTGTGTGGTTTAGCACTGTTTGCTTGCACGTTTGCCAAGGAATTTAGGACAATCTGATAGGTTAAAATGGGACATTGTGAAATCCCAAGTTTAATCTATATTTAATTTTAATTGTGGAGTTTAGAAAATAAGTTATTTACATCTCTAGTTATACAGTAAGGAGTAAGAACTCTCAGCTCTTATTTATTTAATATATTTCTAGTAATCATGTCCTCTTCAGATTTACAGTCATGCTTTGTGTTTGCTAACATTAACTGTGGTCATATTTTGATCAAATTCTATTTTTTAAGTTAGAGATAAACAATTCATCCATTAAAATATCTGCCCATTATAATGCACAATTACTATTTATTGAAAAAATCTTGTATTTTTTTTCCTAAAGTAATGGCATATTTTAAGATTTAGATTTTCGATCACAAAAAGCTATTATTGCTATTAAATAAACTGCCTTAAATTCTAAAAATCAGCAGTTCTAATTCCTCAGTTAACTTAATGTTTTGAATGATCTGTGAGTATTTGTTAGTCTCGATGCACTTGCGTTGACATTTTAGCTGAACATCTATGTTTTTAAAGAATGGTTAGTGTACGATTGAGGATTGAACGGACAAAGTTCTATCTTGTTTTTCCAATTACGCAGTGAGTAAATCTGAAATGGATATGAGAACTGAGAGTGCATTAAATAAAGAGAACGTGTGTGTGTGGACATGCAGAACACTTTGTTTTAAAATAGATTTTAGATATATAATCCTATGGTAAATCTAATAGAATAATCTTACATCTTCAGAATAATTGAGCTGAACTGAATGAACAGTTGTCTTTAGCAGTCAGAAAAGATCCCTTTTCATTTTTAAAATAAATATATTTATTATATTGTTTAATTGTTCCTGAAGTGGAGCTATCATCTTCTCATTAATAAATTAATCTTACTGAACAAATATGTGAGATAGGAAAAAGGTAAACCTATTTTGAGATATTAGTGAATTCTGAACTGGTGCAGGTTTTTATTAACTCCTTTATGATGTATCAAATTTAAAGGAAAGCCTTTTCTTCCTGAGCCTTACTATTCAAATTCTTTTGGTGCAGTTATTTTGACATGATTAACATGATCATTTTGTATTAAAGCACAAATACTCTAAAGTCCCTGAGAACATGGTAGATGATCTTTATAGACACAAACCTGTGTCCTTGTTAATAATATCCTAACATTCATCTTAATTATCTGTAGGGAACAGGTTTTTTTTTCTTTTGATGTTAATATGGTAAACATGTACAAGTCTGTGTCTATAAAGATTCGTCCCATATTGTCAGCCATTTATAAAAAAAAAATATAGCTGTCAATGGCAAAAACAAACAGTTTACTTTAACATGGATGTTTGTCTCACAGGATAACATTGTATAGTTTTTTTTTTTTTTTTTTTTTTTTTTTTTTTTTTTTTTTTTTGCTCAATGATACATTTATTTAAATCTTTTTTGTTTCTGTTAAAGGTGGCCCAGGTTTAAAAGGTTTCCCTGTAATTGCTTGTATCAAATTAATCTAAAGCACTTGTAGCACAGTTATACCAGAGAGTGGGCCAAAATTCCAAATGTTGCAAATAGCACCTGTTAAAACCAGATTTATAACAATTGGCTTAAATAACAAATGCTATAACAGTATTTCATACATAGTACACACAGTAAAGCACAACTTGGCATGAATGAACCATGACAGTTTTTGATAGAATCAAAAAGAATTTGAATGTCTCGGGGTCATAATTTTTCAAGGCTTTGCTTTGTGAACATTGTTGTGAACATTTTCCAGTGAGATGAATTTTTTTATAATGAATTGCTTCTCTCTCTTTCTTACTCAGTGAAACATACACATGGATTTGAATCTCAATGTTGTAAAGAAAAAGTTTATTCAGGTAAATTTTCTGAGAGAATATACAGATTTGTGGTGCTGAAACCCTTTTTGTGATTACAAAGGTGCTAGTTTTGAATGCTTCACATCACTAATGCTCTGGTGCTCTCTGTGAGTGGGCTACACACAGGTTTTAAAAATGTACACACTGGGAAATGTAATAAGGCAACATCAACAAACTACTGTGCAACATTCACATTTTTATTTTCTTTATCTTGACCGCTTTTTGTACTGTGATTGGAGATCATGCTCATGTTGTAAAATTGTATATAATTTGAAATATTTATCATCTATGTTTTTGTTGTGGTTGTTTGTTTTTGTGTAAAACTGCTGCACAATGTGTGCAACCTTTGTGTACTTGATCGTCCAAAAATGGAGAAAAGAAAAAAAAAAAAAAAAGAATGGTGCTACAATCCGTAATTTTGGACTGTGCCTATTTATATTATGACCATTAAAGTAAAAGATTCTGGGTGCTTCAGTTAAACAGGGATTTGCTCTTTTTAAACTAATTGTTTCTAATAGCATTACGTAGCGCCAGGTGAAAAGTAAACCTGCATGTGTAACATGATGGTATGGAAACACTTGTCAGTCCTAAAAGATCTCAAGTTTTATAAATATGCATAATGAAAGTGGGGTATAGTTTCCACTGGTGCTGGTGTTCAGCGTTTTCATCGCCAAACCCCCTCACACACACTGGCAGCCTTCATGCAGTGTGCGGCACTTCCTAAAACATGCTTTATGATTTATTTAGGTTGGCTGGTGCTATACTGCCTTCATGGCACTCTTCTTCTACTTCCCTTAGATAATATTAGTTACATATCAAAAGGACTTCTTATTAAAATGTGTGCTAAGGCCGTTCTGGTTTCATCAGCTCACTGGGCTGCAGTGCTATTATTTGTTTGGGGATTTAATTTTTTTGTGAAACCAATGCTGCTTAGATTAGAAACACATACTCGATGCTTACTCGAGCGTGGTTTGCAACTGCTCCCTGTTGTAGTGAGCCTGTTGTGTCTGTAGTGAATTTTTTTCTTTTTTTTTTTTCTTTCTTTTTTTTTTATAATATAACATTGTTGGATCAGTCACTACTGCACATCCAGGTTTACGTATTCTGTTTTTAATGTGTTGTTTAGAACAGCAGAAGCTTTAAGTGGCTCTGTCGTTTTTTTGTTGTGTGTTTTGAATTAGAAGTTTTTACTGATGAAGTGACGAGGTCCTGTATGTTGTTAATTATAGACGTCTATGACCAGCACTGAACGCGTTTGTCTGAATATAAACCAGTCTGTTGGCAGTTTCCACTGACATTGACTTCTCCATGCACTTCAGACCAATGAACAAGGTGCATTTGTTTGTTTGAATGAAGATTGTGCAGCTACCAACTCCCTCACTGCACAGAATATACTAACGTGCAAATTAACTTCTTTTTTTTTTCTTTTTTTTTTATCTTTGCTTGTTTGCATTGTCATTATTCATTTACAACGCTGAGATAAAAACATCCTTTCAGAAGGTGATGTTTTTGTGAAATTCTTAACACCACACTCAACTAGACTTGTAGTATACATACACTCAGGTACATGTTTACAACAACTTCTCTAAACATGTTTTTGTCGCAGTGTAAATTGTAAGGATTCAGTTAGATCTATATAGTCTCAGGAAGATGACCATGTTCCGACAAGTGGCGTCTGGAATCTAAACATCATGGTTAGGCATTAGCAGTTTTCGGAATAGGTTGTCCATTTTTCTTTGTGTCTGTATACACTCACTGGCCACTTTATTATTGGGTTTATCGCTTCCTACACTCACAATCTGTTTTATCATTTTCACTTACCATACAATACGATTTGTAGAACTTCTACAGGACCGCAGAACAGGTATTATTTGTGTGGTGCATGATTCTGACCATTGCAGTGGTGATGTACATGTTGGAATGAGTGGATCAGACACACCAATGCTGCCGGGTTGAGTAAAGTCCACCAGCATCCTGAAGGGAGCCCTTATATCATAACATAACTGTGCAAGGTAGAACAATGGAAATGTGTAATGGAGTGGACAGAGTGTTACAAAACTTCAGTAGCAATGCTTTGTCTGATTTCCTTATACAAGTGCAACACATGCCAACACTGCTTCCGTGTTACGGTCACTGCAGTGCTAATATTCATCCACTGTCGCAATTATACCTGCTCTATGGCGGTCTTAATCACTACAGAACAGAGTAAATTGGACAAACAATGTCTAGAGAAATCGATGGACTACAGTCTGCACTTGACTACATTGTTCATCTCTATGGTGAATGGAGCTCATAAAATAGACAGTGAGTGTGGAAACGAAGACGTGTACCTAATAAAATGACCGGTGCTGTACAGATTCTACATGGGTCATGAAGCTTTTTGTCGTCTCTCCAGCCTGTCCCCTCACATTCTCTTACTAGGATAGCGGTGTGAGGAACTATTTTGATAATTCTGTGGCATTGTTGTCATATTCACTGATGGGTTTCCGATCTCCATCTAAAACAGTGTAGGATGATGGTGCAATAACTCTTCTTTGATGTTCTAGTCCTATTGCTGTCTTTGGTGCTGGTTCTTTTAACCGACAAGATCCTTTTGTGAATCTTTAATGAGTGTTTGTTTCTAATAAAAGCCTTGTTTCACCCCGACTCATTTTATTCTTTAAAGATTTTGTAATGTTGTTCTGCAAAAAATAATGACTGTCTACACGAGACTGGCTATGGTATGAAAAGTTTTTTCAATCATTTTAAACTATTTCACAGCACAAACTGGTCTTTTGTTGTTAAAGCGATCATGTTGAGAATTGAAGAGGATACAGTGCAGACACTGGATTAATTACTTTCTGAAATTCCTCTAATTTCTTCTGATTTGTCTGTTACTGTTTTATACTATTTGATTTACATTGTAATTTTATAAAAGGCTAACTAAATGAAAATATTTTTAAGTAAATAGTGCTATTAACAGGCCTATTATCTCTGTCCATGGAGACCACTGGGAAAAGGTTCAGAGTTTAGATTGACCTCAAATTAAGATTTGACCGTAATTTTGTCACTTTTAGTGACTGCTGTTCTGTTGCGAGGTTAATCTTCACAATCAGTTTACAATGCTGTGGTGGTGTGTTTGTGTGTTCCACTGGTACACCAGGATCAGACTTCAGTGCTGCTGGAGTTTTTAAACACTGGTGCAGATTATTAAGAGCCATTACATATTAACTGCACATTGTTATAAAATGAGTTCATCAGTTAGTCTGCAGTGTTCGTCATGCTCTAATCCTTCATCAATACTCACAGGACGCTGATTAGGCATGAGCAGATTACAGATACAATACAATAATGTTTAGTATGTGAAAATTAACCAAAAAAGTGCAAGTAATCACAGATCAATACATAGTTTCTTATGTTTATCTTTCAAAATTATACATGAAATAACATTGTTTTTTAAAAAATATATAAAATTCCTATATAAAAGTTCTAGCAAAATACAGTACATATTTCTCTTTTGAAAGTCGTCGTGGCGATGTTGAGGCACTTTTACGTTTAATTATTTGTAGCATTTTTAATTGTGATTAAATGCAAAAATGATTCATTGTCTCACCCCTAATGTACTGTATATGGCTGGTTTTGGTTGGTAGCTTATTTTTAGTTCTGAATTATCTACAACTGAAATATGTGCTCTGTGGTGGTTTTGTGAATATCCTGATCACATACTGACATTCTACAGCACTTGTAGAAAAACAAATCACATTTATATGGTAAATAGAATATGAAATGTACAATAATGTTAATGTTAATAAAGTGAACAGTGAGTGTACATGCACATAATAAGGCTAAAGTGAGATCTTTTATAATAATTTTTAAAACTATATTAGATACTCATTAAATTCTAGCTTGGAGTTGGCAGATAAGGCTGCAGCACAAAAATGTGAACCATCTTAAGCATGCTGCTACAGAGAAGTACACACTGTTCACATCTTATCACAATCTTGACCAAATATGGACTTGGGTGTTTTGAGAAATGGCCTATAGTCTCTGTGTGGCGGAATTTTTTATTTTATTTTATGTAATCTTTTGCAGATGATGGGCTGTAAGGGGATCGTAAAATCGGAAATGTAAAGCATTGTCAAGAAAATCCTGAAATAACCTGTGATTCTTTGCAGTTATTTCTTGTATTGAATTTTAGCACATTCCTTCTTTTTTATGAATTACCAGATGCTAATATAATACATTACAGAGTTTTCATTGTACAGTCCAAACATCAGGGGCCAACAGTCATAGTTTGGTAGTTCTCGATTTATATAAATAAACCTGTCTGCTTTCTAATCATTTTAATTAATTATGCAAATGAAATCATGACAATCCGAACCTGCTGAGCTGTTATTTACAGTATATGGTGATGGAAGTGATCATTTTTGACTAAACAAAATATTATTGCTCAAAAGTACTTTACAGTTAATCTTTTTGTAAGTTTTTGAAGCTAGTGCGATTAAATATACCTTTAAATGGACAAAAGTATTGTAAACCAGCTCTGTGCCACAACTCAAATGCATTTTATGCTTCCAACTTTGTGGAGATACAGGTTCAAATCGCAATCTTGTGGAATTTCCATGTTCTCCCCATGTCTGTGTGGGTTTCTTCCCACAGTCCAAAAATATGGATTCAAGGTGAACTGACTGCTATAAATTGCCCCTATCTAAAGAGCCCCTATATAGTGTGTGTGTGTGTGTGTGTGTGTGTGTGTGTGTGTGTGTGTGTGTGTGTGCCCGCCTGGTGATGGATTGATGGCCTGTCCAGGGTGTATCGGCCCAGAACCTGAAACATTCTCCCTTAGAAGGAGAAAACCCCCACCATGACCCTAGTAGAGGATGAATAAGAAGATGATGAGATGAGATAATTATCCCTTACATGCACACTGGAACAAAAAAAACTGTTGGAAGGTTGGAAACATGCTTGCTTTCATAATTCTGTGGCAATGGGACTAAATAAAATATATTTTGTGATTAAGTGATGTGTTTTAATACTTCTGTCCATGCTGTGTATGTTATTTTAAAAAAAAAAAAGCATCCAGTCTATGCATGAGATCCTTAAAATGTCTATAGTTACCACAGATGGCCATTTCAGCCGCTATAGTAAATATTACGGCTCGTTCCCATCAGACAAGACCTGGAGGGCCATTTTATTACTTGCAGCTGTGTGTATTGTGCGAACCCCCAGCCACACATCAAAGTCCCATCTATTCAAGGACGGGGTACTGTTAAAATATTCTGGGAGTCTGTTTTCTACAGGAATGCCCTAATATGTCCTGTATAAAACTTCTTTCTGCGTTTGAACCTTACTGAAGACTATTCCTGCATCGAAGTGATCACGAGAAAATGAGGGCAAAGATCCAGTTTGTGCTGATTGTACTTCTGACAATGGTCACAGGGCCACTTGGGATACCAGACAGAAAAACTCACCCGAAAGTGGACAGTGGCCAAGTTCAACCACAGGCAGGTCAGTCACTACCAATCCAGTGCCATGTTTTCTGTCTATGTTTATTGCTCTGAGATTCAGAACTGGAATTTAAAATTACTCATTACGCATAATATAGTTTGGATCTTTCGACTTTCTTTTGCAGGTGTTTCAAATCTGAGATCTGTTTTTATTTTTAATAGTTAGATGTTTTAATGTAGAAGAATTCAGTTTCAGAATTCAGGTTCAGTTTTTTTATTCAACAACTTTTGAATAAAAACAGTAGGTTTGCCAGATTTAGTCATTTTAAATAATTATTCATATTTATTATGATTTAGATTCTAATTGTGTGTCTTGGTTAGAATCACCCACTGCTGTGTAGTTCTATTAAACACACTCGTGTTCTTTAGCTTTGTGTTTAGAAAGCACAGTGAGTCACTGTAGTAAATGAAATGAACTCTTGTGTTAGTGCTGGAACAAAACAGAAGTGGAAAGGAAACACTCATTATGGTTAATCAGGAGTCTACTGAACAACCTGCTGGTTCAGAAGGCTTGCCATGTGTTCATCAACGGCATCAGCTGGATTCCCTGCGCAGCCTCCTGCTTCGATTACTCTCTGGTCAGAGTGATATGGTGCACCTTAATGCAGATGCAGTCACTCCATTTGGAATTTGCTCAGATTCAGAAAGTGTACGTTCCTCACAACCTCTGCTATCAGAGCTACAGGAGACCTTGTTCAAGGAGAGTGAGGAGCCTGGAATTTCGTACAGCAAAACAGGTATCAGTCTTCAACATACAGTTAGCTTACACACACACGTTAATTAGCATAGTTTACATGAACTGAAAAGGAGGTAACACTTCCCTTGCTTCCCAGCTTTCTGTGTCATTTAAATGATCCTTTGATGCCTAATTTTCCTTCACTCCATTCAGAGGGTGTGAATACACTGACATAACGTTAGCCTGCTTGAAGGCTCTGGTATCAAGGACTCAAAATTTGATTGGTTAAAGCGTCGGCTTGATCTACACTTATTTAATTCATTCTGAAGACCTAGGCAGAAATATTTCAAACTTGGCAACCAATGATGCTGAAATGTGAAATGTGACTGTAAGAGGAAACTGGATACAGAGCTTGTCTGTTGTGTTTGAGAATTAAATTGAACTGAAGCTGAAAAATTACAGACCTACATGCAAGAGTCATAATTCTGAAACTGTCTAAAAAGAGTGTTTATGTTTTAGTGGGTATCCAAATCTTTACTCTCTTATTAAAATATTTTAAACCAATAAGATGTGAAACTGGGCAGCACGGTGGCTTAGTGGTTAGCACGTTTGCCTCTCAGCGCTAGAGATTCCTGGTTCGAATCCCCATCTGGGTGGAGTTTCCATGTTCTCCCCGTGTTTTCTCCGGGTTCTCCGGTTTCCTCCCACAGTCCAAAAACATGGATCAAGTCAATTGAATTCTCAAAAATTGCCGCATATAGAGTGTGTCTGTGTGAGTGAGTGTGTGCCCAGCGATGGATTGGCGCCCTGTCCTGGGTCTATCTGCCCAGCGCCCGAGACGTTCTCCCCTGGATGGGCATGGGGAACCCCACCGCGACCCTAATAAAGGATAAAGCGGAAGATAATGAATGAATGAAAAGATGTGAAACTTAATATTATTTTATTTCATTTATTTAAATAACGTATTTGATGAGCAGCATTACTGACCAATCATTTCCTCTCTTTCTCTTTTAGTCCACTGGCAGATTACTGACGAGGGGAAAGTCAAAATTACTCTTCACTTTGCAAACCCTTTGAAGTGCAAACAACACAAACAGGCCTCTGTTTTACTCATTTTCTTTGTAGACTACAGGAACACAGAAAAACTCATTTTAAAATTTACCAGTAATACTCTTCAGCCAAACACGCAGGTAAGTTCTATTATTATTACTGATAGTTCTTATAAAATAATAAGCATTTTTCTTTTTTCAGAGTGACATCACTTTTTCTATATTTTTCTCTTTCAGACAGCATGTATTAGCAAAGACACAAATCTTGTGTTGTTGACTGCGAGTTATACAGGGGGCTTTTGGCATAGCCCACAACTAAGCATTGGGATCGAGTTTCAGAATGAAGGTTCTAAAAGCAGATTAAAGTCTAAATTAAATTAAGATTAAGTTTAAGATAAAGATTAATCCATGTGAATGTCTGTTTTAGGGCAGAAGTTAAATTTGTCTACCCTTCAGGCCCTGATGGAGAGGAGATTTGCAGGTTGTAACAGTGCACTGAGCCCAGTGCTTCTTTTCTTAAACCGAACCCCAGATCATGGACGTATTCCGCTTTCAAATAGGTACATGCAACTCATGATCTATTTGCAGTTTGGTTTCCTTTAGTAAGAACCTTACTGAACTCACCAAACTTTTTTCCAGCACGTTCCTTTTCCTGTGTGAATTACAGAGATTCTTGAATAAAGTTCTCCCTCAGGAAAATTCAGCATGGTTTCAGGATGAAGACACAAATGTTCAGTCCAATGCCCTTCACTCTCTGCCTCCTTTAATTCTTGGAGTATCAACAAGCGAGTCTCTTCTTCTAGAACTAGTTAATTCCTCAGGTCCGACAGTGTTCTCCTTCCCTCAGGGAAGTCAAGATCTTAAGAGCCATCGAGTGGAACTGTCACTAAACCCAACTTTGGTCTCTGTCATGAAAAAACGTCTCCATGAGGCTTTAGACCAGGTGCAAAAGGAGAAAGCAGGACATAGGCTGATGGGTGAGCTCCAGGTGCTCAGTGTACTTGCTCAACTTCCTGAAGATGAAGAAGTCTGGGAAGCAGGTAATTATTTTACATTTATTACTAAACATACTTTGATTACTGAACAGTGTTAGGCCAGCGATTTACTGCCACTTCATTACTCCTTATTGTTTTGTATTGAAGTAAAGGGTGGTAATTAAAGGCGGATTTTCAAATTGTTCTTTGCATTATTTTTCAAATGAAAAGAAAAAAAAAGTGGGGGGGGGGGGTGCAGGATCATATAACGATCAGGTTTGATGGTGTTCTGCATCGGGCCTGAGTGACTATAAGTGTCTACAATGCGTTTTGGATACTCTGTTGAACATTTGCCATCCACTTGTGAACCATTACTCAGGCCACTTATTAATGCCACGTCTTAGCGCACGTACAAAGCTGTTCACTTCTGTCAAATCAGGGGAGAAACAGAGCCTTAAAAGTAGTTGGGATTGCATGTGTAGAAGAGGTTGTATATAACAGCTGTAGGTTTCCTTAAATGGAAGTTAGAAACAGAGCTGAGTGTATAAATGCTTCTAAGGGTAAAATATGACCAGATCAAGTAGGTATTTTGATGTGATTTACAGTAATATTAAGTGTCACTCATTCTTTTAATTAGAGGCTTTTTCAAGCCCTCTATTGTTATTAGTCAGATTCTTATTAGAGGGCTTGAAAAAGACCTCTTTTTTTATTCCTCATAGCGATATTATTATTCTTAAGTGGGATTTATGCGATTTATACAGCCGAACCGCTGAACATCTGTTTGAACTCCGTTATGTAGGTAATGATGACACGACCTGTGCTATGTATTTTTGGTGTTTTTGTTTTTGTTTTTGAGTTTTGGTTTGTTTGGCATGAGGGACTAAAACTGCTCCATAGACTCCAATGTTCATTTTTTGTCACGCTTTCCTCGTTTTAGAATCGTCATAACTTAAACAGTGTCTTCGTAAAGTGATAGCTGAAAGATTTTCCGAGTTATGAGTTTGTTTGGAGTGTGGAAATATAGGTATAAATGTCGACTTTCTCTACAGAGAAGCAGATATTAATAGACAAGGGGGGGCTGCCTCTAAGACACACACACACACACACACCCAATGTCCAATCAGGATTAGGGGGCATGGATAAGTAAGTTCACCAACGCAGTCTGCTGTATATTTCAGATCACAGAAGTTCTGGAGCATCAGGGCAACTTTTACTGCCACCTTCACAGCATTTCAAGCCCTCTATTGAGCCCTTTCTCTTTCCTCTTTTCCTTATCCTGTACTAAAAGGTTTGGAGAATCCTCATGAGGTCCAGTACCGAGCACTGTTACTGCTGAAGGCCTTGCGGTCAGTTCTGAGCATCTGGGCTGTAGAAAGAGCTCAACGTACAACCCGAGCAGACCAGGACACTCCTGTAAGACCCACTTTGTGTCACCTTCAGAGTTTTACTGTGTCTCTTCACAAGTTCTTGCTGCAGCCTGCCACAGCCAACATTAACAACTGTGAGGGAGCATGCAGTTTCCCTCTGAGCAACAGCAACAATCACGCCATATTACTGAACAGCCACCTGCAGAGTGGCATGCCTCTTAACCGTACGCTCTGCTGCGTACCTGTGGAATATGATGACCTGTGTGTCATTGAGCTGAGCGGTGACTCTACAGTCATCTCTTATAAGACTAACATGGTTGCCAAAGAATGTGGATGTCGTTAAGCGTGTAAGCATTAGAGAATGTCATATTAATTATATTAATTTCCATTCCATTTATTCTTTAATGCATGTCTTTTCTAAGTATTGTATACAATGCTAGAGGGACTCTAGCATTCTTGTATTCAGAGTAATCAGAGTGTTGAATTAAAAATAACTTTACTCCATTTTTGAAGAGTTTTCGAAATCTTCAGTAGTTTCCATTACACCCCAAAGATATTTGGGTTTGAGATCAAAAAAGGTTTTGCTCATACATATGTGAATCTAGATGTGTTGAAGTCATAAAGTTAAATAAAGCTAATAAAACTTATGAATTTACAATTTTTCTGCTTTGAATAACTACATCGTGCTTATAATGTATTGACACCAAATCATTGATTTCTTTAGTCTTTAGTGTTTGATATTTCAAGCTTTACCAGAGTATATTTTGGTCATTTTTAGGTGGATTCTCTATTGTTTCCTCTCCAGGAGGTGAAACACTGCTTAGCTGGGTTAGAATTTGGTGATTGGCTTGTTTGGTCAAAATTTGTGTTCATACCAGTGGTGGTCCGTCAGGGCCTTCAATGCCTTCTCTGAAGACCTAAAAAATATCTGAATCACAGACTGATGTGAATTATATTTTGTCCATGAATACTAATTAAATAATTCCAAATGATCTGTCCGCTTCCAGATGAGTATTTTCTTATTAAAAAATTAAACCAATCACATTTCAGCATCAAATGGTTCTGCCTCATCCTTCATTAGTTGGTCTGAAGGCCCGGTAGCATTAAATAAGTAGCATTGATCAACCTGTTGCTTCAATCAATTAGATTTTCTAGCAAGCTCACGTCACGCTTATCCATGCCCTCTGTATAAGTGTACTTTTGATGAACGGCTATGGATTTATGGAACTAATTGAAAACTTTTGGCGATTTCCTTCATGTGTGGCGACACAAGTGTAACAGTAAAGTGTTTCCTTTCTAAACAAAAAACAAAAAACATTTTTTTCTTGACATTGTCACTTTAATTGGTTTTTAGGGGCCCTATCTTAAAAAACTGTACAGCTTTGATTATGTGCATTACACTGAAATGTGCTATGTAAATAAATAAAACCATAAATGGCTCATGAATGATGTTCATATATGCATCTTAGCAAACATTGTAGTCTTTTCCAGACAAGCAAATAAACCCATGGACACCAAATTGAATTATATGCTCAACACTCTAATCTATGATATAAATTAGAATTTGGATATTAATGATGGTAATTTAGCTTTAATGCAAACAGCCTTTTCACACATCTGTATGTGATAAGTTGATATTATGAATTATGTGTTTACCCATGTCTTTTATGAGTTTTTTTACCCATAAGTGCATGTTTTTGTTGTGCTATTGTTTTATACTTTGCTGTATTATGACATTAAAAACCTCACAAAGCAAACCACATTTGCGTCATCTGTATGTGGTTGGTTTGGGAGGTGACATTTTGTCTGCATTTCAACATGATTTCAGTTCATCAATACAAAGTTCATTGCTTTGCACCAATTTAACCATTTTCTATTTTAGAAAATTATTTTATCTATGGAGCTTTACTCCCTTTCTTTAAGGAGCCGTTTTCCAGGTATGTCTTTCTTTCGTGTGGTTTTGGATCTTGCTCCAGGTTCAAAGAAAAAATCATTTTCATCCTCTACCCCCCAGTTCCAAAATGCTAAACTGTCCCACCAGGATTTATCAGCCTGAAAGACACATACAGACATTCTGAACTTTGCAATCTAAATCAAATTTGTACATAGTGATATACAAGTCTCAAAATACCTCAGCGTTCTCATCCTGGACATCCAATACCTTTCCATTTTCTGCCACCTCAAAGAATGGTTGCACTGTGTCTAAGAATATAAACATTTGTTAACAAATAACAATGGAAATAACTAAATGAATTGGGAAAATGAGCCGAATACAAAACGAGGAATAATTTACTTTGCATTGCTTCAATCCCAGAACTAACCACCACAATGACCACAGCCAGCAGTATGCAGCGATTCAGACTGATTCCTTTCCATGGATTTTCAACATCCTTCAGTGATGTAACCGGTAAAACTCGATGATATTTTGCTTTGGGGAAACATTGTAATACAACTTAGTTAAACTCAGTTTAAGAAAATTCTAATTCTGATTTGGCCTAACCCTATTCTAATATGAGCTCAGAAATTCTGCCAAATTTTGTCTCTACCTTAATTTTTATTTTCCTATTTGTTACCATTGAGGTGATTATGCATGTCCCTGTGGGTATGCCTCAACATGTCTCAAAGCACAATAAGTCACTTTTATCATAATATAAATCTTCACACACAAATCTTGTTCAAACTAACAGTCTGATTAAAAAGTCGTATACAAGCACACTACACTGAACCTGAGGCAGTT
The DNA here is from genome assembly GCA_019802505.1 of Corydoras sp. C115. NCBI lineage: Eukaryota > Metazoa > Chordata > Actinopteri > Siluriformes > Callichthyidae > Corydoras > Corydoras sp. C115. The sequence continues at coordinate 1,066,724 of JAFMOC010000016.1, read as the reverse complement.
GAAGTGTCTTCAGAAATCAGATAGAATAATAAAGATACTATAACTTAAAAACATTTATGATGATTACATATCAGAAAACCAGAAGTTTTTTTTTTTCCTAGGCAGTCAGGTTGTAGCATTGGCACAGTGCTCAACTTAAACCATCCTGTACTGATTAAGTATAATAATCTACAAACTATAACCTCCACTAAATTCATTGTATTTGTAGAGCAAAATCAAATAGTAAATATACAAATATATCTTAAACTGCCATAACTTTTTGCTGATTATGACTGTAAAAAACGACTGCGGAAATAATAGTTAACTGAGTAGTTTTTATTTACATTTAGCTTTTTTTTATAATAACTGTTATAAATAGTCAAGAAAATTAGTCAAGAATAAACGGCATTTTTATAATTAAAAGAAAAAAGTCAGTTCTGTGTAAAGTTCTGACTCTCTGAGATTCACAAAGGTTTAAAACAAGCAACGATTAATTCACAGCTTAAACAATAGTATGAAGATTAATTAAAAATCATAAACTGTTTTAGTAAGTAAGTATTAACAAAAAGCACAGACCTGGCATGTCCTCTTCCAGCCATGGACAGGAACCGTTTGAGTTTCAGATCCAACGTGTCAGGGTCTTAAATTCTGCATGAGAGTCTTTGATGGACATTAGCAGCTGGGAAAAAATCATTCACTGCAGGGGCAAGAACAGAGCAAGGCCAAAAAAAAAGAAAGATGTCAGGTGTTTTCATAAGTCATTTTGTAATTAAATTTTTTTTCTTTTAATTAAAATAATAAATAGGTTTTATTGTCATTGTGGTTACACAACACAACTTTGTTTTGCAGTTCTCCTTTGGTGAGACTAGCAAAAATAATAAAATAATCATATTTTTAACTACTACTTGCATCTTTCATTTATGATTTTATAATCATTTCATTTATGATTTTATAATGGCATTTTTGGCTCAGACCAGTCCTTCATAATTAGCAGAGCACCAACGCCTAGTAATTTATGTATCTGTTCCTTACTCCCCGTGGACATCGCCTGATTTGCATAAAACCATTGAACCAAGAATGAAATAAGAGGAAATGATGAGGAAGAACGAAATAACGTCGTGTGAGAGAGGAAAAAACGAGGAAAAACACCAGAAACTCTATAGATTATATAAATCTTTTTTATATCTTTTATAAAAAAGATTATATAAATCTTTTTTTTTTTATCAAATCTATTCTATAGTTTAATACAACGTTCCCAACAACTTTGGAACGTTGAGAGTGTGTGTTGTCTTGACGATAAAACGAAATTACGTCACTTCCAATGTCAGATCAAGACGGTTAGGTCGCTCAGGCGAAGCTCAGGTGACAAAATGCTCCAGAGTTTATTTAATACTCCACAAAGCTCAAAAAAAGCTTCAGGTAAGAGACATGTGTCTGAACACTGAAATGTTAGACTTTTTACTGAGATATAATAGTGGTTTAAACATGTTGGCAGTGTTCGGCAAGCTACTTGTAAAATGTTGTGAGCTAAGCCAATAGTTATTAAGCTATTATAGCTATTAAGACAGTTAATAAAGCTTCACTACACAAACCTTACCACCCATAAAAATATAGCAAGCTAAGTTACAAAGATATGGCAAAAGTAACTTAAAGCTACTCCCAAGTTACTTCACGTCAGATCAGTGCAAAATGACAGTCAGATACACTGATTAAAACATTTATTGAAGAGGAGCCGATGGTCTAAGACAAAAAAAATACAAACAATCTACATGTAAGCTTTAAATAAACCCTTTGATCAGACACGGTGACGGTGGATAGACTCTTTAGCAGGGTCACTTCGTCTGCAGGTCAGTTAACACTCACACTTTAATTCAAACTGTAATGTATTATTTCGCACTCCTGTTTCATTAAAGCCTGCTGCAGGAGGGAAATGAATGAGTCACCTGTATGTGGGTGCTTACGTTAGAGTTAAATGTTTTAGACGTCGAATTAGACCATTTAGACGTATATTTTTTCAGATAGTGTGTGTGTGTGTGTGTTTGGGGGGAGGGGAGATTTACCAACACAAGGAGGGTTTCGACCGGTTTCGTTCTATATCCTGATTGGTTCAGTGCACTGTCTATATTGAAGATTGCCCAATCGACCACCCCTCGAAAATGTGGGCCATCTCTTTGACAAATTAGGAAAATGCCCGTCATGCCAGATTACCAGTCCAGCTCTGTTTCTAAAATCCCAGTATTCCATTACTGTATATCATTATTGCCATATCGTTACAACTTTAATCACAAATGTTACGTAGATACATACAGTTGAAATATCTAAGCCTGTTTCAAAACTAAACTAAGATTTTAAAAAAAACGAAGCAAAACAATCATAATATCATATCACGTCTCTGTAAACTCTGTGTCAAATTATTGACAATGTTGCCAGATCATTCACATTAACACACATTCACACTGAGGACATCTTATGGCAAGTTGCTGTTTTGAGCCAAGCAGACACGAGGAGAACATGCAAACGTCACACAAAAGGTGACCTTTATGACCTTAGATCTCATAAATTCTATGACCTTATTAAATCCATGTGCAACCACAGCCATGTAACAACACTACTAAGCAGATCATTCATTCATTCATTCATTATCTCCCGCTTTATCCTCTATTAGGGTCGCGGTGGGGTTCCCCATGCCCATCCAGGGGAGAACGTCTCGGGCGCTGGGCAGATACACCCAGGACAGGGCGCCAATCCATCGCTGGGTACACACTCACACACTCAAACACACTCTATATGGGGCAATTTAGAGAACTCAATTAACTTGATCCATGTTTTTGGACTGTGGGAGGAAACCGGAGAACCCGGAGGAAACCCACGCGGACACGGGGAGAACATGGAAACTCCACCCAGATGGGGATTTGAACCGGGAATCCCTAGCGCTGAGAGGCGAACGTGCTAACCACTAGAGCTGTGCGGATCGATACAAATATCGATAATATCGATACCAACGCTGGTATTGGTATTGAACAATACTTGCATAAAAAGATCGATACTCAAGTTTTTTGTGTGTGAAAATTCCTTTTTTATTGTTTTGCCTAAGAACAATTCTATTTGAAAAAAAAACAAAGAAAGAAAAAACTGTCTAGTGAGGGAAGCATTTTTACTTTATATTTGTGTTGTCGTTTCTCCTTTTGTACCTCAAAAATATATATTTTCCTCACGTTAAAGCAAACTTTGTTTTATTACTGTTCCATTGTTTCTAAACAAAGATATTGATTGGGATACATTATTTTGTTGTCACCTACAATGTTTGGCGAAATTCTATACTAGGTCTTTTGGATCAATGAAGCTTAAATATTAAAAAGTATCGGTATCGGTATCGAATATCGCGATATTGGCCCTGTATTTACTTGGTATCGAATCGATACCAAAATTCTTGGTATCGCACAGCTCTACTAACCACTAAGCCACCGTGCCGCCTAAGCAGATCATAATAAGGAAATTTAGAAATTAGGGTTAGATCTGTCCATTTGGGGCCCATTACATCATTTTAAATTTGCAGAACGTTTTAATTTGCAACCCAACACTACGGATTTAAAAAAATGAAATCTTGTAGGGGTGCATTTGTAAGATGTGTGAGTGGGAGTCGTTAATGGAATGTAATTTGTTACAATGAAAAAACGCCAAAGATGATCATAGATAACGTAGATTTTGTTAATGTAAAGTGAATATGAGCCCTGTTTTGTTTACAGTGCCAATCAGTCGTTGCTCTGCTCCCCCTAGCGGTGTATGGTGGTGGGTGTATGAAATCAGACTTTGAGTTTTGGTGTCGGCCAATGAGAGAGCTGCTGTGGCCACGCCCATCGTTGCTAAACCCTATAAACAATCCGCTGTTCCGCTGTTCGCTTCGTTCTGTTTCGGGAGACGTATCTGCTATTGCGTTGCGACTGTGGCCGGATGGTTAAATCTAACCTCCAAACGATCCTGAATAGTCATTGTTTTGTAAGAGAAAAAGAGAGAAATATATCAAAGATGCCGGTTGTCGAACTGACTCACAATAAAGCAGAAAGTGAGAGGTATGTAAAGCTTACTATAGCAACAATGCTAACGTTAGCAAGCTACCTGTGCGGCCTTGTAGTTCCTCAAAGCCTTTGACGACGATGAAGCAAAAGAAGTTTATTCATTTTTCGACTGTGTCGATTAAATATAATCTCGTATTTACCTAAACGTTTTCCCCTAAATATAGTGTCGCAAAAACACGTTTTTAAGTCTTTTTGTTGGTTTTGTATTTTCTCGATGTTTTTTATTTTTTTTATTTAAAACAACATTTACGGAACTCGATCTATAACCTGATATAATAATGTTACATTAGATTCTCTTCAGTGGCTGTGTTAGTTTAGTTAGTTTATTATTAGCTGAAATGAATGTAGATGTTTGAATTATATCGGTAAAATAAAATGACGGTACATGTTTATTCTAATTTGACCCACGTCTTTATAACCGAGCATGTTTCTTTTCAATCTGCTTATATACATGAAATACTCTCTCTCTCTCTCGCTCACTATTTATATATATATATATATATATATATATATATATATATATATATATATATATATATATGTATGTATATTAATTAGACACACACTTCTAGTAATACGTTGGATATCATTCACCTCGATGTTGAGGTTGTGTGGGAATATACAACTATGTGGACAAGAGAGATTTTTTTTTTTTACCTTTCCTCCAGATTAGATAGAAGTACTGATATGTGAACTGAACAAGGAGTTCTACCTCGCCCTACAAATTCGTAGCATGATTAAGTATTGAAGTATAGCAAGGAACAACTGTCATGTTTATGGTACCAATCTATGACTCCTTAACGTCACATATGATGGGTTTTTTTTTTTTTTTTTTTGAATGAACTTGTATGACTGCAAGGCTTATAGAAGCCACCTCCACCAGCCTGAACCTGTTTGCACCATGTTCTTATCCTCCGATCATTGTAATCTGGGTTTTATTTGACAGATTTCCACTGCTTAAAGTTCTGAATTTGCCCGCTGGAGTTTAGTCTTTTTTTGTTCCTTCTAGATGTTTACTTTCTGTAATAATAATAATGAATTGTAAAATAATCCAAAATTGGATTGTATGTTATGGTTTGGGATAAGAAAAATTCTAGGTTTGTTGCACTTAACCATGCCAAATACTGTGTATCCCATCCCTAAATTAGATTTAACAAAGTGAGTGAAAGATGAATAGTGGAGTTACTCAATCTGGTTTTGTTTATATTGTAAAAGTTCAATCTGCAGGAAAATGATTGTCACCTGTTAATATTTTTTTGTAAGTTCTGAAACCATGATGTTTGAGATGCCATTGGTTGTGGATTCTGACTTCATTTATTGAATTAGTTGTGCATACTGTTAGTCCTCTTTACTCTGTTCTCTAATGGTCAGGACCCCAGTAGTATCACCACAGAGCAGGTATTATTTGGTTGGTGCATTTCTCCTACCCAACAGTGTCCCTGAGGTGTATTAATGAAACTACTGCTGCACTAACCCCCCCCCCCCCCCCTACTGCAATAGTGTCACTGCAGAACTGACAAACAATACACCACCCAAATGATGCCTGTTCTGTGATCCTGACCATCAGAGAACTGCTGTCTGTAATTGGAAAAAACAAATGTAAAAACTGCAAAGTATATCTGTGGTAAGTGGAGGAATTAAAAACAATGGAGCAAGAAGGAGGTGTGTTTAAACTTTATCATTACCAAACCTAATTATTTGACTCTGTCTAGTCGCAGGTGCCTTCGATGCTGCAGTAACCCGTGTCCAGGGCCTCAGTGGTGTTCCTGATGCCCCTCACCCACCGCTGAAGATCCCAGGTGGGCGAGGGAATGATAAAAGGGATCATAATCTTTCAACCACGATTTTTTATTCTGTGAGTGTTTCTTGTTTTTTCTGACAGTTTAGATAAATTGTTTGGTGCAATGTATCTGTACTAATTAAAGTTAATTTCAGGTACAGTCCCCTTAAAATAAACTGTACTTTTTAAAAATTATTTTTTGAATTGAGTTTAAATTTGCAAGACTCATTAAAAAGGGAGGCTATTGTACTTAATCTATATTTTCTATAGATTTGTTACAGATATTTAACTTTAAACTCAAGTCTCAATGAGGAATAATGGATTTTATTATGCAAAATAATCTGTACAGTTTGTGTTTCCACTGAAGAGAATTAACGTTGGTCTCTGAACTCCTGTAAATATAATTTCTTTTAAATCACAGGACCCTCAGTTGCTGGTTCTTGAGGAGCCTTCACCTTTGAACAGCCGTGTACGTTTTTTGCTCTTTGAGCGGTGTTGCTCGGAGTCAAAGACAGTTGTGTGGAGGGGATGTCTAACTGGGGTTCGGCTTTACATTGAAATTCCTCCTGGAACACTTCCTGAAGGAAGCAAAGACAGGTCAGCTATATTTTCAACACTGATTCTTATTTAAACTGAGTTAAACCAATTTTTCCATTTGGTTGTTTCAATGCATTACTTTATGATAGAATTATTCATTCTGATATATTCAGTCTGTGACAGTAATAATTGGCATAGAGCAAAATGGCTCTTGTGTAGCCCCACCTCCGCTCACCTTGCATATACAGGGCACAGGGGATTTTGATGAGGGTGTGGTGATGTTTTTGGCAGCCCGTGTAATGACATGAAAGTTGTCGGAGTACAGCTTGTGTAACCGTGTAAAGTAGTCGGTGTACAGCTTGTATGATGGAGTGAAGAACAAATGACTATTAACTAAACTATTTAACTAACGACATTAAATAAACCCCATGATAAACCATGAGGTTATCTGGGACAAAATTGGTGCATTTGGCATACAAGGATCAAACAATATGCACTAGGTTACACTTAACTGACTCACAATCACCTCCTAAGCCTATAACTTTATAATAAGATGTAGTAATATAAATATTGCCAAATGTATTTACTTGCCTGCCTTGACTCACAAATGAGATGGGACATCCTATGCCTAATCCATAGGGCTTAATATGACAGTGGTCCACCTTTTGCAGCTCGAACAGCTTCAGCTCTTCTGGGAAGGCTTTCCACAAGGTTTAGGAGTGTGTTTATGGGAATTTTTGACCATTCTTCCAGAAGCACATTTGTGAGGTTACATACTGACGCTGGTGAGAAGGCCTGGCTCTCAGTCTCCACTCTAATTTATCTAAAAAATGTTCGGGTTAAGGTGCAGGTCATCCATGTCTTTCTGGACTTTGCTTTGTGCGGTGGGGCACGGTCATGTTAAAAGAGGAAGGTGCCAGGTCTGAAGTGTTCCCACAAAGTTGGAAGCATGGAATTGTCCAAAATGTCTTGGTATACTGAAGCATTCAGAGTTCCTTTCACTGACCATGGAAACCCAATTCCATGAAGCTCTCACAGTTCTTGAGCTAATCTGAAGAGAGAGAGCGAGTGACCCATTCTTTCACAATTTTATTGTATTTTTTTTATAAAAAACTGTCTGTGCATGCCTGGGTGCTTGATTTTATTGTATTCTAATTTGATGTTTTTAATTGTTTTTTTTTTCTGCTTCTCCAGCTTTACTGTTATGCTGGAATTTGCAGAAGAAAAGCTTCAGGTTGATTATGTTTTTATTTGCTTCCAGAAGAATCGAGATGACCGAGGCAAGTATTTAACCCATTTAAGTGAATTTTGTTCATTTTTAAAAATATTTACTTTATCAGCTCACACTTTACCATCCTGTTTGCTTACAGCTGTACTTTTGCGGACGTTCAGCTTTCTGGGTTTTGAGATTGTGAGACCGGGTCATTCCCTCGTTCCAACCCGCCCTGATGCATTCTTTATGGTTTACAGCATAGAGAGAGACTCGGACAACGATGAATAATGCTACTAAACCCCACTGTAATCATTAGTGCTTACCACCAAATGCCAGTTTAAAAGCTGTATTGACTGTTTGTGAATCACTGATTACCTTTGCTTTGTTCTTCCTCTGTTGTGGTTTGCACTAGTAAAAATTAGGCTTTGAATCGTTATTGGTTACTTTTCTGTTTAATCTGGCTCTGACTCTTCCATTCCTACACGTTGCACACTGAGCATTATATTTATGAATCTAAATCCCATAAAAACAAATTCAGTGCTTTTTGGAATGTTTGTATTTGTTCCCTGATTATGTGCATGAGTTGTTTGTTCAGATGGGTCTGAACTGCATGTTGTATTTGTGCAAAATAAATATGCTCAGCCTGTACACTGACGTTATGTGACTATATTAACTGCTTGTCTGCAGCACATTGATCTTTTGGGAGTAACTGATATCCAGGAGACATTTCACACATCTGACTGGTGTGTTTAAATATTACTCAGTCAGTTATGACACCACTGATACCGTTGTCAAAGCTTTTTCTTTTTTTTTTTTCTTTTTCTTTTTGTAACTTATTGTGAGTATGTATTTAACCATATGCAGACTTGGGGTATTAACAGTATCATCTTTTGATGTCATTTGCATTGAAACAAGAGCCAAATCTTTGGTCTTTAATATCCAGCCCTCAGGAATACACCCAGTAAAAGTTTAGTTCCAAAATGGTTTATTCTTAAAATACAGATTGCTGCACCCAGTGAATAAATACTTCATGCTGAACTGCATCCTAACAATTTAATTTACTAAATAAAACCATTAATGTCTTGACATTTGAGTTGGCACAGTATGTAGCCTATAAGCAGTGAGTAAAATGACCCAAACCTTATATAAGCAACTTAATTTTGATTTGTGATGCTGTCACCTTTTGGGACTTCAGGTATTTATTTTTTATATAAGTTACTTTTGGACATGAATAGGAAGATGGTCCCAAAAAAATAAAATGCAGTGGATTAAAATGAAAGTTTGAGTTTTCAGGATAATCTTTCCAAAATTAAATGCAATAGTTTTGCTGCAAAAAGTTTTTACCTGAAAAAAATCAGGTGACAACAATCAAGTGATTTATTACAAAATCTTTAATGGCAAAAATCTAAATGACCATTTATGGCCTTTTTATTTTGAAGAGGGTTAACATTCAGCTTAAACTATAAATTAGCAAAAAATGAAACCTAATGTTTTATGGACAGCAGGGTGAGAACCATGTGTAGGTTTTATTTAGTTTTTGCCCTTCAGAGTTCATATTTATGGTGTGTTTAGTTTCACTTCTCAGTAAGAATATATTGTTTTGCTAATACTTGATGTTACTCAAATTTTATTAACATTATAGAACAATAAATTCACTTAAATAAGATTGAGTTTTAATAGACTTTTTAAATTACATCAATTCTGACAACAAAAAAACATTTTAAAACAAAAAGCTGAAGAATACAAGCTGTCTGAACATGCATTTTTATGCAAGAAATATAATATCCTGTAGGTTTTTCACATTTGTAATACAAATTTATGTACAATCTCATCTATATACAAATCTGACTTTAATAAAATAACTTTATGCCATTTCATAAGGTGAACGTACTTAAAGCTTCTAGGGTTGTGGTTTATGCAGCATTTTTGTAAAAAAAAAAACAAAAAACATTTTTAAGTCAGAAAATTGACTGGCTAATTTACACTGACAATTAAAAAAAAGTCAGGTGATCACAATGACAATTCTAGAAATACTTTTTCTTGAATACATACTTGGTTCCAGGATTTAAAAGTCTGATGGAAAATGACTATTCTTGACTTGCTTCAGTTACAGATCCGTTCAGTCATGGCTCTCTGTTAAAAAAAAAAACACATTTACACACCTGTGCACAACAGGCTACATACAAGAAAACACACACCTCTCACTCACTCTTTTCCTCTCACTCTCTCGCTGCATATACAAACATACAGGCATATCATTATGATGACCAATGGTCAAGTCAACAGTCTTCATCACAGCACCTGTTAATGTGTTAGTGGAGCAAGTGAACATTTCATCTTTAAAGTTGATGTTGGAAGCAGGAAAAATGCACAAGTGTAAGAATTTGAGCATTCTTACACTGAGAAAGACCAAACCAAAAGTCAATGCGGATTATGAAAGAACGGTATCAGACTACACAGTGCATCGCAGTTTGTTTCATATTAGTTTCATAGCTACAGGCATGACATTGTGCCTATGCTGACCCCTACTAGATAAAAGTGTCTGCTTACTGACCTAATGTAATGTAATGTCATTTTTTTACATCACATGGATGGCTGGGTGTGTGTGCGAAGCTTAACTAGGGAACACATAGCACCAGGATGGGGAGAGGGTAAGGCTGCGGAGGCAGCATAGTGCTTTGGGCAATGTTCTGCTGAAAACCTTGGGTTGTGTCATCCATGTGGATGTTACTTTAATGTGTATTTATTAATCAGGCATACTGTTTGAATAGCAAGTATAACGAAACCAGTGCTGAAGTAAGAGACCAGTGGCTGTAACCGCTCACAGAAGATTGTTTCGATAGAGAAGTCCAGAAGGAACAAATATTAATTTTTGTATAATGTGATCTTAAGATCTTAACCAAAGTTAAATGAAATGATCTGTTCTGTTATGATTTTTATATAACACATCAGAAGTTTGTAGTATGTAAGTGGCAATAAAAAATGATAACAATCTTTTAAAATAGTTCTAAACAGCCTATAAATTACTAATGGTATATAACTAATGGAATAATAAATTCAAATAATAAATCTGTGGTAACCATAAAAACATTTTTGTTATTTTGACATCACAACATAAAAATAAATAGCACTAGACTTTTTTTTACTTTTACTGATTATTGGACATAAACTATGAGTAAAGTTGAACAATAAAGAAAAAATGGAAATGGTTACTGTAATAAAACTTACTGTATTAATGCTATTTTATCTGTCTTTTAAAGCATTTTAATGTTCACTGGACATATAAGCAGCTTATTAAATATAATCCTTATGTTTTCTACCCTTTTCTTCCGCTTTATCCTCTATTAGGGTCGTGATGGGGTTCCCCATGCCCATCCAGGGGAGAATGTTTCGGGCGCTGGGCAGATAGACCCAGGACAGGGTGCCAATCCATCGCTGGGCACACACTAACACAGACACACTCTATATGGGGCAATTTGGAGAATTCAAATGACCTTGATCCATGTGTTTGGACTGTGGGAGGAAACCAGAGAACCCAGAGGAAACCCACGGACATAGGGAGAACATGGAAACTCCACTTAGATTGGGGAATCCCTAGCGCTGAGAGGTGAACATGCTAACCACTAAGCTAAAATGATTTTTTAGCTGGATAAAAAACATTCTTCTTACCAGTGGCTCGAGTTCAGAGTGTTCGATGAGGCTGAACTCTGAGATGAAGTAATAGTAATGTTTGTAGCAGGTGTTGACGTGAGCCTCAGCTCCTATGTTGCAAATGCTGTCAAAGTGGTGGATGTAAACATGCACAAACACTCGGAAAAGCCTACTCAGAATTTTTTTGCACACCTGTTGGAAATTCTTCGGAAAAGGAATTCCTGAAATAAAATAGTAGACAATTGATTTAATTACATTTTTGAATATTTAAAATGACATTTTGTTGAGTACGAAATTGATCAGCATTCTATATTAGTCTAATTGCTGATTGGCCCTCCCTTTTCACCAAAAGCGCAGTAGATCAGCTTTTTAAAACATTTCTGACCTGCAAGCTCCCCTCATGAAGGTTTTATGCACTTACTGCAAAAAACTGTGAACACACCTATTCGTGTAGGGAAGATGTCCTCATTGTTGATGAGAGATTCAATCCAGTCTATCAGCAGATTCATATACTGAAGGGCTGGAAGTTTGGTGGGTTTCTTGTAATGGTCCCCATCCTGCCACCTGTACTCATAGCGAGGGCCTCCTGACATGACAGGGCAGCTCCTCTCTGTACAGAATTCACTTACTGTTCCATAAATTAAGTTAATACGATTGAAGAAATCCACAACATGCACAGCAATCCAATCATTAATGTTCTCTCCTTCTGGCAGTTGAACCACCTTTCTGAGGTCCAGTCCTGACTTCAGTGAAGCTTGGGCTTTCTTATAAAGCTCAAAGCGCTGAGTTCCTGGCTCAAAGCGTTTTCTAGGCCTGAATGTCTTGTCTTTGCTGAATACTTGTCCAAGGCACAGGGCCATGTTAAACCTGCTGCTCTTGCTGTTAGATGATGGATGACAGATAAGGAGTGGGCTCTAGCATCAGTAAAGTTAATCTGTAAATAAATAAGAAGAAATAAATCAATACAACATATTTACGTACTTCCAATTTTAGAAAAATCTTAATTATAATTGTGTTCTGATTGATGTTATGTAACTGTAGATGAGTGTGGGTAGTTTAACATTGTGTGTGTGTGTGTGTGTGTGTGTGTGTGTGTGTGTGTGTGTGTGTGTGTGTGTGTGTGTGTGTGTGTGAGAGAGAGAGAGAGAGATAGACAAGCAGATGTTGTTTTGTACAAACTGGACTTTAGGTGTTGGCTCTTGAATCTTGTGGGTTTGTCAGGTGAAGTTTTGCAAGTATGCCCCAGGGCAAATGGCCTGTGTGGACAATCCTGTGCTGGGGCAGATAGTATCCTCAGTGTATAAGTAGCGGTAGCAAAGAAAGAAAGCTGCTCTTCCTTCTGCTGCAGCTAAATGATGCATTTCCTGCAAGCTCTCAGTAAACTTCTAGCTGTCTTACATTGCATTTATCTGCCTCCTAAGTAGTTTCTTCAATTTCCACTACAACCTCTCAACTGGACCACTCTTCTTTTGCAAACTGCTCCAAGTCTCTCATATTTGAAGAGTGTCCTCCCAACAGCGGATCTCTTTTGAGATCTCTTCACAGTTAATCAATGGGATTTAGATCCGGACTCTCCAGCACTTTGTTTTCATTTATTTTTGAGTGCTTTTTAAAGTATGATTTGAGTCAATGTCCTGCAGGAAGACCCATAGCCTAGGACGCACACTCAGCTGTCTGTCACTGAGCCATACATGACGACCAAAAAGGCAGCAAAAAAACCCCAAAGAATCTTTGAAACGTCATCATATTTGACTGTAGGTTTTGTGTTCTATTCTTTGTAGGCCTTTTTCTATTTCCACTAACCACTAGTATGATGCTCTTGACCAGAAAGCTCTACCTTGATTTCATCTGTCCACAAGACATTTTTCCAGAGTCCACAAGACATTCCACATGACACACAAAAAGTCCATTTTTGGAGTTTTGGCATTTTTTTTCTTTGTTCTATGTTGTTCCAAAATGGTGCTTAAATGAATAAATGAGGAAGGTAAGTGTTATCCTACAACGCTGGAATAAATTTAGCTCTAAGTGGTGGAGGGTGGCGTAAATGACAGAATACCAGTGCCCTTGCTGTTAAATGCATAACTTTTATCTTAGTTTAGCAAACACACCTGCCAGTTGATGTACCATAGACTCCACTGAATCTTAGTTCACCAAAGATTAGCGTCTACCCCTCATTCCTGTCGGGTATTTTGTAGCTTGTTTGTGAATGGTTGGTTGCATCATGTCATAAATAATATAGTCATGGATTGGTTGTAAATGGGTTCTCCATCCTTTTCTGAGAACAGTCCCCAAACCTTAATCCTATATAACATTACTGGAAGAAGGTAGCATATACTGTACAGGGCTGAATTTGCCGCAAATGCAAAAAGTCATTCCTAATCACCCTGAAAATTGGCCCTGCAAAACCATTTTAACATCTAGTGGAATCTATGAAATGAAGAATTATATTATTTATAAATAGGGTTCTTTAAATATATTCTAAAATAATAGAATTTAAATAAATTCTAAAATTTCAAAAGATTAAAATGAAAAGAGAGGGCGGCATGGTGGCTTAGTGGTTTGCATGTGTGCTGGGGATTCCCGGTTTAAATCCCAATCTGGGTGGAGTTTCCATGTTCTCCCCGTGCCTGCGTGGGTTTCCTCTGGGTTCTCCGGTTTCCTCCCACAGTCCAAAAACATGGATCAAGGTCAATTGAATTCTCTAAATTGCCCCATATAGAGTGTGTTTGAGTGAGTGAGTGAGTGTGTGCCCAGAGATAGATTGGCGCCCTGTCCTGGTTGTATCTGCCCAGAGCCCGAAACGTTCTCCCCTGGATGGGCATGGGGAACCCCCCCGCGACCCTAGTAGAGGACAAAGCGATAGATAATGGATGGATGGAAAATGAACAGTGTTTAGACCTTTACATTTAGTTGTTGGTATCTATCTAGATGTATTTACATAGAACAACACCTTTTGTATCAGACAAATCAATTTGTCAGTAAGCAAAAAATACTGGACCATGTGACAGACAGGTGCTTCTTGTTACACCGGTGAGTTCTGTTAGATCGTTTGATATTTACTCTTCATTTTATTCTTGGGTTTCAGTTGGGAAAAACATAAAAGTTGGAAAGCTGTCTTTAGTATAAAAGATAATTCTAAAGCTAAGAAAAATTGTTTTTAAACAAATATGGAGCATTGCATTAAAACGCCAATTTTGAATGTTCTGGAAAAGAAAGAGCACTATTTTAATGAGTAATAGACATCAAATTGGTCAGCAAATGTAAACAAGATCAAAAGAAAAGTAATATAAAGTTTTTTAACCACTAATTAGCAGAAGGGTAGTACAGAAAAAACATTAAGAGAACTGTTGAACATATAAACCTTTACCAAAATGACGAAAATGGCAAAACAGTGGGCAGAAGGATGTGCGAAACATCCTAAATACCACATAGTGTTTGATGATACCTCAGATGCACGAGTGACCCCTACAAACTGAATCATATATAAGGAGACATGCCATTAGTTCTAATGTACAAACACAAAAAAAGTTTACCTCAGAGAGAGTGCGCCCCTACACAGGATAAATCAAAGAAACAAAATACTAAAGGGAGCTTAACAATCTGGTCCTAATGCTGCTGCGATGACCATGCCGAAACACTGAGGGCGCCCTCGTCCTAATCAGCTGTCAGGCTGAGCATCATCTAGGGACGCGAGCTGCACCCTCATGCCAGTAGTGTGTTAGAGGCTTACAGCTTTCCACCCGCTCTTCCTTTTGGTGGGACAGAGAGACTAACTGCCCTCAGCTGCCAGCAGTTGAAGGACTTAACATACCATTTGCACTGTCCCCAACTCAACCTAAGAATAGTAAGCCCAAAAAGACAGCAAGCGAGATAGAAATAAAATCAATGACTCAGTTCATTATATTGAACCGATAATTGGCTTCAGATGACCCTGCAGTTGTAGTGAATTGTGAATGCATCTAAATCTAATCCGAGGGGATTGTCACATTACAGTAATTCATGAGGGTAGCAGCAGTTCAAGTTTTGCTCAGTTTTTAGTTGTAAAACCAGGAAATAATAGCTGAATCTCTTTGGAGATATCCAACTTCTGATCTCAAACTCTTTATTTAATTATCTTTAGTGTTCAGCAAAAACTGTTCAGTGTGTCGTTACGTGATAATGCTATTTAGTTTTGTTTACTGTTTTCTTATATCTTCTTACTTTTATTTAAGTGTTAATGATGATAAGACTTTCAAAATCACAAATTACACTTGTAGATTTTGATGTAACTATTTAATGTGTAAAGCAAGTATTAAGCATAAAAACAACATGGTAAACAAAGTGAAATATAAATGATTTTGTCTTCCTACCTGGCTTCAATCACTTGAAGTACTGAGGAGAGGTCAGAGGAAAGGCCCCAATCGTCAGTTAGTGGTCAGAATATATAAATAATACTCTCTAAATACATTTGTCTTCCTAGGCCATCAAACTCACAGTTTTGTAAATAAATATGAGTCAAAACGCAAAGAGAAAAGTTGTTTGGCCTTTCTTCCTGCAAATGATGTCATATCCTGATTTTGTCAGCCCCCACTGTCTCTGCCTGACTGGGTGGATATGAGGGTTTGTATGTGTGTGTACTTGCAGGCGGCTTAAGCTAAAAGGGAAGATCTGTTTGGCTGTGGGAGGAGCGGAGGCCTCCACTTCACAAACCCTGACTAACAAACTACTGCCTACTTCATCCTGACTTATCCACTCCTTCCTGAAAACCACACTCATGCGTAGTTAGTCATGTGACTCTTTCTTTTTCCTTTCGTTTGCATGCTTTTTTTTTCTCTCTTTTGCTTTCTTGCTCCCTCTCCCTTACTCTCTCTCTCTCTCTCTCTCTCTCTCTCTCTCACACACACACACACACACACACACACAGTAGGTAAAGACTTATCCAGTGGTTATAAACGAGTCTATAAGTGTTGAAGGGAAGCCATGACACAACAGGACAAACCATTTTGTGTCTGATTATAGTTTAAAAACTTCTTCACTCACTGATCACTTTATAACATACACCCCCTTGTTCCTACATGCATTAACTATTTTATTAGTTTTACTTATATATATATAATTACTAAACATACTTTGTTAGTCACCTTTATCTTGTTCTCTGATGATCAGGACCATCACACAGTATGATTATTTGGGTGGTGAATTCTTAGCACTGCATTAACGTGGTGGTTTCACTGGCATGATGGATTAGATGCAACTGTGTTACTGGAATTTTTACTGGAACACTTTATTGACTATTATAACTGTGGTTTTCAACTAACCTTAATTAATTAATTAATTACTTAATATTAAGTAATCTAAGTTTCATAGCTGATGTTCTGTGAACACTGTGATGAAGGGATAGAGGACTAACACAAACGGCAACAAGAAATATGATGAGCTCTACTGAGTGGAGAAGTAAAGTGACTTATAGAGTGCACAGTGAGTAGACACAGTGTTTAAAAAGTCCTGCAGCCACTCATATCAGCGCAACACACACAAAAAAATATCACAACCACATCGGTGCACACACAAATACTATACAAAACTGCATAAACTTAATAATTCATTGCTAATAATTATTAATGTAAATGACAGTTTACTAATTACTAAATACATTACTGACAAAGTTTTGGGAAATCTACAAATTATAGCTACAAAAGCTTTCTAAATCCCATTTTAATTTGGTCCCCCCACTGAGGCAATAGCAGCTTTAATTGATTTTGTAATGTTTTTATGGGAATTTTGTCCATTTATTAGGATAATTCAGAGACTGATAAATGAGAGGGTCTGAATAATAATCACTACTAGTTTGTCTTAAAGGTGTTTGATTTGTTTGAGGTCAGGTCTCTACTTGGGTGGGTCAGTTTCTTGCACACAAAACTGAAACAACCTGTAACAAGCAACCAGGCCTTGGTTTACCTCCCCCACTTGCTATAGGGAGACCTCACAAAAGATAGAGTATCCTATGAAGCTAACCTATATGCACGGAATCTTGGAGATTGGTCAGGCCCAGGCTGCCGGGTAACGGCAAGGCCAGAAATGGTCAGAATTGTTTGTTGGATAGTCCAGAGCAAAGGTGTATATCTAGACTTGGGGCAATGTTATTAATGAGGGATTGGTTTGGCAACTGGACCTTTACATCAAGACGTTGACTGAGCCATTAATTGGGGCGGGTCCTTTCACTTTAACTTTAAGGGCCATAAAAATCTCTGTTTGTTACTCAGGTCCCCCACCTATTACAGGTCTCTGTATTTTTCTGGTTTAACCAGCATAACTGGAGGTCGACTGAAAAACTCGTTCTATTTATGGGTGGGCGACGTGTTGTCAGGAGGCTAACTGTTACTGTTATTGTTTTCTTGAGCTCTGTCCTAAACTATATACTGAATAAAATGCATTAATTAAAAATACAATAAATGATGTTTAACACAAAACACATCTCATTTAAAAATTATACAAATGTAATCATTAACATTAATTTAACCACCTAATTGTGATTAGACTTGAGAGAAGTGGCTTGTTCACCAAATTATATTTTAAAAATAACTATGTCTGTAACTTTTATGTAGTCAATCAATTTAGTATTTAATCTATTCTTATTTAAGCTCACAATTAACTTTCTGTTGTTAATGTTTTGTAGCTAGGACATCTTGGCTGTCTGTTTGTGGTACAGGTACATCCTAGTTACTTTAGCTGAAACAATGAATTCTGTGTCCATCCGATTTTATAACTCTAGTGGGCGCTGTTGTCAACGAGCATTGAATAGCCTGCTATTTCAGTCAAATGTTCAGCACTGAAATTACTCTGAAAAACATTGCATCCAATATCTTATGTATTTAGACATTCGATATTACATGCAATGTTTAACAGAATAGCTCATCTGATTAAGCTGAGCTTGCTAACAATTAATATACTAAGCTTTTCATTTTGACACCCTCACTGTATTTTGGGAAAGAATATATGACACTTCACTCCTAATACTTCTGGTGACTTAGTTAAACTTAATAAAGTTAACTAAGCTGTTGCTTTAAGTTCACAGGATGCTCTGAAAACAATGGCACTTAATTTAATATAAAGTGCTGAGCAGCTGAGCATCTGTGAACATCACTAAACCAACTCTCCACTCTGCCTTTACATTGTATGTTCAGTCTTTGTCTTTATATTTTATATATATTTTACGTTTGGTCATTTAGCAGACGCTTTTATCCAAAGCGACTTACAAGGTGAGCACAGGGTTAATCACAACATCCCTGGAGCAATGAGGGTTAAGGGTCTTGCTCAAGGACCCACATTGGTAACTTCAGTGGACCTGGGATTTGAACCCCCAACCTTCAGATTGATAGCCCAACGCCCAACGCCAACAAGGTTAAACATTGTAAAGGTTGTAAACATTGTATGGGAGCGGTAGCTCAGTGGTTATTTATGGAAACATTCATTCATTCATTATCTCCCGCTTTATCCTCTATTAGGGTCGCAGTGGGGTTCCCCATGCCCATCCAGGGTAGAACGTCTCGGGCGCTGGGCAGATACACCCAGGACAGGGCACCAATCCATCGCTGGGCACACACTCACTCACACAGACACACTCTATATGGGGCAATTTTTGAGAATTCAATTCACTTTATCCATGTTTTTGGACTGTGGGAGGAAACCGGAGAACCCATAGGAAACCCACGCAGACACGGGGAGAACATGGAAACTCCACCCAGGTGGGCATTCGAACCGGGAATCCCTAGAGCTGAGAGGCGAATGTGCTAACCACTAAGCGACCGTGCCGCCCTTTATGGAAACAATAATATTTAATTTAACTTATTTTTTTCAATTAATGCTCATTCAAAAATAATTGGGACAATCAGTACATTAGAAAATATTGTATACATTAAGAAAACATATCATTAGAAGAACTAAAAATAAATTAAATAAAAACATCAGTAAAATAAATTAAAAAATCAATAACTAAATAAATAATTGACAAGGAAAAAAGAATATAAATAACGTTTTATTCAACATTTAATATTTTCTTGAGGAGTAGATTCTTAGCAGTAACTCATATAACATTTTTTCTTTAATCCCATCTTCCGTTTAATCCTCTACTAGAGTCACGCAGGGAGAGAGGTTCTGGGTGCTGGGCAGATATTCCCAAGACAGGGTGCCCTGCACACAACTTTAATGATATATAACCTAATGTTTTGTTTGTAGGTGGCATGTGGTGTAGTGGTTAGCATGTTCCCCTCTCAACACTGGGGATCCAGGTTCGAATCCCGATCTGGGTGGAATTTCCATGTTCTCCCTGTGTCTGCGTGGGTTTCCAATGGATTCTCCAATTTCTGGCCATAGTCCAAAAACATGGATTTGAGGTGAATTGGCTGCTCTAGATTGCCCCCATATAGACACACAAAGTGTGTATCTGTGTGAATGAATGTATGCCCTATCCTGGATGCATCTGCTCAGCGTTCTTCCCTGGATGGGCACAGTGAACCCATGTGGGCAATGTAATGTGAGTCTAGACAAAGCATGAAAGTCATCAAAAGTGACCAAAAAGTGGTCGCTTATTTCAAAGGCAAGAAAACTCAAGAAGTTTATTTATTCAAATTTATTTGAAGCTAATTTGTATTTGATATATATTTAGGGTTTTTTTATTCACTTTTTTTCTGTCACACAATGTTCATTCATTCATTATCTCCCGCTTTATCCTCTAGTAGGGTCGCGGTGGGGTTCCCCATGCCCATCCAGGGGAGAACGTTTCGGGCGCTGGGCAGATACACCCAGTGCAGGGCGCCAATCCATCGCTGGGCACACACTCACTCACACAGACACACTCTATATGGGGCATTTTTGAGAATTCAATTGACTTGGTCCATGTTTTTGGACTGTGGGAGGAAACCGGAGAACCCGAGGAAACCCACGCAGACACGGGGAGAACATGGAAACTCCACCCAGATGGGGATTCGAACCGGGAATCCCTAGCGCTGAGAGGCGAACGTGCTAACCACTAAACCACCGTGCCGCCCTCACACAATGTTTATTCCTTAAAAAACAGATGCACTATTATGGACTATTTCTTTACGGAGGAGTTGGCAACAGTGGGACTCTTTAGAAACAGCGCCCTCTGGTGTCACAGAACCCGACGGTCCCAGGTTTGGTGTGACTGTTTCCTGTGGGCTGGGTCTCAGTTTACTAAAACTCCTGGAGGAGGAGAGCTGATAGATTCCTCAGACTCTCAGCCCTGCTGCGGGATAACAGGTAGGTTAATAGAGTTTCACTCCGAAAACACACTTTATTTGTTATAGAACTTGAAGTGTTTGTTGTTTTCGGTTTGCATTGTAACCTCATTCACATGAGCAGATTAGAATTCATCAGTTCAAATTCGCAGCCGGCTCTGTACATGATGTATATGATGCCGCTGCTCTACTTCACGGATTATTTGTTGTTTCGTGGAGTTTAATCGTGTTTTGGATGTTAATGTGAAATCACAAGGCAAACGCGGAAAACCGGTTTTAAAAAAACCATGTTGTTCCCGCCCATGGAAAGCTCTGATTGGTTGGTGTTAAACCTCGTGAAACGCTTCATTTGCCGTCACAATGTTGTGCGTGTGAGGGATGTGATGTGATGAGTTGATTTTCTAAAACTTAACTAGATTCATCAGGGAGGGAGATGCTATTCAATACTTAAAAACTGGACTTTGCTTCCACTGAGTTTTTACTGGAGATAATTAATTAATTCATTATCTTCCGCTTTATCCTCTATTAGTGTCGCGGTGGGGTTCCTCATGTCCATCCAGGGGAGAACATCTCGGGCGCTGGGCAGATAGACCCAGGACAGGGCGCCAATCCATCGCTGGGCACACACTCACACACACAGACACACTCTATATGGGGCAATTTGGAGAATTCAATTGACTTGATCCATGTTTTTGGACTGTGGGAGGAAACCGGAGAACCCGGAGGAAACCCATGCAGACACGGGGAGAACATGGAAACTCCACCCAGATGGGGATTCGAACCGGGAATCCCTAGCGCTGAGAGGCGAACGTGCTAACCACTAAGCCACCGTGCCGCCGGAGATAATTCACATCCATCATAATGACCTTACGAGCCTAACTTCTAAATACCGTAATAACTGTAACTGAGCAAGCGAATTATTTAGTCCTCTAAAAAGCTTAAATTATGTCTTTAAACATCCCGTAACAAGAAAAAGTAATGTTTACAGGTTAGCAGCAAATTGCTTTTTTTGATATTCATGAATAAAGTTTAGTCATTTTATTTTGGCACTTTATAAATTAGTATTAAAATAAAAGGGAAAAGGCTGAGGCGTTTTTTCCACAGCGAGTACAGTCTTTTATTCAGTCATAATAAAGACAAAGGTTTTTGTCCTTAATTTATTAAGTCCTACTGTGATTTTTGGATTTTCTGTTACACTATATTTAGCCTATTCAATGTATTCAATAATAATAAAAGTTGGGGGCGGGGAGGCGTTCCCCATGCCCATCCACGGCTCGGGCGCTGGGCGGATACACCCAGGACAGGGCACTAATCTATCGCTGGACACACTCGCTCACACAAACATAATATATGGGGGAATTTGGAGAACTCAATTGACCTTGATCCATGTTTTTGGACTGTGGGAGGAAACCCACGGGGAGAATATGGGATCTACACCCAGATTGGGATTTGAACCGGGAATCCCTAGTGCTAAGAGGCAAATGTGATAACCACTAATACATATGCCATCCACATGAGATATTAAACATCAATTATAGTATAGTAAAATATATTAAGTTATTATTTTTTTTATATTCAACAATAATCCAAATTATAGCCACCATAATAATGAATGGTAAATAAAGGAATGATGAATAAAAGAATCACAGACTTTATTTTTCAAAAACTTAATATTTACAATGCTGACCCCTCATCCTGGTGTACTGGATATCAGCTTCTGGGCCAAGTCCTAACTAATGGCAACCCATTTTGCTTAAATTGTGGCTGAAGTTTTTGTATTTTGATTTGTCAACCTGTTTTTTTAGCCACAGGTTTTTAACAGACATGGACCCAATACTTCAATGTTTTGTCCTGCAGGCCATTTAATCACTTTGCCTAGTGCTTCAAGTTGTTGAAAATGCATTGTTCATCATGAAATTGCTCCTGGATCATTGAAAGAAGGTGATTTTTTAAAATATCATTTTTTATTTGTGGTAGTGTTTATCGATTGTAATTGAGCCTACTTCTTTGGCTTAAAAGCAACTGCACACAGCTGGCCATCATTATAGTCTTCATCTTAGCATCTTGGGTCAAAAATCTTGTTAACCATTCCGTAACATAAAAAAGAAAAAATATTTAATTCCTATTTGTTTAATACAGTTTCACATTTCATGTCTTAATGGCAGACTGTGTTAAATGACCGTTAAGTGTGTGGGGCTTTATTTATTACGGTCATGTGGCTCAAACAATACTGCCCAAATGTTTGATTAGGCTTGTTTTTATCCTCTTTCCTTATTCACTGGAATTTTCTAAATCATTTGTGTAAAGTGTAATATACTTAAATACTTTACAATGTGCTGAGAAACACTGTTTTTAAATTGACTAAGCATACACAATGTCACAAATTGGTGAACCACAAACACTCTTTACTTGCTGCTTGATTCCGCCTGCTGAAGAGCAAAGCCAAATGGAACAGCAGAGCACCATTTCTGTCCTAAACAGGCTTTGGAAGAGAAACCACTCAGTTTAGGCCTGTCCTTATTCAGTTAGAATAAAGATGGACTTGCCGTCCTCATGATTCTAAATGAACATAATGAACAAATTTCTCTGTGAGAAACACTTTTCAGAGATTCTGGGTACAAATACAGCGCTGATATTAGATGCTGCTGTTTTTCTTCAACAATGTTTCCTTTTTACCAGGACTCTTAGAACTCTGGTGATTTTTACTGTTATTGACTAATCTTAGAGTAGGTGATTTATTCAAGGTTTTAATCAAGGGTGCACCATGTTCTGCTGTTCCCTTTGTTTTTGGTCTTCTGCTTATTGTTGTAAAATTGTCTAGTCAGTCATTTTCATTAAATAAAGCCATTTTTTTTGCACATATGCAAACCTAAACCTATAGTTTATTGACATAAATGTGTCACTGGATATTTTCATTTTTAAATCACAACAGCAAAAAAATAATACAGTAAAAAGAATGTTGATCTATCTTGAATCTTCAATGTTCTGAATGCAACTATGCATTCTGTGTCTACATTTAGCATTCAAAAATTCTGGTTTTATGCAAAATAAAAAATAATGATAATGCTAACAAGCCCCACTGCAGGTTTTTCATAAAGAAAAAAAAAAAGAAATGTTTTTTTTTATTCCCCACCATCCCTAATGTAACCCTCACTGACTAATAGTTAATTGTTCTTTGATTTACCTCGGTGGGGGACTTATCCTTTTTTTAGTTACCGTGCAGTGTTGGTGTCATAATGCCCAACTGGAGAAAGTGTGAGATGGGGATTTGAACCGGGAATCCCTAGCGCTGAGAGGCGAACGTGCTAACCACTAAGCCTCCATGCCGCCATGATATTTAGTATCAAATATTAAATTAAATACAATTCAAAGCTTTGAAAGATATCAGTATTAATGATTTCATTTTTAAAATCGTGCAAAAGAGTAAGTCAACCCTAAATATACATATATATTTACTTTTTGCACTTTTAGTAGCAGTATGTTAATTACATATTATGTTATTTGAGGGAATTGTGCGGTTTAGTGACAAATAAAATCATAAAATTGTAGGAGTGTGGACTTTTTTTTTTTTTTGAAGATTGTAGAACAGAATATGGCATTAAATTACACTTTAGTGGTTAAACTCTCCTGCTTACAGAGTACAGCAGTGATGGTAGTGTGGTTTTACCGATATTGCTTCTTTATTGAGAAATGAAACAGTCTTTGTTGCCTTCACACGTCTAAGATAGAGTCTTAGTTCCAATCTACTGTTGATCTAGCATTTTGCCCAGTCGATTGTCAACCTAAAAGAGACATTCTTTAAAAATGAGCTTAACGAGAGACTTAAGATTTAGTAGAGAGAACATAAAAGGCAAAGGCGACTTGTGAAATCAAAGAATGTTGTAATAATAAAACCGCCGGTTTGTGTACTTCACTGTTTCGGTTTGATATTGCATTTAGATGTAAAAAATGAGTGCACATGATGTTGGAGCTGTGAGTTGATGTAACTTGTCAATCAGAATAAACAAAATAGGGAGTACTGGTGAATGCTTTTATGGACTTTTGCTTGTAATATTACTAATGGTTAGTGGTTTCTTCTTGCTAATGACTTAAATAAATGGTAATTTTATTAGAGACATCCATCTAGTTGCACATTGGACCTTCTGACATCAAGGACTGTAGCAATGGATTCGTTACACAGGTTTCAGTGTTAAATGTTGGAATATTGGTCCATGTGAACAGGATAGGTTTTTATTTGCTTCTGCTACTTACAGAGTTTTCCACGTACATTCAATTAGGAAAAATGTATTATATTAGTAGCTCCTATTAAGGTATGATCAATGGTGTTGGATAAGCTGGATCTAGTGTTTTAAAAATTGCAGTGTTTTGCTGATGCAACAGTTTTGAGAGTGTATTGTAAACAGTGTCCTTAAGGTACAACATGCAGTAAATGAGGATCCTGTGAATGTAAACCATATGAAACTAGATGAAAGGAATGGAAAAATTACATTTAATTGTTTTGAGGAACAGCTGGGCTTTCCCCAACTTTGTGGCTAACCAAGCTCTGCTGTCAGTATCTTGGTAGTAGGTTATAGATGACACTTCCAGAGGTTGTTTGGCTTCTATACCTTGACAGTTCAGTTATTTGGAAATAAAAGGGAAAACTCAAAATTTAAAATTAAGTTTCATGGGAAAGGGATAAAGAAACCCATGCTATACTAATGGATAAAAAAGACTGTTTGTGCATATTAACCTTTACTAAAGTTTTTCAGCTCAGTATACAAACAGATAGCATCCTGCAACATAATTAATTAGTTTAAGTGTGTTCTGTAACCTTAAGAATTACTATGAAGTCAAACAAAATCCTTATCCGTGAACAAAATCAAATGTCTATATTACCTTACAGAAAGAGGGTAAAAGACATTCCAGACTTTTTTTACAGCCCACAATGATGCGTATCATGATCTTTAGCAGTGATAAAACTTGGTGCAAAGTAATAAACAGAGTTGAAGGACTTAAGAGTCAAAGCCGAAAACGGTTGCATGAGCTACGTGATTAACAAATTTCTTGACTCTAAATATAAAAGAAAGATAAACTCAGCAAATGAGTACTTTAACGAAGTAGTTTAAAGACCTCGTCAGTTAATAATCTACCATGTTAATTTATAAGGCCTGTTAGCTTCATTGCTTTCAATTCAGACTTTTTGGTTGTGAGCGTGACAGATAGAAGCACTAAAGTGTCTGTCCAACAGACCAATTCCTCATGTCATTTGGTCACAAAGACCTTAAGACTACAACATAGTCTTTAGATTTAGAATTAACACAAAATCTTGGTAATTTTGTTGCTTTCCTTTTCTGCTATCTGCTGTTACATAACTGCATTATTAGAATAGATCTAATATTTTGGAGAGCCCAAAATGTACCTCATAACAACACATAACCAAAAAGAACAATGAAAACAGGTTTACGACAATGGAATGCTTTTAAATTGTGCCACTAAAGATGTGTCAGATTGATAAAGATGAGAAGTATCAAGTTTAAGCTTTTTATTGTCATAACTGTAATCCACTGAAATCCATGATTGTAATACCCTTGAATACATATTCAAAAGTCTTCTCAAGGACATCTACGCGTAGGTGCTTGTTGGTCAGTGTTGACAGGAGACTGTGAGGGTCAACAAAGCAAGGAGAACTGACGGTAATGTTCCTGGAGCCAATTTATGACTATACTACCTTTGTGGCATGGTACATTGTCCTTTTGAAAGTATCCTGAAAAGCTGAAAAACCTGATGTTTTTCAAGACTTAAATTAAAATTCGTATTTGGACCAAGATCTATACCAGTAATAAAGTATGTGCCTGTTTGACAGCTTTCCATAATCATTAGCAATAAGGCACAAGAGGGCATGTATTATTGTGAATAAATCAAGGCAAAGAGGTGTCATTAGTCACAAAGCGAATCGGTATGCTGATACATGAATGATGCTCTTTCCTGTGATATTTACAATAATACACAACCTTGAGTGCTTTATTGCTTTTGTAAAACGGTTTATTCGAAAATGTGTGTTTATTTGAAAGCAAAATCGTTAAAAAAACTGGTCTTCTATAACGTAATCTAGTCCTGTTTTTAAAGTAAACACTAATGCTGAGTAACAGGATTCTGGTTACTACTAAAAACTACCATCTAGTGGCAAAATTACAGAACACCGTTTTGTGAATTCTTTATCACACATTGATACTAATCAGAGGTGTGCGTTGTTGTCATTACTGTCTGGACTAGACAAACAGTTCAGCCAGTTAGATTTAAGGAACTGCCGGTAGTGTTGTGTCCTGCTAAATGTGAAAATGTATTGAACGTTGTGCTTTCATAAAGGTACTCACATTTATAGATGAAATGATTTAATAAAACCTCACTTTAAAATGTTATCTAAATTGCTGTGAAAGTAGGAAAATTGTTCTTATTGTCTCATCCCTTGATCTTTGGACATTAGTTTATGGTGAGTTTGGAGGAGTGAAGTACACATTAAAAGCGTTTTCCTATTGTTATTTGATCATATTTCATACATAATTAAGATTTGTTTAAGTAGATGGTGTATATTCATTCATTCATTATCTCCCGCTTTATCCTCTATTAGGGTCGTGGGGGGGTTCCCCATGCCCATCCAGGGGAGAACTTTTCGGGTGCTGGGCAGATTCACTCAGGACAGGGCGCCAATCTATCACTGGGCACACACACAGTCACACTCTATATGGGGCAATTTGGAGAATTCAATTGACTTGATCCATGTTTTTGGACTGTGGGAGGAAACCGGAGAACCCGGAGGAAACCCACACAGACACGTGGAGGACATGGAAACTCCACCCAGATGGGGATTCGAACCGGAAATCCCTAGTGCTGAGAGGCGAACGTGCTAACCACTAAGCCACACACACAAACACGTGTATATATATATATATATATATATATATATATATATATATATATATATACACACATATGGGCGGCACGGTGGCTTAGTGGTTAGCACATATATGTATAAATGTATATATATATATATATGTATGTATATGTATGTGTATATGTGTATGTATATATATGTATATATATATATATATATATATATATATATATATGTATGTATGTGTGTTTGTGTGTATATATATATATATATATATATATATATATATATATATATATATATTTATTTATGTATTTATATTATATATATTTTTTTTTTAATTTCTTTATTTTTCGCATCATGCATTGCAGCATGTGATTTTGCTAATGTAAACAAATTGGTCACTAAGGTTATCTTATTTTTTCCTGCAACAGTCTGAATTCATTTTGCACATCATTGAAGGGGTTGTTCTGTCATGACCTGAACCTCAAAAGCTTCACTTAATAGTTCCTCTATCAAAACTGATTGTCATCTTGGCTACTGACACGTTTCTCGGTCAAACAGGTTTGTCTTCACAAAACTGACTGGAATGTGGAATGTTTTCTGTTACCCTCCTGTAGAATCTTGAAGCTGAACTGAATATGTAGGTGTGGTTATGAACTGCTCTGCTAAAAAATATTCGGAATATGAATCCATTGTTATTGACTGATTGATTTTATATGTATCAGTTAAAGGTCTACTAACATTCAGGCCTGTTTTAAAATGGCAAAGGAATAATGAAGACTAGGAGTAACATGTACTATGTATTGCCAAATATCAATAAATGATGGACACAATTGTTACAGGGCTATTTGCTTATTGCAAATATTTTACATTGACTTTCTTCAAAGAAAAATGGTGCATTGTGTGCATTATCACAGCAACTAAAAAGAGCTACATAAACATAAGTTTCATTGCTTTTTAATGGACTGAGGGACCCTACAGTTGATGTTCAATCTCCAAAGCTGACACGACAAATGAATCTTCAAAATCAATTCATTGTTTTTAAAACTCGCATGTGTACTTGATCAGGCTAGGTTCAAGTTCAGTTTGGGTTTAAGTTTAGAGATTTGTGAAGCTGTTTTGAGATAATACATAATTATTTAAAGGCACTTTATGAATAAAAAATATATAATAATATATATTTAGTATAATTTTTATATATTTTTGTTTATATATCAAAAAGCACAATTGAGGAAGTAAATGAAATGGTGTGTATGGGAAAATGTATTCTACATTCCTTTAAGTGTTATGACTTTTGCTTAAAGTGAAATCACTTAACAATGGATCAGTCTTTTGTTGATTACTTCTTGACAGCAATACACATGCAAATCTTAAATATTTATTTGTACCTCTGCACATCTAAAATTCTGCAGATTCTCTTAAAGATCATTTCAAGTTCTGCCAGCTTAAATAGGTAAAAAGTATTTTAACTGCATCTAAGGGTTTTGAATGTTGAACAAGGTTTGTGGACTGTGGTTGAATCACTTGGGCAGACATTTATAGTGATCTATTTGGCCTAATGTACTTACACACAGAGGAATTCATCCTCCACATCAAGCTCATCCATGCAGTGAAACACATACACTTACTGAGTAAACAGCAGAGTGGTGAACAGCCTTATACATGGCGACCGTGGAGCATTTGGGTTTAGGTGCCTTGCTCAAGGGCACTTCAGCCATAGAACTTTGTGGGAAGTAATAGGGAGTGTCGTGGGGCAGCATGAGTGTTGCTGGATGTGGAGAGCTACAGTTCATTGAGGCAATCATGAATGCCAACATGTCCTGTGACATAATGAAGCAGAGTATGATCCCCTCCCTTTAGAAATCTGGCAGCAGGGCAGTATTCCAACATAACAACCCCAGACACATCACCAAGACAACCACTGACCTTCTAAAGAAAATAAGGGGTAACGGTGCTGGACTGAGGTCAGCACGGTGGTTTAGTAGTTAGCACCTTCGCCTCTCAGCACTAGGGATTCTGGGTTCGAATCCCCATCTGGGTGGAGTTTCCATGTTCTCCCCGTGTCCACGTGGGTTTCCTCCGGGTTCTCCGGTTTCCTCCCACAGTCCAAAAACATGGATCAAGTCAATTGAGTTCTTCAAATTGCCCCATATAGAGTGTGCGTGTCTGTGTGTGTGAGTGAGTGTGTGCCCAGAGATAGATTGGCACCCTTTCCTGGGTGTATCTGGCCAGCGCCCGAAACGTTTTCCCCTGGATGGGCATGGGGAACCCCCCGCGACCCTAATAGAGGATAAAGTGGAAGATAATGGATGGATGGGTGCTGGACTGGCTGAGCATGTGTGCATACCTAAAACCCTATCAAGCATCTGAGGGGAATCCTCAAATGCAAGCTAGAAGGAGCGCAAGGTCTCATCAGCTCTGTGATATCGTCATGGAGGAGGATTCCAGTGGCAACCTGTAAAGCTCTAGTGAACTCCATGCTCAAGAGACTTAAGACAGTGCTGGAAAATAATAGTGCCTACAAAATATAATAATAAATAGCTCTTAAATTATTATTATAAAAGTAGTTTGTAATTATTCATGACAGGTGGCCAGTTTACCTTTTATTAAATGTTCAATGTAAATTTTGAGATAATGTGTTAACATTCCAGTGCAAATTTGTGAGCAGCAGCATATTGTATACTAAAAGATTATTTAAGGAAATTTCAGTGCAGTCATCTAACAGCCTCCTGCACTAATCCAGTCTAGACATTATGAAAACATGTACTAGACTTTCAGCATCGTGTAATAACATGTCTAATTTTTGCTTTTCCATAAATGTTAGAATGCAGTTTTATTTATTTATTTATATATATATACACACACACACACATAAGTGTATATATATGAGATGTTGATTTAAAGGTTAAATGTAAAACCACTGGTTTATTCAAATATTCATTTGACTTTGGTGTAAGAACAGTAATTAAACCTTAAATTAATTAAGATAAATTTAATAGCTCAAGAACAGGTTGTTAATTGTATTTAAATCTTATAGTACTTATCTTTTAAATCAGAGTTGGGTAAATTTTGAAATTTTGTTTCAATAAGCTATTGAAACATGTGACCTGATTTAATCTAGATACTAAAAAGAAAACCAACAAATTTCAACACGCGTGTAATATGTTGCTTCTTGTGTCTTTAAATTGAACTATGTGACCCGTTTTATTTAAAATTGTCAAGACAGTCACTTTTTTCACAGTCACATTTAATTTTTTCAAAATGGGTCCAAAAATTTTGCTGATTGGTATACATATAAGCAACCCTTGTCAACATAAGTAAATTCAAATTTGGGAAAAATGAAACCAACTAGAAACATACACAATGAGATCCATTCATTGATTATCCTCTACTATGGTTGCTGGGGGGTTCCTCATGCCCATCCAGGGGAAAACGTTTCGGGCGCTGGGCAGATATACTCAGGACAAGGCGCCAATCTATCACTGGGCACACAATGAGATCATATTTTATGTATAATTTCTTTAGATTTTTTTTTTCCTGCTTGTGTTTAAAATTCTCATGATTTTCAGTATATTGTCACTCAGAACATGTGTGCATGAGCATAAGGTGCAAAAGAAGCTTCAAGACAGGACCTGGACTAATGCATTCGGTGATCGTAAGGGTCAGATTAACAACATGCAAAATCATGAAGTAAAATTCTATTCTATGGAATAAAACCTTTTTTTTATTTTGTTATCATTTATTAAATTCCATCCATCCATTATCTTCTGCTTCATCCTATATTAGGGTCGCGGGGGGGTTCCCCATGCCCATCCAGGGGAGAAGGTTTCGGGCGCTGAGCAGATACACCCAGGACAGTGCGCCAATCTATTGCTGGGCACACACTCACTCACACAGACACGCCCACATACACACTTTATATGGGGCAATTTTGAGAATTCAATTGACTTGATCCATGTTTTTGGACTGTGGGAGGAAACCGGAGAACGTGGAGGAAACCCACGCAGACACGGGGAGAACATGGAAACTCCACCCAGATGGGGATTCGAACCGGGAACCCCTAGTGCTGAGAGGCGAAGGTGCTAACCACTAAGCCACCGTGCCGCCCATTTATAAAATTTACTTTATGAATTATATTTTAAACTCCTGTTAAATGTAAGACATATTTACTGATGACCCTAGGTAATTTTTTAGTTGTTAATATTCTTTTTGATCATGTTCATATGACCTACAAATGTTTTTAATTCTTATTATTTTAATGAATTGTTGTAATGGGGACATTCTTGTTGCATAATTCAAATGTAGGGCAAAAAAGAGTAGGGGTGGTTGATACCTGTTTAACTTTATTCCTAAGATGTAGAGGGTAAGACAAGAGCAGTTCATCTTTTCTTGCTTCGGTCCCAGACTAGTTTTTCAACTAGAGTTTGAGAAACTTGTCCAGCTGGCTCTGGCTGTCTGAGAATCAAGGGTGTATGTATTGTGCCAGCGAATTTGTTTTATTACTATGATGCCTGTGCCCCCCCCCCCCCCCCCCCCCCCCCCCCCCCCCCCCCCCCCCCCCCCCCCCCCCCCCCCCAACATGCATGTGTTCTTCTGCTCAGTTTTAATTATTTATTTAGTGTTTTTTGCAATAGTACATTGTCTCAAAGCAGCTTTACAGAGTTTCCTGTAATTCTTTTCATCAATTAATAAAAAAAGATGTGGAAAAATAATCTTGAGGAAATGTGTGTTAAAAGTCAGCATCGTTACATTGTTTTGACTCTTTGAATGAGATTCCATCAGGTTCATTGTTTGTTTTCGATCTGATATTTGACTTATTTTAGAAACTATTTTGATTTTCAAGCCTGATTCAAAATTACAGGTCGAGAGCTTACTTTCCAAAAACGTTTTAGGCACAAGCAAGAAATAATCTTTTAAATCTTTTGGTTGGTTAATTATTGTCTTGTAATTAAGTACTGGGTCATATGTCAATTTCTGGGTTAATTTCTTCATTAAATATTTTTTTGTTAATCTTTAATAGTATTATTGATTTTACTTTACATACCTGATTGCTTTAGTAAAATATCTGGTAGATATTGCAGTTTTTGTATTATCTAGAATTAAATCATACTCCTCCTTCTTGCTCCTATATAAAAACACCAAGTGAACACATTTCGATGTACAATGAGGTTTACAGCTATGTCAGTGTGACCATTGGTATATTGGAGTTGTGATCCATTGAGACAACATTGTCTTAATAATTTCTGAATACCTAATTAGATTAATGCACTTTTAACATTGTGTGTTTTTGTTTTAGTGTAATTTGTTGTGATTATGGCTAGAATGGAACTATTCCGGGGGTTGTTTGGATGTTGCATTGTGGATTTAATTTGGTGGGTGTTCTGTTGCATATTGCTTCGTGTTGGATGGTGCATTTTTGCTCAGGGCAGCTAGTCCAGAACAATAGGTCTTTTATGATAACAGAGTCTCTACTGATTTCTCTGCCTAGCATCTTTGAATAATTTGAAGGTCTTAGGCCGTGACCCTGTGGATGAGAAATGAAGGAGAAAATCGTGGGAGATTGCAGAATGTTTTAGTCCAAGCTTTCAGCCTAACTGGTCTCTCTTTCCAAGTTAAGGAGCTGCTCATACTGCACTCTCATTTTTTCAGTTCCTGCAGTAGTTTCACATTTGTACATATACGGCTCCTTATTCCCTACCCACACTGCCCCTCCACTTCACTGTGTGAGCCAGTTATTATTCATGTTTGTGTGAGTCAGGATGGGAGGAGTCTCTAAGGCCAGCAGTACCAGTCGCCCGTCAGCTCTCTCACTTTTTCTCCCTCTTTTTATCGTGCTCTGAGTTTCTTATTGTTTCTTTTAAGCTTTCTATCTCTATCTGACATTTAAACCTGGTGTCATTTTCAAAGTGGAACAGCTGGAATTTAAAGAAAAATCGTTTTTTTTCACACCTATACATGTTCGTTACTTCTGAGAACAAAGAGGAAGTTTGAGCTAAAAGTAAGTGAGGTTTTCTTTTCTACACTACAAACATTTTACAAGGCCTGAAACTTCAGATCACATTATTACACGAATCACTTTTTTGCTAAATCCAAACTTTCTACTAGGGGCAACTGTAAGACTCATATGAACAGATTGTACTGTTGCTTTATAACTACTTTAATATTCACATCTGTGTGTTCTGTAACACTTTCTGGCCATTTTAAAAATGTCACGCCCCTGTACCAAATGCCGGTCTCTATGTTTGCCTGGTTGGAGAGATCCTGTGGGATATTCCACTCCACCCTCATTGTTCATCATTAATCCCGTACACCGCGAGTTTTTTTTTTTTTTTTTTTTTTCCTTCCCCCACCATATTATTCATTGACAGGATTTCTGTTGTAAGCAGCCTCGCCTCTAGGCTTTCATCTGGTGTAATATTCCATTTAATGGCTTTAGTTTGAAACTGAAGCAGCGGTTTCACAGTTGGTAAATGGGCTTGTTATTGAAGGGCTTGGACTTGTCTAGCTATGGAATTGGCTGTGTGGTTTAGTTTATCTGTTGGGTTGACTCAGTTATCCATCATCACATGATTGAGATGCACAGAGTGATTTCCTTCTCTTCAGTTACTGTTTTTGTTTAAAACTGGCTGGGTTTAAGTATTTTCGAGGCTGACTGAAGGCAGTGCTACAGTGGGTTATATTATGGACAATTAACAATGTATAACTTCGAACTACTGTTAACATATTAAAATATAACTATGTGTAGGGTTAGAGGTTATAATTTTATTAAAGCACAATTAGAACAATTGAAATAGAAACATGCAGCAGGTAAATTTGATGACCTGTTTTATGTGCAGCATAATTTAATTAAAAGCAGTTCTTTACATTTTTAATGTTAAAAGTATATATATTTTTAAATCTTTACAAAAATAATAAATATTTAAATATTTTTAAGTCCTTTTTGAAATAATCTACATCATATGGATACTTGAAATTTCTTTTTTTTTCTGTGTGTAGCTGAATTGAAATTCTCCCAAACAAGTGTGTCTGGACATTGTTCAAAGTCCTGTTTACCAGTTTTACAGTCTTAAATGTTCCAGAGACTTAAGCGGAGCTGGGTTTGTTAGATCAGGTTGGGATTGGTGGAAGCTTAATTAGAATTAAATGTTTTGAAATGTTTTTTTTTTTCCTCAAAATGATATGATGCATCCAGAGAGATGTAACATAAACTTTTCTTTTCAAAAAGAGAACCTATACAAAGGATCAAATCAAATGACAACAAAAATACTTTGGTGTTAATATTTAATTAGTGACTTAAGTGTGATTTCCCTCATTTATAAATCGTTTTAGATAAATTGTTTTTCTCATTAACTAAATGTAACCTCATATTTCATAAAACAATACCTGTGCTTATCTACTTGTTCATGAAGGTCGGTCTGAAGGTCATGCCACACAAAATTTGAAATTAAACTGCCAAAGGTCACAATAGTTAATTTGTAATGATGCCCATTTTGAGAGCATACTCTGTCTATTATTCGTCAATATTGTAGCTGGTTTAAAAATTATGCTGGCAAGCTGTACATTAACAGCTAAAATCTCCAACTAGCCTTTTAAAGATTTGATTAAGTCATATAAAACCAAAAATGCTTTTTGCAGTTCTACTGTAGATCTAAAATGAGGCAAAAAATCACTTCAAAATGTAAGTGAATGATTTTTGGTTAAATTACATACGCAACTCCTGCAAAAGAGTATGTTCTTGACATTTCAATGTCACCCCAGGGTGGGTAAATAATCTAGAGAACCAGAAGCAGTGGTACCGGTAAAAAACAGATATCATGTTCTTGTCAAGGTCAGACCATAAATTATCGGGTTTTTTTCCTTACTCTAAATAAATACAGAAATATTAATGATGAATCCCAATTGGTCTATGATGTATGCAAATGTAAATCCTTTTAATTGAAGATCAAGTGGTTGGGAAACCTGGAACATGGGCTTGCTTACTTGTAAACTTGTACCATGTAACAGTAAACAGATGTTAAATGAAGGTTCTGCAAACACAGGCTTTCAGAACAAACACTTCTTTCCTTTTGTTGGCTTTCTTTTTTATTTGTGACAGATTTTACTGACTACATCTGCAGTCCTGCATTAGCTCCTAATGAAACATCATATTAAATACAAAATTATTCAACATACAAAGTATTTTGTGATTAATCTCCACATTTTTTAATTTCTAAGACCAGGTCCCATGTTTCTCTCCTGTTCCCTGTTACTGTTTATTATGTTAACTGATGTTTGGTGAGGTGGTATAATGCTAATGGCCAAGAAAGCCCTCATAACATATTTACACACACGCACACGCTTGTGTGTGTGTGTGTGTGTGTGTGTGTGTAAATGTATGTATTATAAAGTGGATAAGAAGACAGATAGATGGTGACTAGTAGAATCAGTAACATGCAGACTGATGCACAGCTGCTGCAGCTGATTGTTATTTACTGTTACCCACATACATACTTTGGTGCACACCACTGCATTGTTTCCACTACACTCTGCAGCTCCCTAAAAGCTAAAAACCCACACCTATTGCACCTTTCCTTATACCACACCTGCCTCCCTCACACCCGTATTTACCTTAAACAAGGCAGTGACTCAACCAGAATGAGCATGTCGTTTTAAACACGCCCATGTGTGTTAGAGTGCGTGTATTAGTGTAATTACTTTAAATCCTAACTGTTTCACTATCAGTGATGTATTCCACAGCGCACACACACACACATTAGAAACTTCCTCCATTTTCATGAAGCTCCTCCTTATCAGGCCATGTCTTCCAAAAGAATGTTTTATTTTTTTCTTCAGGGAGGAGGCTAATAAGAGACTCATTTCATGGAGTCACATGTCCTTATGCTGCACACAAGTCATCAAGATTTTAATGCTTTCACATGCTTTCTCATGTAGTTTCTGAGAATCTAATCAGAACTCTGTGTGGCTTTTAGTTAACATCCATTCTTTTATTTCTGCAGATTTTACTGATCAAGAAGAGTTTCAGCAGTAAAGATGCTAGATATGATGCGAGAGAGAGCGCTGGAGATGTACAAGAAACTGCTTGAGGGTCGAGGTATGATAAACATTTAAATATTGTGGCTATAAACATGAACATAAACTTTGTGTACAGTGAAGTCAGAGTGAGTGCTACTTCTTTCGCTTAGTGAGGTGGAAAGGGTATTTAGGTGTTAGTGTTATGCCATTAAACAACTGACCACTTTTTTATGTATTTAAGTCAGCATTTTAATTAAATATTATTCAAATTTACCTAGTATTAGGTTAGACTGTAAAATAGCACAAAATAGCTGTACAGTGTCCAGTGGGTCATCCATGTCAAAGTAAACGGCCACTGACAATGTTATAAAGAAAACTGTAAAAAAAAAAAAAAAAAATCTATCCAGGCGCCGTTTACCTCAACTAAAAACAAAACGGGTCACTGTCCTATCTTTGTTTCTGCTCAAAACACAGCAGCTGATTCAGCGTCCTAATGACAAATGTACTTATATGTAAGATATTGGAAACTAAATTTTTGTCACCAGAAATATTTACACAGATCATACCTAGACTAAATGAATGTGCTGACTGCTGAGGTTTTTAATTAAGGCCTATTCTCTCATTCATACAGCATGATCTATTGTTTTGTCTTCCTACTATCAAAGAAGAATTTGTGATAAGTTTATGTTGTCGTTATATGTGTCATTACAAAAAGAATATTTGAGCCAAACTCCAGTGGTTCACAGTTATTCTTTCTTTCTAGTGTGTAATAAGACATAAGAAATAATATACTCTGTATGATAACTTTATCAGCAGTTTGTCAGTTTCTGGCACAGGCCGATAGTGATTTGACATAAATATGTGTCTCATGCAGATTGCTTATGTAGTTCATTTTATTCTGTACTTTTGTTTTATGATGAAACTTTCTGCTGAAAAGAAGCGGCTGTCTGTTATAAATTGGCCATTCAGTGTTTCCAATTATGATCTCACAACATGATGTGTTTTATTCCAAATGCTCAGTCTCAATCATGCATATTAAAACCCTCTCCGTTGTGTTTTACCATCAGACCCAAGACTAAGAAACTACCCGCTAATGGATAGTCCAGTCAACATGACGGCCATTTTGCTCGCCTATCTCTTCTTCGTACTGTATGTAGGTCCTCGGATAATGGCCAAGCGGCAAGCGTTTGAGCTAAAGAAGCCCATGATAGTCTACAATTTCTGCTTAGTGTTTCTCTCTTGTTTTATTGTGTATGAGGTAAGAAGCATGAAGGATCATTCGACTGAGCTCCAGAAATGATGAATGCATCAATTTCAATTAAATCAGATATGGATCAGATTGTCTAGGTTAAATTTTTTGGTTTCTCTATAATCTTTTAGTTCCTGATGTCTGGATGGCTAACAGGCTACACCTGGCGGTGTGACCCATGTGACTACTCCAACAGTCCTCAAGGACTACGGGTATGTTTAAAATGGGTTCCCTTATTTATTCTTAGCTTTTGTCCACATGATGCAAAGTGCTTGAATTAAATTGTTTTATCTGCAGATGGTCAGAGTGGCCTGGTTGTTTGTCTTCTCAAAGTTTATTGAACTCTTTGACACGGTGAGATCATGTCTGCATCTTCTTTGTAACATTTCTGTGCATCAATTAATTAGATGTCTGTTGTAATATCCTGTGGTACTTCCAGGTATTTTTTGTGCTGCGTAAAAAACACAGCCAAATTACGTTCCTGCACATCTTTCACCACTCTTTCATGCCCTGGACCTGGTGGTGGGGATGCTCCTATGCTCCTGGTGAGAGGCTAAACATTAAAGTTTGTTAGAACTAAGGACAGATCACAAGAAACAATAAGGTCTTTAGGATTTAGAGGAAAGGGTTGCATGAAAACTGAAATCATTTTCATTATGGGTGCAGGCACAGACTTTTAACAAAATGATACGGAGAACATGCAAAAGCTCATTGGGCCTTATCTCCATCCATTTTTACACTCTTCGGTCTTCACATTTGTTTCTTTGACATAATCAGAGGAGTTTTAAATTCTCATTGTAAAAACATGTTAAAAAATACTCAATGTAAAAACATGTTAAACAATGCAAACCTTTAGTTTGTGGCATTGATGGTGATCTACAGTTTATGTAACTATTGTCATATGTCTACAGGTGGAATGGGATCTTTTCATGCCATGGTCAACTCTGTCGTTCATGTGATTATGTACTTTTACTACGGCCTGTCTGCTGCAGGACCTCGCTTCCAGAAGTACCTTTGGTGGAAGAAGTATATGACCGCTATTCAGTTGGTAAGTATGAATTCATCTTGTTTTTACCAAATCTCATTCGAGTGACCTTAAGAAGCTACTGAAGATGCATCTTTTTAACAAATACCTGTTGTAAAAAAAAAAAAAAAATATATATATATATATATATATATATATATATATATATATATATATATATATATATATATATATATATATATATATACCAGCTACACTATAGAATTACCAAACCTGATTGTTATATGGTGCTGCACCCCCTCCCCCTTTTTTTAAAAGGTATATATATATAGCTTTAAAAGGGGGGGGGGGGTGCAGCACGATATAACGATCAGGTTTGGTAATTCTATAGTGTAGCTGGTTTTCTTCATAACTACTGACTTGTGGTGTTCTCATTTGTAAGTTGCTTTGGATAAAAGCGTCTGCTAAATGACTAAATATAAATGTAACCTGAAATCAGTCGCTAAATCAATGAATTGGTTTGTGTTTCCATTAATAAAAAAAAGACTTCAAAACATCCTAAAAGCACTGAGTGTTATATAAGAGCTAAATTCTGGCATAGGCATAACCGTTCATTACTGCAATGGACCAAATAACTAATCGGTACTTTGCAGACTTTCTGTCAAAAAGGCAATTTAAAAATCAACATTCCATCATTAACCCTCTTTTTACCTAAAAAATAATCAACATGACAAAGTAGATAAAACATTTTTTCAGAACCTAGATGTGGACATGTGGGGTATAAAATTCCATGGACTAGACATAAAAAACAGCAATGGTCTTCCTCAAACGGTCTTTCTTTAAAATCTCAAACAATGACATTCCATCCAGTCCCAGACATTAGATTGGAAGAGAAGAACAAAAAAAAAAAACAGGTGAGAAAACAAGATTCTAAAGTCTGATTCTTAACAGACAGCTCTCCTTCATCCCACACGTTTATCTCCTGAGAGAGGAGTGCTTTAACAGAATGAACATAAACAGGGGGCTGAATCTGCTCACTGCACTACTGAGGTATGATCTATTGACCATAAAGTCAAATGTCAACAAGCTAAACACAATTAATCATGAAGAAACGGGACTGGCTCTGGGAACATACCGCACCTCACTGATTACCAGTTTAAACACAGAAGCACAAGGACACACCCCAAAACACGAGCAACTAAAGTGAAGACTACAATTAAAGTCAACTGAGAGGACACCCAGAAAGCCAGCATAAGAAAACACTCTTTCTCCCCGTGTATCCCGTTAGATACGAGAGTTAAATGTTAAATACCCCTCCCCTCATACCCTCATACATAACAAAAGCTAAAGTTTTTATCTATATATACTGAACACAAACACAATTATTTGTTAAACTTTGAAAGATCTAAGATTTTATCTTTTAAACATTGTTCATAAAATTGTTCGTTGGTGATCACTTCTTTTACGAAAATACCTCGCTAATTCCAAACACAATCACATTAGAGTAGTTTTTAGAAAAAATAAAGAATATAGTTTTTAGATTAATCGACTAATCGAAAAAAAAAGCTATAATTATTAAAAACTATAATTATTGAAATAAAAAATGAATGGTTTTTGGCATAGCAGTGTGTTCTGAGAATTACAAAATAATTTGTAGTTTTCAAAATTACATTTTACAGAATTAACTGTACAGTACACACTACTTCTTCTTTTTTTTTTTTTTTTTTTACGTCTTTTTATTTATCTATAAAAACATCCCTCTGTGGTTCTGAAATTGCAATGTTTGTCTGTATACCTTAAAAAAAAACATTTTTCAGATCAAATGTATTCTGTAAAGCCTTTTAGTTTTAAATGGGTTTAATTGACGTTGCTCTCCTGTCACTGCAGGTGCAGTTTGTTCTGGTGTCCATTCACGCAACACAATATTACTTTATGGACAGCTGTGATTATCAGGTTCCAATCATCATCCACCTCATTTGGATGTATGGTACCTTCTTCTTTGTCCTTTTCTCCAACTTCTGGTACCAGGCCTATGTAAAGGGCAAACGTCTGCCCAAAGTCAGTGAAGAGGCTTTTAAAAATGGCAAAGCCAAATCCATTCTGTCCAATGGCCCAAAAGAGAACGGCAACGGTGCTTCGAAGCTGCACAATGGCAAAAGCGCGCATCACGAAAATGGCCTGACAAATGGAAAGAACCAATTAGAAAATGGAAGTGCGCACTACAGTAAGATGAAGAAAGCCTAAATAGTAAGAAAGATGTCCAACATTTATGACCACGAGTGCCTGTGTAACATGTCAAGGATCCAAAGAGTGTTTTTGGACTGCTTTTCTTTGTTTTTTTGGTTTTTTTCCCTATTTTTTTAAAAAGTACTTTTGTTTTAAAATGCACAAATCAATGGGGAAATGATTAGGTCTGGGATCCCTGTTTGTGTTTTTTTTTTCTGTTATTAATTTTAATTGTTAAGATAAATAAAAGTTAATAAATATGGAGCACAATGTATGAAGAGAAGAGATGATAAAATATGTGAAGTGTTCTTCACTGATGTTGCTCATCTGGTCTTGAGTGAATACTCCTTACTTAAACTCCCCTATAACAAACAGCACTGTACAATTTACTGAAGACTTCAGTTTCATCTGTAAATACTTTAGGTCTACCATCAAAACTAATGGGATTTATATAGGGCTCTAAAATTTTGTTACTGAAATGTATCAAAATAAATTCCATTTTAAGTCGTCTTTATGATTCTACATTTTTTTTTAATTTGCACAACTTTTATTAGCACATTTGTTACAAAGTTCTTTCCTTTAACTTGAGTGGTCTGGTACTTTTGCATTGTATTCAAATCAGTCACTTGAGCAACATACCATTGTTTCCAGCACAGCATGCTTCAAAACATCTCTGTAATCGCAGGCATGTAGTGAACTAGACTTTCATTCTTCTTCCATGAACCAGTGCACTGAGGTCCAGTGTTAAGCTGGCGAGTCTTATGAATGGAACAATAGTGATTCTGGTTCACTAAACACATTTCATATATTGGCTATGAAACTTTTTTTTTTAAGCTGCAGACATCAATTTAATGACATGTGAACACTGCTGCAGATAAGACTACAGTTTTTATAGCCATAAATGATGAATATACGGTGTAAATTCGTACAGTGGCATAAAGGAAGCCTGTTAACTGTTCTCCAGCATCTGGTACTTTTCCTTTAAAGCATCTTACTAAGCTACATCACTGTAATAGTGCAAAAAATGAATGGAGTTCATCGTTTCTTATTCTTTTCCTTCTTACTCCATCTGGAGCTGCCTAATTTTCCTTTCAATTAACATTAAAATGGTTCAAATTTGAAAGCAGTCGTTGGTGCTAATCTAGCTGGGGTTAATATTTCTGAAGTTGGTGTAGTATTTATGAAAAAAACAGATGTGCAAATGACCTTGCACATTCATTTTAACACCTATTGGAATTCTATTCTTTAACATACTGTTATGATTCTGAAGGTAAGAGGACGTCTAATAAGCTAGTACTATGATCTCAAGGTATACGGTTGGGAATTGTTTATATACAGTTATGTGCAAAATAATAGCAATTTTAACTGACAAAATCCTCATAGTGTCAAGATTTAAATAAAAAAAAAACATGCATGAATGTAGTCCAGTCAGATCTGTTCACTGACGCCATGCCATGCAGATGTGTGAAGAAAATATTTTTTTTATACTAAATATATACTGAACTACTAAATATGAGTTCAGTGTGCAACAGCAAATCTAAATCTGTAACAACTTTCAGTTTCTACTATAAATGAAAATGAATCGTTAATCTTTTAAACAGTTCGTTTTTCTTTTTTTCTTCGTGTTTTTATGAACACACTGCTATTATTTTGCACAGAACTATACACGTTTC
This sequence comes from Corydoras sp. C115, assembly GCA_019802505.1. Classification (NCBI taxonomy): domain Eukaryota; kingdom Metazoa; phylum Chordata; class Actinopteri; order Siluriformes; family Callichthyidae; genus Corydoras; species Corydoras sp. C115. The sequence goes on along the minus strand of JAFMOC010000016.1, from coordinate 1,024,230 downwards.
CATCCTCCATTTTAAATTCTTATTCAAACTGTACTTAATATCAAAGTTTTGAAAAACCTCCTGAAGAGAATGACCTTTTTTTCTCTTTCTAAAATTGCCTTTCCAAAGTGCATAAGGACCAAGAGAAGGGCTTGGAACAAGAATCCTTTTTTTTTTAAATCTGGAAATTAAGAAGGACTGATTTAATGATTATAAAAATTATTTTTAAAAATGAAAACATTAATTGAGATCAAATTTTGTGTTAGTTTTAAGATTTGCAACTGATGTCCTGAATTTAAATGAATGAATATTTTAAACATGCAGGCAGTAAATTTAAAAACAAAAAACACTTCTGTGATTCGTCCATAAGTCTTATTATAGAACTGAGCTCACATGAAGTGTAAAGTTAAAATGCTGAATATACTACTACTAGTATACAGTATACACAAATATACCACTATTTTAGTTTGGTCAAATATGTCCTGGTTGAATTTTAGTAGTTTTTAGTAATGATTTGCTACAGTTATATATTAAAGCTTTAAAATCACCTGTAGTAAACAGAAATACAATATTATATACATAACAAAATTAAAATAGATTTTGTATACTATGTATGCTTGAATGGATAAATAAAATAAGCCATAAACAAAAAAAAAAACATACTGAAATTTTAAGCAGCAGGAATTTAAAACCGCTCAATCTTAAAGGTTTAAATCACACAGAGCGCCTCGGTTTTCTTAGGTCATCCTCAGAGGAGGGTGGTGACGCCACGTCTTATTAATCAAATAGTTAAAGTCGCTCATCCACACAACTCCAGAACGGTGGAAAGTGTAATATTGTTCAAAATAATTACAAATGAGTTTCCTGTTATATGTCCTCGAGGATGTAGAATATGAGCTCTAGCTGCAGGGCCGTGTGTGTGTGATGCTGACACACATTCAGCATGACTGATTTTAGGGATTGGTTAAGGCTGTCCTGGTAGTGCAGTGGAAGAGGCTGTCCATTACTGCCTGCCAGGAACTCCATCTGAAACCAAACAGAAATGTTTTAAACAAAGTCAGGAAATCTCTACACATCATATTCATTCATTCATTCATTATCTTCCGCTTTATCCTCTATTAGGGCCGCGGTGGGGTTCCCCATGCCCATCCAGGGGAGAATGCCCCGGGCGCTGGGCAGATAGACCCAGGACAGGGCACCAATCCATCGCTGGGCACAGACACACTCTCCACGGGGCAATTTGGAGAACCCAATTGACTTGATCCATGTTTTTGGACTGTGGGAGGAAACCGAAGAACCCGGAGGAAACCCACGCAGACACGGGGAGAACATGGAAACTTCTACCCAGATGGGGATTCGAACCGGGAATCCCTATTGCTGAGAGGAGAACGTGCTAACCACTAAGCCACCGTGCCGCCCTTCTACACATCATATTCACTGTTTTAAAGCATACAGGCTCAAAGCAGCGATACCTGTGAGACAGAATCAAAGACCCTCAGGAAACTGATTTGACCCTGATTTTGGTGAAACCACACAAACATGAGGAGAACTCCCTGCCAGTGTCTGTGTTAGGCTCTGTTGTTATGCTCCTATCCTGCACTTCAGAGTATTAAGCTCATCTATTAGTTAATTATTAGTTGTTAATTAATAGTTTCTTTAAATCTATTGATCAGTCTGGAAACACTACCGAGCATGTTCAGTTTTTTTTTAGACCCTGTGCATTGTTTACTCAGTCTATCGATTTATGGATTGTTCACCTGGTTGATACGCACTTCCCGATTTAATCAGAACTCACCCCTGTGTATTTAACTCTCCGGTAGCTGAGTGTGACACTGAATCTTACCTTTTTGCCGTGGAGGCACTAAACACTGCACCATAATGTCCACTCCAATATAAACTATTATTTTTATATAAAAAAATGAATACCTTTTAGTCCCAGTATACCGTCTACAAAACTCTCACCTTCTGTCCATCCAGCGTGACACGCAGAGCTAATTTTGTCATTCCATCTTCCTTTAGCAAGCTCAGAGAGTGAGACAGTGTCAGACAGAAGACACGGGCCAGTCTCTCAGACAGACGATTATGTGTGGCGTGACTGTTGGAACAGTCTGACTGCTCCTCCTGAAGTAAGAACACCTGTCAAAGCAAAAAAATCAATTAAAATAAAATGTTTACAAGAAATTGTTAAACCAAAATCTCAATCATGTTCTGATCAGGGCGGCACGGTGGCTTAGTGGTTAGCATGTTCTCCTCTCAGCACTAGGGATTCCCGGTTCGAATCCCCATCTGGGTGGAGTTTCCATGTTCTCCCCGTGTCCGTGTGGGTTTCCTCCGGGTTCTCCGGTTTCCTCCCAAGGTCCAAAAACATGGATGTGTGTGTGAGTGTGTGCCCAGCGATAGATTGGCGCCCTGTCCTGGGTGTATCTGCCCAGCGCCTGAAACGTTCTCCCCTGGATGGGCATGGGGAACCCCCCCGCGACCCTAATATAGGATAAAGCGGAAGATAACGAATGAATGAAAAAAGAGGTTTCCACTCTGTAGAATCATATCGCTTCAGTTGTTTTACTTGAACGATTAGGTGACAGATTGCATGTGGTTTCTGAACGTGATAAGCCTGGTGTTTGTTTAGTTTAAACAGTTGTAAAATTATATTTATTCAGTGGAGCAAAAGAAAGGGGCCTGTTCCACTGTTCACCAACACCGGAACCCTATTCCTGATTCATTCATCCCTATTCCTGATTGATTTACTGCAACAGCAGAGAGAATTTACTTTTGTCCACATCTACAGAAATTCTTTATCCCCAAATCAGAAGCTGGACAATACAGAACATGCATATAAAAACCCCACCAAAAAAAGCACATTCCAAAAAAAATATAGCTAGTAATATAACTAATTTTATAACATAGAAGAAAAACTCAGGAGAAATATATATATATATATATTTATAAAAAGCTGAACTCGAACTGCATCTGAAGGAAGAGCGCTCTGAAAAACTCTGCCTTTGCTGTCCCCATTTTATACCCCACGCATAATTTCTGCTCCAAGCATGGGAACGTCCAATCAGGCAAGGTGCTGAAACCCCCAATAGCAGCAACAACTCCCCCCCCACTCATATTCAATCTTATACAAAAGAACCTTTTATTACTTTACAAGGATCTACAGACAGAACAGAAGACACACCCTACCATTTGTAACCTTAAGTCTGATCTAATTAAGATTTTCCTAAACACAAACTTATGTAAGTTTAAAGAAATGATCATAATCATGTTTTGGCACAAAAGCAGCATCCTGGAAAAGCCTTTAATAAGCAAAGCTGGTTAAAGAATTCAGTGCATCAACGAACTGAGCCATTTTTTGAAGGTTCAAAAACAATGTACCTCAGAGAGATTGGAATGGATTTGTAAATTTATCCCTCTAAAGAAATTGGAAAGAATTTCAGTGTGTAAAGGCCAAGAGCTCAAACCTAATCTGAAAGGCATGATCTTTAATCAGAGCAGCATCAATTCAACAATAACTGATTCAACCACATGGGCATGAAATTTCTTTAGCAAGCTCTGTTTGCAAATGGCACTAAATATATTACTATGCAAAAAGGAGCATAATTTTAACCATGTCCAGAAGCAACATAGACTTCTATGGGTTATGGCTTCACAAGGATGGACCATCACACAGTGGAAACATGAACTGTGTGCAGATGTCACAGTATTCAGGTTCTTTTCTGGGAAAAAACACACTGTGTGCTTCAGCTCTAACTCAGCCGTGGTATGTGGCTGGCAGTGCACCTGGCACTTCTATGATTTTGAAAACTACATTGTAATAAGGAAACCTCTAAGACATCATCTTTTCTCAGGGACGTCCCCTTCTACAAAAAAAAAAAGCAAAACCACATTCTGCTCACAATACAAAGAAATGACATGTACTTAATTGACCTTCTTACAGCCCAGATCTGTCCCCAAATAGAATGTAATGGGATTTCTTATAAACAAAATAATGAAGGTGACCCTGTATTGTTGCATATCTTAAGACATGCTTGCAATAAGAATGGGACAAACTAACCATAACGACTTGATGCTGTTATTTGCTTAAAAGTTCTAACTGTGCTTGACTTTACTTCTGTTGACTAAGATTTGACTTATATTGAATTTGTAAAATGTTGTAAATATTGTATAATATTTAAAACTGTAAATGTTGCTATTGGCTAAAGTGTGGCGAAACGTGGTGCCGGCCCCCACTTATATTGAATTTGTAAAATGTTGTAAATATTGTATAATATTTAAAACTGTAAATGTTGCTATTGGCTAAAGGGTGTTGGCTGTAATTTTTCTCAATGGCATTTCACTTAAAACAACTTTTGTGAGAAAGAGAGTTAGGTGAACATAATATTTTTGTTTACTTTTGGTACAAGGGAATGAAGAAGTGGAGTACCAAATTCCCAGTGCATTAAGGAATAAAATACTTAATATTGACTAATCAACTTTTTAAGGTCTTTTAAAAAGCTGGTTTGGACTGTTTTTTTTTATATGTGTTTTTTTTAATGAAATAAATAAAAACATTAGTCATTTTACAATGTTCCTAAAAGCATTTTATAAATAAACCTTGCTGTTGGGCGGCATGGTGACTTAGTGGTTAGCACATTCTCCTCTAGCACGTTGGATCCAGGTTTGAATCCCAGTCTGGGTGGAGTTTCCCTGTTCTCTCAGTGTCTGTGTGGGGGTTCCCCTGGGTTCTTCAGTTTCCTCCCACAGTCCAAAAACATGTCATTCATTCATTATCTCCCGCTTTATCCTCTATTAGGGTCGCGGTGGGGGGGGGGGTTCCCCATGCCCATCCAGGGGAGAACGTCTCGGGCACTGGGCAGATACACCCAGGACAGGGCACCAATCTATCGCTGGGCACACACTCACTCACACACACACACTCTATATGGGGCAATTTGGAGAACTCAATTGACTTGATCCATGTTTTTGGACTGTGGGAGGAAACCAGAGAACCCGGAGGAAACCCACGCGGACACGGGGAGAATATGGAAACTCCACCCAGATGGGGATTCGAACCGGGAATCCCTAGTGCTGAGAGGAGAACGTGCTAACCACTAAGCCACTTCAAAAACATGTATTCAAGCTAAATTAGATGCTCTAAATTACCCTATACAATATATATGCCATATATAGTATGTGTCTGTGTAAGTTAGTGTGTGCTCACCGATGGATTGGTTCTCTGTCCTGTGTGCATTTGCCCAGCGCCCGAAACATTCTCCCTGGATGGGCATGGGAACCCCCCCCCCCCCGTGACCCTGGTCCCTAGTATAGGATTAAGTCAAAGATAATGAGATGAGAGCTAAAAACCTTACTATAACGTAGCTATTCACAGTTGCAGTAGCAGCAGGGTGCATGAGGGCTTGTGAAAGTACCTCAGTCCAGCGTATAACTTTTCCACTGGCTCGGTATTCCAGCCGGTGGTGTGCCTTGATGCACGTAATTGATTCCATGGGTTTTCCATCGATTGGACTGTTTATGCTAAAAACAAAAATAGTTCAGATGCTATTTAACTCAAACTTAAAAGTAAGCAGATCGGTCATCGTTTAATGATTATCAGACTCTCTTACCCTTTATTGAAGCATGGCTCTTCATCTTGCCACCGAATATTTACATATTCCTGTCTGTCTGTCTCCTGAAGTGTTCCACAAATTAGGGTGAAGTCCCTCATGTCACGGAGAGCTCTTCGTAATTCCACCATGGTGTCCATGGTCACCTGCACCAGCAACCCATCTGAAAATAACAGGTCTCCATTAACTATACATTTATTCTATATATGATATTTACTATTAAAAATTAATAAACTCCACTGTGGTGCTGCAAGCTTGATTAAAAAATAGCTTTTTTTTTTATTAAACACATTTTAAAGATCTTATATATGTTTGGAAGAATTACTTCTGTTTTTTATTTTATGATTCTGGTAATGTATGAGCAAATTTAAAAATCATATTTAATACTTTATATGAAATGGGTTTGATTCGTTTGGACTTTTCATGTAAAAAAAAAAAAACACCGGTCAGACTACATTAGTACTGCACATTTAACAGAACACGAAATCAAAAAACAAAACTGCAAACCTTCAACAATACTGGACTTGGCCAGGAGACCTGATGAAGACTTCAACGCTCCACTGAATACGAAAAAGCAGGAGCCTGTAACTTAAAAACCAATCAGTTATTAAATAAAAGACATTAACAGACATTACCAGATAAAAACTGATGATGGTGCATATGTTGGTTTTAGCAAACACGCACACGTTACACAGCTCAGTGATGATGTACGTGATAATTCAAGTTCAAAAAGAAGTTATGGTTCTTGCACAGATGATGATGCATTACACTGAAACTTCATTTATATATCACCATTTACAATTCAATCTGTTCATTTCAAAGTAGCTTTAATGATACCCTTGTGAACTTATGTATAATTACTGACTTTTGGCAGAAAAGTTATTAAAATATGGGGGAAAAAAAACTATAACTAGGTGTAGTGGAGCAATGAGCAAACACAATCAGTCATGACATGCACGCTATTAATTGTTTGTAATCCACTCATTTAATTAAAGGGGCATGTTCAAATTAATAGGCATATGGAGTTATTAGTAAGGTCATTTATTTGATGAAGAAACAGGTATATTATAAACCCTTATTTTAAAAGGAGGGCAGCAAATGTTGCACCTGCTGATTTTAGTGACTGCTCAGTGAGTAAATGGGTCTGCTCAGCTAAAATGATCTCCAATGCAAATGGCAAATTAAACCTGAAACATGTCATAGGAAAAGGAAGTACAACCATCCACAAAGATCACAGAATATCGGCAAGATCGTTCTTAATAGGTTTAAAGGAAACAGACAGTTCGTAAAACGACCCATAAACATTGAGCATCGAGGTCCAAGCATTATTGTTTGGGGACCCATTTAAAGTGTTAACACTGTTTATACTCTGTATCTGACCGTAAGGTCTCATCAAAACTGTTTGTGCCCAAAAACCTCAAAACTTTAGGAGGAGTTCCTGTCAGCACTGTGCATTCCTGCCAACAATGCAGAGGATGTTTCTGCTTTATAGCATGTTCCTCTTTTTTACTGTTCCCTTTGTTGTTCAGGTCTAGATAATAGTATTTAATTTCTCTTAGAGCCAGGTATTCTGACATTTTCTGGCTGTGCCCTCAAGTTAATAGTAAATCTGGACACTCAGGACAGTAGAGCTTTACATCTTAGTTTCATTTTTATACCTTGGTTTGTTATTTATTACCATCTGTGTAGATTTAAGTTTGTTAATTAATGTTCTTCTTTTGTTACTGTTACTGTCATCTGGAAGTTTAGTTAATATTTAGCATTTGCATCACCTAGTGCCATTTAAGAATCCACATATTTAGCCCCAAAAAGTATGTATGTAAGTAATATTGGTTAATTTGATTTAATTCCCTAAACAAAATGTTAATAATCAGCAGCCTAATTTATTGAATTTTAACAAAGGTGAGCAAATGAAAATATCTTATAAAACGGAATGTTGTGATGATAAATGATGTAATGCTTTTATGACATTTGAACACCAAAAAGAGTGGAAGCAGACCGATGCTGCACTTCAGGAAATATAGGAAGGACCAGGGACCATTTCTAGGGATTATATTTAAAACGGCGTTGAGAAGAAAAGTTGCTGCTAGAGTGCATGTGAAACAAGCGGCGCTGTTGAAATTGCCTGCCCAATCGCAGAGTATTAGTGGGTTTGTGGTCTGCATTATGTCTGCAAGTGGAGCAGGCAGAAGAGTAAGAGGGTACATGACTATTTAAAGCCTCCTTCCTTCCTGTCCTTCACAAATGCATGGCTCATCTGGTTAATATACAGCTGATGTTTTAACTACTGCTTTTAGAGATAGTTGGTAGCATCTCTTTAGCACCAATGCACACAATTGCATTTTTCCACGCCGGGAAGGCTCCTACAATTTTACACTAAGTCAAAACACCAGACAGCTTTGTAAGGCCTGGTGTCTGAAAGACCTGGGGTGCACAGTGCTCGCAGGGTGTGCTCAGAGGAGTTTAAATTGGTCAGGAGAAAGTATGATGTAATGACTTGCATTTCTAAACAAATTTCAGCACAAGTCTAAAAATGTAAATAAGTCTGCAGTTTAATGTAAGCACTGAAATTAAATAATGTTAAGAGAACTGGAACTGAACATATTCAAGAAGGAAATTAAGGACCAAGTGTGAAAAAAGACTTTAGCTGTTTCCAGTCAGCTGATGCTACTATATTACGTCCATAATAACACAATATCAAAATAAAGCATTGTTACTTTATTACTCTTGTCTACAATAATATTTAGACAGAGACATTAAAAATTGCTAAATAAAATATTCTAATTTAAAAATATGAGGTCTACGTTTTAATGTGAACTGGTGAAAATGTAAATTTCAAACATAATGATGCAGACACACTTCACTGTCAGTTGTACTGTGTATTACTCTGCATGTGAGCAAAATCTTTTTTTGAATGGGTCTAATAATGATTTGTCTCCTTCAGCATATTGGCACAGATGCACCTGCTCCTCCCCCCCCCCTTTTTTCTTTTGAGTTGCCTTCCTGTTCTAGGTCTGGTTGTGCTGTGAGTTCTAATTCACTTGTTCCTCATTTCACCTTGATTACCACATACACTTTAAACTATTTAAATGGACTCATTCGTTTCCTTGCGTTGGTTCTCGGTTACTTAGCTGCTGATTTGTGTTTATTTTCTTTCTACTGGACTGTACTGTACTTTAAGGTACTGTACTGTACTGTACTAATGAAAAACATGAATGGTAAACTTTGGTTATATTTATGTGAGGGCAAGGTAGCTCAGTGGTTAGGGTGTTGGGCTCTCAATCTGAAGGTTGGGGGTTCAAATCCCAGGTCCACTGAAGTTACCGATGTGGGTCCTTGAGCAAGACCCTTAACCCTCATTGCTCCAGGGATGTTGTGATGAACCCTGTGCTCACCTTGTAAGTCGCTTTGGATAAAAGCGTCTGCTAAATGACCAAATGTAGAGGTGTAAGAGTATTTTAATGACTCTTTTATTTATAATGTAAAATAATGCACAAGAATATGAAGAAGCATGGGAGATGAACTAAACTGTGAGAGGCTGAAGGCTGTTATTTTGGGACTCAAGCATCAGACGGTGTACATGTTACAGGTAGCCAGTTTAAGCATTGTGTTTAATTTACGTGACTGAACAGGAAGGAGGACACCGGCTCTTGGCCATGTTTTTGGCAACAGAAGAAGCTTGGGAGGATTTACATATGGGTGTGGTGAGAAGGAGTACACAGCCCTAAATGTTACAAACTTACAAGTTTAACACTGTTTATAGTCTAAATTAACTCTTTATTAGTGAACATCATAAGGTTTTCTATTAATACGAAGTGATAATCCTTTAATTATAAAATGCACAATATCACACAATCATTCATGTTTTCCCCTTAACAACTACAACTCAGAGTTGCTTTCAGAATTGAAGAGATTATTGTTACAAAACTAGTCTTTCTAGCTCTGTTGTCATTAAGTACAGCTGTGATCTCACTTTTTTAGAGCAATCCTGGTAATGACTCATTAAAAGTAATACTAATGATCACTAATGTAAAGGATGTATAACTTATAAAACGGGTATTTCCAGTCCTCAAATCTGATTGACTGAACTGTTTGTCCAGCCATGACATTACTGCCAATGATGCACACCTCTGACCGCTTTACATTTGAATTAATGCGTTATAAACAATAGATTGTTTTCCCGATATATTTTTATAAACTGTGTTCTGTAATTTGACTACTAGATGGCAGCATTACATCACTAAAGAAGACTGGAATGAAATCTGTTACTCAGCAATCAGTGTTCCCTTTCAAAACCGGACTAGATTACGTTGCGGAAGTCCATATTCAGTGTTCATACTCCATAAATGACAAGCCACTAGCCCTCAGACAGTATATGGATCTTTAGTATTAGCAGATCATTTGCAATTAGTCAGGTCATAATTAATCAAATGAGAATCAACTGTGAGTGATAGATTACTGTTTTTAAAGAAAACAGTTCATCATGACATAAACAAAGGAGATTTCTGAGGACTTTAAGGGTGCATCCCTGTTTTTCAAATAAAGCAGGGTGCTTACTCACACATGATTGTCACTTAAAACATTAAATTATCAACTAATCCTAAAGGTTTACATACTTTTGCAACTCAGATATTTAACATTTGTTTTCCTTTATGTAAAGTGTAATAAATTTGGGTTACTTGATTGAAAATCCAATAAAACTGCTATTTATATATCAATGAATTTCTAAGGCGTTTACAAACTTTCAAGCACCTAAATGTAATGTACATGTGTGTAAGTGTGTGTATATACTTCGGCGAAGATGGTTATGGATGCTGATTGCTTGCGTTTGGTATTGTCCATCTGCAGTCTGCACACAGATGAGGTGTGAATCAGCACGCTCATTAAAACATGCTCCCATCGCCAGCAGTTTCTCATTTGACTTATTCAGAATCTTCAGGAGCTAAATTAGGAAAAAACAGCAATACAGGTTAACAGCACAATACCATATCTGCAAACCATTAAAATACCTGCTCATATTATTTGCATGTTTATAAATATACATATTCATCTTATTGTATTTGTTAAACTACAACAATTGGTCCAAAACATTCCCACACTTTTAAAATAATCAGCTTAACATTTTATTTTAAGCATTTATCCAATGTGGTCTGTAGAGCTACAAGTCTTATTGAATGATCTGATTAAACACAGGAACTTTTTTCTTCCATCAGGCTGATCTTGGCTAAACAACAATATTAGTCTAGACATCACAAGTAACATAACAAAACACTATTTAAACAAACCATAAAAGATCTTTCTCTTTCGGTTGTTTCCATTAGATACAAAGGACTCAAAACTGACCCTTGATGCACCCCCACCGCCCGGAACTTTTCACATGATGTGAACAATGTACTTTCATTTTTCTTATCTGAGTTAACCCTTTGCACTTTTTTTCACTATTCTCATTAATAATCATGATTAATAATGTCAAAATAAAATAATAATCTAAATAAAACATTTTATAAACACACATACATACATACACACACATATATACATATATATACATAACATACATACATAAAGAAAACTGCATACATACATATAATTTAAAAACTGCTTTTTTGTTGGAACATTGTTGGAAATACCTCTTTATGTCTGCTCTTAGGGATGTTGATGTAGGTGCTTCTAGCTTCCAAATCAACCATGAGGCCTGTGACTACTGGCAGAGTGTACCGATAAAACCGGAAGTCCTACAAAACAGACCAACAAAAAACTATTCAAAAAACCTGGAAGACTGAGGCTGTTTTTCCTGTGATTTGTTAGAAATACAGTGTGTGACTATGGAATTTGGAATGTATTAAAAGTTGGTCCAAACTGACAGGTTATATAAAAGTGAAAACAAAACTATGTCTGATCCAAAAGATAACATTGCACAACCCGCGTGTAGTGCAGTGCAGACCAATTGACATGCACGATTCCCACGATGAGTTTTAATGTTTAAAATGACACTACTTCTTTGTTTCTGTTACATTTAAGGGACGGTTGTGATAAACCATCAGTGGTTGGCTAATATTTAACTATAAAGCTGGCAAATAAATGCAATTAACTTTAGTATTTACAATATGTTATTAAAATATCATGGAATGTAGCAATAGAGCATCAAACAGAAAATAGAAAAAGTTTTGTTCATACATGTCACTAACGCCCCCTGCAAGGACATAAAATAACATTAAAATGCTCACCACCAAGAGCCTCATAATGCTGTTGTTGATCTGGCCAAAAAGGGGCTCTCTGAAACGCACGCTGAACAGCGGACAGGGATAGACTACAACATAGAGTAACCAATTTCAATTGAAATGCAAAGTATCACTTATTAACTTGTTTTTAATTGTTATGTTTTTAAAATATTGGCTGATACATTTATACTCAGCCCCCAAACGTAGCATGAGACGCAGGGGAAAGGCTCTAGCCCAAGGACTCTCAGACTGCATTATCAAGAGGCCAAACAAGAAAGGCTGTGGGGGGAGCGGCAGGCCCTCCAGGGACTGTAACGAAGGACAAACATAGAGAAATCCAGCGTGGTCTTCACTGCCCAGAAATCCTTGAGATACCAGTGAATAGCTCAGATGATTCAACAGTGTTCCTGCTAAAAAGAAGACATGGTAACAGTGACGACGTTCCAAACCTGTTCCAAAACTTTTGAGCTAGAATCAGCAAACTTTACAAGATGGTAAAATTGCATCAGGTTGCTTATGCTCAATGAATTTTCAACTGAAAAAAAATTAATAGAATTAAATATAAATAATAATTAATGCTCATCTAAAGAAAAAAAAAAAAACTATCCCGGATTTAAACCATCTGAGAACCCCTAAGCACTGGCCAGTTAAAGTCTATAAAACTCTCTCAGGGTTTAAAAAGGGTTTTTGTTTTTTTACAGTATAAAAATCAAAAGGTAAAGGAAGGATTATATCAATTTTGAACCATTGATAGGTACTCGGCGGCACGGTGGCTTAGTGATTAGCACGTTCGCCTCTCAGCACTAGGGATTCCCAGTTCGAATCCCCATCTGGGTGGAGTTTCCATGTTCTCCTCGTGTCTGTGTGGGTTTCCACCGGGTTCTCCGGTTTCCTTCCACAGTCCAAATACATGGATCAAGTCAATTGAGTTCTCCAAATTGCCCCATATAGAGTGTGTGTGTGAGTGAGTGTGTGCCCTGCGATAGGTTGACGCCCTGTCCTGGGTGTATCTGCCCAGCGCCGAAAACCTGGATGGGCATGGGGAACCCCACCGCGACCCTAATGTAGGATAAAGCGGAAGATAATGAATGAATGAATGATTGGTACTACTATTATTCTGTATTGTTTTCTTAGCAGCTTTCAGCATGACATCCTTCATTAACCGACATGTTTAATCTGCTGTGTGTGGTTCCCAAGTCCGGCTAAAAATAAAAATCTGTTGGCAAACTTAACCCGGTATTGCTGCTTTAATTAATCAAGTCTCAGCTTGTCAAGGTCCAGTTGCACGGTCTTCCTCGCGTGTGATCAGAGTCAGACTGCACTGAGGTCTGTTTATACCTGCTTTACTCTCCTGTCATTTTCATTAATATTGTTGTTTGTTTTGCTTGGATTTGCCACATTTCACCTTTTTACTCTCGTATGTTAAATATCTTTAACTTGTTTTTCATTTGTCACGTGATTCTTTGGTTTTATTTATTTCTGTTTCAGTAGTCCGTGGTTGGTAGAACTTCAGATCATATTAGCTCAGCTCTGTTTAGTCTGTTTCAGATGTGTGTCTCCACACAGAAATGTATATAATCTGTTACACAGTTCGTCAGGTTTATAGACCTCATGCCCATGTGGTTAATGGAAATCATTCCAGTCTGTAGTTTCAAAATAAAAAGGTTAAACCTTTTACATTACACACCACATCACCTAGTACTCAAACGCACACACATACACACCAACAAACCACAGAAACAAATTTAGACCCCTCCTACCACTAATTATTTACACCCACCTTAGCAAAAGTACCTTAGCAACCATACAACAAAACACAATACCAATAACATAGAAATTACCATGCAACATCAGTGCAACTCCAAATAATTGATTAGTTATAGAACTTCGTTGCAACCTTTTTGGACCAAACACTTTGGCAAGCCAACTTTGTTTATACTATTTCAGATTTTCAGAAGTGCACAGTATTGTATATATATAATATATGATTATAAATAAATAAAAACTTTGGCTATGAATGATATATATATATATATATATATATATATATATATATATATATATATATATATATATATATATATATATATATATATATACATATATATATATATATATATCATTCATAGCCAAAGTTTTTAATGCAAGAAAATTATGTTCTAATTTCTAAGGTTGTGAGAATATTACCAGTTTGAGCATCCCAGTAGATCTGAATATAGTGGTTAAAGATATCTGTGGGGAAACGCTTCTCTTCAGGCAAACACTGCAACAGCACAACCACTTCGGGCTGTCCTACAGCATGCATCCCTTTAGATGTTATACACCAACATCTCCTGTTCACGTCTGTGAAGACACATACCCACAGACACACACCCGCAGACACACACCCACAAACACACAGACACAGACATGCAGACAAACATCAAGTTGTGTTGCAAGTCACTTCTTACAATTTTTAAACTTTTTAAACATCATGAAAATTCGGATTGATGGCTCAGTGGTCAGTGTTAGTGCTCAGTCTCACAGAACAGAGATGCTGTTGAACAGTGCAGATTAAACGGGTCATCTCGTGTTGTTTGTATGTTTACCTCTTTTCCTTCTAGGTGTTCTTCCAGGCCTGCAATCAGTTGACTATGAAATTGCCTTGCCACCTTTCATCCCAACATACTAACCCATTTAACACTAACTATGTTTTAATAAAGAACTAAATTAATGTCCGCATGGGTTCCCTCGGGTTCTCCAGTTTCCTCCCACAGTCCAAAACCATGGATTTAAGGTGAACTGGCCGCTCTAAATTGCCCCATATAATGTGTGTGTGAGAGAGAGAGAGATTGAGTGTGTGTCCAGAAATAGATTGGTGCCCTGTCCTTGGTGCATCTGCCCAGCGCCTAAAATGTTCTCCCCTGAATGGTCATGATGATGGATGGACTTGAAAGAGTAATAAACAAACATACAACTAACGATCTTCACCATGGCCAGAAGATTGGCATTAAGGACAAACACCAGTGGTTCAGTCTCGCCTTGCTCCAGTTCCTCCAGAAGTGAAGTTTCGGTTCTCTTTTCTTCCACTGTGTAATCTATAAAAAAAGAAAAGAAAAAAAAAAACACACACACACAAATATCATTAGCTCCACTAAAGCTCTCATATATTATTAGGTACATTAGATTCATATTTATCTTCCATCTCTTAATAAAAGAAGTGAAAAAAGGTGAATAAGAACATTCTTTCATACCTCCTTTAACTCCTGTTGATGTAAGAATTGGAGGAAGATCCTTATGTGGTAGGGGTTTTCCTAAGGTCCTCCTTGAGCCATTGACTAATTCCTTTTGCGGCAGGTGGGAAGTGCCTAACATCGCCTGCATGTAAAAAATCAAAAAGAAAAATATGTGTGATTACAAGTTATTATATAGTTGTTGTCAGCGATTCATCTTGTTGCTGTAGTGCTCTGGCGGTGTTATGGAAGAGCCGCTGGTCATACCTCAAATGAAAATAGATAAGTAAAGCACTTAATGAAGTTAAAGCTCAGCTATTGAAAACCAGGCAAAATTACATTTTTGAGACCGTGCAGCATGAGGCTCCGGCATTAAAGCAGCATGACTGAAAGTTGCAGAGACTACAGATTACCCTGTCAAGAGCTGAAATGCCAGAACAGACTATTTAAATTTAGAAACTCAACACAGTTAAATCTGTGCTTGGCACCTTCATCTAAAGGGATTATTAGATAAAATAAATGTGTTTTTATTTTACTTTTAAAGATCATTCAGAATCATAAACATTCAGAGGAAGGCTAGTGCAATGTTGAGGAGCCTTGTAGGAAAATACTGACACACAGTGGTAATTTTATTCATTTTATCAAGTAAACTCAGATAATTGTACTTCCCAGCGCCTGAGATGTTCTCCTCTGGATGGGCATGGGGAACCCCACCGCGACCCTAGTAGAGGATGAGCGGGAGATAATGAATGAATGAATGAATGAATTGTACTTCCGGATGGTGTAAAATTTTGTGTTTTTAGTACAATTTTGTAGTCTATGCAAAATTTTACTGGGAGCCAGTACAAGATTGATAATACAGAGCTATAAATTTCTTCAAAATGTTGAAGGCTAGGAGTGTTATCAGATACCAATATGTGGTATCAGCTTCACATGTCTTTATGATCTTTATGTATTCTTTACGTGTTGCCTCAGTCACTCTCAGTGATACCCATGGAATCAAGGATGGTGTCAAGGAGAATTAAAGAGATGATTATCTCATTCTATTTTTTTTTTTCTTGACCACACTCACTTAGATTTAACGAACAGAACCTGGATTTTTATTGGACTAGTGTATTTGGAGTGCTGCAGGATGTTACTGCAAAAATTAGTGTTTACATCCAGGGTATTTTCAATGAACTGAATATTTTTCTTCTATTTTTGGAAGAATGGAGACCTGGTAATTTCATTGATATGTACATTGATATCCTGTACTGTTAATACTATCCGGCCGCCTAGGAAGATGAGTCTCCCACTGAGCGCAAGAGTTTTTTCTAACAACACCAGGGAGTTTTTCTTTGCCACTGTTACTCCAGCTTGCTCTTTACAGATTCAGGCTATAAAGAACTCTGTACAGCTGCTTTAAAACTATTTTCTATTGTAAAAATCACTAAACAGTAAATAAACTTAAACTTTATAACATGTTCTCTTCTTCAGAACTATGAGAGTTACTGAATTGTCACTTATAGATATGTGTGTGCCTTGAGATCAACTGCCATTTTCTTGCCTTTCTACTTGACTTAATTAAAACTACAGAAGCCATATGACCCTGATCAGAATAAGAGGCTTAAAAAATTTAAGAACAAATTTGTTTCTATACCCACTGAGGTGCATCAGATGATGAGACTAAAAGACTTACAGACTTCTTTGCTAAATCCACCTGAGCAGATGCAGGAACAGGAGTCTGAAACACCTTCTTCTGCACTGGACTCTTGTTTGCACTGGAGGGATCGCTGTCAGCAAACCAGACTTTTTTTTGTTCCTTGTGCAGAGTTCCTGTAATGTAAAAGAGAATTCAAATGGAAATTAAATTAAGAAACTAAAAGAATCAAATCTAGAAGACTATTTTTAGAAACTTACTGTTAATGAGAGTTGAGTGACAGGTTACACAGACTCGACCTTCTTTACCACCCAAGTGATTTAATTTGAATCTGAGGTTACAGCATATCACACAGAAGACCTGGAGGTTTCAATAAAAGAATACAAACAAAGATTAGACAGAACATACACCATGGTAC
Source organism: Corydoras sp. C115 (assembly GCA_019802505.1). Lineage (NCBI taxonomy): Eukaryota > Metazoa > Chordata > Actinopteri > Siluriformes > Callichthyidae > Corydoras > Corydoras sp. C115. The sequence continues at coordinate 1,007,155 of JAFMOC010000016.1, read as the reverse complement.
ACCATTTAGTTTGAAGTCAATGTTTCAGGTTTTCTTTGCACTTGGCTTTATCTGGAAAAAGTATGTTTATTTGTATTATGATTCCCTAAAACCCATTATTTATCAATTAGTTTGGTTAACAAATCAGTTTCCATTCTTTTAAATAATTAGACTCACTGGGGCGGCATGGGGCTTAGTGGTTTAGCACGTTCCCCTCTCAGCACTAGGAATTCCCGGTTCGAATTTCAATCTTGGTGGAGTTTCTATGTTCTCCCCGTGTCCGCGTGGGTTTCCTCCAGGTTCTCCGGTTTCCTTCCACAGTCCAAAAACATGAATTCTCCAAATTGCCCCGTATTGAGTGTGTTTGTGTGAGTGAGTATGTGTCCAGCGATAGATTGGCACCCTGTCCTGGGTGTATCTGCCCAGCGTCCGAAACGTTCTCTCCTGGATGGGCACGTGGAACCCCCCCCCCCCCCCCCCCCCCCGACCCTAGTAGAGGATAAAGCGGAAGATAATGGATTGGAATTAGATTAGAGTATCAGATCTCAAAGCAACGTGTGAGTCGCAACACGCATTTTAAAAGGCAGACAGAAATATCCAAACACTTACACCAAACCCTTTTAGTGTCTTTAAACTGTAGAAGGAAACCCAGACACGTTGAGAACATACAAACTCAACATATGTCTTCCCAACATATTTGAATTGACCACAGATGTAACCACAAAAGTTCTGATAAGAACCTAAACGAGCGGCGAACCCAAAGATGGTTATTGCCTACCTTTCCACAAGCTCTGCAATGGTGCCGCCTCCTTGTGATGGAGAATCTGGAGCCACATTTCATGCACACAGGAGCCTGAGAATCAGGAACCCACAGTGGGGCAGAAATGCCCAGGGAACTGCAGCGCTGCACAAACAGAGAACTCAAAGACCCCCTTCTAACTTCCAAAGATCTGCCTTCGGGCACACTCCCATTTAAACTTCCCCTGTGGCCTGAAGAAAATTCAGGTTTTAAAGCAGGGAACGCTGCACGAGTCTGTGAATATTTCTCTCTAGCTGTTCCGTCCTGAGGAAGAACGGCTGAGGTGGTGATTGGGTTTACTACCACAGCTTCCTGCTCTTCTGAGTCTTCATCAGCCAGCTCCTTCTCCTCCACGACAGAGTCCTCTTTAAGACCAGGCATCAGGCAGCTGTCATCCAGCAGGGCCTCTCTGGAGTTATTCAGCATGGAGTATCCCAGGCGCCTCTCACCCCAAACAGAAAGTGTAGCACTTACTGCTTGCCTCATTTTGTTTCAGCAGAGCTGATTAAGCATTGAGGTATGGCTGGGCTTTGCTTTGGGGCTTTATTCCATTACCCTGAGTCAAACATGATATCAAGCTGTTTGCTGGGGAATCACTCACATCTCTCCCCGAAACTAAAGGGTCCATCATCACACCTGTGAATAAAGAAATACAATCTAAAAGACACCAAAATTAGTAAATTTGCATCACCCTGGTCCCTGCCGCGCTGCACGTCTGACAGAAATGTGTAAAATAGACTACAGTGTGGGTGGCTTAGTGGTTAGCACATTCGCCTCTTAGCACTAGGGATTCCCGGTTCGAATCCCCATCTGGGTGGAGTTTCCATGTTCTCTCCGTGTCTGCGTGGGTTTCCTCCGGGTTCTCCGGTTTCCTCCCACAGTCCAAAAACATGGATCAAGTCAATTGAGTTCTCCAAATTGCCCCATATAGAGTGTGTGTGTGTGAGTGAGTGTGTGCCCAGCGATGGATTGGTGCCCTGTCCTGGGTCTATCTGCCCAGTGCCCGAAACGTTCTCCCCTGGATGGGCATGGGGAACCCCACCGCGACCCTAATAGAGGATAAAGCGGGAGATAATGAATGAATGAATGAATGAATGAATGAAGGGTGGCACGGTGGCTTAGTGGTTAGCACGTTCGCCTCTCAGCACTAGGGATTCCCGGTTCGAATCCCCATCTGGGTGGAGTTTCCATGTTCTCCCCGTGTCCGCGTGGGTTTCCTCCGGGTTCTCCGGTTTCCTCCCACAGTCCAAAAACATGGATCAAGTCAAATGAGTTCTCTAATTTGCCCCATATAGAGTGTGCTTGAGTGTGTGAGTGTGTACCCAGCGATGGATTGGCGCCCTGGCCTGGGTGTATCTGCCCAGCGCCCGAGACGTTCTCCCCTGGATGGGCATGGGGAACCCCACCGCGACCCTAATAGAGGATAAAGCGGGAGATAATGAATGAATGAATGAATGAATGAATGAATGAGACTACAGTGTGATGCAGCCGACAAAACCTGGCAACCTGACATCACGCTTGGCATGAAGACATGCTGAGTCAGCGCGCATCCTCCGAGTGTAACACTCCAGTTGCTACAAATCAAAGGTTCATTCCCGAGTGAAAACGAATAATGCAAACCACAATTATTCCGATAATAAACTGAAATTAGCGACCAATTCAAGCTTTAAATTGTATGATGTAGGATTCAGCTCGTCAGCATATAACACTGTAGAACATCTGTAACGAAAACGCAATGCGGCTCCAGAGCAGCGAGAGACACAGAGACAGAGAGACAGAGAGACACAGAGAGAGACACACAGAGAGAGAGGGGGGACGCTTTTTGTTTGTTTTATATTCTTTGCATGTCGTTATAAAACTAGAAATCATGCAGTAACACTCAGGTGAGGCGAACTGCGTTTCTGGCAATGCGACTGAAGCAGCAACAGCCACGACACCGTGACTTAAACCCGCCATTACAAAAGCATCAGAGTGCTGACCTTCATCTTACCTTCAGTATCTTCACATCACCGAAACATCAAGTTCAGGACTGATCTTCATCAACCTGCGCCTTCCGAAAAGCCAACACTCGTCTACGTTAAAGCCGATGGGGGTGGTGCACCTTAAAAACCCCTGAGAGGGAGGAGGAGGAGGAGGAGGAGGAGGGGGGGGAGTCCTCATGCGCTCACAAACTGCAGCATCAGCTCGGTCATAAAGTCATGACTGCAACAATCATCCAAACTGCCTTCACTTCCCATTTCATATCAAACACCGAAGAGTTCATTTGCTTTTTGTCATGAAATGAAGTTTGTTTTATTCAGAACTACAACCAATAAACTACAACTGAATATATTTTCATATTTCTCTGTTCATCTCATCTCATTAGCTTATTTCTCTCCTGCTGCATTTCTCTCCTACAACATGTCCATCCAGAAGAGATACACTACAGACAGGGCACCAGTCCATCGCTGAGCACTCACTCACTCACTCACACGAAATAGGGAAATAGGGGCAATTTAGTTGCCAATTCAGCAGCCAATTCACCTTGACCTCAAGTCCAAGTGAACTTTCAATTACTCGACTTCATATATATATATATATATATATATATATATATATATATATATATATATATATATATATATATATATATATGTATATGTGTGTGTGTGTATATATATATATATATATATATATATATATATATATATATATATATATATATATATAAAATAAAACATATGAAGTTGAGTAACTGAAACTTCGAATCAGGAATCCCTAGCACCGAGAGGCGAACGTGCCACCCTCACAAATATTCAGAAAGAATAAAAAGATTTTCAAAGTTTCAAACCAAATTTACAAATTTCAAACCAAAAGTGTGTATATTTTGTTTATGTTTAGGACTTTCTGATGACGACTGCGAGAAATGTTTCAGTCCCAGATTAACTGAAGGTTGGGGGTTCAAATCCCAGGTCCACTGAAGTTACCAGTGCGGGTCCTTGAGCAAGACCCTTAACCCTCATTGCTCACCTTGTAAGTCGCTTTGGATAAAAGTGTCTGATAAATGACCAAATGTAAATGTAAATAATGTTTACAGCATCCACTGCAGTACTGTCCCAAATGCTTTATAAAAGTCACTACCTGTCAAAGTAGAGCAAAATAAATTCAGTCAACTCAAAATGTGAAAACTGATTTTTACTGTCATTAAATAGTTAGGAAATAAGAATTAGATTTTCTTGCTCTACTGTACTGTAATTGTTTTTAGCATGAAGTATGAGCAATTTACATTGCCATAAGTGAGTAATAATTATATAGCCTACAGTTTTTTTAATTTACCAAACTTTATTGTTTGGTGAATTACCTTAATCTTTAACAAAAGCTGACATAAAACCTGGAAATGTTTATTTAAAATAAATTTATTAATAAATTTAAGGTAAATTTAAATTGAGAAATATTAGTTGTAATAGAACTCATGTCACATTTACTTGCATTCTACATTTCATGACTCTGTACAAAACCATTTGCCAACAAAATAGCTTTTAATCTTCTTTCTCTATAACGTCTTAAATAGTGCAGTGAAAAATATATCAGGCAAATTAATTATATATATATATATATAATAACAGACAAAATGCAGTTTTTCAATGATGATTTTATTTATCAAAGGAAAACAAGTTTTTCCAAAACAACCTGGCCCTATGTGAAAAGGTTATTGCCCCCTAAACTTTATAACTAATAATCTTTTAGCTACTTCACGTTTAAGTGATTTCTGGTACTTAGACATTCAGCATTTTTCAGAAACAACTCAAAACATGTCTTTCAGAATCAATTGATATAAAATTCAAGAAAAAAATAAAAATATAGGGTGAATTTAGACTTGAGACCAGACTGGATAATGATCAGGTTTGATAATACCTCAGTTTTTTCCTTCCTCCTCGCTCATTTGAAAGTTGCTTTGGGTAAAAGCTTTGCTAAATGACTAAATGTATAATCAACTAATAACAATGTAAGATAATGAAATGTTTGCATTGTGTTAATAACAGTTGGATGTTCAGAACTGAAAGGATCTGGAACCTGATTTATAAGTAACTTTCACTGTGTAGCATTTGAGTGATCATGAGCAACATTCATGAGTGTCGTGAATCGTCCTTATTTCCACATTTAGTGATTAAATACAATATATTAAATCTGGATAAATCGCTGCCGTTCATAATTTATCAAAATTCCTCAGACATTTCTCTCTGTCAGCTCCACTGATCTGATCTGATCCGTGTCTGATCTGAAATGTGTCTGATCTGATCTGGTCTGAACTGAACAGTGTCTGATCTGAACTGAACAGTGTCTGATCTGAACTGAACAGTGTCTGATCTGAACTCAACCGTGTCTGATCTGATCTGAAATGTGTCTGATCTGATCTGAACTGTGTCTGATCTGGTCTGAACTGAGCCATGTCTGATCTGATCTGTGTCTGATCTGATATGAACTGAACTGTGTCTGATCTGAACTCAACTGTGTCTGATCTGATCTGAAATGTGTCTGATCTGATTTGAAATGTGTCTGATCTGAACTCAACTGTGTCTGATCTGGTCTGAACTGAGCCATGTCTGATCTGATCTGTGTCTGATCTGATATGAACTGAACTGTGTCTGATCTGAACTCAACTGTGTCTGATCTGATCTGAAATGTGTCTGATCTGATCTGATCTGAAATGTGTCTGATCTGATCTGAAATGTGTCTGATCTGAACTCAACTGTGTCTGATCTGGTCTGAACTGAGCCATGTCTGATCTGATCTGTGTCTGATCTGATATGAACTGAACTGTGTCTGATCTGAACTCAACTGTGTCTGATCTGATCTGAAATGTGTCTGATCTGATTTGAAATGTGTCTGATCTGAACTCAACTGTGTCTGATCTGGTCTGAACTGAGCCATGTCTGATCTGATCTGTGTCTGATCTGATATGAACTGAACTGTGTCTGATCTGAACTCAACTGTGTCTGATCTGATCTGAAATGTGTCTGATCTGATCTGATCTGAAATGTGTCTGATCTGATCTGAAATGTGTCTGATCTGAACTCAACTGTGTCTGATCTGGTCTGAACTGAGCCATGTCTGATCTGATCTGTGTCTGATCTGATATGAACTGAACTGTGTCTGATCTGAACTCAACTGTGTCTGATCTGATCTGAAATGTGTCTGATCTGATCTGATCTGAAATGTGTCTGATCTGATCTGAAATGTGTCTGATCTGAACTCAACTGTGTCTGATCTGGTCTGAACTGAGCCATGTCTGATCTGATCTGTGTCTGATCTAATATGAACTGAACTGTGTCTGATCTGAACTCAACTGTGTCTGATCTGATCTGGACTGATCTGAACTGAAATGTGTCTGATCTGATCTGAAAAGTGTCTGATTTGATCTGGTCTGAACTGATCTTGTCTGATCTGAACCGTGTCTGATCTGATCTGAACCGTGTCTGATCTGAACTGAACCGTGTCTGATCTGATCCGTGTCTGATCTGAACCGTGTCTGATTTGATCTGGTCTGAACTGATCTTGTCTGATCTGAACCGTGTCTGATCTGATCTGAACCGTGTCTGATCTGATCTGAACCGTGTCTGATCTGATCTGAACCGTGTCTGAACTGAACCGTGTCTGATCTGATCCGTGTCTGATCTGAACCGTGTCTGATTTGATCTGGTCTGAACTGATCTTGTCTGATCTGAACCGTGTCTGATCTGATCTGAACCGTGTCTGATCTGAACTGAACCGTGTCTGATCTGATCCGTGTCTGATCTGAACCGTGTCTGATCTGATCTGAACCGTGTCTGATCTGATCTGATCTGTGTCTGATCTGATCTGTGTCTGATCTGAACTGAACCGTGTCTGATCTGAACCGTGTCTGATCTGATCCGTGTCTGATCTGATCTGAACCGTGTCTGATCTGAACCGTGTCTGATCTGATCCGTGTCTGATCTGATCTGAACCGTGTCTGATTTGATCTGAACCGTGTCCGATCTGATCCGTGTCTGATCTGATCTGAACCGTGTCTGATCTGAACCGTGTCTGATCTGAACTGAACCGTGTCTGATCTGATCCGTGTCTGATCTGAACTGAACCGTGTCTGATCTGATCTGAACCGTGTCTGATCTGATCCGTGTCTGATCTGATCTGAACTGTGTCTGATCTGAACCGTGTCTGATCTGAACCGTGTATGATCTGATCCGTGTCTGATCTGATCCGTGTCTGATCTGAACCGTGTCTGATCTGATCCGTGTCTGATCTGATCTGAACCGTGTCTGATCTGATCTGAACCGTGTCTGATCTGAACCGTGTCTGATCTGATCTGAACCGTGTCTGATCTGAACCGTGTCTGATCTGAACTGAACCGTGTCTGATCTGATCCGTGTCTGATCTGAACTGAACCGTGTCTGATCTGATCTGAACTGAACCGTGTCTGATCTGATCCGTGTCTGATCTGAACTGAACCGTGTCTGATCTGATCTGAACCGTGTCTGATCTGATCTGAACTGAACCGTGTCTGATCTGATCCGTGTCTGATCTGAACTGAACCGTGTCTGATCTGATCTGAACTGAACCGTGTCTGATCTGATCTGATCCGTGTCTGATCTGATCTGAACCGTGTCTGATCTGATCTGAACTGAACCGTGTCTGATCTGATCTGAACTGAACCGTGTCGATCTGATCTGAACGGTGTCTGATCTGAACCGTGTCTGATCTGATCTGATGAGTGCGTTGCTGAATTAACCCTTAGATTCTCTAAGATCCCATACAAGATCACCGTTCATCTTGAACGCGCTTTTCTTCTTCTGCTTGTATCATCTTATTTCATGCTGAGCCGCGCAGACTGTAAAGCTTCACTCGCCTTCATTCAGGAACTGTTTTAATCTCTTCTTTTCATCAGGTCTCGCTACCTTAGGCTTCTTGGTCTTATTCTTCGTCTTTTCTCGGGGTGATGGCAGGTGGTAGAATCACTGTTGCATTACTGCCACCTACCGGAGGAACAGACGCTAGTTTTCTCTGCATGACTATGAACTACTAAAAACATACCAGTCCAGTAGGTGGTGCTAATGCACATTAACATTGTTTACGAGCGCTTTTATTACCAAAGAGAAGAAAAAGCGTTTTTTTGTTGTTGTTGTTGTTGTTGTTGTGAGAGATTTAATACAATAATAACTTTATTTTTTACGTTCATCATTAAATTTTCTTCAGGAGTTTGTTCTGGTTGATGTACTTGTTTAGAATCGGGAGGACTCGACGCCGGGAAAGCACATTAATTAATACTGTTGTTCTGTAAAGAAACCTGTTACAAAAAACATTACATTTTATGATTTTTATAAAGATTTTCAGACAAGTAAACAATTTTCGCCAAAAGAGCCCAGTCTTTAACGTTTAATATCTATAACTATATAATAATGACTGCCTAATTAGTTTAAAGTTTGTAAAATTGTATAATAGTGTATTAATTATAATAGTGTAACAGTGTATAATAGAACTTCTGTTCTTTTAAGAACATTCATTCATTCATTATCTCCCGCTTTATCCTCTATTAGGGTCGCGGTGGGGTTCCTCATGCCCATCCAGGGGAGAACATCTCGGGCGCTGGGCAGATAGACCCAGGACAGGGCGCCAATCCATCGCAGGGCACACACTCACTCACACAGACACACTCTATATGGGGCAATTTTGAGAATTCAATTGACTTGATCCATGTTTTTGGACTGTGGGAGGAAACCGGAGAACCCGGAGGAAACCCACGCAGACACGGGGAGAACATGGAAACTCCACCCAGATGGGGATTCGAACCGGGAATCCCTAGCGCTGAGAGGCGAACGTGCTAACCACTAAGCCACCGTGCCGCCCATTTAAGAACATTGACAATGTTAATTTCCATGGTTACATTGCTAATTACCACGGTTACCACGTTACAAAGATTCCAAAGTTAGCAAAGTTAGTTCCAAAGGGTTATTCAGAGGCTGGAGAGCACCAAGTCGCAACGTGATAATATAGCTTCCTTCGATATTTCATGCAGCCAATAAGGTTTGTGTTCTATTAGTATCCCAATTATGTTTATTACCTTTTCTAGTATTAGAGTGAATTGATATGTAATTACAGTTCTAAATCAAGATGTAAATTTGTTTGAAAAACCAACAAAGGATCAGTCTTAAGATTAATAGTTTACGATATGTAAATTGATATGTAAAATTAAGATACAAATATGAATAAAACAAGCCATGGTTTTAGCTGTTTATCTAAAACATCAGCGTGTGATGACCACACTGTAATGAAATCTCAATCCTGCTGATCCGCACACACTGTAAACCTTCAGCACTGTAACACAGAAGCTCACCTTCATCATGAATCGGCTTTTATCTGACCAGCTCACAAAATTCCCGTTCTTTAGCTTTTTAGTGATCTCGACATGACCTGCTGCTTCTTCTTCTTCCTGGTGACACAGTCTCAGAATCATTCCATTGAAATGACATTTAGTCATTTGGCAGATGCTATACATCACCTTTAATAAACCGGGCCTTTACTCCAGTTCTTAAAGCTGATTGGCTTCACATTCCTATTAACAGTCAGCTACTCAGCCTCTATTCCAGTCAGTGTTACAGATTAAATGTATCTAAACATTCAATGAAGAATTAAAGAAGATATTTATGGCTTGCAATTTAATCTAAATTAGAAACAATTTTCCCACCTTCAGCTCCTTAAGACAACCAATTTTTACAGAAGACCTGATTCAACAACACTGAGAAAATGTGTGAGATTTTTAATAACTTTATTGAAATTTTAAGACAAATTTCAGCCCCAGTCCCTCGTTTCAAAAAGCACGCATTGGGTTTTATTTTTGGGTTTCAGCATGAACAAAGTTCTAAAGCCATCCTCTTGCTATTAGAGCAGATACAGCATCCTCCTCTGTGCAGGTCCTCAAATCGGCCAACGCAAGTCACACTGACACACACACAGCCACTGAAACAGTGATGGAGAGATTTAAGAACCACATATAATCGTAATTAGAGGTTGTACTTATGAACACGCCTCCCACCACCGCTACCACCACCAGCACCACGGAATCACAAAGCAGTGGAGATATCAGAACAGCTGCTCTACCCTGGACTGAGAGCTGAAGGTTGGGGCTGGATATCTTAATTACTGAAGCATTTATGTGGAAGGACAAGAAAATATCCTCCTCCTTCTCAAAAAGAACTTGAAAGGGGGTTTAGCATAACACGGGTGAAGGTTCATAATAAATAAACAAGATGATTCGGATAAACACAATGAACAGGTTCTGTAATTCTTGGGGTGAGGAACATGGTGGACGTCCTACATTCAGCTCGCTCATGTTAACCTCAACAACTGGACTTTTGGAAACATTCAGAATGTGCAAGTAAGTACTAGATACAGACACTTTCCATCTACGAATGTTGGTATTTCTTAGACCTTCGGCCTCGTCCTCTCGTGGATGCTACCAAAAGAGATTACTTTGGTAGTGATGCTGTGATCATCCAAAGGGTTTAACAGTCTGAGTCCATGTACAGGCAGTGAACATGGGTGGACCTGAAACACCTTCACTAATACAGTGTGTGGAAGCGTTCGATCCAATACGTTCTCAACAGCAGGTCCAATAAAAGCCGCTCAGATCCGCTCACCTCAGTTTCATAATACTAAATGACATCAAGCTGAACTTAGATGACCACCTTGGAGACCCTGTTGCATAGTCGACACAACAAAGTGAGTGTTAACACAACTATGTTCAGAAACATCTCTTCATTCCATCCTGAAGTCACAGAACACACACACACTCTCTCTCTCACACACACACATACAGAGGCTGTATAGCATTGCACACACTCTAAAAAGGAGGGGGGGTTTGAACAGTCTCCAGGCATATGGGCCAATCTCTGCAAAAATAGAGAATAAAGTAACAAGCTGCAAAACACATTCTGTCCGAGACCCATGGCAGAGTTTGCATAAAATACTGATTTGTGGGAGAAGTTTTGAGGTCATAGTGAGGAGAGTACAACAGATAGATCCACAGGGAAGACCAAAAATTAAAGAAAGAATAAATAAATTATAACATGGGGACACGGGAATTGTCTCTTTTGAAATCTTTTAAATAAACAAACGTAGAAGTTGCTGAATCTGCTTAAGTGTCGTTTGCCTCAGTTGAGTAGGAAATCCTCAGAACAGAAGAGATGCTGAAATACTGTGGTGCTACAGGAAGTGTGTCTGCGTCGGCCAACATACAGACCAGAACACAGCGACTCTGTAGTGCCCTTCGAACACTGCACCCCTTGAAGGGGTGCCAAAAGTTACAGCCAAAAGAAAAAAGAAGGCTCATAATCCAGAGTTCGTCTCCGGCTGGTTTCCAGGAGGACAGTGGAACTAGTGCCATTGTTGGAGCTGCTGCTGGTCATAGTCTGCTATAAGTTTCTTTATGTGCGCCAGCTTGTTGTGCAGGTATTCACAGCGGTTTCTCTCCTGGCTGTAGTTCGGGTTCGTCTGGGAATAAACAGAGAACTGTGAACCCCTCACGGGAACCAGAGTCGGATTCTACTGAAACAGGACGGAGCTTTAAGACGTACCTTCTTTATTTGGCGATATTCCAGAAGTATCTGATTGTGGATTGTCTGTAAAAAGGAAACAGCTTAATCAGACCTTTAATTAAAGGGAACCGTGTTCCAAGTTAGATCACAGTGGCAGCACAGGCCTCTGTAAACTCCATTAGACATCCACCTAATTGCTTCATCTTGTATATGTAAAATCAGAGACAGAACATCATCTGTTAGTTCAGTTTGTTAGTCATCCTCTAATCCTTCATCAGTTTCACAGGACACTGCATACAGGATAATGATGGCTGTGGGAGTTCGGAGAGCTAATTGAAGGGGACTAACTAGCTGATATATAGAATAACAGAACACCCTAATGATGTTGTATGTCCTCAATAAAGCTGATCACACATTAACATCAATGACCTATTATAGCAGTATTAACTATAGAGTAGGGGTGAGCTGCAATATTCGCCGATTCGATTCGTAGAACCGTAGTCGACTATGAACCTCATAGTCGAATGTGCCCATGGCTGCTGCTAAGCATTAGTTTTTACATGAAATTGTTTTCGTTATATATATATATATATATATATATATATAGCCTTTTGTCAAATAAAATCATCCTAATTTTTTAGGTTTTTCCTTTGAAGTGGAAAAAAGTCCAGAACGGGGATCCCATTTACGGTGCTCTAGAAAAACAAGTAAAATATTTTTAAAAAATCTTTATAAAAAAAAAAATAAATAAAAAAAATAAATAAATAAATAAAAAAAATCACGCTTATAGCGCCATCTTGTGGTGAAATTTTAACCGATTCGACTATAGGGAAAATATGACGAATCAGATTCGACTATGAAATTCCTTAGTTGAATACACCCCTACTATAGAGTATTGGAGCAGTATAAGTATAGAGTATTGACATGGTCTGGACTGTTACCTTGTACTTATCTGTGCCTTGCTGGAGCTGTTTGAGCTCTGCATCCAGAAGAGTAAACTGCCGGGTTATGCCCTCTATCCTCGCGTGAAGCCCTCGGTACTCACTATACTCACCATTAAAGTCATTCTTGTAGCTCTGCCGTTGCTCCTGCGAGGTGATTGGAGTATATTTTCTGCTTGAACAGAAACAAATACTCGAGTCCATTTTGTGCTTTAACCAAAGTGAATCAAGATCCATTCATGATGCACATAGAAGGTAAACACTAAATGTTAAAGATAGAGTTGATATCTGAATGATGTCAGCTGCTGCTTACAATAAATAGTCTGTGATCTCTGACGACGATGCAGGAACATTGGAACTGTCGCATAGTCCATTCAGTTCTAAAGAAAACAGGTCAAGGTGACTTCAAGCTGTATTACATTTAGTTACATTTATAGATACAGTAGTATTGGGACACCTATAGAAGCTTTTATGATATCACATTGTAAGCCAATTCTCCCTTTGCTACCCAAAAAACTTCCATTCTTCTGGAAAAGCCTTCTACAAGATTTTGGAGTTTGCCTGTCAATTAATTCAAGAACAATTGCAAGGTCAGACACTAATGTGAGCACGAGGACCTGGTTCACAGTCCATATTAAACAAGAGCACAGTCCTTCTGTAATAAGGGCCTGTATTAGGGACCACATTTTTAATACGCTCGTTCATGTATAGGCTTAGTAACTGTACCAGGTGAAGATCATGATCTTTTAGCCTAATATGTCACAGCTAAGCATATATATATATATATATATATATATATATATATATATATATATATATATATATATATATATATACACACATGGTTTAATGAATTGTGGGAAAGGGGATAACAAGCTTCAAGATTGTTAACAAGATATACACTCACTGGCCACTTTATTAATACACCCCACTGAAGTTACCAGTGTAACTGGTACCAGGTCCACTGAAGTTACCAGTGTGGGTCCCTGAGCAAGACCCTTAACCCTCATTGCTCCAGGGATGTTGTGATGAACCCTGTGCTCACCTTGTAAGTCGCTTTGGATAAAAGCGTTCAATAAATGACCAAATGTAAACGTAACATCTACATTAGACATTAACGTCTCGTTCTGGTGCACAAAGACATGATTGGATGAATTTGTCCTGACCCCATCTGAACAAAGCAACAGGTTCTCTTATCAAACATCAGTGCCTGACCTCACAAATGAATGAAAGATCAAATTGTTACACAAAGCCAAATGAGCAGAAGACTGCAAAAAATATATAAAGTCATTAAAGGTGATGTAGGTGTCTCAATAATTTGGGATATACAGAAATGTTTCATTCCACATAAAGCTTTAGGTTTTTAGCAAAAACGTAACACAGACATCCCTAAATAACCTAAATGCAACTGAGATTTGAACAGAACTGGTTCACTCATTGCTCTACCTGTGCTTGTTGGTGGAACACTGACGCTCAGGTCTGAAATGGTCACATCCACACACAATTTCTTTGATTCCACACTATCCTGGTCCTCTTTCCTTTTCTTTTTCACGCCTTTTTCTCTTTCCTGGTCGCGTTTCTTCGATTTGCTCTTATCTTTATACTTTTTGGATTTCTTTTTGGACTTTACGTGAAGCAAAGCCAAACTGCTGCAACTCTCTGGGGTGTTCTGGCCGCATGGAGCTGGAGGTGTACATCCCTGAACCATCTCTACAGTGCTTCCGATGGATTCTGGTGCCTGTGTCAGTCTCTCGGTCACTGCTGACTCTTGGGTCTCACAGTCTCGGCCATTGTGGCTGGAGTCATTACTAACATCTGACAGTGGCTCGAAAGGCCTCGGGAGATCCAGCACAGGGAGGGAGGTGCTGAACGAGCTGCACGAGTCTTTTCCATTTGAACTCAGCTTGCCATTAACAGGCGCAGGTGCTTTGCAGGACAGATGGGATATCCGAGGCTTTTTGCTGGCCAAAGGGTCAATGAAGTCCACGGCAGAGCGTTTCTGCAGGACAAACAAAATGTATAAAATCATAGCAAACTCAGACTGAAGTTGTTTATTAAGATTTTTAGTTATTTAATAATAAATCTACTCGTTAGCTATTCAAACAGATTTAGAAATTGATATTGCAACACCACTGGGGTCAAAGTTTGATATTTGGCACAAGGAAACATAACTAACATAAGAGATAAAGCTGTTCTTTAGCAAAAAAGGGCTGAAAATGTGCAGATCTAAATCAGCCTGTACTGAAAACTTAAGTTACATTTGTTGTTACACATACCAGGTTGTTACACATTGGGGTCATACCAGGTACTGAAAACAAAAGATTCACATACATTTGCCCCACTCAGATCTATAACATCGGCTCAGGTTCCTCTGTGAATAAATGAGCACGTCTGATTGTTCAGTTGGTTTGTTTTGGTTCCTTTATTTACTCTTGGGACTTGTTTAAAGTCAAATATAGGTAAAAAATAAAAAACCTAGAAACTTGAACACCACTATATATAAAGCCAGAAGCTGAGAAAATCCTTTTAATATTAACAGAAGAAACATAAGGTAGAATGAGATACATTTAAATGTGTTTATAATAATTTGTAAACCAAATCTATCTAAAGCCTAGTGGAGGTAGAATTGCAATAAACACAAATGATATGTACTAGTTTATATTTGTGTAAGGACCTATACAGTCAGCCTGTCAACAAATACATAAAATAGCAATAAATTCACAAACTGCAGAACTAAATTTTTGCCTACTGCTTACAGACTCCAGTACTCAAATGTTCATTAGAAGATTTACTTGAATGTACTGAATCTCATACCTGATTCATTCACTTCAGATGACTGCATGATATCAAAGCTATTAATAAGCAATGAGCATTTTAAAATCTCATTTGTATTTGAAGAATAGCTTTTTTAATTGTATTTATTTAAATAGCTTGAATAATAACAATTCAATAAATATGGCTGCTATGATATTTAATGTTTTTAACATCTAGTGAACAACTTCTAAAGTGACAAATCATTTTCTGTGCATTTACTGAACAGTTGTTAAACTGTGCATTAGGTTACACAGTGCTGCTAATGTCACCTGCAACATTGTGCAGAAGTGAGACTGACCTGTGACGGCGAGCTGCTGGAAGACTCTTTTGGAGGGCTGACTGGAGGCTCGCCACCCACTGGTGCACTGATTTGAGTCTTGCACAGTCTTCTGTCAAAAAACAAGAGTCAAAAGTTTAGAAGAAGCATTAAGCATTAATCATGATGTTCAGCTGCTGCAGCACCACCTTGTGGTCAGCTAAGATTTTAGTGAGTGGAACAAATAACTTGGAAAAAAAAAAAAAAAAGAATGATTAGTTTAATAAAATCTATTATAGGTGGCACGGTGGCTTAGTGGTTAGCACGTTCTCCTCTCAGCACTAGGGATTCCCGGTTCGAATCCCCATCTGGGTGGAGTTTCCATGTTCTCCCCGTGTCTGCGTAGGTTTCCTCTGGGTTCTCCGGTTGCCTCCCACAGTCCAAAAACATGGATCAAGTCAATTGAACTCTCAAAATTGCCCCATATACAGTGTGTCTGTGTGAGTGAGTGTGTGCCCAGTGATGGATTGGCACCCTGTCCTGGGTCTATCTGCCCAGCGCCCGAGACGTTCTCCCCTGGATGGGTATGGGGAACCCCACCGCGACCCTAATAGAGGATAAAGCGGAAGATAATGAATGAATGAATTAAAATATATTATTGAAAGAAAAAAGTAGATGTGAGTAGATATGATGACTGGTAAAGGGAGAGAGTTAGCTGACATGATAAACAGGAGAAGGGCTGAAGTACTCTATGTGTAAGAGAAACACGTGTTTGTATGTACAAGATCAGGTTTCACAATTAATAAATTAACCACTTTAATAGTTTTGTCTCATTTTATTATTTACCTACCATAGACTGGTTTAAGAATATCAGCTCTTTCTTTAAAAAGTTTAGATTTATCAGATTTCATTATTGTACCTTCATCTTTTGAGCTGGAATTTGAATCCGAGGTTCAAACCTTAACTGGTCTCCCCTATAATGACGAGTGAACTCCATCACAGTGAAGCTTATCCACCCACCCTGTTTTTCTACAGCAACACAGGCAGCAGTGACAGGTCAGTAAAAAATAAATGTAAATGTCCGACACACGAGCACCCACCTGTCTGTTGACCAGCAGTCATGACATGTCTGCATTATTTTAAACCTGTAAGTTTGCTTATAGCCTGCATTTTACTGAAACTACAGTGTGATGTAATGTAATGTATATAATGTTTTTATGACAAAATGTCTACATATCAAGCAAAGTGTGGCCTTTAATATTTTATAAAATATTTAATGAATGAAATTTAAATGAATCTGTGTGATCCTTTAGTTAATGTTAAATATTATTAGTAATAAAAATAATATTGACTTGTAATAGAAGTAAAATGCCCACATCATCATGACATCGAGTTTAGTTTTATGATATATTGTATGTAAGCCTGGGTGGAGTTTCCATGTTCTCCCCGTGTCTGTGTGAGGTTTCCTCCGGGTTCTCTGGTTTCCTCCCACAGTCCAAAAACATGGATCAAGTCAAATGAATTCTCCAAATTGCCCCATATAGAGTGTGTATGTATGAGTGAGTGTGTGCCCAGCGATGGATTGGCGCACTGTCCTGGGTCTATCTGCCCAGCGCCCGAAACGTTCTCCCCTGGATGGGCATGGGGAACCCCCCCGCGACCCTAATAGAGGATAAAGCGGGTGATAATGAATGAATTGTATGTCAGCTCACCGTACAAGTATCCTCTTGAGAATCTGCTGGTCCACCTCAGTGTACCCAGGCCAGTCCCTCTGAATTTCATTAAACAAACAGTCCTTTAGAGTGAAACTGTTCTCCTTACTGTTCAGGTTAGCCACCTATATTAAAGAACAAGAGCAGTCAGACTTAATTTAAACTTCATTTGAAAATGCTTACAGATATCATGTATAGCATCAATAAAGCAGCTTTAATATGTTCTAAGCCTGAACTCCCACAAAATAATTCAGGTAACCTTCTGGTAAGGATTTATACAGATGCTCAGTGAGGAAAGAAGGACCAAAAGGCAGATCCATAGATGAATCTTTAGCACAAACCAAATGTCTATGTTTAACTATAGTGTTATTATATTGTGCCATTTAAGTCTTATTTAAGTCTGAATACTCCATTTGATCCTTAGTGATGTTGAATTTAATTTCTTCAATTGTCAAGACAAGTACTTCAAGCCAGAATGAAACGAAATCAAAACTGCGGAACAGACAAAATCGAACACAGAGACACTCTGTGAACAGAGGGATTTCAAGTCTTAATGTGGCTAGATGGCTAAATGGTTAGATATAATCTGTATAACAGCTTTTCATCTGTAGACACTATCTGGCAGCATAAGGAGGAAGTGTCTCCAGTGAGCATGACCTATGTCAGCACCTCTAAAACATCAGAGTGCTAGAGGATTGTGGGCATTCAGGAACATGTGATAGAACATGATATATGCAGGGAATAAACAGACTATAGCAGTTGTTGCTGCACTTGGTTCCTGTTAGTGAAGCTGTATACATCCTGCACAGACCTGCTGCAGGAGGCTGTCTAAAGAGTCCTTGTCCTGTGCCGAGAGACCGTCTTTGGTGAGGCGCAGTAGTAGTTCAGGCTTACGATAGGGTTTCAGCGCAAGTAAGTGGACTACGCGCTCCCTGAGCGGCCGTGGTGGTTTCTTCAAGCTTTTGGCAACAAGAACAGGACGAGAGGTATGCCGCGATGGAGCCACATCCGACTGGACCAAGGTCGGTTTGCGGATTTGGACCCGTTTACCTGAGCACAGGAGAACGCAAATGATCATTTAGATTAATGTTTGAACATTAAGAACACAAATAAGAGCACAAATACATAATCATAAACATTGAGGTTTTTTAAGAAGATTTAATTGATTTTTCTGCAAGGCGGCACGGTGGTTTAGTGGTTAGCACGTTCGCCTCTCAGCACTAGGGATTCCCGGTTCGAATCCCCATCTGGGTGGAGTTTCCATGTTCTCCCCGTGTCCGCGTGGGTTTCCTCCGGGTTCTCCAGTTTCCTCCCACAGTCCAAAAACATGGATCAAGTCAATTGAATTCTCCAAAAATTGCCCCATATAGAGTGTGTGTGTGAGTGAGTGTGCCCAGCGATGGATTGGCGCCCTGTCCTGGGTCTATCTGCCTGCCGCCCGGGGCATTCTACCCTGAATGGGCATGGGGAACCCCACCGCGGCCCTAGTAGAGGATAAAGCGGGAGATAATGAATGAATGAATGATTTTTCTGCTGACTTTTATCAACTAAAGTTTCCAATTTTTATTGTTTTATGGATGATTGAAATTTTAATCTCACACTGTGAAAAATGTGTCCCATCACCATGACTTCAGACACGTGTCTGTATGTGTGTGTGTGTTAAAAAATTTTAATAAATCAATAATTGGTTCAGCCTGCTAGATTTGAAGATCTGAACTGTGATTTCTCTGTATCACAGATATGAACAAGTAAAAGGTTAATTTATGTCTCTTACCAACATATCTACCACCGGGTTTGATGACGATGGCGGCTCGACTGCGCGTCTCCTCCTCAGCCTGAGCCATGCTCTGCCTGGCCTTCTGATAGGAGTCATCTGTGGCACACACTGTGATCTTATCCTGAATCCCTCCCAGGCAGTCCAGCTGTATGCATCCACCACTGCACACAGATACGCAGCATAAACATGTTCACCCAGAGATAAAAGTTTGGGTTTTTTGTTTGTGTTTATTGCTATTCCAGCTCATAATGGCTATGTACATGGCATTAAAGGTAGGTTTAGTGAGCAAGTTTCATTTAGTTAAATATCAAAAAGTTATTTTATGTTAGAGGCTCTAAAATAGTTTTTTTAATGTCATCGATAGCTTGGCATTCGATTAGTATGTGTTTTATTGTCATGGTAGTTCCACAGTTGTGGCAGGTTGGTGTTCCCTCGCCTAGGAGCAGGTGTCAGTGTGTCATTGCCATGTGTCCTATGCATCTTCAGAAATAAAAGATAAAAGATAAAAGAAGCCTTATCCACATCTCTATAGAAACTCCACCTTGCTGTAGGTTACACCAATTTCCATGACAGTCATCAAAAACATTTAAATCATAAACTGATTACAGTTAAAATTGCGTAGTTTCTCTAAAAATAGTCGTCATCATGTCAAAAAATGGTCAGTTTCAATCCTTTTTCAACATTAAGCTCAAATATTCTGTAGAATTCCATCAATCTACTGCAACACTACACTTTTTTACTCTTTACTAGATACATTAATTCATTATCTTTCGCTTTATCCTATATTAGGGTCGCGGGGGGGGGGGGGGGGATTCCCCATGCCCATCTAAGGGAGAATGTTTCGGGCGCTGGGCAGATACACCCAGGACAGGGCGCCCATCTATCGCTGATCACACACTCACTCACACAGACACGCACACAAACACACTCTATATGGGGCAATTTGGAGAACTCAATTGACTTGATCCATGTTTTTGGACTGTGGGAGGAAACCGGAGAACCCGGAGGAAACCCACGCGGACACGGGGAGAACATGGAAACTCCACTCAGATGGGGATTCGAACCGGGAATCCATAGCGCTGAGAGGCGAACGTGTTAACCACTAAGCCACCGTGCCGCTTTACTATATACAGTTGCTTTAAAATTCATATTAGTCTCGTTTTGTTTTCACTGAAAACTGCAAAGAAAAAAAAAGTGTAACCTGATCTGATTTCATGAAGAACTCCTGAAGAGAACAGAATTATTGGCACCTGTTCAAAACTATGAGCACTAATGAGGACTCGATTACATAGTGCTTCTCTAATTAGCTATTTGTAGGGAAACCGCCACGCAGGAAAACAGTGTTTGGGCAAGGTGGGGGGGTTGTGTTGGGTAAACAGGTGAAACAGGTGGATGAATGAACAGTTCACATGTGTACACATGGTCCTAATGAACCACAAAGAAAGAACATCTCCTCTTACCTCGTGATGTACTGCTGAATGCAGTCAAAGCTTCCCTGGGGGTTATCTCTCCCCACATTGGATAAATAAAAAGAAAACGTTCTCAGCTCACTGCGAGTCTCAGACTGAGGTATGGACATTTTCTGGTGAAAGATAAATGACAGTAAGAGGAGAACATCACCCACTGACCATCATCAAAGCAACATCACAGCTCCTACATTCAAAACATGACAGATGAACAGGGTCAGTACTCAAACACCTAATTCACATCTAAAGGGTGGTGATGTGTGTATATTTATATGTATGTATATATATATATATATATATATATATATATATATATATATATATATATATATATATATATATATATATATATATATATATATATATATATATATATATATAAAATAAAGTCAGAGGCCTGTATTAGACATGAATGGAAGAGCATTACTATTTCTAAACTTGAGGAACTGCTCTCCTCTGTCTCCAGATGTCTGTTGAGTGTTTTAAGAAGGGGGGGGATGCTACACAGTGGTGAAAATGGCCTTGTCCCAATTTTTTTAAATTTGTTGATGCCATGAAATTTTTAAACATATTTTTTGCTTTACATTGATACATTCTCTCAGTTTAAACTTTTGATCTGTGATTTGTGTTCTATTCTGAATAAAATATTGACATTTGCCATCTCAACATTATTACATTCAGTTTTTATTCAACTTTTTTGGAATCTGGTTTGTGTGTGTGTATATATATATATATATTATTATTACACACACACTAAGCAAGAACAAGGAAGAACCATAGACAACCACGTGACCATATCAGATGAGATTTTGAGCTCATGAAAGTAACATGCTTGTCAGTAAATAAGCAGCAGGGGCAGTACTGAAACACAATATAAATTTGCCTCACTGATCAGAATGTAAAGGTACATACACTTCCTGATGGATCACAGAACACTACATGCATCAATAATATATTTAAGGTCCCAGATTTAATGTGAAACAAATACTAAGCTGGCATTAAATCTGCACAGTGGTAAAAAGAGAGGCAGTGAGACTACCCCCCCCCCCCCCCAACACACAGTTACACAACACAGTGTTGACACTTTCTGACCAGTGAGCTTCTTCACATGAGGCCTGCAGGTGGACATCTATAAATAACTAGTGTTTGTTAACCTAATGCTGCATGCCAACATACACAAACACACACACACACACAGACTCACGGCTGCACAGATACCAAAGCACACACAGAGGTATGAACACACACTATAGACACACAAGGACAGGTAACATTCAGAAACAGAACAAATTTCAATGCAACCATAACACCTTTAAATTAAAACCATTAGGAGGATCTTTTAACTCATCCACAATATTAAAACTCTACTAATATGGACACAGTAATCAATGCAGACATCAGGAACGTGAAACTGCATAACTCCAATCAGGCGAACAAATTCAATAAATGGCCAGTGGACGCACTTCCTGTAGAAGTTGGTGGATAGATGAGTCGGAGTTCCTTAAGTGGGTCTTCATTTCCATTGTGACATCACTGTGATTAATAGCTTCTGTAACAGCAACTTCCCCAACCTCCCAAATCACTCAAGAGAAAAGGATTCATCAACAAAACCACAATCCACACACTGTAAGCCACTCTGCAACATCACTTCCTGTACTGTATATGCACACTCAGGTGGAGGAGTAATGACATCAGTGATGTCATCAGATGACATCATTTAGCAGCAAGACTGATGTTTATTTTTTGACTCACTCCTTTTTTCTTTGATGCCCACTTTGTAGGTTCCTCTCATTATCGGTCTCACTCTACCCTTCCATTTTACTCAGAGCCAATCCCCCCAACCCACTGATCTCTGAGCACCCTCTCCCCATCTCTTTCTCCAATGGCCCTGATTCTCTCCACCAGTCTCTATTCGCATTTCACTTAATTAGAGAAAAAAAAAATCCAAAGCCAGGACACCATCGAAATCATAAATCCACAAAAAAAAGTTTCTGCTTCTGAAGTTTAAACTTTCATCTATTCAATTTGCATTACAGGAATCACAGAGCACAAGAACATTTTAAAGGCTGGAGGTGGTACATTTGGACTTACCCCTTTTGTTCCAGTGAACCGTATTGTGGGCTGAGCAGATTGACCCTGAGGAAGTAACAAAAAAAAAACAAGAATTAAATAAAAAGGTCAGGACAAACGGAAGTCAATAACAGAACTTCTCTGAGAACTGAATAACATTTAACCGCCGACAAGCGCAGAGTGAACATTCAGCTCACAAATGTTAGAGAGAGAAAGAAGAAGGAGAGAGCGAGGACAGAGAAAGAGAAAAGGAGAGAGAGAGAGAGAGAAGTAAAGACCTGATAATCACCCTTCCACCACACAAACACTTAATCCCCAAACCCCCACCTGCCCCATACAAACCCTCCCCCTCCTCTACTCCACGAACACACAAACTATTTCAGAAAAGCAATAAGGCTCTAGAAGTTGTGAACTTTTGTAAATAAATCACATGTCGTGCCTAATACCTCTTTCCCGTGATTTATTCTCAATAATGAATGCCATCTCGTACTTAATTGCTTTAATATATAAATGATATTAGAATTAGTTTTTGTACTAAGGTAAAACTACCAAGTGCCGATGTGAACAGGCCGTAGCCCCTCAACTCCAACACAGGATTCAGCAAACAAGAAGAACTTGAATGTCTCACACAAAGCCCTGACCCAAATCAAACCCTTCCAACATCAATGGGATAAAAAGCATAATTAATAAATGCATCCCAAAACAGTCTCAAAAGTAAGTAGTGCTGCAAAAAGGAAGCGGTCATAAAAACTCCTGTAGATGGGAATACAAGGACAAGTGTGTCTTGTCTACAGTGAAGTATGGTGAAGGGAGTGTCGTGGGGCTGCATGAGTGCTGTTGGATGTGGGGAGCTACAGTTCATTGAGGGAATCATGAATGCCAACATGTCCTGTGACATACTGAAGCAGAGCATGATCCTCTCCCTTCAGAAACTGGGCAGATAACATACCCAGACGCACCACCAAGACGACCATTGACCATCTAAAGAAGCTGAAGGAAATGGTGCTGAACAGACCAAAACGCTATCAAGCATCTAAGGGGCATCCTCAAACGCAAGCTGGAGGAGCACAAGGGCTTAAACATCCACAGCTCACTTATGGCCTCTTGAAGGAGATCTTGTAAACTCCATGTCCAACAGAGTTAAGGCTGTGCTAGAAAAGAATAGACACCTGGACACCACAGAAGCTGCAAACAGTCATGGCTCCGCCCCTTACAAAGGCCATCCGCATCGTTTGTTCACTCCAGTTCTTTTCACACAGGGAAAAATCCATACACTCTAAAGTACATCACAACAACCCATAAGAACATCCTCTCCTCTTATTGGTCAGAACTGTCTGAGAAGGAGGAGGGGACGAAAAAGAAAATACAGGATGAAGACTGGTGATATCAATAAGGGATATCGCTTTGATACAGTCCTCATAACAATACCACATTTTACCAGTTCATTTTCACTGAATGAGCTGACCATTTGTTCAAATAAACATAGTTGAGTGTTTAATGTTGCGCATGTAACATGTTTTTGAAAGTCAATGAGCTGCAACTGTAATTTGTGTTAATAAATATTTACATCAATACAAAGACCACATGCTGCTTGCTAACCATTAACTTTTTGATTGTTCATTTTAAATAGGAAATTCAACATTTTTACATTACTTACTTTATTTAATTCATTTTCATAGTCTCTTTTGATTTTTTTAAGTTTATTTTTCACTATTGTTGATACAGCTGTAACACAAATTTCCCCTTGTGGGAGAATAAAAAGCTATCTTACACTTGTCTTATCTTAAAGCTAAAGTGTGTTTATAAAGGTATACATTTAATCATCAGCATCAACAATTTACCTTTATTTTTATCCCAGCTTAAATTTACAGTAGTAGCATACATCGAACCATCGGTCGGTTTGAGTTTGGACTACGTCTCGGTGTGGTGGTTTGGTTCCACCTGAAAGTAAGCCTGTCCAAATCTAAAGCACAGTGTGTGAAAGCCAGACAGAGTGTTCTATTTAACAGGACTGAACAGTGCCGATGTGAAAACATCATAAAGTCACCCAGCTAACAAGAACCTCATTAATGAACCGTGCTTTGAAGCTGAACTCACATCAGCCAGACTGAAGCAGAGACCAGACTAAAAATACTTACTCATAACCTCAAGTTACCGCAACAGCAAAGAGAAGGGACTACGCAAATGAATCCATTACATGAGCCCTTCTACTGATATGGGACACACGTTGGTTTGGGTGTTCAAACTTTAGCATTCATTTCAAGCATGTCTGTTCACCCCTGAATGTTTTGAAAGTACTCACTGCATTTGACTGACTGAACATTAATGATGCCATCACTTATAACAAACAGAGGACACATGTTCATCTACATTAGCGATCTGATTGGTCCAATTCACACAAAAGCAAGTTTCAACACATGATAAGACTATAAACAGATGTCCACAATCAAACTGTCTTTACAAATGTGTTTTAACCCAAAAAGTTCTGTTCTTATTGACATTTCCCCTGAAGAGATCAGTAAAGAACCTGAAATGACACAGAGGAACAAAGTGTTTTTGAAACCTTTGGTACGACACAGGATTATAGAACTATATGAAGTAGGTGAAAAGACGAGTCCTTAGTGTGCGACACCAACTGTAAACCAAGGAGAAATATCCTGGTGGTTTGGGGTTGTTTTGCTGGATAGAAATTGGGCCAGTTTCCCAGCAGAAATGGTTACAAGTGACACAAAGAACCAATTTCTTATATTCAATTCACCAACTAGCTTGTCAGTGGAATGTGGGAGGAAACCCCTTGCTGACTAAATAAAGAAAGAACCATAGTTAATTCAGTCCAGAAATAAAACCCAGTTCTTTTGGTCACTGTGGGAAGAGAGTGCTCGCTGTGCCACCCAAACATGACTGAGGGTTTATGGTCCTTAAAATGGAATCTATGACTAAATATATTAAAAGTACAGCAAACAATCACCTACTGGATAGGTTAAACAACTTGGATGCATCACATCTGTATTATAGACATTATTTGATATGAGGTCTCCCCCACTGTTTGTACTAGTCATTAATGGTCAAAATTATTAAATGTTGGACGCCTATGTGAGCAACCAAAACTTATCAGTGTCATGAGAAAAGGTAACAGGACTGTTGTAAAGGAAAAACTTTCACATTCAAAATTAAATCTACAAAACAGCCACTAGAAACCACAGTGTACCAGTAGAGGTTAATTATCAAATAGCTGCTTAGTAATGAGAGGACTAATCGGCAGCAGTTAAATCACCTCATCAGGGTTTCACACTTCAGACCTTTCAGTCACATCAAATCTGTTTCTGTTCCAAAAAAATATGAGGACATCCATGTACATCTCTAACCAGGCTGTGTTCCAGCCATGTTCCAGATGAACAGTACACTCTCTCTCTCTGGCATCAAGAGGCTCCATTCATCATTTTAGTGTTATTATACAGCTATTAATCGTCCACCCTGGAAAGCAACTGAGAATTTAAATCCCATCAACCTACCACAGTCCAAAGCTTTAGAAAGCTCCTTACCCCCCCTGCTCACATTAGAGGTAATCTTAATCACATGGAAATGTCTGAGAATCATATACTACGATGGAGGAGGTTAAAAGACCATATCGTGTTTAAGAGATCATGATAAAGCTCCAAACTGTAAAAGTGCAGATTTCATTATTGTCATCTGCGCAACACCAACATATCAGACTACTATTGACAACCAACACTGTTACAGTGATTAGATCTTATTCAGGACATCACTTTATTAATACATCAACTATTGTGTGTTTGTGCGCATGAGTGTGGCTGGGTACAAGTGAGCAGGTGCTGGTTCCTCATGGTTACATTATTTAAACTCACCTTTGAACAGATGTTCAAATAAATCAGTACATAAACTACAACTTGTTTGAATGTTGTAGTTAATTCAAAGCAATCTACAAGTAAGGGAACGGAATCAGACATTTCATCCATTATCTTCCGCTTTATCCTCTATTAGGGTCGCGGTGGGGTTCCCCATGCCCATCCAGGGGAGAACGTTTCGGGCGCTGGGCAGATACACCCAGGACAGGACGCCAATCTATTGCTGGGCAGGAATCAGACAGTTTGACCATATTAAAAAATTAATGGTGTACCAATGCCAAGTACGTAGCCGAGTTTTGTCAGGAAGGACATGCATGTGAAATCAAATGTGAATCTTCTCTGCAATGTTGCACCATAAAGGGAACAGACATCCCTCAGGCAGACGTTGCCAGGCCCACGATTAGATATACCTTTTCTCTCTGATTCTACATCTAGAAGATACAGAAGATAAGAATATAAAAGTGTCTAAGAGTTTACAGTGAGTGGGTACAGGGTTTAAATCCACTCATTCCAGCACAATACACACCACCACCATGCAAGTGTCAATGCAAAGCTGAGAATCATCCACCACCCTAATAAAACATCCTCAGTGAGAGCCCTGCTTATCAGAGAATTAAATATAATCCTTTTAAGAAGTATGGGGAGAAACAAATGAAGCACAGTCTGTAATTGTAGCTCAACTTGTTTTTAAATCAACTCAAGGGAGCCCATGTTACTCCACCACTTATTTCTCCTCTCTGGCTTCCAGTGTCCCATACTCAATACAATACAGTGATTCATGGCTGTATCTTTGGATCTGCTCCTTCTTAACTTCACTTAATTTCTCAAAGATGCACTCAGATTCAAATCACTTCACTCTGGTAATGAATGTCACCTGGTTCTTCAACCTCACCGTGGTACCAATTCCAACTCCATACTGTTCACCTCTGATAAATGGTGGCATGATCTTCCTAACTGTTCGTAATGCGGAGACATTCAGCATCCTTGAGAAACAATTCAACACATCTCATGTGGAAACACTTGGCATAAAATTGAAGGTAGAAAAAAAAAACTAGATAATCAAACCAGATTGGCTAATAATCATGATTGAGGACACTGGTTTAGTTTAGTTGGTTCATCCTTAATTACTGACTTATGTTGTTGACTCTCACTTGACTAAATGTAAATGTCACTACAAAGTTCATCTGCATGGCCAGTGGAGCTGATACAATGGACAGTGAGGGCAAAAACAAAGAGGTGAGAGTGCCATGTCTCGGGTTGACTGCTGAATAAACTGATAATCATTTTAAAACGCTGTTTCACTACAGAACATGCCGACTCCGATTTAACATTCAGTGCTTCGGATAAATAATTTGATGATAGTTCTTATCAAAATCTCAACTGCTGACAAACCTGCCAGCAAATTCTCTGAGAACCAGGTCCCAGATGCTGCCAGTGGACAACTATTTAAATAATTTTGCACATGGGTTCCTCATAACTGGAGCTGCTGGTTCCACATGTCCTGATGGAACGCTGCAAATCCGATAGGACTACGTGGAATATATTCTTCATCAAAACAAGTGACTTTTCAAAATAATCACGTCATGTGGAGACTTTCTGCGCGTGCTTTAAGTTTGACATCACTCCACTGACGCTCAACCTGGCAGAACCACTGAGTCACCAGTCAGTCTGTTAGTGTGGATCAGAGGGGAAAAAAACCTCTTCGTGACTCTGATCAGCTCTGAACAGGTTGTTGCTGTTGCCCACGCGTGGAAGTTAGACCCACTTCCCAGCGGCTCTAGTTAAAGGGCGTAAAACAGCTCGTTTTGTGTGCAAGTTAGTTAAAGAAGCTCCCCACAGCAGACATCCGTATTTAGCTGATTAGCCTCTGAGCTATCGAGTTAAAGCGGCGCTGCTCAGTGCCTGCCTGCCTGCCTGCCTGCCCGCGGGAGCTCCAGCCAGCGGCCGGCGGGCGGGCGGGCGGCCGGGCACGCAGGGCAGAGGCAGTCCGCTGCTTGTGCTGCACGGCGCTCAGCGCTACAGGAGAAGCGGCTCTCCGTGTCGAACACCCGCGGAACAAACACGACTTCCTAAAGCTAACTAACCCGCAGCACGGTGCCCGGTTCGAACCTGCGGCCGCCGGCTCGCCCCTTACCTTGCTACTCTGGTAATCTTCCAGGGCTCTCAGCGCGCTGTCAGTGAGTTTGACGTGAAAGACGGATACGTTGCTGCCATTGCTCACTCTTCCGCAGGACAGTCCGTAGCACTGCTCCTCCTTCAGCGCCGCCATTTTTGCTGCCGTTACCACACCGCTCGCTCGCTCGCTCGCGCACCTCGGCGTCACAGCGCGAGCACGGCGCCTATGAGCGTCCCGAGCGCGCGGACAGGGGCGGAGCTTCGCCTGCGCGCGCGCGCGCGTCACCTGCGCTCGGACAAAGGTCTCGCGCTTCGTCTCCGAACGAGTAGTGTAGCGGGGGGGGGGGGGGGGGGTGACGTCACAGTTCCGTTAGGCGCTGACGCGATTACGGCGCGTGGGAATGCCCCACAGGAACCGACAACACGCTGATTCCGGACTTTAATC
This sequence comes from Corydoras sp. C115, assembly GCA_019802505.1. Taxonomy (NCBI): domain Eukaryota; kingdom Metazoa; phylum Chordata; class Actinopteri; order Siluriformes; family Callichthyidae; genus Corydoras; species Corydoras sp. C115. The sequence goes on along the minus strand of JAFMOC010000016.1, from coordinate 978,365 downwards.
GCGCGGCCGCACGTACACACACGCACGCACAAATACACTCACATACACACACACACACACTCACATAAAGACATACACACGCACACACTCACATACAGACATACACACACTCACATACAGACATACACACACTCACATACAGACATACACACACACACTCACAGACATATACACACGCACACACTTACATACAGACATATACACACACGCACGCACAAATACACTCACATACACACACACTCACATAAAGACATACACACACGCACACACTTACATACAGACATACACACACACACGCACAAATACACTCACATACACACACACGCACAAACAGACACACACGCACAAACACACAGACACACTCACATACAGACATACACACACGCACAGACACACACACTCACATAGACATTCACATACATACACACACAAACACACAGACAGACATACACACGCACAAACACACACACACAGAAAGACACGCACACACAAGCACACAGACGCACGCACAAACACACAGACGCACACACATACAGACACACGCACAAACACACACACACAGACGCACACAGACAGACATACGCACACACACGCACAAACACACATACAGACAGACACATTCAGACATACGCACAAACACACACACAGACATACACAGACACATACGCACACACACACACACACACACAGACATACACAGACACATACGCACACACACATTCAGACATACGCACAAACACACACACAGACATACAGACACACACATACACTATACAGACACACACACAGACACATACGCACGCACACACAGACATATACACATACAGACACACATACATCGGCACACACACAGACAGAGATGGATGCTCAGCCAGACGCAATTGTGAAAGTTTATTTTTGTATATGACAGAGTAACTGTTGAATGTTCACATACAGAATACAGAGAAACGCGTCATAAACAAATCATTTGGTATGGAAATCAAACTTACAGTATTTGGTCAGAGATACATTATGAGGGGCGCGTGCGATTTAGAACCACACACGCATGCGCAGACACTACCAAACAGGACATTAAAATCTAGCAGCAGTGTCGATTATTAACGTGGAACAGACAGACAGACAGACAGACAGACAGACAGACAGACAGACAGATATAAAGCACGGTGCTTTAAGCTTTAAACAGGTGGACAATTTTACTTTAACTTTATCACCTCCAAGAAAATCAGCACTGTGCCGAAGACAGAGTTAAAAGTTAAACTTTACAGGACAGAACTCCAGAGAACTCTTAATTTAAAAAAAGGCTGTTTTAAGTAACTCGTTCTCTGAAAGGATTTTCCTCAAACAAATTATACGAATGTTCTAGTATCATTGAAAAGCAAATTCAGTCATTCACTCAACATGTGGAATATTACAGCGTAGTGTAGTTTGCAGTAAAGCATGTTTGGTTCTAGGTTTTTGATGGCAGTTCTACAATCTAATAATAAAGACTGAATCAGGATCATCAGGAGAAGTGCCATCACAAGTCCGAATACCACAGACCAGTTAACTTTCAACAGCAGAAAGACCCCAGGGTTATATTTCTGCACATTGTGAACATATATGACTCCATTTTTATATCTAGATCTTTTAGTGGAGCTGATGAGTAAATGCTAAAAGAGTGAGATGATGATGAAGATAATGCATCATTTCCCCCTCACTGCTCACAACTGCACTCAACTATATTATCTTCTTATACACAAACACACTTCATCAAGAAAGATTCACATTTGATTAAAACCCTAAGCTGTCTGCCTCTTCAGTTCTCCTTAAACAAAAAAAACCCTAGTGAGCCTAAAGAGGAGATGATTAAAGATTTACTTAAAGTTTAAAAGGTCTGTAGCTTTACCTCCAAAAGATCAAAGAGAAAGTTCCTTCACTATGTTCCTTTATCTTCCATGTTCCAAATTTCTATTTGAAACTTTTAGGTTTGGTCCATTTTTCTTGTACATACAATAACTGCCATTACTTGTGAATGATTCTTTTTGATCTTTTGTTTCCTCCAGGAACCTCATGAACTACAACATCTTAGATCACACAGTACCAGGAACAACAATTATAAATACAGCAAAATGTATAGAAGTAACATTATTATTTTTAATTACTTTTACTTCTAATCATTTCTCAGTGTATATTATTTAAATATATTGAAGAGGTCTAAGGTAAAATTGGGCAACTTTCATGTAACCTCTGGCTTTGAACCACCTGATGAGGTTCCAGACAAAAGAGCACGCTGATCAAAACTAGATGTATGTTTTAGAGCCCTATTTTCAAAGACGTTTATCTTTGCCCAGAGTAGCACTGAATTTTGGAATTTTTGGATTCCACACGCCCTGTTTTTATGGATCTCCTAATTTATGTTAAACATGTATTGATAGCATTTGAGAATAATAAATCTTTATCTGCAGATGCTCTGAACATTCCAGAGTTTCAGCACCAGCCCTCTCTGATTCAGTTTCTGGCAGCAATGACAACGGAGAGGGCCACACCTCCAAGGGCAACTGCAGTTGCGCCAAACAACCATTTCCAGCTGATGCTCTGTGATGAAAACCACAAGACGATGAACACGGGTAAGCATTTACACTCAATATACTCAGATAAAACAGATAACATGCTGTTTCCACACTGACATGACAGGACACATGGGGACAGGCCCAGTACACACCCATGAAGACTTGGCCTGTGACTTCTGCAGAGGGGTGAGTGCAGATGGGTTTCCAAACATCTTCTTGTACATTTCTTGTTCCACTCCCCTCTGTTCACTGTGTTTCTTTGCCAGTTTAGACAGCTCTGCATGGATGGTCTGTATGGACAGAGTCAGAAGGTGGAGTGTGAGAGGCAGTTGCTGGAAGCACACATCGTTTTAGCTCACACTACAAAGGTGATTAAATCACAGCACTTTATTAAACCCCTGATCACACCTCAGCCATGTTTCGACCTGCAACACCTCAACCCTGCGTCTGCAAGTTTCACACCCCACCCTAACCCCTTACTAAAAAAAAAAATAAATAAATAAATAATAATAATAATAATAATAATAATAATAATATATAATAATAATAATATATATATATATATATATATATATATATATATATATATATATATATATATATATATATATATACACACACACACATACATACATACACACACACAATGTATCTGTGAAATTTAACATGTGCACACTAAACACAGAGCCAGTGCTACAAACACAGAACCTAACTTTATTTGATGAGTCGATTTAAGTAAATCGGTTATATCATAAGAGCGTCTTAAAATTGTCATAACATTTATATATAAAAAAAATCAAGTGGTGTTTCAAGTGGTGCAACTTACACAGAACAAAAATCAAATGTACTGTAAGTTACACTTTCAGTACATTTGACTGTTTATTTTTGTCCATACAGGATAGAACTAGTTTTCTTTTAAATGGAAATGTTAATATATTCTTTAAGGTACACAAACTTTTTAATTTATATATATTTTTTAATATTAAGCATTGTCTTTTTTTGGTTATTGCATAATAATAATGACTTCTTATCTTCTCATCCATTATCAGTAAGATGATGGACGGTTGAGGGTGGAGACCGCAGGTGTCAGGTGTATGTGGGTGAGTGATGTCAGACTGTGATTATGGAGCTGTACAGATGGAGTAGAAAAGGAAGCTCCTCCTCCCTCCAGCTTATGTAATCAGAGAAGGGCACAGAGGCTTTGGATATGGCAAGTACATGGAGGGATCAGGGTATTTTTAGAAAGCTAACACAGTCGTGTTTCCTCCACCAGTAGCATGTCTCCATTTCCACACAGTGCAGGTGTGGGGCTTTACTTCAGAATCATCTTTAATGTGCCGTTGTCAGCATTACCTTGTTACTCGGCTCCAACTTCAGAGCCCGTTTCAGGACTTTAACTGCTTCTGCATATTCTCCCTGCAGAGCGAACACCTGCAAACACAGACCCCAGTTATCAACATCTTCTGTTCAGCACGGCAGGATATCAAGATCAAATGGCCCTGTATATAAATGTTCAAGGGATACAATTTAGTTAAACCATTTAGCCACTAGATCTATGTTTAAAATGTTAGGTACATACAGTAGCTTTTAACAGAGCAACAGCATTATAATCAACATGCAATAAAAAAATCTAACCATCATAGTACCACTTCTATAAGGAAAAGCATGGTTTTCACATGATACGGTTACACTTCTATACAGCAGTGCTTCTCAATTATTTTCTGTTAAGCCACCCCCCCCCCCCCAGGAAGAAGAAACCTTTTTGCGCCCCCCCCCGTACATGACAAAATGGGATGAAAAAGTATTTTTACACGCCCACTGTAGTATCATTTGTCTATAAATTTGTTATAAGTACAAACAATAAAGAAAACAAAAAAGAAAGAAATATAGATCAACTTAAAACAAAGAATAATTTTATTAACTTTGTTTTTTAGTTTGTAACAGAAACGAATTAAATCCTTATTAAAACCAGAAACATTTTTGAACTGACTGGCATTTGATACTGAAAAATGAAATGAAATAAAATCAATAAATAATAATAAATTCAAATTCATCAGCAACATTCATTCAGGAGCACAATTTATTAACACTTTAACCTACAAAACTAAAATGATATACAACAATTTGTGCTGTTTTTTTTTTTTTTTTTGAGTAATTCAGAACTAATGTCTACAACGTGCCCGTTTTGCAGCGCACAACTTTTCTGAAGTAGTTTTCATAAAGCGTTATGATTGCTGGCTGAACGCGTCACGTTTACGATTAAAAACTCAAGCGGTCATCAGCGTGATTGGGGTTTAATGTCTTTAAGTGACGCCTTCATTTATTTCACGCTGTCCGCTGCCAACATTTAAAGACACAAAAGGCACACCGCTCTTTCTTCGTCTCCCACCTTCGTTACGGTGAAACCAAGCGCTACATACGCTTTCCTCGTTTTAACTTTCGGTTGACTTTTGTTGCTCTCGTTATCTTCGTCTCTCTCCGCCATCCCTGTTAAATATTTCTCCATGTTGTCTCTTGAGGTTTAGTTCAGTACACTTACTATCACTTGCTCGGTGATATCTTGTTATGCGCCCCCCCCCCCACGTGCCCCACTATTTGAGAAGCACTGCTATACAGTATGTCGTACCTTAAATAGTTGACTCCCCACTTACTCAACTTGATTACGTGATTCGCCTCCAATTGAATCATGGGAAAGCACAATGTTCTGTGGTCACTTCAAAAACTTCAGTGTTCAGTAATTTTATACCTATACTTGCTGCCTACACACTATTCAGACACACTAGCCCGTCTCACCTACAGTTTTTCTTACAGTGTAGTAGATAGTCAGTGATTTCAGATGCAGCCCTAATAAACTAACCAACACCCAGATGTTTAGATAAAGAGCTTGACTGAAGGTACCTTGCCTTGACGAAACAAAGCTTTGATGTTGTCGGGTTGATAAGCCAAGACTGAGACACAGGACTGTAGTGCAGCTTCAAAGTGATCCATCTTCAGCTGAGCAGCAGCCATATTGTTCAAACATTTCAGCTTCATATCAAGTAGCTGCTCCTCCTCCTGAGTGGTGATGTCCACTGCAACATTATCACCAAAATCATTACCACCAATGCAGCTCTAAATGTTTCAGTACTATTTAAAATGAATTAACCAATTAATAATTATTAAAAATAAATATGAATGAATTATTTATTATTATCATTTCACCTTTTGAACTTGATTCTGTTATCTGCAGAGCAATGCTGTAAGAGTTAACAGCAAAAGCGTAGTCACCACGCTGGAAGTGATAGTTGCCCCGTTCTCGTTTCATGCTTGCCAGACTAATCCGCTCAGAGGGTGGAAGAAGTTCCAGGTCTAAAGCATCGTTAACGAACAGCAAATGTACCTCCAGGATCAGATCGGCATTGGAAGGAACGACAGGAGAAGAACTGCAAGTGGTCAAGAAAAAAATAGGAATCATCAATGAAACAGGTTTACTACTATAGTGTAAAGACGGTTTAACGATAATGAATTCACTTCACAAACTTCCTGTGGCACACATTCACTGTAGCATTATATCTAGCTTCAACAAGGTGACAACATTTATTTCTGTCAGTTACATTTACCCCCCCCCCCCCCCCCCCCCCAAGATCTTATTTTGATGATGGCCATTGGGATCACTGCACAAATCTTTGCCGGTACATCCCAAAGATTCTCATAGGGGTTCAGGTCTGGACTCTTATTTAACAAAGAAGCACTCACTGTATCATTTAGGTTTAATTGACTTGTTGCATGTTTTTGGTAATATGTTTTTAGTCAAGCAGTGTACAAGAGGATAGTTCTTTCTAATCCTGTGCTCAGTGTGTTAGCTCTTTTTACATACCGAGCAACACCTGCATTGCGGCTGCATCATATTAATGTAATGAACTTTCCATCAGTAACTCCTGACCTGAATCCCATAGAACCTTCATAGCATGAATGTTAAAACTGTTTTAAATGACCCACAAAGTAAATGATGAAATAAGGAAAGGCCTTTTAAGGAAAGTCACACGTATGGTCTCTGTGTGGTGGTGTAGCAGGATGTGTGTAGTCCCTGTGTGGTGGTGTAGCAGGATGTGTGTGGTCTCTGTGTGGTGGTGTAGCAGGATGTGTGTAGTCCCTGTGTGGTGGTGTAGCAGAATGTGTGTGGTCTCTGTGTGGTGGTGTAGCAGGATGTGTGTAGTCCCTGTGTGGTGGTGTAGCAGGATGTGTGTGGTCTCTGTGTGGTGGTGTAGCAGGATGTGTGTGGTCTCTGTGTGGTGGTGTAGCAGGATGTGTGTGGTCTCTGTGTGGTGGTGTAGCAGGATGTGTGTGGTCTCTGTGTGGTGGTGTAGCAGGATGTGTGTGGTCTCTGTGTGGTGGTGTAGCAGGATGTGTGTGGTCTCTGTGTGGTGGTGTAGCAGGATGTGTGTGGTCTCTGTGTGGTGGTGTAGCAGGATGTGTGTGGTCTCTGTGTGGTGGTGTAGCAGGATGTGTGTGGTCTCTATGTGGTGGTGTAGCAGGATGTGTGTGGTCCCTGTGTGGTGGTGTAGCAGGATGTGTGTGGTCTCTATGTGGTGGTGTAGCAGGATGTGTGTGGTCTCTGTGTGGTGGTGTAGCAGAACGTGTATGGTCCCTGTGTGGTGGTGAGCAGGATGTGTGTGGTCTCTATGTGGTGGTGTAGCAGGATGTGTGTGGTCTCTGTGTGGTGGTGTAGCAGGATGTGTGTGGTCTCTGTGTGGTGGTGTAGCAGGATGTGTGTGGTCTCTGTGTGGTGGTGTAGCAGGATGTGTGTGGTCTCTGTGTGGTGGTGTAGCAGGATGCGTGTGGTCTCTGTGTGGTGGTGTAGCAGGATGTGTGTGGTCTCTGTGTGGTGGTGTAGCAGGATGTGTGTGGTCTCTGTGTGGTGGTGTAGCAGGATGTGTGTGGACCCTGTGTGGTGGTGTAGCAGGATGTGTGTGGACCCTGTGTGGTGGTGTAGCAGGATGCGTGTGGTCTCTGTGTGGTGGTGTAGCAGGATGTGTGGGGTCTGTGTGTGGTGGTGTAGCAGGATGCGTGTGGGTCCCTGTTTGGTGGTGTAGCAGGATGTGTGTGGTCCCTGTTTGGTGGTGTAGCAGGATGTGTGGGGTCTATTTGTAGTGGTGTAGCAGGATGTGTGTGGTCTCTGTGTGGTGGTGTAGCAGGATGCGTGTGGTCTCTATGTGGTGGTGTAGCAGGATGTGTGTGGTCTCTGTGTGGTGGTGTAGCAGGATGTGTGTGGTCTCTATGTGGTGGTGTAGCAGGATGTGTGTGGTCTCTATGTGGTGGTGTAGCAGGATGTGTGTGGTCTCTGTGTGGTGGTGTGTAGCAGGATGTGTGGGGTCCCTGTGTGGTGGTGTAGCAGGATGTGTGGGGTCCCTGTGTGGTGGTGTAGCAGGATGTGTGTGGTCTCTGTGTGGTGGTGTAGCAGGATGTGTGGGGTCCCTGTGTGGTGGTGTAGCAGGATGTGTGTGGTCTCTGTGTGGTGGTGTAGCAGGATGTGTGTGGTCTCTGTGTGGTGGTGTAGCAGGATGTGTGTGGTCTCTATGTGGTGGTGTAGCAGGATGTGTGTGGTCCCTGTGTGGTGGTGTAGCAGGATGTGTGTGGTCTCTATGTGGTGGTGTAGCAGGATGTGTGTGGTCTCTGTGTGGTGGTGTAGCAGAACGTGTATGGTCCCTGTGTGGTGGTGTAGCAGGATGTGTGTGGTCTCTATGTGGTGGTGTAGCAGGATGTGTGTGGTCTCTGTGTGGTGGTGTAGCAGGATGTGTGTGGTCTCTGTGTGGTGGTGTAGCAGGATGTGTGTGGTCTCTGTGTGGTGGTGTAGCAGGATGTGTGTGGTCTCTGTGTGGTGGTGTAGCAGGATGCGTGTGGTCTCTGTGTGTGGTGGTGTAGCAGGATGTGTGTGGTCTCTGTGTGGTGGTGTAGCAGGATGTGTGTGGTCTCTGTGTGGTGGTGTAGCAGGATGTGTGTGGACCCTGTGTGGTGGTGTAGCAGGATGTGTGTGGACCCTGTGTGGTGGTGTAGCAGGATGCGTGTGGTCTCTGTGTGGTGGTGTAGCAGGATGTGTGGGGTCTGTGTGTGGTGGTGTAGCAGGATGCGTGTGGTCCCTGTTTGGTGGTGTAGCAGGATGTGTGTGGTCCCTGTTTGGTGGTGTAGCAGGATGTGTGGGGTCTATTTGTAGTGGTGTAGCAGGATGTGTGTGGTCTCTGTGTGGTGGTGTAGCAGGATGCGTGTGGTCTCTATGTGGTGGTGTAGCAGGATGTGTGTGGTCTCTGTGTGGTGGTGTAGCAGGATGTGTGTGGTCTCTATGTGGTGGTGTAGCAGGATGTGTGTGGTCTCTATGTGGTGGTGTAGCAGGATGTGTGTGGTCTCTGTGTGGTGGTGTAGCAGGATGTGTGGGGTCCCTGTGTGGTGGTGTAGCAGGATGTGTGGGGTCCCTGTGTGGTGGTGTAGCAGGATGTGTGTGGTCTCTGTGTGGTGGTGTAGCAGGATGTGTGGGGTCCCTGTGTGGTGGTGTAGCAGGATGTGTGTGGTCTCTGTGTGGTGGTGTAGCAGGATGTGTGTGGTCTCTGTGTGGTGGTGTAGCAGGATGTGTGTGGTCTCTATGTGGTGGTGTAGCAGGATGTGTGTGGGTCCCTGTGTGGTGGTGTAGCAGGATGTGTGTGGTCTCTATGTGGTGGTGTAGCAGGATGTGTGTGGTCTCTGTGTGGTGGTGTAGCAGAACGTGTATGGTCCCTGTGTGGTGGTGTAGCAGGATGTGTGTGGTCTCTATGTGGTGGTGTAGCAGGATGTGTGTGGTCTCTGTGTGGTGGTGTAGCAGGATGTGTGTGGTCTCTGTGTGGTGGTGTAGCAGGATGTGTGTGGTCTCTGTGTGGTGGTGTAGCAGGATGTGTGTGGTCTCTGTGTGGTGGTGTAGCAGGATGCGTGTGGTCTCTGTGTGGTGGTGTAGCAGGATGTGTGTGGTCTCTGTGTGGTGGTGTAGCAGGATGTGTGTGGTCTCTGTGTGGTGGTGTAGCAGGATGTGTGTGGACCCTGTGTGGTGGTGTAGCAGGATGCGTGTGGTCTCTGTGTGGTGGTGTAGCAGGATGTGTGGGGTCTGTGTGTGGTGGTGTAGCAGGATGCGTGTGGTCCCTGTTTGGTGGTGTAGCAGGATGTGTGTGGTCCCTGTTTGGTGGTGTAGCAGGATGTGTGGGGTCTATTTGTAGTGGTGTAGCAGGATGTGTGTGGTCTCTGTGTGGTGGTGTAGCAGGATGCGTGTGGTCTCTATGTGGTGGTGTAGCAGGATGTATGTGGTCTCTGTGTGGTGGTGTAGCAGGATGTGTGTGGTCTCTATGTGGTGGTGTAGCAGGATGTGTGTGGTCTCTATGTGGTGGTGTAGCAGGATGTGTGTGGTCTCTATGTGGTGGTGTAGCAGGATGTGTGTGGTCTCTGTGTGGTGGTGTAGCAGGATGTGTGGGGTCCCTGTGTGGTGGTGTAGCAGGATGTGTGGGGTCCCTGTGTGGTGGTGTAGCAGGATGTGTGTGGTCTCTGTGTGGTGGTGTAGCAGGATGTGTGGGGTCCCTGTGTGGTGGTGTAGCAGGATGTGTGTGGTCTCTGTGTGGTGGTGTAGCAGGATGTGTGTGGTCTCTGTGTGGTGGTGTAGCAGGATGTGTGTGGTCTATTTGTGGTGGTGTAGCAGGATGTGTGTGGTCTCTGTGTGGTGGTGTAGCAGGATGTGTGTGGTCTCTGTGTGGTGGTGTAGCAGGATGTGTGTGGTCTCTGTGTGGTGGTGTAGCAGGAAACGAAAATGAGCTCTCACCTTCCCAGAACTCCAAAAGCATATTTAGCACCTGCTTCAATGAGAGCTTTCTCCCCCACATCCATCAGCTGCACGGTCAGATCCAGAGCCTGAAAAGAGCACGAGAGTTCAAGTTCAAGTTATTTATTTCTATAGCGCTTTTTACAACAGTACATTGTCACAAAGCAGCTTTACAGGATGAAAAACCTTTAAACCCCCAAAGAGCAAGCCGAAGCGACAGTGGCAAGAAAAAAACTCCCTGTTATGATGTTATTTAAGGAAGAAACCTTGGGAGGACCAAGACTCAGTGGGGGACTCGTCCTTCTTGAGCGGCCACATCCACTTCAGCGAAGCAGAGCACTGTGAGCGGTTCAAATACATCAGGATAAACATATCACCTGTGATTAGTCCTCTAACTCATAACACCTCAAAACACTTATTAATGGGCTTCTATACCATTAAGGATCTCTTTGTTGATAACAAATTTGGAACATTTGAACAGCTCAGGAGCATAGGAAATATTCCTCATTCACATTTTTATAGGTACTTACAATTACGAAGTTTTCTCTCATCACATTACCCCCACTTCCCCACCTTACCACCGAAAAATCTTTTGGATACTATCTTAGATTCTACCAGAGCCCCACTAAAAATTGGTATAGTATATGCTTTAATTAACTCAGAAAAATCTGAATCTCTATCACTGAAACAACGATGGGAGGAGGAACTAGGTATACAGATATCGGAAAAGATTTGGGAGGAAACCTTGGACAGAATTCATTCTTCATCAATATGCATGAGACATACTGTGATGCAGTTTAAGGTTGTTCATCGTTTACATTGGTCTAAAACTGAGCTAAAAACCGTTTTACCCAATATTGATCCTGTCTGTGAGAGATGTAATAGAGACTTTTTTTACACACATGTATTGGGCCTGTTCTAAATTAACAACATTTTGGCAATCAATATTTTCCTTTCTCTCAAATGTTCTAGATATTACTATCCCACCTTCACCATATGAGGCCATATTTGGGGTGACATCACAGGATATTTGCATAGGTAAATCAACAAAGAATGTAATTGCTTTTTCAACTTTGTTGGAAAGGCGACTAATTTTACTCAATTGGAAAGATACACGTCCACCTACCTTTAAACATTGGATTAAGGAACTAATGTACTTTTTGAATTTAGAAAAAATTCGTTATATGACGAGAGGGGACAGCTTGAGATTCGATGCTATCTGGCAGCCTGTCATTACATATGTGGAACAAATGGATTTTGATGCATAAGACCGTTTGTATGTACTACCATTATTGGTCATGTTGTGTACACTGTGACTGTTACAGCTACCATTACTGGTTAATATTTGTTTATGTATTAGTGCTGAGAGAAATTTATATGTGCAGTGGGGAGCGGGTGGGTCTTTCTTTCTTTTTTGTTCATTGTTAAAATTTTCGCAAAAAAAAAAAAAAACAATAAAAAGACAATGGCGGCACGGTGTCTTAGTGGTTAGCACGTTCGCCTCTTAGCGCTAGGGGTTCCTGGTTTGAATCCCTATCTGGGTGGAGTTTCCATGTTCTCCCCGTGTCTGCGTGGGTTTCCTCCGTGTTCTCCGGTTTCCTCCCACAGTCCAAAAACATGGATCAAGTCAATTGAATTCTCAAAATTGCCCCATATAGAGTGTGTCTGTGTGAGTGAGTGTGTGCCCAGCGATGGATTGGCGCCCTGTCCTGGGTCTATCTGCCCAGCACCCGAGACGTTCTCCCCTGGATGGGCATGGGGAACCCCACCGAGACCCTAATAGAGGATAAAGCGGGAGATAATGAATGAATGAATGAATAAAAAGACATTTGATCAAAAAAACAAAAAGACAAATAAAAAAAAAAAAAAATAAACAAAACAAACCACTTATTAAAAACTCAGATTCAGATTCACCTCCTGTTGTACCTCGATAAGATGTGGACAGTACGATTTACCCTTTAAACTGCAACAGGATAAAGTCAATTCAAATTAAAAACAACACACGTGAGCAGTGCACAGCATACAGCACACATACTAAACAACTGCATGGCTTTTATCATGAAGCTTCATCCTCTCCACACAGAACCTCGCTGTTTAATTGAGCACTTCTGCTGAACCTTTACAGAGATAGTGGTTTATGCCACACTGTGGATCAGGACCACACGCTGAGCTCCACAAACACTTCATCACATTACTTAAGGACAGCTACCTGAATGACATCGCCGTCTCCGAGCGTGAAACAGACACACGTCTCCTCCTGCACCGGGGTTTTATCAGTCAGACAGCTTTTCAGGTTTATGGTGACCCTCTGTCCCCTCTGAGGTTTACTGCCAGGATTGGACCCCGCTTCTAGAACCTTCTTTCTTAACAGCCCATTTCCTGTGAATCGGTAAAAATAAGAGATAAGAACCCCGAAGGCTAAGACCCAAACCTAATCTTAATCATAATATCAATCTTGTCATCCATCTGTATTCAGCACAGATTTATCAGATTAATAAAAAAAAAGTATAAATGGGGGGCGGCACGGTGATTTAGTGGTTAGCACATTCGCCTCTCAGCGCTAGGGATTCCCGGTTCGAATCCCCATCTGGGTGGAGTTTCCATGTTCTCCCCATGTCTGCGTGGGTTTCCTCCGGGTTCTCCGGTTTCCTCCCACAGTCCAAAAACATGGATCAAGTCATTTGAATTCTCAAAATTGCCCCATATAGTGTGTCTGTGTGAGTGTATCTGCCCAGCGCCCGAGACGTTCTCCCCTGGATGGGCATGGGCAACCCCACCGCGACCCTAATAGAGGATAAAGCAGGAGATAATGAATGAATGAGTATAAATGGGCCTGGATATCTGTACGTGATTTCCAGAAGTTTTCAAGACGACATGTTTATTTTGAGCTTCTACAGAAGAGGAACATTTTTAGCTTTCAGATTCCAGCTGCTGAAGGAAATTTTACTTTTGTAATATACTTTGTTGGATGATGGTGAGCCCTTTTTAAGAGGGTCACTGCTTACTGAGCTAACTCACGCTCCTACTTCTTCACAGCCTTAGATGAATGTGATGTCAAAATACATGTATAAACCAGAACTAAACCATACTGTGGACAGTGTCTCACTAACTTATAGCAGAAGCAGTAAATTAACCCCAAAGCAACTTTGATCCTCCACCATGCTGATCATGCATGACCATTTTTTATTTCTGCATTTTGTTCTGCTTTATCTGTGGGTTCTACTATAGAGTATATATTTTGTTCAAAGTCTGATGGATGGTGAGAGCTGACCCTATTGTACTTTGTATTTTTGGTTCAGATTGACTTGGTTTAAAAGTTGGTAAAAGTTCTTTATTCTTCATTCCTATTTTCCATCAATGTCTCTCATCCATGTCTACATTCAGGGAGATCAGCATCAGTACCACATGTAGTACACAGTGCTGTACTGACACAGAAGACTGAATCGACACATCTCCTGTAAAGTGATTAATCATATGAGGGAGTTCTGTGTTAAATCATTGATTTATTTCTCTCTTCTCTGTGAGTGAAAGTAAGCATGTATTAAACAAATGGTAGAAACAACACAATGTGCTGGGAGATGTGGCACATCATTTAAAAGAAGTGCAGATAGAAGTTGTTTTTTTGGGCCATTTTTTGACTCTCCAAAAATACCATACCCCCTCTCCCCCAAAAGTGCAGTCAGCATGAAGAGTTTTAGTACCCAGAACATCCAGCCATTCCTCCTGAAATAAACTCTCTGGAACATCTGCTTTCACTGTAGAACCAGCCGAGGTAACGGTCCTCTTTCCACTGCCTACATATTCCAGAGGTGGGAGATCATCTACTCCATCATCTTCACCATTCAGCATTTCAAAGTCTTCTCCAGTATCTAAAAGAGACGCCCTGCTGGACTTCTTCTCTTTAAAATCCCTGTGATTTTCAGGATGATACAGCATGGTCTCATCCTTCTCCTCCATCTGTACATGCATACACACACACACACACTCTTAAGAAGTCCAAATAAAATTACTTTAAATGTTCACTGTCCAATATAAACACAATCAAACGTAGTGCTGTGCTGGATCTGCTGGGTCTGTATTTATCTGAAACAGGTAACCAATGTGATTTAGAGGATTTTGTTGTTTGATGTCATTAATAAGTTAAAGTGATCAGATGACATGCTCTATGACAGAACAAATTCAATCATTTTTTAAGGGCGGCACGGCGGCTTCGTGGTTATCACATTCACCTCTCAGTGCTAGGGATTCCCGGTTCGAATCCCAATCTGGGTGGAGTTTCCATGTTCTCCCCGTGTCCACATGGGTTTCCTCAGGGTTCTTTGGTTTCCCCAATGTCCAAAAACATGGATCAAGCTAAATTGAATGCTCTAAATTGCCCCATATAGAGAGTGATTGTGTGTGTGTCTGTATGAGTGAGTGCCCAGTACAGGGTGTATCTGCCCTGCGCCCACAAACCTAGTAGAGGATAAGCAGAAGATAATGGATGGATGTAACTTTTTACTACAGTAATAGCTACAGTATGAAACTGGTTCTTAAGCCACATTTTCTTTTTATTTTATAAAACACATTTGATGCAAATGACAGAGTCCTTGAATCCAAAAAATCAGGTTTCAGAATCAAATCATTCTGAACTAACAGCACTGTAACATAACACAGAGCTGTATACATCATAACTGCGATTTAAACACCTTAAATAAACAACTTAATTCAGATTATTGATCTACTTTATAATTAAATTCAGGTTTAATAAACCCGTTCAGCTTTCGATCTTTATTAAAACAGGCGGCTAATGCTAAAGCAACGCCTGCTGAACAGAAAGTACCGCAAAAAACCTAAATCATTTAAAGCCACGAATAAAATCAGGTTTATTTATTATATTTAAAAAATCTGATTTGAATTATTTCACCAAATCAAAACAAACACGACGAATTAATATGAAACAAATTAGCATAATGAACAGAAGAGAAACTTCCAGATAAGTCTGTGTTTAAAGATTAAATCAGCAGAATCGATAATAACCCTGAATTTAATATAAAATATAAACTCACCCTGAAAACAGAAGTTTATTTACATTAAAGCGTGAAGCGGACCTGCAGCGCCTACCTTTCTAGAACATTAGAACATTTCAACGTGCTGAAACCATGTCAACATAAAAGTCCTATATCAACTGTGATTGTACTGTGATGAACACCTGTTTTCACCTTTAAGGAGAAAAACTAAGTATCTCAGAATGCTAACTTAGTAAATCAGAAATTAGAAATAAAAAAATCAGCATTCTGAGATACGTTTGCCTTCTGTCTTCTTAGATCCATCCATTATCTCCCGCTGTATCCTCTATTAGGGTCGCGGGGGTTCCCCATGCCCATCCAGGGGAGAACGTTTCAGGCGGTGGGCAGATACACCCAGGACAGGGCGCCAATCTATCGCTGGGCACACACTCACTCACACAGACACACTCTTATATGGGGCAATTTGGAGAACTCAATTGACTTGATCCATGTTTTTAGACTGTGGGTGGAAACCGGAGAACCCGGAGGAAACCCACGCGGACACGGGAAGAACATGGAAACTCCACCCAGATGGGGATTCGAACCGGGAATCCCTAGTGCTGAGAGGCGAACGTGCTAAACCACTAAGCCACCGTGCCACCCCTTTTGTCTTCTTAGTTTGGAAAATAGGTTTCCATAGTTAAGGGCGGCACGGTAGCTTAGTGGTTAGCACATTCGCCTTTCGGCACTAGGGATTCCCGGTTCGAATCCCAATCTGGGGGGAGTTTCCATGTTCTCTCCGTGTCCGTGTGGGTTTCCTCCGGGTTCTCCGGTTTCCTCCCACAATCCAAAAGCCAATTGAGTTCTCCAAATTGCCCCATATAGAGTGTTTATGTGTCTGAGTGAGTTTTGTGCCCAGCGATAGATTGGCACCCTGTCCTGGGTGTATCTACCCAGCACCTGAAACGTTCTCCCCTGGATGGACATGGGGAACCCCCCCGCGACCCTAATAGAGGATAAAGCGGAAGATGGATGGGTTTTTATACGGTGGCTTAGTGGTTAGCACGTTCGAATACTAATATGGGGGAACTTTTGATACTTTTGCACTTTGTCCTGGGTGTATCTACTCAACGCCCGAAATGGCATGGAACCCCCCCGCAACGCTAGGAGAGCATTAAGCAAAAGATCGAATGAAATGAAAAAGTTTACATATGCTTGTGTTAAATCCCAACAAGCTTATATTTATTATACTGTGTACTCATTATTATTCATTATATCCCACTTTATCCTCTATTTGGGTCGCGGTGGGGTTCCCCATGCCCATCCAGGGGAGAACATCTCAGGCGCTGGGCAGATACACCCAGGACAGGGTGCCAATCCAACACTGGGCACACACTCACTCACACAGACACACTCTATATGGGGCAATTTGGAGAACTCAATTGACTTGATCCATGTTTTTGGACTGTGGGAGGAAACCGGAGAACCCAGAGGAAACCCACGAAGACACGGGGAGAACATGGAAACTCCACCCAGATGGGGATTCGAACCGGGAATCCCTAGCGCTGAGAGGAGAACATGCTAACTACTAAGCCACCGTGCCGCCTATACTTTATTTTAATTGTTAGCACATCATAGATCCTCTGATACCATTGTGGTTGACCAGTTCCTACCCTTCAAGGCTTCTGTGTCTCCTCCATCAAGACAAAGCACAATGTCACTTGAGTTCTGTATGCTTTTCATCCAGATAACATTCAGATGAGCCACATCTGGCTGAGAACTTGCAAACCGCATGTACAACTAAGGTAACCACATTCACCCACCGGTCAATTTATTAGGTACACCTCCTCAGTTCTACACTTACTCAGTTCTACTTTTCAGTTCCACTGATCATATTGATTAACTTTGTAGTTCTTCAATTACCAGTCCATCTGTTTCTCTACTTTGTTAGTCTGCATTAGTATGTATGAGTATGTTCTCTGATGACCAGGATCCCAGAGAGAAGGTATTAGGGTGGTGGATGATTCTCAGTACTGCAGTTATACTGACATGGTGGTGGTGTGTTAGTATGTGTTGTGTTGTTACGAGTGGATCAGACACAGAACAGTAAGTACACCAATCAAAACTTACAGGTGTCTGATCCACTTGTACTCTAATTCACCACCAGGGTTGTATTGGTAATCTGTCTTACTGGGCATTTTCCCAATGGGCTGACCATCCTCAAAATATATGTAGCTGTTTTTATGGGTAGTAGCTTTTGTGTAGTGAAGCTTTATTTATTGTTGAGTAACATTTTACAAGTAGCTTACCCAACACTGCCAACATAGTTAAACCAACATTATACCGCAGTAAAAAGTCTAACATATCAGTGTTCAGACACGTTTCTCTCACCTGAATGTATTTGTGTAATCTTAGATAATCTAACAATTTGCAGGAGCGTACTGTGACTCAACCTGAGCTTCGTCTCAACACAGTCGATCTGACGTTCTAAGTAACTTTCCTTTAGTTTTATTGTTATGACAACCACCACTTTCAATGTTCCATTATACTCTATGGACAAAAGAGCATTTATAAAACCTAGAAAGTTATAAAACCTTTTGATTTTATTAGTAGTTTTGATGTATTTCGGGTTTTTTCCCTCACACAAATAGTCACACGACTAATTATGCAAATTAGGTGATGTCATTTACCGACTTGTGTGTCTATACGTGCATGTGTGTAGTGTTTGCTTAAACCACTCAAATAAATTTCATTTTTTAAGCATGTGAAAAGTTTTATTGCTTATTCCATTTGAACACACATGTTGCATTGGCTCTTAAGTCTCGAATTCTGGGATAGGACACAACCAATTTCCAAAGTTCATGAAGACTTTCAGAAAGACCTGACGGAAAAGAGAGCGTTGGGTCCTTGACAACCTATAAACCAGTTTGAAGAAATTCTAAGATTACAGTGAGATTTAAGAATATAAACTGAAACAGTATGATTGGGAATAAATACAGATATTACAGTGTTCTACCATCAGAACCCCATCATTCAATATAACATCTCACACAGCGTCACGAAGCATGGATGTATGATGTTACTGATGAACCACTTACAAAACAGTACTGTCTCCTTACAAAGCACTAATTGATGAACTAATAGATGATCAAGACAAACAGTGTATCCCAAAATGGGAAATCAAGGCCAGTACACACCTTAGACAGACAACCCTACTGATGTGATCCCTCACGGCTGTGATGTCTGCAGAACGCAGATTGTATTCAGGATCAGTACAAAGTGATGCATGGGGTCACTTTACAGATTCACATGATGAATCGGATCAGCGCTGATGAAACAAACATGGAGCGAATCTTAAATCCCACTGAGAGAAATATTTACAGATGGAACATTTCTTAATGTTATATAATAATAATTCCATTATGTTAATATGCAAAGCATTAAGATATAAAATACCAAAGCTACAAAGCTCAATGTAGAAGGGTGTCATGGAGGGGGTTAAGAGGCAACACCAGAGAAATACTAAGAGCAACGGCAGCTGTATAGTACAATCGATTTATCACACGGCAGATATGCAATGTTTCTTATAGCTGGGAATGTTGAGAACAATAAACTGTTAACTAGCTCTATGAGTTTTTGCTTAATTGTACACACTACCAACTCGTGCTTGAAAAAGCATTAATGAAATGATGAGGGAAAACCTAAGACCAAAACTGTTGTTTGAAGGATTATAGTAGTTGGGGTAATTGTTTTTAATGGGAGATTAGTTTAGTTTTGGCAACTGCTGTTTATGAAGGATTGTAGGAGTTGTGGTAAACAATAGTTTAGTTGTATTATGGCAGTCTCTGGTGTGCTCCTTTAACTCTAGTAAGAATCTAACATGCCATGCTGGTGACAATGCCCATGTACTCTAGCACTGCAAAACTGCATTACGAAGAACCAGTAAAGTTCTAAAGCTGTTACAAAAGCTCTATATATCAAAGCAAAGCATGAAGTAGAACGTGGACAGATTATCCCACACCATATGGTTATATATATATATATATATATATATATATATTTTAAAAATAGAAACCAACCCATTCTGACTGTACAACGGACCCACAAGCCCATCATTCCAGCGCTAGTGACTATGAAAACACAAAACTTTACTAGTTACATGTCAGAATCTTAAATACTTGTGTTTCCAGCCAGGTTCTAATGGGTCCAAAGAGTTCTAACCTTCAATCTGAGAACAGCACAATAACATGTATTGTGTTTCATTTATCAAATTCAGGTTAAAAGAATTGGTCACCATTCTAAAATTCTATAATATTAGTTATGTGCTGCCTTTGTTTGTTCATGGCTGACAGGACAGACACCTGATTTACAGACTTTTAACACAACATTCTCTAATGTAAGCATATCAAGAGCATAGTTTAAAGCTTAACTAATATTTACGCCATCTTAATTCTTAAGTTAGCATTGTTATTTAGGACAGATGCTCAGGTGTAAAGGAAACTACTGGACAGTTTCACTTCACAACAAGTGCTTTTCTAAAGTCAACATAATACTGACATGGCTTCATTAAAGATATCATAATTCAAATGTTTTCATGCAGTGTTCTTTAGAAAATGATCTAATGTCTTCTGTATATTTAAGCAATTACCCTTTACCAAAGGTCTAAAGACAGGTATTGTTCAGATCCACTTTGACTGGCAGGGGTCCCGCCTCTTTTCCTTGGTCAGGGTTGCCGACGGTCACAGAAATCACTGGAGTCAGGTGGTAGGGGTTCAGCTTTGGTATGTTCTCCATAAATTCCTTATCTCCATTTATGCTAAGCTACAAGATAAAGAAAAGAGCAGTAAGGTTTATTGATGTCATGATCTGTGAAACATTGTGATGTGAGCAGTCATACTTGGGGGATCAAGCATCATGCATGATGTGGAGATGCTTTTCCTCAGCTCACACTGGACTTTAAAGGATAAATGTTTTATGAGGGAATGCGGTGTTCTCATTTCTCCAAACATAATATTCCCATCAAGGGGGAAACTTTTTATGGTTTTATTCAGGATTTAGCTTTTTTTTTTTTTTAAAGTGAACACTGATCACTTAGAAACAGCTTTTCTCTAACAATTAAATACAGCCACCTAGTGGCCAAATTACAGAATGCAGAAGTTTATTTAAAAAAAATCAGGAAAATAATGTATTGTATATCACACATTGATACGAATGTGAAGCAGTGTGTCAATAATGTCACGACTGGACAAACTGCTCAGCCAATCAGATTTAAGGACTGAAACTACCTGCATTATAAATTGTATTAGATGTTCATGCTGTGTTGAAGAACATATTCTGGCTGTTCATGAATTAATATTGTTCTTGTCAGAAGCACTTCATTATTAGCCTTGAGTAGTTCATTAATTGCCTTTTGAGACAGTTTACTTTGTTTATTTGCTCCTCCCTCAGTTCCTCTTTGCTTATTTCAGTTAATTAATCATGTCCCTTCCTTTTTTGTATTTAAGCCCGCCTTTGTATCTATTGTATGTGCATCAGTGTTTTATGTTGTGTGTGACAGTTCTTTAGTTATTGTCATTCCAGTTCTGATTCAGTTTTGGTTAGTCTCATGTTTGTAGTTTTCTTTTCTAGAGCCACAGTACAGCAGTTTGACATATATTACATTCATTCATTCATTATCTTCCACTTTATCTTATATTAGGGTCGCAGTGGGGTTCCCCATGCCCATCCAGGGGAGAATGTTTTGGGTGCTGGGCAGATACACCCAGGACAGGGCGCCAATCTATCGCTGGGCACACACTCACTCACACAGACACAGACACGCACACTCTATATGGGGCAATTTGGAGAACTCAATTGACTTGATCCATATCCTAACCACTAAACCACCGTGCCACATCTACTACAATATTGTTAAAAACAATTACAGTGGGAAAATGTAAACTCATTCACAGGGAATTGTTTTTCAGCATAAAGATGATGTGGTTGTGAGATAAAGAGGTGATGGTGGGGTGGAGATAGAGATGGTGGAGGTGGACTGTATCAGTAACCAGGTACATTAAGATTAAATGAGCTCAGCAGAATTCCTGTAAGAATGTTACAGAGTGCAGCTGGGGTTTTACATCTTGGGTGGGTGAGTAAGGTGTTATACCTGAGGCTTGACATGTTGTTCAGGTGCAGTAACAAGACTGGCACAACTCAACCACAGCATCACCATAATGGACAAGAACAGACAGGTGGCTAAGATCCATCGTGGAAGACCAGAACGCCTAAAAGGACAGTGAGCAGAACGTCTTAGAAATGCTTTAACTGGTCATCGGATGTCATCGTTAGAGACCCTACTCACCTCGACATGCACCCCAGGAAGTCATGCTCAGCAGCTGCATCTTCAGAATGTGGGCTGCTGTGTTTGGCCTTTCCTGGAAGTTTAGCCACATTGTGCTCCCCGTGCAGTCGTCCTCCTGAAAGGATGCAGATGCAGCATTTTATGCAATATTACTTCTGAGACTTGAAAGCTTTATAGAATTT
This sequence comes from Corydoras sp. C115, assembly GCA_019802505.1. Taxonomy (NCBI): domain Eukaryota; kingdom Metazoa; phylum Chordata; class Actinopteri; order Siluriformes; family Callichthyidae; genus Corydoras; species Corydoras sp. C115. Next base: position 956,496 of record JAFMOC010000016.1, on the reverse strand, counting down.
ACAGCACTGTGCAAGTTAAGGTTTAAATCAATACACCCACATGTAGGGTTCCAGCGATCTATGAGTGTTCAAGTCATCAATTTAAAAAAGTGGTCTATAGGTCACTGAGGGAGCTTCATCTTACCCGCATGCAGCCTCTGTTTATGGGTGCTGACTTGGGGCCAGGGTTTGTCATCAACATTGGAGTGTGTTGTCTGCAACTCTGGTAAGGAGTACTCAACTTCTGGCTGGCTCTAAAAAAACAAAGATACTCATTTGAGACAGGCTTCAGGAGGCTAACAAAAGATTCTACAATAATATCTGCCATAACAATTCAAATAATTGAGTTGTGTTTGGGGGCAGCACAGTGACTTAGTGGTTAGTATGTTCGCCCATAGCATTTCCTCCCACAGTCCAAAAACATGGATTCACTTAAATTGGCAGCTCTGAATTGCCCCTATTTCATTTCTGTGCGTGTGTGAGGAGAAAGAGAGGGATTGAATGTGTGCCCAGTGATGGATTGGCACCCTGTCCTGGGTCTGTCTGCCCATCACCCAAAACATTCTCCCCTGGATGAGCATGGGCATGGGGACCCCCCCAATATAGGATTAAGTGGAAGATATTGAGATGTGATAAGTTGTTATTGTTGCATTGTTTTCCTGAGCTTTGGTGCTGGAATTCCATTAAGTTTCCCTTTCATCAGCACTCTCACTGCTTACCGCCACACTGCAGGGCATTCAAAAATGTAGAATAATTTATCAACACAGTTGTGGGTTTCTGTATTGCAGAGAGAAGCTTAGAATATTTTGGATCACTTGAACTTGAACAAGTGTCGAGGCGCTGGTGTCCTAGCGTTCGGAAAAGCACAACACAACAATCTTTAGGAAAGATTCACCTGGAACACGACCACCTTGCCATCATCTGCCTGCAGATAGAAGGTCCAGGTTGAGGATATGAAGCTTTGCGCCGAACTCACAAGATCATTACACCAGCCAGACAGAGCATCCATGACTGAGACCGGTTTGGGACGGTTGGTCAAAGCCTTAAGCTGCAGACAGAAGGTGTTTGGAAATGTGCTTCGATTTTCGGTTAAGGATAAAACTAATAAAACACTTAAACACTCAAAACACTTAGACCAATTCATACCTTCCTCCGTTTAATTTCTGGCTCGGCAGGTTGACTGGCACAGCCTGTGCTGCAAGCTTCTTGTTCGAGTAGCAAGCTGTATGCTTCCTGGCATGCTTTACACACACACACACACACACACACACACACTAGTTCAACTAGGATCTAAAGCTCAGAAGGCATTATAAAAAGCTAACTGTAACTAGTTTTCATATAATTATAAACATGTATTGTGAACTGATGGTCTCACCTCATCCCTACTACAAAAAAATCCCTGTACTAATGTTCCGGACACTCACCTCCCTGGCATTCCTCCTTGCTGTTGTTATATCCAGTGTTTCCATTCACAAACTGACAAATAGAGTACAGCCGGCAGCCCCGATAGCAGGCATTCATGATGGAGTCCTGCGAGTATATGAAAGAATTAACTTAGGCTGTGCTATATCAAATAAGAACCATCAGTATGTCAAGATGCTCACGTACGTCAGAGTAAAAAGATTACAAGTTTGCTGGAGGCTTTGAGTTAAGTAGGAGTCAAAACCATAAACTGATTCAGACCTCTGTTTCATACACACGCCTGAAATAGTGGGCATGTCTCTGCTGAGAAGACGACAACAGTGCAGGTATAAAAAATCTGATGAAGATGGGTTGACTGTGAGACAGTAAAGCTTCGACAGCCTGAGTGCTGAAGTCAGAAGTTGAAATAAGGGGCTTATGTAGGAGAGACCTACATTATAAAACTACATAACCCCCCAAAAATCAAAGACCATTTACACTGCAATAACCTATTTGATATATTAATGTGTCAGCAAATGAAACATTCTATTTAATAAAGCAATAAGGCATTACTGTGAACAAACCAAGGAAAAGAGTTATCAGTCACAACGCATAGCAGAGTACAGTCACACCACTTTCTCGTGATTTATTCACAATAATCAGCACAGGCTCATATTGCTTTTATGAAACGGTTATAAACACACTATATTGTAAAAGCATTTATTAAAAGCATAAACATTAATAAACGGGTATTCCGCGACGTAATCTAGTCTGTTTTTTAGTGAACGCTGATTATATATATATATATATATATATATATATATATATATATATATATATATATATATATGTATGTTGTTTGTGTGTTGCGGTCTGTTTATGTGCTAAAGGGGCAGAATAGAGATGTTTCTTTTTTTGTTTTAAGTTACTTTAGACTACCTTGATGGTAACATGGTATTTGTCCCACATCTGGTGAATTGGAATCTGGTCACCCTAGCCATACCTTCGATCTCTTAACATTACCTGGTGTATTCTTTTAGGTGGTTATCGCACAAGTCTGCCAAATATTTAGGCGAAAGGGATGCATACAGCACATAGACACATTTGCCCCACTGGGTGGGACGGTCAGTTATTTTACTAAATAGGAAACAAAAAGAAGAGCATCGTTTAATGGAAGATAAACAGTGAAATGAGCTGCAGCAGCTTTTTGTCTCAGATCCCCCTCGAATGTGCTTTAGGGTGTGAGTGTGAGTGTTTGTGGGGGTGTGTGTGTGTTTGTGTGTGTTGGGTTACATCAGATAAAGTGGATATCGCAAATAATATACATTTGTATTACACAGCGAGCTGAATGAAGGGCGCAGGTGGATGGTTGGCTCGTTGGTGGAGCTGGATGAAGACGTGTCGGTGGAGTACCGCAGTTTGGAAAATGATGCTGACGACGTGAAAGTGCTGAGCGCAGGCCCGCGGAGCCCGAACCGGAGCCCGAACCGGAGCCCGACCCGAGCCGGAACGGAGCCCCAACCCGAACCCGAACCGGGCCTCGACCCGAGCCCGAACCCGAACCGGAGCCCAAACCCGAACCGGAGCCCAACCCGAACCGGGCCTCGACCCGAGCCCTGCGAGATCGCACCGTTGGTCAGATGATAAAGCGAAGCGGCACTTACTTTGGCGGCGTTTTTGTTTCGGATGGTGAGCTGACATTGCTTTTTGCAGTAGCTGATGTCACCCAGCTGATTGTCAAACAGATCAAAGGATGCGGCGGCCGCAGCCGCGACGACGATCGCGAGGAGAAGCGCGGGCGCGCCACGCACGCCACCTCCGCACTGAAGCATGTTCTCCGGTTCTCTGATGCCGCAGGATCTTGTGGCGCTGATGCTGCTGCTGCTCCTGATGCTGATGCTGCTCCCGACTCCCTGCGATCTGAAGCCCTCTGATCAGACGGTCACGTGCTGCATCATCGCGCACGCGTCGCTATGCGCCACTGTCTCCAGTCTGCTCGCTTTAACACCACAGTGATGAAAAAGAAACAGGGATCATGTGGACCTGCATCAGGAAACATGGACGCACTGCAGAATTATGCTAAACGTTACATATGTGCACGTCTCCAGCACACCCTGTACTCCAAAAACATGTCTTCATAAATAGATTAAAACCAGTGGGTCTGTCTCTCAAAAATTCACAAATCTGGCACAGTCCACACCACCACTCAATATTAAATGACTTAACAAAGAACATCTAGACTTAAAGGGAAAAGATCTGGTCTTGGGAGAGACAGAGAGGAGTTGTAAAGCAGGTAACATTCATTCATTCATTATCTCCCGCTTTATCCTCTATTAGGGTCGCGGGGGGGTTCCCCATGCCCATCCAGGGGAGAACATCTCGGGCACCGGGCAGATAGACCCAGGACAGGGCGCCAATCCATCGCTGGGCACACGCTCACTCACACAGACACACTCTATATGGGGCAATTTGGAGAATTCAATTGACTTAATCCATGTTTTGGGACTGTGGGAGGAAACCGGAGAACCCGGAGGAAACCCACGCGGACACGGGGAGAACATGGAAACTCCACCCAGATGGGGATTCGAACCGGGAATCCCTAGCGCTGAGAGGCGAACGTGCTAACCACTAAGCCACCGTGCCGCAGCAGGTAACATTCATTCATTCATTATCTCCCGCTTTATCCTCTATTAGGGTCGCGGTGGGGTTCCCCATGCCCATCCAGGGGAGAACGTCTCGGGCGCTGGGCAGATACACCCAGGACAGGGCGCCAATCTATCGCTGGGAACACACTCACTCACACAGACACACTCTATATGGGGCAATTTTGAGAATTCAATTGACTTAATCCATGTTTTGGGACTGTGGGAGGAAACCGGAGAACCCGGAGGAAACCCACGTGGACACGGGGAGAACATGCAAACTCCACCCAGATGGGGATTCGAACCGGGAATCCCTAGCGCTGAGAGGCGAACGTGCTAACCACTAAGCCACCGTGCCGCAGCAGGTAACATGTCTCTGTTAAAATGTTGATCTGTACACTGTTCAGTGGAAGAGGTACTGGAGTAATAGCCAAAGATGAGAATAAAGATCATAACTCTGTGCTGGTATTGCTATGGTGTTTAAAACAGTACTGCTCCATCTTCACTTCACATGCACCTCCATATCATGACACATTTGACTCACAAAGCTTAATCATAGAAGGTTAGATATTCAGGAGGGCCTCCAAGTGTAAGATGATGGCATGTAAATGTGGACTTAACATGGCCCAAGCACGAGGCAGAAACCCACAAGAAACAATTATAGAGGAGAACAGAGAACTAAATACTGCACTTGACATGCTGTATGGACATTGAAACTGCAGTTCAAGATGGCAGCGATGATGTCAGTATGACTAATGTCCATTTTTAGGTTCTTTCTTCTTCTCATCGAGTAGCTGAATTAAAAAATCTAAAAAGTAATAGAGCAGATACCCAGTCACAGGAGGAGGAGGCTTGGTAAAGATTAGTTTATTCTTCGTCCTCTGAAATCAGATTGATGGTGGTTTATAGAATCCATCACTCATTGCAAAACGAACCCAAATAAATCTCAAAGTTAAACCTACCTGTTCTGGCCGAGACACATCTGGATTTGTAGCAGGTAGATTCTAGAATATTTTGAGTTCTCTACTCTTCCACAGTCTTATAAAACACTCCCTGTTGGTTATACTTGTGAGATAAAGAAGTCTTATAATAAGATGTAAAACTGTCAACCTCCCCTCCAGCTTAGAGCTTATTGACTCTTTGCTTCCTCTTTATTATACCAACAGATTTTTTTTCACTAACTGGGTGACTATTTTCCGGTTTGAGCTCCCATCAACCAGGAATCTTGTAGTTAGTACTTGAGACCTCTCGTTTGACCCATTTAGCATTTTAGATAAATCCATAAGAATGTCTTTACTGCAGATTAGTCCTCATTAAAAGAGTGATCTTTGCAGTTCTATCACCACTGTGGGTAGGTTAATGTGAAGCTCAGATGTTGATAAACCTCTTTTTTTTCTTTTTTTTTTTTAAATAAAGAGGCCCCACTCACCTGATCATCATCATTTATTAAACACCTTCATCAAAAACACCTTCAAATGATCTGATTATTCTAAAAGCTCACAAATGTTACAGTAGTTACAGTAATGTAGAAATAAGTTTCTTAATAGATTAATAAACAAAAGTCAAATATTTTGGTTTCATTTGTTTTTTTATCAGTTTTTGGAAATAAAGGTCAAACATAATCGCAAAAATACAATAAATAAAGGGTTTCCTAATTTTAGGCACTTCTGTAATTTAGATGTGTCGTTGGTGAAGCTCCTTTACATTAAAAAAAAGTTAAATTTTTTTTATTCAGGAGCATGGTCAATAAGAACATTTTGCTAAAGCAACTGAAACTAATAACCATTGTCATTAATAATGTACATTGTCGTCTGTTACAGCACACACTGTATTGGTTATGGATCAGAACATAAAAATAAAACTAGTGCAGCATTGTGTACACAGTACAGAAGCACTAAACACACCAACCACTTAATACTCCTCTGAAAAAGAGAAGCGATGGATGTGATTTCCAGCTTACATTACGGTTGTTCTGCATCATATTTAAAGTCCTGCAGGATCTCACTTAGTGCCTGTTTGTTCTTTATGAGTCTGAAAACAGAGAGAGGGGAGGGAGTGATCTGAGAGCAACTGCAGGCTTCTATCAATAACATGAGAAATCTGTTAAGAAGTCCAGTCTTACTTTTGTTTAAGTTCCTGGACCTTCTCGTGATGGTCCTCATCGTCTGGATGGTCCTGAGCACTCTGCTTAGCCAACTGCAAATGAGCTGTCTGAAAAACACCAAGAAAAAACACATACATATTAAAACAGATTACAAAAGTGTTACAGCGGCAGAAGTGCAGCGGTGCTGGGGGAGGCAGAGCCATGAGTGATTAGATGTAATGCCACAGCTCTGCTGATAAACCACTTGTACGCCCTAAACAGGTTCTCTAAAAAGTTCTCTGTTTGTGTAAATGCAACTTATTTATTACATGCTACATCCGAGATGATTTAGAGCATAAATGAAAAGCAGAATGTGATACTGACTCTTAACTATGAAGGAGGAAGTCTGATGGTCTGATGCTGTCTGCTGATTTCAGAATTGGTGTCTGTCACACCGGTTTAATAAGCACTAAGTTTTTCAGTGGGCATAACCTTTTAATGAGATGCATTGTTTCTGCGTTCTGATTGGTGCAGAATAAAGCCGGTTCATAGGCACTGATTCATAGGAGAAATAACCGATGATACACACCAGCTCTAGCTTTTCCTTCTCCAGACTTTGGAGATTCTCGAGGTGTTCAGAGAGATCCTGTCGGCTGAAGTCTTGGTCCAGGCGCTTTTTAATTTGAAGCACTTCGTTGGAGATGCCGCTGAAAGCCCCGGTGATCTCATGAACCAGCTGTCTGTAGTGCTGGAAGTCATAGCTCGGTGCAGTTCTTAGATACGCTTCGTGTCCTCTGTTACAAAGAAAGAAATGAATCACTACGTTTAATCTGAGAGAGAAATCTCATATACAAATTATACTTACTCCTCAAAGAGTCTGTACGCCTCCACACGCTCAGCCTGCAGGGAGTAAAACCTCCTCACCAAATCTCTGCAATCTGACTGAGACACAACACCATACAGTTATACACACACACACACACTAGTTTACACACTTTTTTTTTAACTAGTTTTCTTCTGTTGGGAATAAAATGTGGGTTCATTGTATTTATTCATTCATTCATTCATTATCTCCCGCTTATCCTCTATTAGGGTCGCGGTGGGGTTCCCCATGCTCATCCAGGGGAGAACGTCTTGGGCGCTGGGCAGATACACCCAGGACAGGGCGCCAATCCATCGCTGGGCACACACTTACTCACACAGACACACTCTATATGGGGCAATTTGGAGAATTCAATTGACTTGATCCATGTTTTTGGACTGTGGGAGGAAAAAGAGGAGAATGTCGGTTCATTCATGCACATTATAAATATTCATTCATTCATTATCTCCCGCTTTATCCTCTATTAGGGTCGCGGTGGGGTTCCTCATGCCCATCCAGGGGAGAACGTTTCGGGCGCAGGGCAGATACACACAGGACAGGGCGCCTATCTATCGCTGGGCACCCTTTTAAATTCATTCATTCATTATCTTCCGCTTTATCCTATATTCGGGTCGCGGGGGGGTTCCCCATGCCCATCCAGGGGAGAATGTTTCGGGCGCTGGGCAGATAGACCCAGGACAGCGCGCCAATCCATGTTTTTGGAATGTGGGAGGAAACCGGAGAACCCGGAGGAAACCCACGCAGACACGGGGAGAACATGGAAACTCCACCCAGATTGGGATTCGAACCGGGAATCCCTAGTGCTGAGAGGAGAACATGCTCTCATTGTATTCCTTTTGGAAATGTATTTATCACAGTGTCGGGGTTGTACTAAGATAAAATATACTCTACAATAACAAACATATAACACACACACATACAACTGAATCCACTATATACTATTACAAACATGTCATACATAAACACAGCTTTCTCTTTCATATTGCTCTCCATATTTGTCAGTAAAATCGAATGAAACTCACAGTTCAGTTGGGTATTTTCTTCAACGCTGCATGAACACGGGTTTAAAGCTTAATGTTTATGAAATATAAAAACTTACCATCGCAATGACGCTGCTGATAAACACACGCGCCACTTCCTCCACTTCTTCCTCTGGTTTACTGATTATTCACATTCAGTTACACTGCATTACCGCCACCTACCGCCTGAAGGCAGAAGTCTCTGAAGGCAGAAGACTTGGCTGTTAAGTTCTCCCACAGTCCAAAAAGTTTAATTGGCTGCTCTAAATTGCCCCTATATAGTGTATGTCTGTGTGTGTGTGTGTGTGTGTGTGTGTGTGTGTGTGTGTGTGTGTGTGTGTGTGTGTGTGTGTGTGTGTGTGTGTAGCCAGCGATAGATTGGCGCTCTGTATGGTGTATCTGCCCAACACACGAATTGTTCTCACCTAGATGGGCAAGGGGAACCCCTCGTCACAACTCTAGTAGAGGATTAAGCAGAAGAAAATGGAATGAGAACTTTTTTTTAAAGGTACAGAGGTTACATTTCTTATGGGAAAAAAATATTTTCTTTGTCAGGTCTCGTGACGGCGGCACAGTGGCTTAGTGGTTAGCACGTTCGCCTCTCAGCACTAGGGATTCCCGGTTCGAATCCCCATCTGGGTGATTCTGATTCACTATTAATCTTTAAAAATAAATTAAAAACACATTTATTTAATCTTGCGTTTAATTAATCCCCTGTAGATAAAGATGTAGGTCTCAGACTTGGCTGTGTTGGGGGGTAATCTCTGATCAGTGTATGCTGGCGTTTCACCTCTTCACCCACCTCATCATTAATGGGGGGGGGTGTGGCACTGAAATGATGCTGTTCCGGGGCACCATCTCAACTATGTAGAGTCTGCAGTATCTGCTTCTTTTAGTTCTGCTGCTCTGGTCAGTGATGCCGGAGTCACATGCTGCACTGTGTCAATTAATTACTTATTAATTAAATGCCGTGCTTTATTATCAGCTCTAACGGCCTTCCTCTCCTGTTTCTTTTGAGGTGTGATCCCCCGGCTTCCTTGAGATCTTCATCCATGGCTCTGCTGACGAATACTGGATGGAACCTGACAAGGCGGTCCTGCAGGACGCCCCCTAATGGACTCATATAGTTTTCCAGTTGTTAGTTTTTCCATTTGTTTAATATCTCTACATGGCTGTCCTACATTGTTGTTGCTGCCCGGCCGCTCAAGGAGGATGAGTCCCCCACTGAGTCTTGGTCCTCACAAGGTTTCTTCCTTGAATAACAACATAAAAGGGAGTTTTTTCTTGCCACTGTCGCTTCGGCTTGCTCTTTGGGGGTTTAAAGGCTTTTCATTCTGTAAAGCTGCTTTGTGACAATGTACTGTTGTAAAAAGCGCTATAGAAATAAATTACTTGAACTTGAACTTGGAGTTTCCATGTTCTCCCTGTGTCTGCGCGGGTTTCCTCCGGGTTCTCCGGTTTCCTCCCACAGTCCAACAACATGGATCAAGTCAAGTGAGTTTTCCAAATTGCCCCATATAGAGTGTGTCTGTGTGAGTGAGTGTGTGCCCAGCGATGGATTGGCACCCTGTCCTGGGTCTATCTGCCCAGCGCCCGAGATGTTCTCCCCTGGATGGGCATGGGGAACCCCACCGCAACCCTAATAGAGGATAAAGCGGGAGATAATGAATGAATGAATCAATGAGGTCTCGTGACATTTCTTTTTCTATATCTCATAGAAGGTGTCATCTCATTATCTTCTCTTAATCCTCTATTAGGGTTGTAGGGTGGGTGTTCTTCATGCCAGGGTGGGTTTCGGTGTGTTGGGCAGATACACCCATTACAATATGCCAATCCATCCATTCACTTACACACACACACACACACACACACACACACACACACACACACACACACACACCACACCACACACAAACTATTTTGGGACAATTTAGAACAGCCATTTCACCTTGAGAACCAGTAGAATACCCATAGAGAGAACATGGAAACACCACCCAGATAACCAGATTGTCACATGCACATTGGGCAATTGTAGGTTTGTGGTTAAGGGGTCAGCCCAGCTGCCCACTGCTCCAAGCCCGTGTGCTCCCTTTACTCAGTGTGTGTATATGTGTGTTTCACTGCACTGATGGGTTAAATGTGGAGGACAAAGTCCTCTGTGTGTAAGATTCAGAAAGAAAAATCGATCACTTTAAAGTAAGAGAAAATGTTCATTCTTAAAACAAATGTTGCTACTGTTGTGGTTTCCTCGTGTTTGCTGAGCTGAGCAGTGCGCATGTCTTTACTTTCAAAACAGGATGTGCTGGTCAGGTATTACATGCTTTAATACTCTGAAATAACTTAAAATGAATGCCTCCTCTTAGTGCTTAGCATGTTCTCCTCTCAGCGCTAGGGATTCCCGGTTCGAATCCCCATCTGGGTGGATTTTCCATGTTTTCCCCGTGTCTGCGTGGGTTTCCTCCGGGTTCTCCGGTTTCTCCCACAGTCCAAAAACATGGATCAAGGTCAATTGAGTTCTCCAAATTGCCCCATATAGAGAGTGTCTGTGTGAGTGAGTGTGTGCCCAGCGATGGATTGGCGCCCTGTCCTGGGTCTATCTGCCCAGCGCCTGAAACGTTCTCCCCTGGAAGGGCATGGGGAACCCCCCCTCCACCCCCGCGACCCTAATAGAGGATAAAGCAGATAATGGATGGATGGATGAACGCCTCCTCTACAGCGTGTGAACAAAACTACCACCAGAGGGAGACAGAGAGTCGTATAAAAGTGTGCATTATGCTTGATGTACGCAATTCCTAAAAACACAAATTGCTCAACTGCTTAATAAACATAAACATCTTTTTTTAAGAAAAGAAAAAAACCGCGTAACTTTGCAAAGACTTGCTGCAAAAATGCCGGGATGTGAAATAAGTCGCGTGCTGAGATGGGGGTACATGTGGGTGGAGGTGGCGGGTAAATAAAACCCGAACAGAAAAAAGGCGGACGAATGAGGCACGCCAAGAATGTGAGCGTGAGCCTGAGGGCAGGAGTCTGTCCTGCAAGGGAAACGCTCTGCCCGGGATCCGGCGGCATGAGGACAACACGCCGCCCTGTTGGAAGCGGCTCCAGCAGCGAGATGCAGTGATTTAATCTGGATCTCAGACTTTAATCTGAGCGGACAGACAGAATGAGGACGCTTCAGCTGGACCTGAGCTCGTGGACTCTCCTCGTGTGTTTCGTCGGTGGACTTCATTCAGATGAACAGTATGTTAATGAGATCTGATCTTTTATTCTGCACAATAGAACAGAAAAAAGCTTCTTCACCAGGTTCTGCAGCAGAACTGTGGATCTCACAAGCTTGGCTTCTATTATGTCAAAGAGGAGAATGTCGGTTCACTCATGCACATTATAAATATTCATCCATTCATTATCTTCCAATTTATCCTCTTGTAGGGTCGCGGTGGGGTTCCTCATGCCCATCCAGGGGAGAACGTTTCGGGCGATGGGCAGATACACCCAGGACAGGGCGCCTATCTATCGCTGGGCACCCTTTTAAATTCATTCATTCATTATCTTCCGCTTTATCCTATATTAGGGTCGCGGGGGGGTTCCCCATGCCCATCCAGGGGAGAATGTTTCGGGCGCTGGGCAGATACACCCAGGACAGCGCGCCAATCCATGTTTTTGGAATGTGGGAGGAAACCAGAGAACCCGGAGGAAACCCACACAGACATGGGAAGAACATGGAAACTCCACCCAGATGGGGATTCGAACCGGGAATCCCTAGTGCTGAGAGGAGAACATGCTAACCACTAAGCCACAATATAAATGTTTAAAATGCCCCAAACAGTAGGTGCAGATTTGGTCTCCAGCTTCCTCCACGGTATAGATGATCGGCACATTATATATTATAAGGTCTCAAGTTCAGTTTAGGGGTTTCCTTCGGTTCCATTGCTACAGGTGTACAATCAAGTACGTTGTACAAAATGTATGTTGCCGGCCTTGTGGGAACAGTTTAGGGAAGGCCCTTTTCAGGTCATTAGTGTCCCAGTGCAAAGAATCACACAGAGCCCTGACCTCTACAAGAAAAAGTCCTCTCGTCCAACATCAGTGTCTGATCTCACAAGCACTCTCCTGGATGAGTTGGCAAAATCTTGTAGACACTCCAAAATCCTGTGGAAAGAAACAGAAAAGTGGAAGCTCTTTAATGATTTAATACAAAGGAAGAGTGAGGGCAGTGAGATGCAGTAGAAGCACCTGTATGTATGATGTATAGGTGTCCTGATACTTTTGTACATGTAATGTTTCTCGATCATGCTCACACAAAAAACAGAACCAACATATTAAAATCTTATAGTGGGGTTTCACAATTCACAAAAAGACCCTAAACATTTAGAAACCATTGGTGGAGCAACAGAGTTGCACCGCTCCTCCTCATGTAATAATGCAATAGACTTAAACTATCTGTTGGTTGGACCACATACAAATGTATGGAGGTTGTGAGGTTATACAGGGGTAGAAATCTTTTAGCCCCACCCTTTCTCAGTTTCTCAAAGATTATTGACAGAGGGTTTAAAAACTTTGAATTGAATAAACGATGAAATCAAGAATGTGGTGGAGAAGTGAAAAAGAAATGAAAAGCTGGGTGGGGTGGATTGAGTTCTCTTAAACAGGGTTTATGAGTTTGGTGAAGGAGGATGGGGGAGGATGCTTAAGACAGGGGGAGGTGGAGATTAAGGACATGCTGTGGCGATCCCTGGTGGGAACAACTGAAAAAAACATTAATATAGAGAACAGAATGATTATTCATTCATTCATTATCTCCCGCTTTATCCTCTATTAGGGTCGCGGTGGGGTTCCCCATGCCCATCCAGGGGAGAACATCTTGGGCGTTGGGCAGATACACCCAGGACAGGGCGCCAATCCATCGCTGGGCACACACTCACTCACACAGACACACTCTATATGGGGCAATTTTGAGAATTCAATTGACTTGATCCATGTTTTTGGACTGTGGGAGGAAACCGGAGAACCCGGAGGAAACCCACGCAGACACGGGGAGAACATGGAAACTCCACCCAGATGGGGATTTGAACCAGGAATCCCTAGCGCTGAGAGGCGAACGTGCAAACCACTAAGCCACCGTGCCGCCATTAGAATGATTATGTCATTAGTAATATAGTGGAACTTTAAAGGCTGAGTAGAGAAACACATTAGTAAGTGTTTTCAGCATCGCTGTGTAAATGAACCATGTTTTATTTGATGCACAGGGGCTATCTGATTGCTGTACCATCAGTGTTTCATGCTGGTGTGGAGGAGGCAGTGAGTGTCACACTCTTTAACACAGTGGAAGACACACATGTGCATGTGCAGCTGAGTGTCATGGGTGAGACAGTGGCACAAAGTCGCGGCACCGTCCTGCGTAAGTACAGCACCAAGCACAGTCCTGAAAACAGAACGAGCAAAAGCTTTTGAAACCAGTTTTTTTTTCTTTACGCTGTGATTTTGGTGTTTCTTTACATGAACTTGAGTTTAAACAGCAGATTTTTAACTTTATCATTTGAAATGGTTTATGTTCTGGATTAAAGTGGCTGAATATCTTACCCATGTAGCTGTGGTAGCCCAGTGGGTGTTGATATTTCAATCTGAAGGTTGGGGGTTCAGGTCCATTGAAGTTACCAATTTACAAGTACAGTGAGCCTAGAGAAAGACCCTTAGCCCTTACTACTCCAATTCTGATGTATGGCCAACCCAGGGTTATATCTGTCGCTTTGGATAAAAACATCTGCTAAATGACCAAATGTAAATATGTAACATCTAATCCATCCATACTTAGATTATTACACCATCATTATCCATCACTACACTCATCAACAAACTGATCATTACAGTAACATATTAAAATGTTTTTTTTAATTGGGTAATATTCCAATCTGTTTTTCTTTTTAGACAAAGGCACTGTTAAATTAAAGGTATGTGTATCATATCTGTCTTGGTTTTTTATATCATATATATATATATATATATATATATATATATATATATATATTTATAAGCAGTGAATAATGCAGACATTGATTTAATACATGTAACTTTTTTTAAGGTGCCATCGTATCTGGAAGGACAGGCGGTCCTCAGGGTTTCGGGAAAGTCTCGCCTCGGTGAAGGGGGCTACGTCTTTAACAACCACACCACTGTGACCGTGGACAGCAAAAGTGTGCTGGTCTTCATTCAGACCGACAAGCCTGTCTACAAACCTGGACAGAAAGGTTTCTGATGTCTGATCTTAATTACATGCATTTTCTTTGTTCTGCACTGAGAGCGAGTTTACATAAAGACCTGATTGTTACCGTTCTAGTAGGATGGATATATGAATGTATTGTGCTCTCTGTTCTCAGTGCTCATACATGTGTACTCCATCACACCAGACCTGAGACCTGTCAGTAACAAGGTACCATCATCACGAGTTCACACTCATCGTTACATCATCGCTGAATGATCTGAAATATGTTCTTAAAAGACTGGATTTCAGTTTCACTCCTGATCTCTGCTTATTTACCACATCAATGTGTTTAAAGGATTTTCAAGAGCATTTTAATGAAGAGGCTGAAGATTCAAATGCTGTATTTACTAACATAAGAACGTGTCTCATCTTTATTTCAGATTGAAGCCTTTATTTTGGTGAGTGGCAGTCATGCTGGGTGAAGCAGGTTCCGGTAGGTTTTCATTTCCAGTAGGTTTTACATAGTTTGACTGTAGTACAGGACAAAAGGTCCTGAATAAGGAATTTGGGACTGACTGAAGAGGTAAATTGACTGATTAAGGTAAATTTTGCAAACAGGCCCCATGTGCCTCTGTACCTCAGAAAGCATGCATAAGGAAAATATAAAAGTCACACTGGAAACACCTGCAACAGAAGATGAGCTCTGATGACTTTCTTTTTCACAACCAGGTTCAAAACACGTGAGACACAGAACCACGCAAGTGTAATGACCCAGTGCTGGAGTGTCAGCTTAACTATGTTGGTATTGGATCAGCGATTGCTGTTATTTGTAGAACTTATGGGGATCATTAACCTAATTCATTATTATCCCCGAGTCACGGGGCTGGATCCCCGGTCACCTTCCTTAACCTCAGTGGCAGCAGCCTCTGATCTGCCGGCTAAACCGCTGGTCCTAATCTGTCTGCAGTTTAGCAGTTGCAAACAACTAACCACCAGGCAACCAGAAAGACATTTTATCTTCTAACACATTGTTTACACAGGACCCAAGAGGATCACACATGATACAGTGGAAGAATCTCCAGCCTGTTTGTTGTGGTGAGAGGTGATACTGTATACTGTAATATCTAAAAAACATCGATCACATTCGTTTCTTTACTTAGCGTCGATGTCTGTTGCTTTTTAGGAATTGTGAATATTAGTTTTCCATTATCAGACCAACCTGTCCTTGGTGAGTGGCTTGTTCTAGTCAAAGTTCAAGACCACACTTACAACAAATCTTTCGAAGTCCAAAAATACGGTAAGACAAATCTGTCTGAAGAACTTTTGGTGTTTCTTTTCTACCTTTGTTCATATTGCTGTTTCGAGTTGCAGTCACTCAGATTGATCTCAATGTAGCGTTATGTGTTTTTTTAGCAAAGAAAACAGCATGTGCATAAAACAATACATTAACTAACCCTAGTGATGTGGACACCCTTTTTGTGAAACAGTTTTACACAGGTTCGAACTGAGTGTGGTTCTGCCTCCATACATCCGTTACCTGAACTCCTGTGAACAGGCCACTGTGAATGCGAGGTGAGAACATCAGAATCTATTTTTTAACTTTTTTTTTTTTTAAAGCTTTTATCTTTATTTTTTTTTATTTCTTCAGGTACATGTTTGGAAAACCGGTGAGTGGCAAGTTAACGATTAACGCGACAGTGAACGGGGTCGGTTACTACAGCCACGAAATGGGACATCCTGTAGTGAGAACAATGGAGGTAAAATGTCCTGGAAATATCCATCCATCCATTATCTTCCGCTTTATCCTATACTAGGGTCGCGGGGGGGGTTCCCCATGCCCATCCAGGGGAGAACGTCTCGGGCACTGGGCAGCCACACCCAGGACAGGACGCCAACCCATCGCTGGGCAGTCCTGGAAATATGTCTGTGTTAATTAAAGACAGAAAACAACTCTTAAATAGCAGCTGCCACTACTACTGTAATCCCTCATAAACAGGGGATGCTAAAGTTTAGATCTGAGATTTTTTTTCATTGTCAAGTCAGTATAATTTTATTGTAATATTGCAAGCATTATTTTCTAGTTAACGTTTATCTCAAGTGACCTACAAGGATCTCAACTTAATGACTGCAGTAAGAACAAAGGGTCAGCCATTGAACATGTAACTTTGTAACTAATGACAATGTTGAATCTAATCTAATCTTAAAAGTATGTTGCAGTTAGACAAGTGAAGATTTAAATATAAAGGTCTGTTTTAGATGGAGGGGTCAGCCACCTTCAGCCTGTGCGTTAAGGAAATGATGCCTCCGGACGTTCCGGACCATTTCCGGGGAGCAGTGCACATGTGGGTGTCAGTTACCAGTGTGGATGGGGCGAGGCAGACTTTATTTGATGACTCCACACCTGTACACAAGCAGCTTGTTGACATCAAGTTCTCAAAGAACACTCGCAAGCAGTTTAAACCTGGCCTGCCCTACAGAGGGAAGGTAACAAAACACTGAAGCTTCATTAAAGGTGTCTGCTGAAAGCTTTCTCCTTTAATAACAAATTCACGTCTGATTCAGATCGAGATGCTGTATCCAGATGGGAGCCCAGCAGATGGTGTTCAGATCCGTGTAAAAGCAGAACTCACTCCAAAGGACAACATCTTCACCACCGAACTGACCTCACTGAATGGGGAGGTGACCTTTGAGATCCCTTCCATTCCTGCTGCTGCCCAGTACATCTGGTTAGAGGTCGGTGCTCTGAGCTTTGATTGCAGATTGATTTCAAACATTTGGTAGATTAAAGGGAACTGGGGTTATAACCCTGATTCTGTATTTCAATCTATTTGGGGCTTAAGTTTTACTAGCAGTGAGATCGAATGAGGTTAGAGCTGGAGATGTGCCGACCACCAACCACCATATGACTAACGAAAAGGGACAGAACCGGCAAAGTACTCAGTCAAGAGCACGCTCCAGACTGTCAGTGTAGCAGTTCCACATTGAACTAATGTCACATAATACATAGTACATAATTTCACAACTGGACAAATGGCTCAGCCAATCATTCATTCATTCATTCATTCATTCATTATCTCCCGCTTTATCCTCCACTAGGGTCGCGGTGGGGTTCCCCATGCCCATCCAGGGGAGAACGCCCCGGGCGCCGGCAGACAGACCCAGGACAGGGAACCAATCCATCTCTGGACACACACTCACACACACAGACACACTCTATATGGGGCAATTTGGAGAATTCAATTGACTTGATCCATGTTTTTGGACTGTGGGAGGAAACCGGAGAACCCGGAGGAAAACCACGCAGACATGGGGAGAACATGGAAACTCCACCCAGATGGGGATTCCAACCCGGGAATCCCTAGCGCTGAGAGGCGAACTTGCTAACCACTAAGCCCCGTGCCGCCTGGCTCAGCCAATCAGGTGTCAGCCAAAAAGGTGTTAAATAGTCAACTCTTGTATGCTGTGTGCTTGACTAAGCCTAGTAGCCGTGAGCAGCTAATTAGTATGTAGAAAAAAGAACTTTAACAGTATGAGTGTTAAAATTGAGCAACAGAAGGGAATTAATTTAAGTAATTAAATGAATAAATACAAAAATACCTGAACCTCTTGCTGTCATTGTTTTTGTTCTTATTTTCAGGCTAAGGTGATGGCTATTAATGGAGCTCCAGTTGAAGACCAGTATCTACCCAGCTATCTGTCCATCAGCAGCTGGTACTCTCCCAGCAAGTGTCACATCCAGCTACAGAGTCCTGCTGCTCCTTTCACAGTAAGAGCTTTAGATGAAACGTCACCTTTGAATAAAAAGAAACATCAGTGTTAAAAGTGATCAGTTCTCTGATTTTCATTTTCACGTCTTCCTTTATTATATCAGCAGTGTATTTGGATCAGCCTTTAATCTATCCACATACCTTCTGTAATATTTAGATCAGGGCTCCGTTCTAAGAAAATGCAGTGTGTTTAGAAACGTTGCCAATCGTCAGATCTCCTGCTTATCTTCAGTTCTCGATCAGATGGTCACTGTAGCAAACAGATGTTACACAGATGCCTCTAAGTTCCTCCTGCAATCAGCGTTTACTTACAAAGGACAAAAACATAAAGATGTTTCTCAAGTAAGATGAAAAAGGATTGGTTTCTTCCAAAATAGTGTAGAAGCAATATTATAGATGGTATTTAAAAGGAGGCGGCACGGTGGCTTAGTGGTTAGCACGTTCTCCTCTCAGCGCTAGGGATTCCCGGTTCGAATCCCCATCTGGGTGGAGTTTTCCATGTTCTCCCCGTGTCTGCGTGGGTTTCCTCCGGGTTCTCCGGTTTCCTCCCACAGTCCAAAAACATGGATCAAGTCAATTGAATTCTCAAAATTTCCCCATATAGAGTGTGTCTGTGTGAGTGTGTGCCCAGCAATGGATTGGCGCCCTGTTCTGGGTGTCTCTGCCCAGCGCCCGAAACGTTCTCACCTGGATGGGCATGGGGTACCCCACCACGACCCTAATAGAGGATAAAGCGGAGGTAATGAATGAATGAATATTTAAAAGGGTGGCGGCATGGTGGCTTAGTGGTTAGCACGTTCGCATCTCAGCTCTAGGGATTCCCGGTTTGAATCCCCATCTGGGTGGAGTTTCCATGTTCTCCCCGTGTCCGCGTGGGTTTCCTCCCCGCGACCCTAATATAGGATAAAGCGGAAGATAATGAATGAATGAATTTAAAAGGGTGCCTTGCGATAGATTGGCGCCTTGTCCTGAATGTGCCTGCCCAGCGCCCAAAACGTTCCCCCTGAATGGGTACGGGGAACCCCCCTGCGACCCTAGTAGATTATAAAGCAGAAGATAATGAATGAATTAATTTAAGGGTTGATCATGGACACGGTTCAGGACACAACCGATGAAAATAAGTGATCAGGAGAGCTAGATCTGTAATTAGGATCCTGATTGGCTGCTTAGGAACACATGGTGTTTGTTTCCTTGGGAAGGGATCAGGTCAAGCATGACGATACACCCAAGGGTCCAAGGAAAGGGGAACTGTCCATGGGAACTGGAGTAGAGTGATGGTGACCCGGTTACTCATTATGCCACAGCACAGTTCATGCCTATTTAACAGAAAGGATTCTTTTTATTGTCCATACTTCAGATTGGACAGGAAGCTGAGGTCCTGCTGAAGTCCACCTGTCCATGTAACTTCACTCTGCACTATGAGATCACATCCCGTGGAAACATCGTACAATCGGGCCTCAAACATCCCAACAGCTCTGTGGAAAGCAGCGGGAGAGCGGCGGTCAGGTTCAACACGTCTCGGCTCTCGGCAGACTTGGGTCAGTACTGAGCTTCAGACCTCAAACTACAGCTGGAGGAGAGAATGAAATAGAGTCGGTCTACCTTCACCTTTAAACCTGTTCTTCTGTGTGAGATCTGAGGATGGATAGCAGATTACTATGATTTGATTGTGTAAAGGAAATACAACCTATCCATGTAAATCAGTCAGCATTTCCTCCTTTAAAGAAAACATGCAGTCAGCAGCTGGAACACCTTGAGGTCTGTACCTGCTGATCTTACATGGAATATATTACAAATACAGAACCTGAATCTGAGCTAGAACCTCATCAGATCTTAAACAAATGATACAAATAAGGCAAAACGATTAGACTTATTCATTTGGTGATGAACATGCCAGATCTGGAAACCTTTAGGATGATCAGATGAGTCTGTGCTTAAGTGAAATAATAGCAATCTATCACATTCTCATCTTCACACTTTGCTTACACTTGTATTTCATTTTTGCAGCCGTGTTTGCATGTTAGATTGTGTGTGGGAACATTTAAGCAGGGTCGTACCTTTTTAAGTTTTCCTTCCCAAAATGAAATAGTTTATAAAAGCAATAAGGCATTCGAGGTTCTGCATTATTCTGATTAATCACGGGAAAGCGGTGCTGTTTGACCCAACTTACAGCAAATTACAGTTATACATTTTTCCTGTGATAAATTTACAATAATACACAATCCCGAGTGCCTTATAGCTTTTATAAATTGGTTACAAACACATTATAATAAAACAATAAATGATTGTTTGATTAATAAATGCACTTATTTAAAACTAAATTAAAATAATCTGATGGAATGTAATGCAGTCTGATTTTTAAAATGACTTGATACTCATTGGGAATTGGCTCACTATTTATATGAATCTGTATTTGACCCTTTTTGACTGAACATGCTACCCAACTGCTTGTTTAAGCCCTAGTCCTATCCCGGCTTGATTATTGTAATGCGCTACTTGCCGGTATCCCAGCTTCCACAATCAGACCTCTTCAACTAATTCAAAACTCTGCAGCCCGACTTGTGTTTAACCCCCAAGCGAACTCATGTCACTCCACTTCTCATTTCTCTCCATTGGCTTCCTGTAGCTGCTCGCATTCAGTACAAGTCACTGACTCTGGCATACAGAACCATTTCTGGATCTTCCCCCTCTTACCTTCACTCTATCTTTTCAAAATACACTCCGACTTCGCTCCGGTGATGATTGCCGCCTGGCGATTCCACCTCACCGAGGAGCTAATTCTCACTCTGTGGCGTTCACCACTGCAAAATGGTGGAACGTTCTTCCCAACTCTGTCCATAAGGCAGAATCACTAAACAGTTTTAAGAAACTACTTAAGACGCATCTCTTTAACAAATACCTGTTGTAGGAAAAAAAAAGGGGGGGAGTATCGAATAACAGTCAGGTTTGATGAATTTACAGTATAGTTGGTTTTCTCCATGGCTTCTGACTTGTGGTGTTCTCATTTGTAAGTCGCTTTGGATAAAAGCGTCTGCTAAATGACTAAATGTAATGTAATGTAAATGTATTTCCATAAAGGGCTGCACGGTGGCTTAGTGGTTAGCACGTTCGCCTCTCAGCGCTAGGGATTGCCAGTTCGAATCCCAATCTGGGTGGAGTTTCCATGTTCTCCCCGTGTCTGCATGGGTTTCCTCCGGGTTCTCCGGTTTCCTCCCACAGTCCAAAAACATGGATCAAGTCAACTGAGTTCTCCAAATTGACCCATATAGAGTGTGTATGTGTGCGTGTCTGAGTGAGTGAGTGTGTGCCCAGTGATAGATTGGCGCCCTGTCCTGGGTGTATCAGCCCAGCGCCCGAAACGTTCTCCCCTGGATGGGCATGGGGACCCCGCAACCCTAATATAGGATAAAGCGGAAGATAATGAATGGATGTATTTCCATATATGATTATATGATGATTTAAAATAATGTTCTACAACGTTCTCACATTTCACACATTGATACGAATGTTAAGTGGTCTGAGGTGTGCATTATTGTCAATAAAGTCACAACTGGACAAACAGCTTCAGATTTAGGGATTGGAACTACCGGTTTCAGAATTCTGAATAGGTAACAGCATGTTTGGTTTGTTTTGTATTGTGGGATACTGATCCAGGTTCAGCTGAGGCCCTCACTCGTGACGAGTCGGATATATGTGTGTCGTCGTTGCTGTTCCCTGTCAGTGCTGCGATGATGCCGATCAGCCGTCTGCTCGTATATTACATTCGTGAGGATGGGGAGGGAGTTACTGACAGCCTACAGATCCCTGTAGCATCTGCCTTTGAGAACCAAGTGAGTCTCATTATTGTCTTTTTCCAGTATGTTAGTTATTTTTTTAAACTTTATCATTTGTGGGGCTTTGTGTGGCACAGCAGTGCTATCATTTGGAGATGGATATCAGCACGTCTTTGGGGATCAGATCGACCATGCTGTCGGGGCAGGGCTGTACATGATTGCACTCAGCAGTCACAGTGAGAAGAGAAAGTGTGTTCTCACCACTCATAATAAGTTTTATTAGTGACAGCTTGTAACTTTTGACAGCAGGGATCACATGACTTAAAGCATGTGACAGGTTTCACCTTAGCTGATGGGTAGCTGTTCTGTGACAGAGGACATAAATACACATCTCTGTTGTTTAGCTACAACTCAGCAGTGCATGAAAGTTACTCCTGTGCTCTAGGTGTCGGTTTCTATGTCCACCAATGAGACGCTACCCGGCAGCCCAGTGAACCTGCAGCTCCGAGGGGAGAGAGGCTCTTGCATGTGTGTTGCTACTTGTGGATAAGAGCGTATATCTTCTGAAACCTGGCTTCCAGCTGACTCCTGAAAAGGTTAGAACTCATCCATCTTCCACTCAATCCTATATTAGGGTCGGGGGGGGGGGGGGTCC
Organism: Corydoras sp. C115; assembly: GCA_019802505.1. NCBI lineage: Eukaryota > Metazoa > Chordata > Actinopteri > Siluriformes > Callichthyidae > Corydoras > Corydoras sp. C115. The sequence continues at coordinate 934,095 of JAFMOC010000016.1, read as the reverse complement.
AGGGGAGAACGCTGGGCACACACAGTATAATGGGGAAATTTACCAATTTTACCTTCAATCCATGTTTTTGGACTCTGGAAGTAAAACCCACATGGACACAGGGAAAACATGAAAACTCTGATTGGGATTCGAACCCTGGATCTGAGAGGCAAACATGCTAACCAGTAAGCCACCATGCCGTCCAGTTAGGACTAAACCTCATGACTAATTGGGGACCTTCTGGACGCGAGGCAGGTTTCTTAACCACAAGCGTCTGAATGTGATGCTGGTACAGACTGGTTCAGGTCCTGATTCTGTGTCTGGTTAATGTGATGTTCTTTTACAGGTCTTCAGAGAACTCTTGGACTTTGATGTCACTGATCCTTTCAGAGGTCCCAAAGATGACAGGCACTTCTGGTGGCATGGACGGACATCCCGGCGCCAGCGCTCGTCTCTGTTTCCGTGGAACTGGGGCATCAGTAAAGATTCCCGCTTTGCTTTCATAGTAAGAACAGAGCTTAGAACCCCCCCCCATTCAGAACAGGAATTTGTTGAAAAATTTTGCTAAGCAGGAGAATCTGCTCTTAATGTGTTCGGTTCTAACAGGAAGCAGGCTTGATTGTGATGACGGATGTGGTGAGGCTGAGTCACAGACAGGTTGGAGGATTGTTTACTGATGAAGCCATTTCTGCCTTCCAGCCTCACACCTCCACACAGGCAGCTACACATTCCTCACCATCACCTCGGTACAGCCACAGTCACAGCTTCTTACATCCCAATGATGATCAGAACACTCAACACTGCACCAGCTCACAAAATAACCCAACTTATACATGTATAATCAGGGCATTTGTTCACTCACTGATGCTTTAAAGTGTATTCTCATATTTGTACACTGGTCTTAAAATCAAATAAAGAGAATCTCTGGGGATCCCGGTTCAAACACTGATCTGGGCGGAGTTTTCACGTTCTCGACGTGTCCGCGTGGGTTTTCGCCGGATTCTCCGATTTTGTCCCAAAAACATGGATTCAACTCAGCTCTAAATTGCCCCTATATATTGTGTGTGCCAAGCAATAGATTTGTGCACTCTCCTGGGTGTATCTGCCCAACGCCTGAAACATTCTCCCCTGGATGGGCATAGGAAACACCCCCCCCCCCCCCCCCCCCCCCCCGTGATCCTAGTAGAGGATTAGGCAGAAGATAGAGAATGAGAATCTAATTAAAAGGATGAGACACTTTATACATATATTGGGGAACATTATCAGAACCAAATATTTGCCCTGAGTGCAGTCACCCCCAAATACAGGACACCCAGAATATTATTATTACTTATATGACAATAAAACACAATAATACAGCAAAGCTAAATAAAGAACCTAATAACAGTGGTGTATTTAAGTGCCTTAAAATACTAGTTTTAACCTAAAAGTGACTCAGTGTTCATTACAGTCTGTGTGTAATTTGATAATCATCTTTATTTTTAAGGGCAGAGACGCCCAGGCGGACGTTCTTCCCTGAGACATGGATATGGCACTGTCTTAATGTCAGGTATTACAGTGAACCTCCTGTGTGTCTGATGTTGTGAGGGTTTCCAGATCTTTTCGGACGACAAATCAGTCACGTTCCGTTTCTAAAAACTCTCTCAACTTTAACAGCAACAGCACTGGAGAAGCTGAGCTGAGACTAACTGTGCCAGACTCCATCACCACGTGGGTGACCGAGGCAGTCAGTCTGTCCATGGAGAAGGGGATAGGAATATCCCAGCCATTGGAGTTGCGCACCTTCAAGCCTTTTTTTGTGGACTTTAGCTTACCTTACAGCGTGGTGCGTGGAGAACAGACCAAAGTCTTACTCACTGTCTACAACTACCTCAGTACTTGTGCAGAGGTGAGAGGGGTGGGGTGGTAAAGAAAAGGAATCCGTTTTGTTACTCGCAGTTCCTAAAAAAACTAAAAACTTTCCGAGCTGAAGTTTAAATGCAGTCTGCTGTTTCCCTGCAGGTTCATGTAAAGGTGTCTGTTCCCAAAGGAATAAAATTTGTGGGTCACCCAGGAAAGCATCATTTGACTCGGAGGAAATGCGTGGCCTCCGGAAAGGCAGCACCCACATCCATTGTGCTGTCCTTCACAGAACTGTTAACTGCAAACATCCTGGGTAAGAAGGATCATTTTGAGTGGTGCAGAGGACTAGATTGATTGCTGTGATTGTGAGAACACCAGCACTTTGGGTGGGGGGTGTGACTCCTCCCTGCACCTTCTACCATATGGAATCTTACATTTCTGTGACCTATCAAATCCTTTAATATCGCTTTTATTAAAAAAAAAAAAAAAAAAAAAAGTGGGTTCCTATGAAGAAACCATGTCACATTTGAATACTGAAAAGCTGCTGTAGGGTGTGGTACCTCTGTGGTTAGGGTGTGGGGCTACCAATCCAAACGTACATTGTCACAAGGCAGCTTTACAATATTCTGAGCCTGAACCCCAAAGGGCAAGGCTAAGTGGCAGTAGCAACAAAACCCTCCCTCACTATTACAACCTGGGGAGGTTGTTGCTCATGTGTTGGTGGTTATTGTTTTAGTTAGTTAGTTGTTAGGATTTGCTAAGGTACTCCAGATTGTTACTATGATATTCCATGTTATTACTAAGGTACTCCAGATTGTTACTACGATATTCCATGTTATTACTAAGGTACTCCAGATTGTTACTACGATATTCCATGTTATTACTAAGGTACTCCAGATTGTTACTACGATATTCCATGTTATTACTAAGGTACTCCAGATTGTTACTACGATATTCCATGTTATAACTAAGGTACTCCAGATTGTTACTACGATATTCCATGTTATTACTAAGGTACTCCAGATTGTTACTACGATATTCCATGTTATTACTAAGGTACTCCAGATTGTTACTACGATATTCCATGTTATTACTAAGGTACTCCAGATTGTTACTACGATATTCCATGTTATAACTAAGGTACTCCAGATTGTTACTACGATATTCCATGTTATTACTAAGGTACTCCAGATTGTTACTACGATATTCCATGTTATTACTAAGGTACTTCAGATTGTTGCTTAGGTATTTCAGGTGGTTGCTATAATTACAAATAAAACAGTGTAAAGATATAACTCACTGAATTGATAAGATTTGACTAAAGTGAGATGTTTTAAATTTCATGTTATGGAGGTTATAAACTATAGTTCTGTTCTGTGAATGTGCTGTGAATATGTGACGGTTTGTTGACAGCATGTGCAGTTGCATACCATAAATCACCCTGCTGCTCTGAAGGCTTGCATCCTGGCAAAACGGGTAACGCTGGAGGAGAGCAGGTGGACCTCAGGAGTCCAGAGAGTGCAGACTGTGTGCACAGAAGTGTGGTGGTGGAGGTACGAAGTGGAATTTCTCCTGTACACTGTGTCACTGCTGTGTGTGTTTTTTTTTTTTAAATAATATGCATATATATATATATATGTTTGTATTTTATATATGTCTATAGCCGGAAGGTCTACCTAGAGAGTACACATACAGTGTCTTCTTTTGCCCAAACGGTAAGATGCTCTTCATCAGTTTACTGAGTTAGATCTATTCTCATATAAATCAATATCTTCTAATCCAGAACCAGAGCTGAAATGTTTTTTCATTCTATATGTATTCATGTTTTTTATATGTTTCACATGCAAACTAGAACAAATCCACATTTCCACACCGAATAAGTATGAATATCAGTATCTAAAGAAGCCGTCAAAAGTCACTCACATCGAGGTGGCAGTGAAGACCCACAGTGATGCCCACATTGCCCTCTCACCCGGTGCTCATGACAGCACTGAGATGGTGGAGGTTGTGCTGGGTGGCAGGCAGAACACACACTCCTGGATTTCAATGGGAAAAATGGGTGAACCTGTATCCAGTGTGACCATGGCTGGCATTGTCTCCAAAGATGAGTTCCGCACGTTTTGGATCAGCTGGAAGGCGGGTGGTGTGCAGGTGAGAATATGCTTCCAGAGCTGTGATGACAGTATGAATTATATGACCCTCATACACATTTTCTTTCAGATATGTTAGAATAAAAAAAAACTGATTTATTCACATTAATGCACGCCCTCTAGTACCACATTGCATTATTACAAAATGTCGCACTGTTTTTATAGAAATGTGCCTTTTTATTTTTCTCACTTTTACTTTGCTGGCATTTTAAATAATAAAATATATTATATACCTATTCTGCTTACCTCTGATAGGTGGGGTATGGAACTGAGCCTTCCAATCAGTCACTGATCCTGCAGTGGACTGGTCCAATCCCAGCTCAGGTGACCCACATCGGTTTCTCCACCGGCTGGGGATCAGCTGGGGAATTCAAGATATGGCGCAAAGATCTTGCAGATGAGGACCATAATGAGGTCTTTACCCTGGGGGTTCCACAAAGTGTGGTTCCAGGGTCAGAGAGAGCGACAGCCGCCATTATGGGTAAGTCAAGCAATACCTACAGGATAAAGTAAAATAATAATAAAGTTCATTTAGGTCATATTAACTTTAACATGTTAATAAGACTCATTTTTAAAAAATTTCTAATTCAAATTGTAAAAAAAGAAATTCTGCATTTTATGAGCATCATATGTTAATTATAATAAAGTATGCAGTTTTATAGAACGTCCTATATTTCAAGACAAATTGCATTTGTTAAAGTAAATGGTAGTAATGAAACACATTTGTAATTTTCAGAGCACAAATATTCAGGCGAGTTGAAAAATACCTGTTTTATATTGGTACTGTATTTATATTTAGCCACTCTGCTCCATCTCTCTGGAACAACCTCCCTATCCAAATTCGCAATATTGACTGTCTATCAACCTTTAAATCCCGGCTCAAAACCCACCTCTTTACAATTGCATATTCCTAATTTTCACTGCACATTTTTCTGTTCATTATTTTATGCGATAGTGAATGATTGTATTTAAATCTGTTTGTCTGATTTTATTTTATTTTATTCCCTTTTAACTTTTGTGTTCCTTTTAACTTTTGTAAGGTGTCCTTGAGTGCCCTGAAAGGCGGCATTTATAAATAAAATGCATTATTATTATTAGGAGTGTCTTCAACTAAGGATTTTTATAGTCGAATCTGATTCGTCAGATTTTCCCTATAGTCGACTGATAGTCGAATCAGTTAAAATTTCACCACAAGATGGGGCTATAAGCGTGGTTTTTAAAATAGTTTTTTTTTTATATTTTACTTGTTTTTCTAGAGCACCGTAAATGGGATCCCCGTTCTGGACTTTTTTCTGGCCTTTATTAAAAAAAAATATTAACAGAAATTAGGATGATTTTATTTGACAAAAGGCTATATATATAACGAAAACAAAGACATTTCATGTAAAAACTAATGCTTAGCAGCAGCCATGGGCACCCCCATGTGGTCAAAATGGTACATCCGACTATGAGGTTCATAGTCGACTACGGTTCTCCGAATCGAATCGCCGAATCAGCGAATATTGCAGCTCACCCCTAATTATTATTATTACTGTGTCTGATTACATTTCAGGTGATGTCATGGGTCCCGCTCTTAATAACCTGGACAAACTGCTTCGATTACCCTTTGGTTGTGGGGAGCAGAATATGATCCACTTTGCCCCAAACATCTTTGTTCTAAAGTATCTACAAAAAACCCATCAGCTTACCCCAGATGTGGAAGCAGAGGCTATAGATTACCTGTTACAAGGTACCAACACAGAATTATACCTGATCATCAGTCATAAATAATTTGACCTTCTTTATTCCAAGATACAAGCGAATCCCACTATGTCCTTTCAGGATATCAGAGACAGTTAACCTACAGGAGGCAGGATGGTTCATACAGTGCCTTTGGTGAGAGAGACTCTTCTGGAAGCATGTGGTAAAGTTGAATCTTTACATTAGAACTCGGTTTAAATTTAGGTTTTCATTTTCCTTTACTTCCAAAATAACCAAAAATGTTTTTATCCTGATCATGAGGTTGCTGAACAATGATATGATGTAGACCCTCAGTGTCTATATAACTGCACCACAGTTTGAAACCTCCAACTTTTCTGGTTTTATCAAACTTACTATCTTTGCAGGTTAACAGCCTTTGTGCTCAAGTCCTTCACTCAGTCTCGTAGTTACATCTTTATTGACCCTGAGGAACTACAGGCAGCCAAATCCTGGCTAATCAGCCACCAAAGAGAGGATGGATCCTTCCCATCCATGGGCAGGGTAATTAACAAAGACCTACAGGTACCGGAGTTAGATTTAAATACCATGCTGTCTCTCTACATACTGTAGAGTCCGTTACTGACGGCTTCACTTTCTCCCCAGCGCCGTGTGCTACCATCAAAACGAGTTATCTATCTGCACTGCAACTGCTCTTTATACTGCATTTCTGCATATTAAGATGTTTTATAGCCATAAAAGTTATTTACAGGTGGATTTATTAAGACGGAGCATTACTGAAGACCTAAGTGTTAAACACAATCTGCCATTGATATATGTTATGCATTATATACTTTATCTTTATGTGGAGTTCTAGATAGTTTAATATCAAAAGTGATTTATTTAAGTGTTTTAATTATGTACCTATCTTTTTTTTTAAGGGTGGCATTCACAGTAAGATCTCACTGACTGCATATGTGTTGGCTTCTCTCTTCGAGACCGGGATATTCACTGAAGTAAGTCCTAATGGAATTATACATGTTGAAAAGGTGGAATTTGACCGGTGAGCCTCCAATTCAAAACTATGCCAATCGGTGAGTCTACCCCACCCCCCCCCCCCCCGGGTGAAACATCAAATCTACATTTATGATCATACCCACCCAGCAAAGTATCATCCACCATCACATCCACCAATGCATTCAGTCATCACATCCACTATTTCACACAGATTCAGTCTGACTGAAGGTGTAATGGTGGATTTATTGATGGATGAATGTCTTTTTAGAGAAAGACAGTGTAATTTGGACTTTATAGGGCTGATGGTTCACCGTGGTTAGCGTTGAGTAATGAGTGAATCAGAGTCCTGCTGTAGAACTGTTCTTGATTTCATGTAATGTGATTACTGAAGAACAAGGAGAACAGTTGTTTATAAAGTACTTTTTACAATGGTGCATCATCTCCAAGCATTATTACAGTGTTCTAAGGCTGTTGTAAAATGGTTTCTTACAGAAGGAGAAGCTTGCCGTCGCTAAAGCAAGGAAATTCTTGGAGAAAAACATTTACTCTGCTGATGACCCATACACCACTGCCCTTTCAGCCTACGCTCTCGTGTTACTCCAGAGCCTCCATGCTCCACTGGCTGTGCGCCGCCTGAAGCACATGGCCATCACCCAAGGTGATCAGCCACCAAACAGATCATCATGTGTTAAATACATCAGTCCTGGTTTTATCACCCAAAAATGAGGAGTGTCTGTGAAAAAAGATACCTGGCCTTGTTGTGGGTTTTCATAAAATTGTCCAATTTATGGTGCATTAGATTAAGAATGATAACTAATAAACATTAATACAGTTGTTTTTATGTTCAGATGGCTGCACTCACTGGAGTCTAAGTGGCAGTACTGTAACTGATGATGAAACATTCCTTGGTTTCAGTGATGGCATTTCCCAGTCAGGTATAAATGAAGCCATCATACCCACCACCATCACACCCAGTATCGCATCCACCACCATCACAACCACCATCACCCCCAGCATCGGATCCACCACCATCACACCCATCATCACACCCATCATCACACCCAGCATCATCATCACTATCACACCCACTTTTACAATAACTATCACCAGAACCATCATCACACCCAAAATTTTTGTATTGATTGGTTTTATACTGTAAAAGTTTACCAAATACCCTTTTTTATTAGTGGCATCAGCAGAAGTGGAGATGACTGCATATGGTCTACTCACTTACACTTTACTAGAAGATGTGGCATCTGCACTTCCAGTCGTAAAATGGTTATCTAAACAAAGAAATGCCCTGGGTGGCTTTTCTTCAACTCAGGTAAAAGCCTTATAACATGTTCTGATATGCGGCAGATAAGTGGAAATATGTCTCAAGTCAGATTCTTTTTTTATGATTACAGGATACATGTGTGGCTCTGCAGGCGCTGGCAGAATATGCCATCCTGTCTTATATAGGAGGCGTCAATGTCACCATCTCTCTTGCTTCAACAAACCTGGATTTTCAAGAAACATTTGAGCTTCACCAGGATAATCAAAAGATTTTGCAGAAAGCTGTGGTAATTGAACTCTCAGTAGAGTTTGTTCAGGAATTTATTGCTTTTTCATAGTTTTCTTTTTGCTTTCCATTTTATTTTTACCTTTTGTTTAATATCCTCAGATTCCCAGCATTCCCACAGGGCTGTTTGTAAGTGCTAAGGGAGAGGGCTGCTGTCTGATGCAGGTATGTTTCATCCTCTCCTTCACGGTTATCACAACTGATTTGAGAAAACCTGGTTATAACTTTAATGTAATAATTATTTATATAGTGCTTTTAACAATAGTGAATTGTCTTAACCCTCATATAAACAAGCTGAAGTGACAGTGACGAAAAGAAACTCCCTGGAATTGGTATTGTTTTAAAAGAGAAAGCATTGTGAGGACCACGGCTCAGTGGGAGACTCGGAAACTCCACCCAGATGGATGTCAGTAATGGTCATATTTTTTTCATTTCATTTAGATCGATGTCTCCTACAACGTTCCTGACCCTGGATCTAAACCAGCCTTCCAGCTGCTGGTGGAGCTGAAGCATGCAGGACAAGGACCAGGGCACCAACTGTCCTCACAGCATGTCTCCTCTTCCCCCGACCTTCACACTCACAACCACACAAAGAGTCACCGTAAACGCAGGAGTTCCAGTGACGATGAGGATCCCGCTTCCCATCATGACCATGTAGACTACAGACTGACCTTGGAAGTGTGCACACGGTACTGTGATCCTTATAAAATGGGTAGTTCGGTCCTTAAATTCAGCCTTGACATTAAAGACAGTAATATTTGACCGTTTATTTCACAGAAGTGGAATTTTTGCAATTTTGAAAAATTGCAGTTTTTATTAGTGTATTTGTAGCTGTTTTATAAAAGCATTAAGTCACTTGAGGTTGTGCATTGTCGTGAATAAATGTAACTGTACTCCGCTGTGCATCATGCCTAATAACACCTCTTTCCATTGATTTATTCAGAATAATGCACAACATTGAGTGCTTAATTGCTTTATTAATCAAGTAAATTAACAGAAACCTGTTTATCCCTCATGAATCCTGACACAAAGCAAAAAAATGTTGGAACTATTGCATCCTTACACTTCCACAGATGGCTTCACCTGGGCTCGTCCAATATGGCCGTCATGGAGATTGTCCTTTTTTCGGGGTTTGCCGCTGATGTTGAGAGTCTGGAAAAAGTAAGAAAGACGATAAACTCATTAACTTTATTTTGAATGAAGTAAAATATGTTACTGTTTAAAGAGAAGTTTGTTATCACATTCTAATGGCTTATGCAAGTGTAATACAAATTCCTGCTTTTTGACAAAGCAGTGGAGCAGAGGTTAGGGTTCCCACCTCAAAGCAAGGTTCTAAGCTTGGTTCTAGAACAGGCAGAACAGATATTTTCTGCATCTGTATAAAAGCAGTTTTTGCTGGTCTGAAGCATTCAGATGTTAACACATCAAACATAAAACACATCAACTGGGATCAAGTAAACTAATTCTTTACATGTACCAAGTCAGATATGAACTCCTCTGTCGAAGTGTTGTAGAGTCCAAAACATGCGTGCAAAAGAACAGAATTAGAGTTCTGCAATAGTCCAAGTCTTGATCTTAATTCTCCAACTCCTGTATAATGTGTGTGTGTGTGTTTGTATGGTTTCTCCCCTTTACAGTTGCTAATGGATAAACGGGTGGAGCTGAAGAGATATGAACTTAGTGGACGTAAAGTGCTTTTCTACTTTGATGAGGTGAGCTACAGACCTGTTCATGACACTGAGCTGTGCGGTTCCACAGTCTTGGGCTATAAAATACACTGAAACGGGTACAGATTCGGTTTATTTTCTGCTCCCCAATTTACATTGTCTATTTGCAGCAACAAGATTTTAAGGTGTATCTATGGGATTATGGGAGGTTTTGCCCACTCATCTAGTAGAGATGAGGTCAGACACTGATATTGCGTCAAGAGGTCTACGTCACAATCGAAGCTCTTATTCATCCCATAGATATTTGACGGGGTCAGGGCTCTTTGCGGGTGGGTCAAGTTCTTCTACACCAAACTCACAGCTGTCTTTAGGAACTAGGTCACCGTCATGCTGAAACAGTTAAGAACTTCCCCGAAACATTTGATTACGTACCGTTTCTCTCACGGACCTCACAGTATCTACCTTCTGTAATGGCCAACATTGTAGAAATAAATTCCTTACATACCTTGTAGCGTACTACCAGTTACAAGCATGTGAGTTACTATATGATACTTGATTTTCTGACAGTATTTTGAATGGTTTGGATCCTAAACTCTCCTGCATAATAAGAAATAAACAGAATAATGGGAAATAAGTTTGTTTTTGCTGTCCTTCATAGATCCCCAGTCAGTGCATGACCTGTGTAACTTTTGAAGCAGTCCGAGAGTACATTGTTGGAAAGACGGCACCAGTACCTGTTAGGATCTATGACTACTATGAGCCAGGTATTAAGTAAGCAGTTTTTTTAAAATGTTTAGAGCATCTAATGTATTACCCTAATATGTGTGTGTGTGTGTGTGTGTGTGTGTGTGTGTGTGTGTGTGTGTGTGTGTGTGTGTGTGTGCAGCTTTTGAGGCCACTCAGTTATATAATGTGAGTGAGAACAGTCCACTGGTACGAAGATTATGTGACGGTACCTCGTGTAATGAGGTGGAAAGTTCGACCTACCAATGGACAGGTACAGGTTTGTTTGTCAGCTCCTTCTACACCTCTATAACACCTTTATTAATGTTACAATTAGAAAATGCTATGAAATGTTAAGATTAGCATAACACAGGAATGGTTGTTTCTTAACGATGTTTTACTTGCAGTATAGAATAGTATAGTATGGCCTCTCTAAATTGCCCCTATCTAAATTTTCCCCATATTGTGTGAGTGAGAGTGAGTTCGTGCCCAGCGATGGATTAGCGGCTGAAACATTCTCCACTGGATGAGCATCATTGCTTTTGCATGTGCTTACTCAAAAATCGGCTGCTGCATATTTAATATTGGGTATCAAAGACACGCCAATGTAAAAATCTGATTGATGTCCTCTGGTGACTGCAGGTTCAAGCATACAGTTGTGATCAAATTTATTCAACCCCCACTGAAATAAAGTGTTTTGGCCAGTTTGACATTGATTTGGATCATTTCAGTCATCTTATTTACAATTATATCAAAGAGGCACTTATAAATTAGACAAATATAACATAATATTTATGATGGAATAACCACAAATGTCTTTACTGTGCTCACATCATTATCAGTTTTATTCAACCCCCTAGTGACATTATTTTTTAGTACTTAGTACAACATCCTTTTCCAGTTATGACAGCTTTCAAGCGTGAAGCATAGCTTGACACAAGTGTCTTGCAGCGACCTATGGGTATCTTAGCCCATTCTTCATGGGCAAAAGCCTCCAGTTCAGTCACATTCTTAGGCTTGCGCACTGCAACTGCCTTCTTTAGGTCCCACCAGAGGTTCTCAATTGGATTTAAGTCTAGTGATTGCGATGGCCACTCTAGAATGTTCCAGCCTTTCATGTTCAACCATGCTCTAGTGGACTTGGATGTGTGCTTCGGATCATTGTCCTGTTGGAAGGTCCAACGTCTCCCAAGCCGCAGGTTTGTGACTGACTCCATCACATTTTCCTTCAAGATCTCCTGGTACTGAAGGGAATTCATGGTACCCTGCACACGTTGAAGCTTTCCTGTACCATTAGAAGCAAAACAGCCCCAAAGCATAATTGACCCCCCGCCATGCTTCACAGTAGGCAAGGTGTTCTTTTGTTCATAAGCCTGGTTCTTCCTCCTCCAAACATAGCGCTGGTCCATTGTCCCAAACAGTTCTAATTTAGTTTCATCTGACCACAGTACACTGTCCCAAAACCTTTGTGGCTTGTTCACATGACTTTTGGCATACTGCAGTCGACTTTTCTTGTTCTTTGGAGTCAGCAAGGGGGTGCGCCTGGGAGTTCTGGCATGGAGGTCTTCGTTATGCAGTGCGCGCCTTATTGTCTAAGCTGAAACTTCAGTGCCCACATCTGACAGGTCTTTTTTCAGTTCCTTAGCAGTCACGCGGGGATTTTTCTCCACATTACACTTCAGGTAGCGCACAGCAGTCGCGGTCAGGATCTTCTTTCTGCCACGACCAGGTAACGTTTCCACTGTGCCCTTTAACTTGAACTTGCGAATGATACTTCCGATAGTGTCTCTTGGAATATTTAACAACTTCGCAATCTTTTTATATCCATTGCCATTCTTGTGAAGAGCAATAACCTCTTCTCTTGTCTTCTGGGACCATTCTCTTGCCTTCACCATGCTTGTAAACACACCAGTAGATGTCTAGAAGGAGCTGAGTATCACAGTCCTTTTAAATCTGCCTAATTGGTGCTTATCATGCTTGATTGCTGCTCGTTGACATCCACAGGTGTTTTCAATACCTGATTGAAAACACTGGAATGAACCTCTGTTCTTATGAGTGGTAGTTGTAAAGGGGTTGAATAATTGTGTCAATGAAGAAATCACAAAAAGGCCATTTAATACTTTATGACAAAAACAATTGATGCTATCTTAGTTGCATTTAGTTCTTTAACAAGTCCTTGTAAGATTTCATTATGAACACAATTACAAATGTGCACTGAATTCCATAAAACCCTTCGCAGCATTGGGGGTTGAATAAATTTGATCACAACTGTACAAGAGTATAATGGGGAACTTCACTTTACTGTGAACCTCAGGCATTTTACACACCCTTGAGTGGCCATGATGTTGGAGAAACAATTACACATGCAACTGTTCTATCATCTCCAATCTATGTCCTATGGTTCCTGAATGTACATCTCTGGATCTTGTTTTCCATCTGCCCTCAGGATTTACACAGAGCAGTCAGGGTAATAAAGTAGTGGGTTCTTCAGAAGAGGTGCACTATGAGCGGTGTTCTTGCAACAGGGACTGCAGCCATGATGAAACACCCGTTTGTGGTTCCGATGGTCAGTTGTACCAGAATTGGTGTCAGCTTGAGGTCTCTGCCTGTAGGAACGGAACTCACATTGAAGTAGTACCTCGGAACCACTGCCCTCCAAGTGAGAACTATCTACATCCTAAACATTAAACCTAGTGCAGTCAGGCTGTAGTCAGGCTTCCTCACTCTGTGTGTGTGTGTGTGTGTGTGTGTGTGTGTGTGTGTGTGTAGGAGAGTTAATAGATGTAAAGCAAGAGCCAGTCACAAGGGAGGAGCCAGAGCAGGCGCAGGTTCTTCTATCTGCAGGTAACAGCTCCACCAACCCATTCTTTCCATTCATACTAGAAGCTTTCTTTTTCAGCACTGTTTATACTGTACGTGTGAGGGGTCTAACTCTCTGATTTTCCGGAGGTGGGTTTAATATTATTTCATGCTTGAGTAATGCTGTTCCAGACGTCGGGGTTTTGGTAGTAAAGTAATGCCTGACTGTAAATGAACCAACCAGCATGTGCCACACAAACACAACATGATACTAACATATATATATATATAATAAATCTGGGCGGCACGGTGGCTTAGTGGTTAGCACGTTCGCCTCTCAGCGCTAGGGATTCCCGGTTCGGATCCCCATCTGGGTGGAGTTTCCATGTTCTCCCCGTGTCTGCGTGGGTTTCCCCCGGGTTCTCTGGTTTCCTCCCACAGTCCAAAAACATGGATCAAGTCAATTGAATTCTCAAAATTGCCCCATATAGAGTGTGTCTGTGTGAGTGAGTGTGTGCCCAGCGATGGATTGGCGCCCTGTCCTGGGTCTATCTGCCCAGCGCCTGAGACGTTCTCCCCTGGATGGGCATGGGGAACCCCACCGCGACCCTAATAGAGGATAAAGCGGGAGATAATAAATGAATGAATATAATATATATCCGTGCATCTTACATGGTAGAACAGGGAATCGAACCGGAGACCGGAGTTCCTTCAAGTATTCAAATATTCAAGTATTTTATTTGTCATTCCACAATATAAAGTACAGTACAGTATACTGTATGTGGAACGAGACAGCGTTCCCCAGGAACAAGGTGCTACACATAACAGCCACTACACAACCAACATAAAGTGCACGTGTGCAAACACAAGGGCCACAATAAATACAGGACGATATACAGTACAGTAAACAATAAACATTCAAGTAATTGTATGACGTAAACCCTGAGTTTGCTTATTGTAAACAGTTAACATTGAGTGGAGAGGTAACAGTGCTGGTGGCCTCCTAGTGATGTGAGCCACATGTGCCAAAAAAAAGTCCTTGATTTTTTTAAAATTCTTAAAGAGTTTGTAATTGCGGCAGTTCTTTATAATGTGCAAAAGTGTGTTCCTTAACCACAAGCCTACGACTGCCCTATATGTTACTGCTATAGGTTTTTCATTCATCTATAATCAGACTCTCAGCTTAAGATCTGTACAGTGAGTGTCAGGGAATCAGTGTACCGAGTTGTTCATTCATTCATTATCTCCCACTTTATCATCTATTAGGGTCGCGGTGGGGTTCCCCATGCCCACCCAGGGGAGAACGTCTCGGGCGCTCACACCCAGGACAGGGCGCCAATCCATTGCTGGGTACACACTCACTCACTCAAACACACTCTATATGGGGCAATTTAGATAACTCAATTAACTTGATCCATGTTTTTGGACTGTGGGAGGAAACCGGAGAACCCAGAGGAAACCCACGCGAACACGGGGAGAACATGGAAACTCCACCCAGATGGGGATTCGAACCGGGAATCCCTAGCGCTGAGAGGAGAACGTGCTAACCACTAAGCCCCCGTGCCGCCCCCTGTACAGAGTTGTAATTGATGAAATGTTAGACATGCCCACCTTTAACTTCCGCTGCTGTTGTTAGAAGGGGAGGACCAAGACCTTCTGAGCGAGGTTTCTGATTACTTTGAATATGATCCGGATATGGAGCACTTGCTTTCAGAGGAGCAGTTGGGTCTTAGTGGAGGAGAGGAAGCCGTGGCCACAGCGGTACCTCTGCTGAAAAGCAGTACAAACAGGTAAAAATCACGATCAATATATTATTAAAAATGTTTTGAAAGTCATCAGTAAAGCCACATACTGCTTATAAAACCTGGTCACTGATCATGTTCCTTATGTCAGCAGCACAGACAGAACTGCAGCACAGACGGACAGCTCATCAGCAGAAACACCCCCATCGTCGAAGTAAGCAGTGTCAATCACGAAGGCGGAGCCATGAAGTGCACCGTGTGGGGTGAGGTTTGTTTGAATGTGCATACCCCCCTCATATTGTTTCATGGTATAATGTGGCATCAGTTCTACCAAACCGTACCATTTTTTATTCTTCTGAAACAAAGTGCATTTTTATATTTATTTGTTTTTAATAAAGTTGTTTCTCAATCCCTCATTGCATTTACTGAGGTTCTCCTTCGTGTGGTATATTCCAGACCTCTGCTGTTCTTCAGCTTTACATGTAATTGTAGTGATAGTGGTGCACTATATGAATTTCACATTGTGGATAGGAGGTCAGATCAACACCTCAATCTGGTTGTTCTGTTCAAACCACCCTGAATCATTTTCCTTTGTGTCAGGAACATTATCCTGCAGAAAGAGGCCACAGCCATCCATGAAAGAGTGAACATGGTCTGTCACAATGAGTAGGTAGGTGGAGGTGTCAATGGATGCAGGACACAAGGTTTCCCAGCAGAACAGTGTCCAAAATATCACACTGCCTCCACCATTTACATTTAGTCATTTAGCATGCTTTGACTTACAAATGAGAACACAAGTCCACCAGCTTGTCTTCTTCCCATAGTGCATCCTGTTACCATGTGTTCACCAGATAAGTGACCCACCCTCACCCTGCCATCCACATGATGTAGAAGTAAAGCTACCACACACTTGCCTGGCGTCCACCAGACAAGTCTGGCGGCAGTAGTATGTTTTGGGGTTGCAGCCGTTGGACAGGTTTGATAATGTCAGATGAAGGAACATGAACCACCAGGTTATTCATTCATTCATTCATTGTCTCCCGGTTTATCCTCTATTAGGGTCGCGGTGGGGTTCCACATGCCCATCCAGGGGAGAACGTCTCGGGCGCTGGGCAGATACACCCAGGACAGGGCGCCAATCCATCGCTGGGCACACACTCACTCACATAGACACACTCTATATGGGGCAATTTGGAGAACTCAATTGACTTGATCCATGTTTTTGGACTGTGGGAGGAAACCGGAGAACCCGGAGGAAACCCACGCAGACACGGGGAGAACATGGAAACTCCACCCAGATGGGGATTCGAACCAGGAATCCCTAGCGCTGAGAGGCGAACGTGCCAAACCACTAAGCCACCGTGCCACCCCAGGTTATTCAATCAATGGTTATTCAATATTTCCCAAAATGACATCAAGCTCAAATTTTATAAGAGTTGTTATAAGGAGCATGAGACATCATTCTCACACATGGATCACCCACCACTGAGTCCAGACCTGAACCCCATTGAGAACCTTTTGGATGTACTGGAGGAGACTTGGTGCAGTGTCAAAATCTCCATCATCAATACAAGATCTCGGGGGGGAAATAAACGCAACTCTTGACAAAAATGAATTTGTGACATTGCAGATGTTTGTGATGATACCAGAATGTAATCAAATCTAAAGGCAGTGTAAAGAAATATTAAATATTGTAAATATTAAGAAATGAAAGAATTTCTCTGCCTGACCAGACAAACTCTTTCATTTCTTAATATTTACAATATCTAATATTTTCTAATATTAATTTGAAATTGAATGACAGCTTAAAATTGATGTAATTTGAAAAATTACTAGGAAAAACAGTATGGCCAAAACTCCTACACAAGACCAGTGTAAGGAATGTGACAAATATCGGAATAAATCATGACGTCTATTACACATGTAGATTTCACTGAAGAGTTCTAGCAAAAAAAAAAACAAAAAAACAATAAATTATAACAAACAGTTTATTATTCCAATAATGAAAAAATTACAAAAGCAAATGAAACATTACAAATCGGTTCAATAACAGCCCACATTCAACAATGTACAGCCCCCCCCCCCAAAAGAAAAAAAAATTTCAATTTAAAAACTACAGAACTGTATTGTAAATATAAGGTTTATCTAACCACACTGTACAAAAGTAAATAAAATATCCATCTGTCCTCCAGGTTCAACTCAGTCCAGGGTTCCTACAAAACAGTAACAGACAGTAAACAGCACTTTAAAGGTTTATTCAGCTGTAAATTGGTTCGTGTGTTCTGGAGAACAGAGCCACTACAGAAAAATGAATAATCTGTTGTTTATACTTTTCTCAATAGTCAGTAGAAAAAGGCCTCTCCGCAAACTGTTAGGACAAAGTTAAAAATCTACAAGTGCACTAATACTGTGGAACTGAGAAGAGTCCCAATACTCATATCCAAATATTGACTAAAGCAATTCCTATAAGAGCATTCAGCAGTGAGGGGCACGTACCTTCTAGAAATGCAAACTCATCCACTGCTTCGATTGCATTGTCTGTGAAAATGAAGACAGACATGTCAACAAGTTGAAAAGAGAGACGTTTGTTACCTCCACAAACATGAATGTACCTAGATCCTTCCTCTGGAGGGTTTTCCTTTTGCCCTGCTGTGCATAAACCAGAGCATCCTTAGCGATCATCTCCACAAACAGCTCCTTCAAAAAAAGACAAGTTAGTATTTCTCTAGAAAACCAGCAGCGTCGGTTGTCCAAAATACCAACGCTGTACCCCGCTGTACTCTGAAAACCCCCCACACTCTGAAACCCCCCTCACTCTGTAACCCCCTCTACTTTGTAACCCCCTCTACTCTGGTACCCCCACACTCTGTACCCCCTCTACTCTGAAAACCCCCTCACTCTGTACCCCCACACTCTGTAACCCCCTCTACTCTGAACCCCCTCACTCAGAACCCCCTCACTCTGAAAACCCCCTCACTCTGAAAACCCCCTCACTCGGAACCCCCTGCACTCTAAAACCCCCTCACTCGGAACCCCCTCTACTCGGAACCCCCACACTCTGAAAACCCCCACACTCTGAAAACCCCCACACTCTGTACCCCCTCTACTCAGAACCCCTGCACTCAGAACCCCCTCTACTCTGTACCCCCTCACTCTGAACCCCCTCTACTCTGAACCCCCGCACTCGGAACCCCTCATCCTGAACCCCCTCTACTCTGTACCCCTCACTCTGAACCCCCACACTCAGAACCCCCTCTACTCTGAACCCCCTCTACTCTGAACCCCGGCACTCGGAACCCCTCATCCTGAACCCCCTCTACTCTGTACCCCTCACTCTGAACCCCCGCACTCAGAACCCCCTCTACTCTGAACCCCCTCTACTCTGAACCCCCTCTACTCTGAACCCCCTCTACTCTGTACCCCCTCACTCTGAACCCCCTCTACTCTGAACCCCCTCTACTCTGTACCCCCTCTACTCTGTACCCCCTCTACTCTGTACCCCCTCACTCTGAACCCCCCTCACTCTGTACCCCCTCACTCTTTACCCCCTCACTCTTTACCCCCTCACTCTGAACCCCCTCACTTTGTACCCCCTCACTCAGAACCCCCTCTACTCTGTACCCCCTCACTCTGAACCGCTGCCCTCGGTGAGGCTCGTTGAGAGGGAGGTTAGCATGCGGCTAAGGAAACGGGAGTGAAGCAGGCTGCACTCACTGTAGCTTTAGCGATGATGAAGACGGACTCATGGCTGGCCAGACTCACGTCGGGGTCCGCCTTCATCAGCGCTTTGATGCGGGACAGAGGCAGTTTGGCGAGGCGGTGCTGCGGCGGCGCGGGAGGCCCGTTCTGCGGGGCACCGTCCTCCGCTGCTTCCTTTCCTCTCAGCTCGTCTTCATCTCGCTCAGGTTCCGACTCCGCAGGGCCGCCACTCAGCGCTCCGCCCGCCGCCATTCCCGCCGCGGCACCGAGGCTTCTCCCGCTCACCGGATGAAGACGCAGCACCGGAGCTTCGCGCGTTTCCCACCAAACACACCGTTCACCCAGAGAGGGCGGGCATCCAGTGACGTCAGTCGCCGCTATTATAATGTAACGTGGTGGGCGGGGTCAGCGTACAGCGTGCGCGGGAACTAATCCAATCGCATATCGCATTTTCTTTAAGAAGAGTTTCTTGAGCCAAATTCAGCCAATCAGCTGCAGCACACGGCATCATTCCTTCTACCTCAGAGTCACTCGCCTTTGTAACTGAACTTTTCCAAAAGAAGGCGATATGACGTCAAACAAATCCGATATGACGTCAAACAAATCGACATGACTTCAAACAAATCGATTACGATTCAGTAACACTACACAACAAGAACTCCACGAGAGCAGCAATTTACAAAATACTAGAAAAACAGTGCTTTACTTACTTCATTAGTGGACGCATGAAAAGTGAATCTTATTTAGTCTAAATGTCAGTATATACATAAATTATGTTTACTAGTATAAAAAATAGGGCGGCACGGTGGCTTAGTGGTTAGCACGTTCGCCTCTCAGCACTAGGGATTCCCGGTTCGAATCCCCATCTGGGTGGAGTTTCCATGTTCTCCCCGTGTCCACGTGGGTTTCCTCCGGGTTCTCCGGTTTCCTCCCACAGTCCAAAAACATGGATTAAGTCAATTGAATTCTCAAAATTGCCCCAAATAGAGAGTGTCTGTGTGAGTGAATGTGTGCCCAGCGATGGATTGAAGCCCTGTCCTGGGTCTATCTGCCCATCTCCCCTGGATGGGCATGGGGAACCCCACCGCGACCCTAATAGAGGATAAAGCGGGAGATAATGAATGAATGAATGAGTAAAAATAAAAAATATCGAATCTATAACGTACTGTATATGACATAGTAATCTACACTTGACTTTAATGGTTTTAGAAATCACATTTACATTACATTTATCCATCCATTATCTTAATTTATCCTATATTAGGTATTATATTGGGGGGGTTCCCCATGCCCATCCAGGAGAAAATGTTTCAGGTGCTGGGCAGATACACCCAGGACAGGGCACCAATCTATCGCTGGGCACACACTCACTCACACACACAGACACGCACACAGACACACTCTATATGGGGCAATTTGGAGAACTCAATTGACTTGATCCATGTTTTTGGACTGTGGGAGGGAACCGGAGAACCCTGAGGAAACCCACGCGGACATGGGGAGAACATGGAAACTCCACCCAGATGGAGATTTGAACCGGGAATCCCTAGCGCTGAGAGGCGTGATAACCACTAAGCCACCGTGCCGCCCTCCATTACATTTAGTCATTTAGAAATCAATGCATAATATACATCTACATGACATAATTATTCATCAAAAATGTAGCCAGAATGGTTTGGTTTAATAAATAGCTTAACAGCTTCACTGGCTGTTGCTTGACAGGAATTAAATTTAAAAAAAATGAACACAGAAGGGACAACATGAGGACCGCACACAGAATGGACCATCGTTAGCCCAAATTGGGAAAGAAACCTGGAAACCTTGTGCTGTGACACAAATTCACTTCAACCCATAAACCCACTGCTTTCTAAAACAGCATTTTAAATAAAACTGTGACTATAGGCAACCTTTCTGTCTCCAGCGTGACTCTATCGTTATACACCTTTAGCTACAGAAACTTGGAGTCATCATGACTATGACTTCTTGTTTGACTACATGACAGCAAATGACTGCAAAACAAGCCTAAATCATTACATCAATTTAACCATATTTGACAGTTCATATGGTGTATTTTGCTGATATGATATGTGTGTTTGGTTCATGCCAAACATGTCCACTTTGGTCCCGTCTGCCTAAAATATATTGTCCCTTAAGTCTTGTGGTTTGCTCAGTAGAAACTTAGGCCATGCTGCCATGTATGAGTAGAAAGATGAGGCTTTATACTATATAGGTTTCCAAACTTGTATTAATGTTTACTTTGAAGAATGATTAATTATCCAATATATTTTCCCTGTCTGTGTCAGTCTGTCTGTTTGTTTCATTTGTTTTTCTCTAGCTGTCTGTTTGTCTTTATTGTAATATTGTGTTAGTTGCAGCTTTTCCTGTTGTCTGTACATGTTGTAGGCGTCAGATGACCTCAGTACGTCTAAATCTTTCACTCAGACGTTTGCCAGCACAGATATTAATCCATTGTAATTGGATTAACTGAGAGTCTTGTGTGGAGCTTCAGTGAATACGTTGTCTTTCTCGTGGTGGACCTGACACTGTTACAGCCAGTAAAATGAAGGATCCACAGCTTCCCGGTAAGTCTAATTAATTAACATTCTATTGCATATAAAGCAATATACAAACTGTATGATCAGATTCCTTTTAGTTGATGATCTAAGATTTAAGCTTTGTATTTACTGGAACTGTTTTACTGAGAGAGTTGTAGGTTTTAAGACAGTAAAATATTTTATTGTTCAATGTCTAAATTACTATACTATAATTAATGGATTGTTTAATAAGTCATTTGTTTAGTCAGGAATAAAATACAATTAAATCTTTTGAACATCCACAAAATTTTGGAGAAGAAACTCAATATCAAATAGAAGATAATTATTATTATTAATTGTTATTTCTACAGTCAGTGCTGAATGTAAATTAGCTTGTTTCCTGATTTCCTTTGTTCAAAGTTTAGAAAGACAGTTATTTTTAACAGATTCTAAATGCAGCCTGTAATCTGAAACTGATCCGAAAGCCTTTCACCTCGTCAGTCACACAGCTCTGATCTGTCTCGCTACGCTAGAGATAACAGGATTACAGAGGAAGTCCTGGAACACAAGAAACCTTTACAGTAATCCTTTAAAACAAAAACCACTACCATCACTGAGGATGTGTTAATAAAAAACAACTTAACAACGATTTGATTATGTGACCTTATGTCCCATCTGTAGTATGCACTTCACGCTGTACTCAAATGCACGAGACAGAAAACCACAAGAGAAAAAATATTTCAAAATAAATGTAATAAAATCAATATTAAATACTTCTGGCCACGTGCACATTCTATACACCACTGTACCTCAACTGACTTGTGATCCCTACAACCCCCACCAGACATTTGGTTTTGTCACTAGAGGGAGACATTCCTTTTCCAAAAGATTGTTTTAAAAAATCCTGCTCCCCACAAGGGTCAGTCTAACAACCTAAAGTGTTTTAAATTACTGATGTTGTTGATATACAGAACTACAATATCAGGATTCATCAACGCTCAAAATCCAGTATTTAGACCTGAATCTCATAGAGAATCCTTGGGATGTGCTGGAGGAGACTTTATGACTTTGTGGATGATGAGGTGAAATTGTACTGTGAGATACAACTACACATTATAGCACATCTGCACAATAATCATACAGAGTAATCAACATATTGATCGGCTACACCTGTGAGGTGGATCACTAACACAAATTTATATCAATATCTGTGTTCAATATTAAAGAGAAAAATAGCCTTTTGTGTGTGTGTGTGTGTGTGTGTGTGTGTGTGTGTAAATATTTAATTTAATTCATTTTATGAATAATGGGAACAAGAATATAAGTTTTGCATTTATATGTTCAGTATAATATAAAGTGAGAATGTTTATAGTGAGAATGTTTACATGTTTTTGTGAAATTTTGTGAAATTGAATTAATGTCTTAATTAATATCTGTTCACTGTACCACATTTAAATCTATAATATTTTTATACATTCTACTGTTTTTTTATTGAAAGTTCTTATAATATCCACATGTTGTGTAAGGTTCCCCCTTAGGTAAAGAAATTTCATTTCTTTACCTGATAGATCTAAACTGACCTGATTATTTCAATCTTTTCCTTTTTTCAGGTTATAAATTCGCAAATGTGTGTCCTAAAAAGCACCAGGACAAAAAACTAAAAGCTGACCCCCAGCTCCGATCCAGTAGAGCCCCACTGCTATCCAGAGTACCAAAACTAACAGCAGAGCAATGTATGAAACAAACGCCGTTTGAAAGGTTGCTCTACGACATGTCTCACAATGAAAGCATCATCAGTGACATCATTCTGGGGAGGAGGATAGTGTTTTATGAACTCAGAGGGGAAATCGGCACCGGCAACTTCTCCCATGTACGACTCGGCGTTCACGCACTAACTAAAGGTCAGAAACACTAATTCAGATATCTTCAGATCACTTTGCATCATGTCATACTGATTTTATACATATTCAGGACTTCAGATTCACCACTGGGAAGTCAGACAACATCACAGTATTAACCTGTAAGTGAGTGATTCAGATTGCAGCTCTACTCAGAAAGTTGCTATAAATTGGATAATCCCTCTATCAGCTGACAGCCCTTGCACCGGAGGTTTCCCACCCCTGCCCTAAAATCATACAAGCTACCCCATTAAAGATTTTTCTGTGTGAGATGTGGGCCACAACTGATTCTTCTGGCTTTTTTTCAGTGAGGGGTCACCACAATGGAAAAGATACAACTTGATCGCTGAGTAACAGGATTCCAGTTTCTCTAACAATTAAATACTGCCACCCAGTTGCTAAATTACAGAACTCAATTTATAAACAACAGTTTCAACAGGCTTAGTGCTTATCGGGAATTTACCACTGTTTATATTAATCTGTATTTCATGATTTAAAATAATGTATTGTATATCACGCATTAAAACGAATGTTAGGCGGTGAGAAGTGTCTGTTATTGTCAATAATGTCACAGCTGGACAAACAGCTCAGCCAATCAGATTTTGTAAGTCGCAGTGACATGTGTCCTGCAAACATGAAACAGATGTATTGATGTTTTCATATGAGGACCTGCAGTGCTATAGCTCACCCAGACACAAATGGAGAAGTAGTTTATACTGTAGGATTCTGCAGGGAAATGAGGGGCTAACTGAGCTTCAGTGACGTCACCAGTAGAGGATGTGGGGCAACAGGGCAAATTAACTGCCACTTTCTCCGAATTTTAACCCCTTCATGGGCCCAGCATTCAAAAGCCATCTCCGTAGTTCCTACTGGAAATACAAGTCTAGTTTATACTGTAGTGCTGATGGTGCTTTCCATTTTCTCTACAGAGCGAGTTGCAGTTAAAATTCTAAATAAAACACGTCTGGACCTGAAAACTCAGGCATTGTTTACCTCTGAGATCTCCTGCATGGAACTACTGACGCATCCAAACATTGTACGTCTTTACGAAGTGGTGGAAACGAGTAAACACCTGTACCTCGCTATGGAGTATGGCAGTGGGGGAGACCTGTTCTCTCGCATTAGCACCAGGGGGCGACTGTCTGATTTAGAGAGTAAGCTCATCTTTGCCCAGATCATCTCAGCTGTCAAGTACATGGTAAGTAAATACAGTGCAGTTGTAAAGAAAAAAAATAGCATAAACCTGAGATAGAGCAGCAGAATGGTGTCAGATATGGAAACCTAAAAAAAATGATACTGTAGAATATAAGTAAACATAGGGAGCAGAGTGGTAGCTGTGGGGCTTACAGCTGGTGGGGCTGTGTGGAGTTCACATGTCCTCCCTGTGCCTGTGTAGTGCGGTTTCCTCCTCGGTTTAGGGGTGTAAGATATCTGTGCACTCACCGGGTTGGTCCCAAACCTGGATAATTAGGAGGATTACATCAGAAAGTGCATCCAGTGTAACGGTTGAATATCTGGATCTCCTCTGCTCTGGCTCCAATGTGGGCAGGCCAAACGAACAAGAGGAAGAACGTAAGTGAGGATAGTTTCATGTATCATAAATGTCAATGCAGATGGCATATAGCTGGTAATGATCCTCACACATAGACTAGCGTCTAAAAAAACAAATAACCAGACAAGACCTGAAAACCTCACATGTAAAAAAAACAATTCATACCTGTCTTAGAACCCACAGACGTTTTTCTGTGTCATTCCAGCATGAGAGCAACATAGTTCATCGTGACCTGAAAGCTGAGAACATTTTCTACACAACCAGCTACTGTATCAAGCTAGGAGACTTTGGTTTCAGTACCAAGAGCAACCCAGATGAGGTTCTAACCACCTTCTGCGGCTCTCCTCCTTATGCAGCACCAGAGCTTTTCAGAGACAAAGGCTATGTGGGTCGTTATGTGGATATCTGGGCGCTGGGGGTTCTGCTGTACTTTATGGTGACTGCTACCATGCCATTTAATGCCGAAAACCTGGGCAGGCTAAAGCGCTGCATCCTGCAGGGCTCCTACAGCATCCCGCAGCATGTACCCGAGTCCTGCCAACAGACCATTAAAGGCATGCTGAGAGCTGTTCCCCTTGACCGCAGCAGCATCGCCCAGATCATGACCTGCTCCTGGATGAGTGGCATCGTCTACCCCAAACCCTACCCCCCACTCGTGCCAACACCCAGGCATCTAGCTGACTCCTGTCTGTGCCTTTGTGCAGCTGAGGAGGAAGCCAGATTGGCTCTTCAGGACTTGGGAATAAGCAGCACACACTTGCAGAACAATGCATGCACAGACCTGCGGAGTCCAATCACTGGAACCTATCGCATTTTAATACACAACATTCAGAAAAGGACGTCTGTGGAGACAGTGGGCTACTCAACCTTGCATCCTGAAGACTTCCATCATCAAAAGCAATGGAACAGCAAGCATGACCCATCAGCTGTGTGCACACTGCTGTGAATGTAGCTGATCCACTGGTGGACAGGTGGAACGATTAATACTGTGATCATATCAGTTCATTCAGTTTATATATATATATATATATATATATATATATATATATATATATATATAATATATATATATATATATATATATATATATATATATATATATATAGTTAGGATCTATAACATGATAATGTCATAATAAAATATTATGAGTTGGGGACAGCAGTGAACCATTGATATGCTTTAGGATGAAAGTGTCCATTAAAACTTGATGTTGGTTAAAGTGTGGGACAGCACAGCATCTTATGTAAATGCCATTAGTTTTGTTCTAGCTGTTGTTCCTCTCGAATGGCAGGAATTATAGCCGTTAATAACAGACAGTATGTTGATATTTTTTACTGTGTTGTTCTGAACTTGTTTATGTACTCATTTGAGGAATCATTTGTCTTTTAAATCTGGACTCCTCTCTGACTTTTATAGTGTCTGAA
This sequence comes from Corydoras sp. C115, assembly GCA_019802505.1. NCBI lineage: Eukaryota > Metazoa > Chordata > Actinopteri > Siluriformes > Callichthyidae > Corydoras > Corydoras sp. C115. Next base: position 907,831 of record JAFMOC010000016.1, on the reverse strand, counting down.
TTCTTTATGTCATCAAGGTCACCATTAATAAACAACATTCAACATTAGATTGCTTTCTGCTAAACTACAGCCATCAGATAGACGATGCAGGATGGAGACTTGGATCACATGAAGGTGCTATAGGTACTACAGTATATGTCTGCCAAACATCGACCATATGTGTTTTGGAATATGTGGCTCACAATGTTCTCATATGTGGGCCACCTTTGGCTCACCTGCAATGCTATAGCTTAGCCATATGTAGTCCTCATTCATATGCTATCTGGGCTGCCTGTAGAAAAGGCCTCATGTTGTTTGCTCTGTTGTCAGATGTCATCAATTTCTATCAATAAAATGTGAAAATAAATAAATATATTGATGTATCCCCTAAAAACTCTGGGGTTATAATTGATCTCCCCAAGTCCTTAAACTGACATTTACACTGTGTTATAAAATTCTATTAAAGGTTCCAGCATCATCAATTTTGCAGTGTTATGAGTTATGTTTGACTCTTCTATTACATTATTTTATTAGTGTAGATTTGGTAAAACTGCTTCACTGGCATTCCGTGCTGTTAGGCTACTTTTTGATCCCTATGGCTATCCACACACCCTTACCTGTGCAAGCTGTTCCACATATTCAGGTACATGAAGCTCCTCACCGGCACATGACAAGAGATCAGGTTTGCAGACTTTTACAAAAACAAAAACAAAGCAAAGGTAAAATGAAGGATGCAGTTTTAATTTTTTTTTCTGCTACGTGTTAATAACAATCTAAAATGTTATTTTAAAAGTTAAAAGTGAAGATTTCTGTTTTTCTGTTGTTTAGGGGCTAAGACAGACACATGGTGAAGGATAATGAAGTCCTTGAAAGCTAAGTTTAAGAAAACTGAAGTAAGAAGTGTGACATGATTGTGGTCTCTTTCCTTCTTTCTTTTTCTTTTTTTTTCTTCCTTTTTTAGTTGAACTAGTAAGAGAGAAAACTAGGTACATGGTTTTAATAACATACTGACAACTACATAATGAGCTAAAGCTGTAGGAGAGAATGACTAGTATGTCCGATAAGGGATAAATCAGGGAAAACATTCCGGATGGCTTACTGAACTGAACTCCATTTAAATGAGCATCCTCAGCCCTTGGTTTTCCTGGAGCTGAGTCACATGTTCAAACAAAGTCTTGAGCAACTTCTGAAAGCAGAGGTTTACAACATACAACCATAAAAAAACACATTAGCAATAATTCAATTCCAAGATTGATGTCTCTGAATTTGCCTATTGAACTGTAGGTACTAGTTCTGATCTAGTAGATGCTGTTTAACTGTTTTTTTTTATATGCTTTTGAGAAAGCGAGTATGTAATATCCATGCAACCTCCGAACAATCATGTCCACCATATTAGAGACGTCAGTAGACATTAGAGGTCCTGTCCTCACTATTAAGAATCTGTTGATGTTGAACATAATGTATATAATGAACATAATTCATAGTTTTTCTCTTTGATCCTGATGTGACGCATGGCTGTGGCTAACTGTAATATGGTGTACATTGAACATCAAGTGGTAATCTTTACCTACTACTGGAGGAATACTGCAAGTTCCTATGCTATTATGTATTATGTAGTAAGCAGTATGTGATTTAGGGCACTGCCTATTGTTACTACATCTTATCTGCATGTTTCAGAACTGTAAGGAACGTACATGCACAGAGAGAACATGCCAACATCACACCCTAAATCAGTGTTTACTCTGTGATACAGTTGATGTTTACACTTTTATTCGGTTATAGTTCCTTGCTCAGTTATTGTGCTGCTGTACAGAACCTAAGCAATATGTACACACAAATTAGGATCTCGATATTGCAACAATGTATTAAATATTATCACAAATACATTAAATGTGCAATCAATTGTTATTTGTAGCTGTTTCTGTTTAGCATTAAATCTTTTTTTGCCTTTAGGTTTTTGAATAACAGATAGTTCACTTCTGTCCCTATCATATGTACAGAGCAGAGTCACGTCTTTGTGGATGACGTGAAAGTGGTCAGTCCTGCAGATGGTCTCAGTAACCTGAGCTTTAAACAAGTGCTGAATTATTTAGAAATACCTCCAGCTTAAAGCAGATCTGCTGCTATAAAAGAGCTCTGTTCACAGAACGGTTTCATTTCTGTTTATTGTGTTGATGATATAATTTAGAAAATGTTTTGTTATGAGAGGTATTTATAAGTACAGGAAATAAACCCTGCTTTCCACATACAGGCACAGAACAGTTTGTAAACCCACATACAGTAAAGATCAAAGAAATTCAAAACCATCTCCAAAGGAACTAGTCTCCACCCAATCCAAAGCCAGACAAATTTAAGACAATTTTAACCCTCCTTATGAGTGGTTTACAACAAGAGCATGGTCCAATGAGTCTAATGATCTATCCTTTTTAAGCATGTTCGCCTCTCAGTGCTGGGGATACAATTCTCCCCTGGATGGGCATTGGCCCCCCATGACCCTAATATAGGATTATGACATGAAACCTTCTTGCAATGGTAATTTTCATGACAAACTTTTTACAAGGGCGGCACGGTGGCTTAGTGGTTAGCACGTTCGCCTCTCAGCACTAGGGATTCCCGGTTCGAATCCCCATCTGGGTGGAGTTTCCATGTTCTCCCCGTGTCCGCGTGGGTTTCCTCCGGGTTCTCCGGTTTCCTCCCACAATCCAAAAACATGGATCAAGTCAATTGAGTTCTCCAAATTGCACCTTATAGAGTGTGTTTGTGTGAGTGAGTGTGTGCCCAGCGATAGATTGGCGCCCTGTCCTGGGTGTATCTGCCCAGCGCCCGAGACGTTCTCCCCTGGATGGGCATGGGGAACCCTCCCGCGACCCTAATAGAGGATAAAGCGGGAGATAATGAATGAATGAACTTTTTACAAAAGTACACTGGCTCAAAGCAACTTTAAAGTGTACCATTATGGATTAAGCCAAATTGACAGTGGCAAGAAAACTCCCTGGTGTTGACTTTCAAGTAAGAAACCATGTGAGGGTGCCAGGCAGCATTACCAGTATGAGACACCAATGTACAGAATAATAAAGTGATCAAAGCTAGTAAAGTCACAACGTCTGACCTCTGACATCTGTTCCTAGTGGTTAGGAGCGGTAATACCAGCTGGACTGCTAATGTAGCTTTCTAATGGCAGTATATACAGTACATCTATTTATATTGATAACCATGTTGTTTACATTGTTTTGCATTGTATTTCCAGAATCCAGACTGGTGTAAGGGTGATGAAAGGCTGTTGCAGGCTGTGGAACAGAATAACCCTGAGAAGGTAGCAATTTTGTTGGTGAAAAAGGCTCTCTGTCCCTCCAAACTAGACCCTGAGGGCAAGTCAGCGTGAGTTACCTACAATTTACTTGAAACTGCATCTTATTCCTACAGTTTTCATCTCGGCTCGCAGGTTTATAATTAGTGTATTGTTTTAATAGCTTTCATCTGTGTGCATCACGCGGACATGTGGACTGTCTAGATGTTCTACTCTCTCACGGGGTGGAGCTCAGCATTACTGATGGACAAGGTAAGAAAGTCCTTTTATTACTGCTGATTTTAATCAGGTTGTACATGATAATGCTTACTAAAGCAATGAGACATGATAGGTTGTGCATTATTGTGAATAAATCACAGAAAAGAGGTGTTATTATATTACTTACATGTGAGATATATAATCAATATTATTAACTTCACCTGTGTAACAGGACTCTATCAGTAATAATTCAGTGACCATGTTGATAAACCTTAAAATGTGTGATCAGTTCAGAACCTGAATGACCTTATCTACATGTTGTTTACATTGTAATTCTATACTACATTCTTTTTAATGTCATGTCTATAGGCTTTAATGCGCTGCACCTTGCTGCCAAAAATGGACACGCTGAATGTCTGAAGAGGCTGTTACAGGTACTCACGCTCTGCTGTACCTGCGTGTATATCCATTTATATGATATCATTGTACACTATGGGTGGTGCAGTGGTTTAGCACGATTTTGTTGCATGTTTTTTCTCATAGGAGCAGATAGCTGTGGATACTACAGACAATTTTGGAAGGACCTCATTACATCATGCTGGTACTGAATCCATGTTATAGTATCAGAACTCAAACTTGTAAACTTGTAAACTTGTTTTTAACTTCATTGGCGATGGGGAGTTTTATGAACATATATACAACATTAACATAACAACATAACATACAATATATATATATATATACTGTATATATATATATATATATATATATATATATACATATATATATAAATGTAATCAATTATGATCTGTTTTGAGATGACTATGAATGCCAGGTGTGTACAGAGAAATACTGAAACACTGGAAAAGTACTGCATCTTAATGTTTAAAGAGAATTCAGTTTGATGCTCTGAATTTGTTGGTAATTTTATTCCACACAGTCAGCATGTTTTATAAATGTTAGGTTTTTGTTCTTACTTGTTCTTACTTTCTGTTTTTAGCTGTCAGTGGCTCCCTGTCCTGCACTGAGGTCTTATGGGACTTTAAGGCAAACCTGGATGCACAAGACAGAGTATGTTAATACACACACACACACACACACACACACACACACACACACACATATATTCATTCATTCATTCATTATCTCCCGCTTTATCCTCTATTAGGGTCGCGGTGGGGTTCCCCATGCCCATCCAGGGGAGAACGTCTCGGGCGCTGGGCAGATACACCCAGGACAGGGCGCCAATCCATCGCTGGGTACACACTCACACACTCAAACACACTCTATATTGGGCAATTTAGAGAACTCAATTGACTTGATCCATGTTTTTGGACTGTGGGAGGAAACCGGAGAACCCGGAGGAAACCCACACGGACACGGGGAGAACATGGAAACTCCACCCAGATGGGGATTCGAACCGGGAATCCCTAGCGCTGAGAGGCGAACGTGCTAACCACTAAGCCACCGTGCCGCCCACACACACATATATATATATATATATATATATATATATATATATATATATATATATATATATATATATATATATATATATATATATATATATATATATATATATATATAATATATATATATATATATATATATATGATACACATTTACATTTTATATTGAGAGATTACACACAACACCGTACTACCATATTTCCTTATTATGGTACCTAGTACTTTCAAACCTGATTTAAATAAAGTAGAACATATTTTATTGTAGATAAAACCTGATTTTGAAGGCTGTAAGTCACATAATTACATTTTTTTCTGCAGTTTGCACTGGAGAAAATACATTTTACTTATACTGTATAAGTTGCATATAACATATTAGTGGTATTTTTTGCTAAAGCAAATACCTGTGTGTGTGTGTGTGTGTGTGTGTGTGTGTGTGTGTGTGTGTGTGTGTGTGTGTGTGTGTGTGTACATCTATAGAAATTCTGCACGGTTCAGTATACCGAAATATGATGATCTGCACCCATATCTGTTTATTTAATCTAGATTTAAAGATAAGGACTAGCTCTAAACCCCAAACTAATCATTTGTCATTATGAGTTTATTTAAAGGAGAACATTTTAACAGGAGTGCAAATAAGACTTTACCTCACTCAAAACTGAACTTTGTTTTCTCTTCTATTAGGACGGGGCCACTGCTCTTATGCTGGGTGCTCAGATGAGCAGAGATGAACTCTGTGCATTCCTGTTGAACAGAGGGGCTGATCCGAACATACAGGACACCCAGGGCAGGTGAAGCTCAGTTACACTCCTCTGCTGTGAACCTGGTGCAATGTGCTCTTCTCCTTAAGGGTCACTGAGATTTGGGTTTTTTTTATGTGAAACCAGTTCTATGGGAGATATAACACCTCATCACATGAATATATTACACAGGTGTGGCAGTAGTGTGGATGGTAATTCATATGAGGGTTCAGCTCTAGAATCTAAGTTAAAGACACAGTGAGAAGACAAATAATTCTCTCTCATGATTTAAAAGAGATTATTAGGAGATTATGAGTGTGGTTAATAACATAAAATCTGAATCAGAATCAAGGGCGGCACGGTGGCTTAGTGGTTAGCACGTTCGCCTCTCAGCGCTAGGGATTCACGGTTCGAATCCCCATCTGGGTGGAGTTTCCATGTTCTCCCCGTGTCTGCGTGGGTTTCCTCCGGGTTCTCCGGTTTCCTCCCACATTCCAAAAACATGGATCAAGGTCAATTGAATTCTCAAAAAAAATTGCCCCATATAGAGTGTGTCTGTGCGAGTGAGTGTGTGCCCAGCGATGGATTGGCACCCTGTCCTGGGTCTATCTGCCCTGCGCCCGAGACGTTCTTCCCTGGATGGGCATGGGGAACCCCACCGCGACCCTAATAGAGGATAAAGCGGGAGATAATGAATGAATGAATGAATCAGAATCAAACTTTATTTGGCAAGTCTGCTCCCACATACAGCAATAAATTCATTCATTCATTATCTCCCGCTTTATCCTCTATTAGGGTCGCGGTGGGGTTCCCCATGCCCATCCTGGGGAGAACGTCTCGGGCGCCCGGCAGATACACCCAGGACAGGGCGCCAATCCATCGCTGGGCATACACCCACTCACTCAAACACACTCTACATGGGGCAATTTGGAGAACTCAATTAACTTGATCCATGTTTTTGGACTGTGGGAGCAAACCGGAGAACCCGGAGGAAACCCACGTGGACACGGGGAGAACATGGAAACTCCACCCAGATGGGGATTCGAACCGGGAATCACTAGTGCTGAGAGGCGAACGTGCTAACCACTAAGCCACCGTGCTGCCCTCAGCAATATACAGTGCACAAAAAGAAAAATATTACAGATACGCTCACCTTAGCCATTCATTTACATACGGACAAATTTACATACTTTCGCTCTCTCACTTTAAAAGAAAGAACATGAGCATGTTTAAATCCAAAAAATATTTATGATAAAGTTGTTCTGCTTCTAGATCTGCTCTGATGCTAGCGTGTGAGAGCGATAGCCATGAAACGATTGAAGTCTTGCTACGGGGTGGAGCCAACCCACAGCTTACTGATGCCCTCGGGCATAATGCTGCCCACTACACTGTCCCAGAATGCAACCGGAATTTTACTCAAACAGCACATTCTGTCGGAGGAGCTGCAGGTAACACACACACACACACACACACACACACACCCACACTCGTACACTAAATTATGTAACTATACACATACAGTAGCAGTCAAAGTTTGAATACACCTACGTCTTGCTCCATTGTCTATTTCTCCACTTACCAAATAGATGAACTTTGTAGTTTTATAATTACAGGCTGTAGTACATCTGTTTTCCTTTACGCGCAACCTTTAATTGAAATTGACACTGTTCCTGTTACAGTCTTTCAGTTTAATTTATTCTCTGATCTGTTTATTCTGATTAGGGTCACAGTGGTGGTGATGCAGCCCTTTGTGAGGCAGACATAGAGCATACTAACACATTTTGTTACTGTGGGTATGCTAACCACACAGATAAGGCATATAATTGCAATAGCACTTAAGTAAACATCCTCGTTTCTTTAATCATATAGAACTTTGTGGTTCTACAGCTACAGCCTGCAGTTCATCTGTTTCTCTAAATAATGCAATCATTTAATTTAGTTCAGTCTGTTCTGTTCAGTCTGAGGGTGTGGTAGCTCAGTGGTTAGGGTGTTGAGCTATCAATCTGAAGGTTGTGGGTTCATATCCCACAACCTTAATTAACCCTAAAGTGCTGAATGGTCAACTTCTAACCACAACCAAGCTGGGATACTTGTAAGTCAATTTGGATAAATGCATCTGCTAAATGACCAAAAGTAAATGTAATGGAGCCCCACAGAGCAGGTATTATTAGGGTCGTGGATGAATTTCAGTACTGCAGTGATACTGACATGGTGGTGTGTTCATGGGTGTCGTGCTGAAATAGGTGGATCAGACACAGCAGTGCTGCTGGAGTCTCAGTGTCACTACTGAACCAAGAATCATCCACCATCTCAAATGTCCAGCCATCAGCATCCGGTAGACAGCGTCCTGCGATCACTGTTAAGGATGAGCTCTCTTTGATTTTACATCTGTAAGGTGTAAAGTGTATAGTGAGAGGATTCAGAGCTTAAAAACTACAGCAGCGTTGCTGTGTCTGATCCATTTTTACCACTGCCATGCAAGTATCACTGCAGTGCTGAATTCATCCACCACCCTAATTATACCTGCTCTGTGGGGTTCCTGATCATCAGAGAACAGAGTGAAGGGGACGAACAAAGTATGTAGAGGAACAGATGGAACACAGAATGGAACTGTAGAACTGTGCGATGGACAGTGAGAGTGAAAACAAGGAGGTGAACCTTAAGAATGTGAATATTAGTTCATCTCTGTTCATGTTTATGTTGTATTTATTGTTGTAAATATGTTTATTGTGCTCTCATAGCTGCTGAGGGAACAAGTAAAGAGGTAATTCTCCCTCTCTGTTTACAATCACACAACAGAACAAACAGAACCTGTTCCATGTGGCATTTAATTGCATTTAATTAGGATTATCTTAGATTAATTACCTTTTAGTCTGATGAATAGCTGCAAGATGTAGATGTTCACATTGTAGTCCACAGTTTAATTACAGTTGCTGCAATCACTTTATTGTACAAGTTACACAAGTCTGCCATTTTCATGACTGTTTAAATTTCAAAACTCTTATCAAAACTCAAATAATTACTGCATGCTAATACAACGAATTAGTACATTGTCTGTGTGAGTGAGTGTGTGTGTGTTCTCCCCTGATTGGGCATGATGAACACCCTCTTCAACACCCTACCCCCCAAACACCATGGCTCTAGAAGAGGATTGTAAGTTAGACAATTTCCCCAGAGTGGACGTCCCAAAGTCAGTGCAAGGTCAGGTCTGCGATGCTCCAAGAATATTTACAAAACACGCAAGAGCTACATCAGGATGTACAGGCTTCAGTCAGGATGTTAAATGTTAAAAGTTAGAAAAAAACAGTTTAAGAATTACCTTCCTCATTTTCTCTGCTCTGTCTTCCTTTTGATGGTCAGCCTCCGTCCATCTATGCCACTTCTACAGTGTGTTTCTTATTCCCATGTCTGTAGTCTGTAGGTTTTAAACACTGTATGAGTTCATTAACAAATACTTTTCATTTATACTGTCTAACAAAAGTTAGAAGTTGTCAACACTGTGAAAAATAAACCAATATTTAATCATGTTTAACTGTACACCCCTGATTACTTTATAACCCCCAACTCCTCACTTCCAGCCTAAGGGTTCCACGACTAGGAAGAGAAAAGCACCCCCTCCTCCAAAGAGCCCCCAGGAGGTAATAACAGTCCTGACTATTTCTGTTATCATGCTGTTAATTGAGGTGACCATAATTAGCTGTTCTTTGTTAAACTGCAGGCTGCTCCAGTGTCCTCAGTTGAACCTCTTGTCTTAACTGTGAGACCAGTGTCTGAGACATCTGCCTCCTCGACCGCTGCACAGACTCAGCACTCTTTCTCACACAGCATTGTGAGTGCCAGCTGTTCCCACACTGGAGCTTCAGCTCATAAATCTCCAAATATCAGCTGTTCACTTTGTACACAGATCCATTTACTTCTAAATGTTTAAATTCATTCGTTCATTATCTCCCGCTTTATCCTCTATTAGGGTCGTGGTGGGGTTCCCCATGCCCATCCAGGGAAGAACGTCTCGGGCGCTGGGCAGAAAGATCCAGGACAGGGCGCCAATCCCTCGCTGGGCACACACTCACTCACACAGACACGCACGCATACACACTCTATATGGGGCAATTTTGAGAATTCAATTGACTTGATCCATGTTTTTGGACTGTGGGAGGAAACCGGAGAACCCGGAGGAAACCCACGCAGACACGGGGAGAACATGGAAACTCCACCCAGATGGGGATTCGAACCGGGAATCCCAAGCGCTGAGAGGCGAACGTGCTAACCACTAAGCGACCGTGCCGCCCTCTAAATGTTTAAATATATTTAAAAATTATATATATATGCCCAGCAAAAGATTGGCGTCCTGTCCTGGGTCTATCTGCCCAGCGCCCAAGACGTTCTCCCCTGGATGGGCATGGGGAACCCCACCCTAATAGTGGATAAAGCGGATGATAATGAATGTGTTAATTATATATATATATATATATATATATATATATATATATATATATATATATATATAAAATGGCGGCACGGTGGCTTAGTGGTTAGCACGTTCGCCTCTCAGCGCTAGGGATTCCCGGTTCGAATCCCCATCTGGGTGGAGTTTCCATGTTCTCCCCGTGTCTGCGTGGGTTTCCTCCGGGTTCTCCGGTTTCCTCCCACAGTCCAAAAACATGGATCAAGTCAATTGAATTCTCAAAATTGCCCCATATAGAGTGTGTCTGTGTGAGTGAGTGTGTGCCCAGCGATGGATTGGCGCCCTGTCCTGGGTGTATCTGCCCAGCGCCCGAGACGTTCTCCCCTGGATGGGCATGGGGAACCCCACCGCGACCCTAATAGAGGATAAAGCGGGAGATAATGAATGAATGAATTTATATATAAAATCTCAGCATTAGGGATTCCCGGTTCGAATCCCCATCTGGGTGGAGTTTCCATGTTCTCCCCGTGTCTGCGTGGGTTTCCTCCGGGTTCTCCGGTTTCCTCCCACAGTCCAAAAACATGGATCAAGTCAATTGAGTTCTCCAAATTGCCCCACATAGAGTGTGTTTGAGTGAGTGAGTGTGTGCCCAGCGATGGATTCCCCCTCTGTCCTGGGTGAATCTGCCCAGCACCCGAAACATTCTCCCCTGGATGGGCATGGGGAACCCCCCCTCCCCCCCCGCGACCCTAATAGAGGATAAAGCGGATGATAATGAATGAATGAATAAATATAGAGCAATTAACAAGCCCTGTACTGCTTTAAATGTTTCATTTTCTCTCATGCGAGACTAATAAAGGATCTTAAATTGTGATGTAAAGACCCTCTCAGTACAGTTTACGTCTATATATTATTGCTGTGTACTGGATGTAAGTCAGAGGATGAGGAGGTGTATGAGGAGATCCGCCGGCTTCGTCTGGAGAGAGCGCGACTGCTACAGAAAATTAAGATCCTGGAGCAGCAACAGACCAGCGCCACCTCTGTACTGGAGGAGGTACTGCACTCATCATGTACACATACAAACCCTATTTGAAGGAAAACCCAAATTCTGATCATGAACTTAACACAAAACTAAAACACTGGCAGGAGCATTTCTCTTGGTTCTAACATCCACTTTGAGGATGAAATCTTCACTTGATGTCTAATATATTATATCCACCTACTAACAGGTGGAGTTGAGATAATCAGTGTTCTTCACTTCACGTCACTGATCACAATGATATACACGTGTGTGTGTTGGGGGGGGGGGGGTTGTTCTGTGCTGTGCCTTAGCTATCATCACTAAGAGAGCAGTTAAAAGAGGCAGAATCAGAGCGTGATCATTTTCGACTGCTGCTGGAGGAGAAGGAGATCAGGGATGTGCCACCCGACAGAGGTACCAATAAAGTTCACTCAACAACACTCAAAATAAATAGTAATGCTCATAAGTACAGACAGAAAAATTTACTGATGGAACAATATATGTGTCACAGGTGCCTGTGGCACCTGTCCCTCGTTTGGTCCTTAATTGTTTCAGTTGGGTGATTGGTTTGTTTTGTGCACGTGTTTAGTTGATTTGTTATTTAGTCTTCGTTTTTCCCCTAAGTCGGCGCACGTCTTTGTTTTGTGGTTTATTATGCCCTGTGTTATTGTGTTCGTTCTGTTCCCCCCTTTTCTGTTGGTGTCCCATCACCAATTTTTAATAAATTCTCGTTTTGTCTTTTATCCCGGTGTTTGTTGGACTCTCCTTCCGCATTCAACCACGGTACGGCGCTGCACACCTTCTCCGTGCAGGTCGTATTTCGTGGGAGCGTTTCCACGGACCCACGCACGCATTATTCCCCGCGTGGTCGGTACCCGGGAGCGCTCACTAGGCACGAGCGGTGTTGCGCAATTCCTCCGCGTAAGCCGCCCTCTCCCGGGGAAAGACGGACATTCTAACAATATGCTATATAAGCTTTTATCCCTCACCCTTCTGAACAGTTTTTAAATAGTTTACAGCAGAGTTATACAGCACCATGCACAACCTGCAAAAACACAAATAAAACCATTCGATGAAATAAATTAATACCTGTTTAAAAGTTGGAGTTGATTAATGGTTAGAATAACAATATACTGATCAGGTTTCATCCTGATTTGGCTCATTTCATGTCATTGGTCGATACACAGCCCAGATACTTGTAGGTACATTGTTATTAGTGTCTGCCGATCAGATTGAATTAAAATAAAGTTTTTCTTTTTGTTTTAGCATCTGAAAGTATGCAAATGGAGTATTTAGAGGAATCTGAGACTGACAGGCCTCTCGTCCAATCAGAACTAATGTCTGAAAGTCATCTAAATACCATAGAGAAGCTTAACCAGCAAGTGGAGGAGCTGAGTGCACAAAATGCTGAACTACTTCTTAAAGTACAGGTGTGAACTTATGCAACAATAGATCAAATTTAAAGACATTGGATCTTTATTGCTGGTATTTGTGGTGATGTTTCAGATGCTGGAAATGTTTGAAAAAGATGAGACCGAAATGCAGAGCTCCTGTCTGGATGTCGTACCAGTGACACTCTATGACTCCCTCAGGAGGGAGTTTGAGAAGCTGCAGGAGGAATACAACAAAGCACGTGTCTCCACAGAGGAATCAGGTGTAGACGATGATGCTTCTCGGTAATGCGATAATTATTTATACAATACATAAGTGAAGTGAAGTGAGTGCATGTCCCCGGAGCGATGGGAAGCCTTGGATATGGCGCCCAGGGAGCATGTGGGGTTGGATGCCTTCCCCAGGGGCATGTCAGCCATTGGTGGGACTGGGAATCGAACATTCAGGTCACAAGGCAGGCTTCTTAACCACAAGCCCATGACTGCCTCATATGTACTGTTGACCTTATGGCATCATTATGATAAAGTTCTTGTCTTTACAAACCGCACAAGAAATTCATATTCATCCACAAGACCTGATGATCTTACACACGTGAATGTGGACCCGTCACTGTGTGTGCTGAGGTCTGAGTATTCTTCTATATTCTTACTTGTGCACATGACTGCTTGGTTCCATTTACTTTCATGCACTCAGGAATAAGGACACATCAGCTGTGGGTGTGGCCTGCACCTAATTAATCATGGTTAAGAGTTCTTTCCACCACAATCTACATGTCCGAACTGAAAAAACCTTCAACCACTAATAATTATGTTGCAGGATAAGACTAAATGGTGACTCCTGTTGGAATACACTAACAGAAAGCCTTTAAACTGTGTGCTGTGTCACAGATCCGAGGAGGAAAAAGTTCGGATGGAATCTGACGATGGAGCTACAGAAGAAGAACTAAAGCTAAAAGAGCAGCTAGCCTGTGCTCATGCTGAGATTGAGGATTTGAGGAAGCAGGTTCAAAGTGAGTCAAAGTTAGTAGGCAGACAGATGGTACAGGGTGAAGGACTGTTTGGGTCTGACCCTCACATGGTTGAAGAGCTGAAAAAGAAGATGGAGGAGCTGGAGGAAGCCCTGAGGATTAAAGACAATGAAGGACTCATTGAAAGAAAGGCAGCTGCAGACCTGAGAGAGCGGGTTGGAGAGCTTGAAGCAGCTCTGTCATTGGCCAAAAGAGAAGTCTGTGTCTCAGAGTCAGATGGAGATGAAGGACGGGCACTGCGGGTACGGCTGGCAGAACTGGAGGCTGAGCTGAAGCGATGTGTTCCCCGCGAGCGGCTGGATGAAATGCAGGTCTCCCTTAACCTCCAAGTCAGGCAGCTGGAACAGGAGAGGGCAGAGGTGGCCATGCGACTGAATCAGGCCCTGCTTGATCTGGAAAGACTTCACCATGCACCTCAGATCAACACCCATGAGAATGGAGATGAGGAGGAGGAGGAGGAGCAGTCTGAGCCATCAGCATTATTGGGTAAGTGTGTTTGTAGTTTTCTGGGTGGTTGAATATTTTCTTTTGCTCACTATTATTCTTGCTGTACTAACCTTACCCGACGCCTGCTCTCCTGCTGAACAGAGCACTTAAATGGTAAATGGTGTCTGATGGCTGTGCAAGAAGAGTTGGAAGTTGACGAACAGGATGCTGAGGAATGCCTTGAGGGGTCTATGCAAGAGACCTCCAAACTGCAGGGTGCAGTACCACTAGCCAAACATCAAGAGGCGTTGTCAGCAATAACACAAGAACTAGTTCAGGCAGAAAGGGCCCTAAAGGCAGAAAGGGCCCTTTTTGAGCAAACACAGGCTGAACTGGCCAGAGTAGAAAAAGAGCTGCAGGCCGCACAGCTTAGCATGATCAGCAATGAGGAGCATGAGAAACTCAAAGTAAGAATTACCAGAGAACCTGAGAAAACAAACATTGCGCTTTATATTAGCAATTCTGTTCTGAGTCACTGCATTATGTCTAAAATCTGATGTGGTGTTTCTCGTGTTCTTCTTTAGGCTGAGCTACAAAATAGTATAATGCTTCTTAGTAAGAGGGAGAAAGAGATAGAGGAACTTACTCAGAAACCCCTACCAGTAGATGTGGTCACTAAGCAGGACCATGAGGGTCAGCGTCTCTCCATGCAGGCCGAGATCAACACTCTGACAGCCCGACTGGCTGACCTCACTCGCAAACATGAGAAAACATGCACTGAGGTCAGTCATCATCTGTTTGTATGAATGTGTCAGGAAATAACTAATAATTCTATAAGACACTCAAGGTTGTGCATTATTGTGAATAAATCACAGGAAAGAGGTGATTTTTTTCCCCGTGATTTATTCACAATAATGCATGACCTCTCGTCCTTATTGCTTTTATAAAAAGGTTATAAACAAACTTATTTTTAAAAAGAAGGTTTGATTCATAACTGCATTTATCGTTAATAAGCTGGTCTTCCACGACGAAATCTAACTCGGTTTTTAAAGTGAACGCTGATCACTAACAGGTTTCTGGTTTCTTTAATGATCAAATAATGCCATCTAGTGGACAAATTACAAAATGCAGTTCATAAAAACAGGAAAATAATGTATTGTATTTCATGCATTGATAAGAATGTGACACGGTCAGAGGTGTGTATTACTGTCAATAATGTCATGGCTGGACAAACAGTACAGCCAATCAGATTTAAGGATGGTGGAAAATGGTGGAACGATCTTCCCAACTCTGTCTGTAAGGCAGAATCTCTAAACAGTTTTAAGAAACTACTTAAGACGCATCTCTTTAACAAATACCTGTTATGAAAAAAAAAAAAAAAACAGCTTCGAATAACAATCAGGTTTGATGAATTTACAGTATAGATGGTTTTCTCCATGGCTTCTGACTTGTGGTGTTCTCATTTATAAGTCGCTTTGGATAAAAGCGTCTGCTAAATGACTAAATGTAATGTAAATGTAAATGTAAGGACTGGAACTACCCGATTTATAATAAGCAATAAACAGCAGATGTGATACAACAGCAGATGTGTTTGAAATGAGAGAGAAATAAAGGGCCATCTTCCACAACTAATGCCGCAAGAGCAGTGATAAGATGCTGGGTCCATCTGTGACCACACATAACCACACATCGCTTTCTGTTTTTTAAGGTATTTGTAGTCCAAAGAGAGGCGCTATTTAATAAAAGTGAACGTCAGGTGGCTGAGGCTCAGCTGCTTTCTGTCCAGAAACAGTTAGAAGATCTTCAAGCTGAATCAACCCACATCCAGCAGCTTCACCAAGACATCCAGCATTCACAGGAGCTAATCAGAGAGAAAGATCGTAAGGTTAGTGGCTTATTTCTGAGTAATTCAATGATTTTAGACTGGATTTATTACACATCTTGGTTGGGCTGATGTTTGGATTTTGATTGGACCATTCCAGAAACATTTTTATGCATTTTATGGTACATTTGATGCTGTGTTTAGGATTATTGTCCTGTTGCATTATACAGTCATGTTTCAGTCAAGCTTGGCTGGTGTACAGAATCATTCATTCATTCATTATCTTCCGCTTTATCCTCTATTAGGGTCGCGGTGGGGTTCCCCATGCCCATCCAGGGGAGAACGTCTCGGGCGCTGGACAGATACACCCAGGACAGGGCGCCAATCTATCGCTGGGCACTCACTCACTCACACAGACACACTCTATATGGGGCAATTTGGAGAACTCAATTGACTTGATCCATGTTTTTGGACTGTGGGAGGAAACCGGAGAACCTGGAGGAAACCCACGCGGACATGTGGAGGACATGGAAACTCCACCCAGATGGGGATTCGAACCGGGAATCCCTAGCGCTGAGAGGCGAACGTGCTAACCACTAAGCCACCTGGTGTACAGAATGCATTGAATAAATCATTAAATAAATCATTAAAATGGAAACCCCTCCCACAGTCCAAAAACATGGATCAAGTCAATTGAGTTCTCAAAATTGCCCCATATAGAGTGTGTCTGTGTGAGTGAGTGTGTGCCCAGCGATGGATTGGCGCCCTGTTCTGGGTCTATCTGCCCAGTGCCCGAGACGTTCTCCCCTGGATGGGCATGGGGAACCCCACCGCGACCCTAATAAGGATAAAGCGGGAGATAATGAATGAATGAATTAAAATGGAATACACCTTGTAATATTTTCCAGGTAGAAGGACAGAGATAATTGTTATTCTTTGCTGATGTCGTTCTTTATTTTTAGTGTTAAGGCCTGCATGCTGTGATTGTGTCTCTGTCTCCCTTTCACACTTCTCTCTTTTTTTTTTTATTTTTCTCTCTCTTTTTTTTATTTGCCTTTCTATCTGTGTACTTTCTTTAGATTACAGAATTATCTAAAGAGGTGTTCCAGTTGAAGGAGGCTCTAGGAGCTCTGACTCCTCCTCTTGGTTTAACCACGCCCTCTGTATCCTCTGTAAACCCAGGACAGCAGCTGGCATGGCAGAACCGAGTGTCTGCACTGACACAGCAACTGCAGGTGACGATGCAACACATTTGATACATCAACACCTCATTATTAATTTAATTACTACTCGTGCTACAGCCACCAAAACCTATATTAACTTGTATGAAGTTAAAGTCCCATCTTTTCACAATCTGTCACCCTAAGCTTTTACTTTGTGAGCACTGAGTCGTGTGTTTCTTATTGCAGGATCTGGAGCGCAGACATAGAGCAGTGGTGGCGATTTATCGCTCTCACCTCCTCGCTGCAGTGCAGGTCAGTAAAACCCACCACCTCGTACACTGAAAGTCAAGTTTAAAGGAAATTTACCTTTTAAGTAAAACTTACATTTGGAAAATTTGCCTTACCCCCATCTCAAAAAAAGTAAGTGCTGCGGCACGGTGGCTTAGTGGTTAGCACGTTCTCCTCTCAGCGATAGAGATTCCCGGTTCGAATCCCCATCTGGGTGGAGTTTCCATGTTCTCCCCCTGTCTGCGTGGGTTTCCTCTGGGTTCACAGTCCAAAAACATGGATCAAGTCAATTGAATTCTCCAAATTGCCCCATATAGAGTGGGTATGTGTGAGTGAGTGTGTGCCCAGCGATAGATTGCCCCCCTGTCCTGGGTGTATCTGCCCAGCGCCCGAGACGTTCTCCCCTGGATGGGCATGGGGAACCCCACCGCGACCCTAATAGAGGATAAAGCGGGAGATAATGAATGAATGACAGTAAGTGCTTGAGTTAGAGATGTCTTTAAAAACTGAGTGAATAGAAGAAAGAGCAGATCCTGAGACTGTCCTGGTTTCAGATGTAACTTTACTCAGGTTTAACGCTTCTCAGGTTTAAACTTTCTCAGATTTATCTTTATTCAGAATGAACTTTATTTGGGTTTAACATTACTCAGATTTAACTTAACTCAGATTAACTTTACTCAGATGTAATTGTGCTGTACCGATGAGGAGGCGTTTGTTTTGCTTGGTTGTTCACAGGGTCAGATGGATGAAGAGGTCCAGACCATTTTACTACAGATTCTGAGAATGACGCAAACTGAACAGAGCCCTTAAACTCCAGCCGCTCAAAGTGTTCTGAAAGAGATTTCTGTACTTTGCACTGGCACCACACCGGGTGGAGGTTTATACCACAAGAGAACCAAAGAAGAAAACCAAAAAAAAAATAGGACATTTAGCAAGTGTTCCTTGTGTTGGTTAATAGTTTAGAAAAATATGTTTTTTTATTGAATTGTTTAAGCTCTGGGCAGCACGGTGGCTTAGTGGTTAGCACGTTCGCCTCTCAGCGCTCAGCAATCTGGGTGGAGTTTCCATGTTCTCCCCGTGTCCACGTGGGTTTCCTCCAGGTTCTCCGGTTTCCTCCCACAGTCCAAAAACATGGATCAAGGTCAATAAAATTTTCCAAATTGCCCAATATAGAGTGTGTCTGTGTGAGTGAGTGTGTGCCCAGTGATAGACTGGCACCCTTCTCCTGGGTGTATCTGCCCAGCGCCTGAAACGTTCTCCCTTGGATGGGCATGGGGAACCCCACCACGACCCTAATAGAGGATAAAGCGGAAGATAATGGATGGATGGATCTTAAAGCTCTTGTATTTGTTTTATTGTTACACTACTTTTTTTATTATAAAATTATCCAAAATGCAAGCATTTCAGTTTCTCAATGATTAAATATGATTAAAGATTTTTAATTAGGTTGAATAGAATGAAATGTTACTATAGTTGATTGGGAATTCCACCACCTGTCAGAAGAGTAAGATGGAGGGTTACCTACTTTCCAACCTCAGCAAGGGATTAATACTGCAGAGCCTTGTGTAATTTAGAAAATGTGTGATGTAGAAAAGGTGACGTCTTGCATTTAAGATGCTTTTCAATGTGAATTACTCTGAATTCTGTGCCACTTTAGTTCTTATTTGATCCAAGCTAATCTTTTTGCTGCTGCAGACAGCACTGTTATTTTTTGTACCAGGTGGAAAATGGAGGTGGATGCAAAACATAAACTCAGTGTTGAGTAAGAACACCAGAATTTAATCTGTTGTCTAATTTTTGACATTTTTTGCACTGCATTTAAAATCAGACTCCATCTACTACTTACTTACTTACTTTTAACTTCTCTAACTGTTTTTCATTGAGGTGTGTTCAGCTTCTCATCCATAACACTGCCAGAGCACCACAACATGACTTTATTCTTCACAGAGGATTAAAGTGATAATTAACTCATTCAAAAAAAAAAAAAATTCTTGACACACATTCAGTCGTTTTGTAGTCCTGCAGGGTGTAAATCCAGAGGATTGGTTGTTTTTTTATTTTAGAAAATAAACACCTGACCATTACACAATCTGTAATGGATGTCCTGCTCAGTTGATGCTGCCCGACTGTTTAAGGAGGATGAGTTCCTCACTGAGCTTTGAAGTGAATGAACTTAAATTTGATAATGCCATGTTGTTATCTGACTGTTAACAATGTAACAGAGTGGCATATTGTCCTCCATGACCCTAAATTACTGTCTTACCTTCCTGTGACTGTACTTGCCTGGGATGCAATGCAGCAGCAACTTTTAGACCTTGTAAGTGGATTATCAATGGGGTCTGTTTTCTGTCTTACGGGTACTCAACTAACATGGTCTAATGGTCTATATGAGCGGCTATGTCTTGGGCAGGAAGACGTATGAGGTGAGACAGTAACCTTTTATTTTTTGATGTTTGTTTATCAGACTTTTACAATAATATTATAAACATGTTGGTGGGATAATAAGAGAGGATGATCTGCCTCATTGGGTTACATTATATGTAATATTGCGATTAATGTGTGTGTGTATTTATGAATTTAATTGAAAAATATTGTATTTACGGGGGCAGCACAGTGGCTTAGTGGTTAGCACGTTCGCCTCTCAGCGCTAGGGATTCCCGGTTCGAATCCCCATTCTGGGTGGAGTTTGCATGTTCTCCCCGTGTCTGCGTGGGTTTCCTCCGGGTTCTCCGGTTTCCTCCCACAGTCCAAAAACATGGATCAAGTGAATTGAATTCTCAAAATTGCCCCATATAGAGTGTGTTTGTGTGAGTGAGTGTGTGCCCAGCGATGGATTGGCGCCCTGTCCTGGGTGTATCTGCCCAGCGCCCGAGATGTTCTCCCCTGGATGGGCATGGGGAACCCCACCGCGACCCTAATAGAGGATAAAGCGGGAGATAATGAATGAATGAATGAATATTGTATTTACGGGGGCAGCACGGTGGCTTAGTGGTTAGCACGTTCGCCTCTCAGTGCTAGGGATTCCCGGTTCGAATTCCCATCTGGGTGGAGTTTGCATGTTCTCCCCGTGTCTGCGTGGGTTTCCTCCGGGTTCTCCGGTTTCCTCCCACAGTCCAAAAACATGGATCAAGTGAATTGAATTCTCAAAATTGCCCCATATAGAGTGTGTTTGTGTGAGTGAGTGTGTGCCCAGCGATGGATTGGCGCCCTGTCCTGGGTGTATCTGCCCAGCGCCCGAGATGTTCTCCCCTGGATGGGCATGGGGAACCCCACCGCGACGCTAATAGAGGATAAAGCGGGAGATAATGAATGAATGTATTTACGGGACATTTGATCCACTTGATCATACAGAACCTGTTTAGTTGTGGAAGCCATAGTGTTCATAAAACACAAGACCGCCTTTAAACATCTGAATGGTTTCACTGTTTAAATGTCTTGTATTAGAAATGTTTACCTCATAGATATGTCACAACACAGCTGATGTTTCATGGGGAGTGTGAGAGATTGATATTCTCAATTAGAGCTGACCAATAATAATGTATTTACTCTTTAATGATCCATTACGATTTGGTTCTACATACGGCTTACACACAAATCTGAATAATCACTGAAGCATGTCATCATTTTATTCCTGAGGTCTCACAATTGAGGTTACAACAAAATGATTCAGGTTTTAAAATATTAACCCACAGAATCCAGCAAGTCCTGCATCCAAGGAACAAGGATGATGTAATCAGCATGTCGCCCAACGGCTGACTGGTGCGAGAGATGCCATGTGATTGCTCACTCACAATAAGCATGAGAGTGAAGTGAAGAGTCCAAAGTGAGGATTCAGCTCTGATGATCACGTCTCTGTAACATCAGCCTCCCGAACACTGAGCTCCAAGGCCACGCAGTGGATTATACATTCATCTCAGTGATGGAGAGTTCATCAGCTCTGGTCTGATCTGATCCAGAGAGAAGTTGGTGTTTAAGGCAGGTGTGTGTGTGTCGCTCCATGCTCTGCAGTGCAGAATCAGGATAACTGCATGAACCTGGGTTCCACATAAAAACACAGTGGAGACGTTCTAATCACATGTCCATGTTCCTGTGTCAGCACCATGTCTGATTTTTGTAATGCACACACTTACCCTCTGGTTCTGACTCAGTGCTTCCTACACACCAGCTGCTGAAGGTGAAGCTCGCTCTCGGCTGCGAGAATCGGAAGCTTGCTGCTCAGGTGATAGTTGATGAGATGGCTGATGCTCTCAAACAGCATGTCCTTTGTTCGGACCTGATGTTCACCAAGAATGTAGAATGGACAAAAAATTAAATAAACAAACCTCAAGCAAAATATTCATATTAACATTAAACATGACGTTATCGAGTCAGAAGAGGGTGCAGTTGCTTCCCAAAGGCACCAAATTAGTGGGTCACCTGAGCTGGTCCTGAGACACTTTGCAGACACTTTCATCCAACGCAGCGCACATACACACACACACACACACACACACACACACTACATAGGGGAAAATTGATGATACAGCACCCCTGGAGAAATGAGGGTTGAGGCCTTTGCTCAAGGGCCAACATTGGCAACCTCCAACCTTTAGATTAATTGAACCTCCAACCTTTAGATTAATTGAACCTCCAACCTTTAGATTAATAACCACCCTTATTTCTGATCTACCAAACCCAACATGCTGCTGATCCTGATGGTTTTTTAGGAGTTAAAGCCCATTTTTAATTCAGTAGCTTCACTGTGGGAAGCAGCCCACTTAGACGTGAGGAGAACATGCACAATCCCTGCCCTGGAGGTAAAACCAGGACTTTCCTGCTTCGACAAGAGAGCTTAAACCACTACTTTATTATAACATATGATGTTTGTTTCATTGTCTCTCACAATTCCTACATGCTGAAAAAGTACCTATTCTGAGGTATTAAAATTAAACAACTCCATCATCCCCAATGTTTGTAGTCTGGAAACACCATTGTTTCTCAAGTGTTCTCACTGTCTACTGTGGAAGGAAAAGATAACAGCTGTATGATCCAGGAACTCACCACTCCCTCTGGGTCCACTAGCAGCAAATGTTTTGGCAGTCCACAGTGCATTCCCGTCAGGACATACTGGCCTGGGTTAGTAGCACTGTCCCGCACCAGGAAGTCTCCATCACGGACCAGCAGCTTCTCAGCGTCACGTCGACTCATGTGGCCATGGTACCAGGCTTCTCTGCAGAGCTGCTCCTCCGTGGGGGCCACGGGAGCCCGGCGGTGCGGTGGACTCGGCCACTGGTCCTCCACCATAATGACTCCTCCCGACACGTGGAGACGAAGAGCGTCCTCAAATGGTCCTGCGTGCACATGACAACATCAACTTGTGATTTCAATACACACTAGACCCTTCTTCATTCTATTTATCACTTCAGGTACATCAGGATCTGAATACAGAAGTGCAGACTGGAACCAAGTGTTTAATATGGCTTCCCTGTGTGTCATGTTCAAACATACGCATGTCAAAAATGTCCTTTTTAGGGCTTTCAGGTCGACATCCTCCCTGAGCGCCGACTGATGGTCCCACATTGTTCAGATTCTGTGTATTTACATACAGATGCTCCTCATAATCCCGGCTGCCTGGAGGATGTCCATCTGCTCGCAAGTATCCATCCGAGGTTACATCTGCCATCACCAAGAATAATGAGAATTACTAAGAAACCACTGACATGAAATCACAAGTGTTCCCGCTATCAACGGGATCCAAGCAATGCTTCATTTTCTGAAGTCTCAGAGGCCTACTTTACACATGCAAGTATGTATTACTCAGAAATTGAAACATATTATAAGTGCCCTCTAGTGGTTGCTTGGGGTCATTAAGGCTGGGTAGAGAAATCAACAATATCGAGTCATGACAGAAGCTCAATACGAACTCAGGAAAATGTCAGCCATGAGGTTTAAACAATGGTTTAACCATTTTAACACTAACTGGTTGAGTGCCATGAAGGTTACCCATAATTTAAACTCCATTGCACTCATGGATCCTGAGAAACTGTTTGGGTTTGAAAACCTTACTGAATATTTGCAGATCGCCTCAGAATCTTGTGAATTTCAGACTGACTGACAGACATGATGGTCATAATGTGTACACATCTCCATTTTTGATAATTATAAAACTTCCCATTCTGATGATTAAAGCAAAAATTTACATAAAAGTCCAATTGAAATAAAACTAACCAGGATTTTTAAATATTGAAATTTTACTAACTGCAAAATTACAGGTTTAAGGAATTTTCTATGCTATATCGCCCCCTGTAGATAACAATGTGCAAACGCAGTATGCCTCAGAATCATCTCTTTCAGGCACATTTAAATAAGAAACAAATCTATGAACATTCCTATCACAGTTAATAATTTAAAAGGTTGAATGTACTGTAAACTGATTAGTATGTGGCAGTCATGTTGTACACACATACAAAATATCTCCAGTACGTGCAGAGCTGCAATGAAACATGAAATGCCCCAAAAACTAAAATATTTAAACTGCTGGCCTGCACAGGGATTCTAGGGACTTTTGTTTAGGGATTGACCCTTTACATTCCACTTGTGGAATATGAGCTTTGAGATTGCTGTAGTGCCACCTACATGCCATGCCTAGCTGACTCTGAGCACCTGAGTGGTGGGTGATGAACCTGATAAACCATTTTACACATCAGTGTATATGACGTGTATTGGTTTGGGCTGAATCAGTTACTACAGAGAAGAAGAAAGCTCTTATTTCAGTCCTAAGAAGAAAGAACATACAGAGGTTTATTCCAAGGAAAATAAAAAGGTTTTTATATTCCTGATAATAAAATGAATGATGTTTTTTGGTTCCTGTGGTTCACATTGGTTCTACCATATACATACAGACTGTACAGAAGTAAAGAAAAGGGTCCTCACTTGAGTTCTCTGTGTCCCAGTGAGCTTCATAACACAGCTGAGCTGAATCTTTCCTACAGTTAGGTCCAGCCTGTAGGTGCAGAGTACAGGAAGCAGTTAACACTCAGTGTCGTTACTATGTCTGGTTTTGGGTTGTGTTACGAGGAAGCAACAAGAACTGATTCAACTCTGAATTAAAACTTTAAATTAGAACTACAGAACTCAGAACTGGTTTATATGATAAACTGGGATCGTTTTATCCTGTGTATAAAGGTTTAGGTAATATGAGCCTGATGGGTGGTGGATACGGGGGTTTAAACCTTTACCTGAGCTGCTTTACTTTGAGGTGTGCTGTGGATGTGACCGGGCGGAGCAGAAGATGATCTGAGCCTTGAGTCCACTACTCCCCCTACAGGAGGCTCTTTCCCCGGGATGCTGTTGTAGTAATCATGCTCCATCCCTTCCTCATTCTCCTCCCATGCTGACTCCTCTGTCCTGGTACTCCTAACACGATCACTATGCAAAATAATGAACCAAACCAATACTCATCCTGATAATCAAATAACTTGCAAACATTGTCTTAAGCCAGCTTCACTAAAGGAGGGGGTTACATTCCCAGCCAGGGAAGAATGTTAAGAGTGCTGGGCAGATGCACCCATGACAGGGCACCAGTGATCAGGATTCAAACCTGGATCCCCAGCATTGAGAGGTGAATGTGCTAACCACTACACCACCACACAGTATATTACACACAATATCATTATTATTACAGAAACAAATAACATATAAAAGGCTGAGCTCTGGCACTGCTGGCTCATTTCCAGTTCACATTGGATAAAGATTTGGCAGCGCTGCATATGTGAGACTTTTCAGATTTTTGTGAGGCCTTAATATAATGCATGTGCAACCACAGGTAGCACTGATCTAAGTTAAATATGGGGAAGGTAGGCTGGAATAATTTTGCTATTTAAGTGTAGTTTGGGGTTTGAATATTCATTCATTCATTCATTATCTCCCGCTTTATCCTCTATTAGGGTCGCGGTGGGGTTCCCCATGCCCATCCAGGGGAGAACGTCTCGGGCGCTGGGCAGATAGACCCAGGACAGGGCGCCAATCCATCACTGGGCACACACTCACTCACACACACACACTCTATATGGGGCAATTTTGAGAACTTAATTGACTTGATCCATGTTTTTGGACTGTGGGAAGAAACCGGAGAACCCGGAGGAAACCCACGCAGACACGGGGAGAACATGGAAACTCCACCCAGATGGGGATTCGAACCGGGAATCCCTAGCGCTGAGAGGCGAACGTGCTACCCACTAAGCCACCGTGCCGCCCGGTTTGAATATTATTATTATTATTATTATTTTATTTTTGAGTCATGTGTTTGTCCCACTTCTGGTTCCACAGCAGATGTGTATGTTGTTCCTCACCTTTCCAGACTGGAGCTAGATTTAGGAGGACTGTGCAGGTACTGTTTAAACTGCAGCTCAAAGGCCTGACCGATGGTACTGATGACATTCTGAGCAAGGTTCTCACAGCACTCCAGAATGTGACATGCTGAAAAACACCAGAACCAGATAAGTTTAAAATAATAAACTACACAAAAGTTCACAGGACAAACAGTTCTACCATCTACAGTGAGTAGGAGTTTTATTTTAAAATGTGTTTAACATGTTTTTTTTTCTAAATCTTATAATTATATAAATGAATATTGAACACGGGCAGCACGGTGGCTTAGTGGTTAGCACGTTCGCCTCTCAGCACTAGGGATTCCCGGTTCGAATCCCCATCTGGGTGGAGTTTCCATGTTCTCCCCGTGTCTGCGTGGGTTTCCTCCGGGTTCTCCGGTTTCCTCCCACAGTCCAAAAACATGGATCAAGTCAATTGAGTTCTCCAAATTGCCCCATATAGTGTGTGTGTGTGAGTGAGTGTGTGCCCAGCGATGGATTGGCGCCCTGTCCTGGGTGTATCTGCCCAGCGCCCAAGGCGTTCTCCCCTGGATGGGCATGGGGAACCCCCACCGCGACCCTAATAGAGGATAAAGCGAAAGATAATGAATGAATGAATGAATGAATATTGACCACAACAGAAGTTTCAGTTGATAGATTATTTATATATATATATATATATATATATATATATATATATATATATATATATATATATATATATATATATATATTATCCTTATATGGTGTAGGTATAACATCTGATGATCATGTGATGTGGGTGTTTGTAGCTGAATTTACAATACATGTTGGTATTGAATACATGTTGGTATTGAATACATGTTGGTATTGAATACATGTTGGTATTGAATACATGTTGGTAACGAAGCTTTGATGCTTCTTTAATCTTGGTGGGCACCAGTGGTAACAATGGGATATTTCTATACAAGTCATAGTATAAATTTATAAATTTATCATCTGCTGTATTTTAATCATCTGAAACTGTAGTTATTTTATTCTAGCCACTCACTGGGTCGTGTGCGGCTGCACCTAACGTTAATGACCCCAGTCCTGAGGGTATTTAAGCTCTTAGGACATTGTATCATATTTTCATGCGATGGCACATCTGCATTTATATGTGGTAGGCCCTTCCTCCAACCTACACTGCCCCACTCTGGACTGAACAGCAACAGTTGTGGAGCTCCAACTCCCTTAGATTATGCTTAGAGCAGATGGAGAAGACAGGTCCCAAATGTCTCAGAACAGTTAGCACAGCAGTTCTTGGACTCTGGTGGTCAGTGGGTGTCCTGTACTTTTGAGTTTCTATTACCAATTTTGTTCTGATAGAGGTTTAAAATGTTGTCTCACCCTTCAGTTCCCTGTGAACTCAGAAATCTCCGATACTTATTTCAGCTTATTCTATTAAGAGTCGCTGCATTGCATAACATAAATGTAGCTGTCATTGGGATCACTGTAGCTGTCATTGGGATCAGGTCAGTTTAAAATAAAAACTAAAGGAAGTAATAAAGATATAAATAAAAGTTTAATAATAAAGACTAACCTCTCTGATTGACGGGATCTTTGGCCACATATGCAACATAATCAGGAGCATCCTGAAAAACCAAAACAGAATCAATTGTTGTATTTAATCCTTAACCATACAGTTGGTACTATAAATAAGACACATTGTTTAGAAAAAATATTTATTGTCAATCATATATACAATCTAGGTTTGACTATGTAATGGTTAGCTATAGAAGAATTTTAAGGAAGTTCTTTTTATAAGTTTGCATGTTCTCCCTGTGTCCACGTGGTTTACATTGGAAGATCTGGTTTCCTCCCATCATCCAAAAACCTTTTAGGAGGTGAATTAAGGATACAGTGGTGGACTGGTGACCGTTGGTAAATTTTTGCCCACATTTCTCACAATAAATGCCAGGACTGGTTGCTGAATCACCACTTACACAATCACAACCCCACCCTGATTAATGTAAGAAGTTTAAACAAATCAGATGCAATCTGATAAGATCAGGTCCCACTGCTATAAAAAATTATATATATTATATAATTTTATATATATAAACCTACATATAATATATATGTATGTAAAGCCTCACCATGTCTCCTCCAGAAGCAAAGGAAATGGACTGCATTGGATGGTGAGCAATCACCTTAAGAAAAACAGAAAAAGTGCAATACAGGAACAGCGTGAGCAGATCTCCACACTGCAGGTGACTTTATATATATTTCATCTTAATATCAGCTTCAGGTAAACTGCAGTCCCTATGGCTCCTATAAACAGTGCTATAGCTGGGGAGTGTTCTAGCATTCTAGTGTTCTAGTAGTGTTTTGAGGGAAATTCTAACCTGTCGTGTGGTAGGTACGAGCAAACTCAGGCCTTCAATTGAGATGTTGACAGCAATGCTCATGCCGGCAAACCGCAGGTTGCTCTTCCCCATGATGGCTTGGAGGGTCCGGTTAGCAGCCTAACGCGTGAACATTGCTGTGATTTATTTACTGAAATGTAAGAATGTAAAATCTGTCTCATCACTGAGATCGGTTTCATCACTCACCTTTTTCTTCGAGGCACCTTTTCCACCCGGAACAGCTTCACACAACCTGTTAATAGCCTCTCTAAAAAACACACATTTTTGGAAGAATATTAACGTCCTTAAACTATGCTGGTCCGTATTAACATGAAGCGAACTAACATAGCTGATTGAAAAAGGGTGCTGACCAACAACTAACAACAATTATTTCGGGTGTTTCTTGCGTGACTGTACCGTATATGGCTTATAACCTGCCCCACCCTAAAACTGAAGCAAAGAACCTTCTTGCTGTGAGACGGGAACGCCGATCTGTACATATTTACCCGAGTAATTGGAAAGAAAATGAATAAAATGAATATTTACTGTTTCCACTAGCACTATCTCACATAATAACTTTCTGCCTGTCCAGCAGCAGTTTATTGAATGTTAAGCAGGAACATATAAGCATTACCATAAATATATGAGTGCACATCTTCACCAAGCTCACAGTTAGTAGAGAGTGTGGTGCTGCGAAACAGGGACAGACAGGGAAGCCTTCTTAACGAAGCACTCTGTCATTTCTGCCCCTTTTATTTATGCTGGTCAGGTAAGTGGTACCAGAGTTACATTGTGTATTATGCATAATTTTGTCTGTTATTCGATTTTGATGTTATAACTGAGAGGCATGCCCAGCGATGGATTGGCGCCCTGTCCTGGGTCTATCTGCCCAGCGCCCGAGACGTTCTCCCCTGGATGGGCATGGGGAACCCCACCGCGACCCTAATAGAGGATAAAGCGGGAGATAATGAATGAATGAATGAACTGAGAGGCACAGTGGTGCAGAACTTAGCACTGCCACCTTACAGCAAGAAAGTCCGGAGTTCCATTTTGCATCCTGTGTGGAGTCTGCATTTCTTCCTGATGCCTATGTGATTTTCTTTAGTTTTCCTCACATGCCAAAGACACGCTGATAGGTAAATTGTAGATACTAAATTTGCCCCATGTCATTATCGTTTGTAACTGCTTCCAGCTTCCCTAGCGGTGGCAGTCATCATGGTGGGGGAGGGGGATTGCTTAAGAGGACACTCCGGACTACAGAACAATCGAACCCAGGACCTTTTACTGTGAGGCAGAAGCTCTAACAGCCAGACCACCATACTGCCGTACGTAGTACTGCTTTAAAACGGTACACTATTGTTAAAAACACTGCTTATTCTCATGAACTTAAACTAATACACAGTAAATAAGTGGCAGAGAAAAAAGGAAGAGAAATATAAAGCACTGACAGATTTGTGTCTCCAAATATCCTTTAACCTGTCTGTGGTCAAATAAGCATTTGTTTTATTGTGTCACTGTATTATGATGTCACAGTTTCTATGTTTATGCTCAAGCAAAATACTGGATTAAACAATAAGAACTGTGAATATTACAATAAATATTCTGTACCTTTATACCATAATTAAACATGATACACCTTTAAATTTCCTTAATCCTACAGAAGCACAAACACAGCAACTCTGGAAAAACAAACAGTCCTCTTCACTGCCAGACCACATTTCTATAATGTAATTACATTACATTACATTTAGCTCCACCCTCCATCACATCTCGTTACTAATAGCACTGCTCGCATACAGGAAGACCTTCCCAAAACACATCCTTTTACATCACTCTACCACTCCCACAATTTCATCTCTTTTTCTTTTATTACTGACCCTCTTAGAGGTTCAGACTGCTGCAGATCTCTAGTCATTAAGCATCCTCATCAATAATATATGCCTATCTGCATCTGTTTAGTTCTGGCAGCACTTAAGACCAGTGTGGGAGAGAGGGCTTAGGTTACTGCCAATCAATATCCACCAGCAGAGAGAGGACTGCACCATTCCACCGGGAATCCAGAGCTCCTCAAACACCATTACAAAGGTACACCATGCAGTCATCCATGATCATTTCATATGATCACTCCATTAGCTTTTATACATGCAGTATATAATACACACATTTTGATATATAAAGCCATCTTTGCTTTTTTTATTTACTTTTACACCTGGTGTGTGTTTTCGTTTTACAGAAACACACACACAATTCAGGTAGAACATTCTGTCCACCTTCCTAATATTGTACTATTTATTTGCTAGCAAAAATAAACCCATGGAGACATGGACTCTACTAGACCCTGAAGGTGAGCTGTGGTCTCTGACACCAAGATGTTAGCAGCAGATCTTTTAACTCTTGGAAATTGTGAAGTGAAGCCTCCATGGATAAGACCTGTTGTATAAGATGTTTATCCAAACATCTCAGATCTCCACTGAGTATGGCTCTTCTTAAAGTGACTTTCGAAATGGTAAGATTATATTTGATCCCACCACTATCACAACTTAGCCTTCTCTCTGACATTTCTATGGATCTGTAAAAGTCTAAAAATGTTCACTTTATGACTGATGTTTAGGAGAAACATAACAAGCAGATGGTGTCACTTACCTTGTCACCTGAGTTCGAGTGTTGAAGTCCAGTGAGCGCATTGATTTCAGAACCTCAATACAGCCCATGTACTACAGATTAAAAAAGAGAGATATGTTAATGTCACTACAGCTGACTGGAATCCTCACCCATTGATCAAGCACAGCAATGCTAATGACATAAATACCATGTGTTAGCATTTATACTCATCATTATAAGATGAATTCGCTCATATGTAAAATCCAGTGCAGTTTTTGCATGTTCTTCCCATATTTTTGCATGTTCTTCCCCAAGTGTTTTATCCCAAAAAAACATGCCACTTTTTTTTATATCTGCCCTGTAATGGACTGGCAAAATGTACAGGGTGTTCCCTCATTCCCTCCATGCATTACCCATTATTGAGTTATACATCTCTGTAAGTTCACTGAGGTACTATAGTGTTAGATGATGCCAGGCTATGTCATAGTCATGTTAGTGGAAAAACAGCCTATGTTTAATAAAAACGCACAATGTGATCAGATTTTCTGTTTCTAGTCAAAACTCTACCTACATTATTTGGACCAGTTGCTTTTTATGTAATGATTTGTTAGAACATCCTGTCAGAAGTGAACAAAAATAATTTAACCCTAAGGGTCTATCCATTCATTCATTATCTTCCGCTTAATCCTCTACTAGGGTCGCGGTGGGGTTCCCCATGCCCATCTAGGCGCTGGGCAGATACACTCAGGACAGGGCGCCAATCCATCGCTGGGCACACACTCACTCACACAACCACACTCTATATGGGCCAATTTTGAGAATTCAATTGACTTGATCCATGTTTTTGGACTGTGGGAGGAAACCGGAGAACCCGGAGGAAACCCATGCGGACACCGGGAGAACATGGAAACTGCACCCAGATTGGGATTCAAACCGGGAATCCCTAGTGCTGAGAGGCGAACGTGCTAACCACTAAGCCACCGTGCCGCCCCCTAAGGTTCTAAAAGCATCAATTAGTTCATCTGCATATTGAAAGGAAATGTTACAAGGTGGAAGAACCCAGCTTCTATCAATATAGCTAATGTGCTTGTTGGAAGCTCGTAATCAAACATTATTAATTGATGAACTGAGTCTGAGGTATCTAAATTTAACATAGCTTTAGAGATTACTTTGTCTTTGGATCCACAAAAGAAACCTAAGTTCAGAATTTAAAACAAGAAGATACATGATATTTAGCCCACAAGCTCACTGATTAAACTTCATTAGTTTTAAATCAGATTGTGTGTCATCTGCGTTGTAGTGAAAACGTATTCCTAGTTTGTGAATAATTGATTCCAGTATGAGGAAATTAGTAGTAATTCTAATAATGATGCTTTTGTTTATGAGAAACAGAACACTACAGGTGACAGGATACCGTTTATTAAATCAATCATAATGAATGCAATGCGCTCATCTGCACAACTGCGCGAGTTAGCTAATGACCAGCACACAGTTTGGTATAAAATGTAACTCTCAGATATTAAAAAAGATTAGGAAACAATTAATAAAGTAAACTAGAAGAGTTTTCAAATTGGCTCTCCACCCCTAATTTCCACTATACATGATTCAGCTGTGTAAAAGACATTAGTGACCCAGATTCTTATATTTGGACTCAAAGCAATAAAAAAAAATAATCTTTAAGACTTATTACAGGAAGTCTTTGATCCCTCTTCATTCAGCAACTAGTTGATATCACATCCCTCATTCAACAAATAACAAACAAAGTGACCTGTTCCACTTTGATGATATCGCCAACTCAAAAACTACTTTATAATGCACATATTCTGATCAGTATTATCAGTATAGTACTGAAGTATAATTCTTGGTGTTTGTGTCTATGTGGTTGGCGTTTCAACAGATCTAAATCTCGCACACTATGCAGATCTCATTAAAAATATGACCCATCACTGGTGATTAAAGAGAGATCGTACAGCAGGTTCAGAAGCAGTTCCTCATATTGTTTACAGAGATGCTGCTGAGGCAATGCTGGGATTTCTAGAATGCATGTGATACAAATGACTGTGATTAGATGTAATTCAATAAAGAAATGAATGTGCCTGGGTAATGCAATTAGGAAGCAATTTCATATCCAGAACCCTCCACCCAGCCCCCACCACCACCCTGAGCTACTGTCTTCCATAGACTATAGGGAACTACATGAGCTTTTTAAAACATACACCACACTATAGTTCCAATATGCATCATGTACCCTTCAACTACTTAATACAGATACAGTTTAAATTAGGGGTTTACAGGTCGTGTGTAAATTAACACTTCATTTTTTTGACTCTGTAAACAGAACAACTCCACCTCCTGATTCATGCTTTACACTCAACACGGTTTGAGATTTATAAATCAGTCGAGATAAGATGACCGGCCTCTCATCTATATAAAGGTGTTTGGTCTCATTCCCACTTTAAGCAACATATCTAAAGACTGGAGCACGACATTAGAGTGATATACGTTTGGAGAACATACTAAAGAATGAAGAGCTTTCTTAGTCTTACCCTGACAATGTACGAGGCCCCTGTGCCGCTAATCTTCTTATCTGGATGTAACCATCCCTGTGTGGGCTTGTGAATAAAGTTGGATTTTTGGTTGAGGTCCTCTCCACTCATCCATATGCCCTCTGCCCTGGTCCTGCGGTGTACGCCCGTGTGAGGGTTCCCCAAGCCGCCTGGACTGCCTTCCTCTAAGCTGGCTCTTGCAGAGCCCCTATGAGTAGTGGAAACCACAGCAGACCTCTGTCTGCTGACAGCCTGTAAGGAACAGGGACCCACACACACAGGGTCACAGGAGCTGAGCACGGCAGTGAGACTGGCCACGGGTCCACTGAGGGCTGACGAATTACCCGCTGTGGATGGTGTTGTTTCAGTCCTAGATGTCTGGCCAGAATCCTTGCCGGAGTTCAAGCTGGAGCAATTGCTGGATGGACTACGGCTAAGCAACGAGTTGGAGAACTTCCACTGCGGCATTTTAGGAATAAGCATGCAGAAGGTGGTGGTGTTCTCAGGCTCGCCATCCAGTCTGGGTGATTCAGCTGCCGCCTGAACTAAAGCTGGGGGAATGGTAGTTGGCTCCACGGGTGGCAGAGGGGAGTCCGGCACAGAAGAAGGAGCCACTGCCTTCCCATTCATGGCGAGGCTTTGCATCAGATCGTCAGAGGAAGTCACAGAGTCGTTGCGAAAGCGGCCATACTTGGGCTTAAGTAGCATGCCCGGAGGAACAACTCGGAGCGGCGGGTAGCGTAGAGGGACGTTTGTTGCTACCAGTCAAGGGTAAAGCAGAATGTAGAAGGTGAGAAGCAGTTAAAATCCTAAATGGATTGGTTGATGAAGTAGTGTGTTGTTGGCTATGCTAGCAGCCTCTCCTCCATTTCATCCTTCTTCTGTCTGTCTCACTGCCAGCTGCCTCACTTTAAGTGCCTGTGTTACTCCCCTGCCTTGCTTTCTCTGTGATGTCATCGTGTTATTGTCCATCTATCAGCCCTGCCCAGCTGCACTCAGACCCCATTACTTAACACACACACACACACACACACACACACACACACACACACACAGCCTTAGCACCTCCTACAGCATGCTGCATATATCTGCCAGAGCACCTCCTCCTACATCCACATGCACTCTCGTTTTTGCTCTCTCCCTCCCTCACACACACACATACTTATACATAGGCCCATGCATCTTCTCTAACATACATACATACAAACACACACACACACCACAAACTGTGGATAAAGGGCTTACCATAAGTGGGAGGTTATTCCTTATCCTTGTTCTTATTACAAATTATTTTAATGAAAATACGCACTTTATTTTACACTTTCTATGGACTAACTGTTTTAGTTACAGTATGTTGACACACAAGTGTGATGTACATTGTGAATTATGTTTGTATATCCTCGATAAAAGGCAAATGATTTCTTGTTAATTTATTTGAAAGTTCCATCCATTATCTTCCACTTTATCTTCTACTAGGATGTAGTACTATGTAGATGCCCATTCAGGGGTGTACGTTTCGGGCGCTGGGCAGATACTCCCAGGACAAGGCACCAATCTATCGCTGGGCACACTCACTCACACACACAAAAACATTCTATATGGGCAATTTGGAGAACTCAATTGACCTTGATCCATGTTTTTGGACTGTGGAAGAAAACCAGAAAACCCGGCGGAAACCCACGTGGACACGGGGAGAACATGGAAACTCCACCCAGATTGGGATTTGAACCAATTCGAATCCCTAGCGCTGAGAACCGAACTAGTGGTGCTAACCACTAAGCCATGCCACCTTCAAGATTCAAGATTCAAGATTCAAGAAAAATTTATTATCATTGATATCACATTGTAACATGAGATAGTAACGAAATTATGGGTCATTTGAAAGTTAATAGATGTAATGTAAAAATATATATTAAGATTGAATCGTATCAAATCATATCATGGGGCAGTCTTAAGTATCAGAAAACATTTGTATTGTTGGCTTGAAATATTGATATTGTATTGAATTGTGAAGAAGGCTCCGATATATATATATATAATGTGTATATATATATATATATATATATATATATATATATATATATATATATATATATATATATATAATTGAAGTTTAACATCTGGACATATTGTAGACCATTTTCTAGAAGTGGTTTCTAGTGGTGCAGTCAGAAAAGGGGAACTCAATGTCTCTAATTTACCTACCAGCAAGTTTTTGTATAGTGGCAAAAAACATAGACTCCACCCAGGAATCAAACCAACAACCTTCTTGCTGTAAGGTCTGCGCAGTACCCACTGTACCACAATGGCACACTTCAACACATAGTCTTTAAATTTAAACTGTTTTCTGGTAACTCGTTTAGGCTTAAAACGAGCTTAGTTACTCAACACATTGGGAATTCGCATCATCCTTAAATGGTGTGGACTCAAAAATGAAGGTTCTGTGAAAACAAAAAACTGACTAAAAATTTATTTTAAAATATCGAATTTCTATTTCAAAATTAGATTTTAAAATAATGGTTTCACTCGTTACAAACTAATACATTGGTATTTTGCAGAAATAAAAATTGGACCTTCCTTTTATTAGTTTCGAATTCACAATATTTTAGTCGGCGGCACGGTGGCTTAGTGGTTAGCATGTTCTCCTCTCAGCACTAGGGATTCCCGGTTCGAATCCCCATCTGGGTGGAGTTTCCATGTTCTCCCCGTGTCTGTGTGGGTTTCCTCTGGGTTCTCCGGTTTCCTCCCACAGTCCAAAAGCATGGATCAAGTATTGAATTCTCCAAATTGCCCCATATAGAGTGTGTCTGTGTGAGTGAGTGTGTGCCCAGCGATGGATTGGCACCCTGTCTTGGGTGTATCTGCCCAGCGCCCGAGATGTTCTCCCCTGGATGGGCATGGGGAACCCCACCGCGACCCTAATAGAGGATAAAGCGGGAGATAATGAATGAATAAATATTTTAGTCCTAATTTAGCTTCAAAAAGGGTTCCTCTTGCGTTCGTTACGATCTAAACGAAGCTCCCTTCAGTCCTCGTTTCAGTCCGCAGTATAATTTTTATACCTTTTTGTACTGCAACACACACACACACACACACACACACACACACACACACACACACACACACACACACACACACACACACACACACACACACACACACACACACAACCACACAACCTGTGACGTAGGCGCTCGTGTGAGCCAATCATGTTTGCAGTTTTGTTTCATGCTCGCAGTTTGAGTTCAAATCCCGGCGGCGGTTGGCGGCTGCAGTAGCGACACTCAGCGGATGAACGTAGCTTTTTTTTTCAAAGTTTTGTCGTTTTTTCGGCTGTAGACTTCAAATACAATGTCGAAGAAACAGATTTATTACTCGGATAAATACACGGACGAGGAGTTCGAGTACAGGTCAGTTACTGAACTGAACGGTCTTTATATCTGCGGCCGCTCGGTCATAGCGGTACGAAGGGTCACTGTCTTCCGTATAGTTAAGCTTGGTGCTTAACTTATTGTTTTGTAAATTCAATTAAAGCGCGTGTTTTAATGCTAAAACTGATTTACATAAAATATATATTCCTGTTTTTAGGATGAAGTCTAGAGGCTCGGCTGTTTACCTTCCCGCCATGATGGCGTGTCAGTGAGGTCATGACGTCATTTGCCTCACGCGCAGCTCAATTTAGTGTTAGAATGTAAATGAATTATTAATTTCGTAACAACGATTTTGTTTAATATAACAGATTTTTCTGTGCCCGTGGACATGCTGTTAATAACAGACGGCAAAATTTGTTCATGGTATGACGTTATGTGACGTCAAAAAATGCTAACTCTTTTATTCATTCATTCATTATCTCCCGCTTTATCCTCTATTAGGGTCTCGGTGAGGTTCCCCATTCCCATCCAGGGGAGAACGTCTCGGGCGCTGGGCAGATACACCCAGGACAGGGTGCCAACCCATCGCTGGGCACACACTCACTCACACGCTCTACATGGGGCAATTTGGAGAACTCAATTGTCTTGATCCATGTTTTTGGACTGTGGGAGGAAACCGGAGAACCCGGAGGAAACCCACACAGACACGAGGAGAACATGGAAACTCCACCCAGATGGGGATTCGAACCAGGAATCCCTAGCGCTGAGAGGCGAACGTGCTAACCACTAAGCAACCGTGCCAACTTTTTTAATCACAGCATTTAATTGAAATTAGTTCTTAAAGTTAATATTGGAAATAAAATGTTAAATATATTACATTCAGGTTTAGTGGTTAGCACGTTCGCCTCTCAGCACTAGGGATTCCCGGTTCGAATCCCCATCTGGATGGAGTTTCCATGTTCTCCCCGTGTCTGTTCTCAAAAAATTGCCCCATATAGAGTGTGTCTGTGTGAGTGAGTGTGTGCCCAGCGATGGATTGGCGCCAATTGGCGTCAATTCTCAAAAAATTGCCCCATATAGAGTGTGTCTGTGTGAGTGAGTGTGTGCCCAGCGATGGATTGGCGCCCTGTCCTGGGTCTATCTGCCCAGCGCCCGAGACGTTCTCCCCTGGATGGGCATGGGGAACCCCACCGCGACCCTAATAGAGGATAAAGCGGGAGATAATGAATGAATGAATATTACATTCAGAGACACGCCTCTTAAGATAAATGCGTTTTTTTTCTCCAGATTTTATAGTTTTAAAAATTAGGCACTTTAACCATGCATTATGGACAACTGTTTGGAACTGTGTGGGAACTTTGTGGAAACAGTTTGGGAAAGGTCCATTAAGACATAGATTTGTGAAGAACTTGACTGATCGACATTTTGCACTTTTTATAATAGTACATTGTCACAATAGCAGAAGGCTATTCCAGGAGCTTATTTCTAGGAGCTAAAAGTAAACATTGTGGTCAGAGCTCACAGTTAAATTAGTTATTTAAATACTGCAGAACCTGATGTAGATTTTTTATTTATTAATAAAGTCTGAGCTTTGCATTCTCATTTTGATTGAATTTGATTAAAATGTACCTTTAATTTGTATTCTTTGCACTTTGGAAGCCTGTTTCCATAGTGAATTTATTGGCAAAATTCATCTCATAACTCATAAGATTCTGACTCAAGTGGTCATTTGTGATTACTTTGCAGAGCACACACACACACACACAAAGAAACAAAAACTACATGCTTGCTATGTTTGGTTTTTAACGTGCAAAATGCGTGTGTGCATGTGTGTGTAGTTGTATTTGTGTGGTGTAGATTGGTCAATGGTCCACTAGGGAGCACTGTTGAATTTGCACCAGGTTCTAGACTAGAACACTATAGAAAAGATGAATTGGCTGGATAAATTGATGATTCATGAACATTGTGCTACTTCCTGATAAACAGACATGTCATGCTGCCAAAACAGCTGTCCAAGCTGGTGCCCACTTCCCATCTGATGTCAGAGGAGGAATGGAGAGGACTTGGAGTGCAGCAGAGCCAGGGCTGGATTCATTACATGATCCATAAACCTGGTGAGTTCCAAAAAAACATCATCTATATAACCAACAACATTCATCATTCTAACTTGCACCTCTGGTTTTGACAGAACCCCACATTCTACTCTTCAGAAGACCTTTACCTAAAGAATGAGTGAAGGAAGGAACAGCAGCCTAAGTGTCAGTGCTGTCTGGATGATTTCCACTCATCTGAGGCTCATTAAGTACTGTTCTGTGTAACTGAATTTTACCAACACCCCCCTCACACTCGCTGTTGTACAACTGAAGCCCAGGTAGTGCTTTTGGTTCAGAGTGAAGTTGCATGATGAATAGACAAGTAGAATTTTCAAGTGTATCAGCTTGCAGTATGAATACATGGCTTCTTAAATAGAGGTCTTCTGGATGAATGTAATCTGACCTTATTATTGGCTTTTATAGATCTTGTTCAGGAGATTTCCAATTTAAAATGTTAAATAGTTAAACATTACTACATTGTACTAATGTGGGTCTATTGCCGTTACTCAAAAGTTACCAAAGTTTTTAAAAGGTATTTAAAAACATTCATGTCTTTCTTTTTCCTGCTTCACCCATTTAAACTCCTTTAGACAGGAATCACTCCAAGAATGTGAATCACATTTGACCTAGTGTCAAGCTTTTGATAATAAACACACACCACAGTACACTTATGTGAACCACCCATTTAAGATCAGTCTGATCAGTTGATCATTTTTTTTTATCCCAACCCTATTTTCTCATCTTTTTGGGGTCTAATTTTTTTCACAGGTCAGAAAATCATATCGCTCCAGTATTGAGTTAAAATACATGAGCCAGCAGTTTCACATTGTCAATATAAAGAAACTATACAGGGCAGTTTTTCTGCAAAGCTTTGAATACTCCAACCATCATACCAACTAGCTTTTTTTAACTGTCTTCTGTCAGAGTGTTTACATATGTGATGCACAGTTTACACAGAATTCCCTCCTAGTTATCAGTTCAAGATTATTACTGAAGTGCACGGCTACTTCATACTACCAATGGCCAGATTACCTGCCAGCATGTTATTGGAATAAGGAGGAAATGCACAGAGACTTGGGCAGGACTTGTTCCTTCCTGTCTGAAACACATAAGCTCTTAAAGATCAGTGTGGTTAGTTTCTGAAGTTGATACTTTAAAGTATTACTAGAATTGTACTGTGACTTTATAAATTCATTTTAAAAATGACCTCTGTAAATTTCCGAATGAAACCATAATCATTAATTGGCCAACATGGACTGAGCGAGCTGATAAAGTTTTGAGAATTTACAGCTCTTTTTCCGAATTTAAAGCTCTAGTTTATAATCAGATGCTTTTTAAGTAATAAACCTGTCAGTGAAACAAGCCCTTTACTCTGAGGCAGATTTTTGCCCTATAGGATCATATTGAAAGCATTTTTTTTGCGTACTAATGCAAAACTGGATCCGATTTGTCCCCAAAAATGGAAAAATAATTAAATAATATCTAACCTTGATCGTAACTACTGCACTGATTCCATGTTTAAAGTTCCTGTTTAAAGATTTTAACTAAGTTCAATAAATTCACACAATCCAGTTTCAGAGAGTGTGTCCTTGTGCCAGGTTTTGAAACTGTTGATCTCTTCTTTGTGCGTGAAAGTGAATATGTAACAAATGTTTCATTGATCAAGAGTGAATCTTAGTGTTCAGTGCTTTATTATATCTGATGGTTAATCAATAAACCATTTGAAAGCTTCATTGAAAATGTTTGATGGTTTTGTTTATAATCATTTTATTATGAGTTTATCATAGTGTGGTTCTGCACATACATGGACCCAACAGTTGTTCTGTGTTAGAATTAAACTTCAGGTGCTGTAAGATCTTATTGGTTCCAATTCATCCCAGGATTTTTGGAGGCCGATCCTTATAGACGGTGTGTCCTGTAGCATTATTGTGCTGAACAAGGAACTGAATGATGGTGGTAGTGGAACTTCACACTCAGCTTTATAACACATTTATACAATGGCGTAACAACGTATTTGTTAAGCTATAACAAACCACTGAGGATTATTTGCTGTTTATTTGGTTCCACAAGTGCAAGTAGTTCTGTTGCTGTTCAACTGCAGCGCAACCACAGCTAAATACACTCTTGTAAATAAATTCTTTCTTTCTTTCAAAATTTCTTGTAAATTGTAAATTATAGTGTTCTCTTTTAAATCTCTTTATCTGTGTAAATTTAAGTATGTGACACCGAAAAGTATGGCACCTTAATTTCGTTATACCTGGTATAATGACAATAAAGATATTCTGATTCTGAAATCGTGGAATGATCTTCCCAACTCGTTCCGTAATGCTGAGATATTAAGCATTATTAAGAAACTTCTCAAATCACATCTCTTCCAGAAGCACTTGTTATGAAACAAAGATAAACCTAGATTTGGAGCCAGATTGGATAATGATCAGGTTTCATAATGCTACAGTGAAACTGGTTCCAAAACTTCTAACTTGTATTTTTCTCTCAGTTTTTCGCTTTGGATAAAAGCATCGGCTAATGACTAAATGTAAATGTTCTCTAATAGTGTAAGGCTGTTTCCTAGCAACAAACACAGAGCAGGTATCTCCATCATGTGGATGGCTGGGTGAATGTGTGTCGTTTACCTGATGAATACATGGTAACAGGATGCGCTATGGCAAGAAGACAAGCTGGTGGAGGCAGTGTGATGCTTTGGACAATGTTCTGCTGGGAAACCTTGTGTTATTACATAATGCAGTCTTGTATCTTAGTTCTCAGTCTACAAACAAACAATAGCAGCTTCTCACACAACTGGACTGGACTGGACTGGAATTCTGTTACATAAAGAACAACAGCACAGCTTCATTACTTTGTTAGATAGTCTAGTTTCACACACTGCACACACTGGAGATTTTGGAGCCGGATGGAGTTATCCATCATGTTTTAGTTGGGATTTTAAGTTCATCACTATTGTGGGATCTTTACCCTCCTTATGCCCCTGAAAAAAATCTGTAATAACTTTTTACATTTATGTCAGATCCAAAGTTGGCAGGGGCAGCACGGTGGCTTAGTGGTTAACACGTTCGCCTCTCAGCACTAGGGATTCCCGGTTCGAATCCCCATCTGGGTGGAGTTTCCATGTTCTCCCCTTGTCTGCGTGGGTTTCCTCCGGATTCTCCGGTTTCCTCCCACAGTCCAAAACCATGGATCAAGTCAATTGTGTTCTCCAAATTGCCCCATATAGAGTATTTATGTGTGAGCGAGTGTGTGCCCAGCGATGGATTGGTGCCCTGTCCTGGGTGTATCTGCCCAGCGCCCGAGATGTTCTCCCCTGGATGGCCATGGGGAACCCCCTTGCGACCCTAATAGAGGATAATGCGGAAGATAATGGATGGATGGATGAATGCCTCCTCTACAGCGTACAGCGACAAAGTCGGCAGCCTAAGTGATAATGGGGGGGGGGTCATAGAACATCTTTACTTTGCACATTAAAATAGACAGACTGGTGCTTAAAGTCTTCGACAAACAAGATACTCGATATATATCTGAATGGATACCTTGGCACAGGGATATAGCCTGTTCAATAGAGAAGTAGCTTTCAGCCCATAGCATTCTCAAATCTTTAAGCTCAGCCAACCTGAACAACAGAATCTGC
Organism: Corydoras sp. C115; assembly: GCA_019802505.1. Classification (NCBI taxonomy): domain Eukaryota; kingdom Metazoa; phylum Chordata; class Actinopteri; order Siluriformes; family Callichthyidae; genus Corydoras; species Corydoras sp. C115. The sequence continues at coordinate 865,629 of JAFMOC010000016.1, read as the reverse complement.
TGCATGCACAGAATAAAGGCGACACTTTCCACACTGTTAACTGGACTGTAGATCTAAAGACCTGAGATCAGTCCATCATGGAGCTTATGTAAGGAAGGCTTTCTTTCACCATCGTCTGGCATGGTTTTGTCTGTGCACTGTTCGGTGATCCGCTAATAGGCAAAAAGGAATGCAGGACCTCGCATACCAATGTCTTTTGAACACGCTGAAGTTCAGAAGAAAGGCTGAACGATTCCAGACTGAATTCCTGCACCGTGCTTAATATCTCCCTCCTTAACCTTCATTATGCTTTTTAAAACTGTATTCCACAACTTCATACAATATATTATCCTCTTTATTTAGGACCATCACAGAACAGGTACTATTTGAGTTCTGGATTGGTCTCAGCACTGCAGTAACTCTAATGTTGTACCATGTGGTGCTGTTTTTAAACACCTCCATGTCACTGATGGACTGAGAATTGTCCAATGAACTGTCCTGGACCAAGCATCTTATTAGTACTGATGAAGAGTTAAAGGATGAATAACACAAACTGTGCAGCAACAGATGACCAAGAATTGTTCAAGGTGGAAGTGTGATGTGTCTAGTATAATAGAGTGATGGGAAACTCTCTGCTGTGTCTGATCCACCAGTACCACCACCATGTCAATGTGGCGCTCCACCCAAGTGCCATCAATACATTAATAAATTGTGTATTTGTGTATGCCTGAGCTTGGGGTCTCCCGACCAAATCTACCCTCCAAGACCAGTGGATCTTTTAAATGAGGTACATACAAACATAAAACATGCATACTTTACAACCATCCTATAAAGAATGCAACTTATCTAGCAATTTTAAGCAATTAGTGGCACTAATTCAAAAAGGTGCCCTCACAGTTTGTCATTCCATTCAGTATATAACCATCATTGTCCGAGGGGCCCCAGGTCAACTCGGGGCCCGAGATGCTTCGCTTGCCCTGTTGCAAAATGCCTGATTAAGGCTAGTGTCTAATACTGATTGCTATATGCATGTGTTATCATTACTATGTACAATAACAAGTGTTAATGAAATGGTGTAAAGCACAACACCACTAAAATCTTGCCATTTAGCAGAAATGTGTGTCATGTTCTTGAGCCAAAGGCTGTACTAAACCCAAGTTCTCTTCATGCTATTTACTGAAGCGTGTTTAATGAAAGAGCCATTTCTGTGAAATTGGCAACCCGAAGCTTTCTATGCTGATTCCACAATATTAACATGATGTGAGTGTAGATCACGAGGACCTGTCCACTAGAAAAATGAGATATCGGGCCAGAAAAGTGTTGAGAGACCTGGTCTAGACCTTTAGCTCCAGTGAAGTGGAATCCTGTACTTCCAACATTGTAGAAACAGTTTGGGGATGGCCCAAAGGACAAATGGCAGCCTAAGACAAATGAGTAACTCTATATCTTCAGCCATTTACAGCCTAGATAAAGTGAAATCCCTTCTCTATGGAACAAACCACCTGTAACAGAGAGGGGATGGCTCACATACAAGCAAGAGCAGCACAGAGGAGGTGGATAAAGGAGAATGTGGGTGTGTTAGCATGTGAGAAAGCAGTGAAGGGAGGGAGGGAGTGAGCCTGTGGAAATATAAAAGAGAGAGACGACTGTGCTGCACTGTGGCTTCATTCAGTTCAAAGCTCTCACCATGTTGCTGCAGGCAATCTCCATGTTCTGCGTCTCAGTCCTCCTTACCATCGGATCTCTGGAAGGTAGGCAGACATAGTGCATGGATGTGATGATATTAATAGGTGATGACAGACAGACAGGGCAGGACGATGCTGAAGAGAGGGAGAGCTCTGCATGTCTTTGGTGTTTTGGGCTTTAGATGTACGACAGCAGTGCAGCTGCTGTATTGAAGGCAGCCATCACGAATTAGACATTACATTATGTGACCAGCTGGTTTCAGTTCGTAAACCAGCACCTCTAATTAATGATCCCGGTGCAAGTTCAAAGAGACGATGAGCATGCCAGGGGAGGCTCCACTGTACCATTTAAATCAAACAATACATGGAAGTTACTGTTGATTCAGATCCTGCTATTGGGTCAAAGAAAGAGAATCATAAAGTTTTGTTGTATCACTTTTCGTTTAAACCAAGATGCTGGCTAACACCAAGTGCTGCTGAGAAGTCATGGAGATGACACAGGTGGGATCTGACCTGCGCCAGTCAGCACATTTGCCTGATAGGACCTTCATAACTGACCGTCATTTAACATAACTATAACAGCTACCCTGCAGGAAGTCATGGCATGTGGGCCAGATTTGGCCCAGGATCATTTTGCTATATGGGAACATGTAGTGCAGATCAGATTTTGGAAACACTACAAACTCCGATATCATTAGAGGTATCTTACCTATGCTTTATTTTAGATTTGCTGTTTACTGTATAGTTAAGAAAACAGGGAGTATTTTAACACATATCCCTGACTCTTTTGCTACAGCATATTAAATATTTAAAAAAATATTAAACAATCCAGCAGCTCATCAGCCTGGTTTCCTGGATGAGGGTATCCTTTATGTTTCTATTTTATATGAATGATTGTTTTTCATGCACCGTTTTCTGTGGCAGGTAAGGGAGTGCAGATGCAGCGTGACATTCAGTGTTGCATGCAGTACTCCCAGGGAAAAGTGCGGACCAAAGACGTGCTAAAGTTTGAGGTGCAGAAAGCAGGCCCCTACTGCAGCATAAGAGCCATTATGCAAGTATTTCAGGCATTTAAAAGTGAAAACTATACCTTGTTCATTTTCTCTACGCTTACATTTCTAGGTATTGGTTTCATTATAAACCTTCTGTAATCATCACACAGGAATGCACTGTGGGCTCCTCTACATCAGTCTTGTGCAGGTTGCATATAATTACATCAGACAGAGAAAAGAGGCCTTTGTCTGACTTTTGCTGGCTTTGTTTCACTCTGGGCAGATTGTACACTAGGAAGGTGGTGAAGTGTGCTGATCCCACAGACAGAAAAATCAAGAGACTAATGAAAAAACTAACCAGAAGGCAAAGAGCCCGGAAGTCCATGTGGCTACATCCACTCGGGAACTTGCCTGCCATGTCCGAGGTAATTCAACAAAACTATTATTATATCTCACTAATTATGCCAATACCATTCCATTTAAGACATTACACAGAAAAAAAAAGCAGAAAATACAGAACTTTAATGTAGTGGTGCAATGGGAGCACAGGGAACACCTGCAGTGGTCAATCTTTTAAGATTTGGAACCCCAGCTGTGTCAGGTTAACACTCTCTTCACTCTGGTGGTGCAAAATTCTATATTAAAGTTATAGTTAAAGTTATTTATTTCTATAGTGCTTTTTATAACAGTACATTGTCACAAAGCAGCTTTACAGAATGAAAAGCCTTTAAACCCCCAAAGAGCAAGCCGAAGCGACAGTGGCAAGAAAAAACTCCCTTTTATGTTGTTATTTAAGGAAGAAACCTTGAAAGGACCAAGACTCAGTGGGGGACTCATCCTCCTTGAGCGGCCATACATACATACATACATACAGTACATTTATGTGATTATACGATTAATCTTTTTCAAAACCTTTATGAATCCAGAATTAATTACAGTTATAATAATAATAAAACTTTCAATTTATGTAGCACCTTTCAAGGTACCCAAGGATACTTAGTTATCATTACATGCTTTAACTAATCACCACCTCAGGATGGTAAGTTGAATGACATTAGTTAATGGCTGCAGAGGTCTAGGAGATGTCTGAGCCAAATTCTTGAATCTTGTTTTATTTAAAGGACAGGGATCCATCATAATCTGTTTTTTTTTTTTATCTGATCATAGCATGAAAAAAGGAGAATTCAAGAGTTGTTGATGCTCATTAGACTGGACTAGGTTACAAAACCACTTTTAAAGAGCCCACAGTCACATCATTAGCCTCCACAAAGTTTTTTTTTTTTTTTTTTTTAATTTTGAGAAGCTATTTTCCGACAGGAACAGTTACAAATAATGCAGTCATGGGGCAATTTAGTATCTCCGATTTATTTATTAACATGTCTTTACAATATGGAAAGATAACAGAAAACTCCTGAGTAAGAGTAAACCACCCAAGTTTGCTTGTGTCTGTGTAAATAATAACTTTAATAGTGTCACTAGTAATAATTGTTTTCTTTTCATCAGATCCACTAGACAACACGGACAAGACATTCCAATTTTTCCTGCCTTTACAATGATTTATCACTGTTAAAACATATATATCCATAGATGACTTCCAAGACCAAACAGTTCCTGGCCAAGATTGTAGTTTTAAACTTTTACTACATCGACTGTTATTCTCTATATGCCAAAGTTTTTAAGTATTTGTTTAGCCTCGTTAAGTCTTTTAAGCTTGTTCATTATCTATACAGACATTATATATATATATATAGTATACTAAATATCTACCCCAACCAGGTATAACATTCTGATCACCTTCCTAATATGGTGTTGGTCCCACTTTTTTAACCAAAACCACCCTGACCCATGAAGACACAAACTTCACTAGACCCCTGAAAGTGTGATTTGGTATCTGTTCTGTTCAAACCATCCTAAACTATTTTTCCTTTATGTCAGAAACATTATCCTGCTGAAAGAGGCCGTAAATATCTGAGATACTCATGAAAGAGTGAACATGGTCCATCACAATGATTATGTAGGTGGAGGTATCAAAGTAACATCCACATGGATGCAGGACACAAGGTTTCCCAGCAGAACATTGTCCAAACAGGATAATGTCTGAAAATTTAGCAGAACACTGCCTCCACCAGCTTGCGTTCTTCCCATAGTGCATCCTGGTAACATGTGTTCACCAGGTCAGTGAAACACTCACCCAGCCATCCACATGATGTGGAAGAAAACATAATTCATCAGATCACCTTCTTTTATTGATCCATGATCCAGTTCTGATGATGATGTGTACATTTTTGGTGTTTTAACTTTAACAATCTGCTCTACAGGAGCTCCTCTGTTAGATCAGACACATGCAGACTGGGACACCCCACAAGTGGAGTGATGAAAAGATCAGTGGTCTTCATTTCACATTACTGATCACAATGTTATACCCGTCCCGTCCCGTCAGTGTATGAATATATATATATATATATATATATAGTACACATTTTAATGTAAACTTTTGCCACAATTTCCTACAAAATTACCTACAAAATTACAAAAGAACACATACACATTACATACAATCCTAATGCACAGCGACCCTGCCTCGAAAATATAAAAACTAAATAAAAGTGATCAGTGTGGCCTCTGAAAAAATGAAAGCAAAGATAAATTTATGTGGACCACTTCAGGCTGAACTGTGACACTGCTGCTCCATTGAATGTTACCCAAAGGTGAATTTCATGTGTCCCAAAACACATATGGCCCACATAGGAAAACACTAATATAGACCTAATCTGGTAGACATTTTGCAATGCTAACTTCCACAGTTGACTCAGTAAACTGCTCAGACATCATGTACAAACATCATCTTCATGGAAGAATAATGAGTGTAAACCTTATCTAACTCTTCATCCATAATTAGCAAAGATAGTTTGGATATGATATTTTGTAAAAAGCTCATCATGTGAAGCAAAGTGTTGGATCTATGATTGGGTGTTATCACTGGAGACATTCGGAATATACCATCTAATATTTAAATTAAATAATAATTAAATGAAAACTCAAGTGAACCAATGTAAGCTAAAAAAAAGCTACATCATTTGTTAAAATTAATGTTTAGAATACATCATAGAAAACATAATTTAGAATTTGGCCAACAGTGTCCCACATTTTTTTTATTTTCTACAAGCTGTTATATAGACTTAAGTCACATGACTGTTCTTTATTTAAACAAAGTGAAGTGACTGTTCTTCAAATCAGCACACTAAGGTGACTGTTATTCATCTCAACATCATCTCATTACTGCTTCCTAGTTTATCAAAGTGACAAGACTGTTCTTCACTTCAACATTATAATATGAGTGTCCATTACTTTAGCACAATAACATGTGAACAATGTTCGTCACTTAAGCACCATCACATGACTGATCTTCACTTTAGCACAGTCAGAAAAACAGACATATGACTGTGCTAAAGTAAAAATCATGTCACTTTTATGTCACATGACTGTTCTTTAGCACAGTCACATGAATAAACTTCACTTTAGAACAGTCACATGACCGTTCTTTACTTTAGCACAGTCACATGACTGTTCTTTACTTTAGCACAGTCACATGAATAAACTTCACTTTAGAACAGTCACATGACTGTTCTTTATTTTAGCACAGTCACACGACTGTTCTTTACTTTAGCACAGTCACACGACTGTTCTTTACTTTAGCACAGTCACACGACTGTTCTTTACTTTAGCACAGTCACATGACTGTTCTTTACTTTAGCACAGTCACATGACTGTTCTTTACTTTAGCACAGTCACACGACTGTTCTTTACTTTAGCACAGTCACACGACTGTTCTTTACTTTAGCACAGTCACACGACTGTTCTTTACTTTAGCACAGTCACACGACTGTTCTTTACTTTAGCACAGTCACACGACTGTTCTTTACTTTAGCACAGTCACACGACTGTTCTTTACATTAGCACAGTCACATGACTGTTCTTTACATTAGCACAGTCACATGACTGTTCTTTACTTTAGCACAGTCACATGACTGTTCTTTACTTTAGCACAGTCACATGACTGTTCTTTACTTTAGCACAGTCACATGACTGTTCTTTACTTTAGCACAGTCACATGACTGTTCTTTACTTTAGCACAGCTCTGATCCATACTTCAGTACAGTCACCTGATTGTTTGCGGCTCAGTCTCAGAGCAGTTTCAGATGATATCATGTATGGTCATGTAATTTTGTATATAAAAACTATGTTAAATAAAAAAAAGTTTTGTGTCTTTTGATTTTATTCAAATCTATTTTTCTTTAAATATATTCGAATGATAAAGCTGAAGTGGTCATGGTCTCCAGGGAAACATGACATCAGTTCTTTATTGATTCTCTTTATTAAATTATTTTTAATCTTGAAATAATTTAATTTTTTAATATCTGAATAATTCATTAATAGTAGAGGTGTTCTGCATTTGTACTAACCGGCACTGGGTCTGGATTGTTGGTGATGCGACTTAAAGGATGATATTGTTTGTTGACGTTAATTAGTTGAAATCAAGATATACAGATGTTGAGGCACTTGGTCATCACAGTACTCTCCAAGCTCTAAACAACAATGTTCCATTAACATGTAACATTGTTTCACAATGCCAGCTCCTAAAGAATCATCCAGCACATTAGTGATGGTCCTGAGGTGATCCCTGTCCAGTAGCCAGAGCAGTATGAGTTGTTATTCACCACGATATACAGTAAACATGAGATCTGCATCTGTACAGAGATCTAATTATGTAACACTTCACCCAGCGCATACTGTAGGTAACATATTGATGGTGTATGCAGTTAGTAATAATCCTGCATTATGAATCAGTAACTATAAGTGAGACATTTAGGTGGGACTTACAGAAACCAATCCACAGCAATGATGAGTGTTATGTCCTCAGTAGGCAGTCTCACAGATGTCAATACAATCACCATGGTTACCAGGCCAGCCTGAAGGATGGCTGCCGCTCCAATGCTGGCAGCAGTTGCTGTGATACTGTGATACACAGTGAAATAAGGAATTAGTATGGTCATTAATGAAGCACACAAATAAACACAAATTAAAATGTGTACATAATATGTATTTTAAATGACTTCAGTGTATATCTTTAGCTGATGTTTGAGTCAGGATCTCGCCAAAGCTAAACCAAATATGTACTTCAATAAAGTGTTTAATAAAAAAATGATGAACAAGACCAATGATAACAGAGAGAGTGTACATTCCCTCTCCAACCAGCAACAGGTCCTGCATCTCAACAATCTTCCCAGTGATAAGAAACAGAATTCCAACCGGAGCGTAGCTGAGGTATAAGGCACCAAACAATTTATCTTAAAACAGTTACCGTGGTCCATTGATCTGCTCTCTGCACCATCATGAATTCAAACTTCAGTATAAAGCAGACCAATAGATGCAATATAAACACAGGTGCTCAGTATCTCTGACAGAGGACTGGAGGGTGCTAATACTCGCCACATAATGATTGCTACAAACTGCATGATGGCCTAGTTGAGGCAGTGGAAGAATTCCTGCAGAGACCGACCCTGCTGCTGCATGTTTCCTCTCACTGAACCAAAGCACATGGAGAATATCACCAAGAATTTTGTTGAAGCCGAAGACAATGCTGACATTCTAGAGAGTTCTCTTGAATGGGTTGTATTTTATCATATTACGTGTTTATACTTAAAGATTTGCTGGTTTAATGAATTCAGTTCATACTGTAATTTGTTTGCGAAAGACATAACAACAATTCTATTGTTCAGAATTTCATCATGACATATTAATGTTTGTATTAATTTGAAACTTGAGGTTAAAACATTTTTCTTTTTCATCAACTGTGGTTTGCTACATTATTTTTATCCTGAGGGACAATCATCAGAAACTATGGCTTTGAACTTCATCCTGACTCAGTTTGTATTAATTCTTTGTATTTTCAGTGTCAACCAACAACAAAAACAAAAGCTACATTGAGGTTGTGCATCTCTTTCTATCACACGATCAACAAATCTAACAATCAACAACCCAACACACTGTATTATGAATTTCTGCCACAAAGTTATGTAGTTTACATAAAGTAGGTAGTTCCGGTCCTTAAATCTGATTGGCTAAGCCATTTTTCCAGCCCTGGCATAACTGCTAATAATGCAAAACTATGAGCATTTTACATTTCTATCAGTATGTGATATACAATACTATATTTTAAATCATGCATCATTAATTAAATATTAATATAAACAGCCAGGCAATTCCCGATGAACACTAAGTCTGTATCCCTTTACTCAGTAATTAGTGTTCACTTTTAAAAAAACAGGTTGCAGAAGACCAGTTTATTAATAATTTAGTTTAAAATAAACACATTTATGTTAAAAGAGGGCGGCACGGTGGCTTAGTGGTTAGCACGTTCGCCTCTCAGCGCTAGGGATTCCCGGTTCGAATCCCCATCTGGGTGGAGTTTTCATGTTCTCCCCGTGTCCGGGTGGGTTTCCTCCGGGTTCTCCGGTTTCCTCCCACAGTCCAAAAACATGGATCAAGTCAATTGAATTCTCCTAATTGCCCCATATAGAGTGTGTATGAGTGAGTGAGTGTGTGTCCAGCGATGGATTGGCACCCTGTCCTGGGTGTATCTGAGACGTTCTCCCCTGGATGGGCATGGGGAACCCCCCCAGATCCTAATAGAGGATAAAGCGGGAGATAATGAATGAATGAATGTTAAAAAGATATAATCTCAAAATCCTTCCCTGTGTGTCTACAGAACGCATTTCTGATATTTGATTACTTTTATATTACCTGTGGTTGTCATGTATTTTGTGTTGCCTCGTGTCGGCTGTATTGTTTGCACTGTTTCAATCTTCTTTACATTGTTTTGGTGTTTTGTCAGTGTTGTTCACCTCTTTGTTTTCTCGTGTGGTTCTTGGTTTTAGGTTATATGTTAAGTCTTGGACATTGTCTTGGTTTTTGAGATTGAAAACATTGAGCTTTTTCATGGCTGCACGGTGGCTTAGTGGTTAGCACGTTCGCCTCTCAGCGCTAGGGATTCCCGGTTCGAATCCCCATCTGGGTGGAGTTTCCATGTTCTCCCCGTGTCTGCGTGGGTTTCCTCCGGGTTCTCCGGTTTCCTCCCACAGTCCAAAAACATGGATCAAGTCAATTGAATTCTCAAAATTGCCCCATATAGAGTGTGTTTGTGTGAGTGAGTGTGTGCCCAGCGATGGATTGGCGCCCTGTCCTGGGTCTTTCTGCCCAGCGCCCGAGACGTTCTCCCCTGGATGGGCATGGAGAACCCCACCGCGACCCTAATAGAGGATAAAGCGGGAGATAATGAATGAATGAATGAGCTTTTTCATTCTTCCAGAGAATCAAACTTAACCAAAAGCACTTTATCTACAGCTGATAATACAGCTAAATAAAAATAAATATATATATGTCGTCACCCTAAATAAAATTAACATGTTACTCTGCACTCTGTACTTAATGTCATATGAAAATGCTTTTAGAAATACGCACTTTCTGCTGATCAGATCCAGCTGGTTTTTCGTAATGAGGTTAAAATGGCTGCCAGGATTCAGATGTGTTCGGTTCTGCTGCCACCTGGTGTTCATTCTACTGGACGTGCAGGTTCATGTCTGAAGAAAATTAAACAAATCATTTTAAACATGTATTTCAGTGATTTCAGACATGTATTTAATCTGTTGAGGCTCTCTGTGGTTTCTCAGTCAGAAGTTAAGCTTACATTAATAAAACACATCAGTCAGAACATTCATAACCATATCTGGAGATATATTACCAAAGAAGTTTGTGCATGTTCCTTCTGCATGAGGCCTTCAAAATAATCAAATAATTTGTTTGTTGTAAAGAAATTTAGTAAAAGAAAACTATTTTTAATTTACTGAGCCACCATTGAACCTCCTCTCAGCTTTGTCTAAGCTTCCAGTGAACCTCAACAAAATTCCCACTGAGCCCCACTGTACCACTTAACTAAACCTTCACTCAAATAAATCAACTCAGTTTCTTTTACAACATTACATTTTCCCAAAGCATCTTTAGATTCAATGTACCAACGGTAAACCAATATTAAACCAGGATTCGGGATTTAGACACATTTACAGATTATAATTCATGATGATCATTGAATTAGCCATAAAATATTAAGATTTAGACTCAGTGCATTATTGCTGAAAATTATTAATACTGGGCGGCACGATGGCAAAGTGAATAGCAGCAGGTTAAAATCCTGATCTTGATGGTATTCTCCCTGTGTCTGCATGGGATTGTTCCAGGTCCTCCTGTTTCCTCCGGCAGTACAAAAATAATGGTATAATTTGAGGTAAATTGCCCCTATATAGTGTGTGTGTGTGTCCTGGGTGTATCTGCCCTCCACACTGAAACACTAATGAATCTCCTCCAAACAATAAGCTGCCAGTGAGTCTAACCTGAACCTCCACTCAACTTACACTCAACTTTAACTTAACCTTCACATCAATCTACTGAGCCTCCTCTGAACATACAGTACATTGAACTCCAGTGAGTCTCCTTTAAACCTCCAGCGAATCTCCACTTAGCCTTTCATTTGTTTGTGTTTGATTTGTTTAGCACTTACAGACTAAATAATTGTCACAAAGAATCTTTAAATATGATGACAAAACAGATAATATGCAGAACTTCAGAACTGATACATCATGAGTACATTATTAGAAGCAAATGTATTAAACCTCCACTGAACCTGCGTTAAGGTGTCACAAAATAACTCTGTATGGGGCAATTTGGAGAATTCAATTGACCTTGATCCATGTTTTTGGATTGTGGGAGGAAACCGGAGAACCTGGAAGAAACCCACGTGGACACGGGGAGAACATGGAAACTCCACCCAGATTGCGATTCGAACCGGGAATCAAGAATTCATTCATTCATTATCTCCCGCTTTATCCTCTATTAGGGTCGCGGTGGGGTTCTCCATGCCCATCCAGGGGAGAACGTCTCGGGCGCTGGGCAGAAAGACCCAGGACAGGGCGCCAATCCATCGCTGGGCACACACTCACTCACACAAACACACTCTATATGGGGCAATTTTGAGAATTCAATTGACTTGATCCATGTTTTTGGACTGTGGGAGGAAACCGGAGAACCCGGAGGAAACCCACGCAGACACGGGGAGAACATGGAAACTCCACCCAGATGGGGATTCGAACCGGGAATCCCTAGCGCTGAGAGGCGAACGTGCTAACCACTAAGCCACCGTGCCGCCCCGGGAATCAAGAATAAAACACAAAAACATTTTACACCAAAAATGTCTTTTGGTCTCAGGGGGATTATTTAGAATATCCAACTCTGTATATTTCATTTTCTCACGTTGTGAGACAGTGGAGCACCGATTTCATTAAGTCCATGGATCTAAACCAGCATGACTTCATAGGAGTTTGGGAGCAGAACAGATGATAATACAAGAAAATTGATGGCCCCATTATTCTAAGCAGATAGAGTTGAAGCCACAGAAGAAATCTTTCTAAAAACTCATCTGTTATTTATAAAAGGTTTCTAGCGCTGGGTCTGTTTGTGATCGCACTCGACCTCATTGTGTTGTGACTTCTTCGCTGATGTTGAAGTTTTGAACATTTTGTGTGAATTTTTCCTGAATGTTGGTTCATTTTATCTGGTTCTATGGTTTACGGAACTGTAACCTTTAACACATTTGAAACATGGTGAAGAAATAAACTCATTAAATCCAGATGCATCTGTGTAGCTTCTCATGTCAGGTTTCCATTCTGGACTCATGGAGGTGTCATGGGAAGATTATTTTTCCTCATTTGCCTTGTTTTTAGAAATACCTTTTGACATTTATAAATTTAGCAACTGTAGTTTGACATCACATCTTTGAAGGTGATTTCGATTGTTTTTATCATGTTAGTTTTAAATTTTGTGTGCCCGGCGATAGATTGGCACCCTGTGCTGGGTGTATCTGCCCAGCGCCCGAGACGTTCTCCCCTGGATGGGCATGGGGAACCCCACCGCGACCCTAATATAGGATAAAGCGGGAGATAATGGATGGATGGATGGATAGTTTTCAAGTTTCATCCAGTGATGCCAGCATGGCCATAGAAGAACACTAATAACACAGAAGGGGGTTCTTGGATGACTCACCACCCTAAAACCTCACAATGCATTTGAAGCTCTTCCTTGAAAGTTTTAATATGTAATTGGTGCCAAGTCTAGCTGCACCTGCACATAAACTTGGCTTAGCAGAGAGTCACGCCCCATGATCCCTGTGGTTTCGGCAAAAAATGAGCCAAAGTAATTAACTGTGACTTAATGTAGTGGTTAGCAATTTCACCCTGCAACAAAAAGGCAGTCTGTTCAATTGTTTGGCCATGTCTTATTTGCATGTTCTCCTCATGTCTGTATATGTTAGATAGTTAACCAGCAATACTAAATTGATTATGATTATCTTAGTTGAATTAATAGATGGAGAGTTATTCTCTTTGCTGTTGTTATGTTTCAGAATTTACTCTTTAGGGTTTCAGACTTGTTTGTGGCACATGTCCAACATGTGCAACGACTTTCGGAATAAGGCCCTAGGCTGGAAGCTGGCTCCTTAACAATCGTGCTGATTGTTAAATCTTTTTGCAGACGCTCCTCTTTTTTACACCTCCTGAAACTTACTCCACACCTGAACTGACAGCTTTGCTTGGGGATTATTTCAGTGTTTCAGAATGACTCTCTGCAGGTTCATAAACATCACACTGCAGACTAAACAGTCAAACATGAGTGTATATTATGGATCTCTGTGGCTTAATCGATTAGCAAATTCACTATTAGTGAAAGATTATTGGTTTAAGCCCACCCAGAGACCAGCACGTCAGTGGCTTACAAATGTTGCAACCTGAAGTTGGATTGTGTGTGCACCAATGGATTAAATGTGGGGACAAATCCCTCTGTATGTAAGCACAGTAGCCAAATATTCGTTCATTCATTATCTCCCGCTTTATCCTCTAGTAAGGTCGCGGTGGGGTTCCCCATGCCCCTCCAGGGGAGAACGTTTCAGGCGCTGGGCAGCTAGACCCAGGACAGGGCGCCAATCCATCGCTGGGCACACACTCACTCACACACACACACACACTCTATATGGGGCAATTTGGACAGTAGGCAAATAGTTTTATTTTATCAATTCAAACAAAACAACCAAATGAGGTTTGGTGAAATTACAACGTGTTGTTATACTGAGGTGTACACATCTGGCTGAGTTATGGCACTGCTGGCCTACAGTCAGCATGGAAAAAGACAAAACAGGAGTGATCTGAGAGTTGAAATTTGACACTGGATGTATTAAAGACCTTTATAAACCTGTACCCTGATGTGTCGAATGCAGTTGTTTGCAGATTAAACGTATAAAAGTTGCAGGAACATTGACATTGTTGACATTGACATTGACAACTTATGGTTACATTGTCCCATTTTGTCCAGATAGAAATATGATTACAGCCCAGATCTGGCCCACATTGCTCATTTTTATTTGGCCCACTCACTGCATGGATTGATGGCACTTGAGTGAAATGGTCTCTAATGTGATGCCACATATTATGTAGATAGCATTTTAATATATAGTTGTATGTGCCTTTCTCCCTTAAAAAAAGGTCGCCAAAAGCACAGAAGGCTCACATTACATTACATACATCACCTTACCTTTACAGTTCACCAGATCTAAAGCCGCAGTGCCATCAGCCATCAGTTACTCTTCTGCGAGTGACTTTCATGATTTTTCATGACTAATCCAATGTTTTGCAATCCTGCACAAGCAGAGACACGATGTCACCACACGCAGAAACCCACAACCACACATCTGTTAATATCTGCTGAAAGATTTTTTTGGAAGAAGTCAAGAAATAAATGTCTGCAAGTCATCACTGGTCTCTGTTTGTATCTGACCTGTGTTAAGCCAGAAAGTATTTACTTTCACTTTTAATGTTTAATTAGGAAAAAGTCATCATCAGTAAAATGTTACTGGCTGATGATTTTCATACCGAATTATCAGTATATAAAGTTTATGTAATGCTTTATGCAATCTGTGAAAGGTGACTTGTGACTTTACCTAGTCATACTTTATCTTCTCTCACTTTGATGTCTGTACTCAAAATATTGTTTCACAAATCTTCTGGCTTCCCAAACTATACATGAGAAGCACAGGGGGATTATTGAATATTAATATTAGTAATTGTATGAAAGGTCTTTAGTTGTTTAGTAGATTCTTTGGGTTGGTTACTTAGCGACCTCACAGACTATTGCACACCCTGTTCTTGGTATGATTTTGATGGTTAGCTACCTGTAAGAAGAATAGTTTGTCTGAGAATTGGTGAGGTCCATATTAATTTTTGAGTAGTATCTAAATTGACTCATGTGTGCATACCCTCAGAAACCATTAGAGTGTTTGATTTTGGAATTAAATTATTTGCTGGCCAAACTGTTAATCATTGAAGTACAGGGTTTCACTGTGGGGTCATGTCAGAGAACCCTGTTCAAACCATCATATTTCATCAGTGGGTTAACCGCTGCATTCAAAAGAATTATGTAACTATAAAAAGATGAGCTGTGTTTATTTAAGATTAGTTTTGCCAGTGTTTATTAAATAAGACATTTTGAATACGTTTACATACACTTACATAATTTTCCTTATATTTATGTAATTTTCCCCCCATTCTTATTCACATTTCCACAGTTCAGTTCAGTCCAGAACAGGTACAGGTTCATGTACCATGGTGGAGGTCTAGGTCTGTTCTGTTGGATCCAGAGTTGGTAACTTGGTCACTGTTACTCTGTTCGAAAATGCACGTTAAAGCTCCATGTAATAACCTCTGATTGACACCTAATGGGTCAGGGGTTCATAGCTTACCCCGAGGGCATGTGAGGACCTCCTTTAAAAAAAGCTTTTAAAGCATGAAACATTCTGCATACCCCAGACTAACCTCATTAAGCTTATTTGGGACGAGTTGGACAGAAGGGTGAAAGCAAACCAACGTACAATCACAGCAGATCTAGAACAATATGTGAACTCTGTGAAATGAACATCTTCATTCTGTTCAGCTGTTCTATCTGCAGAATGTGAATATTGATTGTTTCAAAATCTACATTTAATTTCATCAAACTAGATCATCTCATCATCTGCTTAATCCTATACTTGGGTCGCAGGGTGGGTGGGTCGCAGGGTGGGTTTCCCATGCCCATTCAGTGTGTATGTATCGGGCACTGGGCAGATACACCCAGGGCAGGGAGCCAACCATCGCTGGAAACACACTCACTCACACAGTATATAGAAGCAATTTAGAGCAGCCAGTTGACCATGAATTCATATTTTTGGACTGCGGGAGGAAATCGGAGAACCCGGAGAAATCCCTTGCAGACATGGGGAGAAAATGGAAACTCAGATTCTAGAGATATGAACCTGGACCCCCACTGCTGAGACGGACGTTCTAACCACTACTCATGCCGTGCACAAACAAAATAATTTCAGGATTATTTTTCATATTAAGTTGTTTATTTGTTCTATTACTTAACTTGAGACACCGAACTGTGGAAATGTTAATAACAACTGGAACAATTGGGATGTTCTTTGGGCCGGTACTGTCTGAAGTGTACCAACATAAACACATTTGTTCTAAAAGGTAATGCTGGATTTGTTTATTTTGGTTTGTTGAGCATTAGAGAGAAAAAAAAGCTATAGTGCTCCAAAGCCCCTCCAGCAGTGACCCACAGGTTCTCATGCTAGTCAAGCTGATGATCAAGATGATTGAGACAAATGATAAGCTGATGGAGATAGGGCCATGGTACGGTTCCAATTCAAACACCTAAACATGATCCAACACGTGGCACACGGTAAGATCTGTAATGCCTCATAGAAGGAACATTGCAACAGTATGCACATATCACAAGTGTGATATGACCGCAGGCACTGAGGCCTGGGAAAGAGAAGACAAGTCATCAGTCTATTCAACAAAACCGCCAACAAAGCATTCTATTTCATCAGTGTAAAAGGAAACTCAATCATTTATTATCAGAGTAAAGTATTGACTACTGATATTATAAGTGATTCCTGTGTTGAAGGTTTTCATATTCATGCTTCATTTCCCATAATGGAGTCAATTGATGAGTGAGAAGAAACAAACTCTGTACAAAGGCAAGGCACTCTTCAGGAAACAATAAATCAGATGAACCACTAAACAGCATTTTATAAGTAAAAGTCATTATTAAATTATTTGGCATGTTTAACTAGTGTCCCTAGCAATCCAACATCATGTGACTGAAGAGAAACAGCTATGAGCTTGTAGCATTTAGTAACGCATAAACGTATGACACAGGATGATACTAAACAGATCTAACTCTCATTACAAATAATCAAAGAATCTGTATATATATAACTGCCAAATCAGCAAAATAGCAATCTCTCTCTTTTCATTGTCTCTCTCTCTCTAAACTTTTTTTCAGAACAAGCTAAACTTGCGATTTTAAAAGCTCACCAATATATGAACAAAAACAGATAACTGATATGACGGGTGTTTTTAAATCCTCAATTGAATCCCGGATTGTAATAGAACACAGATATTGTAATCAAAATCAAAGATCATGGATTGGTTCACATGGTCATGTGATGTGTTGGACAAACAGTGGTGTCAGTGGACAAAAAGGAACTTTTAAAATTTTTGTGGTAATGAAAACCTTTTGGGGCAGCACGGTGGCTTAGTGGTTAGTACGTTCTCCTCTCAGCGCTAGGGATTCCCGATTTGAATCCCAATCTGGGTGGAGTTTCTATGTTCTCCCAGTGTCCGAATGAGTTTCCTCCGTGTTCTCCAGTTTCCTCCCACAGTCCAAAAACATGGATCAAGGTCAATTGAATTCTTCAAATTGCCCCATATAGAGTGTGTTTGTGTGTGTCTGTGTGAGTGAGACACAGACCCTAGTAGAGGATAAAGCTGAAGATAATGGATGGATGGATGGATGGATGGATGGATGGATGGATGGATGGATGAGAAGCTTTTGTTGATACATCATCCAGGGAATGTGTCATTTTGTGGATTGTCTTCCATCATTAATAATGAGAAGTAATAAAAGAGCTGAAATAGTTTTTGCAACATTTTTAACTTACAAGTGTAGCTATCAAGCTAAATGAAGGCTGCGCTACAAAAAAGTCAAACATGATAGAGAAGATTTTTGGTAAACCCCATTCCTGCTTGCAATTAAATCTCTTGCTTGGACACAAAGTAACATCCCAACTCCCCAAAATAAAAGAAAAGTTTCATACCCAAAATATCCACTTCACATTTAAGGTTTGATTTTTCTCCAATGAATAAAGTTATAAATGCTTTAGGACATGCTGTCTCTGTAGTGTTCACATGAGTTCATTCCAGTTTTAAAAAACATTTCAATATGTATAAAAATCTAAAATCTGAACATGAGTGTTCATTTGTCTCAAGTTGCATGTAAACGCATGTCATTTTAGAGTACCTGCTACTTCACCTGCTAGCTTTACTGTATTTAAATGTTACCTGAATGAGACTTGCTTTAAAATGAAGTCATGGAATATCAACAGAACAAAGAACACATATTGTAAAGAAATATATGAGTTCTTTAATATAAACAAACAGGTACATGCCATCATTTTATCATCATCATCATCATCATCATCATCATCATCATCATCATCATCTTTTACATTCTCTTATAGAATCTTACATATAAACACACCTCTGATCAGATACAGAACTCAAGGTAATACTTGTAGTACTCATGCAATAGACATTTATATGCAAATACAAGAAAATCTGAAATATTCTTGACGTAAAACTCTGAGTTCAAGAGACATAACTGTGATCACATTATTGATGCCTGATACTCTCTCCATTGTTACACTAAACTTGTGGAAAATTAAGGATAAGAAAGATGGTAACCCTTGAAGAAGAAGCTGTGCATGCATTTAAAACAAGCTGCAGAAGTGAACTCTTCTTTCAAGGACTAATATGTTCAGGTTCTGCATTATAAGCGTCATTTCACAGTGAATACATGAGGACTGCAAAAGTGATGTAAAAGCGCTGAGTTTGCTTTTCTGGGTTTCATGGCATTACTCAGTTCAGTGCCGTTTCCCTTGTTTTTTTATTCATCAGTCGTTTGACCCACTCTTGGTTGGGATCGGCGCAGAGCATAGTCTTCTTCATTCTGAAACTTTACCAGACACAAACACAGTAAAGATTATTTATGAGATACTAATAACATTATTTATTAAAACACTATTTATTAACTTTTTATGCAAATTTAATAAAAACTACAATTTCTTTTAAAGAATATTTCTGTGCCATTATTTCCAAATATGATTTATCACTAGTGCATTGAACTAAAAAAAGAATAAATAACTTTAAAAGAATAAATAACAAAATACAGCTGATGAATAAAAAACTAAAGCATCCACTACACTACTTACACTACAGCAGGGATGTTGCATGCGCCGTCAGTCTCCTGCATTCTGTAACTCTGGATTTTTCGTTTCATAGATTTCTTCATCTCAGGAACATACGATAAGCAACAATTTTCATATGAACCTGTTGAAAGAAGAAAATAACAGAGGTTTTGGTCAGTGATGTCTAATTCACTGTATTTGGTCACACTGTTCAGAATTCCAGCTTCTTCACAGTTTAAAAATGTACCAACTGCTTAAGTCATTTTATTAGATTAACGCACACAGATGTATACATATATATATATATATATATATATATATATATATATATATATATATATATATATATATCTATATATATATATATATATATATATATATAATCTGTTTAAATGTGTTGTTATACTAAATAGAAATAGAATAGAATAGAATAGAATAGAGAGGCAGTACCATCTGCAAACAAGGTGAGTCTGTGTTCAAAAAGTGAAAATAAAGATCATCCAAGAAAAATGAAATCTTACCTTGAGCCAAGCTCAGGCACATGCAAGCAAGAAGCAGCAGAAAAGAGAAGATGATGATCTTCATGGCTTCACTTTGTAGTCCGATTTCACCTACCAGAAAAGAAAATAAACAATGTGAGGGAGTTTGCAGCTTCACTCCGCTTGAGCTTATGGTAGTTGGAGGGAAAAAAGCATTTCAATTGAAGACGTGTTCAAATAGAAGATAAATGTGTGAGAGGTGGAGAGTAAGCACATACAGTGGCAGTCCTTAATGTAGAACGTTCTGCTTTGGATTTGTTATGTCTCCTTACTTATGTACCCTGTGGGGGGAGTTTCCTCCTCCTTAGGAGTTTAAGCAATCACTTCACTGCGCCTCCCCCCAGATTTCAGCCTTTGGGAACTTGAGAGAAGAGCTGAAGATGGATTGGATCATATATGTATCTATATACATATTTATACACAGAACAGTGTGATATAAATATACAGTATATGTCTGAGGTTCCTCTGTTTGGTTAATAATAATGCGATCAGGATGAATGTTTCAACTTTTAAACCTTTGTTCTGTAAAACTTTACCCGTTCTTGATGTTATTTACAGAATCAAGAACCCTACCAACTGCCAATAAAAACAAAAACTTGAAGACTGAGATTTTGCAATAAAATGGATGAACTCTGGCTTCACACAATTTAAGACATGTCCGTATGTACTTTTCTTCAGAGTTGGCTGAGATACAAGACTCTTAAGTTCTGTTTTGTGTTTCCCAGAATTGCTTCTTATATATAAAAAAAAAAAGAGATGGATTTTGTATTGTGCAATTTTTAAATGTTATACACACACAAGTGAACATGACACCTCTGAAAAAGGTTTGTATCTCATCATTAACACCCTCAAAGTTTGAGGGTGTTTACAAATAATTAAATCAGTCTGAATGCAAAACTGTTTATTAAGAACTATTTAGAACCTTTCCCAACAATTATGTTTGATATAAATCAAATACTACAACATACAAACTGTAAAGCATGGTGGTGGTAATATGTCATAGGTTTAAGTCCTACAGTATTTTTATATTAGTACTGATATGAGTACCACTTTGATCTCCACTTTGATTGATGTCCACTGCATTAAAGCAGCCTCTGCGAAATCAGACAGGAACAAAACCATTGGCATGTACATTTCATTGTCTATGCTCCATATGCAGAAGTGGAGGACCCTGGTTTTAAGCAATTAATAAAAGTGCTCGAGAAAAAAAAAATCTGATACATCGCAGCTAAACAAACAAGTTTTATTTTTGTCTTTTTATTTAAACGTATTTTATATTTGATTCATTTTGCATTTGTAAATCAGATGTTGTTCAGTTTTGTATTGCCTTGAATCATACTTAAAGTGTAGACTACATGGTTATATTATTTATACACTGGTTATATTATTTTAGACACTTGAGTATGAGAATGTCCTGTGCAAGTGTTTTAGAGTTGTTCCTTAAGGACCAGAGGAGTGCTGGTTGTTAAAACTGTTCTGTGTTAGATTTCCTACAAAACATTTTAATCTGCTTGAGTCACACTCACAGATATTCAACTAATAAACTAAGTGTGTGGGTTCATCATCTTATCATGACTTTCTGGAAACCATCTGAGAAGCTCAAAAGAGGGATGGTTAGAAATGAAAAAGGCTGTGATGAGGGTTTCAAGGGAAAACTTGGTTATCATCTTATTGAGAAGTGTCGCATATTAAACTCTCTGTCGTATTGCAGAGGCACAAGCAGAGACAAAATCTCCTGTGTGTTTGTGTGTGAATGGAATAACAAGATATTATCTTTTTAAAATGTATTATTAGAACCAGAGTTCCAAAAGAAATACAGCTGCTGTTGTTTTAATTTGAGTTCTTTTCTGTTCTCAAAGCAACAAGTCATCTAATTAATATTTTTGGCCACATGTGTGATATGAATTTGTGCATAAGTCCAAATACTTAACATGTGTGATATGATAACTCGAATGGTTAGGGGACCTTCGGGTTGCAAGGCTGTTTGCTTTTCGTTAATTCATTCATGAAATCTTTTATCTATTCACTCTTTGATCTTAGGGTTGGGGTTCATATGGGGTGCTGGAGGCAACCAAATGACAGGTATTCCAATTTGATGTTTGGGGTCAGGGTGCAGTGTCAACTGTGATACAGCACCCTGGAGCAACGAGAAGTACTAAGAGCTTAAACTGGCAACCCGAATACAACAACTGCTAAGCAGGTTACCAGTCCATCACAGGTCAGACACAAACACATTCACATCTCCATATTTACTTTTAGACCTCTTTATTACCACAACATTTAATGCCTTCTTTTGGCCAAGGACACAAGAAAAAATTGCTCACAAAAGAAGGAAATGCAGCAAGTTGTATTTCTTTATATAGTTTATTTGCAAAACAAAATAAAGTTATGCTACACAACAGACAACATGGATTATCTAAGAAAATAAATGACCTAAGGTTAGAAATACAATGTGAGAGAACAGTCATGGTGGGACTCAGACATTCTGAAAGTGCTGCCCCTCAGCTTTGTTGATGTAGAGCAGGAATTAATAAGGAACAGATGTAAGTCATCAGGACGTCTAAAAATGAACTCAGGATCCGAGACTGGAATCCAACCATCTGTGATTTTACCATCCACATTTATATAGAGTGCTGGGTCACACTAAAGCGTGCTCTTCTCATTCAAACCAAATCTGATGATGATCATGGAGAGAACATAGAAACCACACAGAAAGTTCTCACTGAAAAATTAAACCCAGGACATTCTTACTGTGATTTGAGAAACAAGTTCACCTCTCATTGCTGGAGATCTAGGTTTGAATAGCAAACTGGGTGGAGTTTCCATGTTCTCCCTGAGTCTCTCAATTCAAGGTTAACTATATGCTCAAAATTGTGTCTATGTCGTGTGTGTGTGTGTGTGTGTGTGTGTGTGTGTGTGTGTGTGTGTGTGTGTGTGTGTGTGTGTAGCTCCAGAAACCCTGGATGGGCACGGGGAAGCCAACAATGAACTTAATCCCTTGTATAGGATTAAGCAGCAGATAATTAAATGAGATGAATAACAAGCCACTAAGCACTAGTCCCTGTCATCCCTAGCTTCTCCAGTAATAAGCAGCGCCAAAGGAATAAAAGTCCATAATAGACAGTGCGTTTAATGGGAACGACTACCAAGCAGGAACACCTGCGTGGAAGAGAACTGCACTAAACAACTACACCTCAAATTCATTTTCAGAAAAGGCTACAAATCATCTTTATCAACAGTGATTTCTTCTTCAGCTTTTTGTTTGCGTTGACTCTTTGCCTCCGTGATTGTCCATCTTCAGCTCATCTGCGTTCATGGCTATTAAAATCCAGTTAGCAACACTCGGTCCCTACTCTCACCCTGTTCACATCAGCTGAACATATTCACTCATGTTGGACGTCCATGTTGTTTAAATGTGATTGTGTTAAAGTTTGATTGTGAGTTTGTTGCTTTTCTCTCCCCTGCTGCTAGTAATCCGATACTTGTGGTCTCATGAGTGAATAAGCTGGAACCCTGCCATTGCGCTGAGGCAGAACGCCAGGTTAGCTCTGTGGCTGTGAAGCTGAACTTGAACGTCCAGAAACAACTGTGTAACCAAGTCTCAACCTGAATGTTGAGGAACTCTTTTTGAATGAGGGCTTTAAAGCTGCCAGATAAAATAGTACTCACTACTTAACAGGATGTACTCACTACTGAAAAGATTTTATCATTACAACATCACTGCTAATTCGAAAGCAAATTCATTTTCTATCGCTACTTATATTGATTAAGTTTACAGGGTTAGTGTTTCCAGAGATCGAAGGTGAAATGTAAGGAAACAGCCTGGAGGGGTCACCAGTCCATCAGAGGACAAAACACAAACACCTTATAGCTTGTTTCTATCATGTTTTATGACTAAAAGAAAAGAATTGCGCTCCCAGGAGACACCCACACAGGAATGGGGAGAACATACCAACTCAAAGACATAGAACCCTGTCAGACTTGTCTGGTAATCAAATTCCAGGACCCATCTGCTTGTCCAAACATCACAAGGTTTACCTGATGCATACCCAGCGATGTAAATCATCAGATGCTGGCGGTAAAATGAAAAACAAGGCCAAGGTGGTGACGGCCTTAGGTTCTGTTAGCGTTCCGTGTGCAGGTGTTTAATGAGAGGCAATGCTGAATAAGGAGAAAATAATATAGTATCACTTTAGCAGACTGTGGCATCAGTCAGCGATCGTGCCAATAGCAATCATCTCTGGTGAATCCCGTCTCCATTCCTCGATGTGCCACGGCAGATATAAGGAAAACAACAATGGGCCCAACATTGTCCTTTGTGTGGTCATAACCCCACACCCACCAACATCAAGTGATCTATTTTGCCTACTGTGCTTACATAAAGAGGAGTATGTGCTCCACATTTACCCCATCCATGCAGTGATACACATACATATACTCACACTGGGGAAGTGAGTAGAAAGTAGGGAACACAGCAAATCAACATTTAAAAGAGCCAGAACTGTAAAGAGAATTAGGAATCGTCTAGTCTCTGCATTTAATGCAATTGAAACTCACTGACTTGAGGTGTGAGCTGACCCACCCACTGTATGCAGTAATCTGATTGGTTTACATGACTCAGGATTTTAGTGGGGCCCCATACCCCACTTCCTCCACAGATCTATAGGTACATTTTCCTGCTTTTCACAGTATATATTACATTATGACATCATGCAGGCTCTTCAGATCTAGAACATGTCTACAGTCATGTTTAAACATAACTTAGCTCATTGCCGGATTTACACTAGAGTGAAACAGTTTCTAGTCACACTGAATGCCACTCATGTATTAGGTTCCCTACCAGCATAAAATGGAATGAAACAGATGTCATGATGTCATTCTGCATGAAACTGGACTAGCATCTGCATGTTGTACAAGAACTGCATGAATGCTTGAATTCATGGTTTTATGTTTAAAGTCCAAAAAAAACAACATTCTGTGTTCTCAACTTAAACTGGAGGACACAATACATAACATGAAATGAATATATTACATAAACCATTACCACATCACCACCCCCTCTAGTAGTGACCCTACTAATTAATATTCAGAACATATTTGCATACGCATACACATATGCACATACACCTGCATTAGATTAAATCCCCTAATTACTCTTCAGGTGAATAAATTACTCCCACAGTCCAAAAACATGGATGAAGGTCAATTGAATTCTCCAAATTGCCACATATAGAGTGTGTCTGTGTGTGTGAGTGCGTGCCCAGCGATAGATTGGCGCCCTGTCCTGGGTGTATCTCCCCTGGATGCCCCCCCCCCCCCATGACCCTAATAGAGGATAAAGTGGAAGATAATGGATGGATGGATGTTCTGTTTGGGGAAATGCAGGTTACAGTGATTGCTTAACATTTGTTTGTATACTGTGTGTTTAACTAAAATCAGGTTTTCATGCTATTTGCTGGAATGTGTTTAATAAAAGAGCAATTCTAACAGATTCGACATGCTAACATGATGTGTGTAAACAGGTTTCAATATAAAAGCCTAAAAAATAGAGATTGACCCCCGGTAGATCTCGATGACCTGTCCAATGGAAAAGTAGATCTCAGGCCAGAAAAGTGTGGGCACCCCTGGTGTAGAGGATTTAGTAGAAGATAATGGATAGACAAATAACCATGATGAATAAGGTATTAGAATAAATAAATAATACACATAATTTTAAATAAGTTTAATAAAGTATTTGATTCAAGGTAAAGAAATTCTAAACAGTATAATAATCAGTGTGTAAAGAATACGACATAATTATAGAAGTTCACTATTTAGCTACTTTTTAGGCGTCTTCTTTATTGATGCCGTTTATATAAAGCGCGGATGTTTGATGTCAGGGCGGCACGGTGGCTTAGTGGTTAGCATGTTCTCCTCTCAGCACTAGGGATTCCCGGTTCGAATCCCAATCTGGGTGGAGTTTCCATGTTTTCCCCGTGTCCGCGTGGGTTTCCTCCAGGTTCTCCGGTTTCCTCCCACAGTCCAAAAACATGAAACAAAGTCAATTGAATTCTCCAAATTGCCCCATATAGAGTGTGTGTGTGTGAGGCGTGTGGACTCAAAAATGAAGGTTCTGTGAAAACTAAAAACTGACTAAGAATTTATTTTAAAATATCAAATTTCTATTTCAAAATTAGATTTTAATTTCGTTTCACTCGTTACAAACTAATACATTGGTATTTTGCAGAAATAAAAATGGGACCTTCCTTTTATTAGTTTCGAATTCACAATATTTTAGTCGGCAGCACGGTGGCTTAGTGGTTAGCACGTTCTCCTCTCAGCACTAGGGATTCCCTTTTCGAATCCCAATCTGGGTGAAGTTTCCATGTTCTCCCCGTGTCCGTGTGGGTTTCCACCGGGTTCTCCGGTTTCCTCCCACAGTCCAAAAACATGGATCAAGTATTGAGTTCTCCAAATTGCCCTATACAGAGTGAGTGAGTGTGTGCCCAGCAATGGATTGGTGATGGATTTTTTTCTTTTGGTCTTTTCTTCCCTCTCACCACTTTCGTATCCACCGATATGATCCCCAAAAGAATTTATAATAAAGTTTCTACTCAAAACTGTTGGGCCTGATTTAGACCACTCAGACATCAATCCTGAGTTTCACAGTTCCTCCAGGACCAAAAAAAAGGATAAAGCGGGAGATAATGGATGGATGGATGTTTGATGTCAAGAACAAGCGACCCTCTCAGTTGAGTTCTCCAAATATGCCCCATACGCTGGTATTGGTATTGAGCGTAAAAAGATCGATACTGTTTTTTGTGTGTGAGTGTGCCTGAACCCAGCGATGGATTGGCGCCCTGTCCTCAAAAATATATATTTTCCTCACGTTAAAGGTTTTATTACTGTCCATAAACAAAGATGTTGATTGGGATACTGTTGTCCCACAATGCGAAATTCTATACTAGGTCTTTTGGATCAATGAAGCTTAAATATTAAAAAGTATCGGTATCGGATGCAGCGCGAATATTCGCGATATGGGGATGGGGATCGGATCCACCATTATCTCCCGCGACCCTGCCCATCCAGGGGAGAACATCTCGGGCGCTGGGCAATAGAGGATCCAAGCGGGAGATAATGAATGGATGGATGTTTGATGTCAAGAACAAGCGACCCTCTCAGTTGTAATAGACTTTTGATCCGATTGGCTTCCTATACTTTTGGAACAAAAGCGCGCGGGGTGTGATTTTTCACATGACGTAATGTAAGCCCCGCCTCCGGCGTCTCGCTCAGCTGACTCTCGTCATGTGACCAGGAAGAGGCGCGAGGTGAGGCACCGCCGACATTAATTTGTTCATATAAAGTTTAAATGACAGTTTAATATTCACTGTAATTCCGTTCTTATTCAGACTGCATGTTTCGGGAGCTGAGCTTTCTCAGGACGCTGACAGGACGACAGGACGGCGGAGCTGCTGAAGATGAACCGCGCCGCCGTGTCGCGGCTGCTGCTCCTGTCAGTCTGTGTGTTTATATCGGACTGCAGTAAGTTTAAACCTCCCGTTTATCAGCCGCGATAAAGCAATAAAAATCGTTACGGGTGCAACGTCTTAGTTATCAGTTACACCTCTGTCCTCTGATTTATTTACTGTAATGTTCGTTAGGAGTGAGCTGCAATATTCGATGATTCGAAGATTCGATTCGGAGAACCGTAGTCGACTATGAACCTCATAGTCGAATGTACCATTTTGACCACATGGGGGTGTCCATGGCTGCTGCTAGGCATTAGTTTTTCCATGAAATGTCTTTGTTTTCGTTATATATATAGCCTTTTGTCAAATAAAATCATCCTAATTCTGTTAAAAAAAATTTTTTAATGATGTGTGCGCTTTAACAATAGGCTACATATTAATAAAGCTCCCCCTGCAGTTAGTTGCACATTCCAAATGAGCAAAAAAACAAGTAAAATAAAAAAAAAAAAAAAAAAAAAAAACACGCTTATAGCGCCATCTTGTGGTGAAATTTTAACTGATTCGACTATCAGTCGACTATAGGGAAAATCTGACGAATCAGATTCGACTATGAAAATCCTTAGTTGAATACACCAAAGATAATGGATGGCTGGATGTAACAGTTTTCTAAAAGTAAAAGGGTACTCGAGCGTGTTCACGCTCGAGTACCCTTTTACTTTTAGAAAACTGTTACATCCAGCCATCCATTATCTCCCGCTTTATCCTCTATTAGGGTCGCGGTGGGGTTCCCCATGCCCATCCAGGGGAGAACGTTCGGGCGCTGGGCAGATACACCCAGGACAGGGCGCCAGTCTATCGCTGGGCACACACTCACTCGCACACACACTCTATATGGGGCAATTTGGAGAATTCAATTGACTTGATCCATGTTTTTGGACTGTGGGAAGAAACCGGAGAACCCGGAGGAAACCCACGCAGACACGGGGAGAACATGGAACTCCACCCAGATTGGAATTCGAACGTGGAATCCCTAGCGCTGAGAGGCGAACGTTCTAACCACTAAGCCACCGTGCCGCCCTAAAACTGTTACAAACAAAATATAATAAAATAACAAGATTTGATTAATAAATGTGTTTATTGAAAGCAAAATCTTTAATAAACTGTTCTTCCGTGACATAATCTAGTCTGGTTTTATGATGGCTAAGGTAAGAGTAAGAGGTATGCGGTTTCTGTGACAAATCAAATCCTGCCATCTAGTGGCCGAATTAAAGAAAACAGTTTATTTTATAATATAGTGCTCAGGAATCTGTACTTTATGATTTATAATAATGTCAATTATTAGTAATCATATGTCAGTAATGTTACAGCTGTACAAACGGCTCAGCCAATCAGATTTAAGAACCGGAACTAGCCGTTTTGTAATAAGCGTTAATGATGTCTCTCAGATGCTGCAGTGACTCTGAATGCTCCAGCTACAGTGGATTTACAAGAGGGATTTTCCAGAAACATCAGCCTCCAGAGCAGGTATAAGGAACAACCTCGCACCTCCAACACTTTACTTTCAGTTTTACCTGCTCCTCATTGATTTTTGTATCAGGTTTGCTGCCTGGTTAATTAAGGCCAGGGCTTTAGCTGTAGAATAGAATAGAATATTTTTATTTTCATTGCACGTTGTGTTTGTACAATAAACAATGAGATTAAAACATAATACTTTATTCTCTATATAATAGAGATTATGATTTATAGATAATGACGATAATATACTTTTATTATTACTTCTGCAGTTCTCCTCTAAACACCACCGTCATTATTTACTTTAATGTTACATCATCCACCAAAAACGTGTCCTTCAT
The DNA here is from genome assembly GCA_019802505.1 of Corydoras sp. C115. NCBI lineage: Eukaryota > Metazoa > Chordata > Actinopteri > Siluriformes > Callichthyidae > Corydoras > Corydoras sp. C115. The sequence goes on along the minus strand of JAFMOC010000016.1, from coordinate 836,686 downwards.
TCTTAATCTCCCAGATGAGGTGAGTATGTGGGGTTTTACATGGTTACATACATGAGTTTCTGGTTTCTAGATGTCATACGGTTGTGGATGTTCTTCCGTTCTGCTTGTCCGCAGGTTGTTTTTCCTGCAGATAGAACATCTGCTCAGTTTGAAGTGACAGCGGTGCATGTAGGACAGGTCACCGCCTATCTGTACAGCAACAGCACAGAAATAGAGAGGTACCTTCCACAACTTTTAATGATCCGCTCGTATTCTATTAATTACTATGTCTTTGGTTCTTTTAAATGACATTCAGTTAATGTGATCGCTGGAACCTAGTCAGAACCTGTACAGCTGCCCATTTTCTAATTAACTATAATATACTATATCATTTTGTTATGTGTGACAAATAGGCTTCAGGTTATGTTTATCATCCTCCACCAGTGTAATAAATATGTGATCTGACTGATTCTGACTGTGGCTTGGTTGTTGGCACCAGACATGCTGCTTTGAAAATTTATACAACTTTTGAACCAAAATTTTCAAATGACTTATTATTTAGTTAGCAGCCATTCTGCAGATGAAACACTTTGTTGATGATTGAGAGTAATTAAGCAAAAGAGAGAGAGAGAGAAAGAGAAAGACAGAGAATCAGCGGACTGATTGTGAAACTGATAAAGTTCCAGGGACTCTGTACATGTGAACCAGACAGAATATCAGAATGAACAATAGATGGGCTGCAGTAACCATCTGACTGGGCTTCAGTTCTATCAGCCAGAATCAGAACCCTGAGGCAGCAGTGACTGTTATGGCATTGCTCAGCTGATCTAAAGAGCCAAAGGCCGAACCTTGCATCTGGTCTGCTGAAATGTATCAGAATTGGTCAGAATTTGGTGGAACAGCAGAAATCAGAGAGACTTCGAACCAAACAGAGTACAACTCTCCGCTGGGTCAGTTCTCAGTAAACAATATTTAAAGGCTTTCTAATGCTGCAGTGGAATTTGAAACAATGAGCAGCGGATGCATTAAAAGCTCCTTGTGAACCCAGACTCCTTTATGTAATTCCCACCTCCTGGTGTAGGTGGCCTGATGTGGTTTTTGTACTAATTCAGTTCTTTAAGAAATCAAATGTAATGTAATATCATGTAATGCTTTCTTTGACCCAACATGGTGAAAATTTACTGAGTGTTTTTAAGGTGATCTGAGTCTGTGTGTGTGCAGAATATCTTATCAGCGCAACACAATGACATCCTGATGCTTCTTATGTTTTTTTTTTTTTTTTTTTAATATCTGTAGCTCCAAAACCAGAATCCGATTTCTGGTAGTCAGAAGCGACATTCTGACTGTCATTAACCAGGTCATTGGCTGGATCTATTTTGTGGCCTGGTCCATTTCCTTCTACCCTCAAGCTTTTGAGAACTGGAAGAGAAAAAGGTGAAGTCGCCCACATTAGTGAATCCAGCTACAGGCGCTCAGCACTGATATGATGACTGATGATGATTCCTTTATCTTACAGTGTGGTGGGACTGAACTTTGATTTCCTCGCCCTCAATCTTACCGGATTTGTTGCTTATAGTGTTTTTAACGTGGGCCTTTTTTGGATTCCGTTCATACAGGTAACCCTGAAAATGAACTATCTAATCTAACACCAGGACCTGTTTCTTAATGCACTAAACACCCTAATATTACATTTACTGTATTTATGTCACATTTATTTAAGTAGGTTCTACTTACGTTTGTACATTTACGTTATACTCATGAAGAACTAAAAGCCTGAGAAGCTATGTGAAGATCCTTATGGTTCTGTTCAGCTGCTCTAACAAAGCATCACTGTTCAGAGTTATATTACAATTCATTAGGTCGTTGGCCAGATGCATTTATCCAAAGTAACTTACAAGAAGGGGGCACGGTGGCTTAGTGGTTAGCACGTTCGCCTCTCAGCACTAGGGATTTCCGGTTCGAATCCCCAACTGGGTGGAGTTTCCATGTTCTCCCTGTGTCCGCGTGTGTTTCCTCCGGGTTCTCCGGTTTCCTCCCACAGTCCAAAAACATGGATCAAGTTAATTGAGTTCTCTAAATTGCCCCATATAGAGTGTGCTTGAGTGTGTGAGTGTGTACCCAGCGATAGATTGGCGCTCTGTCCTGGGTCTATCCGCCCAGCGCCCGAGACGTTCTTCCCTGGATGGGCATGGGGAACCCCACCGTGACCCTAATAGAGGATAAAGCGGGAGATAATGAATGAACTTACAAGAATACAAAAATAGAACCTGCACATGCCCTTTTTCTTCTACCTGACCCTATTTGGGATGACTCCAGTAGGTTCCACATGTTTTACACCTGATGTCCTTCCTGTCACAATAAGCACATTATCACATACACGTCCAATGGCTAGGACAATTTAGTGTCTTTAGTCTACCTGTCTACAGATGTGGGAGGAAACCGGAGACCCGGAGTAAACCCACACAGAGACTAGGAGGACATGCAGAATCCAGACAGAATACAGGAGTCCCTCCATCAGGAATTAAATCTGAAACCTTCTTGCTGTAATGCTGAAACGCTAACTGCTGCACCACCGAGTCAGCAAGAAACGTGAATATGCTTCTGTACATTGTTAGTATTTACACCACATTCATCAACAGGAGGAGTTCTTGAAGGCCAATCCAAATAGCGTGAATCCAGTGGACGCAAATGACGTGTTCTTCAGTCTGCATGCTGTGGCTCTTACTTTGGTGTCCATCTGCCAATGTGCAATATATGAGGTTGGTCTACACCTGTACACTTCTGCAAAAAAGCACAACTGTTGGCTAAATATGAGGCTTTTAGTGATTGTGATTGAAAACTCATTATCGTCTGATTAATTGTCTATTAGGGTTTGCAGGGACATTCCCCATTCCCATGCGGGGTAATAATTTCGAGTGCTGGGCAGATGCACCTAGGACAGGGCACAAATCTACTGCAGGACACACTTACTCACTCACACAGACACACACACGCTATATAGGTGCAATTTAGAGCAGTCAATTCACCTTGAATCTATGTTTTTAGGGAAAAAAAAACAGGAAAACCCACACAAATACAGGGAGAACATGAAACCTCCACACAGATCGGGATTCGAACCTGGATCCCCAGCACTGACATATGGACATGCTATCTAATATGCCACCGTATCGAGCCTGAGATGAAATCATTGTGATGCTGGACCTGGACACATGTTTTAGATGTGTAATTATTTTGTTGTGCAAACCATTAAAAGCCTTGTATTTTAAAATGATGATCTTTGGGGCTCTTGCAGTTGTACAGGAAGCAAGCACCTTTCTAATTTTGCTTATTATTTCAGAGGGGACAGCAGAAGGTGTCCAAGGTGGCCGTATTTCTTCTGGCTGTAGCTTGGACGTTCGCTATGGTCACTCTTTTTGTCACCATTGCTCAGAAGATCTCCTGGTTGAGTTATCTGTACTACTTCTCCTACATAAAGCTGGGCATCACTTTGGTGAAATATGTCCCTCAGGTACGATGTTCACGTCTTCCATTTTTGAGAGGTTTATGTCATGTGATCTGTACTGTAGCTGACTAAAACCGCTTATTCTATTCCACACTATTTTACCAAAAAGCATTCACTCATCTGCCTTCACACACATGAATCTGATTTACTTCTGGGGATGCTTTCCACAAGGTTTTGTTGGATGATTATGGGCATAGAAGTGTATGTGTGCGGTCAATCACTGATGTTGGGTGAGGCGTCTGGCTCACAGTCTCCACTCTTATTCATCTCAAAGATGTTCATTCATTCATTTAAGTTGAGGTCAGGACTCAAGTTCTTACACACCAAACTCTCATCCAGGTCTTTATGCACATTGCACCGATCACAGAACACATGTTGGAACAGGAAGTGGCCATCCCTAAACTGTTCCCAAAAAGTTCAAGTTCACTTATTCATATAGAGCGTTTTAATAATACATCGTCTCAAAGCAGCTTTGTAGTGTTGTAAGCCTAAACCCCTAAAGACCAAGCCATAGGGACAGTGGTGTTGGAAGAAACTTTGTGAGGACCGAGGTTCAGTGGCGGACTCGTCCTCCTTAAGCGGCCGGGTAGCATCAGCAGTGAAGGACACACTTACAGATTTTGTAATCAGTGTCCATTTTACAAAAATAGAAAGAGTGAATCAGTTCATTGAAAAAATTCTCTGAATGTAAACTCTGTTTTTTACAGTAACATACTGCAGGACATTTCAAAAACACTGGTCCAATTAAAATCCAGATTCCGTCCAGAAAAGCTTATTTGAATTAATTGATTATCTCTTGGGCGGCACGGTGGCTTAGTGGTTAGCACGTTTGCCTCTCAGCACTAGGGATTCCCGGTTCGAATCCCCATCTGGGTGGAGTTTCCATGTCCTCCCCGTGTCTGCGTGGGTTTCCTCCGGGTTCTCCGGTTTCCTCCCACAGTCCAAAAACATGGATAAAGTTAATTGAATTCTCAAAATTGCCCCATATAGAGTGTTTGTGTGAGTGAGTGTGTGCCGAGCGATGGATTGGCGCCCTGTCCTGGGTCTATCTGCCCAGAGCCCAAAACGTTCTCCCCTGGATGGGGCATGGGGAACCCCCCCGCGATTCTAATAGAGGATAAAGCGGGAGATAATGAATGAATGAATGATTATCTCTTTAATCCGGTGGCACGGTGGCTTAGTGGTTAGCACGTGCGCCTCTCAGCGCTAGGGATTCCCGGTTCGAATCCCCATCTGGGTGGAGTTTTCATGTTCTCCCCGTGTCTGCGTGGGTTTCCTTTGGGTTCTCCGGTTTCCTCCCACAGTCCAAAAACATGAATTAAGTCAAATGAGTTCTCAAAATTGCCCCATATAGAGTGTGTCTGTGTGAGTGAGTGTGTGCCCAGCGATGGATTGGCGCCCTGTCCTGGGTGTATCTGCCCAGCGCCCGAGACGTTCTCCCCTGGATGGGGCATGGCGAACCCCCCCGCGACCCTAATAGAGGATAAAGCGGAAGATAATGAATGAATGAACCTCTTTAATCCACTCTAAAGTCCTCTAAGCTCGTCCGTCGCTGTAGTTCTCGGACAATGTTAAGAGCATAAACTTGATGCTGATGTTCCTTTTACTGGAACTTTTACTGGTTGAGCCCAACTCATAAAAAACACAGTCCCACCCCATAATCACCCCATCACCTAACTTTACTCATTTTTACAATTCATGAATATCGGCTATTGTGACTGACCCATATTTCTCAGTAAGGCGCATGTGTTTGAAGTGTGTAAACATCGTGTGAGCCGCTGTGATTTACTGTTTCAGGCTTACATGAACTACCAGAGACAGAGTACAGAGGGCTGGAGCATCGGCAACGTGCTGCTGGATTTAACAGGAGGAAGTTTTAGCATACTCCAGATGTTCCTGCAGTCTTACAACAATGGTACACACACTCACACACCGCGTTCTCAGCCTCTAGTTTGAGTTTTTTTGGGGCATGTGCAAACATCTGGATTTTTAGAGGATGCGTATGCACTGTAGTTCACTTTGGATCTGTATACATACACACATCTCTTTTTTCTAACCACTTCCACCCCTTTATTGTTAATAAACCTTGTATAGGGCAGTCGTACGCTTGTGGTCAAGGGCTGCCCACCATGTACAGGGCTGCCCACCATTCTGGGCATGTGTGCTCACCTCACCAGTGTGTGTGTATATGTGTGTTTCACTGCGAGGTGTAAAAGTACACTAGGTTAGAGTAGGTTAAATAGTTCACTTTATCACATTACACTAGGCAGTCCTGACACCCAGTGGAATGAATACATCATTACTGCTTTAGGTCTGTATGTTTAGCCCTGGCTTAAAAATATTAATAGATAAAATAATAGAAATTAACATATGAAAGATTACCTGCTAGTGTGTAAAAAATAAAGAATGAAAATACAGGCAGACTATTGCTTACTGTAGATTAAACATCCAGATATTCTGCAGACACCTATTCACTGTAAGGTAAACATTCAAACATCTAGAGGACATGTACGCAATTTATCTTAAACATACAGATGTCCAGATGATGCATACGCACCCTAACGTGAACGTCCGGACATTCAGAGACACTTCCACACAGTAACATCTACATGAACACCAGAAATCTACATGGAACTCTGATCTTTTTCTTTTTTGCAGATGAGTGGATGTTCATATTCGGAGACCCTACTAAATTTGGACTGGGCCTCTTCTCCATATGTTTCGACCTGATCTTTATGGTACAACATTACTGCCTTTACCGCCACACTGAGATGGTCTATCAGATACTGGGAGATGATGAATAAGGACATCCACCTGATGCTCGTTATCCACGTCCTGTGTACTGATAGTGCTTTGGACCCTGATGTGTCAAAGACTGAGAGCAGTTCTGGAGTTTGTAAATGTTTTATAATCGAATGTAAAGTTTTTATCTATAATCAAAGCAATTGGCTTTACACTTTTAATACCACTCTAATTTATTTTCTTAATAGTGATGACGGGACAATTTTCATAAGCTGAAGATTACTATCTTTATACTAAATTAACATTTTATAATGTCACTATTTTTGTCTATAATACTAGAGAACATTTAAATGACATTCGTACAACATTCCACTGAAGTTAAGGACATCTGCTCTTGTTTAGAAACTGTTGTTTGAGTGTTTGAGAAGGAGCCATAAAACACTGAAGTGAAAACAGATGGGTGTAATGGAGACCCTCCTCACTATAACTGATTGATGTGAACGTCAGTGGACTTTATTACGACCTGCACAAGACATTCAAATAACCCTGATCTTTATTGTTTCAGGAGGTCAGTTATGGGTCCATTTGGATCTTACTCTTAATAAATGACAGACGTTCCAGGTACATGTGCATTTTTTAATCATGTCCTTAATCCAGATCTGACAGCATGATGATGTATCCAAATTTATTTATGTACATAATCATAACAGTTTACTGATCACAGTGTCTAAGTTCTAAACGTGAACAGTGATTTGGTGCTGCTCAGTTATTGATTGATTGATGATCAATAACCAAATCGACATGATTGTTCTGCTTCGTATTCAAAAGGTGCTCAGTGCATTAGAGCTTCGTGACCTCATAAAAATCTAACGTACAGTACCGCTAAGGAATATCATCATAACAGGCAAATAAATACCACCCTGGATTCTCCTCCTCATGTAGAGACGTTCTCTGTACTGAAGCGGATCATAGTCACATGACTGGCTTATGAAATCAGATCTCACCGTTCAAGCTGAATCATGTGTTCACCTCACAGCTCATCACTGTTACAGCTGATGACCAGAGCTGTCTGCTTAGAGGGATGCCAATTCCAAAAATATTTACCAGCTGCTTACTAACCTGGAAATAGACTGCAGTGGCAGCACTACATTACTGTAACAGTGATGAATTAGCTGTGAGGTCATCAGTGTAACAGTGATGAAAGCTCAGAGGTCATTACTGTAATAGTGCTGGAGCTGTGAGGTATCACTGTAACAGTAATAAAGGAGCTGTGAGCTGAAAACATAATTCAGTTTCCCTTGTGCTGCCCTCCGCTCATAGTTCAGCTTTTTCTTTTCCACTGTCATATTTTAATGAGGGCGGCACGGTGGCTTAGTGGTTAGCACGTTCGCCTCTCAGCGCTAGGGATTCCCGTTTCGAATCCCCATCTGGGTGGAGTTTCCATGTTCTCCCCGTGTCTGCGTGGGTTTCCTCCGGGTTCTCCGGTTTCCTCCCACAGTCCAAAAATATGGATCAAGTCAATTGAATTCTCAAAATTGCCCCATATAGAGCGTGTCTGTGTGAGTGAGTGTGTGCCCAGCGATGGATTGGCGCCCTGTCCTGGGTGTATCTGCCCAGCGCCCGAGACGTTCTCCCCTGGATGGGCATGGGGAACCCCACCGCGACCCTAATAGAGGATAAAGCGGGAGATAATAGATGAATATTTTAATGAAACTTCAAATGTTCTGTTAGGGGAAAAAAAGACTCGGCAGGGTGAATATTTTAACGGCGATCTGATTCCTGTAACTAGATTGCAGCTGGTGAATCTTTACCAATGCAGTGTTAGACATGAGAAACTGATTCTGTGTCCAAACTGCTGACAGTACAGCTGTGTATAGTACATACAGTATAGCACCCTCATTATGACTTCATATAAACCCATGTGAGGATCTGATTGGAAGATCTCAGCTCATCTTCATGTGCAAATTTCACCTATTATTTCTGAACGCAGCTTTAAGAATGTTCAGCATCACTGAAAACCATTACGGATTCCAAATTCAGTCTATAAAGCACTTATATTCATCTTTATCTGTCTCGTGGTTCGAATGTATAAAATAAGATCTGAACAATATGCTCAGATCCAAGATGCTAACTGTGAGAACAAACGGAGATGCTGTGAAATCTATACACTGAGAAAGTCTCTTTACATGCTGCTAATAAATAATATTTAGTGCATCACACGAGCTTAAATAATAAATATAGCATCTGCTTTTCCCTTTTAAAGAGCATTTAAGACGAGCAGCAACATTGACGCCTGTCAGAGTCTTCCCTTAACTAACATTCAGCTCTTTATAAACTGCAGAACCGACAGGAAGCGATCTCATCTCTGTCTTCTAACTGTCAGTGTTCTGTCGGGGCCTGATCGGTGGAGTCTGTCTTTCCGGAGCCTATAATTCCTCTGGCTACTACCTGATAAAGGCCAAGGTTCTGCAGCTTTTCCACCAGGTTGAAACTGAACATGTTCTTCCTCCGGTCCCTTCCCATCTGTGACCCATTGCTACACTCGTCCTTCGCTAAAGATCTGAGAGCGGGTCCAGCTGGGGAGAGGGTGCTTCGCTCGTCAAGCAGCTGGATGAGGCTGAAGTTGCGCGTCGTGTTCATGATGCTCCGGTGGAGGAAGCAGGGGTTCGACGAAAGCTCTTGGAGGTAAGAGGAGGTCCTTGTGTTCTCACTGCTTTCAGTCGTGGACAGGTTCTGAGGGCTTTAGAATATACACAAATGTGCAGGTGTTAGTACCACGATCATGACCATGTTAGCACATTGTTACCCAGAATACAATGTGAGGGAGCTGATGCATTTAGAATGGTGATGTCACAAGAAGCTTATGTTCTAATGTGTTTCCTCTCAAGTGCATCCAACCAATTACACCGTGATGTCTTACCTAGTGGAAAATGAGGACAGCAGGACAGATGGGTGAAGGGCCTGAGAGTTGGTGATGGTGTAGGTGGGACATGTATGTGGAAAGTTAGGTCCGGATGTGTTAACTGAGACACACACACACACACACAGATTCACAAACTCACTACAATACACAGCTATGAACAGATGATGAATTAGAACTAGACATCAAAGCACACAATGATGATGTCATCAAATCAAACTGCTTGTTATATGAATTAAACTTGGTACCCAAAGTCTGGTTCGGGAGTTTGGACCAGTCCGGCTCGTCCTCCTCGAGGTCATTAAGGCTGTAAACGTGCTGAATGTCCACCTCCAGCTCTTTAAAGTCTTTGGTCAGGATGCCGGGTCGGGCCTGAAGGATCCCTCCGAGATTGGGTTTAGCCAGCTGCTGCCAGTGGTGCAGAGTGACGGAGCCTGTGGGAAGTGATGGTTACGAGTGGATACCAGTAATAAAATAAGTAGCATGTGTGCACGTGGATGTGTGTGCGCACTCACCCTCCAGTGGTTTGACGATCTGCAGGCGTTCTGGGAGGTAGGACTGGGAGCTGGATGAAGAATGATGCGAGGTTCCTGAGTAGTTGGTTCCCGTGGAGACCAGGCTGTCATTAGGTGTGAGGAAACCACTGGATCCTGCTGCGCTGCTGCTGGCCCCCAGCGCCCTCAGCTTCCTCTCACGCTCCACCTCGAAGAATGGGCGGTCAGAGGAGTGGCTCTGCTGGCGTGCAGAGAGAGAGCGCAGAGCTTCTTCTAGGTCATGTCCCCCTGGCATGCCTGGCTGACCCAGACGCTTTATCTCCATCAAGCTGCTAATAAGCAACATATAATCAGCGCAAATCCACAACTATATCTCATGCACAGTTAAACAACACAGACAAATATTGCCATTCATTCATTCATTCGTTATCTTCAGCTTAATCGTCTATTAGGGTCACGGGGGGTTCCCTATGCCCATCCCGGGGGGAACGTTTCAGGTGCTGGGCAGATACACCCAGGACAGGGCACCAATCTATCACTGGCCACACATTCACTCACACAGACAAATAAACACAACTGCTATATGGTTCAATTTAGAGCATTCAATTCAAAGACTGGCGGCACGGTGGCTTAGTGGTTAGCACGTTCTCCTCTCAGCGCTAGGGATTCCCGGTTCGAATCCCCATCTGGGTGGAGTTTCCATGTTCTCCCCCTGTCCGTGTGGGTTTCCTCCGGGTTCTCCGGTTTCCTCCCACAGTCCAAAAACATGGATCAAGTCAATTGAATTCTCAAAATTACCCCATATAGAGTGTGTCTGTGTGAGTGAGTGTGTGCCCAGCGATGGATTGGCGCCCTGTCCTGGGTCTATCTGCCCAGCGCCCGAGACGTTCTCCCCTGGATGGGCATGGGGAACCCCACTGCAACCCTAATAGAGGATAAAGCGGGAGATAATGAATGAATGAATTCAAAGACTCCGTGCTTTGAGCTGGCATTTAATTCCAGAGCTTTGACGTCATCTTAAGCCTAAGCTTTGATACCTGTGCTTTAAAGCTGCAGTCTGTCTGACTGAAGGTAAAGTGAACAGACAGAAGCGGCAGCAGATTAACTCACTCACTTCTGCTCAGGTGGTGTTTCGGAACAGGCTTGGTCCTTAAGGTTAAGGCTGATGGAATCAGAGCCATAGCAGCTGGTGTGTGGTGTGCTGGATGGACTTGATCTGGAGGAGGCCGGGCAAGAGCCAGGAAACTGGGGGGAGTGGCACTGAGAGCGCAGTCTGCCAACCTGATTGGCTACCTTCACTGTCTCAAACACCCGATACGGATGAGTCCTGTTAAAATAACAGAAAGTATACGAGGAGGTCAGGTCTGTATGCTGAATTTAAAATAACTTACTGTTATTAGAGATCTAAAGTTCAGGTTTGTAAGTTTTGCTTCTCTACAGTACATTATAGAACAGTGTTATACTCATTTAGGAAATGGTTTAACCCTTGATGACGAGCTTACGTCATAGGTGTGCAGGGTGGATATGGATAAAACCAAAATGAAGATGTGATATAGATAATAAAGCAGAAACAATTAAGCAAATACCACTAACATTAATATATAAGAAAGAAAACAGAAAAGTCAGGTACATTACTTTTACATTTGGTCATTTATTGGACGCTTTTATCCAAAGCGACTTACAAGGTGAGCACAGGGTTAATCACAACATCCCTGGAGCAATGAGGGTTAAGGGTTTTGCTCAAGGACCCACACTGGTAACTTGAGTGGACCTGGGATTTGAACCCCCAACCTTCAGATTGACAGCCCAACACCCTAACCACTGAGCTACCAGGTAGATGACCCACCATGGGTCTCTTGTGTTTGGTGGTCCTGTTTTGTCATTATGATTGCTTTATTGAGTTGATTACTTGTTGGATGTTGATGTGTTATTTTTTGACTGTTCAGTAACCTGTAGGGGTGAGCTGCAATATTCGCTGATTCGAAGATTCGATTCGGAGAACCGTAGTCGACTATGAACCTCATAGTCGAATGTACCATTTTGACCACATGGGGGTGTCCATGGCTGCTGCTAAGCATTAGGTTTTACATGAAATGTCTTTGTTTTCATTATATATATATATATATATATATATATATATATATATATATATATATAATATATATATATATATATATATATCTTGTGGTGGTGAAATTTTAACTGATTTGACTATCAGTCGACTATAGGGAAAATCTGACGAATCAGATTCGACTATGAAAATCTTTAGTTGAATACAGCCCTAGTAACCTGAATGGTAAAACCCTGCACCATGAATCCTCATCTCTAACCTGTATTCAGAGGGGGCGGGACTATCCAGACCCTTTCTGAAGGTTCCTTCGATTTCAGCTGCAAGAGAGTCCATGGGAAACGCTGCAGCCAGGGAGCTGTAGCGCTGCACTGTGCTGCTTGGGACGCTCCTGTTGCGCAGGTTTTTGATCTCCTCTCGCGCCTCCTGAAGCATGTCCTCACACTCCGAGTGCCTCTCACGCAGGTCCTTCAGCTGCAGACACAGGGAGAGGGAGAGTTTATGAGGCGCATACCGCACATGCCTAACATTTCAGAATCGCTCTACATATTTGGGGTTTTAATGCTGTTTATATTGTTTTAGATTATCCAATTGCACTTAGGACAATTTTGCACAGTTTTGTTTGCATAGTGTTTTTTTTTACAATAGCAGCTTATAACAGTGTTCTAAACCCCCAAAGAACAAGCTGGAGTTACAGTGAAGGAAAAACTCCTTGGTGATAGTTTTTAACGGAAGAAACTTTGTAAGGACCAAGGCTCATCCTCCGTTAGTGACCTGGCAGCATCAACAGTGCAGGACATGAGTGTACAGACTGTATGAGATCAAACATCATACACTGTCACGATACAAAAGTATGAAAATGGAACTGTGGGGTTGTAAATGTGATCAGTCCCCTTATTTATCTTTTCATAATTGAACATTTTACTTTACCTCACGGGCGGCACGGTGGCTCAGTGGTTAGCACGTTCGCCTCTCAGCGCTAGGGATTCCCGGTTCGAATCCCCATCTGGGTGGAGTTTCCATGTTCTCCCCGTGTCTGCGTGGGTTTCCTCCCACAGTCCAAAAACATGGATCAAGTCAATTGATTTCTCAAAATTGCCCCATATAGAGTGTGTTTGAGTGAGTGTGTGCCCAGCGATGGATTGGCGCCCTGTCCTGGGTGTATCTGCCCAGCGCCTGAGACGTTCTCCCCTGGATGGGCATGGGGAACCCCCCCAGATCCTAATAGAGGATAAAGTGGGAGATGAATGACTTTACCTCACACCATCAGTCAGTCTGTTTGGATTTATACCTACATTGGGCTTATGGGGAATTCTGGATTGTGGAATCTTCAAGTTCAAGTTCAAGTAATTTATTTATATAGCGCTTTTTACAACAGTACATTCTCACAAAGCTGCTTTACAGGTCCATCCACAAATGTTTTATGGAACTGAGATCAGGGATTATTTACTTATCAAATACACACAGTGTAAACCTGAACCTGCTCCCCAATTTATACACCAACCAGGTATGAGATGATGAGTGACACTGATCTTCTCTACATCACATCACCGTTTAATAGGTGGATATAATATATGAGACAGCAAGTGAATATTCCTCAGAAATCAATCCAATCCAGCATCTGTGAGTCCGATCAATGGAGTTAAAGGATCTGCTGCTAACCTGTTGGTGCCACAGTTCATCTTCAGTGGTGTAGTGGAGTTTATATCTCTAATGGTCAGGATTGTTTAGGAAGCAAAAAGGAGCAACCCAATATTACCCAAGGTGAACAGAGTGATATACCTGTTGGGGTATTAGCTGGAGCTTAAGAAAACTAAAATGAATATATTTTTAATAATAAATAGTAGGGCACGGTGGCTTAGTGGTTAGCACGTTCGCCTCTCAGCACTAGGGATTCCCGGTTCGAATCCCCATCTGGGCGGAGTTTCCATGTTCTCCGGTTTCCTCCGACAGTCCAAAAACATGGATCAAGTCAATTGAGTTCTCCAAATTGCCCCATATAGAGTGTGTCTGTGTGTGTGAGTGTGTGCCCAGCGATGGATTGGCGCCCTGTCCTGGGTGTATCTGCCCAGCGCCCGAAATGTTCTCCCCTGGATGGGCATGGGGAACCCCCCTGCGACCCTAATAGAGGATAAAGCGGAAGATAATGAATGAATGAATGAATGAATAAATAGTAGTACAAACCTCTGTTCTGATCTGTGACTGGCTCTCTCGTGAAGCAGTCAGGTGCTGCGTCAGTTCCTCATTTTCTCTGATTAGCTGTCATGAGAATAAAGACCTGGCCTGGTTATAATGGGGGAAGAGTCGTTGGTGTTGTGCTGTCTGTCTGAACGTCTGCATCTTACCACTTTACTGCGCTGCTGCAAGTCTACAATCTGACCCAGCAAAGAGCTGATCTCCTCCTGCTGCCGAACAGAGTCCTCCTCGCGCCGCGAGAGCTCCTCCGATAGAGCCGCCATCTGCTTGTTTACCAACGCTACAACCCGAAAGAGGGCATAATCAATCATAATGAAATAATCAAATATATATTTGATTGGAAAAAAATACAGGCCAACTCACAGAGCTCTTCAACACACACCATCATCAGATGCTGCTCCTGCTCCTCATAGCTGCTGGTCTCTAATGTTAGCTCATCAGCCTACAGACAAACATTAGGCTTCATCATACCCATCATCACTACATATCCTCTAACTAAATCATTGTTTCATATGTCTTCATGTATATAAGCAGGTCTTTAAAGACCAGGTGGTAACGACGTGGTGAGCGGGAAGACATGATACTTTCTTGTGGAGTCTCATGGGGTCAGTCGGTTTTGGTAATATAATCTGTGTGTGTTTTCTGTAGGAAGTCATACTGGAGCTGTGTTCACTCTCACCGCATTACGCAGCTTGAGATTCTCCTCCTCCAGATTCCTGAGCTTCTGATACAGATAATCATAATGGACGTAGTTACTGAGAGAAGAACTCGACTCATTCCTCCTCATCCTGAAACAACAAGGAGGATCATCATTAAGCACTGTGTGTGTGTGTGTGTGTGTGTGTCTGAGAGAGAGACAGAGAGAGAGAGTGAGAGAGAGACAGAGAGAGAGAGAGAGAGAGAGACAGAGAGAGAGAGAGAGAGAGAGCTGTGTACTGGCAGCACTGTATACATACACCTGCCACCAGGAGAGGGACAGAGAGTGACCAAACCAACACACACACACCTCTAATTTTATTTTAAATATTTATATATATGTATATATTATACTAGCGGCACGGTGGCTTAGTGGTTAGCATGTTCGCCTCTCAGCGCTAGGGATTCCCGGTTCGAATCCCCATCTGGGTGGAGTTTCCATGTTCTCCCCGTGTCTGTGTGGGTTTCCTCGGGGTTCTCCGGTTTCCTCCCACAGTCCAAAAACATGGATCAAGTCAATTGAGTTCTCAAAATTGCCCCATATAGAGTGTGTCTGTCTGAGTGAGTGTGTGCCCAGCGATGGATTGGCGCCCTGTCCTGGGTGTATCTGCCCAGCGCCCAAAACGTTCTCCCCTGGATGGGCATGGGGAACCCCCCCGCGACCCTAATAGAGGATAAAGCGGAAGATAATGAATGAATGAATATTATACTATTTCATTGTATTTGTATATTACGTAGATTTTTGTAATTTTGTAAATTTGTAATTGTTTTTATTTTTATTTTTATTTTGTAAACCAGCTTTGTGCAATACAAGTGTATAATTTGTCATGCAAATAAAGCTTTTAAATTTAAAAAATTTAAAATTGAGAGAGGGAGAGAGAGAGAGATCATGTGTAAGAGTGTGTGTGTGACTGTGTGTGTTTAGCTGTTTGTGTTCTCACTGTGGTTCTACAGTAGGTTCTCTCTCTTCACTGCTGGCGTACAGTTGAAGCAGTTCCTCTCTCAGTGTTAACTCATGTCTCAGCTGAGCTATCTGAGGAAAAACCATCAGCTCATATCAGACATCATCACACTGTAGATCGTACAGAGTCGACATCTATAATTCAGTCTAATATTATTTAATACAAAAAGCTAACACATACTGTTGGATAAGAATAAACCCTTGCAGGTCAGATGTACCGTAAGACCATGTACAAACATGTACACACCTCCTCAGTGGCAATCTCCAGCTGCTGGTCCAGAAGCGTGTTGCGTTCATTTAAGGCTTTGTTCTGATTCAGCAGCGACTGACCGATTCGAGCAGCCAGCTCCAGATCCCGTTCTTTCTGTGGTGAAAAATCAGACCTTATAAAATCAAATAGAAAAAAACATGAAGGACTCTGAAGTGAGTGCTCCTCACCTCCGCCAGGAGATGTGTGACAGCTTCAATGTCATGGTACGTCTTTGTCACCTGACCAACTCTCTCTGAACACAGCACTGCGAGAGGAAAAGAGAGACAGCAGAGATGGACTCAGTGATACAGTACCCATCAGCTCAGATCCACCTGTAAACAGACTGCCAGCACAGTTTTACAACTAACACTGTGCTTTATTTGGAGATTTTGCATGTTCTTCTGGTGCCTTTGTAGTCCAAAATACTTTGTAGTTAACGAATAAATTGCTTCATTGTGTAAATCTGTAAGAAGTCTCCCAATCAATCACAATCAATCACTTACTCTGACACAGTGAATCAATCACTATAATACAATGAATCAATTACTCTGACACAGTGAATCAATCACTATAATACAATGAATCAATTACTCTGACACAGTGAATCAATTACTCTGACACAATGAGTCATTCATTCATTCATTATCTTCCGCTTTATCCTCTATTAGGGTTGCGGTGGGGTTCCCCATGCCCATCCAGGGGAGAACGTCTCGGGCGCTGGGCAGATAGACCCAGGACAGGGCGCCAATCCATTGCTGTGCACACACTCACTCACACACTCTATATGGGGCAATTTTGAGAATTCAATTGACTTGATCCATGTTTTTGGACTGTGGGAGGAAACCGGAGAACCTGGAGGAAACTCAGACACGGGGAGAACATGGAAACTCCACCCAGATGGGGATTTGAACCGGGAATCCCTACCGCTGAGAGGCGAACGTGCTAACCACTAAGCCACCGTGCCGCCAACACAGTGAATCAATCATTATAATACAATAAATCAATAACTCTGACACAGTGAATCAATCACTATAATACAATAAATCAATAACTCTGACACAGTGAATCAATCACTATAATACAATAAATCAATAACTCTGACACAGTGAATCAATCAGTCTGATACTATCTACTATAAATAAATCTCTTCATCACAATGAATCACTAATATGACACCCCTATCCCAGTAACTGTTCTAATGTTCCAGCACTGAAACACAGAGTCATTGAACATGTCCTTTAATCCCAGCGTGTCTACTGTTCTGGATTAAACCCACTGTAATGGAGATGTTTTTATGTAGTTGCAGGTTTAAACTCCTTGCACTCATTCTGTGAATGATGTCCCTCTATTACATGCACTTTCACCCCAGACCCTACAAATGTGTCATTAAAACTATTGACTAAAGTCTGTGTCCCTGATTCTGGTACAGGGGCGGGGCTTTAGTTAAATCTATAACAGGTGGGAGGGATTAGTTTGAGAGTGATTAATGGTGACACCATAAGGAGATCAGTCTCTGTTTTAATGGTTTAGAGGCTCTGGTGCAGATAATCTGAGTGTTTCAGAGATGTTTGTTATTATGTTTGTCATACACACTAAATATTGTATATAATTTTTTCCTACTACATTCACCAGCCAACTCCTTGTTTCTACACATCCACATGTTTGCTCCATCATGTAGTTGATGATGTAATATCAGAGACAGTAACTCATATTTTTTGTGGTATTCATCTGCTAATACTTCATCAGTGATCACAAGATGCTGCATACAGGTGGATAATTGAGGACACTTATGGTTGGTGGATGATTCTCAGTCCAGCTGTGACACTGAGGTGTTAATCACTATCCACTGGTACCAGCACAACCAAAACCAACACCATGTCAGTATCACTGCTGAACTGAGAATCATCCACCACCTTAATAAAACCTGCACATGGTCCTAATCATCAGAGAACAGTGTAAAGAGGACTAACAAAGTATGTGGAGAAACAGAAGCACTACAGAATGTAATCATACAGTAAAGAAAACAAGTGGAGAAAAAATGAGGTGGAGCTAATAAAGTGTCCGGTGGTTGTTAAACGTTGTGAAGTGAGGTGAACCAAACCAAAATGATAATCACACAAAGAATCAATAAAAAAAACACTGCAAATCCTCTCATCATTTCTTCTGCTTAATCCTCTAATGGGGTTGTGGGGGTTCCCATGCCTATTCAGAGGATAACCAATTCACCTTGAATCCATGTTTTTGGACTGTGGGTGGGAACGAAGAACCCGGAGGAAACACATGCAGATATGTGGAGAACATGGAAACTGCACCCAGATAGCAACTCGAACCAGTATCCCCAGCACTGAGAGTAGAACATGCTAACCATTGTGAATCAATCACGCCAATATAGTGAATCAATTGGTCTGAAACAATGACTGAATCTCTCTAGCATAATGAATCACTCACTCTGACACAGTGAATCAATTACACTGACTAAATAAATCAGCTGCATCAACGCAGTGTGGCTTTCGGTCAGATGTTCAGAATGTAATCAAAAAACTTCACATTCTTTATTTTCATGCTGCATAACGAGGATATTACTTCAACGCTTTAGATCTTACCCGTGTACAGAACCCAGCCTGTTCTCCAATAGCTGTATTGGATGTTCTGTATCACTGAACTAAATCTTTAAAACTCCTTCTCCTTGTATACACAAATCACATCACATCTTCATCATTACCTTGGGCCAGCTCTCGGCACAGATGATCAGAGCTCCACTCGTCTTCATCCTCCTCACCCTGACTGCTGCTGCTCTCATTCTCATCAGTACCTGAGCTAGTCCACACCTCCATCCTGACCACTGAAAACTGTGTGTTTGACCCACTTCTCCTCCAGGCTCATTTATTTACTCCTTACCCATTGATGATGCTGGAAGTCCCTTGGACTCTTTGTATCATTCTCTTGGATGATCTGATAATCCTCTCTGTGTTCTGGTTTCAGCTGCTGGCACTTACCCACCCTCCTTGGGGGTGGAGATATAGCATGGGGGCAGTGACAAGGAATGTTAACAACTGCAGATGTTTGAATAGGTCCATAGTACTCAGGTAGGTGAGTTTGGACAAATGGGTTGGTTAATAACAGAAGTCTAAAGACTATTGGTATGTTCGACATGGAGATGTAATACAGTAGATCATACTGGTCCAATAACTCAAACCACAATTATACCATTCAGAGGACTACCCCCACTCACAATTTTTCTATTTAGATGATAACCCTACCTACAATTATACCAACCAGGAGACAAACCCCCTGGCAAAATTATACCTTTCAGGTGACAAACCCCACACACAATTACATAAGACAACAGATTATCCTCACCCACAATTACGCCATCAGCAAACTAGACACACCAATAATTATAACTTTTAGAGACTAGTCCCCCTCCACAATCCTGCAGTCTGTCAAATTAACCCAGCCAACGATTACATCACCCAGCAGACCTTTCCCATCTACAACTCAGACTTTCAGTAGATTTTCTCTTTATCTGACTAACCCTGACTTTAATTCCGCCCGTCAGCACACGCAACCTTCTCTTAAGTAGTCGTAATTTGTAAAGTAAGCAGGACTAACACATTGTAACACAGAAAGACAGACCCAACCACTATTTATTCTCCAACATATTAAACACACCTAAATTTATCTATCATATTAGTCCTTTCATTCATAATCTCCCACTTTATCCTCTATTAGGGTCGTGGTGGGGCTCCCCATGCCCATCCAGGGGAGAACATCTCGGGCGCTGGGCAGATAGACCCAGGACAGGGCGCCAATCCATCGCTGGGCACACACTCACTCACACAGACACACTCTATATGAGGCAATTTGGAGAATTGACTTGAGACATGTTTTTGGACTGTGGGAGGAAACCGGAGAACCCGGAGGAAACCCACGCGGACACGGGGAGAACATGGAAACTCTGAGAGGCGAACGTGCTAACCACTAAGCCACCGTGCCGCCTCTATCATACTAGTTCTAATCATTACTAACTTTGAAGCCGATAAGCCCCATCCATCCAAATTTTATTCTGGTTGTAGTTTTCATGTAGACATGTTGAGAGTTTAAGAAATATAACAGAATTTCTGTACATGAAGATTCTCTATCTATCTATAGTTGTCTCTTAGCTGCTGTTGCCAGATCAACTTTAAAGGTTGAAGCTTTGTTGTTGAGCATAGTTTTTCAATTTCCACCAAAGATTACAGTTGGATTAAAATCCAGACTATCGTACAAAATTTAACGATTTTAATGATTGACTGGTGAGTCCATCATTTTTGCCAATAGGAATTCTTTAAGAGGCATAAAAAACATTTTGTTCAGTATAAAGCGGTACCTCCATCCTGACCGAGTTTACACCAAGGTACTAATGAGCTCAGCCACCAGATGACGTGATGACGGTCAGCTTAGATGCCGGCTCATCCAAAAATAAGACCAGAACAAGAACTAAGCACTAAAGCATAAGAGAGCTGCTGCAGCTCGAGCCAAAAGAGGAGAATTAGACCCACAAAGCTAATTAACCTCTTTAAGAAGGGTGTCTGTGACCCATGTAGAAGAGAAGTCTTTAATATTCACCCATCATTAGCATGATTCTCAGCATTGTAGTGATACTAACATGGCGGTGGTGGGTTAGTGTGTGTTGTGTGGTACCAGTGGATCAGACACAGCAGTGGTGCTGGACAGAGAACAGTACACCAATCAGAACATACAGGTGTCTGATCCACTCGTACCATCATCTACCACCCTGCTCTGTGGGGGTACTGTAAGGTTTTTATAACACTTTAAAGTAATTAAGTAAAAAGTAATGAAGTAAAGTAAAACTCATGATGAGTTGAATAGTTCAGAGAACAGATAAAATCACTCATTCTCACATGGATGAGAATGGGAAAGAGTAGGAATGTCCGGTCGCCGGTATTTAAATAATGGGATAGTCAACAGGAACATGTCATAAATTCATACCACTGAAGGGGGCCGAAAGCAGGACCAGATGGGGGAGAATTTAGAGATGTTCTGGCAGATGTTCTCACAAGACAAGGGACTGCTTAAGCACATTCATTCATTCATTCATTATCTTTCACTTTATCCTATATTAGGGTCGCGGGGGGGTTCCCCATGCCCATCCAGGGGAGAACGTTTCCGGCGCTGGGCAGATACACCCAGGACAGGGCGCCAATCTATCACTGGGTGCTTAAGGACATACACAGAGAAAAAGGACAGCCCACCTAAGGGTTATATACCGATGCAGGATCTTTGAGAACTCAGAGCTCTCTCATCAATCGTGCTTGTCCTCCATTAATGATTTTTTTCTGTACACTTGTCTATTAAGTAAAAGGCATTAAATTATTTTAGAACAAAACTGCCGTCTTCTGACCATTTAATGGAACATAGCAGTTCTGATCATCTGAGAACAGAGTAAAGGGCCTAACTAAGTACGTAGATAAACAGAAGGTAATTATACAACTACAAAGTCAATCTATATGGTAAGGAGGGGAGGGAGCTTAAAGAAAGCGTAGAAGGGGTAGCTAATCAAATGGCCAGTGAGTGTGTAATTGCACTAATAATGCTGGTTCACCCCTGCTAAATAGGTAGGTTGTCTTTCCTGCCAGATCAAAAAAAACATGAAAGAGAAACTGGTTGTCTTGGACATTAGAAGAAGCCCAGGACTACCTTCTCTTGATTGTTTGATTAGTATCTAATAATTGCATTCATCCATCCATCATCTGCCGCTTTAACCTCTATTAGGGTCGCGGTGGGGTTCCCCATGCCCATCCAGGGGAGAACGTCTCGGGCACTAGGCAGATACACCCAGGACAGGGTGCCAATCAATCGCTGGGCACACACTCACTCCCACAGACACACTCTATATGGGGCAATTTTTGAGAATTCAATTGACTTGATCCATGTTTTTGGACTGTGGGAGGAAACCGGGGAACCCAGAGGAAACCCACGCGGACACGGGGAGAATATGGAAACTCCACCCAGATGGGGATTCGAACCGGGAATTCCTAGCGCTGAGAGGCGAACGTGCTAACCACTAAGCCACTGTGCTGCCTGATTGTTTCATTTATTCATTCATTATCTCGCGCTTTATCCTCTATTAGGGTCGCGGTGGGGTTCCCCATACCCATCCAGGGGGGAACGTCTCAGGCGCTGGGCAGACACACCCAGGACAGGACGCCAATCTATCGCTGGACACACACTCACTCACACAGACACACTCTATATGGGGCAATTTCAACTCAATTGACTTGATCCATGTTTTTGGACTGTGGGAGGAAACCGGAGAACCCGGAGGAAACCCACGTGGACACGGGGAGAACATGGAAACTCCACACTGATGGGGATTCGAACCGGGAATCCCTAGCTAATCACTAAGCCACCGTGCCGCTAATTGCATTCGTGTTTGTATAAATGAAGTTCCATTTACATACATTAAAATGCAGGTGTGTTCCGAAGACGAAATCACAAAGGTGCAGACTTACAGAAGTATTTGAACGTTTCATGAATCTGCTCGTAGCTGAGTCCCAGAGCACCATCTGGTGGCAGCAGTGGAGTGTGCAGCCAGTCATCGTGTTCGTACCCGAAGACGTGGTCTGCACGCAGAGTGTATCGAGGTAACTCCTCTGTCAGTAAACTCACTATTTCCACCTCAGGTAAGTCCACACCTGAACACAGGTCTGCATAACATGGAAATTAAATTAATATTTTCAGTTTACAGCATATCTTAACATTAAAATCGCCTTCAATGATTTAGATTCATCTGAAATCTTGAAATTTAAACATTTAGGATGAACTGGATGTTTTATTCAGTCCCTGTAATGGTAAACGTCCCATAGAGTTCTCTTTTTTATATGCTTTTAGAGTAAGTGGATTGAGTTTCAATGTGTTTCTTTCATTAAGTCCCAACATTAACTACTTCTTGTGTGTTTCCTTCACCAGTTTCTACCTGTTGTCCTGCACTAATCACAATTATATTATCCAGCGGCGACACGGTGGCTTAGTGGTTAGCACGTTCGCCTCTCAGCACTAGGGATTCCCGGTTCGAATCCCCATCTGGGTGGAGTTTCCATGTTCTCACCGTGTCTGGGTGGGTTTCCTCCGGGTTCTCCGGTTTCCTCCCACAGTCCAAAAACATGGATCAAGTCAATTGAACTCTCAAAAATTGCCCCATATAGAGTGTGTCTGTGTGAGTGAGTGTGTGCCCAGCGATGGATTGGCGCCCTGTCCTGGGTCTATCTGCCCAGCACCTGAGACGTTCTACCCTGGATGGGCATGGGGAACCCCCCCGCGACCCTAATAGAGGATAAAGCGGGAGATAATAAATGAATGAATGAATATTATCCAGCGGACAAGCCCCTCCCACAATTATCATTACAGCAGACCATCTTCACCCACAGTTATACTATACAACAGACTAGCCCCACCCACAATTATATCACAACAGACTAGCTTCACTCACAGTTATACAAACCAGCTGAATTGCATCACCCATAATACCATGCAGCAGGCTAGTTCCACCCACATTTATACACTCTAGTAGAGTAGACCCGCCCACAATTATAGCATACATATTGAATAATCACTCTCACAGGAGTAATCAGGAGTGCACACTGGGTCACCATGGCGATAGGTGGTCATGACCCAGTTTATTTATCAGTAAATGAAATCAGGGTGAGTTTGTGCTGACCTGTGAGAGTGGACACGGTGGGAGTGGGTCTTAACCGGGGGCAGGCCACACCTCAGGTTCCAATTATTCATTTCATTTGTTCATTATCCATCCATCCATCATCTTCCGCTTTATCCTCTATTAGGGTGGCAGTGGGGTTCCCCATGCCCATCCAGGGGAGAACGTCTCGGGCACTAGGCAGATACACCCAGGACAGGGTGCCAATCTATCGCTGGACACACACTCTACTAGAGTGTATAAATGTATAAATGTGGGTGGAACTAGCCTGCTGCATGGTATTATGGGTGTCAGCTGGTTTGTATAACTGTGAGTGAAGCTACTCTGTTGTGATATAATTGTGGGTGGGGCTAGGGTCACCATGGTGATAGGTGGCCATGACCCGGTTTATTTATCAGTAAATGAAATCAGGGTGAGTTTGCGCTGACCTGTGAGAGTGGACACGTCGCTGTGGGTCTTAACCGGGGGCAGGCCACACCTCAGGTTCCCTGAAGAGAGAGGGAGGTCGTGGGTGAGGGGTGCACATCCCTCCTCCTGCTCTCCGGTAACGGTGAAGAGCACCCGCGGCTCCAGCAGAGCCTGAATGGGTCGAGAGGGTGGAGAGAGGACAGGTGGGTGGAGGATGAGAGGATGAAAGAAAAATAATGCAATAATTACGAGAGTTGGAAGGTACTAGAGGATAAGGGTCCATTATAGGATGTTGGGGCAGGTAGCTGGAGAATAAGAACATTTAATTTCTATGGAGTAAAAGGGAGGACAGGTGGGTGGAAGAGGAGAGGATACGGGATAAGGTCTCTGTATGAGTAAAGGGCAGGAACAGGTGCATAAAGTAGGGCAGGATGAGGTCTCTGTTGGTAGGATGATGGTGGATAAGGGGTTGGAATAAGAAAGAATGAGGTCTCTTTATGGGGTTAGAGAGTGAAGAGGGGGTAAAATGGGTGGAGGATGAGCGGACGAGGGTCTGTACTGATCAAACATGCAGTGTTCAGTAATTACCAGGATAAATGCCTGTGGTGCCACCTAGTGGAGGAAGAATCACTTGGTGAGAGTGGAGCCGTTCAACGTCCTCATCTGACCTTCAAAAGAGCAAAGACACAACAACAGAACAAGGAGAGTACCATCAGTACCAGACATCCATGTTTATTTTTCTGATGTCTGTCCACACCCTTCTTCATTTGCATTAATGTGTTCGTGTCAAGGCTTTGTTCTGAGTGAAGAACAGGGAAGTTCTGTGTGATGCTTTGGTTCGAGCTCATATCGCTTTCTCCTGTAAACTGCTGTGTAACCAGATCAGCCCTGTACAGCTGCAGCAAATCTAACAGCACTGCAGTCCTCCTTCCATTCTGCTGCCTCAATCTAACATCAGTATCACAGATATATTCCAATCCAACGCCAATCCATCGCTGGGCACACACTCACTCACACAGACACACTCTATATGGGACAATTTGGAGAACTCAATTGGCTTGAGCCATGTTTTTGGACTGTGGGAGGAAACCGGAGAACCCGGAGGAAACCCACGCGGACAAGGGGAGAACATGGAAACTCCACCCAGATGGGGATTCGAACCGGGAATCCCTAGCGCTGAGAGGCGAACGTGCTAACCACTAAGCCACCGTGCCGCCCATCACAGATATATCATTCATTCATTCATTATCTCCTGCTTTATCCTCTAGTAGGGTCGCGGTGGGGTTCCCCATGCCCATCCAGGGGTGAACGTTTCAGGTGCTGGGCAGATACACCCAGGACAGGGCGCCAATCCATCGCTGGGTACACACTCACACACTCAAACACTCTATATGGGGCAATTTAGAGAACTCAGTTAACTTGATCCATGTTTTTGGACTGTGGGAGGAAACCAGAGAACCCGGAGGAAACCCACGCGGACACGGGGAGAACATGGAAACTCCACCCAGATGGGGATTCGAACCGGGAATCCCTAGTGCTGAGAGGCGAACATGCTAACCACTAAACCACCGTGATTGGTGGTTTAGTGATTTAGTGATTTAGTGATTTAGTGATTGGCCCATCACAGATATAATCACACACAAAAGAATCATCTCATTGGTTCAGTGTTAAAGTTACTATCCGTGTCAAAATTGCATAGTTAACAGTAAGTACCGCACTGATCCATTATTTACTGCTTAGGTGCCCATTTGTGTGTATTTGTGTGTGTGTGTGTGTGTGTGTGTGTGTGTGTGTGTGTGTGCGTGCTTGCTCATATGTGTCTATATGTGTGGGCTGTAGTGTGTGTGTGGGTGTGTACTTGTATTTGCCCATTTGACTGTTTGTGTGTGTGTACAAGGTGCCCTTAAGTGTATTTGAGTGAATGTGCTCTTAAATGTATGTGTGTGCCCTTTCATGTGTCTGCTCATGTGCTCATTGTATGTTTAATATATGTGAACATGTGTGTGTGTGTGTGTGTGTGTGTGTGTGTGTGTGTGTGTGTGTGTGTGTGTGTGAGATCTATCAGCTATAATAAGTCCACTGTAATGTATTTAGACTGAAGCAGGTTGTCTTTGTTGTTGGTGGTACAGGATGGTTTTTTAAACTCAGGGGTCACATGATTAGTGAAAGAGTGAAGGTGGCGTGTCGAATATCTCAAGGCCATTCAGTAGCAGTCAATGCCAGAAGGTCTGGAGCAACAGGCTGTGTACGTGTGTGCTGTCACACAACACTGAAGTGAGGCAGGGAGGGAGGGAGGGAGGGAGAGAGGGAGGGAGGGAGAGAGGGAGTGAGAGAGGGAGGGAGCACAAATAAAACCGGACAAAGGAAAGTACGTGAGATTATAAAGGCCTACAAACCATACTGACTTAATGAGAGCATAAGGGGGAGGGGTTGAAAGGGTGTCTTCTCTGGATTGGCTAAAAAGGTTTCAGGACCCTCTGTTGTCTCCTAGGAGACCAGAGGACTGTGAACTGGCTTGGTCACATGGTAGATCTGTTTGTGGTGCTTTACATTTGCAAATCAGACATTAATCTAAAAAATAACCTGACACACTGCACAGCGTTATAACAAACACAGAGGTCTAATCTAATGAAGAACTGTCTTACTGCCTTCTCTCATGACCACGTAAACAACAGATCAGTCTAATCTAAAGAACTGTCTCAACCTAAAAACCACTGACATCAGATCAGTCTAATCTAATCTACTCTAATCTAATCTAATCTTTTTAGGTTGTGCAGTAATACAGTTCTTTACATTAGACTGACTGTCTGACTGAATGTTGTCAGTGGTGTTTAGGTTGTGCAGTAATACAGTTCTTTACATTAGACTGACTGTCTGACTGAATGTTGTCAGTGGTGTTTAGGTTGTGCAGTAATACGAGTTCTTTAGTTCTTTTGTCACATTACAGTTCTTTACATTAGACTGACTGTCTGACTGAATGTTGTCAGTGGTGTTTAGGTTGTGCAGTAATACAGTTCTTTACATTAGACTGACTGTCTGACTGAATGTTGTCAGTGGTGTTTAGGGTGTGCAGTAATACAGTTCTTTACATTAGACTGACTGTCTGACTGAATGTTGTCAGTGGTGTTTAGGTTGTGCAGTAATACAGTTCTTTACATTAGACTGACTGTCTGACTGAATGTTGTCAGTGGTGTTTAGGTTGTGCAGTAATACAGTTCTTTACATTAGACTGACTGTCTGACTGAATGTTGTCAGTGGTGTTTAGGTTGTGCAGTAATACAGTTCTTTACATTAGACTGACTGTCTGACTGAATGTTGTCAGTGGTGTTTAGGTTGTGCAGTAATACAGTTCTTTACATTAGACTGACTGTCTGACTGAATGTTGTCAGTGGTGTTTAGGTTGTGCAGTAATACAGTTCTTTACATTAGACTGACTGTCTGACTGAATGTTGTCAGTGGTGTTTAGGTTGTGCAGTAATACAGTTCTTTACATTAGACTGACTGTCTGACTGAATGTTGTCAGTGGTGTTTAGGTTGTGCAGTAATACAGTTCTTTACATTAGACTGACTGTCTGACTGAATGTTGTCAGTGGTGTTTAGGTTGTGCAGTAATACAGTTCTTTACATTAGACTGACTGTCTGACTGAATGTTGTCAGTGGTGTTTAGGTTGTGCAGTAATACAGTTCTTTACATTAGACTGACTGTCTGACTGAATGTTGTCAGTGGTGTTTAGGTTGTGCAGTAATACAGTTCTTTACATTAGACTGACTGTCTGACTGAATGTTGTCAGTGGTGTTTAGGTTGTGCAGTAATACAGTTCTTTACATTAGACTGACTGTCTGACTGAATGTTGTCAATGGTGTTTAGGTTGTGCAGTAATACAGTTCTTTACATTAGACTGACTGTCTGACTGAATGTTGTCAGTGGTGTTTAGGTGTGCAGTAATACAGTTCTTTACATTAGACTGACTGTCTGACTGAATGTTGTCAGTGGTGTTTAGGTTGTGCAGTAATACAGTTCTTTACATTAGACTGACTGTCTGACTGAATGTTGTCAGTGGTGTTTAGGTTGTGCAGTAATACAGTTCTTTACATTAGACTGACTGTCTGACTGAATGTTGTCAGTGGTGTTTAGGTTGTGCAGTAATACAGTTCTTTACATTAGACTGACTGTCTGACTGAATGTTGTCAGTGGTGTTTAGGTTGTGCAGTAATACAGTTCTTTACATTAGACTGACTGTCTGACTGAATGTTGTCAGTGGTGTTTAGGTTATGCAGTTTTTTTAGATCAGACTGTGTTGTCAGGTGTTTATACTGAATTAGTGCTACAGTATCATTAGAACTCAGTGATACTGGATTAATCCAAACAGACATGCAGGGATGTGGGAGTGAAAGTAGATTTAATGAGAAGTGAAACACAAGGCAAAATTACAAACACTGAACACAGACAGGTGGCACGGTGGCTTAGTGGTTTAGCACGTTCTCCTCTCAGCACTAGGGATTCCCGGTTCGAATCCCCATCTGGGTGGAGTTTCCATGTTCTCCCTGTGTCCGCGTGGGTTTCCTCCGGGTTCTCCGGTTTCCTCCCACAGTCCAAAAACATGGATCAAGTCAATTGAATTCTCCAAATTGCCCCATATAGAGTGTGTCTGTGTGAGTGAGTGTGTGCCCAGCGACGGATTGGCGCCCTGTCCTGGGTCTATCTGCCCAGCACCTGAAACGTTCTCCCCTGGATGGGCATGGGGAACCCCACCGCGACCCTAATAGAGGATAAAGCGGGAGATAATGAATGAATGAATGAATGAATATATCTGTGATACTGATGTTAGTTTGACGCAGCAGAATGGAAGGAGGACTGCAGTGCTGTTAGATTTGCGGGGTGGGGGGAGCGGGTGGGGGGAGGGGTGGCTGAGAATCATTGATGTATGTGGAGAGTGAAGTCTGGAGCATGCAGTCTGATCTAACAGATGAGTTCCTGTAGATCAGATTGCTGAAGAAGTGAATGCTGTTCTGATAGAAAGCTGTCTGATCCACAGTTCATCACACAGCTCATCAGTTTGTTGTGGATGGAGCTGCAGAGCCTCAGATCAGTCAGGTGATCATGCTGACCCCTGTCCAGTGCTGAAAACACCAACAATGTAAACGTGATCATCAGAACTGGATCATGGATCAATAGAAGAAGCTGATCTGATCCGATGAATCAGGTTTTCCTTCTACGTAATGCGGATGAGGGCGGCACGGTGGCTTAGTAGTTAGCATGTTCTCCTATCAGTACTAGGGATTCCCGGTTCGAATCCCCATCTATGTGGAATTTCCATGTTCTCCCCGTGTCCGTGTGGGTTTCCTCCGGGTTCTCTGGTTTCCTCCCACAGTCCAAAAACATGGATCAAGTCAATTGAGTTCTCCAAATTGCCCCATATAGAGTGTGTTTGTGTGAGTGAGTGTGTACTCAGCGATAGATTGGCGACCTGTCCTGGGTGTATCTGCCCAGCGCCCGAAATGTTCTCCCCTGGATGGGCATGGGGAATCCCCCCCCCCCCCCGACCCTGATATAGGATAAAGCGGAAGATGGATGGATGGATGGATGAATAATGTGGATGACTGAGGACAAGTTGGTGGAGGCAGTGTGATGCTTTGGACATGTTCTGCTGTCCTGCATCCATATGGATGTTACTTTGACACCTCCACCTACCTACTCATTGTGACAGACCATGTTCACTCATGGAAACAGTATCACTGATGGCCATACCCTCTTTCAGCAGGATAATGTTCCTGACACAATGGTTTGAAGAGAACAACAACCAGATTGAGGTATTTTCCTCACCACCAAATCCCCCAGATCTCAAACCAATCCATCATCAGTGAGATGTGCTAAACAATCAAGTCTGATCAATGGAGGCTCCACCACAACTTACAGGAGTTAAAGGATCTGCTGCTAACATCTTGTTGTCAGACAATCTCACATATCAGGAGTCTGGCGGAGTCCATGGGCCTCCATGGGTCAGGACTGTGACTGGTAAAAAGGGGGACCAACACAATATTAGGAAAGTGGTCATAATGTAATAACTCCCTCACCTGTAATGAAATGACGTATAGTCATATACAAGATACAAACACTCTCATACCCCTTTTCCTGACCCTGAGGGCAAGCTCTAAACCATGACAGTGAGATGTTTCAGGAAGAAATATGTTAGTTCGGGAAGAAATTGTCCCACACTACACTTATCCAAAGTGTTTCCTGATGTGATTTAATACTGATATAAGAGTTTGAACAGTACAATAAAGATAGACACTCTGATTACATCAGATAAGTGAGAACAGATACACTCCACTCAGCAATACAGATGAACATTAACCTTTCAAATCTTTCAAATCTAAGCTCCTCCCTTTCCCCTAAATAAAAACAAAGTACATGACTTACTGTACCAGAGTTCAGAGATAACACCTGAGTGCCTACATGATTTCCTGCATGTCCAGAAACAGCAGCACCACCACAGACAAAAATACTCAGGTTCACAGGAGCAAAGTTTAAGAACAGAACTGGAACACTCAGGAAATCTGAGATCATGATCCAGTGTTGTTATAGTGGATTAAACGATTTCTTGTGATCACGTTGAATGAGGAAATCAAGGGCAGGTTCTGCATAGACAGCTCAATGTAATAACACCACCTCCTCTCTCCTGTCCTCACAACCAAAATGTGGATTTCTCTTTTTACTATAAAGCTAAAAAAAAGGAGACTGAACCTCCACCCTCAGCACTACTGAGGACACACGGCATGTTGTCTCAGCTAATTGTTTGAGTTTTGGGGAATTGGATATGGATTAAAGAGTTTTGGACTGTTCAAACAATTGCACCATTGTTCCAGCAGCTCTAGGTTTTGGACTGTGACTCTCTCTTTCAGTGTGTGTTCTAAACCCAGAATTAATCAGACTTCTGTCAGACTCTGTTCTGTACTGACGGAACATGGTTTAATTCAATAGGTAGGCAAACAGCAAGTGATTGACTCTCCCAGGACGTGACATCACCTGGAGTTCCCCTCCCTTCACATATCTCACATGTGCTTTATAGACTACATGGACTAAAGATGGTTATTCATTAACTCGTCTTCCGTCCTGCTAAGTCCATTCACTGAAGCATTCACACAGTGAAGCTGTGCGAAAATCACTTACACGGAAGTGTAGCATCATCTTTACATTATGTCTACAAAACCTTGGACATTTATAGACACGGATCTGATACTTATACTGTCCTCATACTTTTTTGCTACAGACACAGTAATGTAAAACCGAACAAACATTTAAACTTGTTCAAATATTGATCAATTACTGATTTGATACTAATCTGTTATTGATCCAAAACTGATCTGATGAAAAGTTTTAATGATCTGATACTAATCCTATACTAATTTTAATATTGGTGCAGAAATTAACTAATAAAAATATAAAAAGTATCCAATGTTAATCAAATACTGATACAATACAAATCCAGCACTTTTCTAATACTGCTTCAATACTATTCTAATACTAATCTGATACAAATCTAATACTAATCTGATACTGATGCAGAAATGATCTTATGAAAATTTGATACTGAACATATTTTAAATGAATACTACCCTAATATTGATCTAATACAGATCCAACACTAATCTGATACTAAGTCAGTACTGCTTCAATACTCTCTCTTAAAGTAGATTCCATGCCGGTGCATCTGTTTATACAGACAGTAAGAGAAGTTCTATACTGTCTGTTATAAACCAACCCCATCAAACACCTATATTAAGAAGTAAAACAGAACCAGATCTCGTCTAACCTCAGTGTCTGACCTCACAAATACACTGCTGAACCTGCTTAGAAGCCTGGAAGCTGCTACAGCTGCAATGGGGGGGGGGGCAGTTTAGAATAAAACATCATAAAAGCTCCTGTAAAAGGTTAATATGTTACATTATAGCACAACCACTTTTTAAAAAGGTGGTGTTTCCAGATGTGAGCGATGGGATGTTCTTTACAGTTAGGTTCTGAAGAACTTATAATTAAAGGTAGAGCTGATGTTAAAGGTGGTTATTCACCAGTTCATTCAGATATTGTGTACACCACTGCTGTAGTGCTGCACTAACAATAAGCTGTTGGCACCACCTGTCCTGGGTGGCAGATGCCATTTGGACGGTAGCTAATTCAAGCACAGATATGACGTTGTCCGTCTATCTGTATTTATAATATAGAGCTTCAGATAGTCCTCACATAATAATAACTTCAGTTCCACAACTTATTAATGTGAGCCGTACGGCATTCAACATGAACAGCATGCTGCACTAAAAAGTGTCCAATATATAATACAAAGTGTGTTCTGTGTTTACTTACTGAGCCGTACTTGGATCCTGGTTGTTAAGGAACTGTCAGTGAGAAAGTTCAGCAGCTTTAGCTGAGTCTCTGGATCCTGAGCTACATTCTCGTTCTCCCTTTCTGTACAGAGAAAGCACCTCCTGTTTAGTGGAAGGGAGTGAAGCAGGGAGGAGAAATGGACAAAAGATGAAAAGTGACCGGGGAAAGTAGGAGGAGCAGACAAGCTGAGGCTGGGAGGGAGGAAGTGGAAATACACAGATCATGAATAGAAACTAAGCAATGCTGAAAAAGAGCTGGACGGTCGGCTATGAATAAACCTGAAGACAGGAGCGGGGAGGTTATAAATGGAGAGGACTGTGAGTCAGCACTCTGGCACTCCTGCAGCTGCTGGAGCAGCCCTTCATACTGTGATGCCTGGTTAACACAATAGTCCTCAAAGACTCACTAATACTCTAATTACTCTGCAAATCTCCCCTTACCAGCTGATTTTTTAAATGTTTTTTTTAATAGTAGCTGCATAAATATGTAAGCAGATGCAAGAATCTGCATGGGGGTATGGAAGAATCAGTGAATTCTTAGTGGTTCTGAAGATTCTGACTCGTTCAGCGTGATTCATTTGGTTCTGTAAGCTCATCAGTTGTATTCAGTGCATTAACATTATGTGAATAATTGTGTTTTATCAGCTGCTCTGTTCACATTTAGTCCTGATGG
Organism: Corydoras sp. C115; assembly: GCA_019802505.1. Taxonomy (NCBI): domain Eukaryota; kingdom Metazoa; phylum Chordata; class Actinopteri; order Siluriformes; family Callichthyidae; genus Corydoras; species Corydoras sp. C115. The sequence continues at coordinate 803,698 of JAFMOC010000016.1, read as the reverse complement.
GAATCATTCACAGCATGTAAATGGGGTGGTGATTATATTTTGATTATGTGTTCTGTTTCAGAGCTTGTAACCAGACACTACAACCAATGCAATACATACTTTAGTTGTAAAAATGTTAATAACATTAAGATTTATGGGGTGGCATGTCTGTGTTTTGCTGCTTAAGAACAGGCTGTGGAAGCATGGGATCAGGATAAGAGCTAAACTCTCTTGGGTGGTAGATTTGCGAGATCAGATATAAACCCTCTGATGTATAAACAAGGTTCATTCATTCATTCATCCATTATCTTCTGCTTTATCCTCTATTAGGGTCGCGGTGGGGTTTCCCATGCCCATCCAGGGGAGAACGTTTCAGGCGCTGGGCAGATACACCCAGGCCAGGTCGCCAATCTATCGCTGGGCACACACTCACTCACACAGACACGCACGCATACACACTCTACATGGGGTAATTTGGAGAACTCAATTGACTTGATCCATGTTTTTGGACTGTGGGAGGAAACCGGAGAACCCGGAGGAAACCCGCGCAGACACGGGGAGAACATGGAAACTCCACCCAGATGGGGATTCGAACCGGGAATCCCTAGTGCTGAGAGGCGAACGTGCTAACCACTAAGCCACCGTGCCGCCTATAAACAAGGTTCTATAATATATTTATAGACTGTGTTTGGAAACAAAACATGTCCAATTATGAATTAGTTGTGAAATAAGTCTGTTTATCAAACTAAACTGAAGGTGGTGGTTGGGATGAGTGGATAATAATATGGAGGCTCCCACACCTGGCTTATTTGAACATTATACAAACCCTGTTTCCAAACATCGTTCGGACACTTTATAAAAAATGGAATAAAATGGTTCCAGGACCACTGTTCTAAAAGTTTCCATGATTAATGGTCTAACTGGTAAGTAGTGAGGACATCAAGATATAAGTATGAAAGAAGCGTCCATCAAACCTTTAGTCATAGCAGGCAAGTGCAGGTTGTGGTCTTAAAGTTATCTGAGAGGAACTGAATGACAGTTTAAACATGTTCTGTGGTCAGACGGGTTAACATTCCAGCTTGTTCTTGACCATCCAGCTGGTTTCCAATGAAAAGTGCAAAAACCTGCATCGGGGCAATCTGTTCCAACATGAGTCATCTTAGGGAATCTTAGGGATCTGCTACCAGATCTCCACCCACAGCAGCTCCACTCAAGGCCGTGCCATAGGCTTTTGAGGCACCGAATGTCCCACTCCTTGCTGTCCCTCCTACTCACAGTGGGAGGTGTGTCCCTCTGACAGCTACCCCTTCTCGTCCATGACAGCTGGATATGGGCCGGTTACTCTAGCGGGATCCCTTTTAATGGTCAGATTAATGTTTTGTTTAGAATATATAAGATGTACCTTTTATTAATTAATACTTGGTAACAATAGAATTTGCAAAAACTGAATTTCTCAGAGCTGCTTTACAGTCCATCAATTATTTTTACAAATGCAGTGTGCAAACATACATAAAGAACATTCATTCATTCATTCATTCATTATCTCCCGCTTTATCCTCTATTAGGGTCGCGGTGGGGTTCCCCATGCCCATCCAGGGGAGAACATTTCGGGCGCTGGGCAGATAGACCCAGGACAGGGCGCCAATCCATCGCTGGGCACACACTCACTCACACAGACACACTCTATATGGGGCAATTTTTGAGAATTCAATTGACTTGATCCATGTTTTTGGACTGTGGGAGGAAACCGGAGAACCTGGAGGAAACCCATGCAGACACGGGGAGAACATGGAAACTCCACCCAGATGGGGATTCGAACCGGGAATCCCTAGTGCTGAGAGGCGAACGTGCTAACCACTAAGCCACCGTGCCGCCTCATAAAGAACATTATTTTTCTTTTTAATAATAATCTTCTTTAACTCTGTCCAATGGGGCTTTAAGCCTCACTGTATTTTCACATGCACATCACTCATGCAAATCCCATGGGATTACAGTTTGCATTGCTTGAGAATGAATCTATTTACATGTGCAAGTTCAGCATGAGTGTGAATCAAATAAAGTACACAGCAACCTAAAACAAAGATCTGCACCTGTACAACACAGGAGGGTCACAAGCTGCAGATTGGACCGTATCTGACATGCTAGACATCGTCCACTGTAAGTGAACAGCTTCAGATGATGTAAATAAACTGTATAAGAGTAGACTGGACCACAGTTTGTAAAGAGTGAAATCAATTGGTTTCTGTCTCCCTCTGGTGGCTGACTGTGGTACAACATTTTAATACACACTTAACTTAAAAAAACTTATCCATTACAGATGCCATTTATCCTCTATTGAATGGTGCAGGCACGTTCGCTTCTCAGCGCTAGGGATTCCCGGTTCGAATCCCCATCTGGGTGGAGTTTCCATGTTCTCCCCGTGTCTGCGTGGGTTTCTTCCAGGTTCTCCGGTTTCCTCCCACAGTCCAAAAACATGGATCAAGTCAATTGAATTCTCAAAATTGCCCCATATAGAGTGTGTTTGAGTGAGTGAGTGTGTGCCCAGCGATGGATTGGCGCCCTGTCCTGGGTCTATCTGCCCAGCGCCCGAGACGTTCTCCCCTGGATGGGCATGGGGAACCCCACCATGACCCTAATACAGGATAAAGCGGGAGATAATGAATGAATGAATGGTGCAGGCACGTTCTCCTCTCAGCGCTAGGGATTCCCGGTTCGAATCCCCACCTGGGTGGAGATTCCATGTTCTCCCCGTGTCTGCGTGGCTCTCCTCCGGGTTCTCCGGTTTCCTCCCACAGTCCAAAAACATGGATCAAGTCAATTGAATTCTTAAAAATTGCCCCCTATAGAGTGTGTTTGTGTGAGTGAGTGTGTGCCCAGCGATGGATTGGCGCCCTGTCCTGGGTCTATCTGCCCAGCGCCCGAAACGTTCTCCCCTGGATGGGCATGGGGAACCCCACCGCGACCCTAATAGAGGATAAAGCGGGAGATAATGAATGAATGAATGGTGCAGGCACGTTCTCCTCTCAGCACTAGGGATCCCCCGTTCGAATCCCCACCTGGGTGGAGTTTCCATGTTCTCCCCGTGTCTGCGTGGCTCTCCTCCGGGTTCTCCGGTTTCCTCCCACAGTCCAAAAACATGGATCAAGTCAATTGAATTCTCAAAAATTGCCCCCTATAGAGTGTGTTTGTGTGAGTGAGTGTGTGCCCAGCGATGGATTGGCGCCCTGTCCTGGGTGTATCTGCTGAGCGCCCGAAACGTTCTCCCCTGGATGGGCATGGGGAACCCCACCGCGACCCTAATAGAGGATAAAGCGGGAGATAATGAATGAATGAATGGTGCAGGCACGTTCTCCTCTCAGCACTAGGGATCCCCCGTTCGAATCCCCATCTGGGTGGAGTTTCCATGTTCTCCCCGTGTCTGCGTGGGTTTCTTCCAGGTTCTCCGGTTTCCTCCCACAGTCCAAAAACATGGATCAAGTCAATTGAATTCTCTAAATTGCCCCATATAGAGTGTGTTTGAGTGAGTGAGTGTGTGCCCAGCGATGGATTGGCGCCCTGTCCTGGGTGTATCTGCCCAGCGCCCGAAACGTTCTCCCCTGGATGGGCATGGGGAACCCCACCGCGACCCTAATAGAGGATAAAGCGGATGTAATGAATGAATGAATGAACGGTGCAGGCTAATATTAGTGCCCCTTCTGTCTCTCTATTAATTAAATAAACAGGTTGATGTACCTGCCTATGACATTAATTAATGATCTAAACCAGATTGTAGTTATTTCGGTCCACATCCATTATTTTCATCTAGCCTTGACATCACATGGACTTCTGGATTTTACCCAATACACACCAGATTAGAACCACCCATCATGTAGCACTTCCAGATCCTTACCAGATTTACACCAGATGTGGTTTGGAACATTTGGACCATATGGTTATTTTAATATGTACAATATCTTACAAAAGTGGGTACACCCCTTACATTTTTGGTTAGTGTTGTGGTTAACACATCCACCTCTTAGCTCTTTGAATCCAGGTTCGAATCCCAATCTCGGTGGAGTTTCTGTGATCTCCCTGTGTCTGCGTGGGTTTTCTCCAGGTTCTCCAGTGTCAGGGACAGTTGGGGTAAATGTTTGTGGACAAACAGGGTCATATCCAAACGTTTGTAGTTGCTCAGCAACATGTGTCCATAAACATGCGAACAGGTCCTGCCTTGTAGCATTAGAGCAGCTAGCTTTTTGATTTTTTCCTTTTAGCTGAGCTCAGCATTTTATTATAAGTATTGAAATAAGACATTTCTTTTAGGGGGCATGTGCCATCTGAGGTACTGTATCTGCCCTTAACGTTCTCTCCTGGATGGACATGGGGAACTCCCCCTGCAACCCTAGTAAAGGATTATCATAATGATGAATAATGAATGAATAGGCGGCATGGTGCTTAGTGGTTAGCACGTTCTCCTCTCAGCACTAGGGATTCCCGGTTCAAATCCCAATCTGGGTGGAGTTTCCATGTTTTCCCCGTGTCCGCGTGGGTTTCCTCCGGGTTCTCTGGTTTCCTCCCACAGTCCAAAAACATGGATCAAGTCAATTAAATTCTCCAAATTTCCCCATATAGATTGTGTTTGTCTGTGTGAGTGTGTGCCCAGGGCCCGAAACGTTCTCCCCTGGATGGGCATGGGGAACCCCCCCCACGACCCTAATAGAGGATAAAGCAGAAGATAATGGGTGGATGGATAATGAACAAATGAAATGAATTTTTGGGCATGGTAACTCAGTGGTTAGGACGTTGGGCTATCAATCTGAAGGTTGGGGGTTCAAATCCCAGGTCCACTGAAGTTACCAGTGCAAAACCCTGAGCAAAACCCTTAACCCTCATTGCTCCAGTGATGTTGTGATGAACCCTGTGTTCACCTTGTAAGTCGCTTTGGATAAAAGCGTCCAATAAATGACCAAATGTAAATGTAAGTATGAATTAATGAAAATTGGGAACACATGGAAACTCCTAAGATTGGGATTTCAACAATTACATGCAAACAATTAAGCCACCCTGCCATCTTAATTAAAATATTGCAACTTAAAAAAGGTTCATTTTAGATAAGGTACAGAATGAGGCCTGGTGGTTGTATAGTGAGTGAGTTGACTGGTGTAAGGTGTTCTGAGGTGCTCATTTCTCCATCCATCCATCCATTATGGACCAGGTGGTTGATCTGGAACATCAGGTGGTTGATCTGGAACAACAGGAGTGGATCTGGAACACCAGGTGGTGGATCTGGAACATCAGGTGGTTGATGTGGAACAACAGGAGTGGATCTGGAACACCAGGTGGTTGATCTGGAACACAAGGTGGTGGATCTGGAACACCAGGTGGTTGATCTGGAAATCAGGTGGTGGATCTGGAACACCAGGTGGTTGATCTGGAAATCAGGTGGTTGATCTGTAACAACAGGTGGTGGATCTGGAACACCAGGTGGTGGATCTGGAACACCAGGTGGTTGATCTGGAAATCAGGTGGTGGATCTGGAACACCAGGTGGTTGATCTGGAAATCAGGTGGTTGATCTGTAACAACAGGAGTGGATCTGGAACACCAGGTGGTGGATCTGGAACACCAGGTGGTGGATCTGGAACACCAGGTGGTGGATCTGGAACAACAGGAGTGGATCTGGAACACCAGGTGGTTGATCTGGAACATCAGGTGGTTTATCTGGAACAACAGGAGTGGATCTGGAACACCAGGTGGTTTATCTGGAACAACAGGAGTGGATCTGGAAATCAGGTGGTGGATCTGGAAGACCAGGTGGTTGATGTGGAACAACAGGAGTGGATCTGGAACACCAGGTGGTGGATCTGGAACACCGGGTGGTTGATCTGGAACACCGGGTGGTTGATTTGGAACACCGGGTGGTTGATCTGGAACACCGGGTGGTGGATCTGGAACACCAGGTGGTTGATCTGGAAATCAGGTGGTTGATCTGGAAATCAGGTGGTTGATCTGGAAATCAGGTGGTGGATCTGGAAGACCAGGTGGTGGATCTGGAACACCAGGTGGTTGATCTGGAAATCGGGTGGTGGATCTGGAACACCACGTGGTTGATGTGGAACAACAGGAGTGGATCTATAACAGCAGGAGTGGATCTGGAACATCAGGTGGTTGATCTGGAACACCAGGTGGTTGATCTGGAACACCAGGTGGTTGATCTGATAGAACAGGTGGTTGATGTGGAACAACAGGAGTGGATCTGGAACACCAGGTGGTTGATCTGGATCACCAGGTGGTTGATCTGGAAATCAGGTGGTGGATCTGGATGACCAGGTGGTTGATGTGGAACAACAGGAGTGGATCTATAACAACAGGAGTGGATCTGGAACATCAGGTGGTTGATCTGGAACACCAGGTGGTTGATCTGATAGAACAGGTGGTTTATGTGGAACAACAGGAGTGGATCTGGAACACCAGGTGGTGGATCTGGAACATCGGGTGGTGGATCTGGAACACCACGTGGTTGATGTGGAACAACAGGAGTGGATCTATAACAGCAGGAGTGGATCTGGAACATCAGGTGGTTGATCTGGAACAACAGGAGTGGATCTGGAACACCAGGTGGTGGATCTGGAACATCAGTTGGTGGATCTGGAACATCAGGTGGTTGATCTGGAACAACAGGAGTGGATCTGGAACACCAGGTGGTGGATCTGGAACATCAGTTGGTGGATCTGGAACACCAGTTGGTTGATCTGGAACATCAGGTGGTTGATCTGGAACATCAGGTCGGTGGCGGTGCAGGACTGTCGGCTGTAATCGGAGGCTTTCGGTCATCTGCCTCCATTTTGTATCGGCGGCTCAGACTTCCGCGTTTGTCAGGCTGCACCCCGCGCCGCCCGCCCGCGGTTGCTCAGAGTCGGCGCCGCTGTAACGTTCACACGGCTGTAACATGGCGCTTCCACTCTCATCCCGACTTCAGTGGAGCGGCTGGACGCGCTGCGCTTTGTGAACGCTTCGTGTCCGTGGGGTTTTTTTGAGAACATGAAGTTTGTCGGAACTTTAGTTCCTCAGCGTTCCTGTGTGAGCGGCGTGGTGCTTTGATCTTGGCGGTACTGCTGGCTTTAAACTCGTTTTCTTCGCTTTAATGCTGGAATCGATCAGTAACATCAGGTAAGACTTCTGTTTAATACTTTTTAAAACTTGTTCTTAGAAAGAGAAAGGCTGCTCCCAGTTTGAGAAGGTCGTAAGTTTGGTTCTTAAATCTCGGGATAGAGGATTGACTTTGGAACTTTCTTTATGAAGCAGGTGATTTAAAGCTGGCTGGTTTAATACTGAGTCAGTTGACAGTAACACTCCCTGAACCCCTGCAGTGTTTAATCAGACAAATGTACAGCTCTGTCTGTGGTTTGATCTTCTGTGAGGTGCAGTGTGTAAGAATCCAGAAAAACATTCTGTGGAATTAAGCTCAGGTATTTTGCTCTACTTAAACTGCTGAGCAAACATCAAATGCTTTCTTATATGTAATTAAAGTTAAAAGGGTCACAGACTGTCACTGTGTGGAAGTATTTCTTTTTCTTTTCTTGTTTTTGTAGTATTTTTGTCTAACCCCTAAAACTCCTGCACGCTTCAGGAAGTATGGGATTTTAGCTGCTCAGTCATTTCCTTGTTCATGTTACTGTTAGCTGATTATCCAAACCATATCATTCCATCAGATCAGAACAGTGTGTTTTCAGTTGCTCTGGTCGTTCAGTGACCGTTCATCGTGGTTTATAGTCCACAGCTCTTATTACTCCTGGCCCAAACGGCTGCTTAAGACCCCCAGTGCCGACCCGGTGAGACCGCCGCACCACCAGCAAGCACCAATGCCCCTCCATCAGATCTCTGTACCACTGACATTGGAATGCAGTTCTTCCTGCACTTGACATCTTTGTCACCTTATCACGGTGGATCTTTAGTATTTACATTATATTATATGTTCTCTGTGGCCTATCTCAGATGCTTGTAAAGAGAACTGTTCTTAATATAAGAGGTTTTTATTGAAATTCCTGACTGTCATTTAAAGTGAGGTCGGTTTATGAGTGTCAGACCTTCGCTGTGCAGATATAGAATAAAACATTTTTCTCCATTAAACTTACATTAAATGGAAAATTGTCTTTGGCAGTCTATCAGACAAATACATGTACAATACAATACAATAAACACGTACAAAAAAATAAATAAATAAAAAAGAATATATATATACATATATAGATTATAAATTATGTTGGGAAATAATGCTTTGCATCTTTGTTCAAAATATTCACCGCAGAAGGAACAAATGACTTTTTGTACCCATTCTTCTTAGCTAGTGGAACCTTAAGTCTTCTCCTGATGGCAGAAACTGAAAAGATGAGTGAAGAGGATGAGTGGGGTCATTGTAGACCTGAATTGCCTTTTTTTGTTATAGATCGGCTGTATAAATCCTGCAATGACAACAGTTTGGCAGCAATGATCTTACTGGCTTGATTAACCACTTGGGCCAACTTGTTCCTATACTTGACTGATAGGTTCCCATACCACGACACGGTATTAAAGCTGACCACACTCTCGACAAGTGACCTATAAACCATAGTCATGGTATACTTGCTAGTATTAAAACTCCTTAACTTCCTAAGAAGAAAGAGCCTCTGCCTCGCCTTTTTATAAATGCAATCAACTATCAATAATCACAGACCATCAAAAATGGTCCCATCACTGTATAAGAAATAATAGTGCGTATCCCGCCCATGATCTGTCGGCTCTCGGACTTTCTCCTGTTTAATCCTTTGCATACAGAGTGAAAGATGACTGTCGTTCAGGCCAATCATACAGGTTTTTACTGTTGTATGTGATATTCTTTATTTATTATGGGTGGAGAGAGGAACTCAAACTGCAGGTGGAGAGTTTGAGGTTTTTTTTTTTCTCTCTCCCAAATAGACTGTTCCTTAGATATGTAAGAAGTCATGTTCACAGCAAACCATTAAACATTGAACGTGTTTGCGGGTGTGCGGTACGGCATGGGAATGATGCCTTTTTGCGAATTTAAATGTGAATTAGAAGGGTTCGTCAGCTTTTTTTTTTCAGCTTTTCAGGCCTTGGACCTGCCTGGCTGCTGGTGATCCTGCTTTACAACATTCCACTTGTATCGTATCTCTGGTTACCTGTCAGGCGGTAGGGTGAGGGAGTTGTTCGCTGACGGCATGATTCATTAATCCCAGGCAGGGGAAGTTCATCACCAGCCTTCCCTTTTGCTGTGAACTTCTTTTGCATGTTTACTAAGGTAAAGGATCTAAAAAGCTGAAGGATCTCATGCTACATGTAATGCCATGGAGATAGTGAGAGTGTTTTTTTCAATTATATCTATATTTGTAGGTTTAATAGAAGGACTATTCACATAATTTGCAAGTGAGAATAAAAATCTATAGACAGATTATACAGGTGTATAATGGTTATATAATGTTTTTTAAAACATTATATATAGAGTAAATAGTTAATAATAAAATGTTTATATAATCAACTTATATTTTTTAGGGTAATTAATGATTCAAGAAATTTGAGTCAGAACTAGAGAATAGATCAAATAGGTCTAATGATGGGCTGGGTCAATAAGCAGACAGCTATTGGAAAAGGCTGTTTCTGGATCTACTAGTAATGTTATATAATGTTAGTACATTAGTACAGCCCTCAGCAGAACAGTATATTGTTCATTGAATACCATGCAGTATGTCACATTACATTAATACAGATGTTACTTAGAGAACATTGTGGTGCAGTGAGTCACTTCATAGCAAGAAGGTCCCAGTTTTAATTTATTTCCATTTTTGTGGGGATTTTTTTATGTTCTCCCAACATCTGTGTGAGTTTCTTCTCACAGACCAAAAACATGCTATTAGTCTATGTATACTTAATTTGTTGCGTTTCAGTCTTCTGTCCAGATGACATCAGTGATTTAAAGTCTTCGTGGCGCCGTGTGGACAGAAAAAAACAACATGGATAAGAACTGTGATGCATCATGCCCTCATGCGGGGCTGTTTATTTTTCACCCATATCCAGGCCTTCAGACACTTAGACTGCAGGTTTAAGAGACTGGTTATGTTCTAATAAATACTGAGCTTTGTATTTTCTCTTTCTGTACATGGGCGTGGCACCGTGGTTCCTTAAACTGCAGCTCAGTTTTGCCTGGAACCCAGCATCCTGTGCAAGGTGTGATTAGATGGAATTTAAAAATCAGTCACTAGGATTAAAACCAGTAGTGGATTACTGACCAATATCTGTGCTGCAGCTCTGCTGGCCTTATTACCACAGGGGAGTGAAACCGTTTTGGCATTGAAATTGAATATTTCATCATTAGTTGTTAAATTCTGTCTAAACCAGTGGTTCTCAAACTGTTTCTGTCATGCCCCCCTTTAAAAGATAAGTGTTCACGTCGCCCCAACCCCCTTCCCAACAAAATACTAACAAAAACAAAATATTGACTTAAGTGATTCCACTAACCATTTCCTAATGAGCACAATATTTTGTTATTCAGCAATGTTTACATTGCAGAAGTTTATGAATTATTTCATGTTGATTTATGAATGAAACCTTGTTTTTTATTATAGTATTTTTATAACAGTTTTCAGGATCAGGATGAAAACCAAAGATAGCATTAACCTTATGGTTTTATTCTTTGCAGAGCTTTTTTGTGAGCAGCACGATAACGGCTGAGATCAGGGTTCGAACTGCGCTCTTGAGTAAATAGCAATATGCCGATCCCTCCTCCTCCCCCACCTCCTCCAGGCCCCCCGCCTCCTCCCACCTTTAGCCAGGTAACACACTCATTCAGCAGTTTTACATGTTGTAAAAGTCCTGAAAATGTTATTAGAGCAGAGTGCTGTTCACAGGCCAACACCAATGCCCCCAAGCTCTCCCGTGATGAGGCAAGAGGACGAGGAGCACTGTTAACGGACATATGCAAAGGGACCAGGTTGAAGAAGGTCACAGCAGTCAATGATAGAAGTGCACCTGTCCTGGAGAGTAGGTCCCTACAGCATACCCTAACATTCAGAGGAAGGATATCAGTGCACCAGGGCTTCTCATCCATCTGTTTCATCATTATACCTACTTAGAAACTGGAGGAGGAGGTGGTGGCGGGGGTGGAGCTGGAGGTGGAGGTGTCTTCGGCTCCGGCTCTGGACCCAAGCCATGGGTGGACTGTTTAGTGCTGGAGTACCCAAACTGCGTCCAGTGGGAGGTAAAATCTCACAATATGAGTCTCTGCTGTATATGTCCATGGCGTTCATGTCACTCAGAGGGTGGAACTGCAGAGTGATGATATCATGTACATACCCTTAATGAAGCAGCAGAGTTCATCCCCTCCATCTGTCAGACACGGTGTCACATCTGTCTGCTGCGGGAGGGTGTGAAACTTAATCACGATTGTATGATTATTCTGCAGTAATTAACTTTACCAAAAAATGCCAGAAATCACAGGAGCAATGCAGTGTTTCTTATGTCTGATATTTATTTAATCTAAAAATGAAAGAATTAAATATCGAAAAATAACTGTGGGCGGCACGGTGGCTTAGTGGTTAGCACGTTCGCCTCTCAGCTCTAGGGATTCCCGGTTCGAATCCCCATCTGGGTGGAGTTTCCATGTTCTCCCCGTGTCTGCGTGGGTTTCCTCCGGGTTCTCCGGTTTCCTCCCACAGTCCAAAACCATGGATCAAGTCAATTGAACTCTCAAAATTGCCCCATATAGAGTGTGTCTGTGTGAGTGAGTGTGTGCCCAGCGATGGATTGGCGCCCTGTCCTGTGTATATCTGCCCAGCGCCCAAGACGTTCTCCCCTGGATGGGCATGGGGAACCCCACCGCGACCCTAATATAGGATAAAGCGGGAGATAATGAATGAATGCACTAATTTTATGAAAGTCTATTTCCCTAAAGCTACATATTCATCTATTTGAAATAAACTTTGTACAGTATTTTCTCTGTATGGACAAAGTAAACAGACACGTGTGACCTTTTATTTCTGTTCTGCATTGCGCCACTTTAATTTAATTAAATGCAAAATGATTAGTTGTCTCATCTTTACTGCAGAACCATCAGTAGAACCATTTTGTTTCCATCATCCGCGGTACAATTATGTCATCACAACAGCTTACAGTTCTGAACTTTGGACAACAGGGTGCTATAGTGACTGATGATAATAATAATGCATCTAGTTTGTTACTAATGAAGTACATTTTCGTTACAGAGAGCACCGCGGGCCGGAATGCACTGCGGCCGCCAGGCTCACGTCCGGCGTTGCCCCGTGCACCGAGCCATCAAGTTGACGGGGAGGTCCTTTCATCCTCTGAAAAGCCACAGAGCTCCCGGCCTTCTCTGCCCGACATCACCAAACCGAGCGGCGGTATCAAACTGAACAACTCTGCACCTCCTCCACCTCCACCAAGCAACCGACGCCACAGTAATACTCCTCAAGTGCCTTCCATAGGCTGGGAGAAACCCCTCCCACCAACACTTGCAAGCAAAGCTCCTCCTCCCCCTTCACCTGCACGTGAGACCCAGGCCAAAAGCAATCCTTCACCTCGCCCTCCATCCATAGGTTCCGCTGCATTTCCTCCTCCACCTCCTTACCGAGGGCCTCCCTCTGCAACTAACAGTGACCCGGCTCCTGAGCTGCCACAAAGGCGAAACTCCCTTAACAGGAAGACCAATGGAAATGCTCGCACACAGGCTGCACCCCCACCACCTCCTCCTCCTCTATCCCAATCACAAGGTCACCAAAGCCACCGACCACCTCCACCAGTTCGAGAGCCTCCAGGACGCCGGCCAGGTAAAGTGGATCCGTCTATATACAGTTTGTACAGTGTCTCAGGAGTTCAGTGGTTCAGGAACACAATGGTTCTTATAGCAGGATATTCCCACCTCCACCAAATTTTACATTCAGCACGAGTACTGTTCATCTGGCAAACACCAGACCTGTCCATCCACCTGTGTAATGTGTCACTCAGAACATGTCTTCACTGATTTAGAGTCCAGTGGCGTTGTGCTTTCCATCACTGCATCCATTGCTTTTGGTGATGTAAGGTTTAGATGCAGCTGCTGTCCATGGTACCTCAATTCATGAAGCTCTTTACACTCTGAGCTGATCTAAAGACCACATGAACTTTGGAGGTCTGTAGCAGCGGACTCTGCAGAACGTTGGTGAACCTCAGCGACCACTGATCTGTAGGAGTGTCTTCAACTAAGGATTTTCATAGCCGAATCTGATTCGTCAGATTTTCCCTATAGTCTGATAGTCGAATCCGTTAAAATTTCACCACAAGATGGCGCTATAAGCGTGGTTTTTAAAAATGATTTTTTTTTTTTTTTTTATATTTTACTTGTTTTTCTAGAGCACCGGAATGTGCAACTAACTGCAGGGGGAGCTTTATTAATGTGTAGCCTATTGTTAAAGCGCACACATCATTAAAAAAAAATATTAACAGAAATTAGGATGATTTTATTTGACAAAAGGCTATATATATAACGAAAACAAAGACGTTTCATGTAAAAACTAATGCTTAGCAGCAGCCATGGGCACCCCCATGTGGTCAAAATGGTACATTCGACTATGAGGTTCATAGTCGTCTACGGTTCTCCGAATTGAATCGTCGAATCAGCGAATATTGCAGCTCACCCCTACTGATCTGCTCGGTCATTTTACATGATCTAACACGCTTTGTGGCTGATGAGTGAGCGAATACTTCTGACAATCTAGATTATAAACAGTGGCTGAGACCAACCTGAGAGACAGGGCCGTTAAACCTATAAGGACAGTACCTTATGTCTACATATGTCTTCACCTAGCAACATTTGAAAGGTGTAGAACTCTGGGGCGAATGTGCAAACTGGATGTAATATATTAACTGATCCAGTTCTGTCCAGCTTTCAATCAGCTATTAAATTTTAAATGCCCCTGTCCTATTGTTTTTTGTTTTTGTTTTTTGTATGGGTGTACAGAATGAAACAGCACTGTAGTTAATCATTTAAATTCTGTTTTCCTTTTTCAACAAAGCTCCTCAAATTCCTTCTTCTACATCTCGGAATGGGACACGAGATGCTCCCCCACCTCCTCCGCCATACCGCATGCACAGCGCCGCCCCCGTCAACTCCGAACCCCCGAGTCGAGGAAGGCCCCCACCACCCACCTCCTCCGGCCGGGTATCATCCGCACATCCACCCCCACCTCCGCCTGTCCGCAATGGGCACAGCTCCTCTTCCAGGTCTTCTACTGGTATGTCTACATCTCACCAACATTCTAAAACCCAATATCTTGTAGTTTTGAAATAGGGCATGATGTCACACAGAAAATAGGAAGCACATGTTCAGGGTACAGATCTCATGTGAGTGATGTGGTTATTATCTTCAAACCTTCATCAATAGCGTGCGCATTCTCAGTTTTCGACATTACAGGCAAATGATGCATCAGGAATTCAAATAGGGCTGCAGTTCCTCTTCCTCTGAATTCTGAGAATACTCTTTCCTGTTTAGAGATGTTTACAAGTGATTAGAAAAATGAGAGGTATTGTATATTGTATAATATTTTGTATAAAATCATTACAAATAAATAGTGTAACACAAATGATGTAGTAAATGTAAAACCTCTATCAAAAAACTGAGTAAAAAAAATAAATAGTGGAAATTATTTTGTTGTTGTTGTTGTGTTGTGAACCATCATCATGCCATGATTTGATTCTTTTTATTTTATAAAAAAAATATTTTTATGTTTTTATATTTCAGATGATTTTGAGTCTAAGTATTCTTTTCATCCTGTTGAGGATTTGCCTCCACCGGAGGAGTACAGGCCCTTCCAAAAAATGTACCCTAGTAAAACCTACAAAGGTAAGAATCTCTCTGTGTGATGCATTGTGGGGAGTAAATGATGCTATGATAGGTTTTTTTTTTTTATTTAAGGGTGCTTTCATTTTAAGGGTGTCTTCATCTGAGGCTGGTTCATTTAGAAAACATACTATAACAGTGAGTGGTGTAGTCCTGGCCAACATGACAAAACCCACATTGAGTGCAAAAGGCCCCCAGGGTTAAATATGTTTTTGGGTGAATCTGTGATGTTAGTGACGATGGTAGTTTGGTAATTTAAGTGAATGTGGATATTGCTGTTTGAGTGGATGTGTTTTTTGAATGAACAAGTCTATTTAAGTAGATGTGGTTATTTGAGGGCGGCACGGTGGCTTAGTGGTTAGCACGTTCGCCTCTCAGCGCTAGGGATTCCCGGTTCGAATCCCCATCTGGGTGGAGTTTCCATGTTCTCCCCGTGTCTGCGTGGGTTTCCTCCGGGTTCTCCGGTTTCCTCCCACAGTCCAAAAACATGGATCAAGTCAATTGAATTCTCATAATTGCCCCATATAGAGTGTGTCTATGTGAGTAAGTGTGTGCCCAGCGATGGATTGGCGCCCTGTCCTGGGTCTATCTGCCCAGCGCCCGAGACGTTCTCCCCTGGGCATGGGGAACCCCACTGCGACCCTTATAGAGGATAAAGCGGGAGATAATGAATGAATGAATGGTTATTTGAGTTAATGTAATTATTGAAATGGGTTTGATATACAGTGGGGAGAACAAGTATTTGATACACTGCTGATTTTTCAGGTTTTCCCACTTGCAAAGCATGTAAAAGACTGTAATTTTTATCATAGGTACTCTTCAACTGTGAGTGATGGAATCTAAAACAAAAATCCAGAAAAATACATTGTATGATTTTTAAATAATTAATTTCCATTTTATTGTGTGAAATAAGTATTTGATCATCTATCAACCAGTAAGAATTTTGGCTCTCACAGACATGTTACTTCTTCTTTAAGAAGCCCTCCTGTTCTCCACTCATTACCTGTATAAACTGCACCTGTTTGAACTCATTACCTGTATAAAAGACACCTGTCCACACACTCAATCAGTCAGACTCTAGCATCTCCACAATGCCCAAGACCAGAGAGCTGTGTAAGGACATCAGGGATCAAATTGTAGACCTGCGCAGGGCTGGGATGGGATACGGGACAATAGGCAAGCAGCTTGGTGAGAAGGCAACAACTGTTGGTGCAATTATTAGAAAATGGAAGAAATGCAAAATAATGGAAAATCTCCCTCGGTCTGGGGCACCATGCAAGATCTCACCTCGTGGAGCATCAATGATCTTGAGGAAGGTGAGTAATGAGCCCAGAACTACACGGCAGGACCTGGTTAATGACCTGAATAGAGCTGGGACCACAGTCTCAAAGAAAACAATCAGTAACACTCTACACCGTCAAGGATTAAAATCCTGCAGTGCACACAAGGTGCCCTTCTTCAAGCCAACGCATGTCAAAGCCCATGTGAAGTTTGCAAATGACCATCTGAATGATCCAGAGGAGGAATGGGATAAGGTCATGTGGTCTGATGAGACAAAAATAGAACTTTTTGGTTTATACTCCACTCGTCATGTTTGGAGGAAGAAGAATGATGAGTACAACCCCAAGAACACCATCCCAACCGTGAAGCATGGCGGTGGGAACATCATTTTTTGGGGATGCTTTTTCTGCAAAGGGGACAGGACGACTGCACCGTATTGTGGGAAGGATGGATGGGGCCATGTATCGTGAGATTTTGGCCAACAACCTCCTTCCCTCAGTAAGAGCATTGAAGATGGGTCGTGGCTGGGTCTTCCAGCATGATAACGACCCAAAACACACAGCCAGGGCAACTAAAGAGTGGCTCCGTAGGAAACATCTTAAGGTCCTGGAGTGGCCTGGCCAGTCTCCAGACCTGAATCCAATAGAAAATCTTTGGAGGGAGCTTAAAGTCCGTGTGGCCCAGCGACAGCCACGAAACCTGAAGGCTCTGGAGGAGATCTGTATGGAGGAGTGGGCCAAAATCCCTGCTGCAGTGTGTGCAAACCTTGTCAAGAACTACAGGAAACGTCTGATCTCTGTAATTGCAAACAAAGGTTTCTGTACCAAATACTAAGTTTCTTTTTCTGGTGTATCAAATACTTATTTCACACAATAAAATGGAAATTAATTATTTAAAAATCATACAATATATTTTTCTGGATTTTTGTTTTAGATTACATCACTCACAGTTGAAGAGTACCTATGATAAAAATGACAGTCTTTTACATGCTTTGCAAGTGGGAAAACCTGAAAAATCAGCAGTGTATCAAATACTTGTTCTCCCCACTGTAAGTGTGTGTGTTTGTGTAGAAGGGTATCATTACTCAAGCAGCTTTTTGCTCTTTTGAATAATCCACATGGTTTTACTCACCTCAGCTCTTTCACACCTCAGCTAATGAAGCCTATTTGTCTCTCTGTATGAATAACATTGTATATAATGTTAACAGTATAATTTTAGAAACCTGGTGTGTGAAGTGTGTGTGATCTGTGAGTTCTTTTTATAGCTGTGTTTGTTTTGATATGACTGACTGATTGTCTCCTGCACTGTAGCTGGAATCAGAGGAGCTCCTCCACTGCCACCGGTGGGGAGGTGAACTACACCGAAAGGAAGTCCAGCTATTCGGCATCAGCAACTGCACACACTAACTCCAGGACCAGCAACTGACATCAGCACACTACCAAACTATGTATCCCACATATTTAATGTTCTCAGGTGGAAAATACTTTAAGGAATAGATAGTAGGAAAAAAAAGGTTTATTTTGCACAGATTTAAATTTATTTACATTCTAGTGTCTATGCATTCAAAGAGGACCAGTCCTGTACAGCGCTGTAAGCAGGAAGATGGTAAACCTATGGACCAGGGTGCAGCCACATGAGTAACTAGGACTGTTGTGAAGGGATGTAATCGAATAATTCAAAACAGTGCAGTTGTAGCTATATGGTATATAATGCATACTATGAATGACATGCTCATTGACATGTGTGTGCCTTCGCATTAGTAATTAATTAGTAACATGTTTTCATCTGAATTCTGACTTTCTATTCACCTCATGCTGAAGAGATAACGCTCATAACTCAAGGTACCTCTGAAAATCAACCCCCACGGTGTGGGTGCCAAAACCTGCAAGACTCCTTTCACATCTCCATAATTATCAGAATAATTGATCTGATCAGTTAGTGCTAAAGGTACTAATTTCCTCTGTGGTGTGAATGTATTGTAATCTTCAGAATCCATCTTGATTAATCAGAAATCCGATCTGAACATCCTCCTCAGACTCTTCCTCGATCCAGCAGAAGGTTGAAACAGTGTTGATGTTCTTACAGTGCGGGGACAATCGAAGTGAAAGCAGACAATTGGTAACATTAGCACTGGATCATTAAACACTAATCATTTATATATCAGCTAAAGAATCTGTGAAAAGGGATTTTTTTGTTAGTTTTTTACTTAAATGTTAACACTTTACTAGATCTGGCCAAATACACGAAGTGCCATTTTAAGCCTCTTTTACACTTTTTAATCACCTTTCTTTTTAACACTAATAGATTTAATGTTTCCTGTACTGGAAACTCTTTAAAAAATACAAAACACTAAAATTAGTGTCTTCGTGAATTTGTGCTGCATGTAGTTAGAGATTTATGTTGTAATATAAAGAATAAGAGCTCTATTGGTGGAGTACAGTGGTAATAACCAGGTTTATGAGAACCACTGTTGGTGCATGAATGCTTTATCAGTGTGTGAGTGGCTGAAGGCAAGCTGTGTGTTCTGTTCGTGTTCTTACCGAGCCAACTGCTCATGTTAAAGCTGCTCTTTCGTACGTGACTATAAATAAAAGGTTTTGGGAAGAAGCTGGTACTGTTGCATTGCTGCCACCCTGGTCACATGACCATATGAAGACATATAGTTTGTGTGGGTTTAATGTAGAGCTTCATTACTAATTTGAGAATTTGGTAAAGTCATCAGAAGCATTGATTTATAAATCATCAGGTGCTCATCACAGTACAGTACGTAAGGCCAGACACTGATGTTAAACATATATTAGATGCAGGTGATTGTCGGACTATCCTGTTTAATCAGATCTTGGTTGACAAAATGACTTATTATGAACACAAAAAAAACCTTTACTCCTTACTCTATTGTTAAGTTTCATAAGAAACGGTCAGAAGTCGGCAGTTTCGTTCCTAAAGTATTTAATGCGTTTTACTGAATAGACAGTAGGGCTGTATTCAACTACAGATTTTCGTAGTCGAATCTGATTCGTCAGATTTTCCCTATAGTCGACTGATAGTCGAATCAGTTAAAATTTCACCACAAGATGGCGCTATAAGCATAGTTTTTAAAAAAAGTTTATTTATATATATATATATATTTTACTTGTTTTCCTAACAAAAGAGAAACTTTTTTTTTGGTTTTCTTTTTTTTCTAGAAATTATGATGATTTTATTTGACAAAAGGCTATATATATAACGTAAACAAAGACATTTCATGTAAAAACTAATGCTTAGCAGCAGCCATGGGCACCCCCATGTGGTCAAAATGGTACATTCGACTATGAGGTTCATAGTCGACTACGGTTCTCCAAGTCGAATCAGCGAATATTGCAGCTCACCCCTAATAGACAGTGTTAAATATCATCCATCCATCTATTATCTTCTGCTTTATCCTATATTAGGGTTGTGGGGGGTTCCCCATGCCCATCCAGGGGAGAACGTTTCGGGCGCTGGGCAGATACACCCAGGACAGGACGCCAACCTATCGCTGGGCACTCACTACTCACTATATGGGCAATTTGGAGAACTCAATTGACTTGATCCATGTTTTTGGACTGTGGGAGGAAACCCACGAGGACAACATAGAAACTCAACCCAGATGGGGATTCGAACCGGGAATCCCTAGCGCTGAGAGGAGAACATGCTAACCACTAAGCCACCGTGCCACGTGTTAAATACCAAACAATGAAAAATATGGACGATAGCAACCCCGAGAGCTCTGCTCGAGTCCTCTACTTCGTCCATTAAAAGTCCTTCAGGAGGGCGTGACCTGCTTCTGTGTGTGCGCCCCCTACAGTCTTTTTTTTCTCATGTGTACATTCACCAAAACATCTCTATCTTCAAACCCATCTGGTCCTGCTTCCCCCCCCCCCCCCTCATGGGTATGAATTTATGACATGTTCGTATTGACAGTCCTATAAATCAAACTCTCCGCTCACCCTGCAACCGGACATTCAGACTCTTTCCCATAATCATTCATCAAAAGGTCATTTTCTCTGTTCCCTGAACTATTCAACTCATCATGAGTTTTACTTTACGTTATTAATTTTACTAAATGACTTAAAAGTGTTAGAAAAACCTTACAATATACGAGTATGATTTTTGATTGTATTCGAATCTTAGCTCACAGAACTTTATTATCTGATAATATACTTACCATTACTTTTATTATTGTCCATTATCTCGTCGGCGGCACGGTGGCTTAGTGGTTAGCATGTTCTCCTCTCAGCACTAGGGATTCCCGGTTCGAATCCCCATCTGGGTGGAGTTTCCATGTTCTCCCCGTGTCTGCGTGGGTTTCCTCCAGGTTCAAGTTTCCTTCCACAGTCCAAAAACATGGATCAAGATCAATTGAGTTCTCAAAATTGCCCCATATAGAGTGTGTCTGTGTGAGTGAGTGTGTGCCCAGCGATGGATTGGCGCACTGTCCTGGGTGTATCTGCCCAGCGCCCGAAACGTTCTCCCCTGGATGGGCATGGGGAACCTTCCCGTGACCATAATAGAGAATAAAGCGGGAGACAATAGATGTATGTATGGATGTATGTATGGATGTATGGATGGATGTATGTATGTATGTATGGATGGATGTACAGTATGTATGGATGGATGTATGGATGGATGGATGGATGTATGGATGGATGTATGGATGTATGGATGGATGTATGGATGTATGTATGTATGTATGGATGGATGTATGTATGTATGGATTTATGGATGGATGGATGGATGTATGTATGTATGTATGTATGGGTGGATGTATGTATGTATGGATGGATGGATGGATGTATGGATGGATGTATGTATGTATGTATGGGTGGATGTATGTATGTATGGATGGATGGATGTATGTATGGATTTATGGATGGATGTATGTATGTATGTATGGGTGGATGTATGTATGTATGTATGTATGTATGGATTTATGGATGGATGTATGTATGTATGTATGTATGGATGGATGTATGTATGTATGTATGGATGGATGTATGTATGTATGGATTTATGTATGTATGTATGTATGTATGTATGGATGTATGTATGTATGGATTTATGTATGTATGTATGTATGTATGTATGTATGTATGTATGTATGGATGGATGTATGTATGTATGTATGGATGTATAGATGGATGGATGGATTTATGGATGGATGTGTGGATGTATGGATTTATGGATGTATAGATGGATGGATGTATGTATGTATGGATGGATGTATAGATGGATGGATGGATTTATGGATGGATGTATGGATGGATTTATGGATGTATAGATGGATGTATGGATGGCATTATCTCGTCTGTTTTATATTCACCGTGAGTTCAGGTTTCCCGCGAAGTGACGTCATTTCAAAACCCCGCCATGTGAGCGAGCTCCGCCTCTAGCAGAGGACGCACCGCTCTGATTGGACCTGTGTCTCCTTGTACTTCAGCCAACCAATCAGAATGGCCGACGTCTGAACGGTCCGCGGCGGAAACGCGGCGGTCTGAGTGAGTGTTTCAGGCCGCAGATCCTCCGCAGCAGCGCCGTTGATTCCTCAGCTCCCGCTGCTCCGTCTGCGCTCCAGAACATCCCCCGCTGCTGCAGGTACGACCGCGTCTGCTGGCTGTGGTTCAGCCCGGTACTCAGCGTTCCGCTCGCGCGCGTCTGCGCGTTAAACTGCGCCTCAGCGACAACTCAGAGAGAACTCAGAGATAACTCAGCGATTTGGCGCCAAATGCAGGTTTAACTAAACTCAACCTTTAAGCTCGACTCTGAGCTCTGAGCTTTGCAAATGGAACCTCGTGTATCTTTTAGACTCTGTGGATGAGGGCGTTATTGAGCGATTCGGGTATTTTCGGAGGTTTTATTGTTCCTCAAGGTGGCGGGAGAAAGATGAAGAGTTCTCAACCCGTGTGCGTGTGTTTGTGTGAGTGTGTGTGTGTGTGTGTTTGAGTGTTTTTGTGTGTGTGTTTTTGTGTTGGTGTGAGTGCGTGTGTTTGAGTGTTTTTGTGTGTGTGAGTGCGTGTTGGTGTGTGTGTATTCGAGTGTGTGTGTTGGTGTGTGTGAGTGCGTGTTGGTGTGAGTGTGTATGTGTTTGTATTCGAGTGTGTGTGTTTGAGTGTATTTGTGAGTGTGTTTGAGTGTATTTGTTTGTTTGTGTGTGTGTGTGTGTGTATTCGAGTGTGTGTGTGTATGTGTGTGTGTATGTGTGTGTGTTTTCGAGTGTGTGTGTTTTCGAGTGTGTGTGTGTTTGAGTGTATTTGTGTGTGTGTTTGTGTGTGTGTGTGTGTGAGTGCTCAATCCCCCAATGCATACATTGATGTGCACCACAAAGAAAGTTTTGTAAGCTGTGTGGTTTGGTTTACAGGTTATGCATTTGACTTTTAAAAAAATGTTTTTTTTATTATCAGCTGTTTTAAAGGATCTTAATCTTCTCCGTGCACTGATATGATGTGTGTTATCTTCTGACCCTCATGGTTCTAAACTATCCATTCATTATCTTCCGCTTTCCTATGTCCATCCAGGGGAGAACGTTTTGGCGCTGGGCAGAATAACCCAGGACAGGGCGCCAATCTATCGCTCAACACACACTCATTCACACATACACACTCTATATGGGGCAATTTGGAGAACTCTATTGACTTGATCCATGTTTTTGGACTGTGGGAGGAAACTGGAGAACCCGGAGGAAACCCAAGCGGACCTGGGGAGAACATGGAAACTCCACCCAGATTGGGATTCGAACCGGGAATCCCTAGAGCTGAGAGGTGAACGTGCTAACCCGGTTCTTTTTTTTTTTCTCTCTCTCTCTCTCTTGTTTAGAGCCACAGGTTTTGATCAGGATGCCGTGCACTCGCTCTCAGAAGCAGCCCACACTTCAGTTTCCTAAACGGAAATCATCCAAAGTCATGACTCGACCCAAAAGTTCCTCTGAAAACATCCCGCATGTGCAAGCCATCCCTCTTTCACCCAGAAAGCTTACAGCGGCTGACGTCAGAGCCACTGCTCTGTCTCCAAGAAAGATGGTGGATGTCCGAGCGTTCCCCCTGTCCCCCCTCAAAAGTGGCATTTCTGAACCCCTGTCTCCCCTCAAAGGACGTGTGTCTGTCGGCACCATTCCCCTATCTCCCCTCAGACAGGGTGTTTCTGCCCCCCTGTCACCCCTGAAGTCTGCGAGACTTCCCCTGAGCCCCCGAAAGCGTGTTGGTATGTATGCGCCTGTCTTCCTCATGCTTATTAAGGTTTGTTTGTAGGATCTGTATTGATGATTTCCCATTTATTCCTCAGGTGATGAAAATGGATGCAATCTTCCGCCGTCTCTCACGGGCTCTCCTCCCAAACTGAGTCGACCCTCGTTAGGTTCCCCTCGCAAGTTGGTTTTCGGTGAGAAGGCACCTGTTATCACACCTTCACCCCAGTCTAGATCGACGCACCCCAGACTTGAATCATTACAGGAGCAGCACGACAAAAGTCCAGTCTCAAGGCTTCAGGACCGGAGTGTCTCATCACCGCCAGATGCAGAGCAAAGTGAGTGTCCATCTGCACTGTTAATTTAACGTGCCAGTCTTTAAACTGTATTTTGGGCTCTATTGGAACCATCTGGTATTGTGCATTGTGTAGTGTTGATGTTAATGGAAGTGTTTTTCTGTTTGTTTAGAATCTCAGTTCCAGTGTGTGAAGCAGGTTCTCCACACCGCCATACCCGAGCGCCTGCTCACCCGTGAGGCCGAACGAGCTGCTATCTTGTCCTTCCTGAAGAACCATGTGGTCCCAGGGCGACCATCCAGTCTGTACATCTCTGGAGCTCCTGGAACTGGGAAGACGGCCTGTCTGAACTGTGTGTTGCAGGAACAGAAGGTGACTAACAGATTTCGGGGATGTTCCACTATAGGGGAGAAGGGGCCTACATTTGTACTCAGCTATTTCCTGGTGATTCAGCTTGGTGCTCAGTTGGTGTTTTTAGGGGTAATGTTGGTGTTTTATTTTGGACTGCAGGCTCTTCTGACAGCGGTGCAGACGGTGGTGATTAACTGCATGACCCTGCGCAGTTCCCATTCCATCTTCCCGCTTTTGATGGAGAAACTGGGCAAGTCCAGGAACCCTGGAAAACTGGAGAAGCTGCTGACCAGTTCCGGTCCCACTGTGTGAGTACCATTATGTGAAGGTCTTATACATCCAGTCCGGTTCTCGTGTCAGTAGTGATAATTCTGTCTGTGTTTAGGCTCTTGGTTCTGGATGAGATGGATCAGCTGGACAGTAAGGCTCAGGATGTTCTCTACACCATTTTTGAGTGGCCTTATCTTCCCAAGTCCCGCTTATGTCTCATTGGTGAGAACTGTTTTTTACTTAAATTACAACAGTGTCTGGTTCAAAATGTCAACTGGTGTGAAAAACCTACAAAATCACTGTTTATATTTAATAATACAGCTGGGTTCATGAAGTTTAAGTTATTTATTTATATAGCGCTTTTTACAACCGTACATTGTCACAATCAACAATGTAATAGTGTTTACAAACAATAACATTTATATTATTGTGGTGGATGAGGGATGATGTGAGGTGAACTACTGACTTTCATATTTTGCAGCTATGTGTTTAGAGTGTCCACTGAAGGGAAAAATGAGCATTATTACGCATTTCATATTTACAAGTAGTAAATGTAGATCAAAGCATTATTAATTTATTTCAGGAATTAATATTGCTTAAGTTCTCATACTTTTAATAAGCTATGGCAGTATTGTTCTCTAATCAGACCCATGTGAGAATGTATCTCTGTGTCAAGGTCAGGATGTACAGAAGGGAGTCACCGGCAGGGAATAGTATTATATGGGTCGGTTGACTACAAACGTTCTGATAACAAGAAGCATCATTATTCTACACTAAGCAGAATAACTTCTGCTCGGGCGGGGTGGCCCACAGGTGATCAATCTGAGATGGAAGAGCAGCAAAGGTGTGCAGAAGAGTATATGAATATGGAGTCAGAAAAGCGAGGTTGGAGAACAGGCAGATCGTGCATGGGTTGTTGACTGCGCTCTTCTCCCCAGATTTCTGTTGTATTAATAAATGTTCAAGTTATTTATTTATAGTACATTGTCACAAAGCAGCTTTACAGAATGAAAAGCCTTTAGACCCCCAAAGAGCAAGCCGAAGCGACAGTGGCAAGAAAAAACTCCCTTTTGTGTTATTCAAGGAAGAAGCCTTGTGAGGACCAAGACTCAGTGGAGGACTCATCCTCCTTGAGCAGCCAGGCAACAACAACAATGTAGGACAGCCATGTACAGATATTAAACAAATGGAAAAACTAACAACTGGAAAACTGAGTCCATTAGGGGGCGTCCTGCGGGACCGCCTTGTCAGGTTCCATCCAGTATTCGTCAGCAGAGCCATGGATGGAGATCCTCCAGGAAGCCGGGGGACACCTCAAAAGAAACAGACGAGGAAGGCCGTTAGAGCTAATAATAAAGCACGGCATTTAATTGCACAAATGTTATTTCTTCCCTCAGAACTGTTGGTGTGATCTCCTCCTTTTCAAACGAATGCGCACACACACACCACCTTTTTAAATAATCTTCATAGTTTTAAAACAGCTGTCTGGTTGCCTCATGAAGGTGCCTCTTTGTTGAGTGCACTAGAGTCTCACTGTGTAAAGCAGGTTCTCCTAACAACTGTAATTATAATCTACCCCTGTTTTGATCTTCAGGTATTGCGAATGCTCTAGATCTGACCGACCGTATTCTGCCCCGACTGCAGGCCAGACCTCACTGCAGACCGCAGCTGCTCCATTTCCCCCCTTACAGTCATCAGGAGCTGGTGGCCATTGTGCAGGACCGACTCCTACAGGTGTGTGCTCCTAATGGTACAAAGAACTGAGTGGGAAAGAAAGACATCCACTTTACTATTTACATTTAGCAGACGCTTTTATCCAAAGCGACTTACAAATGAGAACACCACAAGTCAGAAGCCATGGAGAAAACCAACTATACTGTAAATTCATCAAACCTGATTGTTATTCGAAGCTGTGCCCCCACCCCACCCCCCCTTTTTTTTTTTTCCTTTTTTTTTTTTCCTATTTCTTTGGCACCGAGGCCGCTCTGATACTAATGCTGTTTGACACGTGTCCCAAATACATAATGTGAAGATGGCGCTAACTGAACAGCAGCTGTGAGTGAACTAACACGGGTGGAGCCAATGTTCACACAAGTCAAATATTGTTCATCATAAATGCAGAGCACTTAGTGAAGTCAGACAGGATTTTAAATAAACTTAGAGTAAAGTACAGTTACAGTAGTGACTGATTAACTATCCGGACCATAATACCTCACAAACACTTTGCTGCACTATGCTGCCACCTTCAGACAGACAACTGTTAGGTGACTGCCTTCCGTCAATGTGGGCATTAAATGATGTCTCATTATGTCAGTGTCCTCCATGCAGCTCATGTTGAGGGTTAACATGTTTCAGGTGTCGGGGGGCAAAATCCTTGATGCCACGGCCGTGCAGTTCTGTGCGCGGAAGGTTTCTGCGGTATCAGGAGATGCAAGAAAAGCCCTGGATATCTGCAGGTAGGTGCTGCCTATAAAGTTCTTATCTTCTGCCTTTGTGTGGGCAGAGTTTTTAAGCCTCTCACTCACCTGCAGGAGAGCAGTGGAGATGGTGGAGACCAGCAGCAATCCAGAGGGGTTTCTGAGATGCCTTCGAATGTCCCAGGTAAAAAAAAAATCTTTATCTTTTTTTAAAGGAATTGAAAACCTCAACTATAAGTCTGTCTTATTATAATAAATCTTATCTTTTTTTTAAAGGAATTGAAAACCTCAACTATAAGTCTGTCTTATTAAGAATAATAATTCCACGATGCGCTGATTTTATTATTATTATTTTTGATTATTACTCTTTTATATTAATTAAAAAATTAATTCATTCATTATCTTCCGCTTTATCCTCTATTAGGGTCGCGGTGGGGTTCCCCATGCCCATCCAGGGGAGAACGTCTTGGGCGCTGGGCAGATACACCCAGGACAGGGCGCCAATCCATCGCTGGGCACACACTCACTCACACAGACACACTCTATATGGGGAAATTTGGAGAACTCAATTGACTTGATCCATGTTTTTGGACTGTGGGAGGAAACCAGAGAACCTGGAGGAAACCCACGCCGACACAGGGAGAACATGGAAACTCCACCCAGATGGGGATTCGAACCGGGAATCCCTAGTGCTGAGAGGCGAACGTGCTAACCACTAAGCCACCGTGCCGCCCACAATTTAAAAATTAATATTTTATTAATTAATCATGATCTGAGGGTGGCACGGTATACAACTTCCTGTTGTATAGGTGGATGAATATTTAAATGTGTAGATGGTTGACCTTGACATGTGGTTTCTTCAGCAGGAAGAGTCAGCGTTCCCCAGGTGGCGAAGGTTCTTTCAGAGGTGTATGGTGACCGCATGGCCTCTGGGGCAGGAGCAGATGGGGAGAGTTTCCCACTTCAACAGAAGCTGCTGGTGTGCTGCCTGCTCCTGATCACCCGCAGTGGCAAAAGCAGAGATGTGCAGTTGGGGAAGGTAATGCATTCGTGTGGATGGATTATGGTTCTCTTAATTAACTTGCAGGTGGCTGCACTACCTGCACACAGCATGGGGGGGGGGGGATATGATCATGTTGTGCATATGAGGACAACCTCACTCCACGTGGGTCATCAGTGGATCATCACAGCTCAACAACTCACCCTAGAACATTAATGATTATGATGCTGGCAGCAAAACTGCACACTGTGTGGCAATTCTTTAGATAAACTTGAATTCAATGATCGAAATAGACTCTAATGATATGATGTAGGGGTGAGCTGCAATATTCGACGATTCGATTTGGAGAACCGTAGTCGACTATGAACCTCATTGTCGAATGTACCATTTTGACCACATGGGGGCGCCCATGGCTGCTGCTAAGCATTAGTTTTTACATGAATTGTCTTTGTTTTTGTTATATATATATATATATATATCCTTTTGTCAAATAAAATCATCATAATTTCTAGAAAAAAAAAAGGTTTTCTTTTTTTAGAAAAACAAGTAAAATATATATATATAAAAAAACTTTTTTAAAAAACTATGCTTATAGCGCCATCTTGTGGTGAAATTTTAACTGATTCGACTATCAGTCGATTATAGGGAAAATCTGACGAATCAGATTAGATTACGAAAATCTGTAGTTGAATACAGCCCTAATATGATGATGATGATACAGCAGAACAGAGTAAGTGTCTCTCGTGATGCAGTCTTTAAGTATTGACAGACTCACAGCACTCTTCATTAAACACACCTTAAGAAGGGTGTCTTGCTGAACAGCTTTAAGCATCTCCCCCTGGTCCCTGGATGTGGTATAGCAGTCTAATCACTGTTTAAACCTGTCCTTGAATCTGATTGGCTGAGCCATTTGTCCAGCCCTGACATTCACAATAATGTACACTTCTGACTAGGGGTGAGCTGCAAGATTCGACGATTCGATTCGGAGAACCGTAGTCGACTATGAATCTCATAGTTGAATGTACCATTTTGACCACATGGGGGTGCCCATGGCTGCTGCTAAGCATTAGTTTTTACATGAAATGTCTTTTGTTTTCGTTATATAGATAGCCTTTTGTCAAATAAAATCATCCTAATCATCCTAAAACTCATTGATCTGAGTGTTTTAGGTTTTTCCTTTGAAGTGGAAAAAAGTCCAGAATGGGGATCTCATTTACTGTGCTCTAGAAAAACAAGTAAAATATAAAAAAATATATATTTTTTAAAAACCACGCTTATAGCGCCATCTTGTGTTGAAATTTTAACTGATTCGACTATCAGTCGACTATAGGGAAAATCTGACGAATCAGATTCGACTATGAAAATCCTTAGTTGAAGACACCCCTACTTCTGACTGCTGCACATGTATCAATGGGTGATATACAATACCTTTTATTAAATCATAAAATACAGATTAATATGAACAGTGAGCAGATTCACATTGAGCACTAAATCTGTTGCAGCTGTTTTATAAATTGTTCTGTATTATGACCACTAGATGGCATTTTTTTTTTTATTAAAAACCAGAATAAATGATGTCACGGAAGATCAGTTTATTAATAATTTAGTTTTAAACTGACACTCTTTTGCTTCCCCTGCAGCTCTGTGAGGTCTACAGCAAACTGTGCCAGAAGAGGCAGGTGAGTGGCGTGGGACAGACGGAGTGCCTGTCGCTCTGCACCCTGCTGGAGAGTCGTGGAATCTTCTCCCTCAAGAAGGCCAAGGAAGCTCGACTGACTAAGGTGAGCACAGACACCCACTCCAAACTGGAAGCACCGCAAAGGATGTAGTGAAGCTTTGTGATGGTCAGCTCTGTCTCTGTGTCCTCAGATCTCTCTAAAGATTGAAGAGAAGGATGTGGAGAATGCATTGAAGGACCGCACCCTGCTGGGCAGCATCCTCGCCGCTGGGCTGCCCTGATTCCACTGTTTTAACCTTTTTTATTTTTTTAAGAATGATTTTGTACATTGTTCTGTTTTAGGACCTTTCTCTTTTTTTTTTTTTTGTTCTCCTGAACAGATTTCACATCACCGATCCACCAGACTGTATATAATTTTTTTAAAGTGTATTTAAAGGAATGTGTGAAGGGTATATGTCCCAACCCTCTTGTTTTTTTTAAATAAAAGTTTGTGATGTAACTAAGTCAGTAATCATTTTATTTACACTATATCTGGAACCTCTAGAGAACCTGTGATCTCTACACTAGTGTGACACAGCTGATCATGTATAAAGCAAAAGTATTAGGTGACCCCCAAATGGCACAGTGTCTTAGAGATCAGAATGTTGAACTTTCACTGCTAGGCATCCAGGTTCAAATCTTAATCTAGATGGAGTTTCTATGTTCTCCCAGTGTGTATGGGTTTTCTTCGGTTTCTCTGGTTGCCTACCACAGTGAAAAAACAGATTTACGGTAAATGGGCTGCTCTAAATTGCCCTTATATAGTGTGTGTGTGTGTGTGTCCAGGGATGAATTTGCACCCTGTCCTGGATGTATCTGCCCAGTGTTTGAGATGGGGAGCACCCCGTGACCCTAGTAGAGGATTAAGAGGAAGATGATGAGATAAGCGATGAGTAATGAACTACAAATACCTCCCACAATAGAATCCCATAATACAGAGACGTGGAGTTGCAGGAACAGAGAAACTAGACCTATTATTCCAATGGAAATAACTTCAATGATAAAAAATCCATCCATTATCTCCCGCTTTATCCTTTATTAGGGTCGTGGCGGTGGGGTTCCCCATGCCCATCCAGGGCAAAACGTCTCGGGCGCTGGGCAGACACACCCAGGACAGGGCGCCAATCCATCGCTGGGTACACACTCAAACACATTCTATATGGGGCAATTTAGAGAACTCAATTAACTTGATCCATGTTTTTGGACTGTGGGAGGAACCCGGAGGAAACCCACACGGACACGGGGAGAACATGGAAACTTTACCCTGATGGGGATTTGAACCAGGAATCCCTAGCGCTGAGAGGCGAACGTGCTAACCACTAAGCCACCGTGCCGCCCTGCAATAACTTCAATGATAACAAATCCATCCATTATCTTCCGCTTAATCCTCTATTAGGGTTGTGGGAGGGGTTCCCCATGCCCATCCGTCTCAGGCGCTGGGCAGATAGACCCAGGACAGGGTGCCAATCCATCACTGGGCACACACTCACACAAACACACTCTATATGGGGCAATTTGAAGAACTCAATTGACTTGATCCATGTTTTTGGACTGTGGGCGGAAACCAGAGAACCCAGAGGAAACCCACGAGGAGAACATGGAAACTCCACCCAGATGGGGATTCGAACCTGGAATCCCTAGCGCTGAGAGGCGAACGTGCTAACCACTAAGCCACCGTGCTGCCATGATAACAAATCGTTATCTAAAAGCTAGTTACAGTTATAGTTTAACGAAAACCAGAGTTTATGTAACTGTTAGGCGTCACAGACATTTTTCGGTCCAGCAGGTGGCGTGGCGTTTCAGATATCAAACGCAATAAAGAAGCGACAGGCTTCAGCCAATAAACCCTATTTCTATTTAAAGGTGAGTTTCTGTATCACAGTTATAATGTTTTTAGAATGTTTACAGTATTTCCTCTGGGTATTAGAATGATGGAAATGAGATTGCAGAACTAGAATTGATGTTAGAGCTTCTTCTTTACCTCGGTGTTTTGATTAAAAGGAAATTGAAATCACAGAAATATAAATATCTGAGGTGGCACGGTGGCTTAGTGGTTAGCACGTTCTCTTCTCAGCACTAGGGATTCCCGGTTCGAATCCCCATCTGGGTGGAGTTTCCATGTTCTCCCCGTGTCCGCGTGGGTTTCCTCCGGGTTCTCCGGTTTCCTCCCACAGTCCAAAAACATGGATCAAGTTAATTGAGTTCTCTAAATTGCCCCATATAGAGTGTGTCTGTGTGAGTGAGTGTGTGCCCAGCGATGGATTGGCGCCCTGTCCTGGGTCTATCAGCCCAGTGCCCGAGACGTTCCTGGGGTACGCGGTGGGGTACCCTGGATGGGCATGGGGAACCCCACCGCGACCCTAATAGAGGATAAAGCGGAAGATAATGAATGAATGAATAAATGTCTGAAAGTTGTGTAGTTTACCTGTTTAATGAACCTAAACTGCACTACATTAACATCCTGCAAAATAAAGCAAGTCATTCATCTGTTCAGTACATTCATTCATTCATTATCTCCCGCTTTATCCTCTATTAGGGTCGCGGTGGGGTTCCCCATGCCCATCCAGGGGAGAACGTCTCGGGCACTGGGCAGATAGACCCAGGACAGGGCGCCAATCCATCGCTGGGCACACACTCACTCACACAGACACACTCTATATGGGGAAATTTCGAGAACTCAATTGACTTGATCCATGTTTTTGGATTGTGGGAGGAAACCGGAGAACCCGGAGGAAACCCACGCGGACACGGGGAGAACATGGAAACTCCACCCAGATGGGGATTCGAACCGGGAATCCCTAGCGCTGAGAGGCGAACATGCCAAACCACTAAGCCACCGTGTCGCCCTGTTCAGTACATAGCACTGAATTCTTCTGAAGTATGAAAGTAAACTATTTAGAGTCGTTTTAAAATGATTCAGTAGATTAAGAATGACACAGTTGCTGAACAACACATCCGTCGTTCCCCCGATTAAAGGTTATGTCAGATTTATGTAGCACTGGACTGTAATAAAATAAAAGCTGAATTTTAATAAGCTGCTCTACATTGACCAGCCTCTAGGTGGCGCAAGGTATCATAAGTTACAAGGAGAGTGGACAAGACAATGACAGGCCAGATCAAGGTCAGGTCAGTTAATAAACAGTTAATTGACCTGCACTGAATACTCATGTTAAGGACAAGCTTATTTATTTATATAGATCTATTTATAACAGTGGCGGCACGGTGGCTTAGTGGTTAGCACGTTCGCCTCTCAGCGCTAGGGATTCCCGGTTCGAATCCCCATCTGGGTGGAGTTTCCATGTTCTCCCCGTGTCTGCGTGGGTTTCCTCCGGGTTCTCCGGTTTTCTCCCACAGTCCAAAAACATGGATCAAGTCAATTGAATTCTCAAAATTGCCCCATATAGAGTGTGTCTGTGTGAGTGAGTGTGTGCCCAGCGATGGATTGGCGCCCTGTCCTGGGTCAGCCCAGTGCCCAAGATGTTCTACCCTGGATGGGCATGGGGAACCCCACCGCGACCCTAATAGAGGATAAAGCGGAAGATAATGAATGAATGAATGATATTTATAACAGTGCTTTGTGTCAAAGCAGCTTTACAGCATTATGAGTCTGAAACCCAAAAGAGCAAGCTGAAGTGACAGAGGAAAGTAAAAACGTCCCGTTTTTAAGGAGGAAACCTTGTAAGAATGAGGTCTTAGAGAGGGACTCACAGCATTAACAGTACATTTTCTAAAATAAGAAAAGCTATATAATTTCAGTGAGGTCCATTCCATTCAATTACAAGGCAGAACCTGAACAATGACCATAAATGAGTTGAGACCACAGACTCAAAGATGAGTCTTAGTAACACACTACATGTCAGACAGTCCAGCCTCAACTGAAAAGTCAGTTTGTCAGGGAGTTGAAAGATTTATTTGACATCCACATTTTAAGATCTTTAAATCAGTCCTCACTGATTGAATAAACAGCATTAGGTTTAGTATTGAAGGAGCCTTGGTATCTTTGCTCGATCCATTATCATGTTTTAAGAATGTGAGAGGAAACCAAACACCCAGAGCTACATGGGGAGAACATGCAAACTCCACATAGAAAAATCCCTGCTCCTCTCAGAACCTACTTGAAATAGGAGGAGAGGGCTACCAGCTGAACCACAGTAACCAGTCAGAAGCTCACATTACCTACACTTACTTTAATTGAATCATCTCGTGGTTTTCAATAGGGGTGCACTTAAGATGTCTCACCACTAACTTCAGATTCAGACTCTCAGTCAGATCCTGTTCTGACAGCAGCTCAGATTCACCCATCATTACCCAGCAGGTCCTGTCTCAC